>CM042034.1:34894278-36144278 GCA_023525975.1 Smallanthus sonchifolius | reverse complement strand
GTTTGGATGGTGGTTGGGTGATGGTGACAGACTCGGTCATAATTGGAGTCGTTACCGCCACTTAGACAGAATGTACAGGGAGGGTTACTATCACAGGAACCTCCTCTATGATATTAGTAATAGCCTCAATAGATGTTACCAATGGCCTCCTCCTCTGTCGTCGATAAAGCTGCTATGAAGGTGAAGTAGAAGTCGATTCAGTGCTCGCAGCTGCCACTGTTACCTGCCTCTGAGCACTTACTTCCACCTCATGAAGAATAGGTTGATGTTGCCAACCCCCCCGACGCCTGTTGATACTTTCCTGTCTGCGTCTCTGTATAGCAGCATCTGAATCAGAATCGGGCTCATATTCACTACTAGTCTCTTGTCTTTTTCTCTTGGATGATGACTCGGGAAGGGTCACCTTCGTCAATCTCCTTGGGTGTGCCTGTGATGGTGCATCATTGGAATCAGATGAATCTGACTCGGTCGCTTCCGAGTCAGATTCTTCAGCACCCCCACTTCCCTGTTCTTCGTATCCTCCTTCTTCAGACACTTCATCCTCAGATTCAACTTCCTCTTCTTCCTGTTGTTCATCACTGTGTTCACTGAGTTCAGGCTCAGACTCTGCACTATACCATCTCCAATCTGCAGGCGCCACATAAGCTTCATTGATCAGGTGGCCAAAGAGTGGAGTATGCTCAGGGGTAGGTTCTACACTGCCTGGCGTTAAGAACTGTGAGAAAACTATCTTGGCCACCCGCTTAACTTGCAATCTCTCCCCAATAGCAGGTAGATTAGGCAACACATCATTTATCAAGAGTTGCAAAAATCTGGGGTATAACAAGAACCTGTACCTCTCCGCTGTGTTAATCTGATTAGTGATAGCCTTGTAGATGTAAGGGGAGAAGTTGTAGACCTTGTTGAGAGACAGCCCAACCATATTGGCTGCTAGATCATGACCCATAGCATCCTTCCCTGCCTTACTGGAAGACATGCACACGATCATAATGTGGGCAAATTACCTCCACTGATCCAACACCCACATCTTCTTGTAAGATGAATAATCCCGCACATCGACGTATCCCATACGTTGTCTCCAACACCCATCCACAATGTAATCAGGATAGGAGATTGGGTCGGTTGCAAGATCTCTGAACTGTAAGACCCGCCTGATGGTGTCCTCAGAAATGGCAATATCACGACCTGCCACAGTAGCCCGAATGACATTTGTTCTGCAGTATCCCAGAACTGCTCCAAGTACGGTCTTGATACGACAGGGTCTGCTGAAATAGTATAGCTTATCCTTGAGCGGTTCATGAAATCAATGATCTCCCGGTATTCCAGTGCAGCACCCTTCCATTCTGGTTCAGTAAGTGCCAACATATTGAACTCACTTTTAAATGCACGAGCCATCACTGCAAAAACAAACAGTAAACACAATAAGAACAAGAAGCATCATTGGAAATGAATACACATGACCAAGTATAGCACAATCACAATGAACTGAACATCTAGACTTAGATATATTTCAGAATGGCCCTTCCTGCGTACTTGGTAAGTACGCAGGGTTTATGCCTTGCGTACTTAGTAAGTACGCGTGACTTATGTCTTGCGTACTTGTTAAGTACGCATGCTTAACACTTGGCCAAATTTCAAAAATCCAAAATCTGTAAAATGTGAAATTTTATGGTGATGTTGGTCACCAGTGAGTCGAAAAACATATTTATCACCATTGGAACCAAAACCAACATCAATCTTGTGCTACAACCCGGTCATTTTGACCTTAGTTTCGACCGACGCAAACCGACGTTCACCCACATTGTCAAAACCAAAATCAACAAGTGTTATGGACAAATTTGGTAATGTAAGGCTTCAAATGATGTTATTAAACTAGCTTTAAGGCATAATTTCTTTTAAAAAACGCCAAAAATCGGTCTAATTGCCATCATCAAAACCCCCGATTCTCAAAGTCACAAATCGGTCAATATCACATGATTTAACAAATGAAACGGCCCTAGATTCTCACCAAATTTTAGTTAGATGATGTTAAAACTAGAATCGGGATGAAAAATCGTTCGGGAACACACAAAATTTTGAGTGAAAAATGATCAGGAGTATTCAATAGTCGCTCAGGTTTGAAATGAGATGAAACTCTGAAAATTCCTAAGTCCTGTTTATATACCCCACACATTTGGGTCTTGCGTACTTAGCAAGTGCGCAAGACTTAACTCTTGCGTACTTGACAAGTACGCATGACTTAAGTCTTGCGTACTTGTCAAGTACGCATAAACCCTTGAGTTTTCACAAATTTCAACTCAAATTATGAAGAAGTCAAAGTCAAATAACGAACAGGATAAGCATATTCAATCAAGAGGATCCAAAGTCAATTCAAGAAGGTTAAACACAAATATTTTTGGCTTTTTCTGATTAGAATGAACTATACGTAAACTTAAAATCTTTTTGATCTTTTCTGAATAGAGATATATAAGTAAATACACATGCACTATTTTTGTTTAAAGAAATGAGCAGAGGATCATATCAAGCTAAACTATAGCAATAATGATACAAGATAAACATCAAAGAATATGGGATCATGTCATGGATTACTATTTATTCATACATAATAAGCACATAAACAAGTAATTCAAGTTGGCAATACTATAAGATTTGAAACCATAAACATCTTAGTATCATGTTCTTGTGTGTTAAGGTATTAATTATAAATATACAACGTGTGCCCCACAGTTATGCTATGAACTTACTTTGCACTGATCTCAAGGCATCTATGATTTTCCCAATGATTTTCTAAATTTCAGAATGAGGCTACATCAATTAGCACAGGAAAAATCAAACAGAATCCATAAGGATTATCTGGAATCATAAGATTCAGAATCGAGTTATTCATTTGTCTTGGTTTCATGTGATTTCTTCAGTGAATATCGGTATGATGATTCAGGATAATAAATATGGTGTTTGAGGATTTAGGTAAGGGGATCCAACTTTTATCTGGATTTGAATTCAATGAATCAGGAGTGATTCAAGGGTGAATACATGCTCAACGGTTGATGTCAAGACATATCTTGATTCAATCTCTCATTGCGTACTTGTGAGTATGGGCAGTGAGATGAACCACATTAATTGTGCTAACGACCTAACCTGAAACTGGTCTCAGAAGAAAATAATTGCCAAAATCTAACATCCTGTATCTGATAGTGATCTTTTGCATTCTTTTACGCACACACACTAGCAAACATGGGTTCAAATCATAGTTGTTGTCACACCCCGACCGATGGCGGAATCATCGGGGCGGGACATGTAAGACTGTTCATAGCACAAGGTTGACTAAATTGAAATATATTAAAGCCAAATTTCCATTTCACATAATCCAAGTACAAACCAAATCCAAACAAAGAACAATAAACAATTCATAAACTTCTTGATTTAATATTACTAAGTCCAAATCCTATGTTGAGCACGTCTTGAATCATTCTCACATATTAGGGCCTGAAACATGAATAAAATAAAGTCAACTAAAAAGTTGGTGAGTATAACACAGTTGTATATAGATAGCATATAGTTGAAAACAAATCCTTTACAAGACATGAAAAATAAGGCATTTATGGGGAGCAGCTATTGTGTAATCAAGTACAACCAAACCTTTGTAACTAGTATGCAAATTGTGTTGTCGGTATCAATCACCTCCACTTGGGTGGGTTTGTCAGACTCAATAGATCTATCATTGAAAACCGTCGGCTTGTATAGTTAATGATTGCACATAGTTTTCACAAAGACTAGCACAACTAGCACTCGGGCACAAAGCTCAAATTTTGCACACATGTATGTAAGTAGGATTTTGCACTTGTGTTGTTTGAGTAAATGTAAATGTGAAATGTGTATAAAGTTCATGTTCCACCCCAAAAGTGTAAAAGAGTAAAAAGGGGTTGTGAATACTCACTTGGTATGGAAGTGAAACTAACAAGGAATATAGATAGCAAATATGATCCTTGGAATGCACACTTTAACCTAAAGAGTAATGTGTATAGAATCAAATAGATATGCAAAGTTTAAGTCTAAAATGAAAGTTGAATTTGTATATAAAAACTATTGATTTGTATTTAAAAAGTATTGAATAAAATACATAGAGTTTGAAATAAAATATTTTTGAAACAATTTGATTAGGTTTGAATTGAATAAATAAATATATAATTATAGTTTATGAAATAATTAAGTATCAATAAATAAATGATTTTGATTTAAAATGTAAATTAAATAATAATCATTATCTCATTTATTTATAAATTTTGTAACTTAATTATTTAAAATATCATTTAAGTGTAAGGTAATAAATATAAATTAAATTTTCATAAACTTTTAAATAAATTATATTTATGCCAAGATTAAACTTTTAATCCATTTTTAAATACAGAAAACATATTTTTATAAAATCTGAAATATTTACTGATTAAAATATAAAAATTTATAATTCTGTTAAAAGGTTCTGAGTCTCACACGACCGCGCCTCGGAAGGGCACGATCGTACTCAAGCCACGGGCGCGACCGCGCTAGTTGGGGCGCGACCGCGCTAGTTGGGGCGCGACCGGGTTGATCAACAGGAGCACAATCTAGACAAATCAACAGGCACGACCGCGCCTTAGCTCGGCACAGTCGTGTCTATGATCTTTAGACACAACAGAGACTAGCCTAGAGGGCATGACAAGGTCTGGACAGGAGGACACGACCGCGCTAGATGATTAGCGCGACCGTGTCTCTTCCAAATTAGACACGAATTGACAATTTCTTGTATTTTAAACACTGGATTTGTTAGGGCTTTTGATTAATGGGTTATTACGAGTCTTTTCATATAACTTAATTGTATGAACATCGCGTTTAAGTAGGGATTCGATTAAATCATTTTCAATTAAATATGAGTTCTGATTCGGATCGACTCTATAATGGAAGCCCAAATTGAATAGGGGCTTTCGATACTGATACAGAAGAGAATGAAATAGAAGATTCAATTACCCGGAATAGAAGCGATTCGTTAGAGAATGGTGGGAAGGAATTCTGTCGGCGGCAAGCTTGGTTTCCGGTGACCTATGCTGCGGTTTCGAATGTTTCAGCGGCTTCGGATGATTCAGAGATGGTCTGGAAATGCTTGACTGGGTTGCTTTGAGAAAATTGAGAGAATTTGGGTTCTCCTTGAAATGTCCAAGCGTTTGGAATTTGGTAGAATAAAACCGAAGTGATTTCGAGTAATGGAAATGTTTATTATGTTTGTTAATGTGAATAAAGCGTGTTAAAGTTACGAATTGGAACGATCGGATGATTAAAGTCACAATTACGATTCGACTGTTACGCAGGCGCGACCGTGCCAAGATAGGCGCGACCGTTCCTAAGCACCGGGCGCGATCGTTCCAAAGCAGGTCGCGCGACCGTGCTTAGACGAAGCACGACCGTGTCTGATTAGGGTTTTTTGACATTTTTCAACTTTAGTCCTTGACTTTTCAGATTTGATAAGTTTGAATAAAATAGTTTCTTGTATAGCGTTTAAATGTATATAACCGAGTAAAACTTGCGAATTTGTATAGAATTATTGCATTAGATTTACGGCGAGAAAATAATGAGACGTTGTACGAGTATAGAACTTGAAATTGCATTACATTGAATTAAAATAGGAATACTAAAACCCGAAATGTTACAGTTGTAATATTGATTTACTTTCCACAATACTAATGATTCAAAGACGCTTACAGCCTACTGACAATTCAAATTACTTGTAAATAAGCAGATTAAAAACACAACAATTTAAACAATCAAGTAAGCATGACGCAATCATTTCCCACATGTGCAATCTAAGATGTTTATATCATTTCAGATGTACTATCATTGCCTCTTTTCTCAAAATGACTTTGATATTTTCTCGGTTTTCTATTTTGTTTGTATTTTTGTAAAATATTTTAAAGTTAAAAGGACTATACCGAAAACATTTAAAAGAAATAAAATTTAACTTTCATGAATTGAATTGATTTAAGAAAAACAAGTTTTCACTCCGGATTGAACATTCCTATCATGTTGACAAGATGTTCAAAATGTGTTCGATCAAACACCTTAGTGAAAAGGTCAGCAAAGTTGTCATCCGTGTGAACCTTTACAAGTTCAATGAGATGCTTTTCAGCACAATCACGGATGAAATGATGGCGAATTTCAATATGTTTTGTTTTGGAATGTTTCACCGGGTTTTTTGTGATGGACATGGTGGCATTGTTGTCAATGAACTGTGGAGTTCCAGTGAAGTTTAAGCTGTAGTCTCTCAATTGCTGCTGAATCCAAAATATCTGAGAACAACCGCTCGCTGCAGCAATGTACTCTGCTTTACATGTTGAGACAGAAACCGTTGACTGCTTCTTTCAGTGCCAGGAAACCAGTCTGTCTCTCAAGAATTGACATCCACCTGAAGTTGATTTTCTATCAAGGTTACAACCACCATAGTCTGAATCAGTATAGGCTTTGAGGTCAAATGACTGCTGCTTTGAGTACCAAAGACCCAATCGGGGTTTCCCTTTCAAGTATCTGAATATCCGTTATCATATGAGACTCCTTTGGTTGTGACTGAAACCTTGAGCACAAACATACAGCAAACATTATGTCGGGCCTTGAAGCTGTGAGATACATGAGAGAACCGATCATCCCACGGTACAATTTACAATCCACATCCTTTCCATCTTTGTCTGGATGCAAACCGTGATTGACAGGAATAGGTGTGCCATAAGTATTGCTATCATTCGTATTGTATTTCAGCAACATATCTTGCACATACTTAGTTTGATGTAGATAGATGTCATCCTTTCTTTGACTGACCTGTAGACCTAGGAAAAATGACAATTCACCCCATGTTGCTCATCTCAAACTTGGACTTCATCACCTGTTCGAATTCGCTACACATCTCTTCATTTGTAGACCCAAAGATAATTTCGTCGACATACACTTCTACGAGTAGAATATCACCTCCTGCTTTCCGAATGAAGAGGGTCGAGTCAATCTGTCCACGATCGAAACCATTTGACAGTAGATGTTTCGATAACGTCTCATACCATGCCCGAGGTGCTTGATGAAGACCATAAAGTGCTTTGTCGAGCTTATACACTTTATTGATATTATGCAGATCTTCAAAGCCGGGAGGTTGAGTGACATAGACCTCTTCTTGAACTTTTCCATACAGGAAAGCACTCTTCACATCAAGTTGATAGACATTGAAGCCGACATAGGAGGCATACGCCAGAAACAGGCGAATGGCTTCAAGTCTAGCAACTGGGGCATATACTTCAGTGTAATCCAAGCCATCTTGTTGATAAAATCCTTGAACAACTAACCTTGCTTTGTTCTTCAGAATGACATGACGATCATCCATTTTGCACTTGAACACCCATCTGGTTCCAATTGGTTGTACGCCTCTTAGCAAGTCAACTAAATCCCACACATGCAACTTTTTGAATTGGGACAGTTCATCTTGCATCGCCTCAATCCAGCAGTTGTCAGCGAGAGCCTCCTTCACATTCTTTGGCTCCAACTGGGACATGAATGCAGATTGAAAATATGTTTTCATGATACCAGTGTCAAGTATCTCAGCGTACAAACTAGTGTTCTCAGCAATGGTTCTATGATGAGTCTAAACACCGGAATGAGGATCACCAATAATGTTGTCAATTGGATGATTCTTATGCACTCTCGTCTCTGGTATGAGCGGTTCCTGAAGATTTGTGTCTAGATTCGTGCTCAACTCCCCCATATCCTGTGATCTAGAAGACGATGATTCAATGTTGATTGGATCAGCTGGAGCTTCATTTCCTTCACGAGTGTTAGGATTAGCTAGAGCGTCATCTCCATCAACATGGACAACTTCAACATCATCACTGTCATGAGTTCCGGATGCAGATGCAGCATCGGAATCGGGAGTTACAATGGGCACCGTGGCACGAGTGAGAAATTGGAATCATCACCGCCATTAAAGAAATCGTACACATTTGCGGCATCATCGGCAGACAAATCAGGAAGGTTGAAAGATTTGAGTAGCGCATCATAATCAAAACCCTAAGCTGGACCAGTTGGTTCTGGTGGAATACTTTGTTTACTGTAATCCACTTCAAACCATTCCTCGACAGTACGAGTTCCTATATTGTACACTCTCTTGCATGGTGAATTAGCAACATATCCTAAGAAAATGCCTTCCACTGCTTTTGCATGAAATTTAGATTTTCGATCTTTGTATTGTAGCAATAAGGAACAGGGACTATCAAAAGGAACTAGGTAGTCAAGATTGGGAGGTCGATTTTTGATCAACTCATACCAAGTCTTGTTGTGCCTCTTCACAACCAGAACTCTATTCAAAACGTGTCAAGCTGTATTTGCTGCTTCTGCCCAGAAAGTTACAGGAAGCTTTGCATCTGACATCACTTTCCTTGCAGTCTTGATCAAGGTTCTATTCTTCCTTTCTGCAACTCCGTTCTGCTGAGGTGTGTACGGGGCACTAAATTCATGACGGATACCCTTCTTGAGACAGAAAAGCTCCATCAAATTATTCTTGAATTTAGTTCCGTTATCACTCCTTATTCTTCTAACCTTCAACTTGCAAAGAGATTCCAAGCTCAGGATCATGTATTGAAGAATGTCAGCAGTCTCGTCCTTTGTACCTAAAAAATGTACCTAAGAAAAATGTGAGAAGTCATCAGTTACAACTAGACAGTATGACTTACCTCCTATACTCCTGATACTTATGGGGCCAAACAGATCCATTTGTAATAGCTCCAAAGGGGTATCAATTGAGTTTTTGATCTTGGGCTTGGGAGACTTCCATTGATGTTTGCCCTTTTTACAAGGCATACAGTCATCTGCAACGGCAAATCTCAGCTTAGGAACACCGGTTACCAAACCGTTTCGGACAAGATGATTCATTTTTAGATAAGAAATGTGTACGAGTTTCCTATGCCACAAGATTGAGTCAAGTTATGTCGCTTTGGTAAGCAAACAAGTAGTAACTGATGAGATCGTTGTTGCCACGCTCATATCGATCTGATAAGTGTCGTTTGTCCTTGTTGCTCGCATCAGAATCCAGTCTTCATGAACTTCAAAACCAGGTTTGAGAATCATGCATTTTGTATTGTCAAACATAACTGAGTACTCCTTGTCGCACATCTGGGAGACACTCAACAGGTTGTGCTTCAGCTGCTCGCAGTAGTTGATGTTGTCGAAGCTAACACATCCATTCGAAACCACGCCTTGACACGTGATACTACCGCCTTTCTCTCCACCAAAGGCCACATAGCCGCCTCTGAATGGTTTGACATCTTGAAGTAAGGCCATGTTACCTGTCATGTTCCAGGAGCATCCACTATCTACATACCAACGATTAAAGATAGTACTCTTCGGATGTCCCTGCACGAGTCACAAAACAGATTAGTTAGATTTGGAGACCAAAGCCATAGTGGTCTTGGGTCGTCCGTCTTTCTCAAAATAAACAACCTCTATTAACACACAGTCGTGACTGTAAAATGGATGAATCTTTTGAAAACTTAGGATCAGGAAATTGAGAACTTTTGAATTTCTTGTTCCAGCATACATTCAACAGCAGCAGGTGAACTAGTGGAAGCTTCACCTGATTGAACTCCAGCCAGTTGTTCCAGCTTTCTCAATCTCTTGTTCCTTTTTCTCCTCTGTGGTTTGGAGAGTTTTACCACAGATTTCTCACCAGTTGGTGCACTACTAGAGGTAGATGCACAAGGTTTAGTAGGAAGCTTTTCCCTTTTTGGAACAGTTGGTTTAGCCTCATATGTGGTCTTTGGCTTCACCAACGGTTTCACCGGTGGTTTCACCTCATTTTTCTTTGGACTCTTGGTCTGTTTCACTGGTGGTGACTTGGGGACAACAACTGGCTGTGAAATAACTGGCCGTTTCCCTTGGTTCTTATTCGGGCAGTTCACAATAATGTGACCGATCGTACCATAGTGAAAATAGGTTCTCCTATCTTTGTAAGTCCTCCTGTAAGGCTCATTTGATTTGAAATTTGATGACTCAGCATGATGAACAGGAGAAGTTGTTTGGTGAATAGTAGTTTGACCAGATGGTGATTGGTTTTTGGGAATATAATACTTTTGCATATTATCTTGATAGCCAAGCCCGTAATGAGCTGAAAAAGATTTTTTCTTAACTTGATTAATGTTTTTATATCCCCCATAAAGCATCACTTTTAATTTTTCATTTGATTCAACGATATCTGGTTCAGTCAAAATACAATTGTCACAATCATTGACAATGTTTTTCTTAACTTTCTGTTCACCGTGCAACTCCTCAGAGACTACTCCTTAAGGGCAGTTGTTCTCAGACACATCATGAGAAGCAGTAAAGAACTCTTCATCAGATGCAGAGTTAGCCTTACTTGAGGAATCATCCTTACTCGAGGACTCATCAAGGCAAGACAGATCAATGTCAATTAAGCCGCTGACAAATTTCCCGCTTACTGGTGGATGAATGGCATTAGTACCCAGCCCTAAGCCATTCACTTGTCTCATTACAGACTCGTAGTGTTCTACCACAAAATGAGAGTTTTTCAACTTCTCAATATTGCCTTTCCACTGCAAGATCTCATTTTACAGCTTGGTGATCTCATTATTTCTCCTTTCCAACCCCTTGTACGCAACATCCAAATGAAACTGTTGATAACTGAAAAATCACGTTTTTCTTTCTTCAAAGTTTCAATTGAATCTTTGTATCGTTTTTCGTTTTCTTTGCAGCTTAAAGCTGCAATACGAAGGGGTTCGAATTTGTCTTGAAGCTTAGAATTTTCATCCTTTAAGCTCAGACATTTTGAACAAGAAATGACAACAAAGGAGTTAGAATCTACCTCATTTGATGAACATGATGCCTCTCCAATAGCCATGAGGGCAACTGTAGTTGTAGACTCTTCTTGGTCAGCCACAGAAGCTTCTCGTTCCTCTGCTTCCATCATCTCCATGATCTCAGCCATGAGACCAACCTATTTTTGAGCAATAATGGCATCCTCCAGATGAACACCCCAATCAAAGTTATCGTTCTGTTGAGCTACCAAAGCGTTGGATGTACCACCTTGACTTTGATTGCAGTTGTTGGAGTTGTTGTACCCTTGACTGTTTCCTTGGCTAGGTCTGGTGAAACCCGAGTCCGGTGCTTTTTCCTTTTGACATTCACAAGCAATGTGTCCAAAATTCTGACACTTATAACACTTGGCTTTGGATTTATCAAAACCAACCTTGGAATTTGAATGTCCACCAATGAATTTTCTTCCTGTTCTGTTCAGGAAACGCTTGGCTCTTCTCAAGATCATGGCCATATTCCACTGAATATCCATGTCATCCATATCCACCTGATTAAAGTCTTCTTCTATGGTTTCAGGATCCGTTAGCTTGCCACCAATGAAGTTTTCATAGGCAAGCATACAAGATGAAAACAAAGCCACATGATCTTCAGCTATCTTGGCTATTGCAGATTCATTAGCTGAAGATGTGGGAGAAGGATTTCTTAAGGAATTCTGGTAATGAGGTCCAGAACCAGATCCAGATGCTGTATAGCAAGCATGAACACCACAAAATTTTGAATTATCATCCTCGTGAGAGTTCCCTGAGAAAAGGGAAATTCCAGAACCTGATGACTTGGCTGTGGAAGACGTCCCATAATACATAGAAGGGTCTTGTATTTGAGGTCTTCCTGAGCTCTCCTTTCTTTTAGGTTCATATCATGTGCTTGAACCTTTCCAATTGCTTCATCAATAGTCATCTCATAAAAATTTGAGTTCTCTCTCATCAAGGTTGTGTACATCTCAAATTTTGGTGGTAGGGCATCCAGAAACTTCTCAACGAACTCCTCATTCGGATAGATGAGGTCATAAGCTTTCAGCTCAGTTTGCAGATGATAGAATCTAGAGATAAGCTCATCTATGGATTCATTCTCCAGAAATCTGAAGCACTCATACTGCTTCCTAAGAATATCCCTCTTACTCTTCTTGATGTCGCTGTTTCCCTCGAATCTCTTCTGCAAAGCCTTCCAGAGATCCTTGGAGTTATCGTATCCTCTAAAGCTGTGAAAAACTCCCTTGTCAAGGCCATAGTAATAGATCCGTGTGCCTTCTTCTCTCTGTCATAAACTTTCTTTTCTTCTTCATCAAGTTTGGAGATAGGCTTGGGAACTTCCTCATCAAGATATGTATATGTGGGATGCTTATAACCCTCTAGAATGGGTATCCAAAGTGAAGAATCGGTGTATGAGATATAATGCTCAAAGCGTGCTTTCCAGTTTGAGTAATCATTTATGTTAAGTAGCTTTGGTGGTTTCTGTGGGGTTCCAATTTCATTGTCATAATTTAGAAGGTTACCGAGGTTCTGAAGATTTGCCATGGTGAAACACTTAGTCAAATTTCAGAAAAATCAAAGCAATGTGCGCACTTAAGTTCTGGCCTTGCGCACTTAAGAACCTGGTCTTGCGCACTTAAGATTTGCTCTTGCGTACTTAACAAGTACGCAAGATTAAATGACAAGTACGCAGAAAGGAGTTAAGTACGCAACAAGAAATGGTCTTGCGTAGTTGGTAAGTACGCAGGAAGCCTGTACTTGTTTCCAAAAATGGTAAGTACACAGATCACTTTTTCACCAACCCTCACCAACTTTTTCCGGTCACTGGAATCTCACCGGAGACAGAAAAAATTGAAGATATTACCAAACAAAATGAGCCAAAGGGTTAGAAAATCGTTTCTAACCAACCTTTCATGCTTAAAACACTCAAATACACAACAAACGATAGGTTTTTGAGTGATTTTTTCTTCTAAAATAGATCTCAAGAGCTACCCCTATTTTATCACAAAAATCACCAAAAGATACTCTCTTTTTCTTGTAAAACTCTGTAGGTTGTGTAGAAGATGCTCCTAACACACTCACAACACTCGTAATCAAGAGCTAAGCTCTGATACCACTTGTAGGTCCCCGGGTGTCTCGGATCGTTACGTGTGGGTGTGTGACTAGTTGGACCGGGTGGAAAATACCCATGACTAGGTGGAGAATCAAGTAACACAAAGTAAACCGATAGCGAAAACACTTTCAAACTTCGTCTATTATAAAACTTGTAGGTTACAGAGATGTTACAAATGAGTGCGTACATAACTTCTGTCATGACAACCTATTTATACGAGACCTGATCTCTGCGCACTTAACAAGTGCGCAGGGCAAATTATTCCTGTGTACTAAACAAGTACGCAGAGTATTCTTGCGTACTTGCTAAGTACACAGGAAGTAACTCCTACGCACATGCTAAGTGCGCAAAACACTTAGAGAAAACAGACGACTAGTACATACATTAGTAATTACAACTCGATAACTAATACATACAGACACTAACATACAAAGACTAATACATACAAGACAAGTACAAAAGCTAAGACAATATCCAGAGTGTTTGTCACACAAAAGTGCTTCAACACTGAATTAACCTCAAGCAAGGTTTTCTTGAATCTAAAGGTCCGCTCGATAGGCTCAAAGCTAAAAAAGGCAGCAACCTTCTTGGCAGTATCCGGAGCAGGAGGAGCAAGTATATCAAACTTCGGCGCTGAAACAAAAACAAAAAATATAGATTTAATATCCTGGATATCAAATTACCAAAGATCCTACAAGATAGAGCCCTACCCTTCACAATCTACTTGATTGGCAACTTATCCCCACCAGGAATCGAATCTCTTCTCACGAAAAAGAAATTGTTTTTCCATTTCGAATCATTCTGAGTGGTTTTCAAGATTAAGTGGGTCATGTCGGTTTTGATTTGAAACAGAAATCGAGAAGATCCTTGGCTCCGAAGATTGTAAACATGGGCTAATTCCAAAGCAGAAAACTCTATGGCATGATGTTTAATGAATAATTCCAGGGTATGCAAGGTTCTCTAAACCATAGGTATGATTTGTGTATAGCTAAGACCACTCTTTTGGAAGAAGTCAGTGGTAAGAGGGGGAAACGGATATGTAAAGCCAAGAGAGAATGGAAAGAACGGAAAGAAACCCAGCTATCAGAGGTAAAATCGGCTCTGGTATTGAGATCAAAAGGTCTAAATATGGTGTTTTCGGGGAAAAAGCCACCAGATTTGAGGGATTGCATATCAAGATCCGTGAATGTGCATTTCTTAGAATCTGGATTCACTATTAAATTCAGACTATAGAGATCATCAGAATGAGTAGAAGAACGAGTATCCTGCTTGGCCATTTCGAAAGCAAAAATCAGAAAAAATAAGAAAAAGATGAGATTGTTACCTGGAATCTCAGAGATAAAATGGAGAAGATGAAGTCGGAATGAACTGAAAAAAGAATAATTATGTGTAATTATAACCACATCGATTCACGTCCTCGTTTCCCGTACCACGTCTTATCAAGCAGCCGTATTAAGTGATAAATTTGAAATTCAAAAATTTACAGCTGTAACTCGTAACTACAACTGTCAAATTTTGGGGACAATTGTTACGGGTTAAAATTCAGAGCAGAATCCTGAGTAATGCGCGATCCAAGATCCGGTATCCTGATAAGGTCAGTATCCTGAGTATTACTAACGGCTACTTGTTTATTATTTTATTAATTGAAGGTGAAGCATTTGCAAACTGATACGTGCCTAAAGAGTCGCTCAATGGACGTAGATCACGTGTAGAACATGTGGAATATGCGTGGAAAAGTTTACAACGGTCATATGAGAAGATAGAGTCAAAGACTAGAATATCGGATAGTTAGTTATGCATATTTTTGTATTAAATGCACGATAGATCGTATAGGAAAAGACACCCGCACTCGCGATTACTGTAACACTTAGCATACGATCTCATTTGATCTCTTTGTACTCAATAGTTTCAATTTTATAAAAGTTATCAAGGCAGCCCGACTTTCGTCGGCTACCGAGGTTTTATGCCGGAGATCATCAAGGATCAAGGGCTTTCCTCGTAATCATCCGTGTCGATCTTTAGTTTTTAATATAGTTTCATATTGATTTTGCAAAAAACTCTACCTACTTTCAAATTTTGGTTACAAAGTTAGTTCACATAATTTTTACCCAAAACACTTTGATACTCGCCTGGATTGTAGCTTTGTTGGCGGTTCTGGTACTGCTGCTGACTCACAACCTGCACATCAGGAACCTGAAAGTTAGGATTATGTTGATTATTTGCATTACCGTACCTGAAATTAGGATATTTCTGAGTCCCGGATGGTAGTGTGTTGCATTCATGTCCGGCCTCCTATCACCTCCAATCTGGTTCACTTCTTTCGGCATGCAATGTTCTTTTGGACAGCTCCCCACAGTATGGCCCTAATCCCAACATCCATCACATATTGGGTATCCCTATGAAACATTGGACACCTCTCTTCCACTAGGCCGACCAAGCCTTACAATTTGAAGATCCATGGCATCCAGACGCTTTTGTGTTTCATAATCAACCGCTTTCGCAGTTACTCCTATGTTTGCTCGTCTACTGGCATTAGCTTGCCTCTTTGATGTTACTGCCATCTTCTCCAAAATATCCCAGTCAAAATCCTCATAATTCTCGAAGAATGAACCTGCACTGGTGGCGTTGACATCTCTCACATCCTCAGGTAATAGCCCATCATAGAAGGCATGTATGAGCTCCCACTTTTGTATCCCATGATATGGGCAGTTTCCAAGCAACTCTTTAAATATTTTAAACACCTCATAGAAAGGCTCCCCTGATTGTTGCTTGAAATCCCGTATAGCAGCTCGGGCCTCATTGTTTTTTCTGAGGTGGGAAGTATTCATCTAAGAACTGCTGCTGTAATTTTGCCAGGTGGCAATGCTTGCTGATGGTAGAGATAGGAACCACTGTTTTGCCTGGTCTTTTAGTGAAAACTGGAAGAGCACCAGTTTCACCTCATCAGCTATGAACCCTTGACCACCTATGGTCCCGTAAGTTGCCTCATATTCAAACAGGTGTGTGTAAGGCTCTTTAGTAGCTCTCCCATGGAAGTGTGGGAGGATCCCAAGATAACCCCGTCTGATCTCGAATGCATTCCCCCTACGAACTGGTGGGATGACAGGGGATGCATTCAAAGCTAGAGCGGGGCGGAAGTGACTGTCCACCCCTTGATCATGTCTCGGTAGTTGTATGTTTTCGGGCTGTCTGTACTTGTTCTCTCGTTCCAAATTACCCAAATACCCTTGCTTGTTGTTCCTCGATGGAAACCCATAATCTGCTCTCGGTGGTGATTGAACCCATCCATCTATGTTCTGCCTCTGATCTCGAGGAGGGAATGCCTCCTGGTGGTTTAAGTAATACCACTCTTCTTCTTCGTTCCAATTCTCATGTTGAGAACCATGGTGTGGTTGGTGGCTATCATGTGGTTGGTATGGTTGATTTCGAAATACAAGTCGAGGTAAGGGTTGTTGGAACATAGCTGGTGGTGGTTGGTTATGGTGTTGTGGAGGAGGAGGTTGGTTTTGATCTGGTGGAATAGGTGGTTGTTGGTTTTGAGGTGGGTTTGGTTGGTTGGGAAATAGAAGATCTTGTAGAGGTGGAATAGGTGGGTTTTGTTCCCCACCTTGATTTAGATCTTGATTAACGGGTTGATTCTGTGACATCCTTACCGAAGGACTGTCGAGCTTTTTTAGGATTGTTTGGACTGTTCATTGAAGTTTTCTGTTTTCTTTTGTTGTTTTCTCTATCTCTGGATCAAATAACAAAGGTGATGTTCTTCCTGAGCGCCTAGTATGCATAAAATTGTCCCTGCACACGTAAACAAAAAAATTAGTACCACTGAACAAAATGAATCAAAAATAGCACTTTGCGCACAAGTTTCCCGGCAACGGCACCATTTTGATCGCGGTGACAAGGCTAATCAAAAATATTTTTAAAAACCACTTCTTAGCTACTTAGACTGTAGATAGGGAAGTAAGGTTGTCGAATCCACAGGAAACCAGTGGAGAATGCTATTCAATTTAAAACGATTCAATGACTACTAAAGCCTAAAACCTTATTAATTAAACTAATGCAATTGACAAAAAGCAACGAACTTTGATTTAAGAAAACTATTGGAGAAAGACGACCACTCCGGGTTTTAGATTTAGCAAAGCACACGTACAATTTTAGTTTCAATCCAGATAAGAGATTACATAGACATAACCTTGTTTAACTATTTAATCCAATCACACAATAGTCAATTCAATCACAAAATCAGATTATTCCCGATGTAAGAAAACCAAGAAACGATGATAGATGCGATAAATTGAAAACATGAAATTGTTCATAAATCAAACACACAATTGAATTCAAAGAACTTAATAGGTTCACAAAACTTCAATCCAAACTTATCATTAACTAAAATCATACGAATACATGCATAAATCGTTCACCCGGAGGGATCACGAAAGCGTTTAGCCGCTCATGATTGTCGAAAACATTAAAGATCTAAACTTTAAACTTAAAAGCATGATAAAATAAGAACAATTGGCCTAGGAAACTCTGGAATCGCCTTAGAGAAGCTCTGGGACGGCAAGGTAGAAGGTAATTCGAGAATGGGAGTCACAATGGCTTTATAATTAGAATTAGGTTTAATATGCCGTAATAACCTTTCTTCGCATGCCACAAACATCCCTGGCCAAATCTTCACGTGGTGCGAAGGCCAAAACAGTCGGGGCCCTTTTTCTGGTTTCTCGCGCATCGCGAACTTCTTCACCCGCGAAGATCCACTTTTTTAGGATTTTGACTTTTCATATTTGACTTCTCTTCCTTTGACCTCTTGGGCTTCGTGCCTTCGTATATATCACTCGTAAACTCCCGCTCTTTAGCACATTTACCCTGTATCACACCAAACTCCAAGACACACATAAATCTGACTCGATAAACACAATTAACTATTAAAATACATAAAAACCGACTTATTTACAGAGGATATTTAACCCTACATCACCTGTATACTCGTATGATAGCTATTATTATAGGAGAATTACATTAAAGATAGGTGGTCATCCGAACTTCCTCCAAGATCTATAACACAAGCTCTTAACATATCTTCAAGAGTTTGGATTGTTTTTTCGCTCTGCCCGTTTGTTTGAGGATAGTAGGTAGTGCTAAGATTCAATTTGGTACCAATACCTTTTTGAAAACTTTGCCAGAATCACGAAATAAATCTACTATCCCTATCTGATAGATAGTGGCATGCCGTGTAATGTTACAATTTCATTAACGTATAACTGTGCCAGTTTATCCGCACTGAACGTTTCTTTCGTTGGAAGAAAATAAGCAGACTTAGTAAGTCTGTCAATGATAACCCAAATAGTATCATTTCCTCGACTTGTTCGGGGAAGTTTAATAATGAAATCCATGGTTATCATTTCCCATTTCCAGACAGGAATTTCATGTTGCTGTAACAAGCCTGACGACTTTTGGTGTTCAACTTTTACTTGAGAACAAGTTAAACATTTTGCAACATAAATAGCGACAGGCTTCTTCATTCCTATCCACCAGTAATTGGCTTTTAGGTTTTTATACATCGTATCGCTTCCAGGATGCATCGTGTATTTAGATTTATAGGCTTCTTCAAGAATTTCTTCACGGGTATTCCCATAGATAGGAACCTAGATTCTCTTATTCATTATGAGAATTCCATTATCTCCTTTGATCAACTAATCAATCTTGCCTCCCAATCCTTCTTTTTCAAGGTTGGGTTCTTGCAAAGCAAGTTTTTGGGATTCCTTAATACGAGTAATAAGATCGATTTGGAGATCGAGCCTTAAGGCACGAACTCATTTAGGTTTATCATGTTCCTTTCTGCTAAGAGCATCAGCTACGACATTGGCTTTTCCATCATGATAACAGATTTCACAATCGTAATCATTTAGGACTTCCAACTAACGTCTTTGCCTCATAATCAGTTCCTTCTGACTAAATATGTACTTTAGGCTTTTATGATCAGTGAAGATAGTGAATTTGACTCCATTTAGATAGTGCCTCCATAGTTTCAGTGCGAATATTATGGCGCCCAGTTCTAAATCATGAGTCGTATAATTCTTTTCATTAGTTTTTAATTGCCGGGAAGCATAAGCAATAACCTTGCTTCCTTGCATTAGCACACAACCAAAGCCGATGTGTGAAGCATCATAGTATACTGAGAAGCCTTCATTTCAATCTGGCAAGGCCAGTATGGGAGCTTGAGTCAGTTTCTGTTTCAAGGTTTCGAAAGCCTCAACTTGCTTAGGACCCCATTCGTACTTGACTGACTTGCGGGTCAGAGAAGTTAATGGTTCAACAATTCGAGAGAAATTTTTGATAAATCTCCAATAGTAACCAACTAATCCGAAAAAACTACAAACTTCGGTTGGTGACTTCGGGATTTCCCATTTGGATATACCCTCAATTTTGACAGGATTAACTTAAATACCGTTCTCATTGATGACATGACCAAGGAATTGAACTTCTGACAGCCAGAATTCACATTTGGAGAACTTAACATATAGCTTTTATGTTCTTAGGAGTTCATGTAAGATTTTCAAGTGATTGGCATGCTCTTCCTTACTTTTGGAATAGATGAGGATATCCTCAATGAATACAATAACGAATTTGTCCAAGTAGGGTTTGCAGACTCGATTCATCATATCTATGAATGATGCTGGTGCATTAGTAAGTCCAAACGACATTATTGTGCCTCTTCACCACATCCAAAACAAGAAATTGATTTTGATGTGACCAGCTTCGCCACATCCAAAACAAGAAATTGGTTTCTTTCTATAACAATCTTATGTTTTGTGTCCAAACATTTTGCAGAAGTTGCAATAAGGTCTAGATCTACATTGTCCTAAGTGCCTCCTTCTGCACTTTGGACACTCATGGATGGAAGAATTGTTATTCCGAGGAGTAAATTTGGATTTCTTGGATCCACTCGGGCTTTGTCCAGCAGTCTCCTTCTTCTTCTCTCCTTCTTCCTGATTTCTTATCAGGCTGGTGGTTAATGATGCCCCTAGATCAATGGCATCATTAAGATTTTCACAGTTTGCGACCTTCACCATGTCATGAATTTCTCCAATCAAACCTCAAATATAACGTTTGATTAGATTGGATTCAGGGGTAGCAAGATGAGGAACGATTCGAGCGTATTCCAGGTGTTTAGTGGCATACTCCTGATGATTTGGTTCGATCATCCTTAGACTCAGAAATTTTCCTTCGATCTGTTCCCGTTCATTCTAGAGAACATACTTATTTTCTATCCTTGCCCTAAAGGCACTCTAGCGCATTGCGTAGGCTGCATCTCTTCCTTTGGCAACAATGATGTTGTTCCACCATTCCAGAGCTTGATCTTTAAATAAATTGGAGGCATATAGCACTTTATCCTTCTCA
Source organism: Smallanthus sonchifolius (assembly GCA_023525975.1). NCBI lineage: Eukaryota > Viridiplantae > Streptophyta > Magnoliopsida > Asterales > Asteraceae > Smallanthus > Smallanthus sonchifolius. Next base: position 36,123,911 of record CM042034.1, on the reverse strand, counting down.
GCACACTTGTTGTTTGCCAGAACCGACTCGATTTTCTCAATCAACCTTAAAGTGGCTATCCCACCTTCCTTTCCAGAAAAGTTGTATGGCTTGCAATCTTGGAACATCTTATAGGTACAACCGATCATCTTCCTCTTCTTTGCTAAACGACCTTAATTATTACCCATACTCTCATCTTCACAGGAATTATTGTAATATTCTTCCTTTTCTGTCTTCTTAGATTTATGAGACACAGAACCCTTTGGTTCAAGAGTGATAGGTTTCGATTGAGTAACTATTCGAGTTTGTAGGGAATGAACATATAGAGGAATTGAAGGTTGAGCCGATATTCTATTAGCTTGTCTCTTTTCAAGTTCCGTAAATATCAATGTAAGAGAATCCTTGATTCATTCCTTGATTAATTTCTGAAGTTCCATATGAGGGTTATTGTTTTCAACAACATTATCAATCATTGCTTGCTTTTTCTTGCCTCTCGTGTCTTGAGAAGGTCCAGTTTGTTTAGACATACTATCAAAATAACAAGAGTTGATGTAAAACAAATCGTTTTATTGATAAAAATATTTTACAAAGGATAATACATATAAAATTTATTCAGAAATTTCTAAAATTCTTTTTTTTCAAGTGCCTGTACATAAAGAGCATTCCGAGCTTCTATTTCAGCTTTTTCTCTTTCCAGTTCAGCTATTTTGTTTAACAACATTTATTGTCTCTCACTTCCTGACGCATTCTCATTTATATGCGTAGCAGGAATATGAATCGTCTCATAATACGGAACGTAAGGTATATTAGAATCAGCACGCTTTTCTTCTTAAGGATCATATTTATTTTCATAAGGAATTTCGGCGTATCTCTCATGAAAATTTTGTGGATAAACAGGAATGATACTATAGCTTCCAGCAATTGGAGTAGAATGAAAACTTATAGAAGGATTATAGGGAGCACTAGGGTTTCTGAAAGTAGAACTTTCAGTTTCCTCATTAATCTCTATAGTTGTTTCATTCATTTTACGGTCAAAGTAATTAGCAGTAGCGAATTTACGAAGAAAACTAGGGCCTTTGCCTTTTCCAACCATTCTGAAATAAAACAAAAAGATATTTTATTTTTATAAGAAAATATTACAATATAAAAGTAAAATACAACACGATTTTTCAATCTTTCATCAGCTCTTTCCCCAAGGTCTTTAGATCCTTTCCATACTTGTACACCTGTTTCCCATAAAATTTGGTTCTTGCCTTGTCTATGATTTTCTTCTTTGTTACTTCATCCATTTTGCGTAACGAATGATCTAGGCATTCGATATGGGAAGAAGGCATACTATACTTATAACCATATTTAGGAGGAGGTTCATGAATACCCATCAACATATCATTATAGGCATGTTGATATTCTGGTGCTAATTAGAAATAAGCTTGGTAAGGACCACCATATGTTGGTTTAGGGTACACATATGTATCATACATGACCGGGGATCCAGAGTTATAGGATTGATAATCAGAACTGTTTGAAACAGGGTTATTGAATGGATAATCATTAGGGTTTTCAGAAGCAGTTTGATAATAGGAGTCTTTGGAAGGATCTTCTTCTAATGATTGGAATTGACTGAATTGTGCCTCATTTCCTTATACAGATGGGGCAGTAGTATTCCAACTGCTAAAGTCTGATCCAACATTCATCCATTGGCTGGAAGAGTTTTGGGATTGTGGGTGGTATTCCGGCGAACTAGGGAGTACAGTGATGTCGTCCAGACGGTCTATATAAAACTAACAAAACCTAACCTAGACTCCTAAGTAATAAGATGGAAAACCTATGAACTAAACTGCACTGACAGGCAAGTGAACCTATCGAGTGTAGCACAGCTTAATGGTAAACCGGATTATCGAACCCTAAAGACACTACGATAACAAAACTTGACTCTGAATCAGACTTAAGAATGATTTGGTTGGGGGGTTTACTACACTACTGATTATCACTACGAATGCAATAAACTAAGAACGAATCAAGATATCAAGGCAAAGAAAATGGTGAAATCAATATTAAGAAGAACACTACGTAGGTCGGAATCCTACTTGCAAAGAACAACTTCTACAGGTTCTGGAACTATGATGGATCTGGGATTCTAAAGATAACTGCTAATGATAACCTAGTGGATCCCTAATCACTCTCAGGGTGTCACCGACTAAGCTACCTAAAGTGTACTAAACTCACCAGATTGTCGGATCACTTCTCAAGTATTTCCAACTATGATCAAGTACCCTAATGGACAGATTACCTCTCAATCTCACCGTCCACCATACATTCAAGGAATGCACGTGGTAATCCTAGAAGAACAACTATGATTTAGAATAGCAAAAATCGCTAGACACCTAAACCAACTTCCTCTCAGACAGTTGACACTCGGATTCCTAATGACGAAGACAAACCGACTAATTCGCACCTCTCGGGTATTGAACTAGGACACACACTCAATTCTAATCAGCAACCAGTCACAACTCCTATGGTTACTACATCTAGCAAACCACCGAAATCACAAACCCTAATATTTATGACCTAGATACGCTAATCAAACTGGTAGACAACCACAATCAACGCAAGGAATCAATAATTAATCACAAGACCATATTTAAGCATGCTTATACATCATAATTAATTAGACTAGAATCGTTACAAAATCATAAAACCATCAAACGAAACCAAAACTGATAAAAACTGAAACTTTAACAAGTATTCATCAATTGACCGAGGCAGTATTAAGGTTTTAGCCTAAGATCATATCTAAAACTACTAGAACAGAAGAATCAAACACAAACATAGTCTTGAAAACCTAGAATGTTCAATTGACAAACCCGAAATCCAAAAAGCTCAAAACTTTCACTTGATTTCTCTTCCAAACTCTCAAAATCGCCTCTGGACTCCCCATAGACGACAAGAATACTAACTCCCCACATAATTGCATTACAATTCTATTAAATTAGAAATTGGGGTTTTTTTCTCAAAAATTAGGGCCCTCGCGTACCGCGAGATAACATGTCCAGTCCCTCACGTATCACGAGGGACAAATTAGTCACGCCTGGTTCCTCTTTCTCTCGCATACCGTGAGACTTGGAATTCAGATATTCGCATTTTTACTTGTAATCATCATGAGCACCTGAGAACATCACGAGTACCTGAGAACATAACAAACACTCAATTGTATACAAAAACGACTCAAAACAAATATAAAACTAATTAAAACAACTCTAAAACAAAGGAATAAAGATGTGTGCTTTGCACTATATCAAACATCCCCACACTTAACCTTTTTTCATCCTCGAAAAAGTCTGTAATGGAATCATAACTGAGATCTAACTTAACAATTAATTACCAATTAGTTAAACATACTCACGCATTAAAAAGCAATAATCAGTAGTTCTGTCCGATTAAACCCAACCTCCAACTATCTAGCCCCCGTGATGTGTTCTAATTCCAATTTATACAACAATCAATCTATCTATGTGACTCACACTTAGAAGCTACAGTTCTACCTAATCCCATCTCACGGTCATGTTTAGGCACGGGTTAAACCATGTAGATTTGCCCACCACGTTAAACTAAGATTTACAATTTTTTAGAAATCAATGGATTATGGAATGAATGGGTGGAACTGAGCGTTAATTAAAGCATAAGAACTTTCGTCTAGAGGCGTCTCAACCAAGTCACTATCCCGGAAGCTAACATATAGACTAGATTCTAAACATTTAAGCACACAAATCTCACTTAGGGGTGTATTCTCCAAGTCACCATCCTAGAGGGAAACACATAAGCAAGACTCATATTTCAAATTAATTAAGCTCGTAATTATGGAAATTATGGATTTATGAAATGGGCGCCACCGAAACTCGGATTTATTCTCATAAAAAGATAGTGGTGTGCCATGAAAATTTTCAAAAACCTCTAGAATTTAACTTAACGTGGTACCTATCACCCTATGTTGACAGTTTCAGTATTACCATTACCCTAAGATGAGTACCCATAAGATTTCATGATATTATTACGTGATTAATTCTAAGTAACACTCACTGGCTATTTAAGCTATTCAAGTTGGCTGGGTCTACCAAAAAATCACTAATTAGACGCGTTTTCTATTATTTATTCTTTAAAAAAAAAAGTAGATCCGGTTGTACTTATCATTTTCCATTTATTATGCAAAAACTTCTGATTTCAAAGGACATTTTTTTCAAATTTTCCAATATTTTTTTGTATTTTTATAAAAGATGCAAACTAAGACTTAGACACTCACATCCCCACACTTGAAAGACACATTGTCCTCAATGTGAAGCAAGATACAACTAAAAATAAAACTGCAAAAAATAAAAATAGGAAGCGACTTAGCTGGATATGATAAACACTCAAATGTGCAGCTTCGTTCTCCCTTGTGTGCACCGTATAACATTTCGGCCGCGGTTGCACACACTGCTGGGTTGCCTTTACAAAGTGATAGAAGCATTCGTCCCGCCCGAATGGAGATTGAGTACGGACAGGACGAAGAATACCTGCAAAATAAACATCACAACAAACCCGCAGCATTAAACTGACTCAAGTTAAAGACTCAAACTGAATCTGGATAGATATGCAAGGATACATACTCGATGGGTGGCAAACACAAAGACATGGATGCCATGACAAGGTGGATCATCGGTTACGAGATGGTTCCTGAGTTTCCCATGGTCGTTGGTGATGAGTGAATGATATGATATGGATAATGGTGATGGGTGAGATTGGTGATAATGGTTAATTGTGGAATGCTAGTGACGGGTAATGGTGATGAATGGTGGTGAACGGTGGACGATGGTGGAGAGATGATAATTATGGTGATGATATGGTGTGGATAGTGATGGGTGTCGATGGATTAGTGTGAGTGGGCGGTGAATGGTGAACGGTGGGAGCGACCATGAGAAACTAGGACAAGAAATGGAAGTCCAGGAAGTTCTCGCGTGTCGCGAAGAACCTTGGACTATTCCTCGCGTACCGCGAGGAACAAGTAAAGTAGCCGGCCAAATTTCATGTCTCTCGCGTACCGCGAGAGACTGGTTCCCCTTTCTCGCGTACCGCGAGGGGCAATCATTCACAGAAAGTTACTAGTTTATTTTCATTTTTTTTACTTAGAAAAATTCTGGCCACCTAAAATTATTTTTCACCCAATTTTCTCAAGGCTCGTTCCAATGATAAAAACCAATGTAGCACTTACCTGGAACTTCGTTCCCAATGATTTCTCTAAACGAATCAAGCTCGAATCCCTGCAGAATACGACACAAACAAAACACAGTACCAAAAACAAAGAAAATGACACTGACACGGACCACTTAATGCATACAAACTCTACATCCCGGGCACTTGCCCGAGAATCAAACAAGCCTATCAGGAGGCTTCTCCTTGATCCTAATCGGAACCGCCTTCATCCTCCGCAGTCTACCGGCTGTGCACACACTCATCCCATACCTACCACTCTCAAACTTCGAACTCATATCACATTTGTCACACCACTCTTTCCACCAAAGTTTGAATCTACCCGGTCCAAAAGTAATGTAATTCAAATAGCCAAGCAGTCTGTTTCCCTAAACGTCCCCACACTTGGGGTTTGCATTGCCCTTAACCTAGATGCATCTATTGAAGTACGGGTTCTCTTACGGGGCGGCCTAGACTTAGGGATACTAGAACTATGGGACTACTTTCCCCTCATCACAAATAACAGACAGAGGTTTAGGAATAGGTATTTCTAAAGCACGAACTCTACACTATCAACCACGGGTGATTCACAAACTATCATCTCTACATGTGCTAATATTTCATTCAAACTGAACTCATCGTCGCTAGCACTTAGGAATGAGGACCCTACTAATTTCTTTTCGAACCGTTAGGACATAGATGTATGAGAAGAGCTTGTAATAGTTTAGATCTTATTGTCTTTATGTTTTGCTAATATTTGATTTAGTATAAGTGTTGTATAAGTTCTGCTAGAGGCGAACTTAGCAAGTTCGCCTAGTCACAGTAGAGGCGAACTTATTAAGTTCGCCTATAGCAGAAGCTTTGTCTATAAATAGAGTTTGTAGGTTCAGTTTTTGTTAATGCTTTCAAATGTTCTTACTCTGTTCTGTAAATTCTGTGTTTGAATGAAATAGAAGAGAAGTTTATTTACTCTATGATTGTTACCATTTCTATTGTCGTCTTGTGTACATATACAGTGATACGGTTGGATTCCGCATTCGGTGTCATTGATACGTCACGTCTCGAGTACGATCTATAGGAGAGTCATGTGGACCTACAAGTCATATCAGAGCTTTTGCTCGTGATTTGTGAGTGATTGGTGATTGATTTGTGACGATTTGTGTCCAATTTAACAAGAAATTGGTTAACTTTTGCAAGTTTTCATGTTCATGGAGTTTTCAAGTTCTTGAGAGTGATTTTGAGGTTGATTTTGTGATTTTGAAGGTGTTTTTGGCAAAATTGATCCATTAGAAGTGTTCTAAATCACATTATACTCAATCCTACGGTTCAATTTCATCAAATTCCATCAATTCATCAAGTTATGATGATTTTCGAAACTTTTTGTTCGTGTTTTGGTTGAAGACTCATCTTCCTAAGTTGTTAGAGCTGGTGCAGGAGAACTTAGTTTTGGAATTCTGTTGCAGGCGAACTTAGTAGGCGAACTTAGCTTTTTTACTTGATTAAGCGAACTTATCAAGTTCGCTTGGGGTCAAGTTCGCTTGAAGGGTTTGAAGCGAACTTAATATCTTCACCTGAGTGGATTATTATTCATACTTAGCATTTTTTTTTTGTGGAAAATGGCAAATATGGTGCAAGTTACTAACATGTTCAACTATGATAATGAAATTGGTACATCTCAAAAACCACCAAAGTTGTTAAGTCTTGTTGATTATCCAAACTGGAAAGATCGTTTTGATCAGTTTGTGTCGTTTAACGATACGAGTTTATGGATTCCCATTTTAGAAGACTATACACATCCTACATACTCATTGATGGGAAAGGATGATGTTCTTAAACTAGTAACTGCATTAACCACTATAGAAAAACAGGTGTTTGATCGTGAGAAGAAAGCTATGGCTAGCATTTCTATGTCACTTCCCAAGGAAATTTATCACAGTTTCAAACAATTTAAATCTTCTCAACAATTGTGGGATGCTTTGCAGAAAAGGTGTGAAGTGAGTCTAGATGTGATGAAAAGTCGGAAAGAGTTATTGAAAAAGCAATTTCTGGTTTTCAAAAATTTTCAAAATGAATCACTGGATGATCTAGTAACAAGATTTTATCATTTACTGAGTGAATTATCAAGTGCATCGGTTGTTTATGAAACTGAGGAGATCAATGATAAGTTTTTGAAGTCTTTACCATCAAAATTTGATGTGTATTCTATGTTGATCAAAGAAAATGCCAAATACAAAACCATGTCTCTTGAAGATGTTATTGGAAAGATTCAATCTCATGATTTGAATATGAAGAAGAAAGAAACAAATGTGGAACATATTCAAGATCCTGCAATGTATTTTGCTAAGTCTTCTGGTAAAACTGGTATTGGTGTTGCTTTCTTTTCTGGTAATGGTCAAGATAATACAAGTGAACATGTCTCTAGAGTTTCAAGTCAAACTGGATTTTCTGCAAATACATCTACTTCATCTTCTGGATCACACAATACTACTTATGTTCATATGAATCAAAGAGTTGCTGATGATTATCTAGCAATTGTTTTCTTCTTTCATGGCATCATATGAGAATTTTATTGGAGGAAAGATTCATGATCCTGATGTTCTTGAAGAACATTTTTGTCAAATTGATCCGGTTGATTTTGAGGAGATGAATATTCAATGGAATATGACCATGCTTATGAGACAAGCAAAGGACTTTCAGAAGAAGACTGGAAGGAAGTATATTGGTTCTAACAGTCGATCAAGAATGGGGTTTGACAAATCAAAGGTTCGATGTTACAATTGTCAAGAATATGGTCATTTTGCTAAAGAATGTGTGAAGCCGAAAATGGAGTTTGATTCTCAGAAGAAGACAAATAATTTTCAGAATAATCGTTCTCAGTCACATGGTTCTTCTGGATTTGGAAATTCAAATCATACATCCACATCATCTGCTTTGGTTGCACAAAATGATGAAAATTATGATTGGGGTATTCATCTAGAAGATCTGGTTGGTTCTATGAGTCAAGCCTTTGTAGCTGAAATTCATTCTGATAATCCTGAAAGAACAACTGATGATGATAGTTCAAGTGATGGTAAGAGTCTAAAGAGTGATGAAGAGAGTGTTAAAGTACACAATGTTGATTCTGATATTGCTTCTGCATCTGGGGTATCTGAAGATGATATTGTGTTGACTACAAGATCTGCTGAAGAAGCTATTTCTGAAGAGATTCCAATTGCTAAAGTCTTCATGGATGATATTTCAGATCCTTCAAAGGTAAAAGACTCTATCTGTAATATTTACTGCCCTAATTGTGTCTTTGTGAGGATAAAATGTAGAAGGTAATGGATGATAACACAAACTTGATTTGTGATATGAAATCCATGCATGTGGTTAATCAAAAGTTGAAAGATAATGATAAGCTTTGTATGGATATAATTGAATCTTTGAAAAGGGATTTAAATTCTTTGGGTTTAAAGTACAAGGAAAAAGCATATCATCTGGATATAGCTTATGCTGAAATTGAGAAAAGAAATGAAATTGTCGCTCAGAAAAACAAGGAGATTTCTAACAAAGAATCAGAAGTGATCAACCTACATCGAAAGCTGGAAAGTTTTGGAAATTTATCAGTGTTATTGAATTACTTTCATGATAATGTTGATCCTACAAAGAGGGTTGCTGGAGTTGGGTTTGTTCCTCCACCATTTAATGGGAATTATGTAGTTGAACCAGAAATCATTAATGAGGAGGAGATTGATCCAAAGACAGTTTTGAAGGTTAATCCAGTGATAGGTGAAGAGATAATGTATGATTCTGACAATGATGATGAAGTTTTTGATGATAACAAGGTTGAAGGTGTACCTAAAGATGTGAAACTTGATGAAACAAAGTTGGTGAAACAAGTTACAAGAGATAGATGTATTCTAACAGAACCTGATGAAGTTGTACAATCTAATCTTTCCAAGGGGTTATTAACAAGTGGTTTTGTTGCTGTTAGTCATGATAAGAAAACATCCTCAAAGGTGACTAAACAAGTTTATGTTGCAAAGAAGAAAGTTGAAAGTTCAGTGACTTCTTCTGAAGGATGTTCATCAGGTTGTTCATCAACTTCAAGAAAACGTTCTTATGTCAGAGATCATCGAGATAAAAAAGTGTGCTTTCATTGTAATGAAGTGGGTCATATTCTGATACACTGTCCTTATAAGAATCAAACGAAGAAGCCTATGCTTTCAGAGACAGGCAAATCGAAACTTGTTCCTCCAAAACAAAAAGTGGTGACGATTCTGAAAAGACCTAATGTGGGAAAGCCTACATCTGATGTTGTGAAGAAAGTTCCACTGAGGCAATCTGTTCCTACTCAGTCATTTGTTAAATCCACGGAATTTAAGCAATATGATAAACATGTGTCTAAACCAGTGTTTGTACATACTGGTGTGAGAAATGCTGCTGATTTTCAAAGGCATTTTGAGATTCCACATGTTGGAATCACAAAAGGTTCTCAATCTGAGGTCAAACTTTCTCGACCACAAAGGAGAAGACGTAAAAGAAAATTAAAGAAACTTTTGGAAACATCTGACTTTGATAATAATAAATCTAACAATGTTTTTCAAAATATTCATCCTGTTTCTCCATCGAGAAGTTCTAATTTTGTTGGTCTTTATGTACCAAAGGTTGATGACAAAGTCGATTGCGAACTCATTGAAGTTGTTTATTTTGATACTTCTGGACGACCCAAGACCACAATGGCTTGGGTTCCCATTTCTAACTGATTTTCTTTGTTTATGTAGAGGCAACCAAGGAGGACTATCAACAATACTTGGTATGTGGATAGTGGTTGTTCTCGACATATGACAGGAAATATTCATTTGCTTGAAGATGTTATTAAAATTGATGGCGGTTATGTCGCTTTTGCTGGGATTAAAGTCGGATACATAACAGGTCAATGTACTTTAAAGAATGACAAGGTTAAATTTGAGAAAGTGAATTATGTTGAGCAGCTTGATCACAATCTGTTGAGTGTATCTCAAGTATGTGACAAGAAGTTTTCATTCCATTTCAATGATACTGAATGTTATATCTTGAAGCCGGGATTTATTATTCCTGAATAATGGATTCTAATGAAGGCTCCAAGGAGAAATGACACATATGTTTTAGACATGAGTGTTGCAACGACAACGGATTCTATTCCGACATGTTTACTCTCTAAGACGTCTGAATCTGACTCTATTCCGTGGCACAGAAAGCTTGCTCACATCAGTTACAGGAAAATGAATTTTCTTGTGAATAATGATCTGGTGATTGGTGTTTCGAAAATGAAATTCTCCATTCCTGATGATTGTATTCCTTGTAAGAAGGGGAAACAACACAAGAAGTCCCGCAAATCTAAGTCAAAGAATTCTATTGTGACTCCATTGGAGCTGCTACATATGGATTTGTTTGGACCTATTAGTATTAGGAGCATTGGAGGTAAATCTTACTGTCTGGTGGTAACAGATGATTTCTCTAGATTTTCCTTGGTTAAGTTCCTTGCTTCTAAAGCTGAAACAACAGAGATGGTACAATTCTTAATCCTGGGTTTAGAGAATTTGTGCAAAAAGAAAGTCAGAAGAATTAGAAGTGACAATGGCAGCGAGTTGAAGAATAGCAAGTTGGGATTATCCTGTTTAAAAAAGGGAATTCACCATGAATTCAGTGTGCCATATGTACCTCAACAAAACGGGGTTGCTGAACGAAAGAATCGAACTTTGGTTCAAACGGCACGTACGATGCTTGCAGATTCTAAGCTTCCAGTTACTTTTTGGGCTGAGGCTGTGAATATTGTGTGTCACGTTTTGAACAGAGTTTTGACCGTGAAGCGACACAACATGACATGCTATGAGTTGCTTAATAATCGGAAGCCAAATCTGGAGTATTTACTACCTTTTGGAAATCCATGTACCTTGTTGAAGGTTAGATATGTCCCAACCAAGTTCAGTGCTAAGGCTATTGAAGGGATCTTTCTGTGGTATGTTGCAAATTCTACTACCAAAAAGGTTTATAACAAAGAGACTCGTCAGGTTGAGGAATGGTTTTAGATTGAGTGTTCAAATCGTTCGTTACCTCAAATGGCAACTGGACCAGACTGGGCTTTTGATTATGACAACTTATTCAAGTCTTTTCATTTACCTTCTGATATTTCTCCTGAAGAGGCTACTGTATTGTATGAGTCTTGTTAGGATGCACATGATGGAGGTTTTATACCATCTGTGGTTCAAAGTTCATTTGTTCTATCTACATCTACTCTTGATCCTAATGTTGTTTCTTGCTCGGGACCACAAGAGTCTGATAGTGAAGAAGAAGATGTTGTTTTTCAAGATTCTTCTGCTGATCCATTATTCGTTGATGAACCTTCTACTTCAACACAAGTTCGGGGGGAGATTCTTACGAATCTGGAATTGAAAATACCAGTTAATCAGGACTTGTCTTCTCAACCTGAAACGACTCAAGTTGACGTGTTGTCAGTTCCTGAAGTTACATCAATCAAAGAACTCAAAGATCATCCGGTGACAAATATAATTGGGAATTTGAGAGATGGAGTGCAGACGCGTTCTTTAATCGAAAACACTTGTTTGTATACATGTATTAAGAATACTGGTGTTCTTGATGTTTGATCACATTCATGTTTTATTTCTCAGGTCGAACCAAAGAATGTCGAAATGGCTTTGCGCGATAACAATTGGATAGAAGCAATGCAAGAAGAGCTTGCTCAATTTGATAAGATAAAAGTCTGGAATCTTGTAGATCTTCCAAAGGGCGTGTATCCAATTGGCACTAAGTGGGTGTTTATGTGCAAGAAAGATGATCGTGGTGTAGTGGTAAGAAATAAGGCAAGATTAGTTGTACAGGGGTTCAATCAACAAGAGGGAATTGATTACACCGAGGTTTATGCTCCTGTTGCTAGGCTTGAAGCTATTCGATTGTTTCTTGCTTTTGCATCTTACAAAAGGGTTTAAGGTGTTTCAATTAGATTTGAAGACTGCTTTCTTATATGGTAAGGTCAAGGAAGAGGTTTATGTGTGTCAGCCGCCGGGGTTTGAAGATCCAGTTAATCCGTCTAGAGTATTCAAGCTTGATAAAGCTCTTTATGGTTTACATCAAGCTTCCCGAGCGTGGTACGAAACGTTGTCTAAACATCTCATGGACAACGGATTTGTGCGTGCCAAATTGATTCGACCTTATTCATTAAGAAAGCAGGGGGGATTACCTACTGGTTCAGATATATGTAGATGATATTATTTTTGGCTCCACAAATGAAGGGTTGTGCAAAGAGTTTGAGAGTGTTATGAAATCGAAGTTTGAAATGTCAGCTATGGGAGAGTTATCATTCTTCCTTGGACTTCAAGTTAATCAGAAGGAAGGTGGTTTCTTTATTCATCGATCCAAGTATGTCAAAGACATCTTAAGCCGGTTCAAGATGGAGGACTTTACCCCATACGATACTCCAATTCCGGTTAATCATAAGTTGAATTCTGACCCGGATGGAAAAGACATTGAATGCCGACTACCGGGCAATGATTGGATCTCTCATGTACTTAACCGCTTCAAGGCTATATATAATGTTTGCTGTGTGTATTTGTTCCAGATTCCAAGCAAAACCAAAGGAGTCTCATTTGATAGCAGTCAAGAGAATCTTTCCTTATCTAAAAGGAAAACAAAGATTGGGATTATGGTTTTCACATGGTTCTAACTTTGAATTCAATGTATACACTGACTCTGATTTTGGTGGTTGTTGTTTGGACAGAAAATCTACCACAGGTGGTTGCCAGTTCTTGGGTAATCGTGTGGTCTCCTGGCAGTGCAAAAAGCAAACTACGGTCTCCATTTCAACATGTGAAACAGAATACATCGCTGCTGCAAGTTGTTGTTCATAGATCTTGTGGATACAACAGCAATTAAGAGACTATGGTTTGAATTTCATAGGAACCCCCATGTTTATTGATAATACTGCCACAATGTCCATAACAAATAATCATGTTAAGCACAGTAAAACGAAGCATATTGAAATTAGATATCATTTTATTCATGAATGTGCAGATAAAAAGTTGATTCAGCTGGTGAAGGTACATACAGATTATAATTTTGCTGATCTCTTTACCAAGGCATTTGATCGTACCAGGTTTGAATTTCTGATCAAGATGATCGGTATGATCAATCCCGAATAAAAGTTTTCAAAAAAAAATTTCATGGGAGATTTTGTTTTAAATTTTTTTTTATTGCTTTATTACGTTTCTGCATTTTAAATTTCAATCAAAAATTGCTATTTATAAAAATTCAAAACACAATGAAAAATATAAAATTGACATAATTTGAAGTTAGAGAAGAAATGATAGTACATCAGTGAATAGTTTATCACACATGACCATAGTAGACCTCTGATATGCTGATATATGTGTGCTCAAATGGTAATGATTTGATCTAAATTTCAAAGTCTGTATGAACAAGAAATGATTGTGTTATAAATGATCTGCTCTTGATAATCTGTTTTAATTTGAATATGAGTTTGAAACTTGGATTGTCAATAGACTAGAAACATTTTTGGACCAATAGTAGTGTGAAAATTAAATATGATATAATTACATCTGTGATTTGAATTCATTATATGCCTGGGTGTGTGCGTAAAATATCATTATCAGATAAAGAATATATGGTTTTAAGAGTTTCATGAGACCAATATCGGATTATATCTTTAGCACAAATTAATTCCGTTCACTTCACTGCCCATGCCCCGAAAAACATGCAATGTGATGTTGAATTAAGATATGTTTTCTGACAATATCTGTTAGAGCATATGATAGCACTTGGATCATATTGATACATCATCTATATTGATTCCATTGAAACTTATCCAAATAATAGTTGGATCCCCATACCTGAATCTATTGATTCTCATTCTAAAGTTAATTCATTAGAATCTTTTGATTCTGAAACATCTTGATTCTTATATCCTTTGGGATCTGCTATTCTATTCTTGTGCTAATAGAGATAATTTCATCTTGGTGATTGATCTAATCTTGCAATAAATCGTATATGTCTTGAAGATAATGCAATTTTAAATGATGTTGGGCATATATGTGGGGTACACGATGTTTTTCATCTAAATGGTACTAACTCACATGAATTTCGGAGAAAAACCCTTGTGGTTTCAACTTTTATAATATTGGCAACTTAAGAATTCATACTTTGTATTGCAAATTCGGTATGAATAATTGAGCATTTTATGACCTGATCTTGTTTACTTTGAAATTTATCGCGTATCATTTCAAGTCATGTTCAAATTGATTGAAGAGTTTGAAAAGAGAAAAGATTACAAGTCTTGGAGATTTAAGAGACAGATCTGTGAAAGTTTGTACATAGAGTTTAAAAAAATAATACAAAAATTGCAAAGAATGAAAAAGATATGAGTTGCATAAGAATGAGTTTGATTGTTTCATATCAAATTTGAAGGAATAAGTGAATTCATTTCACATGAATATCATAATTCAGTGCATATCATAGGTTACCCATAGTTTGTGATAGAATGTGTGATGAATTGCTCAGATACTGATATGATCTTCTTACTCATGATGTTCAACCAAAAATATGTGTGTATTTTAAAAAAAAAAACCCAAAATATGTGTTTCTGTTTGTTAAGAGAAAAACCAAAAATATGTGATTCCGTTTGTACAGATAAAATCCAAAAAGATTTTCTTTCTGTCTTCCATTAAAAATTCTATCTTTTAATTTTATTAAAATGATTCGGGATTGGATCGGATACATGTTAACAGATGAAAGATCACAAGGTTGTGAAAGAATGATAGTTGAGGTTTGTTTAAGTTTGAATTTCAAAAGGTTTCAAGGAAAAAGAAGAAGCGAACTTATCATGTTCGTCTGTTGCTTGTTAAGCGAATTTAACAAGTTCGCCTGATTAAGCGAACTTAATAGAGGTTATAAATATCTTTTTCAGGCTTACATGTTCATTATTCTTGTCTTTTTCCTTAGCGAACATATTCAACAGTCGTGCGAACTTGAGATCTTTAAAATTCTGGTTGTTAGTTGAAATTTTTCTGAGTTGGTTCTTGTTCGATTTTGCATTGCGAGTGTTTCTAAGGTAGATTTATAGTTTTTCATTCATTAAATCATATGGAAATTGTGAAAATAACCCTGTGTTCATGGCGTTATTATGTTCGGTCTGGGTTTTGGTTAAAAAGGGTGGTTAAATGGTTTAAATTTGAAATTGACGTTTAATAGTTCTTAGTTATTGTGAATCGATGCTAATGGTGTGATTAATTTGCAAAGAAACTTCGGATTGAACAAGTTTGAATTCTGT
Source organism: Smallanthus sonchifolius (assembly GCA_023525975.1). Classification (NCBI taxonomy): domain Eukaryota; kingdom Viridiplantae; phylum Streptophyta; class Magnoliopsida; order Asterales; family Asteraceae; genus Smallanthus; species Smallanthus sonchifolius. Next base: position 36,108,388 of record CM042034.1, on the reverse strand, counting down.
GATGAAGATGTATCGACAGTCGCACTTGTTCAGGCGAACTTATTATGTTCACCTCTTGTAACTCTAAGCGAACTTAGTAAGTTCGCTTAGGTAGTCAGTACTGCTTGGACTTGTGAATTTTTTTTTTGTTTTGTGTTTGAAATTTTTTTGTTATTTGTTTGTTGTTTGTATATATCATATATGTGTGTGTATGAATTGTTTGTGTATGTGATCCTACTAATATTGTTTAATATCCATTGCACGTATAGATGGATCGCCGTTTTGAGTACAAACATAACCAGGTGGCTTTGTTAGATCCTCAAATGTCGGAAGCTGTGAATTACCATAGCATTATCAACTTTCTGAATAGATCAAGATTGCACGTAGCTCTTACGGGAAATCCCTATATCAGTTTGCCATATATTAAACATTTTTGGGATACCGTGCATCAAGATACAGATGTTGACCCTCATGTTCTTCGAGCTACAGTTAATAACATTGAGGTGGCAATATCCGTGGATACCATTCGTGCTACTCTTGTATTAGGTGGTGCTAATGATGATCCAATATCTTACCCTGGAACGTTAATCATGGGATGCTTTCAGAGGATGGGTTACAGAGGACGACCTAATGATACTCAAGCTCGTAAGGGTGGTTTGGTAGGTGAATGAAGGTATTTTATACATGTTATCATCCAGTGCTTGTCTCCGAGAAAGGCTGGAACTGATGGGTTGAAGAGTGCTTTACAAGCTGCTATGGTTGCACTGACACTAAACAAGAGGTTCAATTTTGCACTGTAAATTTATCGTGAGCTTGTTATGCAAATTAATCCTCCAGATGGTCAAGGGTTTCTAATGTATCCTAGATTCCTTCAAATGATTCTGAATCATCTGATTCCAAATCTACCACAGCATCCACAACTTCTAACTCTGACTCCGATGACAAAGAGAATATTTACTGACTGCACCAAAGTTAAACAGCAGAATGCAGCGTTGATTCCTGTTCCTACTCCTCTATTCGGTCACATTATCAATCTTGATTATGTTGAGCCATCGAATGACAACTGGTTTCATCCAGAGGAATTAGAACAAGCTCAAGATCAAGAACCACCACAATAACAACAACCACAGATTGAACAAGAACAAGTGCAAGTTCTAATTCAACAAGAACAAGAACAGGTTCCTATTCAAGAAGATGTTCAAGTGAATGAACCAGTTCATGTTGATGTTGTTGACAATGAAGAAGCTCAAGACTTAGGTCTTAACATGGAGGATTTTAATGATGATGTGAACTCACCCATTCATGAACCTGAAGGGAATGTGGTTGATACGAGTTCTAGTGATATAATTCTTCCTGACTCTGAGGCTACTGATTCTGATTCATCAAGGGACTTTAGCTCAGGGCATTATGAAAGACTGGCTAATTTTCCATTGATTCATCAAGAGTGAAATCCAAAGCCAAGACGTAAATCTGTTCGGGATCCTCCTTCAGGTACAGTTCTTGGAAAACGAACATTAATAGATGAATCTTCTAATTCGGATAGGGAGTTTACTCCTGTGCCAAAGACACAGAAGCTCATGGTTGCTTCTATTGCTGCTGCAACTTCATCACAAGGTGTAGAGGATGCTATTTTTGTTGAATCCTTGATTGTTACACTTCCTCCATCTAAACATCCTTCTCCTGTGATTACTCTTTCTCTAACAGCTACTACATCATCTGCAGCAGGTACTTCTCAATCTTCTGATTCTGAGAGGATTACTTACCTTAAATATCAAGTGATTTCCTTGCACAATCTAGTGGATGTTCTTGTAAACACTGATTCTCATAGACAGTTGGTTCTTCAAGCTCAAGCAAAACAACTAGATGACATGAAATTGTTGGTTTCTAAGCTTGTTAAGCGTCTTGACGCTCAGGGGGAGTTAAGGATCCATGTTGCTTGCCATACTGAGTCTGTTCAAAGAAAGGATGGTGATGACAATGATCCTAGTGGCAACATGGAAGGTGATCGTCAATACGCTGACGTGAATTGGAAGAGCTCATCATAAAGACTGAAGACAGAAGATCAAGCTATTGTCAAGGGGGAGTCTGTTAGGACATAGATGTATGACAAGAGCTTGTAATAGTTTAGATCTTATTGTATTTATGTTTTGTTAATGTTTGATTTAGTATAAGTGTTGTATAAGTTCTGCTAGAGGCGAACTTAGCAAGTTCGCCTAGTCTCAGTAGAGGAGAACTTATTAAGTTCACCTATAGCAGAAGCTTTGTCTATAAATAGAGTTTGCATGTTCAGTTTTTGTTAATGCTTTTGAATGTTCATACTATGTTCTGTAAAACTCTGTGTTTGAATGAAATAGAAGAGAAGTTTATTTACTCTGTGATTGTTACCAGTTCTATTGTCGTCTTGTGCACACATACATTGATACGGTTGGATTCCGCACTTCGTGTCATTGATACGTCACGTCTCGAGTACGATCAATAGGAGAGTCATGTGGACCTACACGAACTCCTCTAATCAATCCAGGGGCTCCTTCTTCATCCTTCCTACATCTCTATCAACATCATCCTCTAACGGATTAGAGTCCCAATAATCGTCTATGGAGGCATCAAGCATGCACATGGAGTGGCTATGCTCGCCAATAGCTTTAACAGATGGTGTGGCATCGAATATAACTGACTCATCCCCCACACGAAGTGTGAGTTTTCCGTCAAAGACATCAATAACTGCCTTGGCAGTGCGCAAGAATGGGCGCCCGAGGATTAGTGGGACTCCATCATCTACTTCCATATCCAGAATGACGAAATCCACGGGGAAGACAAACTTTCCTACTTTTACTAACAGATTCTCCACAATTCCCTGTGGATACTTGACTGAACGGTCAGCCAAGGAAATGCGCATGCGCGTCGGCTGTGGTTCGCCTAGTTCTAGCTGCTTATATAAGGAATAAGGCATCAGATTGATGCTAGCACCCAGGTCGGTTAACGCGTGGTGCAAAGGCAAACTGCCTAAGAGACATGGGATCGTGAAACAACCCGAGTTTCCCAGTTTCTCTGGCATCTTGTTCTGCACCACCACAGAACATTGCTCACTAAGTGAGACTTTAGAGACCTCCTCGAGCTTATCCTTGTTGGAAAGAAGATCTTTAAGGAACTTGCCATACTTTGGCATGCGTTGGAGGGTCTCTATCAGTGGAAGATTGACCTTTAGTTGTTTAAATGAGTCAAGGAAGTGATTGTGTTCCCTAGCTTGCTTAAATGGAAGCAAACGTGCTGGGTAGGGAACACGAGTCGAGTCAATCTTGGGGGTCTTCATCTCCACCCCCTTCTTCTTCTCCTCTGCCTTCTCGGCAGGCAAATCAACCACTATCTACTCGTCTACCTGCTACTCGGTCATCCTGGCATCGATCTCCGCGAATCTAGCCCTCCAGTCGATCTTCTTGACCTCCTCAAGTGACGGAATGTTGTACAAACTGGAGTAGGAGTCATCCTCTACAACCTCTTTCTCCTCCACACTCCTGCCTTCCTGACCAACACGGCCATCACTGAAGCGTTGGAGCCAGAATATTGACCTCCCTGTCGATCCTTCAGACACTTAGCAATGTCCTCAACCGTGCGTTGCAGATCATGGAATGCCGATTGCTGATTCTTCAGTAAAGTGTCATGGACATCCAATCTCTGCCTAGCATCCCTGTCCTGCTGGACTAGGTGGGCAAGCAGTTGTGTCTGAGTCTCAAACATCTCTTTGATCGAAGTCATGTCGACACTACTTCCCGTGCTAGGTCCTGTCTCTCCTCCCTGCTGCTGAAACTACTGGCAACCATTGAACCCCGGTGGGTTATTTCGAGATCTCCATCCCGGGCCAAATGAATTGTAGTTGTTGTACCCTCGGTTCTGGTGTTGGTTGCCAGCATAGGTCACCTGCTCTTGATTATTCACTGGTCAATCACGGGTGTCGTGGCCTCCCCTGCACAATTGACATCGCTGAGCACTGAGCTTCAGCTCCTTAATTAGCCATAGACACGAGGGCAGCAGCCATTCTAGAATTAGGAGTAACCTGATGCACACCTCTAGGAGATGAGGTGGGTGCTCTAGCACTAGGAATGGAAGTCCTAGTAGATGGATATTGTTGTTCGGCTTGAGTAAAGCTCTCGAACATCTCCTCACACTCAGCAGGCTCAAACTTTTCCATGATATGGCCTCCCGCATCTGTATTAAACATTTGCTGCTTCTCGAAGGTAACGCCATTATAGAACTTCTCCACTATCTCCCATTCAAAAAGACCATGCTGGGGACATCGGCTCAACAACACGTTGAACCGCTCCCAGGCCACGTGATAGGGCTCGTTAGGATCCATCCGGAAGGAGTGGATTTGATCCCTAAGGCGAGCGGCCCTGGAAGGTGTATAGTATTTCTAGAAGAACTTGGTTTCGAGATCCTCCCATGTGGTGATTGAGTTTTCTGGAAGATTATCGAGCCAAGTAGAAGCACGCCAAGAGAGGGAGAATGGGAAGAAACGCAAGTAGATTGTGTCCTTAGACACACCTATGATGTTGAAGGTATAACATATGCGCGCCAAGCGGGACACATGTCCGGGTGCATCTTCATCCTCCAAAAAACTCCTCTAAACAATCCAGGGGCTCCTCCTTTCTCGCGTACCGCGAGGCTTGGACTTCAGATCTTCGCGTACCACGAAGATTAGATTTTTCCCATTTTTCACTTTTGTTTCTTTGGGCTTCATTCTCGTGCTCGGTTTCTTTTGGTTTTCACTTGTAATCAACATGAGCACCTGAGAACATAACAAAGACTCAATTGTATAAAAAAATGACTCAAAACAAATATAAAACTAATTAAAATGACTCTAAAACAAAGAAATAAAGATGTGTGCTTTGCACTACATCATACAGCAAATGGGTCGTTATTATAATAAGGTGAACAAATAGGATTCTGTTGTGATCCCAAGGGATGGTATTCCGGGGATTCTTGCTTAATAGGATGATTAGGATCGTAATACGGAACAGAATTACCTCTAGTGTAACACCCTTAATTGGAAAACCAATTAATTAAACATATAACGCGCAGAAGCTTTTATTCCAAGAATATTTTTTTACTACTCTCGCGTGCTGCGAGTGTTTTGTCACCTCCCTTCGCATATCGTGAGGGAGTGCCAAATCACCTGACCGGAAGACAAGTCTCTCACGTACCGCGAGAGACCTTGCCCTATTCTTCGCGTACCGCGAGGTGTCTGAGTAAACAGAAAGTTTACTCAACTGCCCAGTTCCAACACTTAGTCAAATTTTGCCATTTTTCATCAAAACCACTTGACACCATAAACTCCCAAAACTTGGGTATTTTCACCATTACTTAAACATCATATACACAATACCAAAATTCACCAAAACATCAAGTTTTGTACCAATTTACATAACAAACTAAGGAATTTCTTTTAAACCCCCAAAATACCAAAACGCGTACGAGAATCCTTCAACGCCTCGGACTTGACCTTGACCTACATCGGAGCTTTTCCCACATAACCACAAGAACATTTCACCATTAGTAATGAAGATAAACATAACAAACAAGTATTTATCATTTGTTTCCACCTATTTGACCCGTTTGCACCCATTTGGCCAATTATGGATCATAACACTTGCATTTCTACTACAAGTTTCATTTCTTTCATTTAACATTCATTGCCATCATTTCATATCCATTATGGCACATAGGCCATAACCTCATATCCATTATGATACTTAGATCATACCTTATATCCATTATGGTATTTTAACCATAACCTCATATCCATTATGATTCATAGATCATAACCTCATATCCATTATGATTCATAGATCACAACCTCATATCCATTATGATTCATAGATCATAACCTCATTCACACATATCCATTATAGTATTACACTATAACTACATTCATTCATTGCACATATCCATTATAGCATTTCAACTATAACTACATTTATTCACATAACCATTAAGGTATTTCCACAATAACCACATTCATTCATTTACACATATCCATTATAGTTTTATCACTATAACTACATTCATACTTTTCCACATACTAGTTCATTCAATAATCATACACATTCGTTTCAACACATAGTATGCATCATAACACATATATCACCCAATTATCAACATTACTAAGTAAGTGCAAAGGCACTTACCTTTTGAGTTAGAAGATCCCGCACCACCTTATAGTTTTGCAATTTGATTACCTAAACATATACACTTAGTTTAGTAATCTATCGTACATACATAATCACAATACAATTGAGTCCACAACTAAATTTCCATTTCCAACCCAAACTGACCCGTTTGGTTTATTCCCATAACCAAACACCCTCTTTCAATACAAACTCACCTACTTGAGTTTTCTTTCCAATAACTTGACACTAATTTCTCATTCAATAACGTTTATTAGGTCAATTTGGTGTTTGTTCAAGTGTCTATTACCACCTAAACACTCAGTCTTCACTAATTCATCATTCTAGCTACATGATCCAAACACCCCCAATTTTCACCATATGAACCCTAACTTTTCAAAATCAAAATCAAAGGGTTCTAGGATGTTAATCACCTCTCTTTACCTTTAGATTAGCTAGATTATCTACAATCTAACACTAATTTACCACATGCATACTAAATTTTCGGATTTCTCCAAAACCCACCAAGTATCACATTCAAAGTGAAATCAAAGGAAGGAAATCACTTACTTGATGCTATGAAGGTGTTGTGTGAGCCAAAACCTTCATAATTCAAGCTTCAAAAGCAAGATTTAAGCTTCAAACCCGATTTCTCCTTTTCTCCTCTTGAGATGAACGACCCACACATATGAGCCATAAGCTCAATTTTGACTTCTTTTAGTCAAAATGGTAGATTTGCCGTATTACACCTTTAGTCCCTCAACTTTCATTTCACCCATTAATTCCAAAACTAGTTAAAACTACTTATAACCCCATTACTAACTTGAAACCCACTTGTTTTAACTTATTTCTAAAATATTATTTTCACCATAATATTTATTGAAATATTTTATTTATTTGAAAACGAAACCCGGATTTTGGTTCGTTACAAATCACCTCCCCTTATTTGGGTTTCGTCCCCGAAACTCGACTTCACATAAAAAGGTTCGGATAATATTTGAGCATTTCTTCCTCGGTTTCCCAAGTCATATCCGCCCCCATCTTATGTTTCCACCTCACCAAAACTTGGCTGATCTCTTTATTCCGCAATTTCTTCACTTTTCTATCCAAGATTACCACCGGTTCCTCAATATAATTTAATTTTTCATCCAATTCAATATCATCCAATGGGAAAAAAGTAGATTCATCCGCCAAACATTTTCGCAAATAAGACACATGAAATGTGTTATGAAGTCTACTTAGTCCCTCCGGTAGCTCCAAACGGTAGGCCACCGCACCCACCCTTGCTATCACCTTAAATGGTCTGATGAAACGTGGACTTAACTTCCCTCATTTCCTAAACCGTATCACCCCTTTCCAAGGAGAGACTTTCAAAAGCACAAAGTCTCCCACTTGAAACTCAATCGCCCGCTTCCTATTATCCACATAGGACTTTTGGCGATCTTGAGCCGCCTTCAAACATGCTCTAATTTGGTCAATACTACCAATGGTTTCATTGACCACCTCTTTACTTCCAAGCTCCCGTTGACCAATTTTACCCCAACACATGGTTGTTCTACATTTCCTCCCATACAATGCCTCAAAAGGCGACATACCAATACTAGAATGGTAGCTATTGTTGTATGAAAATTCCACCAACGGTAGATGGTCGTCCCAATTTCCCCCAAAATCCAAAGCACACGCTCGCAACATATCCTCGAACATTTGAATCGTCCGTTTGTGGATGATAAGCGGTGCTAAGGTTCAATCTAGTCCCCATATCCTCATGGAATTTCTTCCAAAAATGAGAAGTACATCTCGTATCACGGTCCGATATAATCGACACCGGCACACCATGACGTGATACTATTTCCTTCACATACAAATCCACCAACCTGTCCGAAGAATACGTTTCCTTTATTGGAAGGAAATGTGCACTCTTAGTCAACCGATCCACTACTACCCATATCACATCATAACCCTTTCGACTCTTTGGTAGTTTAGTGATCAAATCCATGGTAATGTTCTCCCATTTCCAAAGCGGTATTTCAAGCAGTTGAAGCTTTCTATACGGCTTTTGATGCCTTAAGCATGTGAGACACCTCTCCACATACTTAACTATATCACGCCTTATACCCGACCACCAAAAATGACACCTCAAGTCATAAAACATCTTTGTGGCCCCCAGATGGATAGAATATTGGGATATATGCGCCTCATCTAAAATAGTTGCCAACACACTTGACAAACTACGAATCCAAATTCTATCAAAGAATGTCTTTAACCCCAAACTATTTTCTCCAAGCTTTTCAACATAAGAAACCATCTGTTCCTTTTTCAAATCACCACCAAGTGCTAACACTTGAGCCTCCCGGATTTCATCAATAAGAGATGATGAAATTGTCATCTTAAATGACTTCACCTTGATAGGTGTATCGCTTGTCTTCTAACTAAGCGCATCCGCCACCACATTTGCTTTACCCGGATGGTAGAGTATCTCACAATCATAATAATTATGTGCAAAAGTCTCAAGTATTTCTTTGACCAAAAAGACCTTAGATTTAGGCAAAGGCGGTGGCTTGAACCAAAATCCGGGTTTCGTTTTAAACCAGACATCTGCAATCTTACTGTATTAGTATTTTATTTTAGTCAAGACTTAGATACTAAAGCCAGTATCTTAATTTTAGCTAAACTTCTACAAGGATAGTTATCTTCCCAGAGTAGTACCTCCAACAGATATGTTACCAGGTAAGAGCGACGGGTCTAGGAGATTTATACACTGCTCTTTCATTAGACAGAACACTTTCGTTTATCAAATAACTACATACCGTTTCAAATACCCTTTCATCTTTGATTACAAAACATAGTTTTGAAATCAAATACATAACAAGCCACTTGAAATAGTACAAATCCCGGTTGATCAATTCCCTAGTCCTATCTCCTTTCTTTAGGATTTCCCTTTACACGAGGCCTAAGAATCCTACGTGCATTCCATCCTTTCTTTTCTTGGGTCAGATCTCATGTCTGCCCATATTCCTTTCTCACCATATTTTATTCATTACCTAGAAAACATTTTGAAAATAAAACGTCAGCGTGAACGCTAATGAATACAATATCTTGACATTAAAATCACTTGGCACAAACAAGTATTAATTTCATAATCACAACTTCATGTTCAATCTACACACTCAACAGGCCCGTCCTGTTCAATCTCACCACAGTATACACTAGTAGTATGTCTTTATAACAATCGGGACTCTTGTCTCCTCGTTTGTTATAAAGGGAAGTACCAGCCACAATCCGGGAATTTCACCCGAGTCCCGTGTATCCCTTGCAAGTTATATGTATACCTATGGCCTGAATGCTTGGTTCGTAGAAGAATGTTGAGCATTACTTCGTTAACCATTATTTGGCCATTTTCGTAAATAAAATGTTTGACACAAGTTTTGAAAGAGATAAAGTATTCACCTTGTTTGTAGGAATGATCCTCTAGAGTCAAAAGCTTAACGTCTAGCTTCTAATCCTGATTTCTCTAGCCTAACATCACTTCGACGAGCGTCTCTTCTTAATTCGAGTACTACGAGGAGCGGGAGTTGGACCAGAATCGTCGGGAGTGGGCTAGGGATCACCTGGAACAAGATTTAGAAGTCGGAAACGGTTTAGGGTGAGGAAAATTGACTGGGATCGTCCAACTATTTATAGGCTGCCATTCGGGTCCATGTCGGACCGATATGGCTCAGGATGTCGGTCCGACATCCGCCCAGACCCACGTCAGCCCTAGATGTCCACATTTTGTTGGACTGAACATATTTGGCGGCATATCGGACCGATTTGTGGACCATGTCGGTCCGATATCCAGACCCATGTCCGATCAGTAGGGCCGAGTCACTAGACACGTGTCAACACCACAAATTACGGCTGAGAGGAGGTTGTCGGACTGTTATGGATTGATATCGGTCAGATAACCGACATAGAAACTCATTACGGACCAATATGAGAATGGATGTCGGTCCGCTATCTGACCCTAGTTCACTTCGGACCGATATGAATCTAGATGTCGGTCCGCTAATGGACTTAGTTTTGCCTCGGTCTGATATCATAACTTGGTTTCACTTTGGACCGATACGGGGTACGATGTCGGTCCGATATCAACTTAATTTCCTAAGTTTTCTTTATTTTCAACCCTAGACTTTAGTGTATTTAGACTTATAGTCCCTAGGGTTTACCTTTTGACAAATCTTAGACATTTTTTGTGGCAGGTGTTACATCCTCTCCACCATGTTTTAAACTCGTCCTCGAGTTTATTCAAACAGGTGTGGATATTTCTTTCTCATTTCTGACTCCAGTTCCCACGTGTACTCAGGTCCACGTCTGGAGTTCCATTTTACTTTTACAATCATTAACTTCTTTCTTTTCAATCTTTTTTTCTGCCTGTCCTTTATTTGCAAAGTTTGTTCCACAAATCTTAATTTCTCATCTACCTCTACATCTTATAGGGGCATTACCAGTGATTCATCTGCCAAACACTTACGCAGATTCGATACATGGAATACATCGTTTACGCCATTCATTTCATCAGTTAGCTCGAGTTGATAGGCCACAGGCCTAACTCTTTTCAAGATTTTGAATGGTCCTACGAATCTAGGACTTAATTTCCCTTTCTTTTCGAATCTAGGACAGAATGTTATCACCGACGTTAAATTCTAACGGCTTTCGTCTCCTATCAGCATAACTCTTTTGACGATCACGAGCCGCTTTCAATTTATCTTTTATCTAGATCACTTTTTCAGTTGTTTCTAAGACTATTTCAGGTCCAGATAACTGATTTTTCCTATTTTAGACCAACAGATTGGAGTTCGACATTTACGACCGTATAAGGCTTCAAAAGGAGCGGCCTTTTGATCGCGGTATCAAGGCTAATAAAAATATTTATAAAAACCACTTCTTAGCTACTTAGACTGTAGATAGGGAAGTAGGGTTGTCGAATCCACATGGAACCAGTGGAGAATGCTACTCAAGTTAAAACGATTCAATAACTACTTGAGTTTAAAACTTTATTAATTAAACTAACGCAATTGACAAAAAGCAACGAACTTTGATTTAAGAAAACTATTGGAGAAGACGACCACTCTGGGTTTTAGATTTAGCAAAGCAGAGACACAATTTTAGTTTCAAACCAAATCAGAGATTACATAGACATAACCTTGTTTAACTGTTTAACCCAATCACACAATAGTCAATTTAATCACAAAATCAGATTATTCCCGATGCAAGAAAACCAAGAAACGATGATAAATGCGATAAATTGAAAACATGCAATTGTTCATAAATCAAACACACAATTAAATTCAAAGAACTTAATAGGTTCACAAAACTTCAATCCAAACTGGTCATTAACTAAAATCATACGAATACATGATTAAATCGTTCACCCGGAAGGATCACGAAAGTGTTTAGCCGCTCATGATTTTTGAAAACATTAAAGATCTAAACTTTAAACTTACAAGCATGAAAAACTAAGAACAATTGGCCTAGGAAGCTCTGGAATCGCCTTAGAGAAGCTCTGGGACGGCAAGTGATGTGGTGCAAAGCATAAATCTTTATTCCATCGTTTTCGAGTTGTTTTACTTAGTTTTATATTTGTTTTGAGTCGTTTTTTGTTACATATTGAGTCTTTGTTGTGTTCTCAAGTGCTCATGATGATTACAAGTTAAAACCCGAAGAAACCGAGCACGAGAATGAAGTCCAAGAACTAAAAGCGAAAATCTAGAATTTACACGCTTCGCGATACGCGAAGACCAGGAAGAGATCCCTCGCGGTACGCGAGGGAAAGCAAAAGTGAGCCCGACTAGTTTGGCCCTCGCGGTACGCTAGGGGCTTGACCATCTCTCTCGCGGTACGCGAGAGAGTCGTATTCCGTGAAATTTTGTAAAAATTACATTAAATAGAATTTGAATACCATTAGGTCAAGGGTTCGTATTCCAGCCATCTAGAGCATTACCAGAGGCGATTTTGGGAGAAAGAAGATCAATCGATGTGCAAGATCGAAGCTTTGGATTCTGGGTTCGTTGTAGTAGCGTTCTAGGGTTTAAAGTTCGAATCTTTATCTTTGTTTGCTTTGTTTGAAACGATGATGATGTCTTATACTTCTATTTAGATGAGTTTGAACATGATTCTAGCCTAAAACCTTGATACTGCCTTGGTCATTCGATGATTACTTGTTAGAGTTTCAGTTTTTATCGGTTTTGGACTTGAACGATGATTTAATGATTTTGTAATGATTCTAGTTTAATTAATTATGATGTACAAGCATGTTTGAATCTGATTGTGAGATTGATTCTTGATTCCTTGCCTTGATTGTGGTTGTCAGCCAGTTCGATTAGCGTATCTAGGTCATAGATCTTATGGTTTGTGATTTGGGTGGTTTGCTAGACGTAGTAGCCATAAGAGTTGTGTTTGATTACTGATTAGAGTTAAGTGTGTATCCTAGTTCAATACCCGAGATGTGAGAATTAGTCGGTTAGTCTTCGTCATTAGGAATCCGAGTGTCAACTGTCTGAGAGGAAGTTGGTTTAGGTGTCTAGTGACTGTTGCTATTCTGAATCATTGTTGTTATTGTAGGATTACCCCATGTATTCCTTGAATGTATGGTGGATAGTGACACTGAGAGGTAATCTGTCCATTAGGGCACTTGGTCATAGTTGGAAATAACCGAGAGGTGATCCGACCATCTGGTGAATTTAATACACTTTAGGTAGCTTAATTGGTGACACCCTAAGAGTGATTAGGGATCCACTAGGTTGTCTTTAGTAGTTATGCTTAGAATCCCAGATCCATCATAGTTCTAGAACCGGTAGAAGTTGTGCTTTGCAAGTAGGATTCCGACTTAGGTAGTTTTCCTTCCATCTCTTGATATTTTCCTTTGTTATTTGTCTTGATAGTTTGATTCTTACTTGTTTATTGCATTCTTAGTTATAATATTTAGTGTAGTAAACCGCCCCAAACCAATTAAATCTTAATTCTGAGGCAGTGTCTTGTTTTGTTATTCAGTGTCTCTAGGGTTCGATATTGTGGTTTACCGTTAAGCTGTGCTACACTCGATAGGTCCACTTGCCTGTCAGTGCGGTTTAGTTCATAGGTTTTCCTTTATTACTTAGGAGTCTAGGTTAGGTTTTATAGTTAGTTTTTATAGACCGTCTGGAAGACATCAAGTTTTTGGCGCCGTTGCCGGGGACACTTGGCAATAGCAATATTAACTTTGATTAGTTCTTTGTTTTATTTTTTGTTTATTTTTTTTCTTTGAGTCTGTTTCGTGTGCTTGTCCTACGTGCTACTTGTGTTTCATATCTGTGTGTCTAATTTAGAATCGAGTCCTTCTCTTTTTGAGTCTCTATTTCTTTTTCCTATTGAGTCTTTCTGTTTATGTACAATACGCATTCGCAATGATCACCACCATATTCTGCTTTCTTAGAACCCGAACGAGAGCTTCACGAGCGCACCCGTGACTTTCAGGAGCGTTTGAAACAGTTGTGCGAAAACCAGGTACGTCCTATTAGTCCTATTCCATTTCCTACTATGGGCGACCCTGATACTCCAACGAGACATACAGTACACCTGAGGGCCAATGATGGGGTCACGGGTGCGAGATCTTCGATCACTCGCCCCGCTATTCCTAATGTCAATTCTTGGCAGATCCTATCATATGTCATGAGTACGATCACTAATGCTACTCAGTTTAATGGCCTAGAGGATGAGGATGCACCCGGACACTTGTCCCGTTTTGTTTGTATATGTGATACCTTTAATATCACGGGTGTGCCTAAGGACGCTATCTATCTGCATCACTTTCCATTCTCGCTCTCTGGGCGTGCATTAACTTGGCTTAACACCCTCCCGGACAACTCTACTACCACTTGGGAGGATCTTCAAGTCAAGTTCTACAAAAAGTACTATCCACCTTCCAAGGCCACTCGCCTCAGGGATCAAATCCACTCCTTCCGGATGGATCCCGACGAGCCTTATCATTTGGCCTGGGAGCGGTTCAACACGCTGTTGAGCCGATGTCCCCAGCATGGTCTGTCAGACTGGGTGATAGTGGAGAAGTTCTATAATAGCCTCACCTTCGAGAAGCAGCAAATGTTTAACACAGCTGCGGGAGGCCATATCATGGATAGACTCGAGCCTGCCGAGGGCGAGGAAATGTTCGAGAGCTTCACTCAAGCCGAACAACAGCATCCATCTACTAGGACTTCCATTCCTAGTGCTAGATCATCCACCTCATCTTCTAGAGGTGTGCATCAGGTCACTCCTGATTCTAGTGTGGCTGCTGCACTTGCCTCGATAGCTAATGAGATAAAGTAGCTGAACCTCAGTGCTCAATGGTGTGAAGTGTGCAGGGGAGGACACGACACCCGGGACTGCCCATTCAAAAATCCAGAGCATGTGAGCTATGCTGGTAACCAGTACCAGAACCGAGGGTACAACAATCAAAATTCATTTGGGTTGGTATGGAGATCTGGAAACAACCCATAAGGGTTTAATGATCGCCAGCAGTTTTAGCAGAATGGAGGAGGAGATACAAGAGCTAGCTCGGGAAGCAGTGTCGACACGAGTGCGATAAAGGAGATGATCGAGAATCAGACACAAATGCTTGCACACCTGGTCCAGAGGGACAGGGAAGCTAGGCAGAGATTGGACAGCCATGATACACTACTAAAGAATCAGCAATCCGCCTTCCATGATCTGCAACGCACGGTTGAGGACATCACTAAGAGTGTGAAGGATCGACAGGGAGGTCAATCATCAAGGTCCAACGCTTCAGTGATGGCCGTGTCGGTCAGGAGTGTGGAGGAGAAAGAGGTTGTAGAAGATGACTCCCACTCCAGTTTGTTCAATATTCCATCACTTGAGGAGGTCAAGAAGATTGACTGGAGCACTCGATTCGCTGAGATATATGCCAAGATAGCCGAGGAGCAGGTAAACGAGGAGATAGTAATTGAGGTGCCTGCCAAGAAGGCATAGGAGAAGAAGAAGGGGATGGAGGCCCCCGAGATTGACCTGACTCGTGTTCCCTACCCAGCTCGTTTGCTACCATTTAAGCAAGCTAGGGAGCATGGTCACCTCCTTGACATGTTCAAACTTCTCAAGGTCAATCTCCCACTCATAGAGACCCTCCAGAGTATGCCAAAATATGGCAACTTCCTTAAAGATCTTCTTTCCAACAAGAAGAAGCTCAAGGAGGTCTCTAAAGTCTCACTTAGTGATCAATGCTCTGCGGTGGTGCAGAACAAACTACAAGAGAAACTGGGAGATTCGGGTCATTTCATGATCCCATGTCACCTAGGCAGTTTGCCTTTGCACCACGCATTGGCCGATCTAGGTGCTAGCATCAATCTGATGCCCAATTCCGTATATAAGTAGCTAGACCTAGGCGAACCACAGCCGACGCGCATGAGCATTTCCTTGGCTGACCTCTCAATCAAGTATCCACGGGGAATTGTGGAGAATCTTCTAGTGAAAGTAGGTAAATTTGTCTTCCCCTTGGATTTCGTCATTCTAGATATGGAAGTATATGATGGAGTCCCACTAATCCTCGGGCGCCCATTCTTGTGCATCGCCAAGGCAGTGATTGATGTCTTTGACGGGAAACACACAATTCGTGTGGGGGATGATTCAGTTATATTCGATGCCACTATATCTGTGAAGGATGTTGGCGAGCATAGCCACTCCGTGTGCATGCTTGATGCCTCCATACACGATTATTGGGACTCTAATCCGATAGCGGATGTGGCTGATGGAAACGTAGGAGAAAAAATAGATGTGGCTGATGGAAACGTTGGAGGGATTTGAAAAGAAATTAGTAGGTTCCTCGTTCCTAAGTGCTGACGGTGTAGCCTAAGTGAAATATTAGCACAAATGGAGCAGATGGTTTGTGTGGCACAAATAGTGGAGAGTATTAAGGATCCCGGAGATCCCGGTGGAGGTTTAGAGATAATATCCATAGTTAATCCCATTCCTGAACCGCCACTCATTACTACCATGCATTCTGAGAGGGTGAGTGTTAAGCCAAACCCTAGTTCCAGCCCTCCTAGGTCTAGGCCACCTCGTAAAAGAAACCGTACGTTCATTGATTATTCTTATTTTAGGGTAGTACAAACCCAAGTGTGGGGAAGTTTAGGGGTGAGAAATTATTGGTTATTTGTTGCATATCATCTTCGGACCAGGTAGGTTTAAGTTGTGGTGGAAAGACTGGATTGGTGCATATGATATACATTCGAGGTTTGAAAGGAGTAGGAGTTCATTACTAATTTGGAGAACCGGGAGACCGCGAAGGATGAAGGCGGTTCCAGTTAGGATCAAGGAGAAGCCTCCTTATAGGTTCGTTTGATTCTCGGGCGAATGCTCGGAATGTAGAGTTTGTATGCTTCCATGATGTGAGTCTGTGTCTTTTTCTGTGTTTTCGGTATTGTGTTTTGTGTGTGTCATGTCTTGCAGGGATTCGCGCTTGATTTGGCACGAGAAATCGTTGGGAACGAAGTTACAGGTATGTTTTACTTTGGTCTTTATCATGGGAACGAGTTTTGGAAAATTTGGGTGAACAAAGGGGTCAAAAATTTTCTAAGTATAAAAAATGAAAATTTTTGAAACTTTCTGTGATTGAGCCCCCCTCGCGTACCGTGAAGCAGGAACCCCAATCTATCGTGGTACGCGAGAGACAAACATATTTAACCGGCTAAAAATCCACTTCCTCGCGGTACACGAGGATTGGCCAGGGTTCCTTCGCGGTACGCGAGGGACCCCTGAATTGTTCTTTTTTGCTTTGTTTCCCTTGGTTCCCACACCCGTCTTCCGTACACACTCCCACCACCACTACCATCCATCCACTACCATATATCCTACCATCCACCATCACTCACCACCCTCGATATCATCATCTCTCATCATCCATCCGTTATCCATCATATCATATATCCATCATCCATATCATATTCACTACTCAACACCGACCATGGGAAACTCGAGAACCAGTTCGTAACTAATGATCCTCCTTGTTGTGGCAATCATGTCTATGTGTTTCTCACCCATCGGGTACATGTCCTTGCAATCTATCCAGAGTCTGTTTGAGTCCTTTATTTGAGTCAGTTTAATGCTGCGGGTTGTTGTGAGGTTTATTTTTGCACGTATTATTTGTCGTGCCCGTATTCAATCTCCATTCGGGCGGGAGGAATGCTTCTATCACTGTGTAAAGGCAACCCAGCAGTGTGTGCAACCGTGACCGAAATGCTATACGGGGCACACAGGGAAGAACGAAGCTGCACATACATTGATTTGCATCTACATTACCAGCTAAGTCGTGTCCTGTTTATTTTTTCATTTTTATTTTGAGTTGTGTCTTGCTTCACATTGAGGACAATGTGTCTTTCAAGTGTGGGGATGTGTGTGTCCAGTCTAGCTAGTTTGTATCTTTATAAAAACCAAAAAATACAAAAAAATTGAAAAAATGTCCTCAGAAAATCAAAAGTTTTTGCATAATAAATGGAAAATGATAGTACAACTGGATCTACGTGTTTGTTTAAATGAATAAATAATATAAAACGCATCTAGTTAGTGATGTTTTGGTAGACCCAGCCCGCTTGAATAGCTTAAATATCTTGTGAGTGTTAGGATTAATCACTTAATAAATTCATGATACTTGTGGGTACTCATCTTAGGGTGTCGGTAATACTGAAACTGTCAACATAGGGTGATAGGTACCATGTTAAGTTAATATTTAGAGGTTTTTGAAAATTTTTATGGCACACCACTCTCTTTTTATGAGAATAAATCCGAGTTTCGGTGGCGCCCATTCCATAATTCCACAATTTCCATAACTATGAGCTTAATTACTTTGAAAACTGAGTCTTGCTTATGTGTTCCCCCCCTAAGTGAGATTTATGTGCTTAAATGTTTAGAATCTAGTTTATGTGTTAGGTTCTGGGATAGTGACTTGGTTGAGACACCTCTAGACGAAAGTTCTTATGCTTTAATTAATGCTCATTTCCACCCATTCATTCCATAATACATTGATTTCAAAAAAAATCTGTAAATCTTAGTTTAACGTGGTCGGCAATTCTACATGGTTTAAACCATGCCTAAACATGACCGTGAGACGGTATTAGGTAGAGCTGTAACTTCTGAGTGTGAGTCACATGTCACATAGGTTGATTGATTGTTGTATAAATTGAATTAGAACAAATTAAAGGGGATAGATAGTTGGTGCTTGGGTTTAATCGGACAGAAATACTGATTGTTGCTTTTTAACGCGTGAGTATGTTTAATTAATTGGTAATTGATTGTTAAGTTAGATCTCAGTTATGATTCCATTGCAGAATTTTTCGAGGAAGAAAAAAGGTTAAGTGTGGGGATATTTGATGTGGTGCAAAGCATACATCTTTATTCCATCGTTTTTGAGTCGTTTAACTTAGTTTTATGTTTGTTTTGAGTCATTTTTGTTTCATATTTAGTCTTTGTTGTGTTCTCAGGTGCTCATGATGATTACAAGTTAAAACCCGAAGAAACCGAGCACGAGAATGAAGTCCAACAACTAAAAGTGAAAAATATAGAATTTACATGCTTCGCGGTACGCGAAGACCAGGAAGATATCCCTCGCGGTATGCGAGGGAAAGAAAAAGTGTGCCCTACTAGTTTGGCACTCGCGGTACGCTAGGGGCTTGACCATCTCTCTCGCGGTACGCGAGAGAGTCATATTCTGGGAAATTTTGTAAAAATTAAATTAAATAGATTTTGAATACCATTAGGTCAAGGGTTCGTATTCCAGCCGTCTAGAGCATTACCAGAGGCGATTTTGGGAGAAAGAACAAGATCGAAGCTTTTGGATTCGGGGTTCGTTGTAGTAGCGTTCTAGGGTTTTAAGTTCGAATCTTTATCTTTGTTTGCTTTGTTTGAAACCATGATTATGTCTTATACTTCTATTTTGATGTGTTTGAACATTATTCTAGGCTAAAACCTTGATACAACCTAGGTCATTCGATGATTACTTGTTAGAATTTCAGTTTTTATCGGTTTTGGACTTGAATAATGATTTAATGATTTTGTAACGATTCTAGTTTAATTAATTATGATGTACAAGCATGTTTGAATCTGATTTTGTGATTGATTATTGATTCCTTGCGTTGATTGTGGTTGTCTGCCAATTCGATTAGCGTATCTAGGTCATAGATCTTAGGGTTTGTGATTTCGGTGGTTTGCTAGACGTAGTATCCATAAGAGTTGTGTTTGATTACTGATTAGAGTTAAGTTTGTATCCTAGTTCAATACCCGAGAGGTGAGAATTAGTCGATTAGTCTTCGTCATTAGGAATCCGAGTGTCAACTGTCTGAGAGGAAGTTAGTTTAGGTGTCTAGTGATTGTTGCTACTCTGAATCATAGTTGTTATTTTAGGATTACCCCGTGCATTCCTTGAATGTATGGTGGATAGTGAGACTGAGAGGTAATCTGTCCATTAGAGTACTTGGTCATAGTTGAAAATACCCGAGAGGTGATCCGACCATCTGGTGAATTTAATACACCTTAGCTAGCTTTGTTGGTGACACCCTGAGAGTGATTAGGGATCCATTAGGTTGTCTTTAGTAGCTATCCTTAGAATCCCAGATCCATCATAGTTCCAGAACCGGCATAAGTTGTGCTTTACAAGTAGGATTCCGACTTAGGTAGTATTCCTTCCATCTCTTGATATTTTTCTTTGTTATTCGTTTTGATAGTTTGATTCGTACTTGTTTATTACATTCTTAGTTATAATCTTTAGTGTAGTAAACCCCCCAAGCCAATTAAATCTTAAGTCCGAGTCAGAGTCTAGTTTTGTTATTCAATGTCTCTAGGGTTCGATATTCCTGTTTACCGTTAAGCTGTGCTACACTCGATATGTCCACTTGCCTGTCAGTGCGGTTTAGTTCATAGGTTTTCCTTTATTACTTAGGAGTCTAGTTTAGGTTTTATAGTTAATTTTTATAGACCGTCCGGACAAAATCAGCAAGGTAGAAGGTAATTCGAGAATGGGAGTCACAATGGCTTTATAATTAGAATGAGGTTTAATATGCCGTAATAACCTTTCTTCGCGTGCTGCGAACATCCCTTGCCAAATCTTCGCGTGTCGAGAAGGCCAAAACAGTCGAGGCCCTTTTTCTGGTTTCTCGCGCGTCGCGTCGCGCGAAGATCCACTTTTTCAGGATTTTGACTTTTCATCTTTGACTTCTCTTCCTTTGACCTCTCGGGCTTCGTGCCTTCGTATATATCACTCGTAAACTCCCGCTCTTTAGCACATTTACCCTGTATCACACCAAACTCCAAGACACACATAAATCTGACTCGATAAACACAATTAACTATTAAAATATATAAAAACCGACCTATTTACACGGGATATTTAACCCTACATCACATCCCAACAATTGACCTTTTTCGTCCTGAAAAAGAATAATGCAATGGAATCATAACCGGGAAACTTGCAACTTTACTTTCATTTTTCACAGCATAGATTTTCATAACACGTTAACCGTAACAATCGGTATTTCTGTCCGATTAAACCCAACCACCGACTCTCGAACCCCCAATTATTTGATCTATATATTATACATTACCAAGCCGACAGTCTATCTATGGGGCTCACACTCAGAAAGCTACGACTCAACCTAATCCCATCTCAAGGTCATGTTTAGACCCGGGTTAAACCATATAGATTTCCCACCATTATAAACATGAATTTTTATATGTTTTTGAAAATTAGATGAATTGTGGATCGATGGTTGAATGTTTTAGCTTTTATTAACACTTATGAATAAACCTAACCCAGTGATGTTTCAATCAAGCTGGAACCCGATATATAAAAGGTAGGCTGCAGTTTTAAGCAATGAAGTACATAAGCTTCGGAACATGGGTGTATCCTTCAAGTCACCATCCCGAAGGGAAACACGTAAACCTAACTCAGTCATCCAACATTGATCACTTAAGTCTCGCCTATGGGTGTATCAACCAAGTCACTATCCCGGAGGGTAACACGTAGGCTGAACCTAAGCTTTCAATTTTAATTAATTAAGCTCATTCGATTAATGGATTATGGATTGCGGGCGCCACCAACTTTCGGAATTATTTTCATAAAAAGAAAGCGGTGTGCCAAGAAATTTTAAAAACATATAATTTTTTGTTTATAATGGTACCTATCACCCTATATTGACAGTTTCGACCTTACCGACACCTCTAAGATGAGAACCCACAAGATATCCTGAATTAATTTCTCATTTAAGCTAGATTCATTATCAGGATATTTAAGCTCGTAAATCGGTTGGATCTACCAAAACGTTACAAATTAGACGCATTTGATCATCTTATTCAATTAATTTAATTGCAATTAATTGCAAACATTCTAATCCAATTAATTGCAAACATTCTAATCCATAGACATTTTTCAAAATTTTAAAAAAAAATTTATGACTCAAAACAAAGACTCAAACTAGAACTGGACAAGGTCTCCTCTCCCGACACTTAAACTCTACATTGTCCTTAATGTAGAAATAGCGACTCAAAACGAAAACAAAATACAAAAATAAAACTTAGCTGGAAAGACGATCGTATAGAATTTCATTCGCGATCGTGTTTCACGGATACAAGCAGGTTGCCTTGTACAAAAGAATCAAGCAAAAGTCGGACTATCGTCCCCCGAATGAAGATTGAGTACGGGAAATTCAAATCCAAACCTACAAAATAAGCTCGAAACACACCCACAAGCATCATATCGACTCAATATAATAACGTAAAGAAAAAATAAAAGACCCGAGGGACTCAAACGACTCAAATGAAAAATAAAAAAAATAAAAAAGTAGGGTGTCACACCCCCAATTTCAACTAACGGAGTTTTACCGTTTGGGAAGTGACAAACCAGAATCTCAGTCACTAGTTACATTGAATGACACTATATGGGACTAAAATTAAAATATATCATAAATGATCAAAGTAAGTGCGGAAGGGTAAAACGAAAGTAAATGCGCAAAACAAACGCGCCCAAGAAATGTCCCAAAGTGTCCGGTCCAAACGAAGTACAAAGCAAATCAACAATAATAATTTATAAATTAATCATAAAGTACACCTGTGTCTTATCTTAAGCGACCTGAGAAAACATGTACTAAAAGATGTCAACACGAGGTTGGTGAGTTCACAGGTTTCAGTTTGTAAGAAAGTTCAATAGGTTAATGTACATTCAATATATAAATCAATAGGTAGCTAACCCATAAGCATGTTAACTAATGCGCTCGCAACCGACAGCTGACTGTTTATGTTTTTGCCTCCCACCAGGCCTATCAACCATGGTGCATGTTTAGGTCAAGAATGCACCCATTCGACATCTAGTCGGGTTAGCGCGACTAACGCGGGTGAGGTTTGTCAAACCCAGTAGTACTACTCAACTTACCTCGCTATGTTCATATTAACAGTTTGATGTGAGGACTTAGTGATAGATGTGTACGCATAGTTAAACAAGTGATAACATATATGAATTACATAACCAAAAATGTTTACGTCATGTTTTATCCCCTACTTTTAAAACAGTAAAAGTTGTCGAGAAAACTCACCTAAACGGTGTAAGTAGGTTCACACTAGAATAAGATTGAAACCACGAGTGTTAGCCTACAACGGTTTACGTATGCCCTAAAATTATAGACATAACAATTAGGGATACAATGGTAGTATGTGACGACGACACGGAAAATTGAACGTCCTAAACAAACGCTCTGATGATTAAAAGTAGACTAACGTGTCCACGGGAGTACGGAATTCTAAATTAAATAATTAGGATAATTACCATTTGCGACGAATGACAAAATATATAATAAATAAATACATTCAATTGCTTTCGTCATTAAATAATAATCCAAGAAAAATAACATAATACACACACACATATATATATATATTTGAATTTAACGAAGTATCACAATGATAATTACGTGACGAAAATAATAAAACTATTATTTTTAATCGATGATACAAACGCATGTAAATAATATAGATAATTATATTATTTATTATTTAAAAACATTACATGAAATTTATAAACGAAATGATAACAATATATAAATATATATATTAATTTTAATTGAGATCCCGGGTTGAAAATAACATAATATATTATTTTATAACAGTAACTAATATTAAAACGAGTTATAAAATCAAAGCTGAGTCTACGGGTGGTTTCCCGGGCTAAAACACATTACTATAATATTATAATAATAGTGGGATAATTTTTATATTAAAAATATTAGTTAAAAATTTTCTAAAAATAAAAACAGTGTGGAGAGACTCGAACCTGGGTCTCTCCCACACAAGCACACGCCTTTAACCAATTCCACTACTCGGTGTTTCGCAAACAAAATCATAATTAAATTCTTTTAACACACAACCGGTGTGTTCATCCTTTCCCTTTCGAACCCGAGACCAAACCCCACCCCAAATCAAACGAATTCGACTATGACTGTCAACAAAAGTTTAGGGGTTTTGATAATCGGTGGGTGGCGAGCCTGTGGGTGGAATGAATTTCAAAAACAACAAGTATAGGGTCGTTTATTTACAGATTGAGTATTGAAACCCTAGAATATGAAAACAAGATCGATTCTATCAAATTTGATATTAAAACTAATTGGATTCATAGGGTTTTCACTAAACAAAGGTTTGCGAATCTGACTATGCGGTTTAATTTGATTAAAGTAATCGTTAGAATAAAACCCCCTAAATTCGTTTTCGTATGAACCCTAGGTTAATGATCTTGATTAATTCGATGATGTTTGATAAAATTAACATAGGGCTATTAATCTAGATATAAAAACGAAGTATGGATGTGATTGATTGCTAGAATCCGATAGGAATTGAAGGTGATCGACTACGATGAATCCCGACTTCGACGAGCTTGTTCCCCGACGACTCTGGCTTTGATTCCGATGGAATTTATGAATGAAAAGCTTCTGGGAGACTCGATTAAGGTGTGCAGATAAATGATTTGAGTGCGTATGGCCGAATTGATGCGAATTCTTGAGTAAAAGAGGCGAGGTTGACGGTTACGGCTTTGAATACCCATAATTGGGTTTAATTCGTTGTAATGACGATGGTTAAATTTTTAATTAGGTTTGTTAATGTCGTGAACATGAATATCAGTTACAAAACGCAACGAATCTCAAGTATGGAGTTCGAATTTGGGTCAAATGCCACAACTTTGAATTTTGAAAGTCAACAGGACCGATTCTCCTTTGATTTTGACTTTGAGAGTCAATGAATCTAGTTTTAGAACTTGGCAGGATTAGTCCCTGAAGTTTGAGATCAAAAAATAATAAAAACAGTCCCTGAGATTTAATAGTGGGTTAACTGGGTTAGGTTTTAACAGAATATTTAACGGGATTTCTAACAGAGATAACTTGAAAAGTCGGATTGTCACATCATCCCCTAGTTGAAAGAATTTTTGTCCCAAAAATTAAAGTAATAATAATAAAAAAAAAAAAATTCCGGATGTCACATCATCCCTTAGTTGAAAGAATTTTTGCCCCAAAAATTAAAATAATACCTTAAGAGTTTGACGTGGAGTGCTTGAATAGATGAGGATACTTGCGCATCATCTGATCCTCACCCTCCCACGTGAATTCCGGTCCGCGTTTCGAGTTCCAACGGACTCTGACAATACGAATTTTACTACGTTTAAGCGTTTTAACTTCCCTATCCATGATTTCCACAGGTTCTTCGATGAAACGCAACTGTTCATCGATGTGTAGTTCCTCAAGAAGAAACCGCGAGTGACTCGTCTGCTAGACATTTCTTTAAGTTTGAGATGTGAAAGACGTTGTGTACACCACTAAGTCCTTCGGGTAGGTCCAGTTGATACGCTACTGGACCAATTCTCTTCACTATCTTGAATGGCCCAACATAACGAGGATTTAATTTGCCTCGTTTCCCAAAATGAATGACACCCTTCCAAGGTGATACTTTTAACAAAACCATATCCCCTACTTGAAATTCTAACGGTTTACGACACTTATCGGCATAGCTCTTTTGACGGTCACGAACTGCTGCCATACGGTTTCTAATTTGATTGATTTTCTCAGAAGTTTCAAGTACAAGCTCAGGACTCGTAAGTTGACTATCCCCAACCCCGGCCCAACAAATAGGAGAACGGCATTTCCGTCCATATAGTGCTTCAAATGGAGCTGCCTTGATGCTAGTGTGATAAATGTTGTTGTAGGAGAACTCCACCAACGGAAGAGACTCCCAAGTATTGCTGAAATCAATCACACAAGCTCGTAGAATGTCCTCCAGAGTTTGAATAGTATGTTCAGTCTGGCCATCAGTTTGAGGATGGTATGCTGTGCTCATATCTAGACGCGTGCCCAAAGCTTTATGTAACGATTGCAAGAAACGAGAGGTGAATCGTGCATCACGATCTGAAATGATAGAGATTGGCACCCCGTGCCGAGATACAACTTCTTTCAAGTAAATGCGAGTAAGTTTTTCCATCTTGTCAGTTTCCTTGATTGCTAAGAACTGAGCGGACTTTGTTAAACAATCGACTATTACCCAAATGGTATCACATCGGGTAGGAGTTCGTGGTAATTTTGTGATAAATTCAATGGATATATGCTCCCATTTCCACATGGGAATCTTCGGTTGCTGGAGTAGGCCGGAAGGCTTTTGATATTCAACTTTGACATTCGCGCAAGTCAGGCACTTGCTCACATATGTGGCTATATCGGCCTTCATCTTTGGCCACAAATACAGCACCTTTAGATCATTGTACATCTTGTCGGAACCTGGATGAATAGAGTAACGAGATTTATGAGACTCATCCATGACTAGTTCCCTTAAGTTTCCGACTACTGGAACCCATATTCGCTCGACGAAGTAGCGAATACCGTCAGATTTGACCTCGAGTTGTGCTTCCATACCAATTGTGGCTTCCAGCGGTAGGTTTTCCTCTTTCAGTGCTACGAGTTGAGCACTACGGATTTTGTCAGGTAATCCAGGGTGAATAGTAAGCTGTAATGCTCGAACTCGTTTGGGCTTGGTTTCCGTTCGACTTAGGGCATCAGCTACAACATTAGCCTTACCCGGATGATACCGGATCGCACAGTCATAATCATTCAAGAGCTCGACCCAATGACGCTGTCTCATGTTCAGCTCTTTTTGCTCGAAGATATGCTGAAGACTCTTGTGATCAGTGTAGATAGTGCACTTGGTACCATACAAGTAATGTCTCCATATCTTACGTGCAAAAACTACGGCTCCCAACTCTAGGTCATGAGTGGTGTAGTTTTTCTCATGAATCTTTAGTTGACGCGAAGCATATGCGATCACCTTTTCTCGTTGCATCAACACACAACCCAGACCTTGAATGGATGCGTCACAGTACACCACAAAATCACCCGTTCCCTCCGGAAGAGCTAGAATAGGTGCACTTCAAAGTTTTCTGCTTAAGATGTTGGAATGTTGACTCTTGGTTATCGCCCTAGTTATAGGCTTTACCCTTTTGAGTTAAGGCAGTGAGAGGTTGTGCAATCTTGGAAAATCCCTCGATGAATCGGCGGTAATAACCAGCCAATCCTAGAAATTTTCGCACCTTAGTCGGAGTCGTCGGTGCTGCCCAATTCTTGATGGCTTCTATCTTTGATGGATCAACATGTATTCCCTTCTCGTTAACCACATGTCCTAAGAATTGAACTTCCTGGATCCAGAATTCACACTTGGAAAACTTAGCATACAGCTGCTCCTGCTTAAGTAATTCCAGAATTAAGCGTAGATGTTCCTCATGTTCCTCCTTGTTCTTGGAATAAATGAGAATGTCGTCAATGAAAACGATGACGAATTGATTGAGGTATGGCTTACACACACGGTTCATGAGGTCCATGAACACCGCGGGTGCATGGTTAATCCGAAAGGCAAGACCAAAACTCAGAGTGGTCGTACCTTGTCCTGAAAGCAGTATTAGAGATATCCTCATCTCGGACTCTCAATTGATGGTAACCGGACCTACGATCTATCTTGGAATAGAAGCTTGATCCTTGGATTTGATCAAAGAGATCATCTATATGAGGTAGAGTATAATGGTTCTTGATTGTCACTTTATTTAGTTCACGGTAGTCGATACACATACGGAAAGTCCCATCCTTCTTCTTGACAAACATAATTGAAGCTCCCCATGGCGATGAGCTAGGTCGGATGAAACCTTTATCCAACAATTCCTACAGGTGAGTAGATAGCTCTTGCAATTCACTAGGTGCTAGTCTATAAGGTGCCCGAGCAATCGGTGTCGCTCCGGGTGCTAGATCAATTTGGATTTCAACTTGACGGTGTGGTGGCAGACCAGGCAAGTCTTCGGGAAATACTTCCGGAAAATCGTGAACGATGGGAATATCATCAATTTTCTTCTCTTCCGATGGTTGCTCGACAACGAGTGCCATAATAGCAGTATGACCTTTACGCAGGCACTTCTGCGCTTTCATGAATGATATGATGCCTACGACTGCACCACTCTTTTCGCCTTGAACGGAAAGGATTTCTCCACTAGGGAGAGGAATGCGAACAATTTTCTCACGACAGACAATTTCAGCTTGGTTTTTAGATAACCAATCCATACCAACAATTACATCAAAACTACCAAGTGTGACCAGCATAAGGTCGATATCAAGTTTATGACCAGCCAGCACAAGCTTACAACCCTTAAGAAGGTGGGTTGCTTCAATTATTTGGCCATCAACTATCTCTATTATATACTTAGCTTCTAATAGAGTTGGAGTTCCTTTTAGCATATCACTAAGCTTCTTAGATTTAAAACTCCTATCAGCACCGGTATCAAATAGGACAGAAGCAAAGTAATTGTTTAAGAGAAACTTACCAGTGACCACATTATGATCATATCGAGCTTCTCTAGATCCTAGTACGAAGGCTCGTCCTTTCGCATCATTCCCTATATTATTGGCATTACTGCTACCATTGTTGTTGCCTTGATTGTTGTTACCATTGTTGCCCTGATTATTGTCGTTACCGTTACCATTCCCATTACCATTTCCATTACCACCCCTCTTCGACTGAGGACAATCCCTCTGAATATGTCCCTCCTTACCGCACTGAAAACATCCTCTTGTGGACCCTTGCGATCAGAATGGTTCCTTGTTTTGAAGATCAACTCTTCAATCTTTTGCAGCGTGGCCCATCTTTCCACACCGTTGACAACGTTTACAAGCACCGACATGATGGTAATTGAACTTGTTGCACTTGGGGGCTCTTCCCGCATAACCACCTTGATTTTGACCTGAAGAGGTCGTCTGATTAAAGTTCTAAGCAGGCTCAAATTTTCGCTGCTGATGCTGTTGCTGAGGTTAATTAAACTGGGATCCCTTGGAGTTGGAGTTGTGATCAAACTTGCGCTTATGATTATCAGTAGCTTTAGAAACTGAACCCCTCGGGGGTAGAGTCCCTTGAGTTACCGCCTGGTCAGTTAACTTGTGGGCAAGTCTGATAGTCTGCTGGATGGTAGTGGGGTTGGATGAGGTGACCATACTCTGAATCTGAGGCACTAAACCTCCAATGTATAGGTCAATTCTCTTGTAATCAGGAGTCACCATATGTGGGCATATGGGAACGAGTGGTATAAAGCTCAATTTCAGAACCTTCCATTTAAGGTTCCATAATTCTCTTTCTAACTTTTGAATTTCATCCCGAGGACAGTACTCCTCCTTCATCATTGTCTTAAACTCCTCCCACGGCAGTGCATTGGCCATAACCAAACCCAACATCTGGACCTGTGCATTCCACCAAGTGAGAGTCGAGCCCTCCTAAGTTCCAGAAACAAATTTGACCTGATTGGCCAATGGGCATTTGCACATAACGAATACCGATTCTACTTTTTCGAACCACCGGAGTAGTCCGACAGCTCCTTCGACTACACTAAAGGTGTGGGGCTTGCAGTCCATAAATTTTTTGAAGGTGCAGGTGAGTTGCTGATTTTGTTGACCTGGATTTAGAAACATAATATAGGTTCAAGGTTATAAAGCTCAGGAAAGGTGCTTTGAGAGATGAATTGACCTCACTAGTCAATGGTTATAGCATTTACCTGCAGCATTCTGTGCTGCTAGAGCCTTAGCTACACTATCAATGATTAGTGTCGCCAACTTCGCTGCTGTCATATTGACGGTACCTCGGCCACCAGCACGACCTCCACGTTCTCTTCCCGACATGATTCTTCATATTCACAAATACAAAACAATGAGAAATATATCACATATTAAACATTATTTATGTACAAGTAAAAAAATACAACATATAACATTTTGAAAATTAAAAAAATTGTAAAGCTACAAAATAAATAACTCAAAATATTAAACTTCTCATGCTTTTATTGAATGGGAACAACCTTACCCATCTAAGTTTGAAAAGAGAAATAACATAAATGAAGCATGAATGAAAAGGAAAGATAGAATAGAAGGATCATCAAACATCCACGTCATCGGAAGAAACGTATGATTGTGCATCGTCGATCTCCACTGGTTCCTCCTCGGGTGGCTCCTCCTCTAAGGGCTCATCCTCGAAGGGCTCCTCCTCGTCGTCCGAAAGTGGAATGTCATCTGGAAATAGGGTTGCTTGTAGTTGGGATTCTAAATGGGTCACTCTCTCCCAAAGTCCTTCAGCAGCATGGTCTGCTACTTGTAGTTGGGCTTCCAGATGAGTCATTCTCTCCAGAATCCTTCCTACATCATGGTCTGAGGTGTCCACCCCCGTCTCCAAATGTGCAACCCGATCCACCAAATGGTCATAGACCTTGTCCGTTTCTGTTAGTTCAGTGGTCAGATGCTCTATTTGCTCCTTGTTTTCTTCTATTTGCGGCTCTCGTTCTAGAATGCCGGGTATCTTATCAGTGGATTCCTTCATCGCTTTTAACTCCTTAGTTATGATAAAAGCTGCAAAAGCTTGTTCCATGGTGCATGGAAAGCTTGGCAAAGTAGAGGATGAGGAAGTTGAACAAAAATAGGGTGATGGAACATTTCCCATCTCGATCCATCTTTGGATCATCTTCGAATATGCATTCCAATTAAGTGTTATGTTCCTTGCTTGTGCATTACTTGGTTCACCCTGTTCTACCGAGTTGTCACTAGAACTAGTCCGGCGCCTTTTGAGCTCCGGGGATGATAAGGTAGACGCCTTAGTTGAAGGTGGTGGGGTTGACGACATGATCCTGTAACGTAATACATAAGTGCCAAAAATCTAAATGTCTATGACATGTAACTAATGAGTGAGGTTATAGTCTAGTATGCAATCCTAGTTCTCTATAACCAATAGCTCTAATACCAATCTGTCACACCCCCAATTTCAACTAACGGAGTTTTACCGTTTGGGAAGTGACAAACCAGGATCTCAATCATTAGTTACATTGAACGACACTATATGGGACTAAAATGAAAATATATCATAAATGATCAAAGTAAGTGCGGAAGCGTAAAACGAAAGTAAATGCGCAAAACAAACGCGCCTAAGAAATGTCCCAAAGTGTCCAGTCCAAAAGAAGTCCAAAAAGAAAGTACAAAGCATATCAACAATAATAATTTATAAATTAATCATAAAACTCCATGCATGCCCTATGCATGCACCTGTGCCTTATCTTAAGCGACCTGAGAAAACATGTAAGAAAAGATGTCAACACGAGGTTGGTGAGTTCACAGGTTTCAGTTTGTAAGAAAGTTCAGTAGATTAATGTACATTCAATATATAAATCAATAGGTAGCTAACCCATAAGCATGTTAATTAATGCTCTCGCAACCGACAGCTGGCTGTTTATGTTTTTGCCTCCCACCAGGCCTATCAACCATGGTGCATTTTAGGTAAAGAATGCACCCGTTCAACATCCAGTCGGGTTAGCGCGACTAACGCGGGTGAGGTTTGTCAAACCCAGTAGTACTACTCAACTTACCTCGCTATGTTCATAATAACGGTCCGATGTGAGGACTTAGTGATAGATGTGTACGCTAGTTAAACAAGTGATAACATATATGAATTACATAACCAAAAATGTGGGTCCGTGAAAACTCACCTGAAAGGCGTAGGTAGGTTCACACTAGAATAAGATTGAAACCACGAGTGTTACCTACAACGGCTTACGTATGCCCTAAAATTATACACATAACAATTAGGGATACAATGAAAATATGTGACGACGACACGAAAGATTGAACGTCCTAAATAAACGCTCTAATGATTAAAAGTAGACTAACGTGTCCACGGGAGTACGGAATTCTAAATTAAATAATTAGGATAAATACGATTTGCGACGAATGACAAAATATATAATAAATGAATACATTCAATTGCTTTCGTCATTAAATAATGATCCAAGAAAAGAACATAATACATATATATATATATATATATAATATATATATATATATATATATATATATATTTTAATTTAACGAAATATCACAATGACAATTGTGTGACGAAAATAATAAAAGTATTATTTTTACTCGAGAATACAAACGTATGTAAATAATATAGATAATTATATTATTTATTAGTTAAAAACGTTACATGAAATTTATGAACGAAATGATACCAATATATAGGTATATACATTAATTTTAATTGAGATCCCGGGTTGAAAATAATATAATATATTATTTTATAACAGTAACTAGTATTAAAACGAGTTATAAAATCAAACCCAAGTCTATGGGTGGTTTCCCAGGCTAAAACACATTACTATAATATTATAATAATAGTGGGATAATTTTTATATTAAAAATATTAGTTAAAAATGTTCTAAAAATAAAAAGAGTGTGGAGAGACTCGAACCCGGGTCTCTCCCACACAAGCACACACATTTAACCAATTCCACTACCCGGTGTTTCGCAAACAAAATAAGAATTAAGTTCTTTTAACACACAACCGGTGTGTTCATCCCTTCCCTTTCGAACCCGAGACCAAACCCCACCCCAAATCCAACGAATTCGACTATGAGTGTCAACAAAAGTTTAGGGGTTTTGATAATCGGTGGATGGCGAGCCTATGGGTGGAATGAATTTAAAAAACAAGTATAGGATCGTTTATTTACAGATTGAGTATCGAAACCCTAGAATATGAACACAAGATCGATTCGATCAAATTTGATATTAAAACTAGTTGGATTCATAGGGTTTTCACTAAACAAAGGTTTGCGAATCTGACTATGCGGTTTAATTTGATTAAAGTAATCGTTAGGATCAAAACCCCCCAAATTCGTTTTCGTATGAACCCTAGGTTAATGATCTTGATTAATTCGATAATGTTTGATAAAATTAACATAGGGCTATCAATCTAGATATAAAAACGAAGCTATGGATGTGGTTGATTACTAGAATCCGATAGGAATTGAAGGTGATCGACTACGATGAATCCCGACTTCGACGAGCTTGTTCCTCGACGACTCTGGCTTTGATTCCGATGGAATTGATGAATGAAAACGCTTCTGGTAGACTCGATTAAGGTGTGTAGATAAATGATTTGAGTGCGTATGGCCGAATTGATGCGAATTCTTGAGTAAAAGAGGCGAGGTCGACGGTTACGGCTTTGAATACCCATAATTGTTTAATTCGTTCTAATGACGATGGTTAAAGTTTTAATTAGGTTTGTTAATGTCGTGAACATGAATATCAGTTACAAAACGCAACGAATCTCAAGTATGGAGTTAGAATTTGGGTCAAATGCCACGAGTTTGACTTTTAAAAGTCAACAGGACCGATTCTTCTTTGATTTTGACTTTGAGAGTCAACGAATCTAGTTTTAGAACTTGGCAGGATTAGTCCCTGGAGTTTGAGATAAAGAAATAACAAAAACAGTCCCTGGGATTTAATAGTGGGTTAATTGGGTTACGTTTTAACAGAATATTTAACGGGATTTCTAACAAAGATAACTTGAAAAGTAGGATTGTCACATTGGATTTCTTCGATCCTTCGCGTGTCGCGAACATTGGTGAAAACTCCTTCGCGTGGCGCGAAGGACAGAAATTGCCCGGCCCCTTGTTTGTTCTTCGCGTGCCGCGAAGACAGGGCACCAACTCTTCGCATGGCGCGAAGAGGCCTCCATCATAGAAAGAAACGAATTTTTTTCAATTTTTGTCTTCGAAAAAATTTCAATTCCTAAAACTCAAAATTTTTCAACTTCTTCAAAAACTCATTCCAACACTTATAATATATGCATACATACCTGGAATGTCTTTCCTGATAATTTTTAACACCCAAATTGCCATGAAACCCTGCAAAAACTTAGAAAAACACAAAACTATACCGAAAAACTTAAAATTTTCTACAGACTCTACAATGGGATCCTACCCCCCACGGGTTTGTGTATTGCCCTCAATCACACTCTATCCAATCCTAATCTCCACAGAGACGTCCCCACACTTAGCCAATTGCATACAAATTAACTAAAATAAAGAAATGACAACCTAACTCACTTTCGTAGAAATCACGGAGGCATTTAGCATATGCAACAAGCCTTTTAAACCCCTCGGTAGCCTGAGTGGACGACTTTAGTCTCATTAGGGTTTCTAAGATGAATGTGATATCGATGTTCAAAATTGTGTGTATGAAATGTAGAGACATTGGAAATTGAACATATCTTGGGAATTGAGCTTGTCCCACATCAGAGAAATGAGAAACACACAATGGCAGTAGTAAGGGTGCAAAGCACTCGACGCGCCCGGGTCCAGGTACTGGAGCCGGACACGAGACCAATGAGCCTAATGTGTTCTTTTGATGGCGCACTTCGCACACTCGCATCACCGCGAGCCACCTGAGAGCCGCCTAAATGTTTTTTGACACGTGTCGCGTGGTCAGTCAAGCTTATGTCTAGGTCTCTTGATATTCCATCAGTTCATTTGAATTAATAAGAGTATTAATTCAATTAAATGTTCAATTAAATCGAATTAAGAATGAATTCTATTAAGTGAGACCATTCATCATGTCTAATTTTCGTGTATAATTACAACGCCTTGAGCCTTGTAGAAAGATACCGAAAAAACTCATTAACATGTTTCAGAGATCGCACAAACAATCAGACTCATTTCCTTCAGTCGCGGACCTTTACACACTTGTTTCAGGTATAGTGTTGGGTGCTAAGCTAATCCCGGCAGTACTTCCTGCTTCGGCTGTTGTACCATGGGAGACAGACGGGTTCACCTGGGTGGCCCGAAATCTGTTTTAAGGGACATTTGTTTGACAGAAATCCTCAACCTTTACCCGATTTTTGGTTTTATTTTTTTCCGTTTTTTCTTGTTCTTTTATTTGTTTATGTAATATGTTATTCATCTATTATTGTATTTTATCATTGTATTGTAATCAGTAATGTTCAATAAAAAAAGTTATGTTTTATTTTTATTTATTTGAATGGTTGTCCTACATATAAAACATAGATTCTCAAATCTGGTTCACGTATCATTTATTTATGATTTTTTTTTCCTTTTGTAATATTATGAAAAGTAAAGGTTGACATGTGTGTATGAATTTGTTCCTACCTAACTCTAACTATATGTGATTAAGAATATATGTAATCGACGTCTTTAAGGACGTCCGTTGGTGAGTTGGTATCTCTGTGGAGGGGATAAGTGACGACTTCTAGTTTTCTCGAGATGATACTCCTTCTATGCAGACGGTGAAGGACGTAGGAAGGGGAACTTCTATGGGGTCTTTTGCCCGGTGTCAACGTAAACATGTTTGGCATGAATGCTCGAAGGAAAATAACTATTAATAGTTTTTCTAAAACCTAAAAAAAAAGATAAGAATGTTCAAGGTATGAAAAACCATTGGCTAGGTTAACAAAAAAATTATTTTATATATTTCCTAGTTTTATCTCGTTAAAATCACACTAACTATTATTTAAACTAGAAATAGATCCTGCCGAGGGATTGTATAACAAAAAATAAGACGACGGCACGAGAATGTAGGTATAAATATGCATGTCGCGGCTTGGTATAACCAAAAGATGTGACACCTTGAAAATTCCTAAATAGATAAAGGGCCAAAGTTTCAAAATGGGGGCTACCAAGGAAATAGACCAAAGTACAAGGACCAAAAGTAAAATTTCTGAAAAATCGGGCGGTAGCTAACCGCTACCCAAACTCTTAGCGGTCAGATATTGACGTATAGGCCAAAAAATGTCACAGATCATCCTTTATGTTTACAAATCTTGCACGTTATGTCATTTGGCTTAACGTAGTTAAATTTCTTAGTTAAGTCTGGTCATGTGCAAGACACATGAGGGTGCTTTTGTAATTTTACCCATTTAATTAAAAAATATGTTATATAAAATATCTATAAACCATCTCTCTCTCTCTCTCTATGAATTCCAACTCTCTTTTTCTTTTTTCTAGTTCTGCACACTCCTCACTAGCCACCTTTTGTATGAATTCTCACCTTTTTCACACAAACATACACTAAAACTCTATAAAATACCATAAAAACTCTCAATTTCAAACAATACCCAGTTGATATATATATATATTTTTTAAATATGGCATTACCATACTCGTTGGAAAGATAAAAAAAACGCTCAATTTTATGGTGAAATTTTTTTAAAAAAATAATGACGTATAAAAAAGTTATGGACGTTTAAAAAATGGTGGTGTGGGGGGGATTGCATGTGACTTGCATATGCATTGCTGATTCAAGAAATGTGTTTTGACTCAATTGCAATTTCCCTCTTTTTTAGTTCTTGTATACTTGTCATGCTCAGAATTCTACCTACACTTTATATAGTTTTGTCCCTTTGTAGCCTAACCCTCCTCTATATATATATATATATATATATATATATATATATATAGTATAGGGTTCTGCTAAAAAGTGTAGGAAGTGTAGAAAGAATTTTGAGGCACAAGATCGTTGGGTTTTGTGGTTGAGATTGAGACGGTGGTAAAAGGGTAAATAATTGCAACTTAGATTCCATCAGGAGGGGTAGAAATGTAAATCCAGCCAAAGAACCCACATGCTTGTCACATGCCATTCCCCCCATTTTTTTATAAACGTTCATAACTTTTTTATACGTCATTATTTTTTAAAAAATATATATCATAAAATCGAGCATTTTTTTTATCTTTCCAACGATTATAGAATTGATATATAAAAAAACAAAAAAAATCGATGAAGTGGGTGTTGCTTAAACTTGTCAGTTTTATGGTGTACATGCATTTTTATGGCGTTTTTTTCCTTTTCGCCACTACACAACAAAATTCGTCCACCGACTGCAACGATTACCCACAGAAACGTAACTGTGATTCTGACTGGTGTTTTAACCTTTATACTTTAATGTTTAAGTCTGTAGATGGTGTTTAAATTTATACATGATGTTGTTTAAGTCTATACATGGTGTTTAAGTATATACATTTGTGTGTAAGTACGTACATGGTGTTTAAGTCTATACATGGTGTTTTAATATTTAAACGTCAATCTACCCATGGTGTTTTATGGTTATGACGTTTTAAGTATTTACATGGTGTTTTTACGTTTTACAAGTATTAAGAAAATTATTTCAATGTTTTCTACGTGGTGTTTTAAAACGTCATGTGTAAAACACCATGCCTAAGATCAACAGAATATAAAACGCATGTGTAGAACATCATGCTCAGGTGTAAAACACCATGACCAGAATCTAAAACGTCATGTGTAAAACATCATAACCAATCTAAAACCCCATGTAGAAAACGCCAGTTCATGTTAAAAAAAAGATTTTTATATGTCCAATCTAAAACACCATGTGTAAAACGTCACATGTAAAACTCCATGAATAGAATGTTAAACGCACAGTTCAAAAATACCATACTCGTTGAAGGCCCTTTCGGTGTTTTTCTTTGGAGCGTTTGTATGACGTGTTTATGGTGTTTTTCGAACGTTTGTATGATTTGTTTATGGTGTTTTTCGAGCGTCATATGAACCCTAAATTAAATGGTATTTTTTTGAACGTTTGTATGACGTTTTGTATTTGAAGTTTTAATGGTGTTTTTTCAAACGTTTGTATGACGTGTTTATGGTTTTTTCGAGCGTCATATAAACCATAAATTAAATGGTGTTTTAATAATATTTTTTCATTACGTTTTTTCGAGTGTGTTTTATGATGTTTTCGAGCGAAAATATAAATAAATTTATGGTGTTTTTCTTCGCAGTGGATTACAAGTATTAGGAAAATTATTTCAATTTTTTCTACGAGGTGTTTTAAAACGCTATGTTAAAACACTATCAACAGAATCTAAAACGCCATGTGTAGAACACCATGCCCAGAACACCATGATCAGAATCTAAAACGCCCTATGTAAAACACCATGACCAATCTAAAACTCATGTAGAAAACGCTCAGTTTATGTTAAAAAAAATGATTTTTAAATAACCAATCTAAAACACCATGTGTAAAACCTCATGTGCAAAAAGACCATGAACATAATGTTAAACGCGCAGTTCAAAAACACCATAAATTTTCAGTTCATAAACAACTTAAAACGCCCAGTTTAAAAACACCATAAAATGATGATTTTTAAAAAAAATATATATATCAATATAATACTCGTTGGAAAGATAAAAAAACGCTTGTTATTATGGTGCAATTTTGTTTTTAAAATAATATCGCATAAAAATGTTATGAACGTTTAAAAAAGATGGGGGAAATATGCATGTGACTTGCATGTCATTTTCCTTGTCATGTAAGTAGCATGTGGATGATGGTTTATGTTTTTGTCCTTTTTCTTTGGAAACTTTCATGGACACATGGCACTCTATGGTGGCTTCCTACACTTCCTACACTTTTTTCACTTCTTAGAATATCCCTCCCCTATATATATATATATATATATATATATATCACTAAACAAAGGGCTGATGCATATTCTACGCAAAGCTCGGTTATTACATTTGAAAATTACGGTTTACAACAATATAATGACCCCCAATACAAAGTTTCGTCAAATTGTTGGAATGAAGCTAACAGATAAGCAGCAATGCTTGTTAGATAATCTTTGGCATATTCAAACCATGCCACAAGCTTCAACATTCAAAATACAGGTTTTAAATGCATTAAGCATTTACTTTCATGAGCAAAGCTCAAAAATCCTCGAAAAACGACAGTCAAAGTTTACTCACTATATCGTTTTTCGAGGAACAAAAATTGGAATTTTCAATAAATGGGAGACGGTTGCAAAATTTATACAATGTCCAAATCTCATTTACAAAGGTTTTTACAATTTCGCTGAAGCTTTAAAAACAGCCAAAGAACATTTTGGCACAAATAGTTTCTATATTGAGCCAGAAGAAGTTCAAAGATTTTCTAAAATAACAAAGACTAATCCTGAACAAATAATTAAAGCTCAGGAGGAAGTAATTACAAAGCTTCAGGAACAACTGATGAAAAAAGGACAAGATACACATCCTATACAAGCCCATATTGAAAATAGCCTCATAAAACAAAAAGTGGCTATACTCGAGGTAAAAAATAAACAGTATATACACAAACTCGAGAAAAAAGAAAAAACAGTTCCTCAAAATATAAACTATGAAGCGTTCAGAATAAGAATGCTTGATACACCATGGAGACAGTGTTTACAGCCAGTCATTAACAGATTCTCAGAATTCGAACAAATTATTTCACAAAAAGTTTGTTCAGAATTTTCAATAATTTTATACAATTTACAACAAATTATTGATCTTGCTTTTCAAGACACACCCAACGCGGAAATTAGAATAGTAGAAAGAACGGATGACGAAGGAGAAGGAACGGGACCTCTTCTGCTACAGATCAGCTATCCTACACAGATGTCTGACAACCAAATTGTTCAATTTTACCATCATGGTATGATCGATTTTCTTGAATTCAGACTAAACAGCAAGACAGAAAATCTTCTTGATAGATTAGGAGAAAAATTCACGATGGTCGCAGGAAACATATCCTCTCGTTCAAAAATCCCTACAGTCGGTTGCAAAATATTTTCATCATTTCCCTTTGCATCCGCGCACACATACAAGCCAGCAAGAAAAAAAAATTTCGTAGACCACATATCTAATACACGGAATATTTTTTCTTCGGCTTTTCCCTACAAAAACCAACTACAAAATATCGCTGTTAACCCAAACCCAGATTTTGCCAATATTACATGGTTAACAGAAAGAGATACTCATAAACAGGCTTTTAAGTCATTCATCAAAAAAAATCAACAAACTCCTAAGATACCTGGTCATTTTCGCTGGGAAAGATTCAGATTATTAGGAGAAAGTTATTATATACAGATTTACTCAGATCTATATATACTAGGTTAGAATTCCATATATTACACGAGTTGAATAAAATTTTACGTGACAATTATAAATTCTTTTAAGTTAATTTTTAAAACATTTTTTTAGCTGAATATTAATTTTTTTTATTTAACTGATAATTGTTACTTCATATTAAACTTTAGAAACCCGGTGTATTACACGAGTTAAATAAATGTAATGTTATATATACTTACTAATAAAGATTTGCATATTACATATTAATGAAAAACGTTTCTATAAAAATAATTATAGAAGTCATTATTATTTAATAGAAGAGAGAGACGGGAAACAAAAAAAATTATAAAAAATAATTAAAGAAATTTGTATAATTAATAGAATAGAGAGGTGGGAAAAAAAACCTGAGGATGTATGAAAGAGTGACAAGTGTCACATCAAAACCTTTATTTATTATATAGTTTATATATATATATATAGGGGATGGTTATAATAGAACCCACTTAAGATGAAGAAAACCACGAAACCCTGTTTTACATATGTAAAAAAAACTTTTTTATATTTGAAATGGATTCTACATTCAATTTTATCACTTTTGGTAAAAAAAATATAAAAAAGCCCCAGTGGTTTTTTTTATAAAATATTTTCTTTTAAATCTGACGTTTTTTTTACATATGTAATTGCTGATGAAAAAAACGCTGATTTTAGTTATTTTTTACATGTTTTTTATTTTTATTATTTTCGGCACTTTTTTAATTTTTTTTTGCGGCCGGGGCTTTTTTTATATAAATAATCAATCCTAATTTTTTTTAAAAAAATTTACTAATTTTTTTCAAAGGGTTTCTTAATCTCACGAGGGATTCTTTTTTACCATTTCCCTATATATATATATAGGGTAAAGATCAAATGTAAACATGTAAACCAAAAAACCAAATTCTAACCACAAATTTATTTTGATCTTATTTTAAATCATTACTCAAAAGTTAAACACTCAATTAATTATAATAAATATGTGGTCAGGATTTGATTTTTTTAGTTTACACATTTAAATGTGCTTTATATTTGATCATTTTCATATATATATATATATAGGGTATGGATCAAATGTAAACCATCTATTCATGTATAAACCAAAAAGCCATTTACTCCAATCATAAAATGCCATGTGTCATTACTTTGACTTTTTATAAAAAGAGTAAAGTAGTCCATTAGCTTATTCTTTTTTAATTAGTTTTATTTAAATTACTTTTCCCCCTTTTTTATACTTTAATAACTTTTTAATGTAATGTTATTTTTTTTAAATATACCATAAAAATAAGTATTTTTTATCTTTAATTCTAGTATAATATTGCTACGTAAAAAAAGAAAATTTAAACGTCTGTTATTACATATATGTAAAGAACATATATATATATATATATATATATATATATATATATATATATATATATATATATATATATACACACACACACTCACACACACCCCCCTAACAAATTAGAAGTTTTAGTGAGGAGTGTATTAGTATCAAAGAAATGATAATTTAGATTCCGAGTCGTGAATGATGTTGGATCGTGACATATGGTAAAAAGCAAATCAAGGGTAATATCAGTATATCACATTGTACTCCTACTCTAAATGGGTCACATTTTGCAAGGATCCATACTAAAAAACATGGGCCCAAAATCTAATCATGGTTTTCAATCATATCGTTATAGAATCATCGATTTGTAATTGCATAAAAGATGCAACCATCAAAGTCTATACTATATAATAAATAAATTTTTTTTTATTTCACGTGTCGCCTCCATATTTAATTTCATCAGCTTTTTTCGTCTCTCTATCTTATTAAATGCACTTATATCTTTTAATAAATTACTGATTATACTAATAAAACACATTTATTTTAAATTATCTTTTATTATAAGAAATTTTGAAAATATAATTATGTAACTTTTATTTTCAATCAAATAGTAAACAAAAGTCAAATTACATTAAATAGTATTTGACGTATTTTCGATACTCAATTATATATTATTTTTTACATATTTTGAGTTTTGTTTTCTATCCTTAGTATATATAATACATTTTTACACTTGTAAAATATATAAATAAAATTTAATATATTTATGTATTGATATTTTTCACCACGTATCGAATTTTAAGCTAGTATAAAATATATGAGGGTTCTTACGCAGAACCGTAAATAATTCGAGAGATACGGGTTGGGAACTTTGTCCTAGTCAAAAATAAATAAATAAATGAAAAAAAAAATTCACAGTTCAAAAAACAATAAATAATGTTAGACCACGTTGGACAAATTTAAACTTTCATTTTTAAAATTTTTTAAAATAAAAAAATTATAGAAATACAATATTTATTCGTTTCCCATGAAATTAAATAAAAAGCATGAATAAATTTCGTATATCTACATAACCTACACATCCGTAATTAATGTGTAGCTTATATTTTCTACACATAACCTATATATATAGGTAAACGTTTAAATATTAAAAAAAATCATCCGTTTAGAGCTTTGATAAGCGTTTTTGCTTATGTGTCCAAGTCGACAATGCCACAGATATGACTGATTGAAGTCTAACTTCAATCTTTTGGTGTTGATTGTGTACAAAGAACTATTATTGCATGAACCATTCATATCAACACAGCGCCAAAAAGGGCCTACGGCCACACACAAAAGTGTGACCGTAGGCCTCTCGCCACACTTTTTTTTTCAGCTCAAGTGTAACTAAAGCTCGAGTCATCGTATGCCTCATATGGCCACACACGCTTTTTAATGGTCCTAGCAGCTTAAAAGTGTAGCTAAAGGATATCAACATTTCTTACTGAAATCAAGCATTCCCTCTATTAAGTGTAACTAAAGGGTAGGAACGGCAACATGACTTTACTTTAAGTGTGGCTAACGGGTCGCAACGACCACATGAATTTACTAAAAAGTTAGTTATAGCCACACTTATTTAATAAAACCGTGCCAAAAGGGTTGTTGTGATCAAGCATTTTATCACAATAAGTGTGGCTAAATGGTAACAACGGCCACATGAAGTTACTGTAAGTGTGGTCGTTTATATTATATACTCACATGAATTTAATGTAAAAGTGGCTAAAATCTTTTACTTGACACACAAAAAATTATTTTAATTTTAAATGTGACTATTGTCTAATATTTAGTCACACATAATTGTTTTTTTCTCATGACGTTTGCTATTATTCAGTCGCACTAACAAAAAAACAAAGTGACTATGGTGTGGCTAATGATTATCTATAGTCACACGCAAGTTTGTAATTATAAGTGTGGTGATTGTCTAACCTTTGGTCACACATAATTCAAGGAATGCACGGAGTAATCTTAGGATAACAACTATGATTTAACTAGCAGCAATCACTAGACACCTAATACCAACGTCCTCTCAGACTGTTAACACTCGGATTCCTAATAACGAAGAGTAGACAACTACTTTTCACCTCTCGGGTATTGAACTAGGACACACATTTAACTCTAATCAGTAGTCAATTAAAACTCCTATGGTTAATACGTCTAGCAAACCACACAACAGTCACAAACCCTAGACTCTATGACCAAGATATGCAAATCAAACTGGTAGATAACCACAATCAACATACGGAATTGAAATCAATCACAAATCAGTTTTAAACATGCATATTCATCACAATAATCATATTAAGATCGTTTACAAAATCATTAAACCATCATTCGAATCCAAAAACCAATGAAAATCATAACTTTAGCAAATATTAATCATGTGACCTAGGCAGTATAAGAGTTTTAGCCTATAACGATGTTCAAAACAAGAATAGCAGAAGTATTTAAGCAGAACAAGATCCAAAACAAACTGATTTCAAACAAAGATTGAAATTTTAACACCGAGAGAGCTAATCTAGACAAACCCAGAATCAAAAGCCTTGATCTTGCTCTTCAATCGACCCCACTGCTCCCAAAATCGTCTTAGGTTTCTCTCTAGACTGCTAGAATTCGAACTCTCTCAATTATGGCATTACAATTTGATTTAAAATCGACTTAGGGCTTTTTGTGGATTTAAAGGCCTCTCGCGTACCGCGAAAGGTTGTGGCCAGTCCCTCACGTACCGCGAGACATGGCAGTCCTCGCATACCGCGAGACAATTTAGTCGAGGGCCTTTTTGGAAGTCCTCGTATACCACGAGACATGACAGCCAACCCTTCGCATACCGCGAGGGACTGAATTTCACCATTTTTTTCACTTTGAACCGTAGACTTCATTCTCGTGCTCGTTTTCTTCGGGTTTTAACTTGTATTTCTCACGAGCACCTGCAAACATAACAACGACTCAATAGATACCAAAAACGACTCAAAACAAACAAAAAACTATCTAAAACGAACTAAAACAATAAGAATAAAGATGTGTGCTTTGCACTACATCAAACATCCCCATACTTAACCTTTTTTCGTCCTCGAAAAAGTCTGCAATGGAATCATAACTAAGATCTAA
The DNA here is from genome assembly GCA_023525975.1 of Smallanthus sonchifolius. NCBI lineage: Eukaryota > Viridiplantae > Streptophyta > Magnoliopsida > Asterales > Asteraceae > Smallanthus > Smallanthus sonchifolius. Next base: position 36,064,466 of record CM042034.1, on the reverse strand, counting down.
CTTAATAATTATCAATTACCAATTAATTAAACATACTCACGCTTTCAATAACAACAATCAGTATTTATGTCCGATTAAACCCAAACACCAACTATCAAGCCCCCGTAATGTGTTATATTTCAATTTTATACAACAATCAATCAACCTGTGTGACTCACACTTAGAAGTTACATCTCTACCTAATCCCATCTCAGGGTAATGTTTAGGTATGGGGTTAAACCATATAGATTTGCCCACTACGTTAAACTAGGATTTACAGGTTTTTAGAAATTGATGGAATATGGAATGAATGGATGGTAATGAGCATTAATTTAAGTATAAGAACTTTCGTCTAGAGGAATATGGAATGAATGGATGCAAAATAAAACTTACACATACTCGCAACATCAAACTGACACAAATAAAGACTGACTCAACTAAAAGAATAAAAGATTCAACTGACTCACTAAGATTCTGGATAGAATGTAAGGACACGTACCCGATGCGTGGCAAACACATATACATGAACGCCACAGCAAGGCAAAACATCGGTGACGAATGGTTTCTAGTTTCCCATGGTCGGTGATAGTAGGTGAATGATATGATGATGTGGATGATGGTACTGGATGAAGGATATGATAGATGAGAATGGTGATGATATGATGGTAAGATAGAAGGTGGATGAACGGTTGTTAATGGCGATGAAAGATGGTGGTGTACGTTGTGGACAACCATGGGAAAACAAAGGAAAAAGAGCAATCCAAGAACTCCTCGCGTACTGTGAAGGGTTGGCGGCCACTCCTCGCGTACCGTAAGAGACTTGTCGTCATGCTTCGCGTACTGCGAGGAAGCGTACCGCGAGGAAGGGTCAATCACAGAAAGTTTCAAAAAAAATTTAAATTTTATACTTAGAAAATTTTAGACCCCTTAAAATCCTTGTTCACCCAAATTCCTTAAAAACCCATTACAATCATAAAAACATATGTAAAAATACATGGAACTTCATTCCTGGTGATTTTCCTCATTGAATCAAGCTCGAATCCCTGCAAGACATGACACATACAAAACACACATACCGAAAAACACATAAAAGACACGGGTTTAAACCAAAGAATGTACACAAACTCTACATCTCGAGTACTTGCCCGAGATTCAAACAAGCCTATTAAGAGGCTTATCCTTGATCCTAACCAGTACCGCCTTCATCCTACGCGGTCTCCCGGTCTTCCACAGCTTCAACAAACTTAACTCCTTATCAAGCAATGTACTTATATCACATTTTATACTCAGATCCTTCCACCAAAGCTTATATCTATCTGGCCCGAAAATGATATCCAAAAATAACCAAGAAAATTATCTCCCCTCGACGTCCCCACACTTAGGGTTTGCACTCTCTATAGGTTACCTAAATCGATTAACTCTTGAGTTGTCTTACGGGGTGGCCTAGACCTTGGAGCAGTAAAACAAGGACTCGGCTTATGGGTTCTATCCCCCTCACAATGCACAACGATGATGGGTAAAGGTTCAGGAATGGGATTTGCTATGGATGTGACCTCTAAACCTTCACCAGGATCATCAGGATCCTCTACACTCTCCTCCATCCCCACACTTGGGGGTTTTCCTATGATCTCATCTAATTCAGCCATCATCTCCACCAGATCATCAGGCATCTCATCCCCGTATTTATCCGACTCATCTAACCGCTTCTCCAACTCTACCGCCCACTCTGATGGTTCTTCTAAATTAGGGGCGGATTCACCAACTTCTATTACCGGATCAGAGTCCTGATGGTAGTCCATAAAGGAATCAAGCATGCACACGGAGTGGCTATGCTCGCCAAAATCCTTCACAGACTGTGTGGCATCAAATGTAACCGACTCACCCCCACACGAAGTGTGAGTTTTTTCGTCAAAGACATCCATCAGTGTCTTGGCGGTACGCAAGAATGGGCGCCCGAGGATGAGTGGGACCCTGTCATCCGCATCCATGTCTAGAATAACGAAATCCACGGGGAAGACAAATTTGCCTAGTTTTCCTAGAAGATTTTCCATAATTCCCCGTGGATACTTTACTAAGCGGTCAGCCAAGGAAATGCTCATGCGTGTCGGCTGTGGTTCACCGAGGTCTAGATGCTTATATATGAAATATGGCATCAGATTGATGCTAGCACCTAGGTCGGCCAACACGTGGTGCAAGGGCAAACTGCCTAGGAGACATGGGATCGTGAAACGTCCCTAATCTCCCAATTTCTCGGGCAGTTTGTTCTGAACCACTGCAGAACATTGCTCAATAAGTGAGAGTTTAGAGACCTCCTCCAGTTTCTTCTTGTTGGAAAGAAGATCTTTGAGGAACTTGCCATACTTAGGCATGTGTTGGAGGACCTTTATAAATGGAAGATTGACCTTGACTTGTTTAAACATATCAAGGAAGTGACTGTATTCCCCAGCATGTTTATGTGGCAGCAAGTGCGCTGGATAGGGAACACGACTCAAGTCAATCTCGGGGGTCTTTATTTCACCCCCACTCTTCTTCTACACTTCCTTCTCGGCAGGCTTCTCCTTCTCTATCTCCTCGTCCATCTTAGAATTGATCTCAGCGAATCAAGCTTTCCAGTCAATCTTCTTAACCTCCTCAGGTGATGGAATGTTATGCTAGATGGAGTGGGAGTCATCCTCTATAACCTCTTTCTCCTCCTCACTCCTAACTGACACGGCCATCAATGAAGCTCTGGAGCCTGAATATGGACCTCCCTGTCGATCCTTCAGACTCTTAGCGATGTCCTCCACCGTGTGTTGCAGATCCTGGAATGCTGATTGTTGATTCTTCAATAGGGTGTCATAGTCATCCAGTCTCTGCTTGCGTCTCTATCCCTTTGCACTAAATGGGTAAGCATCTGTGTCTAGTTATTTATCATCTCCTCTATCTTTTTAGTATCGACATTGCTTCCCGAATGGGAGTCATCCTCTATAACCTTTTTCTCCTCCTCACTCCTAACTGACACAGCCATAACTGAAGCTCTGGAGCCTGAAGATGGACCTCCCTGTCGATCCTTTAGACTCTTAGCGATGTCCTCCACCGTGCATTGCAGATCCTGGAATGCTGACTGCTGATTCTTCAATAGGGGGTCATGCTCATCCAGTCTCTACCTTGCGTCTCTATGCCTTTACACTAAATGGACAAGCATTTGTGTCTGGTTCTCTATCATCTCCTCTATTTTCTTAATATCGACATTGCTTCCCGAATGAGTTCCTGCTTCTCCTCCTCCCTGCTGTTGTCGGCGACCATTAAACCCAGGCGGGTTATTTCTAGATCTCCATCCCGAGCCAAAAGAATTATTATATTTATTATACCATCGGTTCTCGTATTGATTGCCAGCAAATGTCACCTGCTCTTCATTATTTACTGGCCAATCACGGGTGTCGTGGTCCCCCTACACACTTCACACCGTCGAGCACTAAGCTTCAGCTCTTTGATCTCGTTAGCCATTTCAGCGAGTGCAGCAGCCCCGCTAGAAGATGAGGTGGGTGCTCTAGCACTAGGAATGGAAGCCCTAGTAGATGGATACTGTTGTTCAGCTTGAGCGAAGCTCTCGAACATTTCCTCGCACTCAGCGGGCTCGAGTCTCCCCATGATATGGCCTCCCGTTGCTGTATTGAACATTTGCTGCTTCTCGAAGGTAAGGCCATTATAGAACTTATCCATTATCGCCCAGTCTAAAAGACCATGCTGGGGACATCGGCTCAACAGCGTGTTGAACCGCTCCTAGGCCATGTGATAAGGCTCGTCGGGATCCATCCGGAAGGGGTGGATTTGATCCCTTAGGCTAGCGGCCCTGGAAGGTGGATAGTACTTCTTATAGAACTTAGCTTGAAGATCCTCCCATGTGGTAATAGAGTTGACCGGGAGGGTGTCGAGCCAAGTGGATGCACGCCCTGAGAACGAGAATGGGAAAAGACGCAAGTAGATTGCGTCCTCAGACACACCCGTGATATTAAAGGTATCACATATATGCACGAAGCGGGACAGGTGTCTGGGTACATCCTCATCCTCGAGGCCATGGAATTGAGTAGCATGAGTGATCGTACTCATGACATCTGACGGGTCTGCCGATTTTTGGTGTTCGGAATGGCGGGGCGGGTGATCGAAGATCTCACCGCAATAACCCTGTCACCGGCTCTCTGGTGTACAGTACGTCTCGCTGGTGGATCAGCGTCGCCCATTTTTGGATATGGAACTGGGCTAATAGGACGTACCTGGGATTTGCACAGCTCTTTCAAACGCTCCCGGAAGTCGCGAGTGAGCTCGTGAAGGACTCAAAGGGAAAAGAAATAGAGACTCAGAGACGGAAAGACTCGATTCTAAGTTAGACACACAAGAAATCACATAGGACAAGGACACAAGACAGACTCAAATAAAACAAAATAAAACAAAGAACTAGTCAAAGTCAATATTGTTATTTCCAAGTGTCCCCGGCAACGGTGCCAAAAACTTGATGTCATCCATACGGTCTATAAAATAAATAACAAAACCTAACCAAGACTCCTAAGTAATAAGATGGAGTACCTATGAACTAAACCGCGCTGACAGGCAAGTGTACCTATCGAGTGTAGCACGGCTTAACGGTAAACCTAGTTATCGGACCTAAGAGACACTACGAAACAATACTAGACTCTGACTTGGAATAAATATTTATTTGGTTTAGGGGTTTACTACACTACTGGATTAACTAAGGAATGCAATAACCTAAGGTCGACTCAAACTATCAAGACAAAGAACAAAGGTGAAATCAAGAATTGGAAGAATACTACCTAGGTCGGAATCCTACTCACAAAGCACAACTTCTACAGGTTATGGAAACTATGATGGATCTGGGTTTCTAAGGATGACAACTATAGACTACCTAGTGGATCCGTAATCACTCTCAGGGTGTCACCAACTAAGGAACCTAAAGCATACTAAACTCACCAGATAGTTGGATCACCTCTCGGTCTCTCCAACAATGTACCAGAATAAACAGATCACCTCTCAGTCTCACTGTCCACTACATTCAAGGAATGCACTGGGTAATCTTAGGATAGCAACTATGATTTGACCAGCAGCAATCACTAGATACCTAATACCAACGTCCTCTCAGACTGTTAACACTCGGATTCCTAATAATGAAGAGTAGACAACTACTTCTCACCTCTCGGGTATTGAACTAGGACACACATTCAACTCTAATCAGTAGTCAATTACAACTCCTATGGTCAATACGTCTAGCAAACCACACAACAGTCACAAACCCTAGACTCTATGACCAAGATATGCAAATCAAACTGGTAGATAACCACAATCAACATACGGAATTGAAATCAATCACAAATCAGTTTTAAACATGCATATTCATCACAATAATCATATTAAGATCGTTTACAAAATCATTAAACCATCATTCAAATCCAAAAACCGATGAAAATCATAACTTTAGCAAATATTAATCATGTGACCTAGGCAGTATAAGAGTTTTAGCCTATAACGATGTTCAAAACAAGAATAGCAGAAGTATTTAAGTAGAACATGATCCAAAACAAACTGATTTCAAACAAAGATTGAAACTTTAACACCAAGAAAGCAAACCTAGATAAACCTGGAATTAAATCCTTGATCTTGCTCTTCAATCGACTCCACATCTCCCAAAATCGCCCTAGGTTTCTCTCTAGACGGCTAGAATTCGAACTCCCTCAATTATGGCATTATAAGTTGATTTAAAATCGAATTAGGGCTTTTTGCGGATTTAAGGGCCTCTCGCGTACTACGAGAGGTTGTGGCTAGTCACTCGCTTACCATGACGGAAAATTTAGTCGGGGGTCTTTTTGGAAGTCCTCGCGTACCGCGAGACATGGCAGCCAACCCTTAATTTCACCATTTTTTCACTTTGAATCCTAGACTTCATTCTCGTGTTCGTTTTCATCGGGTTTTAACTTATATTTCTCACGAGCACTTGCAAACATAACAACTACTCAATAGATACCAAAAACGACTCAAAACAAACACAAAACTATCTAAAACGAACTAAAATAATAGGAATAAAGATGTGTGCTTTGCACTACATCAGAAAACCTAAAACCAAATTACATTAAGAATAATAAACCAAAATGTTTACATAAGTTTTTAACCTAAATACTAAAACTATTTCTTAACTGCTGGTTACTTACTTCTTGATCTTTCGGTATTTTGGCCGATTCTACTAGTAAAAATGATGCCACATTTATAACTTGATCAAAAGATGCTCTATAGAAATCATCTAGGTACCGCTTGCTCATCCTAAACACATGTTTTGTTAAACATTAAGAAACAATCCTGATACCAGTCTCACAGGTCACCGGAACAGATATAAACAGCAGACCATTTAATAAAATGTGCCACAATTGAGGGAAAAAGTTTGATTACTTTAATTGGGTCATATCTGGTTGTGTTATGTCTGCCGGGTCAAATTGAAAAAAAACTTACATGAAATCAGGTTAAAGTCAAAAGTCAATGAACATGTATTTTTTATGCATAAAAAATATATTATTATAAATTATATAATATGTCACTGAATTGGCACAGATTTATACAAAAGATTCAAGTATACTGATAATAAACAAATCCAGTGTTTTAAAATTTAATACAATAAAGGGAGCCATTGTTGTCTGGTAGAATGACAATAAGCAAATCAATTTCCTTTCTGTTAGACTTAAGGTTAGTTATGGTATCATGGAAATGAGTTCCATTTTCATGCCATTGAATTGTTGTCCACAGAATTAACCTAGAGTTCAATTAATTAGGTTATGGAAAATGATGATAGGAATGAAAATGTAAAATACTTTTGATATGGCAGCACTAGACACCATTTTAGCCCGGATAAAGGTTCACTGTCGACCTGCAAAAATAAATGTCAAAAGAATATGCAGTGAGACGTTTATCAACAAAGTAAACATGTATTATAGTAAATTGTTGGATCCTGAAAAGAACTGCTAATTATGATTGCCAAAAGTCCAGTCATTGACCAGCACTTTACAAAAGAATAAGACTTTCACTCTACAAAGTGCAAACTGGTGATTCCCTCCAAGCATAGAACATCTGGCTACGACTGCTGGTTACAAGAACTACTGTTGATGTTGTTCACCAGCAGTTCCTCGAGAACCAGCAGTTGTGTCTATTCCAATTGTTTACTAACTGCTGAGAAACAACCTACTTAGATGTCACTATCTGGGTGATTTCACAAGTAGTTCTCATTAATGTATAGATATAATCAAGTTTGTTAGCCTAATTAGATGTCATTATGAGTCATCGGCTTTAACTTTCAAAACACTAATCCTGGCTAATGACAAATTTACCCTTCAGCCTTATCTCACCACTCCAACTCTATTAATTAACTAAGTTTGACAATGATTTGACTTTAACATAATTTTCAACAGTTTTAAGAAAAACTTACTAATTTATCTGAAATGAATTTGACATCAGTATTCTTGTATCCTCCCTTTTTGTCTTTCCTTGCTTTCCTCCTCATAAAAATCATTTTCTGTACCTCGAAATATATACAACATAAATAAGTACACACACACACACATCAGGCATACAACCAAAAAATCATTACACACAGAGAAAAACACAATGAATTAGAGAATGAAGTTACCAGTTTATTTCTTGAATCGGGTTTTAGGCGGAAACCCGTACAAATCATGAAACATAATAAGGATTCGGGTTGTCCCTTAACCCTAACCATTAGATTCTGGATTTTCGGGATGTTACACACATTATCAAAAGTTGATAAAATAGGAATTAGATTGCGAGTATCCTTAAGAGGAAACATATTACAAATTTTTGAACAGTTGGACAAACAAATCAAAATGAACGTGTATTATGAATACTAGAATGTTTTTGTAATAAAGTAGCTTCAAGGAAAATATAAAAGTCTGGATATGTCTAAGACCGTTGAGTCATTAAATTGATAAAATCAATTCAAAGAAGATTCAATATGATAGATGCAAGACAGTATGTGTTGAGACACATTAGTAAGAGGAGTGTATAGAGATACACGAAACACCACGAAGAGGGATGATAAAAGTTATCATAGAATGTATAGTGATACATTGCTGAAATTATGAGTTTTAAACATATCATTGAAAGATATAGTATCTTTAGAGATTAATTTCAAAGTTTGCATTGATTGCATCCGTATATAAAATATATATAGGAGAGATTCTAGAGTAAGAATCAAAGCAATCCATTGACGATGGTAAATTTGTCTTAAATATTTTGTGTGACAAATCAATAAAGACAAATTGTTAAAATTATATGTGATCCTTGATAATATTGAGATTGGATGAAAGTGAAAAGGTTTATGTAGTTTTATCTGAAAGATTATGAGCTTTGTCAATATTTTTCATATGATGAAAGAACTTTGAAATTTAATTATGACAGAAGGAAAATGCTAGAGAAGCACAATATGGTGATGATCATAAAGTGTTATGATAAGGTAATGCTATCTTATTGGATAAGAAGACTATCAAGAAGGGTTCTTAAAACAAAATCATAATTAGTTATGACAACTTGTTAGTCAAACGTAACTATCTTAGAAGTTAAGATATAAACACCAAAAAACGATCATTAAGGACGATTATTAGATACATCGGCGTTATCTGATAAAATAGATTTATTAAATAACAATTACATAAACATGAGATGTTGTGACTTGGAAAAATTAGAAGATAGTATTCTGAAAAGAGATCAGATAACTTGAAATTATTGGAAAGGAGTTTCGAAAGAGGTTTTTCCATCATAAGTTTCATCAATGGGATCATGAAAATTGAAGACATCATTCTAAGACGAATATCACATAAATCAATATCTGAGCATTCTGGCGCCCTCGTTGATGTATAAATTGCATGGCCACGCACAAACTAATGAGTAGTTTGTTTAGACCATTTTTGAATTGGAGAACAAGAACAAGAATAGTTGAACGCATATGAGAAGTGACTTGTATCCATGTCTCATGTTTAATAGATGACCTAAACATAAAGGACACATAGATATGTTGACCATGGCTATTGTACTTGGTTAAGTAAAGGTTACTTGAACACGAGGAATTAGTTGACGATGGTAAATACGTCATACCTTGTTAGGGGTAGTGAGATGCAGCTAGGAGTCTACACTATCTACGTTGACCTGAATAATAGATGAATCGTCCAAGTGGGAGATTGTTGGATATTAGATGTCCGATCATCGTTAATATCAATGTTGTTATCGAGGTACGATCCGAAAAGTTACACTTTGGGCAAAGAACAAATTATATCGTTTAATTTGTTAAATGTTATTTCACGAAACACATATTCGGTGGATTAAATATCTAAAGAGATATTTATTAGTTACGTTATATTAATTGTTTGGAATAATTAAATATTAACGATAGACGGGATGAAGTTTATATATATATATATAGTCGGAATTTTATGTTTAAATGTTAAATATAAAAATGTTCGGTTTGTGCAAGTTTTGGTTAAGATTAGTGTAATTATAAACTACGGGGATTAGAACTAATTAAGTGTTAATCAGTTAGTAATTAAAGGTTAATTATTTAGGGGTTGACTGGTAATATGATTTACTATAAATATATAATTAAGTTGAAACCCTAATACCAGTTCTAGTCGCCTCCATATTTGCACAAGAGAAGAAAACCGGGCAACCCAGTTTTGCGACCCAACGTCGCCGGCCGCCCCATGCTGCCAATTGCCGTCGCCGATCTCCCTTTCCCCTCCACGCCGTCGCCGATCTCCTTTTCCCCTCCACGCCGTCGTCGTTGTGCCGTCTTCTTTCGCGAACCGGAAAGGAGGAGAGAACTGGGTTCTCGTTTGGTGTGTTTTCTCGTGTGACGAGTTCGTGTGTTGTCATCTAGCGTGACATTCTTTGTACCTGAGTGTTACAACCCGGTTACTCATCAAAGGTATAAAATCATAAACCCCCTATGGTTGTGTTATTTGTTATTATTATTGTCTAAACACCGTGTAATCGAATAACTGTTGGATAAAGTTCCCAACTTTATTATCGTGTGCTATTGTTTACGCGCCATTGTAAATATGATTTTATAAAGTATCGTTTTAAATGTTAAAACCGATGCACGATTCCCAACAAAACATAACATAACATAAACAAAACACAACCATAGCGAGTTTAGAGTTCTACCTTCCTAGCATTAAACAACTAACCGAATGGAAACAACACATATCAACAAACCCAGTTGCTAGATTTTCTAACACGAACACCGAGGACACCAAACTCCTTTGGTTTCCTAAAAAACACCCACCACGCGAACGGGTTCTAAACCGGTTCGCGAATACAGTCTCACGGCACAAGGCCGGCCAGACAGTGGCCCTAGGAGGCGGCACACGGTGGAGGGACGACGGTGGAGGTTTCCGGCCGGCGACGGGTTGACGCAAGGAGGTGGGGGTGGGCGGCTTTGAGAGAGTGAGGGGGAAAGTGATTAGTAGCAGTGCTATCAGATGTCGTTACTTGAGCAAACTAGTCCAACAAATGTATAAAAAACTACTCGGATCATACATAATGCTTCACATGAGGATAATCTTTTCAAAAAAGTATATGAATCTATAATAAAAATTAATAAAAAATCACTCAATTTTACAACAAGGTTTTTTTTAAATAAAAGTGTACGGTCACTTAAAAGATCAAATTCACTATCATTGTCAATCTCATCATTATCGGGCCGCTAAAACTTGACGTTGATTCGGTTCGATTAACCATAAACTATATTTTGTCTTTAAACTTTTTTTAATAATTTATAACACGTCAGATTGGGCCATCATTTGTAAATTAAAATCACCCGCTAAAGTCTAAACAAATCCTAAATGAGAGTAGTAGTGCGTCTGAGCAACAGAAAGAGAAGGTCGAGGAAGACGAAGAATTAGGGCTACCAAAGGGTCGAATGGGCCAACGAAAATTACAGTGTTCATTGAGGATCAAAAAGTTGAAATGGATTTCACATGAGGTATACCATTTCGGTTGCCTATCAGGTGTTGGACAAAATTACTCAAAGAGATGGATGATACAGATGCTTTTTTATGTTTGGTACTTTATGATTTTATGCTAAATCTTGAAGTCTTATATCTGAAATTGCTTTGTACTTAAATCTTAGGGGCCAATTTGTGCTGCAATGCAACCATGTGTTTGATCAATGGAAGAAGAATCTGTGGGTGGAGATACATTTGGAAGACTTAGAATTGGGCTGCATCTCATGTGTTCTTTTATGCACTTGCAAAGGTAATTTAGATTCATATCTTGTTGCAAGTTCTGATTTCAAAAATTAATTTGATGAATGATTTACTTGTAAACTGAAGGTTGCTGCCTTTTTCTTATCCTTCTTCTGGTTTTATAAGATTTTTGATTTTTTTTTTATTTTTTTGGTCATATTACATTTTTCAAAGTTAGGGCCAGTTTTTTTGAATTTCTTGGATGAACATAGATGACAGGAGATATCCTACGTTTGTTATTTGTTAATTGTCAAGTGTTAAGTCTTATAATCATGTTTGAAATTACCCTGGATGAACTAGTAAGTGTTAAGTCTTATAATTAGTTGAAGTTTGAAATTACCCTGGATTAATAAGTTTGATTTTTGAAATTACCATGGATTAACTGTTAACTGTTGCTGGAATATCCAGGTTTGTTATGTCAAATAATGGGTTTGATTAGTTTAATTAGATTTCTGATTTGTTTGAGACTAGGTTAGTATAATTACTAATGAACTAATTATACTAATCAAGTCTCGAACGGTTTATTTCAATAGTTCATTAGTTGAACCGGTTGAATAGTTCATTACTAGATTACTGCTTATATTTTATTAGTTATCAGTACAAATGTACAATAGTTCATTAGTTAATTTCATGTCAAATCAAAATCAAAAATACGAATCTAGTTGCTCGGAAAGGGCCTCGAAATTTCACTTCGCCTTGGGCCCCTAAAACGATTGAGCCACCTCTGTGACAAGCTGTTGTGGATAAACGCGTGGTAAAAGGTTGTCAAGGATACACAGTATTTAGACTACACCAATCATGTTCATGAATAGTTGTGAATTCTATCCAAAAATAGAAAGACATAAAGCATCTAAACTCTTGAACTGCTTTTGATGTCCATGCAAATATTAATCCTGTGTGAGTTTATTTCCATTGTTTGATCAACGATTCTTCAGACAATCATTTTGCAGTTGATCTGAATCGATCAGTAGGAAGGAGAAGATCAAGAACATCAAATGGGTTCTTGTTTAAGCGTTGGATTGAAAACTGAAAATTCTGGTGATATATATTTTTTCACATGTATATGTTTATAGTGTTGTTTTCAATGTATACAATGCCAAAACTAGTGATATTTCTTAGTTTTGAAATGAAATTGATTTTTTTAGTTATGTTTATTTTGAAGATTGAAGCTTTGTTTATGATTTAGCATAACATTTTTTGCTAGTTCTTGATTTTTATTTTCTATCGAGAATTCTTGTTTGACTATAAAAAGTCAACTATCAAAATCACCATTAATGTAAGTGTGTTGATGATTTTTTTCACATGTATATGTTTATAGGGTTGTTTTGAATGTATCCAATGCCAAACTGGTGATATTTTTACTTTCTAAATGAAATTTGTTTTTTTAGTTATGTTTATTATAAAGATTGACGCTTTGTTTATTATTTAGCATAACATTCTTGGTAGCTCTTGATTTATGTTTTCTATCAAAAATGTCAAATTCACCAATTTTAGTATAAATGATTTTACTAGAAAGTAATATATATAAAATTCACCAATAAGATTTTGCAGTACCCCCTAGCCCTCAGAGCCATGGGCGCGAGGGGATGAGATTTTGCGGTCAGCAAATTTGAAATCTTTTAGTTTCAATGTACTTGAAAGAGCTACCAGAAATTTCCATCCTGAAAATGTGCTAGGAAAAGGAAGATTTAGGCCAGTTTTCAAGGGGTGGATTGATTAACAATCACTTGCAGCGGCCAAGCCAGGTACTGGCACTCTCATTGCTGTCAAGCAGTTATTCTACGGAGGTTATGAAAGTGACCAAGAATTGTTGGTAAGCATGAAATGCTGATCTTTTTTAGATGATAAATTGGGTTAGTGGGGTTTGGATATGCGTTTTGGAACATATTATTATATTCGGGTCAAATAATCACGGAACAAAAAATGATTGTCTAAGAAAAAAATTTATGAACCTAATTAGAGATGTGTTTATGTTTATTTTATGAACGATGTCAGGCATTTTTCTACATAAATGTCTTTTTTGTCATTTTATTTGTTAATTTCTTTTATAATTAAAATTTGTCAAACATTAAAACCATTTTCTAGCCTCTCTCATCACATGACCACTTTCAAAACTCACATCCAAACGCCCCTTTAAGCCAACTTTTCTTTTAACGGCAACACCTAGATTTTCTATGATAATTGAGTTTCCCCGGGGCAACACCTAGAACATCCAGGGCAGCCCACCTCAGGAGGACCCCCCCAACTGCCTGACCTGGCCACAGACCCCTCTTTTGCTGTGCCCAGGATTTGAACCCAAGACCTCCACTATGGGAAGTCTTGGGGCTACCATTGCACCAGATGGCTAACGATATACTATGTAGTTTGAACCATGAATTTAGTACTCTCAATAATTAAGCTGGTTATCTATTAATATTCATGAAGGAAAAAATCAATTATTTGGGGAAGCTAAATCATTAAAATCTTGTTAAGATAAACGGTTATTGCCTAGAGGACAACCATCGACTTCTTGTGTATGAGTTCGTGCGCCGAGGCAGCTTGGATAACCACCTTTTCAGAAGTAAGTTCTTGCGATTATACTGTTCCTGTGTAATTTGTTTAGTTGTATTGAAAAATATCATATTCTAGTATAAGCCAAAACTGGCCTGGCCAGGATGACCAGCTAACACATTTTTGTCTGACTTTTAAATATTTTTTGTAGTAAAGTGTCATATTCGTCCTTGTGGTTTGACCATTTTAGCCACTTTAATCCAAAAATTTTTTTTTAATGTCAAAATGTAGACGCACAGTTGGATGAAAATGACTAGATTTTGAAAAGTTTGGGACGAAAAAACTAAAAAAAGTAGCTAAAATGACCAAACCACAAGGACGAAAATGGCACTTTACTCTAATTTTTGTGTTAATTATGATTACAAACATTTAAATCATAATCTTTATGACAGGAGGTGCTAACTTTGAATGTCTTTCTTGGAATCTTCGTATAAAAGTTGCTCTTGGTGTTGCCAAGGGATTTGCATACTTACATAGCACTGATGTGAGATATCATGGTTTCAAGTCCTCCAATATATTAATTGACTCTGTATGTCTCAAATGGATGGCAATTTCATGACAATTTTCACTCTATTTAGTTTTTTCTTTTCAGGTGTTTTACAAAATTAACCTTTACATGCTTTCAGAATTATAATGCAAAACTTTCTGATTTCAGGTTGGACAAGGATGGAGAGGTTTTTCGTCAAACTTCGGCTGCTTCCGAGGCCTATAAACCTATTGAATATACTTACACAGGTAATCTTATTGAAGAATGGTATATACTTATGACTAGAACTCTAGAAGTGGCAGTTTCGACCCGTTTATGGGTAACTGGGTTGACTTGGGTCTTAACATTTCTCTAATGGGCGGGTAAAACTAATAATTTTTTATAAATGGGAACAGAAACAGGTAGGGTTGTAACCAATTGAACAAATACGAAAGAGGCTATATCCGTGCTCGTTTAACTTAATGAAAATCGTCTAATAATCTGTGATGTTTTGGTGGAAGGTCAAATGACTACAAGTGGCGAGATATATTGTTTTGGGGTGTTTCTCCTTGAACTATTAACAGGGAGACGAAGCTTTGATGAAAATCGTCCATCTGGTGAGCAAACACTAGTCGAATTTGCCAAGCCTTTTTTGACCAACAAACAAAAGATCCTACTCATCATGGACCCAAGTATAGAAGGCCAATATTCTTCTACTGTTGTAAAACGAGCCGCCTTACTTGCAACGAAGTGTCTCATGTTAAATCCCAAACACAGGTGTAATGCTGAATAGTTGGTTAAAGCATTGGAGCAAATTCAGGAGTTGCAGAAAGCTTCTAAAAGTTCTACCAATGACAATAATGTTGTTTCTTATTCGAGGCCGGTGGCTTCAACAAGTGATGGTATTTAAAAGATTGTTTAGTTATGACTTATGGCTAGTGAAAATTCATATAGATTTGTGAAAGAACAAATGGTCTAAAAGTGGGGAAGATTTTGGAATACCATTTCGAAGATTAGAATTTGGGACATTCATGTTTATGAGTGTGATGAGAGTAGATGTGAATTATGTGATTGTGATTCTAGAAATAAATTCAACTAGTGAAGAATGTAAAATGGAGAATGATTTTAAAAAGATATTGTCTTAATAATCAAGCAAATCCATTGATTGATTTTGGTAAGATAACCTTCATTTAACAGCCACGAACATATTTACTCCAAAACACCCTTAGAAATGATCCAGAGCTTGGATTGTAATAGAAATTGGTGAGTTTGACACTATAATAAATATCGATACAAGGAAATGTAGAGCATCGATTTAGTTAAGTTAAGTTCGAAGAGAAATTATAATAAATATTGATACAAGGAAGTGTAGAGTATATTTTTGTTAGAGATTATTGTGATATCTTGCATCTAGGAACTTCATGGGTTCTAGGGGCAAAGCCCCCTAGACTATGGAATTCCAAGGGTGTGTTGACGGGATTCAAGGGGTAGTGCCCGTTGCGAGGTCGAAGCCTAGCGAGGGTTGTGCTGCCCGTCAAGGCGGGAAAAAATTATTAAAAAGCTATTGAAAATTGCTTCAGATTCGTATGATTGATGGAATGTTGCTTATGAATTTATTACTAAATTATGGTTACTTCACTTTAGAACTCCAAAGTGTATGATTTTGAACAAATCTTATTGAGAAGTAAATTCAAATATCATTGTGGCTAATGTCAAACCTAATCCCTAAAATTTTGTCTAAGACTACAATAATATAGATGTCTCTCGCGACATAAGCTCCCATTATCTTGTTTTTAGTGATAGAAGGCTCCTGTTTATTATCGATTTTCTAAATTTGTTATTTCTCAATATTGGAATATATTTAGGGTTTATTAGTATAAGTCCGTAGGGCCAATATAGGTTTCTAGGGTTTAATATAATCTAAATATATTGTAAGAAAATCTTCAGTAATGAACCAATTCAGTGTTTCATATTCTTAAATGGTATCATAACCAACCCTCTTTACCGTCTTTGTTGCACCACACACAAATAACCAAACTCTACTCGTCAACAACTGGGAAAAACCCTGGACAGGGCGACGTAACCAATGTTTTTAGAATCGGACGGGACGTTGAACTGGTCTTCTTACCGGTTCACTGGTCGGACCGGTCGGACCGGATTTAAGAACCGGACGACGTCATAAATATTATAAAAATATATCAATCCAAACAAACATTAATATTTCAAAAACCATCAACAAGTCAATTCCAAACAGTCTTAAACTAACAATTAGCTACGAAATACGAATCCAAGAGACTTATAAAAGATAAAAAATATATAAAAAAATAAAAATATATTAGCCGATTTTCAAAACACTAGATGTAATGCTACTGCCGTCGCCCTGTGTGCCGACCGTTCGTTTCCTATTCATTTTTCTTATTTTCTGTTCAAAATAAAATGGGAAAACTTCAAAGAATTGTAATGAAGTTTCAAAAGTGTTCCAATTAGGTCACTCATTCATTTTTTGTCCAAATTGTGTCACTAAACCTTCAAATCAAGCAATCATCGAAACACGAAATGTGTCAAGAAACTTATGGAGGAGAAGATGTGTGGGTCGGGATTTCCAATATATGTAATTTTATTAAAAAAACAAAAAAAACATGTTAATTATATTAAAAAAATAATATAAAATCCACGTCATCATTCCACATCAGCATCAAAAAAAAGAAAAAAATATTTCTAATTAAAAAGAAAAAAAAACATGTTAAAACCTGTAATTTAAATAAAAAAAATTATTAATTGTTCCTTTTGATTGTAATCATAGCATGACATGGCCATGAAATCCACTCTTTAACGGTGAATTTATTTGACGTCATTCACAAGAGTTGTGTACTAAGAGAGTATTTGGGATTACTTATTTAATTCTAAAAGTGATTTTTGTCAAAAATACTAATTGGTTTATAACTTTTAAAAAATAGTTTTTAAAAGAGTGTTTGAATTAACTTTTGTGGTGAGAAAAGTCAATAAATTATTTTTTTTTAAATGTTTGGCTTAACTTATATTTATTGTAGGATAAAGGGTGAGTAGATTGATAATTTTATGTTTAAAAAGTCATAAGAAATTTTAAAAAGATAGGATTTGTGACTTTTAAAAAACAACTTTTAAGACTTATTAAAAATCCAAAATAAAAAAAAAGATTTTCATCAATGCCAAACAGTTATTTGACTTATTAACTTTTTAAAAAAGCTAATAAGTCACTACGTCATTTTCAAACTCAATCCCAATCACCCCCTAATTGTGATTTGATTGTGAATTGCTAGTGAATATTACATCACTCGTAAATAATTGTGAATTGCTTGGAGTATTAGCCCGCTTTCAATCTCCTTGTTTACGTGAACAATTAACACAGAAATAATAGTGAAAGTTTGGGTTGGATTTTTTTTAAGGGACTACTAACAAGACATGAAAATTACTAACAAGACCGCAACTTATACGCATCGTATAGGCCAATACGATGCGTATTGCCCTTCACAATTACTAACAAGACCGGGCCCTGGCCCGCTACAGGGTGTGGCATTGGAGAACCCGCCGCACGTCGACCCAATCCACGACCGGTCGTCACAGCATCCCCGACACGTACTTCGACCGGTTAGGTTGGACATGGTCACCCATGCCTTGCTTGATGGACTTGTTGCTGACTCACGACGACAGGCTCGTGATAGCGACCGGATGGAGGACCTGATGATGTGGGTGGTTGATCACCTCGTTGATCTATCACAAGCTGCCGACAGCGAGTCACCACCACTACCACCGCCACGTCAGTATCCGCGTGACCCCGGTCAGGATCAGGGCGACGCGGGTTAGGATCAGGGCGGTGCCGGTCAGGCGTAGTTGTTTTTATTTGTATTCGGTTGTTTCTTTTGTTATGCATGTAAAAATATCTTGATGTAATATATTTAATGTTTTGATGTAATTTATATAATGTTTTGGTTATCTGTTTTCTTGTAATGTGTAATTTGTTTGTTTGGTTGTAATGATAAATTATAAATGTAAAAATATAAAAAATGTTAAAAAAGATAAAAACTATATAAATTAAAAAAGATAACAAACTTATATTAACAAAGTTATATAAATTAAAAAAATAAATATAATATAAATTAAAAAAATTACTATACGTGGCGTATAGCCATATACGCCACGTATA
This sequence comes from Smallanthus sonchifolius, assembly GCA_023525975.1. NCBI lineage: Eukaryota > Viridiplantae > Streptophyta > Magnoliopsida > Asterales > Asteraceae > Smallanthus > Smallanthus sonchifolius. The sequence continues at coordinate 36,046,000 of CM042034.1, read as the reverse complement.
ACGTCCTTAAACCCTAAAATATGCCAAGTTTTGAGGCAAAAATATTACCTGTGACCCATACGCTGCGTATAGTGCAATACGCCATGTATGAGCCCCAGCCGCCAGACAAAAAATGACCGCTGACATTCCATGTTAGGAGACTTAAACCCTATATGCTGCGTATTGCTCTATACGCAGCGTATTGGGTTGCGGCGAGTCTAAATAGAAATATTCCGTGTGCCATTAGAATCTGCCTTTTTTAATCTTCTTCGCTACTGTCATTGAAGTACGCCACCATTGCCATCTCCTTGCTCTATTTTGCCGAACACCGACGTCCGCCACTAAATCGTCGCCACACTTTCTCTCCTCATCAAGCCGCTCATTTGTCGCGCTGCTCCCTTGCAGGACTACAGTCCTATGTTGCTCGTTATCCTAGAGTTACTCCTCTGTCGCACAGATTTGACTACAATCCTTTGCCGCCTCTCCTCCGCCGCGCAGATTTGACTACAGTCCTTTGGCGCCGCTTCTCCATTGAGCCGCTCTCTCTTGCAGGACTACGGTCCTCTAGCCACCAACAAAGTTTTCACCACTCTTTTAAAGGACTACAGTCCACCGTCACGCCGCACCGCCTACGTCTCTTGCAGGACTATGGGAACATTCAAAATTGCGGATTGTCATTGAAAATTATAGGATTATGAAATTTTGGCAGAAGTTTCGTGGACTGAAATTGAAGACCGTATTGTTTTAGGGTTTATTATTATTATTTTTGTTTTTTTCTTTCTGGTTTTCTTCCGTTCGACTGCGAGGAAGAATTGAAATATATTTAGGATCTATTAGTATAAGTGCTCGGGCCCAGTTAGGGTTTATTATTATTATTCTTGTTTTTTTTTCTTTCAGTCTAAGCTTCTGGTTTTCTTCCGTTTCGATTACGAGGAAGAATCGAAATATATTTAGGATCTATTAGTATAAGTGCACGGGCCCAGTTTAGAGTTTTAAAGTTTCTTATAATATCTATATATTGTAAGACAACCTTCAACAACAACGTTGTAGCTTATAGTTTTTAATTTAACATAGACATTTCTTTTTTGAATTCTCGTTTTTGAGTATATGTTTATCTGCATATTCATATTCACCTTTCTTCCATCCTCTTGTAAGAAATGCAGTATTCAAGTTTCCTTTTGTCCGTGGATGGGGTCTATTTTTTACTATGTTCAAAAAATTAATGATAAAAGTAATTTAGAAATTAAGAAGAAAAAGAACATCACAAAATAAAATAGTTTAATTACGTCACAAACCAAGAACTACAATGATATCAAGAACCAATTGTGAAAACAAATTTCAGAAAGTGTGGTTTTTTGATTCATCTTGTTCTTGATGGCATTCGTGGAACCCTACCCGAATCCTTCTTCATCTCAAACGTTTCATAATAATCAGCATCATCGTCTCCAAAACCATCTTCATCTTCAGTTTCACCAACTAGATCTTTAACGATATGTATATCCTTCCTCCTACTTCCAACACCACTCTTCAACCATTCAACCACTTCCAACATGCTAGGCCGATTCTCCGGATTACTATCGGTACATGCCATGGCTATCTTGACCACAACCTTTAGCTGTGAAATGTCAAATCTACCCTTTAATCTAGGGTCGGCGATGTGATCATACGTGTCCTTTTGTACAAATGGAGTAGCCCATTGGATGATATCACGTTTGATACCTCCAGGGAGCTTTTCTAGTGGCTTTTTCCCACTTAAAATCTCGAGTAATAATATCCCAAAGCTATAAACATCACAGCTTTCTGAGACCTTTCCCCACATCGCGTACTCGGGTGCAAGGTACCCTAGTGTTCCCTTCACCCTTGTGGTCATATGAGTCACCCCATCTGGTATAAGTTTTGCAAACCCGAAATCAGCAACTTTTGCTTCAAAATCTGAATCTAGAAGCACATTACTAGCTTTTATGTCTCTATGGATTATATGAGGAGTTACTTCATGGTGCAAATACCTAGTCATCAATGCCAAATTTAACCAAAAGACTTCGAAAATAATGTAGAATCTCGATTAGGGGGTGTTTGGGAGTTCTTTTAATGCAATTATGATTTTTAAAATAATCAGTTTTAACATTAAATGTCAAAAGAATAATGATGACTCTCCAACCAAAAAGTTTTTGAAAAAAAAAAATCCCAAACGCTCCCTAGAACATGAACTCAGGGGCGGAACCATTCATCACTAGAATTCGTCATATTCTTTTACAAAATCCAAGTTTTTTTTTAAAGATATGATCGTTGGATCTCGTGCTTGTAGTTGGTAAAGAATTGACTTTATGATGACTCTCCAACCAAAAAGTTCTGGTTCCGTCACTACATTTGTTTCATTGAATGGATGAACTTACGCTAACCCTTCAGCGGAGCCAATAGCTATGCTCATTCGTCGCGGCCAATCTAGGAGGCAATCTGCTGCAAGTTGGCCATGGAGGTGAGTGAGCAAGCTGTGATTAGGCATGTAGTCATAGACTATAAGTCTTTCATCTCCACCAGCATAAAATCCTTTTAGTCCCAACAAATTCTTGTGTTGAACTCTCCCAAGAATCTCCACCTCAACTGCAAATTCCATTTCTGCTTTCGCGTTTATGGACTTGAGCCGTTTCACTGCCAACTACAAGACATATAATTAAATTTTCTTAAACTTATGAAAAACTAATTTCTCATCATAAAACTCTATCATAATACTGATACAAAAAGGTATAAAAAGATTGCCTCGGCGCCTTTACTTGTTCGACCCCAATAGACGCTACCAAACCCTCCTTCTCCTATCTTATTATCGGTGTGGAAATTGTTCGTCGCGTGCACTAGCTCTTTAAGGGTGTACATATTCCATGGGTAATCCTTTTTCTTTTGAGGACTGCACAAATAACCGGATTGATACAACAACAAAGAACAATAACCATACCTAGCAAAAATCCCACTCATAGCAAAGCTATTGGTAGGGTCTGGGGAGATTGGGATGTAGGCAAGCCATACCCCTATGATGCTGTTTCGAGGGAGATTGCACAAATAACTGGATTGATACATTTCTAAAATGCAAGCTCACCTCAAAAGATGTAAAAATGAATGATTTGAATGAAGCATACCTGATATTTGGTTCTTGATCATCTTGAGAAGTGCAACAAAAACAGTTCTTCATCTTATTCTTCATTGATGTCATGATCAAAAAGCGGAAGATTTAAGTTGATAGTGTTAATATTCAAGGAGTGATGGGGACAAAGAATATTGGGGGAGAAAAACAGGTGGAAACAGCAAGAAGATGTTTATATTTTCCGGTCATTACAAAGCTGATGAGAGACAAAGTTGGATTGGAGAGTAGAATTTGGAATTGGTCTTGGTTGAAATTAGACAGCCTGCTTTTTTTAGTTTTTTTTTTAACATGATGTCTCTGTTTGATGTTATGAATATATCACTGCATTGACAACAAATATACTATTTTTTTATGTATACGGTTTTTAAAATGTTTCTAAAAAATGTCTACGTTGTTCTCATATTCTTGTTTTGTAAATAAAATAATCAAGTACTAATTTCTTTTGTTTGTTGGCACATTGTATTTTAAAAATAAATTATTATCGTAATAGTTTGTATTTATATTTTATAAGAATAGTTATTACTTATTACAATAATAGGATTGGGGTTGGTGGCCTAGCTAGTGGTAGAGAAAAATTATCTAAGAACATCAAAGTTTAAGAAGTTCATGGGTTCAAATCTCATTTTCAAAGGAATTATAAAATTTGCCTTCCAAAAAATAAAATAAAATTTATTACAATAATAAAAAAAGGTTGGAAAACCTTTGCACCTACAAAATAAAAGGAATCTGGTTATTTATCGAAGCGGAACATAAATATTACTGATATAAGATTAACACATATTTTTTTTTAGTTTTTCTTTGTATAACACCTAACTCACACACCCACTAGTTGTAGTTTAAAATCTACACATTTGTCGACCATAAGATTCTCTAATCTCAATCACTCACCTGGGGAAGAACATCATTATTTACACATCTTATTCCATAAGTGAGAATCAAAATATAATCAGAAGAGAAATTCAATCAAATCAAGCATGAGCTTCTCATTAACGGATAACGACTTATAACAGTCATTCGGTAACAAGAATAGAGAAGTTACAATTAGGTCCCTGAACTATGGAATTTTACAAATTGAACTATATCTTATTACAAATGGGTCCCTGAGCTATTAATGTCGTAACACATCATGCCTGTTAAAATCATTCTTTACCTCAAGAATGAAAAGAAGGAAACCAGAGCTGAAGTTCCTCCAAATCCTCCCAGGTAGCTTCTGAAACAAGAAGGGAATACCAATCACGTGTGGTAGCTTAGTTGTGCTTACGTACCAGCTGCCTATCCATTATAGCTCGAGGCTGCAAGGAAAATATGGGACCTTGAGGTAAAGGAATGATGGAAGTCGGAGGACCCGGAGCTTCCTTTAATAAGGAGACATGGAAGACCGGGTGAATTGAAGATGAAGCTGGTAAATCCAATTGGTAAGCGACACTACCAATTTTGGTAGTAATCAAATACGGTCCATAGTAAGTAGGAGCCAATTTCTGAAAAACGATGTGTCTTTAAAGTAGATTGAACATATGGCTGTAGTTTAGCATACACGCAATTTCTGGTAAGAAATTGCCTTCCTGTCTTCTTCTTATCAAGAAATTGCTTCATTTAATTTTTAGCTTTAGCCAAGTTAGATTTGAAAGCAACCAAATTTAACTCCCCTTGTTTGAACCAGTCCTCAATGGAATAAATTTTAGAATTATTTGGAATATAGGGAACGTGAATTTGAAGAAAAATGCCACAGGGTGCTTCAAAAAGTGACATACTAATAGCTAAATAGGTAGTGGTGTTATACCACCATTCAGCCAAAGTGAGCCATTTTGGCCATTGTAAGAGATCATCCATGTAGGTCCCGTAGGGTTCTCTAACGGATCCCTCGAAATGCTCGTCTCACAATACGTGTACATGTGGAATCCGTCAACGTAAAGCTCGTGTGCGAATACGATAAATCAAACTAGAAACGTGAACATAAACTCAGTTTTTTTATTTCCAATCAGTACACGTATAGAGAGTTAAATCAGATCGCGTAACCTTACAAATGAGAACGACTATCCTATTTATAGGAAACTGAAAAACAAACCAAAATTACTAGTCCCGCTTCAAGCGAAACTACACAATGTCGCTCACTACTAGTTTCGCTTGAGTAACATCAAGCGAACCTAAGTAGTTTCACTTACAATGAAAAGACAAAACATTATAAAATTAAACAAAAGACAAACTCTAGACCAAAAAGCTTTTGTCACATGAATAGGCACTGACAGACTCCTCCTTGATAATAGCTTGTACTCGGTCTTCATCTTTCCTTCCAATGCAACTATAGCATGTTTAAAAGATTAAAAATTGGGAATACACGACCTGTCAATGAAACTATCGAACTCGCGGATGGTATTGTTAAATCACCTGTAGAAGTTATTGTGAACTTAGTAGTGAAAGTCGGAAAGTTTGTTTTCCCTGTCAACTTCATGGTCTTAGAAATAGGCACCGACTATTCTGTACTCTTGATTTTGGGTGGTCCATTTTTAGCTACCGCCAGAGCTGTCATTGACATGAACGAAGGAATTCTAAACCTTCATGTTGAAAACCATCCGATAACTTACAACATCGGAGGAAATGAATGCCTATCCAATGATTCCTTTGAAATTGCATAATTCATCGATACCAATCTGAACTACCGACTGAAGAAAGCTATGGAATTCAACAAAGGAAACAAATCAGACCTTGGCAAAGACCTTAACAACACTAACTGGATTGATAAATACTGGGACAAAATACCAAAGTTAAAGGACTTGAAAGAAGGAACGGGAGACACTAGGGAGGTCAATAGCCCCCGCCCGAAGAAAGATTGATGAAGCCCGTACGGGTTTGGCCAACGAACCTTAAATAAATGTGGCACTTCCGGGAGGTAACCTGATGATCATGAATAAATTGAGAAGTTGGTGCATACGGCAGAAAGCTTGGACCTCAGGTTTGGTTTTCCAATTTTAAGTTTTTCATACTTCAGCCCTTAGGTATCCCTTTTCGATACTAGGACTTTAGTAGCTTAACTACTACCTTTTATTTTCCTTTTATGTTTTTATGTTTTTCTTGTGTGTCAAGTAGCATAGCATCACCAGGAAGTTTCTCTACTTCTTTGAGGAGTTACACCCCACCTCTACAAGCTGGGGTGTTGGAAAACCCAACAAATTTCTAAGAAATTCGATGAAGTCTTTGAAGCAAAGTTTTGACAACAACAACAAGAAGTTTTGGCCTTAGGTTATACACCAAATTGACCGGGGAGTACCGGTTTCTTTTCTCTTAAAACTTCATGCATTTAAATTCCCATATAGCATTTCATTACATGCATTTGTACATTGAGGGCAATGCATAATTTTAAGTGTGGGGTGGGGAATTAGAGATTCATGACAAACTTGTAACCTCAAAGCAGTTAAACTAAACTCTTGATTTTCTATCCATTTGACTAAAACCTTACTAAAAAAACCTACTTTTCTTAAAAACCCTACAAAATTTCAAATAAATTTAAACCCTAAATCCTAAATCTCTTTGAGTTCACACTTAAATTAAACTAAAAAGAAGACATGACAAGCAAAAATAAATGGATATTATGCGTAACAAATTCATTAAACCCAATCCCATCCGTTTCCATCTGATAATAATCTGAGACTTTTCACGAGCATTATTTTTCACATGCTCTTTCGTTTGGTATACTGAGAGTTTTTCGATCGAATTCTAGGCATAATTAGAACTTGTGTGACTTATACATATCAAGACCATGAACTAGTAGATATATGAAAATGATTGAGGCACCTAGGACTTTATTACCCTTATATATTATCCTTAAACCTAAAATACAAAAAATAATATCTGCCTAGATAGCCCTCTGAGCCTTAATTTTTTCTTTTCTACTACCCACATTTATCACCAAACCATCTTTTCGTAAACACCGGTTATTAGCTGACTGTCTTCAAGATGGAGAACTATTAGAATATCTTATATCGTATTTCAAGTTTACAACCATTGAGGCAATTTGAAAAGAATCTGTTTGACTCAAAGAGTTGGAATATACAAGAAGAAAGTGGATGTATTAGTAAGAAACATCTGAACAATCTACAAGGAAGTTATGGAAAAATTATTTTAAGGAAATCGAGGAAACGAGTTATTGAAAATTTAATCTTGATGGTACGTTTTCTAAAAAAAAGAGTAGAAAAAAATAATAAAATGAGAAAAGAAAAAGAAAAGAGCGAAGTTGGTCTTTTACCGGTTAGACCTTAAAGAGCTGGATATGCATTCTTATGATTTCAATTTGCTTCTTGTATTCATTTCGCAAAGCCTGATTACCGCCCGAACTCCGAGAAAAAGTTTTCAAAGCAACAAGTGATGTAAGAAAATGGTGGCACATGTAAGAAAAACTACCACCATTCTGCGGCTTTTCAAAAAGTGCCACCAAAAGAAGAGAGCCAAAAGATGTGGCAAATGTGTGAAGTGTGGCAACTAGAGCCACGATGGGTAATAAATGAATAATAACCTAGTAATTGATACTTAAAATGTTCATATTTTATATCTGCAGGTTATTCGGTGTCTTAAAGATAAACAAAGCTAAAACCAATAAAAAAACCAAGAAATCAAGCTTATAGAAGGATCATTCCTGAGCTTTGACCCCTAAGAAGTCAAAGTTGGTCAACACAAGTCATCAAGCAACTAAAAGACAAAGCTGGGGATCAGATAGGGAAATGCATGGTCGTGCATTACCTTGCACAGCCGTGCAAACCCTTTCTTGCCCCCAAGGACTTAGTACACTAACATCTATACCCGTTTCGTCCGCGAGGCCTTTGCACAACCGTGCATTGCTCATTTTGAGCCTATAAATAGATGGCTTGTTCGTGGTTTCACACACCTCAAGAACTATCAACAAACTATCTAGAGAAAGTATTCAGTAGCTTTAGAGTAGTAGTAGAGAGTAGAGAGGCTCCTCCTCTTTGTCTGCAATAAGGGAGCCTACGAAACTCAGCGTTACGCTAGTTAGTATGGCCATTCGTGGCTAAACTCTTTGTATTGTTAGGGTGAAGATGGAGTTTGGTGTATGTTAATGTTTGACATATTAATCTAGTGGTATGTGTATGTCTTTACTTATACGCTCTTAAAACTACCTTCTAGGTGGGCTTTTTATTATTATCTAAATTTGTCTTTAAACATGTGAGTGTTCTTGATTCTAAAGTGTAAGACTGTAAAACCTTTTTAATCAAATTTCTTTTAATACTTGTAGGTCTTTATACAAGTAGAAATTGATAAAACAAGGCTTGTTTAATATTAATAAGGTCGTACGTCTTTATACGGACTTGTTATAAGACCAAGAACAGGTGAACTCATGTTGGGAACGATACGTCTTTATACATGGTCCCATTGTTACACCGCCTCCCGGTGAACAAAGTCTATTCACTTTTTTACTAATAATAATTAAGCATTAAAGTTTGATGTCTTAAACCAACTTGAAGATAGCACCAAGAAGTTGAGAGTAACGGTGTCCCTAGCTGGGAGTCCTACCATTTTATTATTAAAGACTTTAATTCATGAACCAAATTTTGTGAGAATGAGACTCTAGCGATGTACCGTTCACATGTTTGTATTAATCATACCACCGGGTTAGTCAACTTAACATTATCATATACCAAGCAGATTCGAAGCCCAAAGCAATACTCTTTTTGACCTGATCATTTTCGAGAAATTTACTTTCCTTCTATTTACTATTGTACTATTTATATTTTTCTTTTACACACTTCACACACGTTTTTACTTTTCTGTTATTTAATTTACCGTCATTTACTTTTCTATTATTTACTTTTCTGCTTCACAAGCACACAAAAACCACCCACTAACTAAACCGGCTAAACGATAACGAAAGTTGAGTATTGGAACTCGGCTGTGTCCATTGGTTCGATACTTGGTTCTTACCTAAACTATATTACGCTACGATAGGTACACTTGCCTATTGTGTGTGTTTTAAGTTTGAGTATTTATCATTTTATAAATTTAAAACCCGATCTCATGAAACCAATTCTAAACAAATATATATTTGTATATATTTTCATAACTTAAACACGACATACATCAATTTTCAAGAAGAAAAACGACATGGATGGAAACGTGCAAACCTTCAAAGCAAGGCTGGTAGCGAAAGGCTTTACTTAGACTCAAGGAATTTATTGTGATGAAACCTTCTTGTAAGTAGCCATGCTTAAGTCGATTAGGATCTTACTTGTCATTGCAGCGTATTGTGACTATGATATATGGCAAATGGATTTCAAAACCGAGTTCCTAAACGGACACCTTACTGAAGATGTCTATATGGTTCAACCAAAAGGTTTTGATGATCCAAAGAATCCTAATAAGGTATGCAAGTTAAACAAATTCATTTATGGATTAATACAGGCATCCAAAAGCTGGAATCTTCGCTTTGACCAGAAAATCAAAGATTTTGGTTTTATCAAGAATGAAGATGAACTGTGTGTCTATAGGAAGGCAAGTGGGAGCTATATCACTTTTTTGATTCTGTATGTAGATGACACACTACTCACTGGAAACCATGTTTCGGATTCTGTATGTAGATGACATACTACTCACTCTCATAACCGAGTTACTAGCAGCTCAAGATTTAATCCACCTACTGCAAGGTGAGTTCATAGCCCCTCTTTACACTTGTTTTTGGGGTGGAAACATGTTTCTTTATCAAATGAAATTCAAATTCCAGAGTCGAAAAAAACTTTCTAATAATAGTAACACTAAACTGGTTTATACATGTTGCTATGATACTTTAAACTACGAAGTCTCTCTTATTTTCTAAATCTACACCACCATTAACTTCGGGGAAGCCACGGGAGTAAGGTAATAGTATTATTTGGCCTGAAAAGCCCATTTAGACCTCGGGTTGACGCGTGTAAATTAATACCGAGCGTCCTTCAAGTTGACGTATTCTTTACAAGGAAGGAGCTAGGTGTTCAGAAACTGCATTCTATATTTCATACTATGCCTAACACCTATACATCAAGGGGTTGGATGTGAAAGTTATTGATCACTAGGATTGGTTGTGACACATGTATAAAGAGTTTGTATACTTGTTAAACTTGTTTATGATTTGCAAATTCTCGTTATGTATACTATGTATTTACTTAAACCTATGTTCTCATCAGCTTTAGCTCCTGACATATTTTTGCATGTTTTTAGGTACTAATAACTACGTTGCTATTATGATCACACTAGGACTGCAAGACTTGGCTCTAGGGGACTTAGGGGTTGTTTGACAATTTCTGAACTAGTAAATGTTGAACCAGTAATAGGTCTGAATGGTTCATCGTGATTTTTTAGCTGAACCATTAAGAGGCTTGCTGAACCATTGGTGGGCTTTTAGCGAAACAAACACCCATTAACTCAAATCGATAAACAACCCCTTAGTTATTTGAAAATTTAATAAAGACAATTTGTTCTATCTATTTTGGTTGGTTATTTGCTTTGAAAAAACAATGTAATTTAAGTATTCGGTTAATTTAATAGATTTTTTTTTATCATTGTGATGATTTCAATTCGTCACCCCTCGCGTAAATTCCGCCATCGATGAGGGTGTGGCACTACACCCTTTCTTGAAACCGACTCTCAGATCGGCCTTCTTCGTCTTCACGAGCCCTAGACTCTTGGTTCATGCCCCAATTAAACACACAACAAACGATCACTCACTCAAAAGATAAACTCACGTAACTAGGAGATGTTTCACTAGCTCTCTAAAAAAACCCACACCATTCATTGATGATAAACTTATATTAAATAAGAAACAAACAACTTAATCCTAAAGAAAAGGTAACCTATTGCTACGTGAACCGGAACAAGCCTACTACCTTTGACCCCTAATAAATTATGGTAAATAAAACAAATAAATACGTGAATTATAGTATGCTAAACCCGTGAGCAGATGAACAACTTCGACCCGTGACTAGTGTGACCCACGAACAACCGATTAACCCAACATCCTGCAGCATAAGACCGATGTTTTAAAATCTTGTATGATGTTTATGTGAGTATCATTTTTTAACAATAATTTTTTATTTTTAAATACTATCTAATCAATTTGTAATCGTATAGATTTAAACCCATATCCTATTTATAGAGAGCAATAAACAATGTCAATAAATCTCAAGGCTATATGGACAAACGTAAATAACATAATCTAGTATTAACCAGATTTTGGGTTTCTCTAAGGACTTTTCTTAAATATACTATTATATTAAATTATCAAAATCTATAATTTTTAAAACAGACTTAAGTTTTTTTAACAGCAAACGATAACTTTATTAATACGCCCAGCCATAGCAAGGAGCTAATAGGCCAAGGACCAACCGGGAGATGCAAAAGTACTAGTATAAATTAAGGGGACGTTCGGTTCGTGGAATTGATTGGAATTGAAATTTTAACGAATTGGATTTAGAATTTTAAGGAATTGGAATATATTAAAGGAATTTGAATTCCTAATCCATTTAATTGACAAAATAATCATTAAGGAATTAGATTTGAAATTGTATTTTTATAAGGCAAAAAAAACCCCTAAAAAGATAAAGAAAAATATAAAAAAAATAATAAAACAAAAAATAACTAAAAACCAAAAAAACTAAAAAAAAATGTTTATTTCGTTTGCCTCATTTCATTAAAAAAAAACTCAAAAAAAAATAGTTGAATTTTCGTTTCGGTCGACGGCGGTGGTCGGAGTCGGATGCGGTGGTTGGCGGAGGTGCCGAGGGTGGAGAGCGGCGATGGGGATGGTCGGGGTGGCGGCGGTGGGGTTGGTTGGGGTGAAGGTGGTGGTCGGTGGCGGCGGTGGGGGTTCGCGGAAGTGGTTGCAACGGTCAGTGTCGGAGGCGGCGGTTGGCGGAGGTGGCGAGTGGTGGTGGGGATGGTCGGGGGTGGCGGCGACGGGGTTGGCGGCAGGGGTCGCAAGGGTCGGTGACGATGTTGGCGATGGTGATAAGGGTCGGTAGTCGGAGCTTCCGTTTGCTTTAATTGAATTCCTTCACAAGTTGGAAGAAATTTGAAATCCTTCATTTGAAGGAATTAATTCTAATTCCAATTACAATTCCTTTATCTACCAAACACGTTAAGAATGGAATTCGGATTCCTATTCCAACGAATTTTACGAACCAAACATCCAAATGAATGAAATTGAAATTCCAATTCCGTTGAATTCTATTGAATTCTGACGTACCAAATGCCCCTAAGTGGGCCCTTGGAAACCTATTATATCAAAAAAGTTTATTAATTTATCATGCACTAATTTATAGATATCTTCCATCCATGGAGAAAGAATATAGTACACTTTTTATTTAAAGAAACTATTAGAGGGATGGGATTTCAAGAATTTAACACATGTTGAAATAGGTTTATCGATTTAATAAACTAATTTGGATGCCTAAGCTCGTTAACTAAGCATTATTGGTTATTAACACTTTATTGGAAGGAGTAATTAATTATATTTAGATTCTTGATTATTTAAACTAGTGATATATTAATTCCAAAAAGATAATTAATGGTACAAAAAGACAAATTAAATAACCCAATGTCGTCAAATAGGTTGTGGTGTAGTGGTTGAGCTGAGATCTGAAGTTTCAAGGGACTTGAGTTCAATCCATGCCATCACCATTAATTTCTGAGACATCGCAAATGAGGCCTTTTAGGCTGATGCACCAGGGTTTTACCCACGCCGATCCAGGGTTGGAGTCTCGGCTCTCCCTCAAGCCCGGAAGGGGCCGTATTGGGTGGGGTTTTTTCGTGAAAGCTCTCCAACTCTGACGCCAAGTGAGCCCGGTTAAGACAACATATTAACCGGAGTTTAACGAGGCTCTTCCATATGACGGATGGGTGCGACGTCACACATTCAATGTTCGCCTTTCAAAAAAAATAAAATAACCCAATGTCAACTTTTAACTCCTTTTGTACCAATAAAATACATATTCTTTAGTTCATTTGAATTAAAACATAAATATCTCTTCTAAAAAGTGTTTAGTCTAAAATTATTGTTTTACATATTATTCTCATAGAGAATGTATTATAACAGTATTTATCATGATTAAAAAATATGACTTCAGTTTTTTTAACAACATTTTTTTATAGATTTTTTTAGATTAATACATCAAAACCTGCTACTCTTCGGTATTTGAATCCTTAACTAATTGATTATACACCACTTAGACACCATAATGTTTAAACATGTAAGTTAACCAAAAGTTTAGTGAATTATTCATAAACTATTTGACGAAAAATTCGTTTATGTTCGTTAATTTATTAAATGATCAACGAACATGAACACAAATATTTATACATTTAATTAAACGAAGGACATGAACACATGTTCATTTATGTTCATGAACGTTTATTTATGTTCATGAATGTTCATTTATTTTCATGAAGGCTCATTTATGTTCATGAACTTTCATTTATGTTCGTTAAATTACGTTCGTTTATATTCGCTCACTTATTTTCATTTATTTATGTTTGTTTATATATTCATTCAAAATTATTTATTACTGATATTAATTTAAAATTTATTGGCTTTTCATATTTTAAAACTCTTAATCTAGTTTAAAATCAATTTAATATATTTATTTAATTTAACATGTTGGCTATAAGGATGATGATATTTTAACACGTTCATTTAGAATATTAATAAACGAACATAAACACATTCATTTTCTTAATAAACAAACACGAACAAGAATTTACATTCGTTTAATTGCTCATGTTTGTTCATCTGTTCAACTAAAGTTAAACGAACAAACACAAACAAGCTTCGTTCATGTTCGTTAACAAGTTAAAGGATGTCCCTATGAAGACATATGACTTAAGTAGGTTATGCTTTCTAATTATCCTCAATATACTCCTATAAATAAGTGGTCAATATATCATACACATCTTAGGAATCTTGTTTTCTTCTTTTCTCTCCCTTCTATCTCCCTCCATCACTACTGTCACCAGATTGTGATTGGCCAACGAATCCCTTTCTCCATCGTTCCCCTTTTATAATGACTCTCTTTCTTTTCTTCCTTCTCTCGTCTTGTCCCGGGGATGCGTTGTGAACTTACCTCAAGTGTATTTTATTTAGTTTTCTTGGTGCTACCTTCGTGTTGTCATAGTCATTAGCTCTTGCCATCTTAGTAGTATGTAGCTCATGCCGTTGCAATATTAGCTCCAGTCACTGTAGGTCTGCCACTGTGTCTTTTGCCACCGACGCCTCATATTTGTTGTAGCAGCTTGTCACCACAGAGTTCTCTTACTAATGTTTTTACCTGTTTTCTCTTAACTTTTTCAATATTATATTTTTCTTATACCTACATGTTCATTGTGTTTTTTCTTGTAAAAGCGTTCGATTTTGTCTCGTTTTGAGTGTGGGGACGTATTAGATATATAGAATATATGAGTTATAGTTTATTGTAATAATCTTTACAATAATTAGGAGATATATGATTTGAAACATCTTTTATAATTATTCTTATTTTAGTTACATAAATGGTTGATTAATAATCTATCATAAAGTTTTTCTTATTCTATAATTTTAATTTAGCTACATAGTTTTTTATTTCTTTTGTATACGTTAAAAAGTACTTAAGAAAAATATTATAAATATGCGCATGACGTAGCAAATTAAAGCTCTTCCTACAAAATACACATAATGAGGTTACTACTACTAAGACATTAATTAAAAATAAACTACATATCCACTAATTATGTACAATAACATCTAGGGTTTTATGATGAAAAACAAGGATTGTTTTGGTCGATTAGACATCTTTTCGACCAAATACGCATGTTTGATGGATTCAAATGAATCAAACACAGCCAAAAGGAAATCACCTGTTATAAGAACTTCTTTATTAAACTCTTCAAATGCGCTCACCTAAACCAAATACATAACTTGTTTGAATACTAAAACATAGAGAAAAAGAAAAGATTCAAAATCCTTACAACTTCTGAACAGAAATAAACTTTAAAACTAGATTTATGTTAACGTAATGCTACATGATTGATCTCCTATGCAAACCAACAACATTTTCTTTCAGGTCAATAACTAATGACCCAACACTAACCAGCTGACGTTGACCCATCAACAAACTCGAAAATCCCAACAAAGTACACCGTATATATCATTTCATTTTTGGCAAGCTAAAAGTTAGCTAGATGCAACATGTTGAACTACAAATTATTCTGGTGTTTTTATTGCACTAGTTAAAACAATCATACAAAACTTTTCAAGAAACCACAGGAGACAAAATTTAATGTTAACGAGCAAAAGCTTCATGCATGTAATATAAACTCACCATCGAAACATTTTTGTACGAACTGGTATAAAGAACTTGGAAAAGTGCATTTGCAACTCTCTTCATGGTTCATAATAGTTGTTTTCAAATTGTAATCGCGACCTTAATAAATATGCGGCATGAGTGTCTTTTGATCACTAGTTGCTAGAACATTTTCCTGCAAGTATAATTCAAGAGGGTTAAATTTCTACTTAACTGATAATTTAATATGCTGAAGAACAATATTGAACGGCCGATGTCAATCAATCAACCATACCTATAAAATCCCACCAATAACAAAGTTTTCGATAGGGTATGGGGAGGGTGGGATGTAAGAAAAAATACCCCTAGGCTGCTTCCAGGGACCGATGCAAGAATACATAGTTTCAAAAGAATTTTAAGTAAAACTTGAAAGAATAATACAATGAAACCACCTTCACACTCACCTTCAATTTAGACATCACGACAAACAAACTAACACATGCAAAAACACAAATGAATGTGGTCTGCAACAGCTCTACACTTGTGATTACAACATTCTTAATTGATGTTTGGTTGAGTATTGGCTACAAAGGATAATCTTTGTTGCAACATAGATGGATCTATCATTGTCAGATAACTTGCCTGCAATAATAATAATAATAATATAGTAAATTAACTATCTAAATTAATGTTCTTCCATAATTAATTTCTATGACCAATAATAAAACTTTAACATTTGAAAACACTCAATAATGTGGCATGTACCTCGGCCTGAATGAAGTGAAATAAACGATCTTTTACTTTGGTTAAAGTGCAGCTTGTGACATCAAGACCTTCTTCAACAAGAGTGTTTAATACACCGGAAAGCATGAATCCATCCTCTATCAAGCAACTATTGATCGAAATCTCAACTCCCCCATTACAAAAGTTGACTGAAACCGTATTAGGGAGGTTATTTGATAAGATCTGGTTCGCGTTTGAAACTGAAAGTTTCACGAGATGATCTCTTTTCGCACTAAGCCCTTTAACATTTTCCTCCATTTGTTTGATGTAATGCACTGCTTGGTTCATATGATCTGATATCGAACGGTTTCCCTGATTAAAAACAAAGTTCATCAAGGGTTAGTTTTCACATTTTTGGTTTCAAGATTCAACACTTAAAACAACTAAATTGAAAAGAAAAGACTAAAAGTATAAACTAGCTTCTTTTTTTTTGAATGACAACACCTTCTAGGATAATTGGGTTTCCTCAAGGCAACACCTAAAACATTCATTCCAGTCCACCCCAGGAGGAACTTCTCAACTCGGTAAACCCCCTGACTGGCCACAAACCCTTTTTTTTGCTGTGTCCTGGATTCAAACCGGCAACCTTCCATTTGGAAGTCACCGAAGTACTGCCAGAACAAAGCCCCTATGTGTTTAAAGTAGCTCACCTTGATAAATTCAAGAGGGAGTAAATCCCTTAGTGAAGAATAAAGTTTAGTCATTTCTTGTCTCCTTTGTCTTTCAATCTCTCTATGAACCATTTTCTTCTGTATCTTGTTATCTTCACCATCTCCTCCCGGACCACCATCCGAAATGGGCTTATTGGATCCCCTTTTCTTGGTGGTGCTGGCTGGATGATTTATGCTACTTTTGCCCTTGTTATCCACAATGGAAACATGTTGATGAAGATCTGGTGTGTGATCTTCTTGCTGAAAAGAAATCAAAGAAGGATGGTGATGATCCACAAAATCTTCGTTTTGCTGTAAAGAAAACATTATATGATTAGGATTAGGTTTTTTGTTTGGTAAATCCATATCCCAAATCTGCAAGATTCCTTGTGATATCTTCTAAATGTTTAATAAGCAGGGTTTTCTTTTGTCTCCTAATAATTTAAACATCACGAGTTCCACCAGCTTATCATTTTTCCGTTTTCTTTTTTTATTTTATTTTATTTTATTTTATTTTGTAAGGTTACTGTAGTTTTGTACTAACGCAACCCTATTTATTTGTGTTCATACTAACCGTCCAACTTAACCTAGAAAATATTTCCCCATTTTTCCAAACATCGACATTTAATAGGTGAAATTTTCCAAATAATTCATTAGACGACGGAACATGTGTTAGTAGGGTTAAGAACGTGAATATTTATTGCATATTTAAAGGAAAACTCATCCATTCACCGGCAAAAGAAACATTAGTTTTTTTGAGAAAATGTAACTTGACTTCCACTGGTGTGAAACAGTTGTTAATACGCACGAGTCACGACACTTACCAACCGATTATTTTCTTTTTTTCTTTTATTGATTATATCTTCAAATTTATTAGTACTTTTAGTTGTTTTGTAATTTTTTAAATAATCATGTAATATCATAATTTAATTATAACGAGAAATTTGTGTCCGCACTTCGCAGCGTGAGGCGGGACCTTAAACGGTTGAGCCGTTCACATTAAAGTGAATAAGCACGAAAAGAAACGTCGTTAATTAAATAAAAGAACCGTATAAAGTTATGGCGACTTGGTTTTAGAGATCGAAACATAGATAAAAGACAGTTATATAACGGTAATAAAGTTCTTCAGATGGTGTCGGTTTCATTCCTCACGATACCAACACGTTACCTTCAGTCGATATAACTTACGATACCTAAAAAATACCCAAATTTGAATAATACTCCGTTTTTAACAGAATTTATACCCGAACGCCAAGAAAAAGAACTAAACACAACCATAAAAAATATATATTTTTTTAAATTAACTAACGCAAGTTACTGATTAAATTAACTACAGGGGTATAATTAAAACTTTAGAAACTTGAGAGAATCAAAGTGATAATTTACAAAATCAAGGGGCTAATTTTGAGAGTAAATTAAAGTTAGGGGGATGGTGGTGTCGGTGGAAAACTCCACCGAGATTTGTTTTTAAGTTAGTATTAATTACTTGTGAATAAACATGGAAGTTTACTTGTTTACAAATTATCAATGATATTTTTAATTGAATGATATTTTTTTTTTTGAAACATGACTTTCTTAAACCCTTACTTCCTTCAAGAGTAGTCATAGTGTTTCAAGTGAGCCACGTATGTCTTTCTCTATGGGTTGTAACCGTATGGACTTGAACACGCGGCCTCTTCAAGAATAAACCACTATATGAAAAACTCCTTAACCACCGAGGCAAAACCCCAATTAATTAACAACTAAATTAGGGGACACATGTCATTTTATGGTTATGCTTATGGTTATGCTCTCACACTAATTTTCCATGTTATGTCCCTGACATAATGTGTCAACTGTAATGTCTCAAGACCTTGTATACTATATAAGTCCATAACTAAACCTTGAAGTACCTAAATCAAACCCTATACTTGGATTGAATACTAAGCAATGATGAAATAGGCCACACTTGTTAAATATTCACATGCTATGAATGTAAATATCTATGCGTGGTAATATAACGTGTAACCTATAAGTCACTCGAGAACTCATAAATTCAGTGAGACTTCCAGTTAGATATAGATGGATAAAACACAACATATATCAGTGTGACTATTAATATATGATGCTTTGAGGGTCACAATTAAGCAACATAAATCCGACAACCGCTTAAGGAGATTAAACGGTAAACCACGTCAAGACTAGTTATACATACATATATATATACATACATCTATATATATATATATACATATATATATATATATGTGTATATATATATATGTGTATATATATATATGTATATATATACATATGTATCTATATATATGTATATATATATATACATATATATGTATATATATGTATATATATACATATATATATACATATATATATATGTATAGATACATATGTGTATAGATATATATACATATATATGTATATATATATGTATATATATCTATACACATATGTATCTATACATATATATATATATATATGTATATATATATATGTATATATATACATATGTATCTATATATATGTATATATATATATACATATATATGTATATATATCTATACACATATGTATCTATACATATATATATGTATACATATATATATACATATGTATCTATACATATATATATATGTATATATATATATATACATATATATGTATATATATGTATATATATATATACATATATATACATATATATGTGTATGTATATATATATATATATATATATATATATGTATAGATACATATGTATATATATATATACATATATATATATGTATAGATACATATGTGTATAGATATATATACATATATATGTATATATATATATACATATATATATGTATAGATACATATGTGTATAGATATATATATATATATATATATATATATATATATATATATATATATATATATATATCCGTTTAAAAACAAGAAGTGGTTTTTCGCTAAGACACGCTAAGAAGTGGGACAAACGAACTTCGATTGAGCTCATTCCAGCGGCGTTGGAACTGTTTCATCAAACCCTAACCCGCCCCCAAAAACCTATACCCCCTCCACCTGCACCCCAAAAAACCTAAACCCCCCGTCCAACCCCACTCCAAAAAGCCTAAAACCACCACCCCTATCCCTCAAAATCTAACCACACCCCCCCTCCCCCTAAAAACATAAATAAATAAACCTAAACTCACCCCCAAAAACCTAAAACCCCCTACCAAAAACCTAAACCCTAAAATCTAAATCTTAAAAAATAAACACTAAGACTAAAACCTTAATATTCAACCCTAAAATCTAAACCTTAAAAGCTAAACCCTAAATGTTAAGTTGGGAGAGTTCGAAAATACGGTTCCAACGCCGCTGAAGTGAGCTCAATCAGAATCTTTTGATATTGTTTCTTAAGTTTTTTTTGTCATTTCTTAAGTTTCTTAGCGAAATACAAATTCTCATTTGAACCTCCCCTTATATGTATATATGTGTGTGTGTGTATATATATATAATACTTATTATTTAATATAATGATACATTAATAAATATTGTAGCTCCTGAGAACATAGATCTGCGGAGAAAAATTTCAAACAGTCCGGATCGAGAGGCGGAATCTCTGGATCCGATATCATTCTCAAATCAGAAATGGTAGATACAGGTGCGGGAATCACATACACGAACATAAATATATAAACGTAAAAAAAATAATAATAGAAAGCATAAAACGTGTGATTCTTTGATTGAAAAGAAAATAAAAGCTAATTATATACTAACAATTAGTCTCACCCTAGGGTGAGCTCCCCCTGGGGTGGTGATTCACTCTACAGACACACTCTCACTCCTAAGACATATTCTGCTATATATAGGAGGCCAAGCACATGTGCCTTGTTTCAAGCCACCGTTAAATGGGCCTGAAAACAGGTATCGAGACTACCTAGTTTCGATTGAACAAATGTTCAACCGAAAGTAGTAGTTTCGATACTGTAGTTTCAATTGACAGCAACAGTCTCAATTCTATACCCAACAATCTCCCCCTAGAATGATGCTATCAATTCTTGTCTGACTCCGTATTTCGTCTTCATAGATCGACTGATGATCCAATGCCTTTCTGTAATACTCTTATTTGAAACACCGGTTAATAAATTATTTAAACATGCGGAAGCATAAGTCCCAAGAATTTGTTTTTTTTAATTATTTTTTTAATTTTATTTTATGTCCTTCGCGTACCGCGAAGGACCAAACCCCCTTCTCCACGTACCGCGAAGGAACCCCCAAATTTGCCTCTCGAGAAACAGGTTCTTCGCGTAGCGTGAAGAACCACATCTAATCTTCGCGTACCGCGAGGCCCATCAGTAAAAAAAAAGTTTAGTTTTTTTGCCCAGTTCCAACACTTAGCCAAAATTTCCACATTTAACATTTCAACAAGACACCAAATTTTTCCTAGCACTTGGGTTTTTGACAAAACATTCAAAACACCATTTATATACACCCAAACACAAATTCATGTATCAATTTCCATCCTTTTTAAGGATTTCTATTTAACCCCCAAAATATCCATATACGCATACGAGAACCCGCCGACGCCTTGGACTTGATTTTGACTACATCGGAGGTTTTCCTATATAAAACCACATATATCACCATTACTAATGAAGATAAAACATAACAAACAAGTAAAATCTACTTGTTTTCACCCATTCACCCATTTGACCCGTTTCCACCCAATTTGTCATTAGCCTTCATTTAATTTGCATATCACTTTACAAGTTTCATTCTTTACATTTAACATTTATGATTAACCCAGTTCCATTTCCATTATGGCACATAGGCCATAGCTTCATCACCACATTTCCATTATGATTCTTAAATCATAACTTCATCACCCATTTCCATTATGGCATTTAAACCATAACTTCATTACCACATTTCCATTATGATACTTAGATCATAACCTCATATCTACATTTCCATTTATGGTATTAATACCATAACCTCATACCACATTTCCATTAAATTATTACAACTATAACTACATTCATTCACTTCTATACACATTCATAACACTTAACACATTATGCGTACAATATTGCATATAACACCATATATCAACAATACTAAGTAAGTGCAAAAGCACTTACCTTTCGGGTTTGAAGATCCCGTTCCCCCTTCACAATTTGCAATTTGATTACCTAAACATATACACCTAGTTTAGTAATCTATCATACATCAAAATCATATTATAATTGGGTTCACAACCCAATTTTCCATTTCCAACCCAAATTGACCCGTTTGGGTTATTCCCATATCCATACACCCTCTTTACAACCAAACTCACCTACTTGAGTTTCATTACCATTCCTTAACACTAAATTTTCATTTAATCTTTAACATTAGAGTAATTTAGTGTTCTTTCAAGTGTCTAACATCATATAAACACTTAATCATTCATTAATTCATCATCCTAACATCATAACCCCAAAACCCCCCAATTCTTTCCATATGAACCATAATTTCTCACAACCAAAATAAAAGGGTTCTATGACGTTATTCACCATTCTTTACCTTTAGTTTAGCTAGATTATCAACAATCTAACACCAATTTACAACATGCATCATCAAATTTCGGATTTCTACAAAACCCACCTACTAACTCATCAATGGTGAAATCAAAAGGATGATTTACACTTACTTGATGCTAGAAGGATGATGTGCAAGCCAACACCTTCACAATCCAAGCTTCAATTGCACGAATTTTGCTTCAACACTCTTTTCTCTCTTGGCCAGCCAACACCTTCACAATCCAAGCTTCAATTGCACGAATTTTGCTTCAACACTCTTTTCTCTCTTGAAGCATCGACCCATACACAACAAATGAAGCTGATTTTTACTTTTACTAGTCAAATATGGCAGATTTGCCATATTTATAATTACAGTCCCTTAACTTTCATTTCACTCATTTTCATTCCAAAATTAGTTAAAAACTAATATAACCCTAACACTAACTTGAAACCCACTTGTTTTAACTTATTTCTAAAATATTATTTCCCCCATAATATTAATTATAAATATTTATTTATTTAAAACGAAACCCGGATTTTAGTTCATTACACTTTCGTTGTGATTCTCCCCCCTCAAGTGTAGACCCTCCTATCTTGTAGGCAATTGATAAAGGTTTGAATCGCAAGTATTTAGCAGTAAATAACCATCTTTCTACAATGATTTTTGATATTCTCGAACACTTGATCAACTTGTGTCTTCTTTCCCCCTAAAAAAGGTCAATTTCAAGCGAAGGCTCACTTTGTCTTGCATCTTCATAACTCTACTGATAATTTGAAGCCTTTCGTGGTAGAACCTCATATTTCTAGGCAAAAGATAAGGGATCGAATCACCATGTAATCAACAACCAATGATCCGGATTGTCACAAATATGCTTGACTTTGCTACCCGCTGCCCAAACTTGAACTTTAATCAAAGGAATTACGGCTAAATCAGGCAGAACATCATGTATATTACCGAAGAAACAAAATTTTTGAAAACCTGAACAGGTTGTCTCCAAGTTTTCTTCCAAAACTCCCCTCATTCTATGCAATATCCTGTAAAAAAATTTATCCAAGAAAATTTCCAAAATACTTTTTTTAATATACTGGAGAATACTTGGACAGTTCTGCCCATAGTTTTGATAGGCTATACTTCAGTCGAAACAAGGCTAGTTTCGGTAGAGACAATATCGAAACAAGAAGTTTCGATAGAGATATTCTTCAATCGAAACTAGTAGTCTCAATAGGAGATTCTTCAACTGAAACTAGTAGTTTCTATACCCTCTAGTTTCGATAGCCTAGTTTCGATGTTTTCTACTTCTGATTTAGGGCTTCACCAGTAGTTTCGATAGAAAATGTTCAGCCGCCACACAGTTTTGATTGAGCATCTTCAACCTTCTGCTACTTCGGTACCCTGAATCCATGCCTGAAAAATGCTTCAAGAGCCTTGCATCTTCAGATTTTGACAGTGAGAATGTAGAACAGCAGTCACGAACCTGCTACACATCGATTTCTTCATGTTGAATGTCTCAATGGCGGGTTTTTCTGATTTTCGAGCAGATTCGAGAGCAATAAGAGCCACCATGGCTCTGATACCAACTGTAGGTCCTGAGAACACAGATCTATGGAGAAAATCTTCAAACAATCCAGATCGAGAGGCGGAATCTGTTGGAGCATGTTATGTGACAACAAGCCTTGTAATAGATTAGTCTTTATGTTTAATGTTTTATATGTTTTGTATTGTATATAATTAAGTTCGCACAGGTGAACTTAACATGTTCGCCTGATCTAGTTGAGGCGAACTTAACAAGTTCGCCTGAACTAAAGGTGGCGAACATGATAAGTTCGCCTGAACCAATTGTATTGTCTATAAATAGTGCAGTAGTTGTTCTCATTTGTAATATTATGTATTTTCTGGAACTACTATGTGTGTGCTGTTTACAGATTGAATACAAGAAGCTTTTTATGATATCTTGTCTTGTGTGTGTTTGTATTTTGTATGTGAGTATTCGAGACGTACGTATGTGTTAGGATTCCGCACTCCGTATACGTATCACGTGTTTTACAGCAGAGATCGATCGGCAGACCTGCTGGGACTTACAAGTTGTATCAGAGCCATTGCTCTTGATTAGCTACTGTTGTTTAACATTGTTTCGATTGATTTTACACAACAAGATGAAGATTTTCTGAAGTTTCTATGTTCTTAAAGTTTTTAGCGATTTTAGAAGTGGATTTTGATTGAATTCTTCACTTTTGGTGTTGTTTTACCAAAAGTGATCCGATAGAAGTATTCTAAATCATTATTTGAAGAATCCTACGAAAAGAATTTCTCTAATTCCTTCAAAATCGAGAGATATGGAAATTTTCTGATCTGTTCGTGTGTTTGTGTGATAGAACTTTCCTCCTTATTCTTTAGCTGATGTAGGCGAACTTGTCTGAGCAGTTACAGACGAACTTGTCAAGCGAACTTGTTAAGTTCGCTACACTTCACTTAGGCGAACTTGTTAAGTTCGCTATAGGCAGAAACTTGTCAAAATTTTCTAAGTGTTGAATTGTTCCAAAGATGTCTACTCCTAATCATGTGAGTGTGAACAACATGACTCATTTGTTGAATCATGATAATGAGATTGGTACTCCAACCAAGCCACCAAGGCTTATGAATCTCAAAGATTATCCTAATTGGAAAAGTCGGTTTGTAGAGACATGTTTTTCTGTATAAGCTGTTGTCATTATTGTATTTTTGAACAATGTTAACTTAGTTTACTTTCTGTCATTTCATTATTGTAATTTCAGTTTATGTAATTTACTGTTTTATTTAGCTAAGTCTGGGCCATCGAAACTACTTAGTTTCGATTGAGTTTCTTCAATCGAAACTAGTAGTTTCGATAAATAGTAAGTTTCGACAGGTTAGTCAATCACTTGTAAATGCTCAACCGAAACTAATAGTTTTGGTTGGCATAGTTTCGATACTTGTTGACTTACTGTAAATAGCCTAGTTTGAGAAATTTTAGGGTGTGAGTAGTGGCTGTAACCCTGAATTTCTCTTTCACATTGTTCTTCAATCAATACATCTTTCGTACTTGTTTGATACTTGTTCTTACAATTTCATATCAAATTTGTATTGATTGTGAGTGTGTTTAGCCTGTTATCTTCACCAAAATCGATTTCTATCCTCTGTTTCACCTCCATACACACTGTTTCTGCCTTTATGTGTGGAGAATCGATCATCTGTGAGATTTCAAGCTGAAATCTGGACCTACAATTTGTATCAAAGCTTTATGCTCTTGTTTCTGAGTATTATTAGGTTTTTGTGATCGATTCTAGGTGTTTTACTGCGTTTTAATGAAGTTTTCTGCATCTAGACTCTACGAGCACTGTTTCATCGCCATCGGTTCTGTTTCATCGATTTTTGACGTGTTTTGATAGTGGTTTCAAAATCGGAGGTTGGATTTGAAATTAGGACCTTTAGACGAGACTTTTTGCTGGATTGGATTGTTGTTTTGAAGATATTGATTTCTGAGATTGATCATTAACGGAGGTTTTCTAACTTAGGGAAGAAGACATTAAAACTACTCTAGGGAACATTCTGTTGATCATAGAATCTTTCTGTCTGCAACCTGTCTGGTAGAGCTACAATCGAAACTAGCTTTGTTTTTCTTGTTCTTATCAAAACTACTGTGTGCAGCTTTTCAACCGAAACTTAGACATCGAAACTAGTTGTAATCGAAAGTAGTTGTTTTTATGGGGATTCTGCTTATTTTGACCAAGGGATTCTTCATCGAAACTAGTTGTTTCGGAATCTGTTCTTCAATCGAAACTAGAAGTTTTGGGCAACTTTTTCTTCAATCAAAACTAGGAGTTTCAATCAAGTATTTCTCTATCGAAACTAGTAGTTTCGATCAAGGTTATTCACTCGAAACTTGTTACTATTTTAGTTTCGATTCCTGATATTATGGCAACTTCAAGTTCAACTGAGTACTCTGGAGGAAACAAACACCTGCTCTTGTGTCTACAAGGGAATTTGATGACTGGACAAAGACGATGAAGCTTTTCTTCCAATTTCATGATCATACTTTGCTGAACTCTATCACTGATGGTCCTCACAAGCCTGTTATCACTACTACTGATGTTCAACGTCCTAAGACAGTAGCTGAATATGATGAGAAGGATCTTGCTTTGATTGCCAGAGACAACAAGGCTTATGGGACTATTGCTATGGCTCTTCCTATGGATATCTTCAACATCTTTGCTGAATACATTACTGCGAAAGACTTATGGGTAGCCTTGTGCACTAGATTTGAGGGTAGTGCTGATGTTAGGGAGAGTAAAAGAGATCTGATCAAGAAGCAGTATGAGACGTTCAGTAGTGTCCGAGGTGAATCAATGTCTGATTTGATCAACCGTTTCTCAAGCATCGTATCTAGGTTTAAAGTAATGGGTGTTGAGTACCCTACTCTGGAGCTAAACAAGAAACTCCTAGATGCTATTCCTGAGGAATGGAATATGTATCGTATCATGATTAAGAAGACTGAGAATCTGAGTGCTTTATCTTAACAAGAAGTCTGCAACATTCTTGAATCTTATGAGATTGAGATCAAGAAAAGAGCAGTTACTCCCACCGATCAGTCTGGAAACACAGCTCTTATTGCTGGATCAAGCTCTTCCAGTAGCCCATACTTTCAGACTGATGTTCCTCCTTCTGCTGCTGCAATTCAATCTACCAGCTTCTCTGCTCCTTAGAAGTCCATTACCATGATTCCTGATGAATATATCCCAATCATGACTGCCTTCATGTCGTGCTACGATACACTAATTTCTGGAAACCTAACACCGGTTAGCTTTCAACCTGATGACTTGGAGCAGATCAATCCTGATGATTTGGAGAAAATGGACATTGATTGGTGTATGACCATGCCGAATTTAAGAGCCAAAATATTCATCAAGAGGACTGGTTTAGACAGATTCAAGCATGGGAAGACACTTGGGTTTGATATCAAGAAGGTGAGATGCTACAATTGTGATCAGCTGGGTCACTTTGCCAGAAACTGCAAGGAGCAGTCCTCCTAGGATCAGCAGGAAAAGAAGACTTCCTTTGGAAAACAAGTTGCTAATCCTCCCAAGCCAAACACATCTTCAAGGTTCCACAGCTCTTGTTTGTAAAGCTGATGGACACTATCATTGGGGAGAACAAGCCGAGGAAGCTGTTGATAAAGCCTTGATGGCTGATGTGGAGGACAAGGGCAAGTGTGTCATGATTGAACCAGCTGAGGATCTCACTGCTGTGCGTGCTGAGGTTATTTCTAAACTTTGTAGTGCTAGATCTTGTTTAAATGAAATTCAAAAGTACAGGTTCATCAATCAAGCTTTGATTGACGAACGAGATCATATTAAGGTGATGTATGACTCTATGGCAAAAAATGAGAAATTATATTTAAAGAAATTTCATGATATTTCTGGTGAAAACCGTTCTTTAATTGTGCAACTTAATACTCAAACCATTAATAATAAAACTTTGAGTGAGAGAGTCCAACAAGAAGAAAAAGGCTAAATTACAAGTTGACCACATGGACATGGATCAGAAAATCTTGTTTGCAATTATTGATAAACAATTCAATAGAAAATGCACAAAGGGTCTTGGTTATAAATCTCATCCACCACCTTATTCTAAGTCAGATAGATTTGCTGATATGATTGTTGCTTATGTTCCTACTCCTTTTGTGTGCACTTTATCTCCTAATGATTATATTACGTCCTCTGATTCTGACAGTTTTGCTTTATGTGTAGAATCAAATTGTGTAACTTCAAAAGATGATTGTGATGAGAGTACCAATATTAAGAATGTTTTAAATGAACTTGAATCGGATGAATGTAATAATATGTCCGTGTCAGAACCAGATATTTGTGAACACGTTGAAAACATGTATTTTGATTCTATGCCTGCTGAGCATATGGGATTGGGTTGTGATATTTCTAAATTTAAAAATGTTTTACCTTTTATTTTTAAATCTTTGAATGTTGTGCCATGTGTTACCAAGTTTAAAAGTGTAGGAATTATTGTGAATGATGTACCACGTAAAACCATGAGCAACATGGACTTTTTTAGATTAAAGGAAGAACACCGTCTTCAAGACAAAGTTACTGATGAGAGAACCATCTCATGTTCAGATGCCTCAACATCACAATCATCTTCATCTTGTGATGACAATTATCAAGCTAAGATATCTTGTGAAAAAGTTTGTTTTAGTTGTCGTGCTTCTAATCATGTTTCAAAAAGTTGTAAATTGACAACCACCGATTGTAATGAAGAATCGTCTCCCAAAATTTCCTTGGATTCAAATGTGTCGTCTAACTCTTCTCACAGTAGAAAATCTAGGCATAAAAGAATTAAAAATGCTAAAAGTTATTTGAAAAGAACCTGGAAAATTAAAAATAATGTTCTATTTGATGACCATGATTCATCTAAGGAGGATTCTGATTATGATTCCAATGTGATGTCCTATCCTGACAAGAAACTTCTTGATAGCAATGGTATTGGTTAAAACATCTAAATGGTTCGTTGTGTATAGGGTCAATCAAGAAGAACCGGAGATAACATTTGGCATGTAGATAGTGGATGCTTAAGACATATGACTGGTCATTTTAATTTGCTGCAAGATTATCTTCCAATTGATGGAGAGTATGTAGCTTTTGCTGGAAATCCAAGAGGAGGGAAGATTGAAGGATAAGGAACGGTATCAAATAGTGTAAATAGTCTAGAATTTGTCAACTTTGTTCCTCAATTGAAGTACAATATGATGAGTGTTTCTCAGATTTGTGACAAGGATTTCTGTGCCTTGTTCAATTCAAGAGAATGTCTAATCTTGAAGCCTAGAGTGGTGATTCCAGAAGAACTTATTCTCATTCGTGCTCCCAGAAGATACAACACATACAACTTGGATATGAACAACCTATCGGGCATTGAATCGTGCTTTCTTTCAAAGGCTTCCAAAGATGAATCATTCCTGTGGCATAAGAGGTTGGGACACGTAAATTTCAAAACCATGAACCGACTGGTTCGAGGAAAGCTCGTCACTGGATTACCTCTTAAAGATTTCTCTCATGTGGAACACTGCATCTCATGTTCCAAGGGAAAATAGCACAAATCTTCTCATAAGCCTAAAACCACAAATTCCATTGACTCTCCTCTCCAATTACTTCACATGGATCTCTTAGGTCCGGTGAGTGTCATGAGTCTTGGACGAAAGTCGTACTGTTTAGTGGTAACCGATGATTTCTCTCGGTTTACTTGGGTGTTCTTCCTAGCTAAGAAAGATGAGACACCAGAGATTTTGAAAACCTATCTGCTTCAAATTGAGAACCTCTTCAATCTAAGTGTGAAGACTATCCGCAGCGATCATGGAACATAATTCAAAAATGCCACTCTTGACTCCTTTTGTGAAAGCAAAGGAATTTCTCGGCAATTCAGTGCACCTCGTACTCCTCAACAAAATGGTGTAGCTGAAAGGAGAAACCGCACTTTAATTGAAGCCGCACGAACTATGATTGTTGACTCTAAGCTTCCCATGACTTTAGGGCTAAGGCAGTCAACACTGCATGTTTTATGCAAAATCGGGTTCTTGTCACCAAAAGTTGCAACAAGATACCCTATGAGATCATGTACAAGCGCAAGCCAATTATTGATTTCTTCAGAAAATTTGGATGTGTGTGTACAATGCAGAATTCTTCAGATCAGCTGAACAAGTTTGAAGCCAAAGCTGATGAATGCTATTTTGTGGGGTATTCATCCAATCAACGAGCTTTCCGTGTCTACCATAAGAAGAGAAAGATAGTGCTGGAGTCCATTGATATCAATTGGCATGAAAACAATCATACGGATGCAGGAGACGGTCCTTATTGGCTTTTTAATGTCGATTCATTGTATAACTCATTTAATCTTCCTGAGCTCTCTAATGAATCAACTCCTGCTAATCCTTACTCTTCTGTGAACAATCTAGGGAACATCAATGATCAAGGTTCCTCCTCATCCACTCATTGAAATCCCTGTACCTGCTGATGCTGAATCCAATATGGAGTCTTCCGGTTCTGGTGCAACAAGTGAAACTGTTGAAGACAAGACAATTCCAATAGTAGATGTTGCACCACAATCACCTGCTGAAGATCCTATTGATAATGTAGCTGATCTTCCTACTGAAAATACTACAAATTTGGAAGAAGTCTTGGAAGAAGATGAGATTCCTCAGTTGATAATTCACAAGAATCATCCCACCGAGAACATCATTGGTCTGCTCAATGTGGGTGTTCGTACCCGGAGTGCATGTGATGCTTTAGATAACAACATTTTCTCATGTTTCATATCTCAAGTCGAACCTAAGAATATCAAAGCAACTTTGCTTAAGAATAGCTGTGTGGAAGCTATGCAAGGAGAGTTACATCAATTCTCAAAGTTGAATGTGTGGAATTTGGTGGATCTTCCTAAAAACAAAGTACCTATCGACACTCGTTGGGTATTTCGAAACAAAAAGGATGAAGGAGGAATTGTGGTTTGAAACAAAGCTCGTTTGGTTGTTCAAGGCTTTTATCAAGAAGAAGGGATTGACTTTGAGGAAGTGTTTGCACCAGTGGCTCGCTTAGAGGCCATCAGAATGTTTCTCGCCTATGCAGCCTATATGGACTTCAGTGTTCATAAAATGGATGTCAAAAACGCATTTCTGTATGGAAAAGTTCAAGAGTAAGTATATGTCAAGCAGCCGTCGGGTTTCATTGATCCTTACTTTCCAGACCGTGTCTACAAACTAGACAAGGCACTGTATGGTCTTCACCAAGCATCTCGTGCGAGGTATGAAACGTTATCAAAGCACCTGCTTGAAAATGGTTTCACACGAGGTGCAATTGACCAAACTTTGTTTAAACGGAAGGATGGAAAGGATACAATTATGGTGCAAATCTATGTGGACGGTATCATCTTTTGATCCGCAAATCCTTGTCTCTACATTGAATTTGAAGAAGTGATGCGTTCTAAATTCAAAATGAGCTCTATGGGAGAAATGAAGTTCTTTTTGGGATTGCAAGTTGATCAGTCCGAGTCTGGAATTCTCATTCATCAAGAGAAATATGTGAAAGAAATCTTGACTAGGTTCAAAATGGCTGATTCCTATCCAGTAAAAACTCCTGTAGAAGTGCGACATTGTCTGACTCCTGATATGGATGGTGAAAGCGTTGATCAGCATCTCTATCGCTCTATGATAAGATCTCTCATGTATCTCACGGCCAGCAGACCCGACATCAAGTTTGCAGTGTGCTTGTGTGCACGTTTTCAGGCTAATCCTAAACTCTCTCATTTATCTGCTGTCAAACGTATTTTGAGATATTTAAAGTATAAGCCAAAATTGGGTCTGTGGTATCCTAAAAATGATTTGTTTGATCTTGTGGCTTATTCATATTCATATTACGGGGGATGCAACTTAGACCGAAAATCCACTTCTGGAGGTTGTCAGTTCCTTGGCCGCCTTGTCTCATGGCAATGTAAGAAACAATCCACCGTTTCCCAATCCACCGCCGAAGCCGAATACATACCCTCTGTTGTTCCCAAGTCAGATGGATACACTATCAGATGCTTGATTATGGGATCACATTCCATGAGACATCCATTCTGTGTGACAACACTGTCGTTCCCCATATCACCAAAAACCCAGTTCAGCATTCCAAAACCAAACACATTGAAATCAAACATCATTTTATCCATGATTGTGTTGAAAAGAAGCATATTCAAATCGTTGAGGTCAAAACCGACAAGCAAACCACAGACATCTTCACAAAGGATTTTGACTCTACCAGATTTGCCCAACTGGTGGAGATGCTTGGAATGATAAACTTTCAGTAAACCTTGTGAATATTAGTGTGTTTCATGTTTATTATTAATTGTTAAGAAAATTCCAAAAATAATTTTATTTTTCTGTACAGTAACTTTCAGTTACAAGCAAGTCTTTTGAGGGAGAAATAAGAATTTAATATGTCAAAAAAATTGAAAAGAATTGTTTTGTATATAGTCTTACAAGTGGTTTTTTTACTGGAAAATTGAATCTGGCCTTTGAGAAATGATAGTGTTTGATCTCATCTCTTGGACATGGAATATGGTGTTTACTGAGGTATAGCTGGTAGGCCCGACATATGGTTAAAACTTGTAAGTAGTGTGAAAACCTAAAACATATCTCATACTTGTGTGTTTGAACCCATTATTGAAACATCTAACCCATTTTATATATCTAAGAAAACCAATTCAATCATATACAGTCTTACGTGTTGGATTCTTATTCATACGCCAAGTGACCGTCAAAGTAACGATATTTACCACCGATGACCCCGTATGTTTTTCTTACGCAAAGATCTCGAGTGTTCATCCTTTTCCCATCCACTTGGATGATTTAACCTTGTATGTTTTGCTTACGCAAAGATCTCGGGTGTTCAACATTTTTCTATCCGCTTGGATAATTTTACGACCTCTTCTGTTTTGCTTATGCAAAGATCTAGAATGTTCGTACCTTTTTAATATCTACTTGGATATTTTTCATTTTAATCTTCTAATCCACTTGGATTTCTTATTTTTCTTTGGTGGTACTTTGAAATTACTAAGATGGTACCTTGGTTAATCAGAAAGAGATGATAGGATGAAGATGGGTATTTCTTGAGGATTGATAGGTTTTCAAAAACAATTTTATTTCAATATGTGGGGTACACCTTGTATCTTGCTTAAATGGTACCATTTAATCACATGAAAAACTATGTACAAACAAATGTTCGGGTTTACCTTGCACAAATATCAGCTATCTTCAGGGACTCACAAAAGGAAGCGTTTCAAGAGACTGACCAAATCTGATCTCATGTTGGATCTTTTTCAAGAAGATAAGTGTAAATATCTTGTGAATAGTTTCTTTATTATTATTATTTTATTTTTTACTATCTTTTGCCTATCGAAACTCCAAAGTCAGTCAAAACAATCTTTTGCCTATCGAAACTCCAAAGTTAGCCGAAACTATCCTTTGGCTATCGAAACTACAAATAACCCAAAACTTCTCTTGCCCATCGAAACTAGTACTTTCAATAGGGGCATTTTGGTCAATACCGTCATGAGAAAATTAAATGTGTTCATAATCAAGTTTCTTCGTCGTCAAGCCTCATTTTACCATCTTCAATCATTTTACACCTTCTCTCACACACACAAAACCTCTCAAGTCGCCGGTCTAAGTGTGCAAAATCAGTGTTTTTTATCTGATTCCTCCGTCGTCTTCATAATCAGTTAATCCGTGAATCACTGATATGGATCTCTTATTTCTCAAAAGGCACAATGTTTGTGTATTTCTGAATGCTAATGATCCAAAGGCTGCAGAGTTTGTCCCAGTCTTAACTTTCCTGGCAAACTCCAACATTAGCTTTGCCATCAGTCAAGATGTACCTGTCTTCGAAACATCAATCAGGCAATTCTGGGAGACAGCTGAGATCATAACCATTGACAATGTGAAGCATATTAGGGCTGTTGTTCACAATCAAGAGGTTGCATTTTCTGAAGCAACAGTTAGAGAAGCCTTGCATCTAAATGATGACCCAGCTGCACCAATTGAGTTTCCAAACTTCTATGTCAAAGAATGCTTTAGAAGAATGGGTCACCCGGACAAGTTCAAAATTGGTCAGATTATCAAGAACTCCTTGCCAAGTCACTGGAGATATATAGTGCACGTGTTCATTCACTGCCTATCAATCATAAAGGGTGGCTTCGATTCAGAAAATATTACAATGGCCTCAGCAATTTTGGGTTTAACCAAGGGCAGGAACTACAATTTTTCTCGTTTAATATTCAGACAATTAAAGGACAACTTGACAGGAGCAGTGAAGGAGAAATTTCTTGCATATCCAATATTCCTACAGATTATCATCAACCATCTTCATCCCGAGCTTCAACAAGGTGGAAACACCTTTGTGTTCGATCATATGCTGGCCAAGACTCTCAGTTATATGAGAAGTACAAACAAGCGAACCAACATGGCTATTGCTGACATTCCCCTGTTCGGTCATGTCGTTGGCGAAGAAGAAGAGTTCATTATAGATATTGACCCTGATCTAGAAGAAGAAGATCTATCATTTAAGGAAGAAGAGGTAGAGATTGAACAAAATGAAGGAAATGAGCAAGAGGCTGAGGCTGAAGCTGAGATCAATGTTGAGATTCCTCATGATCAAGAAGAAGAGCAACCTATCATTGAACCAGTTATTGAAGATCCTTTTATTGATCCTGAGATTTTTATTCAAGATGAAGAGGTACAAGTTTAAGTTGATCCTGAAGTTAATATGGAAGAAGAGGTTGCAGAGTCAAGTGGAACTCTGGATGCAGGTATCTATGGCTCTGATTATTACAAGTCCGACTCAGATGAAAGGACTGAGCCTCCTGCATCCTCCTCTAAAAGGCGAGATGATTCTGATTCAGACTACGAATTGGAAGAACCAAGAACCAAAAAGATCAAAACAGGACTTGAAGACCTGTCATCTTCTTCTGATTCTAGCACTGATACTCCAGTTGCTACATCTCCACCATCACCACAATCAACACCACAACCCACACCACCTCCATCTCCACAACAAACACTTATTCCTACTCCACCACCATCACCTCAACAAGCACCTATTCCTACTCCACCTCCATCACCTCAACAATCACCTATTCCAACTCCACCCACCTCACCATCCCATGAATCAACATCTGTGCCAAGAGTGAAAACTTTGAGCTTGGAAGTAAAGAAATTACATGATCATATCCAAGAAAAGGACATGGTAATTGAAGGCTTGACCACAAGTTAAATGAATATAAAGAATAAGTCAAGGATCTGAAACTAGAGGTTAGGGGTTTGCATACCCAAGTTGATGTACAACAGAATCAGCTGGAAACCCAACAGAGGCTCATTTTAATGCAAAAAGAAGAGTTTAAAGCCTTAGCTGAGATTATTGAGCTTAAGGCATCCTTAGTCAAGCATGTTCAGCAACAAACAACCACTTCAACAGTTCAGGAGGAGACCACATCTGAAGCTAAACCCTTGTCTCCTGCCTTTGTCACTGATCCAGAGTCTGCAATGACTATCTATACTGGCCATGCTGCCAAGACAAAGAAGGTCGTTGAAGTTAAGGTTGAAGAACAAGAGTTCGACCTTCCCTCAGCAAGTGAGAGAAGAGAAGCAAGGATAAGAGGGAAGGGAACTATGGCTGAGGTAGAGACTGTGATTCTGGATGAAGAGGATATACCATCTGATGGTGAGCTAAATGCCATTCTAGATGAAATAGACAATTTTGGGTACAATGACCTTCATCCAGAAATCCTACCTACCGAGGAAAGAGACTAAAAAGATAAGAAATTTCACAGATGAGGGAGATGAAATTCAAGCCCTCTCTGATGAAGAAAAGGCAAAAGAAGATCTTCAGGTTAACATTGTTAAGCCTATTATTCCTGAACCAGCCACCATAATTTCTCAAGACCATCACTATTCCCAAGACCGTACCTGTCCAACTACAAACTTTCAAAAAATGGTACTGCAATCCAAACATTGGCAGTGCCGTGATCGAGTGTGAAGGCAAGGAAGACATTGTCATATTTGAGCCTATGGGGTTGTTAAAGTTTCAACCTGAAGATCTGGATGTGCTATTCCAGAATCACATTTAGGCTTACAGTGATGAAGATGAGGTTAATGCCAAGGCCTATCAATGGGTTGTGTCTCTCCATGTCAAACCTTACATCCCAATAACTACTGAAGGTCCAGCTGGTTAGTGGAGAGCTGAAGACAATAATGCAACAACTTAGGGGGAGATTGTAGAGATATGTTTTTCTGTATAAGTTGTTGTCATTATTGTATTTTTTAACAATGTTAACATAGTTTACTTTCTGTCATTTCATTTTTGTAATTTACTGTTTTATTTAGCTAAGTCTGGGCCATCGAAACTACTTAGTTTCAAGTGAGTTTCTTCAATCGAAACTAGTAGTTTCGATAGATAGTAAGTTTCGACAGGTTAGTCAATCACATGTAAATGCTCAACCGAAACTTCGGTTGGCATAGTTTCGATACCTGTTGACTTACTATAAATAGCCTAGTTTGAGAAATTTTAGGGTGTGAGTAGCGGATGTAACCCTGAATTTCTCTTTCATATTGTTCTTCAATCAATACATCTTGCGTACTTATTTGATACCTGTTCTTACAATCTCATATCAAATTTGTATTGATTGTGAGTGTGTTTAGCCTGTTATCTTCACCAAAATCTGTTTCTATCCTCTGTTTCACCTCCATACACACTGTTTCTGCCTTTGTGTGTGGAGATTCGATCATCTGTGAGATTTCAAGCTGAAATCTGGACCTACACGGTTTGAGAATTATGTTAATATCAATGACACAAGTTTATGAATTCCTATTAGTGAGGGTTATGAGCATCATGTTCATTGTCATATGGGTGTGTCGGATACACCAAAACCAGTTTCAACACTTAATGATGACGAAAAGATATTGTATGATCGTGAAAAGAAAGCTCTTGCAGCTTTATCCATGTGTTTACCACTGGACATCTACCATACATTCAAAAAGTTTAAGACTTCTCGTGAACTTGGGAAGGTTTAGCTAAGAGATGTGAGGGTAGCACTGATATCAAGAAGAGCAGAAGAGAATTGTTAAAGAAACAATTTAGTGTTTTTAAACATTTTGATGGTGAATCTGTGGATGAACTCATGTCAAGATATTATCATCTTCTAAGTGAAATGGTCAACAATGATATTACTTACAAAAACAAGAAGATTCTTAAAAAGTTTTTGGATGCTCTACCAGCTCATTTTGAGATGTACACTATTGTGATAAAAGAACAATCTGGATTTGATGATCTGAGTCTTGAAGATTTAATGGGAAAGATTCAATCATATGATTTGAACAAATAGAAGAAAGATACAGTCTATCAAGATCCATGAATTTATTTTGGCAAAGGTACATCGGCACAGAAATCTGGTGGCGTTGCATTATTTTATGGAGATTCTTATGAAAGTCCGAAAGAAAGTTCTTGTCAAGATGGTGCATGCTTTGTTGCTTCTAGTTCTGGATGTTCAAAGCATAGTAAGAATGAAAGTCATTCTTGTTCTACAAAGGTGTCTTCTTCAGCAGCTGATGATATGATGGCCATGATTGCATCATTCTTAACCTCATATGAAAACTTTATTGTGGCAAGATCACTGATCCAGATATGATTGAAGAGGATTTTAAACAGTTGGATAAAGATGCTTTGGAAGAAATGAATATTCAGTGAAATATGGCATTATGGATGAGACAAGGTAAAGATCATTTGAAGAGAACTGGGAAAAAGTTCATTGGAGCATCAAGTAAGACTAAGATAGGTTTGGATAAATCTAAAGTCAAGTGCTATAATTGTCAGGAGCTTGGTCATTTTGCTCGGGAATGTACAAAACCAAGAACTCAGAATTAAGGATCCTCAAACAGTCAAGGCAATCAAAATAAGCAGAATACTTTCACAACCTTAATTTCTCAACATGATGAAAAGTATGATTAGGGTATTCATTTGGAGGATATTGTTGCTCATGTTAGTCAAACTTTTCTAGCTGAAGTTCATAATGTAGATGGAAGTGAAAGCAGTTCTTCTGATGATGACTCTACAGATTCTGGAGTTTAATTGAAAGTGAAGAGTCAGTTCCTTGGAAAAGCGAACCGAAGTTTTCAAATGAAGATTAGCTCAGTGATGGAGCTGCTGGAAAGGTTACAGAAAAGATTGCTGAGATGTTAGATGAGGGGAATGCATTCATGGCAGATACTAAACAGGTACAACAAGTTAATTCCTGTTTGAAATGTATTGATTCTGAATTCAAAAGTACGAGATTGTGTGATGACAACATGAATCTCATCTGTGACATGAAAGCAATGTACACATCGAACCAAACTTTGAAGGAAAACGAAACAATTTTGAAAGCTAAAATTGAATCTTTAAAAGATGACATTAAAGTTTTGCAAATCAAAGTTAATGAACAAGCATTTCATCTCGATGTGTCATACTCTGAGTATGAAAAGAAAATTAATGAAATTGCTGTGTCACAGACTTAAGTAACAAAATTGTTACGAAAGCTTGAGGGTTATAAGAGTTCCAGTTTATTGTTGGAATATTATAATGAAAAAGCTTCGGGTGCAAAGGTTATTGGAGGTGTTGGTTCTTGTCCTTCTTTTGATGAAACCAATATTGGGGGAGGTGTTGGGTTTTGTCCACCTTTTAATGAGAATTATGCCCCGTTTCTGACAGAGGATGTACCGGTTGAAGATTTGGAACCAAAAAATGTGTTGAATATCAATCCTGTTACTGGTGAGGATATGATATATGATGATTCAACCGATGATGAAGTTTTTGATTCAAATAAGGTTGAAGGTACAGTGAAAGAGTGTAAGTATGTGGAACCAGTTGTAGTGAAAAAGGTGACCAGAGATAGATGCATCTTGACTGAACCGAATGAGATGATTGAACAACCAAAACCTAAATCTACTTATAAACCTATTAAACCTTTTGTAAGTGGTGGTTTTGATTATCAAGAAACCAACAAGATTGAGAAACTCTCAACTCTTGAATTTTGTAAAAAGAAAGTTGAAAAAGAAAATCAACAGGTTATTCAATCTTCAAACACTACTTCTCGGTGTTCATCATCCAGTCCAATCAAGGTTCAGAGGGAGAAGTATGTTAGAGTATACAAATAAAGACGTGCTTGCTTTCATTGTGGTACTATTGGTCATATACTGAAGGACTGTCCAAACAAGAATTTGGGAAAGCGTCTGGAGAATCAAAAGTTGGCTAGACCGTTTGTGAATCCACCTGCAAAAAAAATTGTAAAGTCTGTTGATGTGAATCATAATGTGGATAGAAGTGGTAAGAAGCCAAGTGTCCAGATTGCTTCTGATTCAGTGAAGATAGTAGAGAAGATTGATTCTACTGGTGATTATAGACAACCAAAGGAGAAATTGTCAAGACCACAAAGACGTCGAAGAAATAAAAGGTTGAGAAATCTTCTAGAACAACCAGTGGTTAAAGACAAAGAAATTGTTTATTTTGCTGAATCAGGCCGACCCAAGACCACAATGGCTTGGGTCTCTATTACTAACTAATCATTTCTGTTTGTATGCAGGGAACTCCAAGGAGGACTATCGGTAACCATTGGTATGTTCATAATGGATGCTCTCGGCACATGACAGGAAATCTTAACTTATTGGAGAATGTGAAAGAAATCCAAGGAGTTTATCTTGCTTTTGCAGGCAAGAAAGGAGGAAATATTTCTAGCCAAGTCACAGTGTCAAATGGGAGATTGAGCTTTGAGAAAGTCAACTATGTGGAGCAGCTGGAACATAACCTGTTATCTATTTCGCAAGTTTGTGATAAAGATTTCTCTTTTAACTTTAATAAGTCAGAGTGTTTGGTGTTGAAGCCAGGATTTGAGATACCTGAAGATTGGATACTTATGAGAGCTCCTCGAAAGAATGATACATATATGCTAGACATGAGCAATGCGACGACAACTTCGTCTGTTCCAACTTGTCTTATTTCAAAAGCTTCTGAGTCCGAATCAACTTTATGGCACCGGAAAATGGCTCATATACATTTTAGAAAAATGAATTATCTTGTCAAGAATGGGTTGGTTTCTGGTGTCCCTGCCATGAGGTTTCATGTGAATGAAGACTGTATTCTGTTCAAGAAGGGGAAGCAGCACAGGAAATCTCATCAATCAAAGTTGACTAATTATATTGTGACTCCTTTAAAGTTGTTGCATATGGATTTGTTCAGACCTATTAGTGTCAAGAGTGAAGGTGGCAAATCTTATTGTCTAGTAGTGACTAATGATTACTCAAGGTTTTCTTGGGTGCTTCTTGCTTCTAAAGATGAAACAATTGAAATTCTTAAGTTCCTAATTATGGGGCTTGAGACATTATTCAAATTGCAAGTCAGGAGGATTCAGAGTGATAATGGCACAGAGTTCAAGAATGGAAACATGGGTTTATTCTGTTTACAGAAGGGCATCCATCATTAATTTAGTGCTCCTTATGTTCCTCAAGAAAATGGTGTTGCTAAGCGGAAGAATCGAACTCTT
The DNA here is from genome assembly GCA_023525975.1 of Smallanthus sonchifolius. Classification (NCBI taxonomy): domain Eukaryota; kingdom Viridiplantae; phylum Streptophyta; class Magnoliopsida; order Asterales; family Asteraceae; genus Smallanthus; species Smallanthus sonchifolius. The sequence continues at coordinate 36,005,495 of CM042034.1, read as the reverse complement.
ATTGAGACGGCTCGTACTATGTTATCTGATTCAAAACTACCTGTTACCTTTTGGGCTGAGGCGGTGAATACAACTTGTCATGTTATAAATAGGGTTTTGACTGTGAAGAAACATAACAAGACCTGTTATGAATTGTTGAACAATCGGAAACCTAATTCGGCGTATCTTTTGCCCTTTGGAAATCCTTGTACCTTGTTGAAGACTCGCGATGTTCCTACAAAATTCTGCTCCAAAGCAATTGAGGGAATTTTCTTGGGATACGTTGCTAATTCTCATAACAAGAGAGTCTTTAACAAAGAATCACGTCAAATTGAAGAATGGTTTCATATTGACTATGATAATTGTTCTGTTCCTCAAGATGCAAAAGGTCCCTCTTAGGCATTTGATTATGATGCATTATTCAGATCTTTCAATGTTCCTCCTGCAATTTCTCTAGCTGTAGCTGAAATGTTTTATCAGTCCTCCGCAATGATGATTCAACTGTCGATCCTCATTCGGTTATTCCGATTGTGGATACTCCTCCAGTTGACCTGACTGTAGCTTCAACTTCGGGTACAACACGACATGGTGACAGTGAAGATGATGAAGCTGTGTTTCATGAATCATCTAAAGATATACAGAACATAGTTGATGATTCATCAACATCGACATCAGTTGAGGGGGAGTTGCCTTCAAATCTTGATGTTGTTATTCAAGCTTCAGATATTCCTCAATCCCGAGTGCATAAGAATCATCCCACTGATAATATTATTGGTGATTTGAATGCGGATGTTCAAACGAGATATCGTACACTTGCTGAAAATTCATGTTTGTATGCTCAGATTGTGGATACAGGTATCTTGGAGACGTGTTTGCATGCTTTCTTGATTTCTCAAACAGAACCTAAAAATGTGGTTGAGGCTTTAGATGATGAGTGTTGGATTGAGGCCATGCAAGAAGAATTGGCTCAATTTGATAAATTACATGACCCAAAGGCTCAAGATCTATTGGCACAAAGTGGGTATTCAAATGCAAAAGTGATGATCGTGGTGTTGTGGTATGCAATAAGGCAAGACTTGTTGTTCAAGGATTTAATCAGCAAGAAGGAGTTGATTACACCGAAGTTTGTGCTCCAGATGCGAGGATAGAGGCGATCAGATTGTTTCTAGCATATGCTTCTTTCAAGGGTTTCAAAGTTTTTCAATTGGATGTCAAAAGTGATTTTCTGTATGGAAAGGTAAAGGAAGAGGTTTATGTGAAACAGCCGCATGGTTTTGAAGATCCCAAATCTCCTAAAAGGTGTTTAATTGGATAAAGCGTTATATGGTCTTCATCAGGCTCCTCGTGCATGGTACGAAACTTTGTCAGTGCATCTACATGAGAATAGATTTGAGCGTTGCCAATTTGACTCTACACTTTTCACCAGAAAAGCAGGGGGAGATATATTACTTGTTCAAATCTATGTGGATGACATAATCTTTGGATCGACGAATGTCGATATGTGTAAAGACTTTGAAAGAGTGATGAAGTTGAAATTCGAGATGATCAGCATGGGAGAATTATCATTCTTTTTGGGTCTTCAAGTTGATCAAAAGGAAGATGGTTTTTACATTCATCAAACAACATATGTTGCTGATATTCTCAAGAAGTTTGATATGACAAATGCTTCAGCTTTCAACACTCCAATTCCTGTTAATCACAAACTAGATTCTGACCTGAAAGAGAAAGAGGTGGATTGTCATTTATACAGAGGAATGATCGGGTCTTTAATGTATTTGACAGTGTGACGTCCGAATATTATGTTTGCAGTATGCTTGTGCTCAAAGTTTCAGTCTAAACCGAATGAATCTCATATGATTGTTGTAAAGTGGATCTTTCGATACTTAAAGGGTAAACCAAGGTTGGGATTATGGTATCCAATTAATTCTGACTTTGATTTTAAAGCTTTTACAGATTCAGATTATGGAGGTTACGGTCCGGACAGAAAATCGACGTCTGGTGGTTGTCAGTTCTTAGGGAATAGGCTTGTGTCCTGGCAATGCAAAAAAGCAAACCTCGGTTGCAATTTCAACGTGTGAGGCAGAATAAATTACAGCAGCCAGTTGTTGTTCCCAAATCCTATGGATTCAATAACAGTTGAGGGATTATGGTTTGAACTTCACAGGGACACCAATGATGATTGATAACACAGCCACCATGTCGATCACAACAAATCTTGTGAAACATTCAAAGACGAAGCACATTGAGATTCGACATCATTTCATTCGTGACTGTGTAGAGAAAAAGTTGATTGAATTGGTGAAAGTTCACACGGATGACAACTTTGCTGATTTGTATACCAAAGCATTCGATCGTACACGGTTTGAATTTCTTACTCAAATGATTGGTATGCTTAATCCAACGTGACAAAGGTTTTCAAAAGGTTTTTCATGGAAGTTTTTCATTTAGTTTTCTAGATTATTTAAAATAGTTTTATGCTTTAGTTTTCTTTTACTTTTACTTTCTTTCTGAAAAACCCAAATAGAAAAAGATAAAATCGACACTTCTTGAAGTTAGAGAAGAAATGATAGTACATCAGTAGGTGATCACATACACATGACCATAGAATGACTACCTGGTGTCTGTATTTATGTTTGTGCTTATATGATTTGATCTAAACTTCTTAGTTTGCATAAACAGGAGATGATAGCTTCATGACTGCTTGACATTGGTATATATAAATTTTTAATTTGGATATTTGCATGTAATTTGAATTGTGAGTAGGCTAGAAGCATTTTTAGTCCATTAGTAGTGTGAAAACATAATGGTCTATACAACAATTGTGATTTGAACCCATGGTATGTCGGGTGTGTGTGTTAAAAGATCATTATTAGATAAAGAATATGAGACTTCAAGTATTTCATGAGACCAGTATCGGACTATATTGATTAGCACAATTTTACAGTTCATTCCACTGCCCATGTCCCAAAAAACATGCAATGTGATGTTGAACTAAGATATGTTTCTGACAACATCTGTTGGAACATATACTCACCCTTGGATCAATTATCTTGATTCCATTGAATATATCCAGATAACAATTGGATCACATTACGTTGTACCATTGAATCAATCAATTCCTTGATCATTCTTCTGTTACTATGAATCATGATACTTCATCCAAAACCAAGCTATATGAATCATTCTGATTCCATATATCCTTTCAGATCTATTTATTTTTCCTGTGCTAGTTGAGATAGTTTCATCCTGGAGATTGATCTGATCTTTGCATAAGTCTCAATATGTGTTGAAGATAATGCAATTTAAATTTCTGTTGGCATATTTGTGGAGTACACATTGTTTTCATATAAATGGTACTAACTCACAAGAATATGGAATAAAAACGCTTGTAGTTTCAAATCTTATAATGCTGACAATTTGGATTGACATGTAGTATATTGCAAATTTGGTATGAATAAGTTAGCATGTCATGATCTGATCCTGTTTAGTTTGAAGTTAATCGTGTATCATTTCATGAATGTTTGAGTACTTAAAAAAGAAATTTGAATGAAAATAGAAAGTTGTGATATCTGTGAGATAGAATTTGAATAGAAATTTCAAAAGAATTGATAGTTTATGAACGCATGAAGTGTTAGTTATGAGAGATTATTTGTTGAGATGTCATACAGTGTAGCACAAAGTGATTGTTTGTTGAGCCAAATATCTGTGAATATGCAGAATGCCATAGGTCAATCCTTAGATCTGCTAGGGAATTTTATATTCAGAATGTGTGTGTGATACATCAAAGATACTGATGTGATCTTCTTACTCGCAGTGTTTGACCAAAAATGTGTGATTCTGTATGTATAGATAAAAACCAAAAAGATTTTATTTTTAGTTGTTTCTAGATTTACTGCTTTAATTCATATAGAAAAAGTGCAAAAAGATTTTAGTGTGTTTTAGCATAAATTTTGAAAAATAAAAAAAATATGTTCTTTTAGCTTTTTAAGAAAAATCCAAAAAGATTTTGTTTCTATCTTCCATGAAAAAATCTTAATTATTTTGGATTAAGTTGTTGTACAGGTTGCAAGATGATCGGAGTGTCGGAAAGAAGGGAAATGAAAATTTTCCAAATTGTGGCTAAGTATGGGTTAGGCGAACATGTCTGGTTAGGCAAACTTGTCTTGTTCGCTTAACATGTTCGCCTGGGGGGCGAACTTGTTAAGTTCGCTTGAATTTAACGAACTTGACCTGGCAAGTATATATAGAATCCAGCGAACATGACCATTCTCTTTATACTTTGAGTTGTGCGAACTTGACTGGCGAGTTTAGTATACTTGTGATTTTATTCAAAATTTGAATTCAAAAGTGAAAGGGTGGAAAATTTGTTTCTGTTTTCTAGATCAATACCAGTTTGCGATTTCAGTGAAGGTATCCTTTCATCATTTGATCCATTGAATTGATCAAAGTCATTGGTTTACATCGGATTTTTCATCGCGACTGTCTACATTGAATGTTCATCATCGATTTATGGATAAAATTTAAAATTGTTGGGTTCTTTATTCTAATCGAATGTTGGCGAGTCACTGTGAATGTTTGATTGTGGTTTGTAACATCAAAATGGAGAAGTTCGAATTCTGTGACTGTTCAAAGGAATAGGCGAACATTTAAGTTCGCCTCTTGTAACTCTAAGCGAACTTGTTAAGTTCGCCACATGGTTCAGTGTTGTAACACTTTTCAATTTTTCAAAAACTTGTTTCTTTTCAATTTTTTTACTTGTTTTTTTTATTTTTGTGTATTTATTTTTGAAAATTGTCAAATGTCTAATCACCAGTTTTGAGCAGGTCATGGATCGTAGAGTTGAATATAAGCACAATCTGGTGGGGTTACTTGATCCAGAGTTGGCCGAGGCAGCAAATCATCAGGAGATAATAAACTTTTTGAACCGGTCAAGGATAAATGTTGCTCTCTCAGCTAATCCTCATATTAGCTTGCAGTACATTCAACAGTTCTGGGAGACGGCACAACAAGACACCGATGTTGAACCACATGTGATTAGAGTTACTGTGAACAATCAAAACATTGCAATTTTTGTTCAAGATATACGTACAGCTTTAGTTCTTGGTGGTGCAAATGCTGATCCTATCGGATTGCCGAATACCCTGATTATGGGTTGTTTTCAATGGATGGGGTATATAGGTAGACTAAGTGATTCTCAAGCACGCAAGGGTGGTCTAGTGGGTCAATGGCGGTACTTTATGCATGTGATTATTCAATGCTTATATCCAAGGAAAGCTGGAACGGATGGTTTAAAGACGTCATTACAAGCAGCCATGGTGGCTTTAACGTTGAATAGGCTGTTCAACTTTGCCTTATACAATTACAGGGAGCTGGTTATGAAAATTACACCACCTGAGGGTCAGGGTTTCTTGATGTACCCTTGATTCTTGCAGGTTATCCTGAACCATCTAGTTCCAAATCTACCACCGGTGAATCCTAGATTGACTCTTACTCCTATGACAAAGAGGATTTTTACTGATTGCATGAATATTAAGCAGCAAAATCCTACTTTGATTCCAGTGGCTACTCCTCTGTTTGGGCACATAATCAATCCTGGTTATGTTGCACCACCAAACAATAATTGGATTTATGCTGATCCGGCTTTGGAGTTACCTCCTACTGATAATCAAGAGGAAGAGGAAGAGGAAGAAGAAGGTGATGATGAGAATGACAGTGAAGAGACTGAGAGTGATGATGATGGAAATGATGGAAATGATGGAGAGAATGTTCAAGTAAATATTGATGAGAATGCACATCAAGATGAACATGTAGAGATTGAAGAGACTAGCACCCGTTCATCTGTATCTGGTGAAGCTGACGATAATGATGAAAGTTCCAAGGATTTTAGTCCTGAGCACTATGCTCAGTTAGCTAAAGTTCCTAGGGTTACTAGGAATGTATATGACAAACATCAAAAGTCTCTGGGCAAAAAGATAGTAAAAGTTCCAAGACACAAGTCTGTAAGGGGTCCTCCTCCCGATGCAATACATGGAAAACGAAAGATACAAGACAAAACATCTACTTCTGAAGATGATGAGGCTCCTTCGGCTAAAGGACCTAAACTGATCGCTTCGGCTATTCAAGCTGCTAAATCTACACAAGAAGATATAAAGTTTGTAGATTCTTTGATTATTACTCCTATTCCTTCACAGTCTAACACTCCACACGCTACTCCCACTGTATCAAAGACTCAGGATGAAGCTAGTCCATCTACTCGAGATCCTCGTGATGAATGAATACTTGCCTTGGAAACACAGGTTTCAAGGTTAAAGTCACAGGTAGATGATTTGATTGAAAGAGAAGCTCAGCGTGCTCTGGTCGTTAATGAACAAAACAAGGTGATTGCAGAAATGCAAATCCTTGTAAGCCAGTTGGTGGAGCGTCTTGACGCTCAGGGGGAGAAAGCTGATAAGACTACGTGTCATAGTATTGGTGTTCAAAAGAACTTAGATGATGACGACGAACCGGGTGTTGGTGACGGTTTGGGTGAGCGTCAAAACCCTGATACGAACCCTACGTCATTAACTCAGGGGGAGTCAGAAGTTATTGTAGAAGCCAATATGATGACTGGTGGTGATGATAAAGAACAGGCTGAGGTTGATACTAAGGTTGCTGATATGTTAGATAATTCAATCTTTGAAGACTCTGACATAGAAGATGCAGATAAGAATGAATGTCTGTTAGACCTGGATGATTTGACAGATGATGAAGATATTGGTGATAAGGAGTTAGAAGAGGGAGAGATTGTTGAGGTGGATGTGGAGAGTGATAAACAAAAGATTGTTTACGAAGGGTGTGACGGTTTGATTAACACAGATGTCTTTGACGATGATGTAACTCATGAAGATTTGTCAAAAGGTGTTGCAAAATCTGAAGAGTCTGATCCTAATATGGATAAACAAAATCCTGATAATGCTGAGAGCTTGCCTAAAGACACTGAAATCTATAAGAACACGGGGATGACGAAGGCACAATGGGCAGAGATGGTGAAGAGTTGGAGAACTAAGTTTCCAATCTCTCCAGCTGCACCAGTTCAAAAACAGAGATACGTGAATAAAGAGAGATGATCTGGCAGGATTATAAGTTGGTTCTATGAAGCTGAGTTCAAGTTATTTGCTTTGAAAAGATCAGACGGCGTTCAGTATTTAAAGCCAAGGCTAAAATACTTTAACTCCTTAACAAGATGTGAAGTCAATGGGTTATCAACTAAGCCCTTGATTAACAAATCAAATAATGGAATAGCTGACTCAATAGCTAAGCTGATAAGAATTAAAGGAGGATCTGGTAAGTATGAGAAACTAAAACCTTAACAGGGCAAGAGAATAAAAGAAGTTGATCCAGTTACTCAAAAGGTGATTTGGAGATACAAGTTCAAGCCTGTGAGATCAGTACCGAAGATTCCTTTGAAACTGATTGTCTATGATTCCCTGAATGACCTTAAATAGTGGTCTGTGGATGTCTATACGAGTGAAGCAGTGATAGAAGACATGAGTGGCAAGGTTATAGTAAAGTTCTTTGATGCTATGAACCTTGTTAACTTCTCAAGGTCTGATCAGAAGATGCTGAAACGTAGAGAGATCATGTATACAGACGAGAGTAGAGAGCAGGCATTGCAATACAAGAAGGTGTTGTATGTTTGTTTGAAACACAGGATTTGTGCAGGGAGCTCATTACCGAAGAATTGGAAGAACAAGACTTAAAGATAAAGACCAAGCTATTGTCAAGGGGGAGTCTGTTGGAGCATATTATGTGACAACAAGCCTTGTAATAGATTAGTCTTTATGTTTAATGTTTTGTATGTTTTGTAATGTATATAATTAAGTTTGCACAGGCGAACTTAACATGTTCGCCTGATATAGTTGAGACGAACTTAACAAGTTCGCCAGAACTAAAGGTGGCTAACATGATAAGTTTGCCTGAACCAGTTGTATTGTCTATAAATAGTGCAGTAGTTGTTCTCATTTGTAATATTCTATATTTTCTGGAGCTACTATGTGTGTGTTGTTTACAGGTTGAATACAAGAAGCTTTTTATGATATCTTATCTTGTGTGTGATTGTATTGTGTGTGTGAGTATTCGAGACGTAAGTATGCGTTAGGATTTCGCACTTCGTATACGTATCATGTGTTTACAGCAGAGATCGATCGGTAGACCCGCTGAGACATACAGAATCGCTAGATCCGGTGTCACTCTCAAATCAGAAATGGTAGAGCGGGTGTGGGAATCACATACACGAACAGAAATATATAAAAGTAAAAAAAAATTGAAAGCATAAAACGTATGATTCTTTGATTAAAATAAAAATAAAAGCTCATCATACACTAACAATTAGTCTCACCCCAGTGTGAGCTCCCCCTGGGGTGGTGATTACCTCTACAGGCACACTCTCACTCCTATGACATATTCTGCTATATATAGGAGGTCAAGCACATGTGCCTTGTTTTCCAAGCCACCGTCAAATGGGACTGAAAAACATGTATCATGTTCAACCGAAACTATTAGTTTCGATTGAACAACTGTTCAACCGAAACTAGTAGTTTCGATACTGTAGTTTCGATTGAAAGCATCAATCTCAATTCTATACCCAACAAATATTGTTTTATTGGTTTTGTAATTAATCTTATAATATATTAATGTAACTAATCAAGATTAATTATGCCAATGACTTTTAGTTAGGGATATAACTTGATAATTCGTATCTAGTTATGTATGAACTAAAGACTCATAATTGAACTAGATACAACATGCAAATCGTAATTTACTTACATGTCAACTTTTGGTAACCAAGGTAAGGAGACCATCTTCTTTTCTTTCTCCTATTGCAGCCACCACCTTGTAAGGATGATGTGATCGAGCTTGCAAAAATTGGTCAAAGGATAAGAGTTAAGCATGTCAAGTTGTAGCCCTCTCATTGGTTCATTTGGATTACATTATTGTGACATCGCATCCACATTGGCATCTGCTTTTTATTTTTTCCTTTCCTTTAAATTTTGTGAACTCCATAGGGACAATATGAACTTACGGCTTTGAAGGAAAATAGTGGGTTCCATTTTAATTTGATATTCTTGCAAGAACTTTAATTGATAAAGTATTATTGTGAGATCACATGAGATTTTGAGTGCACTTCATACATGTACATCACTATAAGAAAATAGTTCTTGAATTTTATCTTCACAAGAGTTGTTTTGGCTAGCACCAAGTTAGAGCTCATTGCTTGGTATGGATACATCATAGTGGAGGTTCAACATCTACTACCAAGGACAATCACTTCGCTTCAAAGGTCCTATTGTTGGTTTTTCTTTAGTTTCAAGATCTCTTTCAATTGGATCATTGATTGGTTACTTAAATTGTTTTAAAAGTAGTATACTATTTGCTTATGTTGCGCTAAATTTTTTTAAACGACATACGATAACCCAACAGTGGTATCAAAGCCACTTTTGAAGGATCTTAAAACTTATTCTATGACAAAATCGAGGTTGTTTTATTTTTGTCAAGAGAAACCGAAAACATAAAGTAAACATACATATAATCTTTAGTGAAAGTATGAATGTTTGTTTTCTAAGAAACTTTATGTTTATTTATTTATTCATTCATGTTACCATCATGTATATGCATGCAAGATGGTAAAGAAGTTGCTTTTTGTCAATATTATGTTTTGGTTGTATTTTGTGTTGTTTATTGCATACCAAGCCTAGACCTTGTGTTTGTGTTGGTTAGCATTCAGTTTTGTTGTAATTTATTATTTCATTATAGTATATAATAATGTCAAGTCTTGTTAAAATATGTAATTTATTTTTACTAGATTAGACCCAGTTGTTATTTTATTTTTTTGTAACAAGACTCAAAAAGGAGCCAAAGATGGATTTGAAGTTTTTTAAGACAACACATACAAGTAAAGATCTTGAATGAAGTGGAGCTTACCACCTACTTGGATTTTCTTGAATAAAGTAAAGATCTTGAATGTATTTGTTGGCTCACAAATACATTTCTTAGGATTCATGTCTTGGTTATCAATTTTTTTGTCGCAATTTATATTTATATATATTTCATAAATAAATGCATTTTTTAATGATTTTGGAAAAATGATGATTTTAAATGAAACTAAAAGTAATGTTTTAAAATATTGATTTTTAAAAGCTAACAACACAAAAGATAAACAACTTTGTAAAATGGAGATTTTAAAGATAAAAACTTGTTTAAAAGAACTCTAAAATTATTTTAGAGAATTCTTTGGATTTGGTTTAAAAAATAACGAGACTTGTTTTTTGTAATTTTAAACCAAACTCAACTAAATGACTAAAAATAACAGATTCTATTAAATCCTAAAGTTGGTTTGTATGTGTAAGACTATTATTGACATATTAACATATTAATATACGATATTAAAATGAACTCGACTCAATTTAAAACTTGATTAAATATTTTTAACCCACATATTAATATTAGATATTAACGCCACACATTTATTAAAATATGGATTTTAATGCAAACCAAACAATAAATTATTTTTATTAAATATAATGAGTTTTATGCAAGCGGAACTTATTATATTAAATGTTTTGTCATTATAAAAGTTTGTTTTTGACAAAACCTAGACTTAAGTTCATGCCACCCAACTTAAGACGTTTACACATTAAATGATGATCCTTGTGAGATTTGCCTCTGTAATTAAACGGGTTTCTACTTAACGAAGTAAGGTAATGTTTAATAATCCATGTGTGATTTGCTTAATTGGTTTATATTTGATTTTTGTAGGTCTTGGAATAAAACAGGCTCAAACAAAGAAAAAGAGTTTAATGGGCTCAAACGAATCAAACTTGGAATTTGATTGGGCTAAATAAATTAGTGGATGATTAAATTTGTTTAGGATCATGTTAATTTTATTTGGTTTAAGTGAGCTAGGTAAGAAAAGAATAAAAGAAAAAAAGAAATAAATATATATATATTTTAGAACTGAGAGGTGCCGTGGAGGTGGACGACAATTGAAGGCGGTAAGTGCCTTGGGGAAGTTTTCGAAGACAATCTAGACAAGCAGGTTACGAACAAGAACAAAAAAAGAATAGAAGAAACAGGAAGTGAAATCGTGAATTGGACATAAGCACACACGTCAATTTATTAAGCAGCTGAAAATTAATTGAAGCTAGCATATGAATTAATTAAGCTAGCATCCTAATTATTTTTTATTTACGATGAAAGTTTATATTATCTTTTTGGATGTTGTATGTGTCATGATTGGCTAAACTTGTTTATATCTACCTAGGTTTGATGAATATTTGTTAAAGATTGGATTTTTATTGGTTTTTGGATATTTATTGATGGTTTAATAGTAAAGTAAAGAATTTCATTATGATTGATCTAATGTGTATGCATGCTTATGTCTAATTTATGATCATGTATTGTTCATCATGAATCTTGTTGAAGGTCTTTCAATTATAGATGCATAATTAGGTCACTTACTGTGTGTTTGTGATTTGTTTATGGGTTTTCGATATCATTATCCATAGGAATAGTATTTGAGAGTTTAGAGGATATAGATGTTCTACGTACTTCAATACCTGAAAGGTGCGAAGTTGTCGGATTGTCTTTGGTGTTAGGGTTTTAGGTATAAAGACTCTAAAAAGAGGTTTCCCCTATGTGTCCTAGTATCCTTTGCATTCCCGTGTCTTATCGAGAGTCTTCGACTTACCCCTTGCATTCCTTGAATGTATTGAGACAGTGAGACTTAAAAGTAATTTGTCTTTTGGGTACTTTAGTGTTGTTGGAGATACTTGGAAGTGATCCAAACAACCAGTGAACATCACACACTCCTTAGGTTTTCTTGTAGGTCACACCTTGATAATGATAAGGGATCATGTAGGTAGTCTGAGGGTGTAGTATTCATAGATCCTGGTTCCATCATTAGTTTCCTTAACCGAAAGAAACCCGAGATTCACAGGTAGTATTCTTAACCTGGGTAGTGCTTTCCTCATTCCTTAGTTCGTCTAGGTTCCTTTGTTGTATAGTTGGTTGTCATTAGTTAGTCCCCTTCAGTTTGTTAGATTTAGAATCACAACACAAAACCCTCCAATATAATTCAGTTCAGTGAGTTGAGTCAGAGTCTAGATAGAGTTGTCACCGGTGTCTCGTGGGTTAGATATCCGAACTTTCATTAGACTTTACTACATTGATCGGTACACTTGCCGGTTGTGTGGTCTAATATTTGGTTGAGTATAGATTTATAAATTTAAAGCTAGAGTGTCTAGGTTAGGTTTTTATAGACCGTCCAGCACACATCAAGTTTTTGGCGCCGTTGCCGGGGACACTTAGGCGATAGCGTATCTAACTTTGATTGAACTTAACTGATTATTTGGTCTTTTTTTGTGTTTTGAGTCGTAGAGCGTCTAGTTGTCTGTCTGTCACTTTGTTTTTAGTGTGTCGTCGTAAATATTTTTATTTTTATTCATTTATTTATTTATTATATATCTGGTGCCCGTGACCCCTTTGTTTGAGTGTCCTCTGCAGCGATTGATATGGATCGTTATTACGGGAACAACTACCAAGGACGTTATTTTGCTCAAGGGGATGGACGTGCGGTGCGAGGTTTGTGGAGGTCCCCATTACACTCAGAATTGCTCAAATTCATCGGGGTACTCCACAGACTACTATGGTATTCCTCATCCGCATCCACAGTCATATGAGAGTTCTGAACAAGAGGTAAGCCCGTCCTTGATTGAAAGCCACATCGCCCTATGTGAGACATTTAATCAATGGATGGAGGAGATAGAAGAGAGAAAGAGAGCTCAAGCTGGGAAGACCCTACTCTGGGAAGAGTTGCTTCAACAATCGAATGACATGCTTGCTCAAATGGTGGAGAATAGGAGAATTGATGAGGAACAAAGAAGGATCGAAGAAGAAGAGCGTAGGGAACAAGAGAAGAAACTCCGTAGAATAGAGACATTTGAAGCTGAATATCAGGAGATGTGTGCCAACTATCGAGGGAGAGTTCTTCTTGTAACACGAAGCTTACTAGGGATGAAGAAGATGATATGTTTTTTTGTACTCCACGTAGTTCTACACAAGTCCCACATCCAGGTAAGTTTTCTGACTCTATTGTCAATTGTGATGATCTTTATTCACCAGATAATATACAAGATTACATGTTTCATTATAACTATATACTCTTGTCTTGTAAGTTTGAGTCAGTGCAGGAAATACAGATCAAAGAAACACTTCAGGACAAACAAAGGAAAGTGCATGAGATAATGAGCACTTAATGGACCTGTTTATGTAAGGCCGAGCAGCTGTACTTCATAGAAGAAAATGGTAAACTTGCGGATGAGCTAGTAACTCTAAAGCTAGCTAGAGAAATGGAGATTTTAACAGAAAAGGCGCAAGTTAAAAGTGTACAACACTTTGTGCCAGACCCACCTCCGGTTCCTACATCCTAGAATTACGGACTAGAGCCTATCAGGAGTTAGAAGAGGAGCAGGTCCCATCTTAGGAAAGTGAATTTGGAGACGAGTTGGGGGGCCTGCCGACTCCTAGTGAAGAAAGTTTTGACCCACTTAGCGATATGAAATTACTTGAAGATATGTTGTATCAAACGCTAAGTGTGGGGAGGAAAGAAGAGGTGCAAGGGCAGGAGGCTATAAAACATTTTACTCGAGAGTGCAAGAAAGAAATACCCGTGGATGAAGCAGATGGCAGGGTGCCACAGAAACCGAAGGCATCACGGGAAAGAGAAAGTAAGACTGGCATAAGGCCAACTCGGAAAAGACGGACAACCACAGAAGCCGCTCAATGTTCTTTCACAGGATAAAGCTGACCGTCTCCTTCACTATACTTCGCGTATCAGGTTTGGCGCAGGTAAGTTTAAATATTGGTGGACCGACTCGTTTAGATTTTTCAAAACCCATTTAAGGTATGCCATCAGAGTTTGTCAAATCGGTGGTAGACCAATTATACTAAACGTGTCGGATGGGGCGTCATAAAGGAGAAGCCCCCTGATTAGGTTTGTTTCTCGGGATAGAACCCGAGTGTATAGTTTGTATAAGTTTTAGTTTTATTTTGAGTCTGTTTAATGCTATTGGGGTTTACTGTGAGATTTATTTTTCAGGGATAGATCATCCCGTCCGTACTCAATCTCTATTCGGGCGGGGTCGATTCAAATCTTATATTCATGTAAAGGGAACCCGATAGAGTCTGTGCAGTCGCGATTGGAATGCTATACGGTTGCACAAGTGGAAGAACGAAGCTGGACCGAATCATGCTATCATTACTAGCTAAGTCGTTTCTACTTTATTTTTTTATGTTTATTTTTGAGTTTTTATTTTTATTTTTCGTTGTTTCTTGGTTTACATTGAGTACAATGCGCCGTTCAAGTGTGGGGATGGGAAACGTCTTGAGTCTAGTTTGTTTAGGTTGTTTTTCGTTTTATAAAAAGTCCTTTGAATCAGAGCTTTTGCAAAACAAAATGGAAGATGATAGGTATAATTGGAAATGCTAGTGTGTTTAAATGAAAATAATGATAGAAAACACGTATAATATGTGATATTTTGGTAGACCCAACCGATTTGAAAGCTTAAATATCCCTTGCATGTTGTTTAGGGTAATTAATTGAATAAAATCATGAAGCCTTGTGGGTATTCATCTTAGGGTATCGGTAATACTGAAACTATCAATATAGGGTGATAGGTATCATGTTAAGATAAAATTTAAAGGTTTTTGAAATTTACTTGGCACACCACTCTCTTTTTATGAAATAAATCCGAGTTTGGTGGCGCCCACATCTATAATTCCATCTAATAATGAGTATAATTAATCAACTGAAAACTTGAGTTTTAACCTAAGTGTTAGCCTCCGGGATAGCGACTTGGTTGATACATCCATGGGTCAGGACTTGAGTGATAAATATTGGATAAATAAGGTTTAACTTATGTGTTTCACATCGGGATGGTGACTTGGTGGATACGCCTCTAAGTTGATTTCTTATGTGCTTAAATGATAAAACTGCAACCTATGTGCTACCTTATGGGATGGTAACCTAAGAGATGCACCACTAGGTGAGGTTAATTCATACATTTAATAATGTTCATTCCATCCATTCATTCATCTTAATTTCTAAAACATGTAAATCTTAGTTTAATGTGGTGGGAAATCTATATGATTTAACCCGTGCGTAGACATGACCGTGAGATAGGATTAGGTAGAACTGTAGCTCGAAAGTGTGGACCAATAGATTGAATTGATATGGTTGGTAATGTAGAATCAGAACACAATTGGGGGCTTGATAGCTGGTATTGGGTTTCATCGGATCGAAATATCAATTGTTGCATTTTAACGCGTGATTATGTCTGTGCTAATGAATTTATAAGATTGTTAAAGAATGTATTCCAGTTGTGATTCCATTACAGATTCTTTTTTAAGGACGAAAAAAGGTTAAGTGCGGGGATGTTTGATATGTGGTATTTTATATATATAATTCAGGCGTATTAAACCATTGTTTTTAGTCATTTTATTAATAATTTTATGTGAACCGGTGCTTAATTGGTTTATATTTGATTTTTGTAGGTCATGGAATAATACGAGCTCAAACAAAGAAAAAGAGTTTAATGGGCTCAAACGGATAAAGCTTGGAATTTGATTCGGCCAAATAAATTAGTGGATGATTAAATTTGTTTAGGCTCATGTTAATTTTATTTGGTTTAAGTGGGCTAGGTAATAAAAGAATAACAAAAAGAAATAAATATATATATTTTTAGAATTGAGAGGTGCCGTGGAGAAGGTTGACGACAATTGAAGGCGGCTAAGTGCCTTGGGCAATTTTTCGAAGACAATCTAGACAAGCAGGTTACGAACAAGAACAAAAAAAAAATAATCGAAGAAATAGGAAGTGAAATCGTGAAATGGACATAAGCACACACATCAATTTATTAAACAGCTGAAAATTAATTAAAGCTAGCAGGTGAATTAATTAAGATAGCAGTTTAATTGTTTTCTATTTATGATTAACGTTTATATTATATTTTTGGTTGTTGCTTGTCTCATGATTGGCTAAACTTGCTTATAGCTACATAGGTTTGATAAATATTTGTTAATGTTGACGCATTTATGTGACAACGAGCTTGAAAAATGTTTGTATTATTGTATCTGATCGAGTTGTATTAGTCTTTGTCTAAGTGTCTAAGTTTGTTCTAGAATACTTAGCTAAATACTCTAGAAGGATTGTGTTTACTATAAATAGGGGTTACAAGTTCTTATTTCATTAGAACACTAGAGAAGAAAAGGTGTAGTGTGTTTTTTAGAGAGAACTTTTGTAATCAATAATTATAGTAATACAACGAGTTTAATTTAGATCTTGCGTGTTACTAGTCGATCGTTCATGTCTATTTGATTTGGATTCCGCACTCGTCGCGTAGATTCGTCTGTTCGTATACGAGATCCGTAGACCCCAGGGACCTACAATTGGTATCAGAGCCTCGTGCTCTTGATTCGAGTGGATTCGAATTGATTCTAGATTATTTCTTACTAGTACTGGTGTTGATTACATGTTTTCTGGATCAAATTTGGTTGAAATTGATGGTTTTTTGATGATCAGAGTGTTCGACGTTCTTGGTGTTGTTATAGACTGTATTTTCAAAAATTGAACCTCAATTAGTGTTTGAATTAAAGAATTGATCTGTTAGGGTTGTTTAGTTTTCACTCCAGATCAATCTTATTGGAAAAATCATTCAATTTCATCAAGATTAGATTTTTTTGGAGATTCTGCATGATGTGAACAAGTTCGCTACAATTCACTGTGATCAAGTTTGCTAGTTATTTGAGTTGAATAAGTTCGCTAGTTATCTGAATTAAATAAGTTCGCTACTTATCTGATTGAACAAGTTCTCCCTTTTCTGTTCAATTACACAAATCAAATGCGCATGAAATGTTTGTCAAGTGCGCTGGAGCTATTGAACAAGTACGCATCAATTCAGTTGAAATATCGTTCGTTCAATTGATTTGATAATTGCGCAAGTTGGGCTATAATCAAATTTTCCTGAACAAAATTAAGTTCGCTTGATCTAATCAAATTCGCAAGCAGACCTCAAATGCGCCTGAACAACTCCGTAACTTCAATTTGATATTCATTTAACTATTTTGCGGACGTTTTTTCGGTGTTTTGCGGCCTAGTTTTCGGGACCTTGACGTGCTTGTTTGGGAAAATGAAAGTTATCTCAATTATCTTGGATGTGATACGCATTGGATAGGGAAAAGTTTGAAAGATTTCAAACTCGTTTCGAGCTGTTTCGAATAACTCAAAAACGTATCATTGAAGCTTAAAAGTAATTTTTTGAGATTTTCGAACGCGGTTTTCGGTGGGTTATCATTGTTTCCAGGAAATACGACTTGGTTTTCTAGAGACACGAGCCTGACTTCTAGCTGTTCGGAAAATATTCGGATCTTTCAGAACTCGTTTAAAGCTGTTTCGGTTGGTCTCAAAGTGCGACAAGAAAGTGTTCATAAAGTCGAAAAATTACTTTTCGGGATTTTCGACTGTGATTTCCGGGGTGATAACGTCTCCGGTTGAAACAAATAATTTTTGTTGAAACTAGAACGTGTTTTTTAATTGGTCGAGAAACTTCGAGACTGTTTCGGTTTCGTTTTAAATTGGTTAGAAAGCTATAGATTTCAAACGTTACAATCATGTTAACGTTCAACAATATGTCTGAAACTCCGTCTCCTCCTAGACTCGTATCTCTCGTGCATTTTTCTATTTGGAAAGCTCAGTTTGTGGAATATGTTTCTTTGTCCGATACTGATTTTTGGAGACCAATAGTAGAAGGATATACTCATCCGACGTATGCATGTATGGGTATCTCCAATGCACCTAAGCCAGTGTCAGCTTTAACTGAAAGAGAAGAAAGTATATGATAGAGAGAAAAAGACGCTTGCGATTCTAACGATGTCTTTATCAAAAGAACTCTTATATACTTTCAAGAATTTTATGAATTCAAGAGATTTATGGAAAGCATTGATGATGCGATGTGAAGATAAATTTGATGTGAAGAAGAGTATGAGAGACTTGCTGAAGAAACAATTCATGGTTTTCAAGTATTTGGAGAATGAAACTGTTGATGATATTGTTACTAGATACTACCATCTATTAGGTGAGTTGGTAAAATGTGAAGTTTATTACAAGAATAATGAGGTGAATGAGACGTTGTTGGATGCTCTTCCACCTAAGTTTGAGAAGTACTCAGTGCTCATCAAGAAAAATGTGATGTTTTTCGATATGTCTGTAGCGGACTTGATTGGTAAAGTTCAATCTCATGAAGAAGCTGATGCGACTGAAGTTAGTGACAAAAGAGATGACGAGAGTGTCAATACTCAAGCGTTTGTGGCCATGATTAAAGAAGGATTAAAGAAGCAGAGTGATTCTGAAAGTGAATGTTTTACATAATCAAGTGATAGTGAAAGTTTTCACTCTTCGTCTTCAGAGGTAAAACTTGAGGCTCATACTAATACTAGTTTTGACAATAGTTCTCCGGAAAGTGACTCTAGTGAGTCTGGGAGTGTTGCTGAAAGTGAAGAACATATTTGTCAGAATGAGAAGTCAAAAATATATGTTGTAGAGCTGATGAATGACAATCTAGCTACAGGGAAAGTGTTAGAGAAGATAGCTAAAATGTTTGTTGTTTCTAAACAGGTAAATGAGGTTGTTTATGTTCCTTGTCCTAAATGCATTGATTCTGATCTCAAAATTTTAAGACTGTGTGATGATAACACAAACCTTATCTGTGACATGAAATCAATTTATACATCAAACCAAGTTTCAAAAGAAATTAAAAAGCTTTTAAATGCAAGAATTGAATCATTGAAAGATGATATCAATATTTTACAGATAAAAGTAAATGAACAAGCTTTTCACATTGATGTGACATATTCTGAATACGAGAAAAATATAAATGAACTTGCCCAGTCATAGAGCGAGGACACCAAATTGTTGAGAAAGCTTGAAAGTTATAAGAATTCCAGTTTTCTGTTGGAATATTATAATGAGAAAGCTTCAGGTGAGAATATGGTTGGAGGAATAGGTTCTTGTCCATCTTTTGATGACAAAGCTATTGGTAGAGGTGTTGGTTATTGTCCACCGTTCAACGGTAATTGCACTTCTCGTACTGTTGAGATTGTGACAAATGACGATCTGGAACCAAAAACCATCCTCAAGGTAAATCCTGTAACAGGAGAGGGCATGGTTTATGATGACTCAAGTGATGACCATTAGATCCAGATAAATCTGAACGAACAGTGAAAGACTGCAAGGTTGATGAACCAGTTGTGGTTAAGAAAGTCACCAGGGATCAGTGCATCTTGAAAGAACCTGATGAGGATGTTGTACAATCAAAAACTATACCTTTAAAACCTTTTTTTAGTAGTGGGTTTGATTTTCAAGAATTTAATACTATTGAGAAATCAACAAATGTGGATTTTGTTAAAGACAAAGTTAATTCTGATAAACCCAAGGTTGTTCAATCATCTAACACTGTTTCTAAGTGTGAATCATCTAGTTCAAGAGGTGTTCAAAAGGAACGATATGTTCGGGTATATAGAGAAAAGTGTGCGTGATTTCACTGTGGTTCACTTGGTCGTATTGTGAAGAATTGCACGAATAATAATGCTGGAAAGCGATTGGAAGATCCAAAGTTGGCTAGACCGTTTGTTGAACCAAAGACAAAACCAATAGTTAATCCAAAGTTACAAGTTAAGCCTCCAAATGTTGTAAATCAAAGTGAAGCGTCAAGTTCATGAGGTATGAGTCCTAAAGCTCCTTACGTAAGGAAGTTTATTGAAAGGAGAGCATGTTTTCATTGTGGTGCTGTAGGACACATTTGTGTGAATTGTCCTTCAAAGGTTGTGGGTACAAAGTCTTATGAGACATCGAAGACTAGACCGTTTGTGACAAGATCTATTGGTAGTCAATCTCTTGATTCAAAATCCGAAGCGAAATTATTAAAACCTCAAAAGATAAGAAGAAACAAAATATTGAGAAAAATTTTAGAACAACAAGATGTTTCACAATCTAAACATGTGAACCAGAATGTTCAAACATTTCACATTTTAAGAAGAAAGAACTTAATGGACAGAAAAGTGTTTGGAAATCTAAAGTGACTGTTTCGGATTCGTCGGTGCGATCTCCAAAGATTGATGAGAGATTCGACTGTGAATTGCGTGAAGTGGTTTACGTTGATAAAGATGGACGACCCAAAACCACTATGGCTTGGGTTTCCATTTCAAACTAATGTTTGTTGCTTGATATGCTGGGACAATCAAAGAGAACTATTGGCTGCTAACTTTTCTTTATTGGCATTAATTAGCTGTGTTGATAGCGGTTGTTTCCTGGCACACAACGACTTGGCATAGACTTTGCACTCAATGAGTTGTTGATTGTGGTTCAACGACTTGATGCTTAGGGGGGGAAATTGAAGGAGTTACTTGTTTCGTTTGTCACACGGTAGATGAATCTATGATGACAAAGAATCTTGAGATACAGGAAGTAGGTGTGTGATCATCAAGCTCTTGATGCTTAACCTAGTTCTAATGTTCAAGGGGAGTCATCTATACAGGGGGAGTCTACTCAGGTGATAAAGGTTTGATTGTGGTAACTTCTGTTGATATCTTTGAATCCGTTTTGAGTATGTGGTGAAATTGATTAGTACCCGAGTAAAAATATTTTCAAAATGATTTTTCATGGAAGATTTTATTTTTAAATTTTTAACTTATTATATTCTTTATTTTCTTTTGTTTACCTGCTTTCTGAAAAACCAAAAAATTTGAAAAAGATAAAAGAGGTACTGCATGAAGTTAGAGAAGAAATGATAGTACATCAGTAGGTGATCACATACATATGACCATAGAATGACTACCTAGTTTCTGTATATGTGTTTGTGCTTATATGATTTGATCTAAACTTCATGGTTTGCATAAACAGGAAATGATAGCTTCATGACTGCTTGACATTGCTATATAAAATATTTTAATTTGGATATTTGCATGTAATTTTTAATTGTCAGTAGGCTAGAAGCGTTTTAGTCCATTAGTAGTGCGAAAACATAATGGTATGTGTCACAATTATGATTTGAGGCCATGATATGCCAGGTGTGTGTGTTAAAAGATCATTATCAGATAAAGAATGTGAGACTTCAAGTATTTCATGAGACCAGTATCGGACTATATTGATTAGCACAATTTTTCTGTTCACTTCACTACCCATGTCCCGAAAAACATGCAATGTGAAGTTGGACTAAGATATGTTTCTAACAACATCTGTTAGAACATATACTCACCCTTGGATCAATTATCTTGATTCCATTGAATATATCCAGATAACAGTTTGATCACATTACACTATGTCATTGAATCAATCGATTCCTTAATCATTCTTCTGTTACTATGAATCATGATACTTCATCCAAACCAAGTAATATGAATCATTCTGATTTCATACATCCTTCAGGATCTGTTTCTTTTCTTGTGGTAATTGAGATAGTTTCATACTGGAGATTGATCTAAACTTTGTATAAGTTTCATATGTCTTGAAGATAATGCAATTTAAATTTCTGTTGGCATATCTGTGGGGTACACATTGTTTTCATATAAATGGTACTAACTCACAAGAACGTGGGATAAAAACACTTGTAGTTTCAACTCTTATAATACTAACAACTTGAATTGACATGTAATATATTGCAAATTCGGTATGAATAAGTTAGCATGTCATGATCTGATGCTGTTTACTTCGAAGTTTATCGCGTATCATTTCATGCAATATTAAATGATGTAATCATAATGAAAAGATATGAAAAAGAAAATGGCAAAAACGATCAAGAAAAAGAAAGTTGTGACATCATTGAGATAGTATTTGACTAGAAAATTCAAAAGAATTGATAGTTTATGAAAGTTTGAAGTGTTAGTTCTGAAAAGTTTCATTGCTGAAATATCATAAAGTGTAGCACAAGTTGCTTGTTTGCTGAGCTGAGATTTGTATGTACACAGAATGTCATATGTCAAACCTTAAATCTGCTAGGGATATTAGATCCGTAATGTGTGTGTGATTCATCAAAGATACTGTTATGATCTTCTTACTCGCAGTGTTAAACAAAAAATATGTGATTCTGTTTGTATAGAGAAATGTCAAAAGGATTTTATGTTTGTTATTTTTGAAAAATCCAAAAAAAGTGTCTTTAAGATTCATATTTTTTGCATTTTTAATTCAAAAATTCCAAAAATATTTTCGGTATGTTTTGATATAAAATTTCAAAAACTCAAAAAGATTTTATTTCTCAATTCCATGGAAATTACATTATTTTTCTAACTTGGGTACATCTTTGAAAAATTTAAATTTGATCTGAATGCATAATATTTTGTAAGCGTTTGAGGGTTGTTGAATGTAGACAAAGAATTCTCTTTCTTATGTCTTATTCTAGTTTGAGTATAGATGGACATGGACTACAAGTACAAAAGGGACTTCATCCCGTGAGCAGATTAGCAGACACCTTCTGAAGCTGTTGTCAAGGTGGAATTTGTTAGAGCTTATTTGGAATCAAGTGACAAACATCTTTTGAAACTGTTGTCAAGGGGGAGTCTGTTGGAGCATTTATGTGACAACGAGCTTGAAGAATGTTTGTATTATTGTACCTGATCGAGTCGTATTAGTCTTTGTCCAAGTGCCTAAGTTTTTTCTAGAATACTTACCTAAGTACTCTAGAAGGATTGTGTTTACTATACTTAGGAGTTACAAGTTATTATTTCATTAGAACACTAGAGAAGAAAATGTGTAGTGTGTGTTTTTTGGAGAGAACTTTTGTAATAAAAGATTATAGTAATACGAGTTTAATTTAGATCTTGCGTGTTACTAGTCGATCGTTCATGTCTACGTGATTTGGGTTTCGCACTCGTTGCGTAGATTCCTTAGTTCGTATACGAGATCTGTAGACCCCGGGGACCTACAGTTAAAGATTGGTTTTTATTCGTTTTTGGATATTTATTGATGGTTTAATTTTAAAGTAAAGAATTTGATTATTCAATTATTTTCTATTTACGATGAACGTTTATATTATATTTTTGGATGTTGCTTGTCTCATGATTGGCTAAACTTGTTTATAGCTACCTAGGTTTGATGAATATTTGTTAAAGATTGGATTTTTATTCGTTTTTGGATATTTATTGATGGTTTAATATTAAAGTAAAGAATTTGATTATGATTGATCTGATGTGTATTCATGTTTATGTCTAATTTATGATCATGTACTGTTCCTCATGAATTTTGTTGAAGGTCTTTCAGTTAAAGATGCATGATTAGGTCGCTTACTGTGTGTTTGTGATTTGTTTATGGGTTTTCGATATCATTATCCATAGGAACAGTTTTTGAGAGGTTAGTGGATATAGATGTTCTACGTACTTCAATAGCTGAAATGTGCAAAGTTGTCGGGCTATCTTTGGTGTTAGGGTTTTAGGTATAAAGACTTTGAAAAGAGGTTTCCCCTATGTGTCGTAGTATCCTTTGCATTCCCGTGTCTTATCAAGAGTCTTCGAGTTACCCCTTGCATTCCTTGAATGTATTGAGACAGTGAGACTGAAAGGTAATTTGTCTTTTGGGTACTTTAGTGTTATTGGAGAGACTGGGAAGTGATCTAACCAACCAGTGAGCATCACACACCCCTTAGGTTTTCCATGTATGTCACACCTTGATAATGATAAGGGATCCTGTAGGTAGTTTGAGGGTGTA
Source organism: Smallanthus sonchifolius (assembly GCA_023525975.1). Classification (NCBI taxonomy): domain Eukaryota; kingdom Viridiplantae; phylum Streptophyta; class Magnoliopsida; order Asterales; family Asteraceae; genus Smallanthus; species Smallanthus sonchifolius. The sequence goes on along the minus strand of CM042034.1, from coordinate 35,981,731 downwards.
GTATTCATAGATCCTGGTTCCATCATTAGTTTCCTTAACCGAGAGAAACCCGAGATTCACAAGTAGGATTCTTAACCTGGGTAGTGCTGTCCACATTCCTTAGTTCGTCTAGATTCTTTTGTTGTATAGTTGGTTATCGTTGGTTAATCTTCTTCACTTTGTTAGATTTAGAGTCACAACACAAAACCCCCCCAATATAATCCAGTTCAGTTTGTTGAGTCAGAGTCTAGATAGAGTTGTCACCAGTGTCTGGTGTGTTCGATATACGGACTTTCATTAGACTTTACTACATTGATCGGTACACTTGTTGGTTGTGTTGTCTAGTATTAGGTTGAGTCTAGATTTACAAATTTAAATCTAAATTGTCTAGGTAAGGTTTTTATATTAGGTTTTATAGACCGTCCCGCACACATCATCCTCCACGAAATCACTCGGATTAACCATTACATGTCCTTAAGTTGGACGACTTAAAAACTTGACTTATGAGGCACGCCTCTGCGGATCATAAGAGTAGGTTGGCATAGATGGGATAAAACATGCGGAGGTTCGATCTTGCGTGATTTGCGTCCGTAAATTACAAGAGAAAGTTACCATCAATTAGGGCCCTCATAGAAAAGATCAAAACTTTCTTCACTAGGAGTCGACAAGCCCCCCAACTCGTCTCCAAATTCACTTTCCCAAGATGGGACCTTCTCCTCTTGTAACTCCTCCTCTTGCTCATCTAACTCTGGTAGACCCTCATCGATGCACCTATCTTCGCTCTATAGTTCCTGCATCACATCATTCTCAAGGAGCAAGCGTAAATTATCAAGTGTATCTAAAGACTCAAGGATGTCATAATTATGCTCAATAAATACGGGTTTCAAAAACTTACCTGGACCATCACCCATAGTGTCATCTGAGGACTCTTCTATCTTTATCTCATCTTCACTAAAGAAACCGTCCTCGATGGGCTCTAGTCCGTAATTATGTGGTGTTGGAACCGGAGGTGGATCTGGCACAAAGTGTTGTACACTTTTAACTTGCGCCTTTTTCGTTAAAATCTCTGTTTCTCAGGCTAGCTTCAGACCTGCTAGCTCATCCGCAAGCTTACCATTTTCTTCTAGGAAGTACAGCTGCTCGGCCTTACTTAAACGGGTCCATTGAGTGCTCATTATCTCATGCACTTTCCTTTGCTTGTCCTGAAGTGTTTCTTTGATCTGCATTTCCTATACTGACTCAAACTCACAAGACAAGAGTAAAGAGTTATAATGAAACATGTGATCTTGTATAGGATCTGGTGAACAAAGATCGTCACAATCGACAGTAGAGTCAGAAAACTTACCTGGATCTGGGACTTGTGTAGAACTACGTGGAGTACCAAAAAACGGCTGCAAAAACTTGATGAGTTGTGGGATAGGACGATTACCATTATTTAGGTATTTGATCACCATCATGTACCTAAATAAGCTCGATCTTGCGTGATATGCGTCCTATGTCTTGGATGGACCAATATCCGATGGTAACTAAGGATGCATGGGGAAAGCATGTTGATGAATCTTCAGATGCGTCTTGCCTAATGCTTGCTGCTATGGTGCCTGAACTTCAGAATGGCACACTACTTTTCACATGATCGAAGAAGTCAAACAAATGTTTGAAATGCAAGCTAAGCAAGAGAGGTATGAGACTATCACTGCTTTCATTGGTTTCAAGTTGCAAGAGGGTACCCAAGTGAGCGTCCATGTGCTCCGGATGAAAGCTTATGTTGAACAACTTTCTAGGCTTTGCTTTCCAATAAGCGATAAGTTTGCAACGGATACCATTCTCCATTCCTTGCCAAACTCATTTAATCAGTTCTTGTTGAACTACACCATGAGTAATTTGGAAAAGTATATCTCGGAGCTACACTCGATGCTCAAAACTACTAAGGTTAGCATGCCAAGCAAGGGTACTCAAGTGCTCATGATTTGGGACGGTAGAGTGAAGAAACCCACGTTCAAAGGAAAGCAGAATGGGAAGGGCAAAGCTTCCAAGTGGAAGGGAAAGGGTATAGCTAGTGTGAAGGTTAAGGCGGTTACCTTAAAGCCTACCCAAAGGAGAAGCGGTGAGAAAAGACATAGGAAGAGAAACTGTCCAAAGTACCTAGCCGAGTTAAAGACAAAGAAGGCCAACGAGGCTGGCCATTAGGTATTTATATGATAGAATTATATGCATTTTTAGTTAACTCTTAGGTATTTGATACTGGGTGTGGAACTCACATTCTTAATGATGTGCAGGAACTTAAGAATGCTAGGCAGCTATGAGCGGGCGATTTGGAGTTGCATATCGTGAACGGCGCAAGAGTTGTAGTTGAAGCCGTAGGACAATATAATCTTTTGTTAACAAATGGCCTGTATCGTATTTTGAACAATTGTTGTTATGTACCTAGTTTAACTAGGAATATTATATCTGTTGCTAGATTGTATGAACAAGGATATTGATGTGTATGTGTAGTTAATGTTATATATTATATAATAATATATTTAGAGATTGTTTCACGAGATCATGTTTTTAAATTTATAAAATGTTAAATATTTGAGTTAACTTCACGGACGGTCCCTGTGGTATGTTCAAATTTTGGATTTGGTCCCTAACTTTGAGAAAGTACAAGGACAGTCCCAAACTATGCATACATGTAACGTCCATAGTCCCTGAATTGGATGGTGGTTAAGTTTTGTTGTTAAGTGGGTATGTATTTACCAAAATGCCCATAGTTTTAATAACAAAAAAAAAAATAATAAATTACAAATAATAAAGTGTTAATGGTGGGCCCTACAAGACAACCACAACCCAGCCCCACCTTCGAGGGTGTTTGGGATTCCTTTTAAAATCTACTTATTGACTTATTATATAAGTTTATAAGTTATAAGTAATAAGTAAGTCTCTCCTTACTTATTGAAAATGACATAAGTAGGGTAAATAAGTTAGCTTCTCCAAACACCTTATTAACTTATATAAGTTAATAAGTCAATAAGTAGGGTAAATAAGTAATCCAAAACACCCCCTTCGTCTTCTTTGCCATTTTCTGGCGAATTCAATTTTCCCGGCAACTCATTTACCGTCCAAACTAGAAACCCACCGGGATCACCGACCAGACACCTCTCAATTTATTAATTTCCACTTTACAATTTACCCAACCCCCCTAAACAGCCGGCCATTTGTTCCACAAAACTCCGCCCATTTCTTTGACTACCACACCACCTTCGACCACTTTCAATCACCACCACAACCTATATCCGTCACCACCATACCACCTCCCCACCTTCGATCACCGCCATTCACCACTAAACCTATTGAATTTGCAAACCCTAATGTTTCAATTCGATCAGACAAGGTCAAATTCATGAGCATGTTGGCAACAGGAAGAGATGCGTTGGTCTTTGGTGGCGGGCCGGCAGAAGGTGTGGTGGCGGGTTCAGGAAAGAAGAAGATGTATGATACCGATGATGATGAAGGTGGATGTGCCATACAACTAATGACGGTGAAGAAGACAGATGGTTGTTTCAGATGGTGGGGTGGTCCAGTGGTGTAGGTGTGGTGTGGTAGTGGTGACTGAGTCGTCGAAGGCGACTTGGTTTGATGAGGAAGGGATAAAACTTTAGGTTTATAATGATAAAAAAATTTTAATGTTTTATTTTTAAATGTACATTAAGGAGGTGGCCCAATTTTTTATAATATTTTTAAAATATTCAGGGGTATTTTTGTCATTTCACACCACTTAATAGAAAAAAACTTAACCACCATCCAACCTAGGGACTAATGATGTTATATGTATGCCTAGTTTGGGACTATCCTTGTAGTTTCTTAATGTTAGGGACCAAATCCAAAATTTAGACATACCACAGGGACCATCCGTGTACCTAACTCTAAATATTTAAACTTAAAACACACACAATAGACAAATGTACCTATCGCAATGTAATATAATTTAGGAGAGAACCAAGTATCGAACCAATGGACACAGTCAAGTTCCAATACTTAACTTTTGTTATCGTTTAGCCGGTTTAATTAGTTGGGTTTTGTGTGCTTTTGAAGCAGAAAAGTAATAACAGAAAAGTAAATGACGATAAAGTAAATAATAGAAAAGCAAAAAATGTACGTGAAGTATGTAGCAGAAATGTTAATAACAGAATAGTAAATTACAGGAAAGTAAGTACCTCGAGAATAATCAGGTCATGATGAGTATTGCTTTGGGCTTCGAATCTGCTTGGTATATGATAATGTTATGTTAACTAATCCGGTGGTATGAATAATACAAATGTGTGAACGGTACACTGCTATAACCTCATTCTCACATCATTTGGTTCACGAATTATGTTCCTTAATAATAAAATAGTAGGACTCCCAGCTAGGGACATCGTTACCCTCAACTCTTTGATTCTATCTCCGAGTTGGTTTAAGACATCAAACTTACACACTTTTTATTTTTATTAAAATAGTGATTAGACTTTGTTCAAAGGGGGCGGTTTAACAATGGGACCATGTATAAATACGTACCGTTCCCAACGTGAGTTCAACAACTCTTGGTTTCATAACAAGCTCGTATAAAGACGTGCGATCTTATTAATATCATCCAAGCTTTGGCGTATCAAAATCTGCTTGTATAAAGATGTACAAGTTTTAAGAGAAGTTTGATTAAAAAGGTTTTACAGTCTTACACGTTAAAATCAAGAACACTCACAAGTTAAAATACTAATTTAGATAATAATAATAAAAAGTCCATCATGAAGATGGTTTTAGGAGCGAATAATCAAAGAACATAAACATACCATTAGATTAATAAGTAAAGCATTTACATACACCAAACTTAATCTTCACCTAAGCAATACAAAGAATTTAGCCACGATTGACCATACGCACTAGCATAATGCTGAGTTTCATAGGATCTCCTATAGCGAACAAGAGGAAGGGCTTCTCTACTCTAAACTATAGCTACGAACTCTAGGAGAGTGTATTTTGTGGTGTAAGGTTTGTCTTCAATGTATGGATCAAGCCCTCTATTTATAGGTCCTGAGATGGGCAATACAAGGTTGTGCATTGGGATGCACGGTCATGAAAATGCCCTAGGATACAAATGGTAGGGTACAGAGCATCTTGAGACACACGACATGCTTTTCACAGTCGTGCAATGAGATGCACAGTCGTGCATCCCTCCTTTTTCCTCCACTTTTGTCTTTTGCTGCTTGTTGACTTGTGTTGACCAATTTTGACTTCTTGGGGGGGGGGGGGGGGGGTCAACGATCGGGTGTGCTTCTTCCAAAAGGCTTTATTTCTTGATTTTTATTTTAGGCTATTTTTGTTTTGTTTCTTTTGGAATACCGTTTAAACTACAATTGTGAAATATAAACGTTTTAAGTATCAAATTCAAGGCTTTTGTTTAATTAGTACCATAATATTGTCGACTTACTTGTAGCATTGTCGACTTAGACATATATACAAGACGCGCATTTCTAAACTTCAGTCAAATGGAATATTAGAATCAATGAATAATGAATCGTTTAATACATGTGAATCTTGTTTAAGTGGAACGTTAACTAAAGCACCTTTCATCGGTATAAGTGACAAGATTAATGATACATTGGCTCTCGTACATACTGATATATGTGGACCTTTTAGGGTAATGTCCGTAAGTGGTGAAAGATACTTCTTTTTAGTATATATGGCTATGGTTATCTTATGAAGCATAAACATGTGGCTTTTGAAATCATTAAAGTTTTTCAAAGTCAAGTACAAAATCAACTTGGTAAAACAATCAAAGCCATACAATTAAATCGTGGTGGTGAATACCTTAGCTATGACTTTGATGAACATCTTAAGAGTTGTGGCATCGTATCACAACTCACTCCACCTAGAACACCACAACATAAACGTATTTTCGAAATGAGAAATCGTGCTTTACTTGATATGGTTTGATCTATGATGAGTCATGCTTCTCTACCACCTTCTTTTTGGAGCTATGCTCTTGAAACTACTGCCTACATAGTTAATAAAGTACCAACCAATTGTAAGTCCTAAATCGAATGGATCTTCGATGAACACATGAATGACAACACACACGATATCAAACTCTCACAATCAATATGCGAAAACTATGTATTGTGGTGATTCAAGAACACAAGACACTTGTAAACTCGTATATTACTTTAGAGAATTACAAAGAAAAACTTTAACCAAAACCGCTAACACTCTAGACGGCTATCAACTTGTCTAACCTCACGTGTAACCTCATTTAGGTCACAAATACATGTATATATACTAAGTCTCACACCACTAAGCCCATAATACATGTTCTCGGCCCATGGACGGCCCAAGACCCAACTCGTGAACCTATGGTTCACGGTTCTAAAACCAAATACTTTTCTATTCAGTTACCAGCACTTGTATTTATTTGATGAGCGTCAGCCTCACATATATAGACCCAACAATCTCCCCCTATGCTTATGCTATCAAATGATCTTCATTACTCGAATGTAGCACTGTGATCACCACTTCCAACATACAATATTTTTATCAAAATCTGTGGTTGTTGATGTGGTGTCCATGTTGGTGTTCACTAAGGTTCAACATTTATGAACTCTCAAACATGGGTCTCCCTTTCTTCTCTTGGAGTTAGATCCTCATGTGGATCCTAATTAGCATTTTCTTAAATATCTTGGTAAAAGAAGATGTGTGAGGAGGATTCTCAGCAACTCTTTTCTCTGACTCGAGGATGTAAATATTCTTTCTTTCTCTTTCAAGAAGATTCATATGTACTTCTTCATGTGTACTTTCATTGTCGGAAGATTAAATCACATCAGGTTCTTTTGACCCGAGTACGTCTTGTGGTGGTGATACTTCAAACTTCTCAACAATTGACAACACTTCAATCTTCTTCAACGCTGGTTCTTGATTTGAAATAAATCCTGCAAATTCTCAGAAGTTTTGTAAGTAGACATTTATATGCAACAGGGGATTCAGTATCCACACGAACACCTAGTACATTTACGTACTATCAAACTTTAGAAACTTCAATCCTTCTGATAAAAAGTTTTTAAATCCAAGATGGTCAATTTTTGTAAAGATAAAATAAAAGTAAAATAAAATAAAACAAAAAAACAAAAACTAAATAAACTAAACTCAACAAAATAGAGATAAAATTGGAAATAAAATCTTTTTAGAATTTTCTTAACAAATTGTAACTTTTTTAGATCCTACACATTTACAAAGATCCCATTATACAAATGTACAACTGAGAGCCTTTAGGAATTTTGCAATGGAATCATATCGTTCTATAGCCGGACCAAGGAACATTTTTCAGCACGTATTTCTACTTAGACAGGTCAAGTGGATTGCTAATATTTAGGTCCTTCTAAACTCATAGTGATTTATATTATCATGTTTTTGGTAGAATTATTTATGACTTAATGGATCCCACGCTCATATATCAGAAACCTGTAATTAAGTATATGCAGATTATGTGAATTATTGATGAACTTTAATGGACCCCACAGCTTATCAGGTAAACCTTCTCTTTCTCATGATATTTTGAGCACCTAGATTATAACAAGTTGAGCATAACTAGCACGGGTTTATGCAACTTTTGAGGGAATCTTTGATAAAATTTGATAAAAAACATAGCACTACGGGCTTACATGTTTAGAATCATCAAAAACTCAGGGTCATAGCACTACGGACTTACATGCCTTGACAAGAGATCCCTTCCCAGTCACATATTCCCAAAAAGGAAAATATTTACAAGTATAATAATATGTACATCTTTAGACATATATTTTTGATGTCTGGCATTACATATCTTTTGAATTTATTACTATAGCACGACATTAACATTATGTGTCTTTTTGCTCAGAGATCTGCTTTATAGATTAGCTTTGCACCATCATTGAGTGTCTTTTCACCTATTGCATGACAATGCATGTTTTTTAATTATATATATGTATAGTATTTACAGACTTGTATCAAGTCAGCTCGCAACCCCTTTGTGAAGGGTCTCGGTTAGTGCAATCCCAATAGAGCAAGGGTTATCCACCGTTCATCAACCTTTATGTTTAAGTTCTCTATTATTAACAGGAATGGCAAATTACACTAATCTACGAGATGTTCCCCACTTAGGCCATAATACTATGTTGTTCAAGTGTATCACATGCAGAGCCTATCAACATATCCAATAATGATTCTAGTCATTTCAATCTAGTGCCATACATGTGTTGATCATAGCCTGAAGAAACGAACATGATATCACTTCCCATTTATTTGCAAAACTTCCGAATCAAGCAGAAACATATTCTTTTTATATTTTTCTTGTATTTGAACTAAAGGCAGACTCAACACACTCATAAACAAACTCTTTTTGTATTTTCTTGACACTAATAAACTTTAAAAACACTCTTTTTTGTATTTTCCTCATATCTCCCCCTAAATTTGTGCATAAAAAATGTACAAATTTAAACTACACAGAAAAATCCAAAACTCTAAAAGGAAAAAAATATTTTTATAACCATTCTCGAATCTCAAGACTCATTATTATCAAAGTATAATGTACCAAAGTTAATTGTACCTTTATTGCTGATCTTACCTCCCTTATCTCCTACAAAGGAAACATACTCTGCATTAGAAGTATTAGCGTTATGTAGCAGATGTCATCCATCATGTGCCTGGAACAACCCTTATTAGCATACCAGTCTGGTTGTTGATAGTCCTCCTTGGTTGTCCCTGCACAAAAGAGAAGATTAGATAGACATAGGTACCCAAGCCATTGTTGACCTGGCCATTCCAGAAGCATCAATGTAAGACACTTCCTACAAACACATATCATTTTTAAAATCAAGGATATGTGATGCCACAACATTTTCCTTAGCCTTCCAGACATGCTTTGATTGAATAGACGATTTTGTTTCTTTTGAAACTGAGGCTTTAGGTTTTACTGTTTGCTTATTTTGTATCGTTTGTCTTTCAGTATAAGCATGTCTGTTTCTCTTTGCAACATTCCAGTCACCATTAGAAGGCTTAACTTTAGGATGGTTTATCCTTCTTTGCCTTAGGTTTTTCAACCTTCATTGGCTTAGAATAATACTTTTCCCGTGGAGTAGCCCTCTGTTTGTTCATGTAATAAGGCTCATAAGGACGATGCATGCAATTTCTTGCAATGTGACCGGTTTTGCCACAAGTGTAACATGTCTGTTTCCTAGAATAGGAACCATATCCCGATCTGTTAGACCATGAATATGAAGATGATGATGAATGTAAATAATAAGATTGATCATTCATATAATGATGTTCACATCTTTTCTTTGAGGAGCTTTCAAACTTCTTGTTTTGTTCAACCTGTTTGTTTTTCTCCTTCAGCCTATATAGGTCCCTGTTAGAATACTTAACAACATTATCAGTGACAGGTTTAACAAATCTAGTTTTTCCATCACTATATGCAGGAAATTTTGAACTTTTAGAAACATTTTTCCAATCCTTCACATATGGTTTGTTGCTCTTAAAAGTATCAGTTTTATTTTTGCAACCAGAATTAAAATTAGTTTTATTCTTGCAAAAATAAGTTTCTTCTGACTATTCATTCTCACTATCACATTCCTCAATCTCAACTTTTTCTGCACATGAAGTAGAAGCATCAGAATTGTTCACACATTTTATCTCAGAATCTAAGGATGAAGACTTAGATTCATCACCGCATGACCTGCTACCAGGAGTAAACATGAAAAACTCCTTTACTTATTCCACAATAGATGGAGGAACAGTGGTACAGCTTTCGTTGAATAGAGGAGGCACATTGTTTTACCCAAGCCCTTTGTTCCCATTTCCCAGCTTATGAAGTTGATTCTCAAGAATATCGACTACCTTACTAGATTGGCAAAAAAATTCTACTTTGAACTTTGCCTCAGCAAAATTTGATTTAGCTTGTTCTAATTCAGTAGTTAATCTTTTAATTTCTTAATTAGCATCAGTTAACAGACAACATTTCTGACTTAGTTTGTCACACCCGTAACACAGGACAGTCATCTACCAGAGTAGTACCTCCAACAGATATGTTCCCACGTAAGAGCGATGGGTCTAGTAGAGATTTATACACCGCTTTTTTCTAGACAGAATATTCCGTTCGTCAGATAACTACATACCGGTTGATGGTCGCCTTCTACTTACTGTGATGTTGATACCAGAAAAACACACAGCGGAAGACTTAACATCATAACTTATAATATAAGGTTTTTACAATAGGGACTGACTGGAAAAATACAATACAATCAAACTCTATACTTAAAGCTCACGAAGAATCATGCCAATCACTCAGGCCTTATGGTCACCCAGGGACCTGCCCTCAGTCCTCCCTATTTCCAACCTTTGGACATCTCCTGGAATGCCATCTACCAGCTAGGGTGCACCTGTACTAAAAACATTTGAAAACATTTTGGATATGGTTACGTTGCTGAGTTCATAAACAAAATCATCTTTTCGTGTATCTTTAATCAAGGATGAAGGCCCTGCATGGGTCTTACAATCATCCTTTCCAATCCATCGCCCAGAATCGCCCTTAGATTCGCCGGTCTACAACATATATATATTCAGGAACCCTCTGGGCGCGCTGGTCACATACGTACCAGATCTCAAACAAGAGGATCGGTCTTGCCCCTAGGTCCCTCACAATCAATGGCCATAACAAGTACTTGTTATAGGATATATGGATGGATAGCATTGGGAACTTAGATACAAAATCATTTACAAAACATTTTACAGAGCATAGTTCAGAGGAACTCATCTCAACCAGAACCTCCTCCTGTATTGAATATAACAATCAACACCTCGAAAGAACCCTAGATTATAACCCACATCATCATAATCAATATCCCTATCTTAGGTTTACATGAAGAAACCACAAGGTGTTAAGAAATCTTACATTGGCACTACCTACGGCAGTTTGCGGATGAATTGCGAGAAATCAGAATCTCGGGAATGGACCAGGACTTTGGGAATCGAGCTACCAGCTTAAGTGTGTGTGTGGAAGTGTGTTTGTGAGTGTGGAATTAGCTGAGATCGTTCACCTATTTATAGGGTGAACTTTGGGTTCGTAGCGGACCACTAAGCAAGGGCGTGGCGGTCCACCACCCTTTGAGGCGGCTTAATTTGCTTAATAGCCACGTAGCGGACCGCTAAGGTTGAGGCTGACGGTCCGCCACCCTTTGTCCACACGTAGCGGACCACTAAGGGTTAGCGTAGCAGTCCGCTACCCCTTCAGGTTTCAGAATTTTCAGTTTTAGTCCTCTAACTTTGGAGATTTAAAGTTTAACCCCTGAACTTTATATTCTGACACTTTTGGCACTTATTTGACTTAAGAATTATCCGGGTGTTACAAATCTCCCCTCCTTAAAAAATTTCTTCGTCGAAATTCAACATCAGTTAAATAAACGGGGATACTTAACTTTTATATGCTCTATTAGTTCTCAAGTTTTGTCGGCAGCCTTCCGACCTTGCCAATGTACCAATACCATTGATATAGTTTTCTTTCTCAAGTTTTGATCTTGAGTTCCTAAGATCTTGACAGGTTGTTCAGTGAATTGGAGTTTATCAAGGACATGTATATCATCTAATGAGATTGCCTGATCAGGGTCCGTTAAGAACTTGCGTAAACATGACACGTGGAACGTGTTATGAATTCCTTGCAATGCTTCAGGCAATTCGAGTTTGTATGCTACAACTCCAACTCTTTCTATGTTTTTATAAGGTCCGATATACCTAAGCCCTAATTTCCCACGTTTCCTGAAATGTACAACAACTTTCCAAGGTGATACTTTTAACATGACATAGTCACCAACTTGAAATTCTAATGGCCGTCGACGTCTATCTGCTTAACTTTTATATCAATCTTGTGCAGCTTTCAACCTTTGTTTGATCTGGACTATCTTATCAGTCATTACCTGGAAGATCTCTGGGCCAGATAGTTGGATATCACTAACTTCCGTCCAACAAATTGGAGTATAGTGCTTCAAATGGTGCAACCTTTATACTTGAATTGTAACTGTTGTTGTAGGAAAATTCTATTAATGGCAGATGATTATCCTAGCTACCTCCAAATTCTATTACACAAGCCCTCAGCATATAGGTTTGAATTGTTCTTTAACTTTATCCATCAGTCTGAGGGTGATATGTTGTACTCATATTGATTCGAGTTCCCAATTCTTTCTGGAAACTAGTCCAGAATCTGAAAGTGAACCGACTATCTCTATCAGAGAAAATAGATAGTACCATAGCGGCTCACGATCTCATTGATATAGAGTCGGTCAAGTTTTTCCATTGAATAATTCTCACTGATAGGGATAAAATGTGTTGATTTACTTAGTCTATCAACTATAACCCAAATAGCATCATGCCCTTTCTGGGTCCTCGGCAGTTTCGTGATAAAGTCCATATTAATCCTATCTCATTTCCACACAGGTATCTCCAACTGTTGCAGTTGACCTGCGGGTTTCTGATGTTCAATTTTGACTTGAAGACAAGTCAAACTTTTTTTTATCGATTGAGCTATAGACCTTTTCATGTTTGGCCACCAGAACTGAGCCCTTAAATCCTTATACATTTTATTAGCTCCGAGATGTATCGAGTATTTTGATTTGTGAGCTTTATCCATCACCTTTGTTTGGATTTCATCAAGTCTAGGAATCCAAATCTTGTCTTTAAATCGTAAGATTTGATCATCACCTTTGGTTAGTAATTTCTCCTTACCAATCATGCGCTCTTTCTTGATGTTATCTTCTTGGAGTGCTTGAGTTTGAATTTCCTTTATTTGATCCATCCAATCTACTCTGACTTCTAATCCTAAGGCTCTTATCTTAATAGGCTTAACTCTCTTCTTCCGACTTAGTGCATCTGCTGCCACGTTAGCTTTCCCGGGATGGTATTTGATCTCATAATTGTAATCATTAATGAGTTCCATCCATCTCCTTTGTCTCATATTCAAATCTTTCTGATTGAATATATGCTGGAGACTTTTATGGTCTGTATATATCACACACTTAGCACCATATAAATAGTGTCTCCAAATCTTTAGAGCAAACACTATGGCACCAAGTTCCAAATCGTGTGTGGTATAGTTCTTCTCATGAACCTTAAGTTGTCATGATGTGTAGGCTATAACCTTTTCTCGCTGCATCAATACACAACCTAGACCAATCCGGGAAGCATCACAATAGATGACAAAGTCATCATTCCCTTCGGGTAATGCTAAGATTGGTGCTGAACTAAGTGTCTGCTTAAGGGTTTTGAAAGCCTCTTCTTGCTTATGAACCCATTCAAACTTTACTACTTTCTGTGTAGGAGTATTTAGTGGAGTAGCGATCTTAGAGAAATCTTGTGTGAACCATCGGTAGTATCCGGCTAGACCAAGAAAGCTTCGAACTTCTGTTGGAGTCTTTGGAGTTTCCCATTTTATAGCGGCTTCAATTTTGGCTAGATCTACATGAATTCCCTTATGGTTTATAACATGCCCTAAGAATTGTACCTCTTCTTTCCAAAACTCGCATTTGGAAAACTTAGCGTACAACTTCTCCTTTCTAAGGGTTTCCAGGATTATTTGAAGATGTTTGGCATGATCTTCTTGGGTTCGAGAGTAGATAAGGATATCGTCTTTGAACACTATAACGAATTTGTCCAAGAATGGTTTACAAACTCGGTTCATTAGGTCCATGAATGCTGCAGGAGCATTAGTTAGACCAAATGACATGACTAAGAATTCGTAGTGTCCATATCGTGTTCTAAAGGCAGTCTTAGGTACATATTCCTCCTGTACCTTCAACTGGTGATATCCTGATCTAAGATCAATCTTCGAGAAATATTTTGCTCCTTGCAATTGATCGAACAAATCATCTATCCTAGGCAGTGGATATTTTTTCTTTACCATAAGTTTATTTAGTTCCCGATAATCTATGCACATCAGCATACTTTCGTCCTTTTTTACGAACAAGACTGGTGCGCCCCGGGGTGAAGTACTTAGACGTATAAAGCCTCTGTCCAACAACTCTTGAATTTGCTTCATTAATTCTTTCAACTTGGAAGGTGCAAGACGATAGGGTGACTTAGCTACGGGTTTGGCTCCAGGTATGAGTTCAATTCGGAATTCGATTTGTCTATCCGGTGGAAGACTAGGTAATTCTTCAAGAAATACATCTGGGTGATCGCATACTATAGGAATGTCCACAATCTGCCATTCGAGTTTGGAGTCTAAAGCATAAACTACAAATACACTACATCCTGTATTCATACATTTCTTAGCTTTGGCTACAGAAATTGTTTCAATCTTATTCTCATCACTATCGCATTGTATCAATATGGACTCTCCGTTAGGCCTACAAATCCTAACAACCCGTTGATCACAATCGATCTGAGCATGGCATTGGTTTAACCAATCCATTCCAATGATAACATCGTACTTGCTCATACTTATTGGCATTAATTCAATCACTGAATTCTCATTGCCCAGAGTCATCTTGCAATTCGCATACGATTCGGTTATCTTAATCTGCTCACCGCTTGCCGTCTCGACTACGTAAGCACGCTCAAGTGGAATAGGTTTGATGCCTAAATGCACAATAAAGGTATCTAAAACAAAACTTCTATTTGCTCCTGCATCAAACAGGATTTTAGCATAAATATCGTTAACTAGAAACGTACCAGCTACCACTTTGGCATTGTCGTTTCTTCTTCCTTCACCTATCACAACACCCGACCTTTGGCCCCTCCCCCGTGCTTCTGTTAGATGTCCCATCTCATTACAATTAAAACATCTAAGAAAAGGACAAAATATTGCTACATGCCCTGTCCTTTTGCATTTGTAGCACCTTATTTCCTGAGGATTTCTCACCGGGTTATTTTCCTCTCTCCTAGGGAACTTGAAGTTTCTCGGTTTAAACCGATACATTACTTCCTCAGTCTTTCTTTTTGTTTCTACAGGTCTTACCACCATTGCTTTCTCAGCCTTATCTTTGGCCTCTTGAGATTCTACATCATCGTAAACCATGGCACTCAACGTTAAAGTTGAATCCATCGTTTGGGGTGCAGCGGTTTTCACCAAGGTTCGTACCTTAAGAGGTAAACCTTTGATAAAGTGTTTGATTCGCCGGGGTTCAGGTGTCACCAGATGAGGCACCAGTTTTGACATTTCGTCAAAGTTTGTTGCATACTCTTGATGCGTCATTGTTCCAGCTTCCAGACGCTGAAACTCTTCCTCAAGCTTATCAAGTTCATTCTGAGGACATAATCACTGCGGAATCAGTTCCTTGAACTCGTACCATTTCATGTGGTCCACTACTTGTTTCCCTCTGGCTTGTTTCACAGACTCCCATAAATCTAATGCGGTGGTCTCCAAGCAATTGGCAGCATACTTGACTTGGCTCCCAATTTCAAATTAATGTTTCTTGTTAGATGTGCAGGATTAACCAAGAGGGACTATTAATAACATTTGGTTCGTTAATAGTGGTTGTTTATAGCACATGACAGGAAATGGCATCTGCAAGAGCAAATAGTTGTTAGAAAAATTGGTAAATCTATTTAATTCAACGACTTAATGTTCAGGGGGAGAATATGTCACAAACAATGTTGTTTTGGAAACCAAGTCCAAAAGATAAACTGAAACTTAGGATGACTATGGTGAGCATAAAGTCGTTGACGCACTCATTTGACTAGTTAAGAGGAAGTTCTACACGACAGGGGGAGTACATAATTGTGTTGGTCACAAAGGCAAAGGCATTCAATTACATTCGATTACAAGGATTTGAGTTTTTAATTGATAGAATTGCTAGTTCCCAAGTAACCAAGTAAAATGTTTTTCTTAAAATGTTTTCATGGAAGTTTTAATTTCTTTCAAAAAGATTTTGAAAAAGCCAAACAAATAGAAAAAGTTAAAATCGGTATTACTTGAAGTTATAAGGAGAAATGATAGTACATCCGTAAGTGTTTAGTCACACATGACCTTAGTTGACCTTTATGATTGCTTATCTAGTATATCTGTGATAAATGTTTTGATCAGAACTTCTTAAACTGCACAGTATGGGAAATGATAACTTCAAAACTGCTTTTGCTTAAAAAAAATGATGCTTATTGCGTATATTTTTAATTTGGATACTAGCATGTAGTCTGAATTATCAATATGCTATGAATATCTTTGGTCCATTAGTAGTCTGACAACATAATGAACTTTGTGACAACTGTGATTTGAACCCATGGTATGCCGGGTGTGTGTGTAAAGAATCATTATTAGATAAAGAATATAAGAACTAAAGTACTTCATGAGACCAGTATCGGTTACGTCATTAAACACAATTTTGCAGTTCACTTCACTGCCCATGCCCCGAAAAAACATGCAATGTGATGTTGAACTAAGATATGTTTCTAACAACATCTGTTAGAACATATACTAGCCCTTGGATCAATATCATGATTCCATTGAATACATCGAGATAACAGTTGGATCACGCTACCCTGTGTCATTGAATCAATCGATTCCTTGATCATTCTTGTGTTGAAGAATTCCATCGGTACAATCTTTCTGTTACTATGAATACATCCAAACCAAGACATTTGAATCATTCGATTCTTAATCATTTTGATTTTCTACTTGGTTTTTTCCTATGTTTAATGGTATAATTCATCCTGGAGATTGAAAATTATCTTGCAATGATCTTATATGTCTTGAAGATAATGCACATTTATTTTTCTGTTGTCATATTTATGGGAGTACACGTTGTATTACAAAACAAATGGTATCTTAATTCACCAGAACATGAGATAAAGATACTAATGGTTTCAACTTTTATAATATTGACAACTTAGATTGACATGTTATATGTTGAAAATTCGTATGTAATTTATTATAAGCATGTTATGATGTGATCCCATCTTCTTTGAAGTTCTTCGCGTATCATTACATGTTTTGGTTAAAGCTTAACAGGTTTTGATCCTATCTGATATAAAGAAAGTTGGCTGCAAGTTGATTCATGATGATTTTCTTTTAGAATTGGTAGAATTTTCAGAGAAATGATTGATCTTGAAAAGAAAGAAATGAAAGAAAGAATCTGGATAGGATACTCATGTAATGCTTAGGAATGTTTATCCAAAATGTGTTATTGATGCATTGTTTATAAATATATGATCTTCTTACTAGTGATGTTCGACCAAAAAGATGTAATTTCATTTTAAAAGTTCAGTTTGTACAGAGACAAACCAACAAGATTTTGTGTTTCTTATGTTTGAAAACTCAAAAAGATTTTATTTTTTCATCTTCCATGAAAATTTTACTTGTTGGTTACACTTTGTTGCTTTCCTTTACAAAAAATGAAAGTCACAAGCAGAAGTTGACAAGGGGTCCTTCTCCCAAGTTTTCTTCTAGGCAAAAGAGAGAGAGTATGTAGATGAACAAGACAACGACTACAATTTGTATTGATGATCTTGAAGACGGATGAGAATCTTCAGAATCTATTGTCAAGGGGGAGTCTGTAGGAGCATATTTTGGCGACAACGAGCTTGAAGATTTTATGTCTTAGTCTTAGAGTCTTTGACTTGTAATGTGTTAGAATTGTTTGCAACAGTATAAGAGGGATTCTGTTAGAGCATGAATTTGTAACTGTAGCAAAAATTATGCATTGTAAAGCATATGTTCTTAGAGAGGCGAACATAACAAGTTCGCCTAAGCATCTTGAGGAGCGAACTTGTTAAGTTCGCCTATGGTGTTGTGGGTCTCTGTGGTTTCCCTATACATAGGTGTTTACAAGTCTTAATGTTTAGACCTTAGAGATTAGAGAAGTCAAGAACATAACACATCTGGGAGAGTTTGTAAACAGTGTTTGTGGTGAAATACAAAGAAGGTTAATTTACAACGTGTTGTTAATTGATTTACACGTTGCACCTTGATCATGGATTCCGCACGTTATCACCGTGTCATACCACGAGTCTAGAAGATCCGTCACGTCACGAGGACCTACAGCTAGCCAAACACAAATGACCAAACTGAATGCAAAATGGAAGCCTCGAGCATCCCTTTTGCTCTTTGCCAAAAACCCGGGGGGGGGGGGGGGGGTTGGTGGCGACTTCAAGGTGGTGGGTGGCTAGGGTTTTGCAAAGTTTAATCTCTACATCTCTCTTAGGTTCAAATTAGAATTTAACGTTATATATAAGGCTTTTGAAATGGTATATTCCGTGTCATATTCTAACTAGATAATTATGGATGAATATATTTATATTTTTTGAAATTTAAATATATATTTATATATATTTCAAAATTTTAACATTAAATATAACATATATATTTTGATCTCATCCAAATATATATTTAATTTCATTATTTTTATTCCACTAATATAAATAATTACAATTTAACCATTCTGGTATTATTTATTAATAATTTAGCTAATATGTAAGACCCCAACCAGGGAATCTTACCGTTAGTTCTCATAACATGTCATTCTCTTTAAACACGCATTTATTACAAATGAAACTACAACGGAAGTCTTTCTAAAATCATTTATTAGTACTTAATGTTATTAAACCTACCTCACCAATGCTTGCACACCAATACGAGTAGCACCGCTCCTAAGCCAAGATATGTCAACTCAACACCTACCTGGAAAACAATCTATCGTACACACAAAGTCAGCTACGCTGAGTGAGTTTTAATAAAAGCTAACTCGTCATAAAGGTTATTTTAAGTTTACTCAAGACCCACGGTCCTTACAAAGTAGTTCACCAATTATTAACAAATGAATAACCCCTGTATCGCACGGTATCCCATACTTGCTCATTACCCAAGACTCGTCCCATAATAATAATAATAATAATAATAATAATAATAATAATAATAATAATAATAATAATTACCATCCCGTAGTCTCACTGACTAAGGTCGAATCTACTTCACTAATAACTCATACTCATAACACGTATTAACGCGACACTCGGTCAAGACAACAAAACCCTAGACATCTGCTTACTTAGACCTAACAAAGGCTCTTACAATTAACTGACACGACAGATTATACACGTCACATCACAATTCTGACACAACGGTCAGTCTAACTCTACATACCACAATAATATCATATACACGTCACACTAACATTACCACATTAATATCATCACATGAATAATCAATATAGCTAAACGTTTACATACAATACGAAACGTATATAAATACACCCGTAAATACATACCTCGTCACCACACCCTCATCAGGGCTATCGACGCACCCTGAGCTCATTATTAACCTGTTAAATAAGTTTCACCGTTGGTGACTTCCCGAAGGACCTCTTCCTTCATAGTTCTCGTTTGCCATGTCATAAGGACGACGATGCAAACACGTCACATAAATATAAACACATAATAACACACATTATTTACACGACTCATTAACTACACCTGCACCTCACACATAACACTAGAACGACATATTTCTCACAAGAAATCATAAGCATTTAATGTAAGGCCCGACCTTCCCGATCGGGCCTTAACACGTCACGCATTAACGACACATACCCTTAGCTCAGACATTCCCATAAACCCACCACAGAATCAACGACTCCTTAATAATTATTTTATATTTGAAACGCATCGGGTTAGAACCCGAAACCCTTAACGTATTTAATAGAGTAAACTTACTTTATAAACATGTACGATAGCCCCAAAACGTTAAAAACATTTAAATAGGGAAATTAGAAACTCACAGGTATGGAGGTCCAACTCCTTGCTTTACAACCGGTCCATTCATGCTTGAACCCAAAACCTGTCAGTCATACTATCACATGATCACACTCACCGAACATGTGCAATTACAAATAAACCCCACCCCCATCTTGACTACACGTCACACCGACTACGTATCTGCCCGTCTTTAGCTTGTTTGGAAACCGAATACATGAAACCGGCTTTTATGCAAGCATGCATGTAACATCGCCATGCAAACCTTGATCCCACCAAGAACCCTAGCCTCATCCGAATCTGTAACCATGTACACCCGCGTACTACCGTGTTCCACCACCGTGGCTTGGTTTCACCACCATGCACGTCACTTTCATCTTCTTCGTCGTGAAACAGCCCTAACTGACTAACATCCCCTTTACCGTCCCAGTTGGACCTTACCCAAGCCTTCTTATACACCGTATGCATCTCCAACTCCACCCATATTCGTTCACCACTACCCATCACTGTAGCGTTCCACCACAGTCGTCGCCGGCAACCCCCTACTTCTTTCTCTCTCAGCAGCCGACCACCATGCACCGGGTCATGACCGTGCTCCTTCCAGACGACTTTCATCGCTCCACTCCATCTCCGAACCATCACCGTAACCACTATCATCATCGTCCACGACCACCATTACCAGAACAACCATTCATTCGAAACCCTAGCCAAGATTTCATCCAATAATGATTGTAAATAATACAAACAAAATAAATGGAATTACCTTAAGTGTTTCGGAAGTCGTAGTTGACGGCCGCCTCCCACGGCCGTATTCTTATTCCTCCGTCGGTCGACCCTCCTCCTTTGCGCCCTTTTCCAGCCGTCGCACTCCTAGGGTCCCAAAAATTGCCCTAGGGTTGGCGATAGTGTGGTTTATATACCACTAGTAGTTTTGTTTCGGGTCCCTCGTTTCCTCCTAATGCGTTATGACCCCAAACTATCCTTTAAATGGTCAACCGACTCTTATCCATCGACATTGCACACCTTAAATGACAACTTAATTGTAAACTCTTTTTATAATTAACAAGTCAGGTCCCCCTCTAACCCTTACCAATACTATAAAGATTTTTGGGATGTTACAAGTCTACCCCCTTAAAAGAGGATTCGTCCTCGAATCCTACGTTAGTGCAACCCAACACAACCTGTTATTCCATTCACACTCTCACCAAGTCCAACTGGTGTCAAGCATTCCTCTTCTAATATATCGAACCTATTACTTCGATTTGCAATACGATCACCCGTTGGTGTTCGAAGAAGCCTTCTCTTCTACCCGATTTCAACTTTAGGGCTTGTAGGTTTCACTTACCTATTCCTTTCCATAGTCCTTTTAGTCATTAATCAATGGCACAATACCGTATGTCATGCTTCGCACTCTGTATCCCTAACTTGCATTTCACTACGCCGTATGTCCAACTTTCGTTATTTTGGCATTTGCTGGGAGTAATATTCCTAGGTCACCCTGGACACTACCTTTATCATGAAGGTTTTCATGGTTATTACATTACTCGTGCCTCATCGTACTTGCTATACTTACTCATGTTGTAAGTACTGTCTCAAGTACTACATAGCACAGCTCCCCTAAGGGTTCGTTCACTTGTCACGTTTATAATCCTGCTCATGGGCACACCTGCTTCACCCTTAAGGTTACTACATCTGCTCTTCCCAGATGATCTCCAGGAGCTTGTGCGACGCTCCTCCTGGTTGTCTATGGTCCCATAGTGCGTCCACCAAAGATGTAAGGATCAAACCTAATAGGCTAACGCATCAAAAGATTACCAAGAACTTCAGAAGATGAAGTTTTGGAAGTATGCGACTGCATACTTCATGGCCTAGCCGCATACTTGAAGTATGCGGCCCAAGCCCAACCGAATAGTATATATAGTTTTATTTGTACTCTGTATTTGGTTAGACGAGTTGTTGAACGATCTGTATTGTGTTTTCAGTGTTTTAATCAATATAAGAATCGTTTGATAGTTGATTATGTCTCGTCCTCTTTGTTTCTACCTACAAGTCACATGTCGAGTCTGTTTCTGCCAGGTTCAACATGCTGTTGAATCCGTTGATTGAAGATCCTCAAGATTTTGGACCATACAATTGGTATCAGAGCCTTAGTGCTCATTGGTGAAGCTTGCAACAGATTTCTTTGATTCGTGAGGTATCAAAGTTACTATTTTAGCATTTGTTTGAACTGACTTGTGTGTTTGGGAGAGTTTCTGGATAGTTGACAGGTTTCGGAATTACATCTCTGTCACGATAGTGGAAGTTTACGGTCAATTAATCGAGTATTGTCCTGAAGATCAAACTAGTTTGCTGTTATTTTTCTTCATCTGAAAGTTTGCGGTTCTTGAGGTTTGCAGATTTTTGAAGTTTGTAGTCTTCAAGTTTGCGGTATTTCCTAGTTTACAGCTTTCCAAATTAACCGAGCTTCAAGTTTGCGATTATTTTCAAGTTTGCGGAATATACTTCAAGTTTGCGGCTAGCTTCAAGTTTGCGACTAATCCAAGTGTGCGGTTTATACTTCAAGTTTGCGGTTAATCCACGTTTTCGGTTTATAATTCAAGTTTGCGGTTATTATTTCATGTTTGCGCTTGAAAATAGTCTGTGGTTCTTAATTCGAGTTTGCGGTCAGTATCTTAAGTTTGGGGCCTTTTTCTGAAGTTTGCAGTTTTTCTGTTAGAAATTGTTAATTTGATTCTCTGAGTTTGAATCATGACTGATATGGATAATGAGATTGGCACCACGAACAGTCCTCCACGTCTGACTAATTCAGATGATTTTGATAATTGGAAATACCGATATGAGAACTTTGCTAAATATAAGGATCCATCAGTTTGGAGGTCCATTGAAAAAGGTCCTCAAATTCCTATGGTCAGGAATGAAAAAAATGTGTTTATTCCCAAGGATCCTGATCTATATGTTGCTGAAGAAATCCTTCAGATTGAGAAGGACGAGAAAGCTTATGCTGGGTTAATCATGGCCTTGTCAACTGAAATTGCTCAAGGATTCAAAAAGTACAAGACCGCGAAATCTCTTTGGGATGCACTCGTGGAAAGATTTGAAGGAAATGCTAACATGAGAAAAAGTCGAAAGGACATGCTGAGGCAGAAGTTCAATATGTTCAAGTATGTGAAAGGGGAGAATTTGGAAGCTCAGATTAATAGGTTCACTCATTTGATGACTGAGATCAACAGTGTAGGCATTGAGATGACCAATGGTGAAATAAACAAGAAATTGCTAAATTCGTTACCATTGAACTGGAACTTCAGCATAACCACCATCAAGAGAACAAAGGACATGTATACCAATCCTCTTAGTGAACTAATTTCCATTCTATGGTCATACGAAATGGATGATCAGCAAAGACTGATGATATTTTCATCAGAGACAGATCACTTAATGTCTCAGGGAAACGCCTTACTCTCCAGCATGTCTTCTGCATACACTCCAAACTTGTTTGTTGTTTCCTATCAAACAGCTCTTGCTACATCAGTTCAGCAAAGTAACTCACCATGTTCAAATACTATCAAGGCTGTTGAAATGCATGTTGCTCTGTTAGTGTATTCAAGAATAGCTACAATGTTATGCTCGCTGGAAAACATGCTCCTGCTAGTCTAATTCAAGATGACACTGATCAAATACATCCTGATGACTTGGAGGAAATAGATATCAAGTGGCACATGGTGATGGTTGTGCATCGTGCTAATAGGTTTATCAAACGAACTGGCAAAAAATTATTTTGATGGGTTGGAGTCTGGTACAAAGAAGATTGGTTTTGATAAGTCCAACCTGAGGTGCTACTATTGCAGTAAACATGGTCACTTTGCTAGGGAATGTCCAGAACCCAAAGTAGAGAAGGGAAGCTCTTCAATCAAATCAGAAGAAAAGGAAGCAGTTGTAGCTGGTGAGAGCAAACCCTTAGTGAGTCAACAAACTGTAGGATATGATTGGAAAGATCAAATCAATGAGCTGTCATTGAAGGTGTTAAATCATTCTCTTTTGGAAAAGATTGAAGACTCTGAGATACATACTAATACATGTTCTAGTAATTGTGTAGAGAAAATAAATAGATATAAGTATGATAATGAATTGCTCATAAAAGAAATAAATCAACTTAGGCATGCCAATGCTGAGCACAAGTGTTCTGAAAAATTGTTTAAAGATAAAATTGATGCAGGTAAAACTAATTTTTCAAAACTAGAAATGGATTTTAGCAATAAGGAATGTGTTTATCGTGATGCATTAAAATGAATAGAAGACCTAAGTTTGAAGTTGAATGACGCTGTGACTCAATTCGCAAACACTAAGCTAACAATCGAGAAAATTGACCACTCTCGATCTGTAGGTTATGACATGATAGATTTTCAAGTCAGGAAAGTAGGGAATTCAAGAATAGGGTATCATGCAGTTGAACATCTTTTTAATGGCAATTTCACTCCTATGCCAAGTGTTCAACATGAAGATGTTGAAACGGAGTATGGTGTAGGCCGTAAACTAGATCAATCTTCTTCATCCACACAGTCCACGCCCGTGACTGGTGGTTCCTCGGTACAATGTGCGAACGTTTCTAACCCATCTAAGTCTTGTGCAACAACAGGATTAGTAGAGGGCATAGTGGAGGCATGTGAGAGTGATGATGAAGAGGAGGATCGTGTTTTTAATTCAATGTCTTTATCTTTTAAAAATACTTTGTCTGGTTTTTCAAATTCTGCTACTTTTATTGGTTCTGGTTTGAATGTTGTTTTAAACAATGGTAATTTTAAAAATGAATCAAAATGGAAATCTAATCTGAAATCCACGTTTGTTAAAGGTGGAACTTTAGAAAAGGAACAAACACGGATTGCTAACGGTAAAAATCATCAGTTTGTTGAAAACAAAAACCGTTCTTCAAATCGTGAAAGCAGTAAACCATCAACAAGTCAATCGAAATCAAAGAAAATGTCTTAAAAGTTTACCAAAAGCGAATTTCATTCAAAATTTGATAATCATCATCGTGCTTTTGAACAAAATGCTAGGAATTCTGAAAGAAATAATTTTAAATCCAGTCGCAGAAATTATAACAAAAATGATGATCAAGTGCATGATAGAAGGTTTTCTAGGAACTGTGAAAATGCAGGTTACTTCACAAGTTCTCCTCAACGGTCATCATCATGGGACACCGGATACTATGCCTCGTATCCTAAAAGGCAAACGTGCTATGTATGTGGGAATCCCGGACACTTAGCTCAAAACTGCGTTCATAATCGTGAACACTCTGGTAGATATCCGAATGTTGTTTAATGGGATAATGTGTATCAAAGGCCATATACGTTCAAAAGACACATGGCTCAAGGTCACAAAATGCTCAAAGATAAACAATCGGATAAAAGAACTAGTGTTGTGCATTAATCTCAACGTCATATTAAAGAAAATAATGTTTTCAAACGTAAACAAAATAAAGTTGAGAAACCCATAAAATCTGAAAGGGGTAAAGAAAAGGTTGTCACTCCAACAGTGAGCTAAAAGTTTCAAAGACCAAAGACTACCTGGAAACGAAAATCAAATCCACAAAAAGCACCAGTTGAGTTTAATGACAAAAGATATATGAAATTGCAAGAAGTTTCATACTTGGATGATTTAGGGCAACCCAAGACAACCATGGCTTGGTTTCCAGTTACTAATTAAGGAGTTTTATCGTGCAGGGGCAGCTAAGGAGGCCTATCAATAACATATGGTATGTTGATAGTGGTTGTTCCCGACACATGACAGGAGACATCTCTCAGCATCACGACATTAAAATGTTCGATGGGGGGTATGTTTCCTTTGCAGGTGATAGGTGGGCAAATCACAATCAAAGGTACTGTCACTAATGGTACTCTCTGTTTAGAAGATGTGAATTGTGTGTCTGAATTGAATCACAGCTTATTAAGTGTGTCTCAAATTTGTGACAAAAAGTTTTCAACTCATTTTACTAATAAAGAATGTTTGATTTTAAAACTAGGGTTTGTTATCCCTGAGGATTAGATTTTAATGAGAACACCGAGGTGTAAGGACTCATATTTGTTGGATATGAATAGTGAGTCGGCTTTAACTAATACTTGTCTGTTTTCAAAAGCTTCTGAAAATGACTCCATGCTTTGTCATCGTCGTTTAGGTCACATAAACTTGAAAAACCTAAATAGAATTGCTAAAGGAGCATACGTGGTCAGTTTACCTTTGAAAGAATTTTGTGAGGTTGAAAAATGTATTTCGTGTGCCAAAGGCAAACAACATAAACGACCACACAAACCCAAGCTATTTAATTCAATCGAAACGGTTCTTCAGTTTCTTCACATGGATCTGTTTGGTCCCGTAAGTGTGATGAGTCTTGGGAAGAAATCTTATTGTCTTGTTGTTACGGACGACTACTCACGATTTACTTGGGTGTCCTTTTTGAGTAAGAAACGTGAGACTGCATATATTCTTAGGCAGTTCATGATACTTACTGAAAATCAACTAAACTTGAAGATCAAGATTATCAGAAGCGACAACGGGACATAATTTCGTAAGGAAGTTGTTGATAGCTTTTGTGCTGAAAAGGGAATTGCAAGACAATTCAGTGCTGCTAGAACTCCTCAATAAAATGGAGTTGTTGAACGAAGAAATCGTACCCGGATAGAAGCTGCAAGAATAATGATTTCTGACTCCAAATTGCCAGTATTCTTCTGGGCTGAAGCTATTAACACTGCATGTTATGTGCAGAATAGGGTGCTATTCAACAAGCATCACTTGAAGACTCCATATGAAATCATGTTTAACCAGAAGCCAAAGGTCAGTCACTTTAGAACTTTTGGATGCCTGTACACTCTGTTGCATAATGATACAGTTGAGTCCAAGTTTGATGAAAAGGCCGATGAATGCTACTTTGTTGGATATTCATCTAGCAAAACCGCCTACAGGGTTTACAACAAGAGAACAAAGCAGATTGTGGAATCTTATTACATCGACCAGCAAGAGCTTAACAAAACCGATGCGGATTCTGGTCCAAATTGGTTATTTGATTATGATTCTGTTTTTAAGCTATTTAATGTTTATTCTGATATTTTCGATGTGTCAGATGATTGCTTCTACAAATACAGCATAGTTGATTACAGAATTGATGAAGATCCTGATCAAGCATCTTCTTCAAATTCTAGAACTCCTGATTCATCTTCTCAAGAACATAGTCAACAAGCTACTGATCCCATCAACAATGAGACTGCTGCATCTGGCAGTGGTCATGCTTCAAAGGAGATTGCCGCATCTTGTAGTGATCATGCATTGTAGGATACGATTCCTGACTCTAATGTTATTGAGGAGCCGGTTCCCATAACTGAAGAAGCAGATCGGCATATCACTAACTTACATGACACATTATAGGGAGAAGAAGTTCCAACTTTGCGGATTAATAAAAATCATCTCGTAGAGGACATCATCGGTCCTCTCTCGGATGGGGTGAAGACTAGGAGTCAATCTTAGTAATCAATATCTGCTTGTACTCTGCATTCATATCTCAAGTACATCCAAAGAACATTAAAATGGCTTTGAGTGAGGGAAGCTGGGTGGAGGCTATGCAGGAGGAGCTGATGCAGTTTGAAAAGCTGAAGGTTTGGGAGCTTGTGCCACTACCACAAGGTAAGTTACCCATCGAAACTCGTTGGGTTTACAGAAACAAGATAGATGACAGTGGAGAAAACTACACTGTGCAAGGAGTTTGAAGAAGTTATGAAGAAAAAGTTTGAAATGAATTCAATGGGAGAAATGGCTTTCTTTCTGGGTTGCAGGTAAAGCAAAGTGATGATGGCATCCTAATTCATCAAGCCAAATATGTCAGTGACATACTAATCAAATTCAACTTTGCGGACTCCAAACCGGCCTCAACTCCTATGGCAACTCCTCCTGTTCTGACTCCAGATTTAGGTGAATCGGGAATTGACCAACATCTCTACAGGTCAATGATTGGCTTGTTAATGTACCTGACCGCTAGCCGTCCAGACATCATGTTTTAGGTTTGCCAGTGTGCATGATACCAGGCTAATCCAAAACTTTCTCACCTTAATGCTGTCAAAAGAATATTTAAATACTTGAAGGGCAAACCTCAGCTAGGCCTTTGGTATCCAAAGGATTCAAAATTTAACTTGTTTGCTTTTACTGACAGTGATCATGGAGGTTGCAATCTGGACAGAAAATAAACAACTATAGGATGTCAGTTTCTGGGGGAGAGACTTGTGTCATGGCAGTGCAAGAAACAGACCACTGTTTCGACTTCTACTACTGAAGCTGAATAGGTCGCCGCATCCGCATGTTGTTCCTAGGTTATATGGATGCAACACCAATTGCTGGATAACGGTTTGAATTTTTGTGATAATGAAGCTGCATTACAGATTGTTAAGAACCCTATCCAACACTCTAAAACTAAGCACATAGACATAAGAGTGCATCACATTCGTGATTGTTTTGAAAGAAAACTCATGCATCTTGAACATGTATCTACTGATAAGAATGTTGTTGACATTTTTAAAAAGGCTTTTGATTTGGCAAAAGATTCAACTTTCTGGTTGAATGTCTGATAATGATTTACTTTGATTATAATGTCGCAGGTATGGTTACCAAAAATAATTTTTGTTTTTAGTTTGTTTAAATTTTTTATTTATTGCATAATTGCAAAAGTTTAGGGGGAGAAATTTCCTAAAAACACCAAAAAGATTTTCGGTTTAAGTTTTAGTTTCGTCTATAAATCCAAAATCATAAAAATACAAAAAGATTGTGTTTCTTAGAAAAGCTGAGAACTCTGTCTAATGGGAAATGATAGTACATCATTCTAGAGGTTGGATCATCTTATGTAAGGCCTGTAGTTGAAAAGATTAGGATCTTAGTATGATATGTTGATAGGCTTTGCTAAAACTGAAAGGACAACATGATAGTGTTTCACTTAAACTTAAAGGTCATTGTTATAGTGACGAACATCTCATAGATTGGTAAAATAATTATTTCACGTTAATAATTGAACACTTACACATAAAGGTTGATGAACTGTGGATGAACATACTATCTATGGGTTGCATAAACCGAGACCTTCACAAAGGGGTTCCGAGACGACTTGGTACAAGTCTGTATATATATATATATATATATATATATATATAAGACATGCAATAGGTGAAAAGACACTCAATGAAAGTGCAAAACAGAAATTTGAGCAAAAAGACACGCAATGTTAATGTCGTGCTATAAGAAAATTCAAAAAGATATGTTTAAAGACGTACATATTAGTATACTTGTAAATATTTTTCTCTTTGGGAAAGTGTGTCTGGGAAGGAATCTTTTATCAAGGCATGTAAGTCCGTAATGCTATGACCCTGAACAATTACTGTTTCTGAATATGTAAGTCCGTCGTGCTATGTTCTTAATCAAATTTGTTATTGATTTCCTGAACAGTCCATAGACCCGTGCTAGTTATGCTCACTTAGTTATTTTTAGGTGCTCAAAAGATCATGAGGAAGGGAAGGTTTATCCAATAAGTTGTGGGGTTTATTCAGTTCATCAAAATCTCATCTAATTCACACTAAATTAAATACAGGTTTCTGAGTTGTGAGTGTGCGACCCACTAAAGCATGAATAACTATTACCCGAAAACATGATAACATCATTCACTACTTGCTTGTAAATTAAGGTATAAAAGCTTGAGTTTAGAAGGATAATATATTGGAAATCACCGAGACCTGTCTAAGAAAATGAGCGGTTGATAAGTATAGTTTACTCTGCCCTAGAATGATATGATCCCACAACACAGTTTTTCTCAAAATTAATGTGTTTTATTATTTCAATGTAGTCTGTTATTTTGAAAAGAACAAAAAGATTTTGTGTTTTTAGCTTAGTTAAAGTCATTTTTTTATTTTTATCTTTGTTTATGTTTCTTAATTATCAAAATGACCGTCCCTGCTTGACCCAACAATTCAAAAGAAAAGGTATCTGAAAAGTTCAAGGTTTTTCAGAAGGATACGGCCACATACTTGATACGTGGCCGCATACTTGAAGTTTTTCTATAAATAGCATTGAAGTTTGCGGTTCAATTTTTTAACTCAACCGCATACTTCATTTCCTCTCAAGTCGCATACTTCATATTTGTTATAAAACGTCCGATTTCTTGACTTCTGAGTGAAAATGTTGATACATTTGGATCAGCTGGTATAGGCGACATCAAAGGTAAAGAATTTGTCCATGGATTCACACTAATCAAGCATGGGATGTGTTCTTGTTTGAAAACTGAACTTGAGTTGAACATTTTACCAAATTGACCATTAAAATCCATGAAATAACTGAAATTGGTCCGATAGATTTGGCCGCAAACTCAAGGCGATCATGATTCATCTGAAAACCAATCCCAAAACTAGTTAAAATCCATGAAGTTTGCGGTGATAATCGAAGTTTGCGGCTGAGTTTAAAAGTTTGCGGCTCATTAAAAGTTTGCGGTGTGAAACCAAGTTTGCGGTTCATTTGATAACTCAGCCGCATACTTCAAGTTTATCAATTTTTGAAATCTAACTTGCTCTATTAATTGCACGCATGGCAGACTTAAAATTTGTCAAAGATCACAATGAATCGGCCTACCTAGAAGACCCACCAAAGAATCACAATGTTTTTAGGTCTATGATTGTGGGATTACGGGCGTCTAGAACTTTTCATGCTCTATCTCAACATCCTGACATATGTGAAGACTTTGTTACAGATTTCTGGAGAACTGCTGAAATAATCTCAGAAAATGATGTGGAAGGGATAGCTGGTACAGTTGCGGGAAAACGTATTGTTATCACTGAAGCTGTTATCAGAATGTGTTTGAACTTTGGTGATAGTCCCGAACACCCTACAAGTTTTACAGCTGATCATATGACTGAAACATTCCAAAGAATGAGCTATGAAGGAGAGCTACCATCAGTGTTAAAAAGAAATCAGCCACCATACTGGAGGTACTTAGCTCATGTGCTGAATCAATGAATTTCTGGAAGAAAAGATGGGTATGATGAATTAAGCGTGAATATGGTCTCAATGGTTTATGCATTGGTTACAGGGGAGAACTTCAATTTCTCAAGGGTCGTATTTGATGAGATGAAGAGTATTCTGGCTGGAAAGAAGAAGTCTGTGTTCTTAATGTATCCTCTATTCCTACAGATGATCATAAACAGAGTGCATGCAGAGTTGGTTATGACCCCGAGAAGATTGCACGTAAAAGTGATGGATAAAAGCATTTTGTCTTACATGTGTATGGACAAGCACGGATATTACGTCGGTTTGAGACCCTTGGAAATATTCGGTGCTTTTCCTGAAATAGATGGCATTCAACAACCCCAACCACCTCCACATCCACAACAACCACCACCACCTCCACACCCACAACAACCACCACCACCACCTCCACACCCATAAAAACCACCACCACCACCTCCACACCCTCAACAACCACCACCACCTTAACCACGTCGCAGACCTAGACGCGTACATCAACAAGCACAAAATCAGGCAGAAGTTCCAATTGTTAATGAACCTGTGATCCCTAACGTACAACTGGCCGAAGAACATGAAGGTGAATTCAATTACAATATTGAAAGGCCGATATACTTCGAGAATGAACAGAATGTTGAGAAACTTGAAGATATGGCCGATCTAAACCTGGATAATCTAGTGTTTTCTGACAATGTAACTCAAAGCGTTAACATTGAGAGGGGCGAAAAAGTAAAGAGTTCAAGCGGTGTTAATGATGAACAAAGAGAAAGTGAGTCTAAAGGTGACTCAGAAGGAAGTGAGTTTGATTTTTCTAAAACAGAGAGTGACGGAGAAGAAGTGCCCATCAATAAATATCACAGAAGCTTACTGATCAAACGAAAGGTTGTTGGGAAACCTCCTCTCATCAACCCTTCTAAACAACAAAGTGATACTTCCGATGAAGACTATGATTTTGAAGTTGATCTAGGTCTGAGGAAGAAAGCAAAAGTTTCTGAACAACTCCCCAGAAGTCCACACCAATCATCACACCTACCGTTCATACAAAGCAAGACAAGGGAAAAAAAAAAGATCACGTATGAACCGGTAAATGTTGAAGCACTGTAGTGGAGGGTATTTAGTCTGGAACAAGAGTCTGTGGCTAAGGACTCAAAGATTGAAAAACTATTTAAAGAGAATGATATTCTTAGGTACAAGTGGTCAGATTCAAAGCATAAGAGATAACATGAAGTATGTGCTTAAAGAATTGCAAGGACTGAAAGAAAAGAAAGAGAAAATGAAGAGAAAGAGAGAAGATAGCTGTAGTGGCAATGACAATAGTAAAGGTGATGATGATGATGATGATGATGATGGTGATGGTGATAATGATGAAGGTCGTAAAGATGATAAGGATCACAGTAAAGACCAGGAAGACCAAAGAACAAGCTCACAAGAAGATCTATCTAGAGCAATGGTCGTTTATGTTCCTGTGTCAGAGGATAAAGGAGCATAACAGTCTGAAAATGACTTTTCATTTGATTTTGAACCGGGTCTTGATGATTTAATCAAGTCAGACTCGGTGTTCGCATTCGAAAATGATTCAACGGTTCGGGATGATGATTTTACAGGAGAGGAATTGTTTGAGGCTGAAGATTTCTTTGATACAAATGTACCTACCTCTCCTACATACATCAGTGCTCAGGGAAAGGTGATTACCGGCATTGATAGTGATGTTTTCGCCGAAGGTAATTCACCTCCCCATGTGGAAGTATTTGCTGAACATGTTGCTGAACCAACAAAGACATCCGAAGCAACATCGTCCTCAGCCATCCCAGATACAAAGGAAAGTTTGTTCAAAACTCTTCCTCTAGAAGAAATCCATTATGTCACATCCTCCAAAGCTCTTGTAAAGAAGAACGATCGTTCTCCTATCTTAAGCTGGATGTATGACAGTGAGTAGCATCTCTATCTGATCAAGAGAAAGAATGGGCGAATCGAGTACTTTGGAAATATGCATGACTTTGAATCATTGCCCAAATATGATCTCAGAGCACTGAACAAAGCTCCATTCTACAATTTGGGCAATAATGGAGATACAAGGAACTTTGCTTCATTTCTTCATAGAGAATGCGACAGTGACTTCAAGATAATGAAGACTGCTAAGTGCAACAGGGTAACTTCAAAGTACATAATTGACAGATTCACCAAGAAGGCTCTCATTATGGAAGTCTATCCTCCTCCCAAGACAGTTGATTGTGTACCTGCACATCAGGGCCTACCCGACAACACACCAAGTAAGCTTGAGTACTGGTCCTATAGTCCTATGACTGGGTTCCTCGACATTCATTGTACTGACAGAGAGTTCACAATTGCTGACCCTATGGATCTACTGAAATTTGGGAAGGAAGACATGTTGAGACTGTCCAAGCTGAGACTGTCCAAGCAGAGATTATTTGTGCCTGAAGAGAATGAGAAGGAAACAAAGCCGTTCATTAAAGTCTTGGCAACGGCGATAGTTAAAGGCCTCTATGTAGGAGGTGGTGATCACTCAGCTGATGTTGAAATACTATGAGTTCCTTGAATGCATTAGCCTAGGGGGAGATTGTAAGGATCAAACCTAATAGGCTAACGCATCAAGAGATTACCAAGAAGTTCAGAAGATGAAGTTTTGGAAGTATGCGGCTGCATACTTCATGGCCTAGCCGTATACTTGAAGTATGCGGTGCCCAACCGCATACTTGAAGTATACGGACCCGGCCCAAGCCCAACCGAATAGTATATATAGTTTTCTTTGGTTAGACGAGTTGTTGAACGATCTGTATTGTGTTTTCAATGGATTAATCAATATACGAATCGTTTGATAGTTGTTTTCAGTGTTTTAGCATTTCTTTGAACTGACTTGTGTGTTTGGGAGAGTTTCTAGACATTTGACAGGTTTCGGAATTACGTCTCTGTCACGATAGTTAAAGTTTACGGTCAATTAATCGAGTATTGTGTAATCCCCAGGAAATTCTGACCTATATTTTTTACTTTTCCGGCACTTGTAATCTCATTATTATATGATTTCATCCACTCATTTCAATGAAAGTTATCCTATTTATCTATTACATCTCATGAGCATACACCCATACATACATTTGGGGCATTCAGGTCAAATTCAATAAATATTTATTTGGGGCCTTAAATGTTTTAATCCTATTAAACAAAAATACATAAATATATGCTATAATTCCTATAAATAAATGTAGGAGTTTATAAGGATTAAATTACATAAAATTCAAAGTAAATAAGCCTTAAATAAATAAAACCTTTTTTATTTTACAAGAATTATAGTTTGCATTATAGTAGTTAGTAATAATATAGAAATCATTAAACTTATAAAGATTTATAAAAACTTTAATAATTTTATGTGTTATATAGTCCAGGGTCTAAAAAAATCAATTTCTAAAACTTAACTTCTAATTAAAATAAAGTTTTTACATAAAATAATAAGACTTTGAAAGCCTCGGATCCTCTTTTGCCAAAACTGGATGAAACCCCCCTCCCCCTCTTCTCTGATCACGAGTTCGAGCCTCCCAGTGACCGGTTTTGGGGCCATTCCACAAGAACTCAAAATCTGCGTGTTTTCATGCAAGACCGTTCACGGAAAAATGCTAAGGACAACTAATCGATTCATTAACTACGTGTAATTGATCTTTTATGGACTCAACATGGTGTAACTCATAACCGTTTGTGACCTTGAATGCCATTTCTTCGATCGAACACTTAATGTCCAAATTGGCTATAAATATACGTCCCAAATCATCAACGACACTCACCACAAACCTCCTATACTCTCAATTGCGTCTAATTCAACCGCTGTAATCCGCAAACCCATCAACGAAACCGCCCTTGTTCTTACAGTTGTTCTCCCCATCCTCGTAATCGTTACAGGTAAATTTAGGGTTGTTGAGTTCGTCTTGATTCAGGGATCAAAAGCCCCATGAATTGGGCTTCGATCGTTGGCTCTATCGAAAGAATTTCAGGGTTAGGGTTTACAGGTTCAATTGGGGAAGATGGTGACTTGGGCCTTCTGTTTAAATATAAACCATACCTGCTTATGGACAAGGCAGCATGCCTAGTCCAGTGGTTGACTGTGTGTGTGTGTGTGTGTTGGGTTAGCCCGGCCTCGACGTGGGTTCGAGTCCCAGGAGCCTGTT
Source organism: Smallanthus sonchifolius (assembly GCA_023525975.1). NCBI lineage: Eukaryota > Viridiplantae > Streptophyta > Magnoliopsida > Asterales > Asteraceae > Smallanthus > Smallanthus sonchifolius. The sequence continues at coordinate 35,946,827 of CM042034.1, read as the reverse complement.
TTTGATTCTTGTAGGTCCCGGAAGCCTCGTCGCGCAGCGGATATACACGGACCTGTTCTGTGATTTGCGTGGGAACCAAGAAATGAGATAGAGAAACACGTACACAGACAAAAGATAATGAAACGACACGTAATCCATAACATAGAAATCATCCCGTATTACAGACTACATACCGAAGGAGCACACATCTCTCATCTAAGCTCACGGTCCAGGGGTCGGGAGAGCTCGTCCCGACCCAGAGACCTCTCAACCTAGTTCTAGAGTTCCACCTACAAATGAAGACAAGTCTTCTATTTATAGGGGCAGGAACACTACCTGCGTACTTGACAAGTACGCAAGGCAAAAGACTTGCGTACTTACTAAGTACGCAGGGTTTGGTGATGCGTACTTGACAAGTATGCAAGGCAAAATCCTTGCGTACTTACTAAGTACACAGGACAAAACTGGTGTGCAGACTAAATACTCAGGAACACCCTCCTGCGTACTAGCCACGTACACCGATACATAGAATTTAATCTATAGTTACTAAAACATGCTTCTACAATTCTTTTTCTTTTTAATCCATTTTAACACACTACTTAATACTTCAAAATTTCAAATTTATTTTTTTTATAAATTACATAAACATATTCTACAAACCTTATAAAAACCTATTATAATTTAGTGTTTTAACTATTTTACTTTATTAAAAACCTATTATAAAATCTTATAAATTCTTGAATAAACAATAGAAATATTTGTTGGACAAATTAGTTATATTATTACATAAATTTTGATTATATGTTTAAAGCTTTATAAATCCTTGAATGATTAAAATGAATGATTTGTTGATACAAATTACAAAAAGAAATGCTTAAAATGATTATTGTAAATAATTGTTTTACACATTGTTCAACTAGATGTATTTAAAACCTATTTATCAACTCTTTATAATTCTCATTAAATGAAATTATTTAAATGTATAACTAACCATTTTGTTAAATTAACTACACCTTTTCTATTTCCAAATTTATTTATAAGTATTTTATAAATGAATCCAAATGTATTATCTTATTCCATTTCATAATCTCACTTATTGATTTTGTGGAATCTTTGTATAAGATAACTACTAAATAATTGATTTTCATTAATCGTAATTAAATCTTATGAACAACTTCTATTTCAATACTAACTTACAAAATATATACAAGTCTATCTTCAACCCAAACCCTAAAACCCTAGAATTTCACTATCTTATTTCAACTCACTTTAAACTTAGAATACAAATTATCTATGTAGGTTTATTGTGAGAAATCCTCACAATAACTATTCATCTCATCAAACCCTATCACTACCCGCTTCAACTCAAGTGAGTTTACATAGCCCCTTTTTAATATTTTTACTTTTGGGGTGAAACATGTCATTAACTATATTTCATACACAATTCAATACCTTTGTTCTTAAGCTTTAGTCTTTATACTTTATGTCTTAAACTACCTGGTGACCATTACATGTGTTCATGTCAGTACATTCATTAACTTGCAGCCCAAGACTAAGGTAGTACCTAACATGATCGTTTATATGGGGACCTGAAACAATAACTTACCACAAGACCTTGGCGGGTTCTGTTGGGTATCAACTATAACTTGGAGTATCCGCATGCTCCCTTTTTCAAAAATGGCAATCAGTGGGATTGCGTATCTAGTTTTCTATTATCAGGCTTGAATTGTACGCTTGGAACCTTGTATGTTTTCACATATATGCTTTAGACATGCTTTGAACATATTGAATTGTAAAACTATACTTAACTTTGTTTGGTGTCAAAACCTATGTTACTCACCAACTACTTGTAGTTGACATTTAGTCACATGTTTCACGTGCACCAGATTTTTTTTTTTTGAATCCCAGAAGCTAGTTCATGCATACTTAGTAAATACGCACCTAAGGGGTGTTCATGCGTATTTAGTAAATACGCAAAGCCAAGTACCCATGCGTACTTGTTAAATGCGTAGAGAAATGCACTTGCGTACTTAACTAAGTACGCAGGGCTAACCCATGCGTACTTAGCAAGTACGCAGAAAAGGTGATTTTGCGTACTTGTTCAGTACAACAGTGTTCTTGACGGATCTTGAGAAATTGATGCTTTCAAAAGCTTAGAAATCATCATCTAAGAAACCGTTAGTCTTCCAAACACCAAATGAAGTGATAACAAACCCATATTTGAAGATTTTTGCAAGAAAAAGTAGCGAACTTTTATAAATCAGATCTGCTCAAAAACCCTAAAACCCAAAACTGGAACACAAATCAACGAACACCGAGGTTCTGATACCACTTGTAGGTCCCAGGAGCCTCGTCGCGCAGCAGATATACACGGACATGTTCTGTAATTTGTGTGGGAACCAAGAAACGAGACAGAGAAACACGAACACATATAAAAGACAATGAAACGACACATAATCCATAACATAGAAGTCATCCCGTATTACAGACTACATACTGAAAGAGCACACATCTCTCATCTAAGCTCACGGTCCAGGGGTTGGGAGAGCTCGTCCCGACCCGGACACCTCTCAAACTAGTTCCAGAGTTCCACCTACAAATGAAAATAAGTCTTCTATCTATAGGGGCAGGAACACTACCTGCGTACTTGACAAGTACGCAAGGAGCCTTGCGTACTTACTAAGTACGCAGGGTTTGGTCATGCGTACTTGACAAGTACGCAAGGCAAAAGCCTTGCGTACTTACTAAGTACGTAGGACCAAACTGGTGTGCATGCTAAGCACTCAGGAACACCCTCCTGCGTACTAGCCACGTACATCGATACATAGAATTATAGTTACTAAAGCATGCTTCTACAATTCTTTTTCTTTTTAATCCATTTTAACACACTAATTAATCCTTAAAAATTTCAAATTTATTTTTTTTTATAAATTACATAAACATATTCTCCAAACCTTATAAAAACCTATTATAATTTAGTGTTTTAACTATTTTACTTTATTAAAAACCTATTATAAAATTCTATAAATTCTTGAATAAACAACAGAAATATTTGTTGGACAAATTAGTTATAATATTACATAAATTTTGATTATATGTTTAAAGCTTTATAAATCCTTGAATGATTAAAATGAATGATTTGTTGGTATAAATTACAAAAAGAAATGCTTAAAATGATTATTGTAAATAATTGTTTTACACATTGTTCAACTAAATGTATATAAAACCTATTTATCAACTCTTTATAATTCTCATTAAATGAAATTATTTAAATGTATAACTAACCATTTTATTAAATTAATTACACCTTTTCCATCTCCAAATTTATTTATAAGTTATTTTATAAATGAATCCAAATGTATTATCTTATTCCATTTCATAATCTCACTTATTGATTTTGTGGAATCTTTGTATAAGCTAACTAATAAATAATTGATTTTCATTAATCGTAATTAAATCTTATGAACAACTTCTATTTCAATAATAACTTACAAAATATATACAAGTCTATCTTCAACGCAAACCCTACCAAACACCAAAACCCTAGAATTTCACTATCTTATTTCAACTCACTTTAAACTTAGAATACAAATTATGTTTGTAGGTTTATTGTAAGAAATCCTCTCAATAACTATTCATCTCATCAAACCCTATCACTACTAGCTTCAACTCAAGTAAGTTTACATAGTCCCTTTTTACTATTTTTACTTTTGGGGTGAAACATGTCATTAACTATATTTCATACACAATTCAATACCTTTGTTCTTAAGCTTTAGTCTTTATGCTTTATGTGTTAAACTACTTGGTAACCATTACATGTGTTCATGTCAGTACATTCGTTAACTTGCAGCCCAAGCCTAAGGTAGTACCTAACATGATCATTTATATGGGGACCTGAAACTATAACTTACCACAAGATCTTGGCGGGTTTTGTTGGCTATCAACTATAACTTGGAGTATCCGCTTGCTCCCTTTTTCAAAAATGGCAATCAGTGGGATTGCGTATCTAATTTTCTATTATCAGGCTTGAATTGTACGCTTGGAAACTTGTATGTTTTCACATATATGCTTTAGACATGCTTTTAACATATTGATTTGTGAAACTATGCTTAACTTTGTTTGGTGTCAAAACCTATGTTACTCACCAACTACTTGTAGTTGACATTTTGTCACATGTTTCAGGTGCACCAGTTTAGTTTTTTTTTTTTTTTTTTTTTTTTTTTTTTGGAATGTCAGAAGCTAGTTCATGCATGCTTAGTAAATACGCACCTAAGGGGTGTTCATGCGTATTTAGTAAATACGCAAAGCCAAGTACCCATGCATACTTGTTAAATGCGCAGAGAAATGCTCTTGCGTACTTAGCTAAGTACGCAGGTCACTTCTCATGCGTACTTACTAAGTACGCAGGGCTAACCCATATGTACTTAGCAAGTACGCAGAAAAGGTGATTCTGCGTACTTGTTCAGTACAACAGTGTTCTTTACGGATCTTGAGAAATTGATGCTTCCAAAAGCTTAGAAATCATCATCTAACAAACCCTTAGCCTTCCAAACAATAAATGAAGTGATAACAAACTCAGATTTGAGGATTTTTGCAAGAAAAATTATCGACCTTTTATAACTCAGATCTGCTCAATAACCCAAAAACCCAAAACTGGAACACAAATCAACGAACACCGAGGCTCTGATACCACTTGTAGGTCCCAGAAACCTCGTCGCGCAACGGATATACACGGACCTGTTCTGTGATTTGTGTGGGAACCAAGAAACGAGACAGAGAAACACGAACATAGACAAAAGATAATGAAACTACATGTAATCCATAACATATAAGTCATCCCGTATTACAGACTACATACCGAAGGAGCACACATCTCTCATCTAAACTCACGGTCTAGGGGTCGGGAGAGCTCGTCCCGACCCTGACACCTCTCAACCTAGTTCCAGAGTTCCACCTACAAATGAAAACAAGTCTTCTATTTATACGGGCAAGAACACTACCGTCAGCCGGGGTGTGACAGATTGGTATCAGGGTCATGGTTATAGAGAATTAGGTTATTAGACACACATGACCTAGACTATAACCTAGGAGTCCCTAAACATGAGTTTAACTTGTGTCTTTTATTAGGAACTCCACTGTATACTCATTTATACACATACTTACACACATCTATCTACTTCCGCTTACATGATGCAACTACATGAACTTTAAGATTTTAAGGACTACATGAAAATATTTGAAACTACATGGATTATTTGAAACATAGTCTTAGTCTATAGTCTATAACCTTAGGGTACCTTGGTGTAAGTATTCTACATATTATCTAATGCATTACATGAATTATCTTATATGCCATGTTACTTGATATCCTACATGTTTACAAAAACCACTAGTCCTGTGATACCTTAGTTGCTACACTATTTGAACTGTTTGCACAATATCTATTTGATATCACTAAATGCTATCCCATGTTTAGACATACACTAAAATTTTCAAATCCCGTCAAAGTTTTGGGTTCTAAAAATTAGTAGAGAACATGTGCAATCCGGAAGGGTGAATGCCTGTACTTTGAGTCTTCTGTCTAGGAAAGCATTTCATATAAATCCAAATCAATCGAAGGATCCGTATGCATTCCTGGGAATTCCTGAAGTGGGTGTTCACCTATAGGCTAAAGCATGTCTTCTTGAAAGTATATGAACTCAAATCACTTTGATTTGTCACAGTATTCATTGGGTTATGCCTCAAATGAATACAACCTAAACATCATTCGCTTAATTATTATAATTTGATACATAATTCTAAACCGACTATTTTATCCTCACACTTAATCACATTTAAATCAACTATACCCCTTCATCCTGATGCCCTGAACATTTTATCACCCTTATTATCATATCCAAATGATTTAAACCCTTAGACCTTACCAACCAAGGAAATGAAGCTGCTTGAATAGATATAGCACACTTCTGGAGCCACAAGACACAATCCCTAACGATTCTCACCATAACCATGAGTTCAAATAATAATGTCAATAGTACATGATGGCTGGAAGAGTGAGTGTAACTCCATGAAAGATTTTAATTAAGGAAAGACTGAGTACTTCAGTGTGTCCCTTGTGACCCACCTCTCTTTCCTGGAAATCCTTTTCGTGGGTACACTACTTATAGGTCAAGTGTTACTCCTGATATATTATTATAAGAACTCGGTGTTATGATTGGTCAAATTTTATACTCATGAACACCTTTGTACTTAACGCTCACCATTACACTTATGACCTTTTCATGCTAGACATGGTGTCTTACCCTTCTCACTCCCCTGAGAATCACCCCAAAACCAGAGTTAACATAAGAGGAAGACTTTGGGTCCCCATCCCCAGACAACCAGTCCCGGTACGTCTAGCTGCCAGATCCATGTTTGACCGCAGAACAGATTAGCTTAGGAGCAGACTTGAGACTCTGAGCAGCTGAACCACCTCCACCGAGAGACCCCTATCTAGTACCTAACCTATACCCTCCAGAACTAAGAGCAAGACAAGTCATGGAACTTACTAGTGCAATAAGAGTTCCAGCTGATACCGCTCGTCTTTATGTAGGGACCGTATAATTTCTGAGACAATATGTCACACCCCCAAATTCCACTAACGGAGTTTTACCGTTTGAAACGTGACAAACCAGGATCTCAGTCATTAGTTACATCAAACGACACTATATGGGAGTCAAATGAAAATATTATAAAAGTTCAGAGTAAATGCGAAAGCGATAAATAAAAGTAAATGCGCAAAACAAACGAGCCCAAAGTCTAGTCTTAAATAACAAAAATGAAATAGTTAAAAATGTCTTGAATAATAAGAAATTAATATTAGGACTCCATGCATGTCCTAATCGTGCACCTGTGCCTTAGCTTAGCGTCTTGAGAAAACATGTAAGAAAAGTGTCAACACAAGGTTGGTGAGTTCACAGGTTTCAGTTTGTAATAACGTTTAACAGATTAATGCACATTCAATATATTTAGCAACATGTAGCTAACCCATATACATATTTATTAATGCGCTCACAACCGAAAGCTGACTGTTTATGTGTGCCTCCCACCAGGCCTATCAACCATGGTGCATGTTTAGGTCAATATTGCACCCGTTCGACCTCCAATCGAGTTAGCGCGACTAACGCGGGTGAGGTTTGTCAAACCCAGTAGTACTACTTAAATTACCTCGCTATGTTCATATTAACGGTCCGATGTGAGGACTTAAATGATAGATGTGTACGCATAATCATACAAGTGATAACATATATGAATTACAAAAATCAAAAGCATTTGCGTCATGTTTTATCCCCCAGTTTAAAAACAGTAAAAAGGGGCCGTGAAAACTCACCTGAGTTGCGTAGGTAGATTCACATGAGAGTGAGGTCTAGACCTCAAGTGTTAGTCCGAAACGGCTTACAAATGCCCTAGAATTATAACATAATAATTAGGAATATAATGGGATTTGTGACGGCGACACGGAAGAGTGAACGTCCTAAAAATGCTCTAATAACCAAGGAGTAGGCGAAATGTATCCACGGGAATACGGATTTCTAAATTTAATAATTAGGATAAATACGTTACGCGACGAATGACAATATATAATAAATATATTCGTAAGATTTTAACAATAGCAACGGTCTAGGGAAATAATATAATTTATTATTTAAACTTAGCAAAATATCCCAATAAACAAATTGTGTGACAAAAATAATAAATCTATTATTTTTATTCGAGGATATAAACGAGTGTAAATAATATAGATAATTATATTATTTGTTAGTTTGAAACGTTACACGAAGTTTATAAACGAGATGATAATAATATATAAATATATATTATTCTTAATTGAAATTACGGGTTAAAAATAATACAAATATATTATTTATAAGTGGGTAATAATATTAGAAATAGGTTATAAAATTAAACCAAGCCTATGGGTGGTTTCCCCTAGCTAAAACACCTTAATCTATACTATATAATAAATAAAGATTTTGGAGTGACACTAGTCACTCTGATATTCACCCTCAACATTTTTTTCTCGCCTCTCTCTCCTATTAATTACACAAGTTTTTTTAATTTTTTTTGTTTCCCGTCTCTCTCTCCTATTAAATAATAATGAATTTTATAAAAAAATTACTTAAAAAAATATGTATGTTCATAAACTATTTTTATAAATTGAACATTTTTCATTCTTTTTATAAAATGTTTTTAAAAAATAATTATTTTACCAATAACATCCAACATACAAAACTTTATAAAACTACTTGTTTACAACAATTTGTCTTTATTCAACCCATTTAATACATGGGTTTTAACCTAGTATATTAATACAATAATATAGGGATTATTTTATAAAAGTAACATATTGGATAAAGCCCTTAAAAATAAAAATGCACGAGACCGGACTCGAACCCGGGTCTCCTGTGTGTGAGTCCAAAGCCTTAACCATCTATTGTGAAAAAAGCCCTTAAAAATAAAAATGCAGGAGACAGAACTCAGATCAAAATGGTTTTAACATTCAAGTTCCTGTGGTTTCCCTCCCACACACACCAGCGATCGAATCCAAGCCCTAAAACCCTCGAATCTGATTTCGATTGACTCAAAAGGTATAGGGGTTTTGTAAATCGGGTCATGGCAATTCTGTGGGTAGGTGTAATTGGAAAATTATCATGTTTTGAATCATTTAATTCCATATTAAAAGGCTGAAACCCTAAGTGAAGAACACAAATTCAAATCGATCAATTTTGATAATAGAAATGTCTGAATTCGTGGGGCTATTACTGATTAGACCATTACAAATCTGATGATGTAGTTTAATTTTATTTAGATTAAGTATAGGTATGGATTAGATTAAACAAAAAAGCATAAGAACCTAGATTCGATCCGGTTTCGATATTATGAAATAAACCATGGATTTCATAGGGCTTCCAATGGGTGGATGGTTTCGAAGCTAACCATACTAATTGATTGAATTGAGATCAAGTCTAGACCCGAATTCGATCAAACGTAATTGGGATGAACCCTAGAATTAGTTCTTGTTAAATTCGATAATGTAAGCCATGATAATGTTAGTGCTTATGATCAAGACACTAAAACGAAGGTAATGGTGTAAGTAATTACCAGAATGCGACTCAAATTGATGGCTCCCGACTAGATTGGGTGTCGACGCTGACGGGTTCGATCTCCGGCAACTCGGACAGCTTCTCCGGTCAAATTGATGGGTGGAATTGCTTCTGAGATGTTCGTCGAGTGTTTTCAGAGAATCAATTTGTGATAATGGTCGACGGTTTTGGACTTAATTCCCATAATTAAGATTAATTTCGAATAAATACTACGATTAAAGCATCAATGATGGTCGTTAATGAAATTATCATGCAAATCAGTTACAAATTCGAGCAGAAAATGGTTTTTAATTCAAATTTGGATCCAATGCTACGAGTTTGACTTTTTAAGTCAACATGAATCAAGAATTTGGTAATTACAGGTTTAGTCCCTGCAGTTATATGATTTAGGTTTAGCAGTTTGGCAGAAATAGTCCTTGTGGTTTGGATTAGGTTATCTAGGTTAAGAATCTTGTTAGTTTGACCATCAACAAGTCAACAGAATGGGTTTTGACTAATTACACAATTAGACCTTGCAGTTTTAAGTTTAGATTATGATAGAACTAGTCCCAGAGGTTTGAGTTAATTTAATTAGCTTAACTTTAACTGAGTTTGGTTAACGGAGTTAACCTGAAAAGTCTGGATTGTCACACAATAAATGGTGACCAGGGAATATTTGATGCACATATAGAAATAACTTGTGCTGAAGCCCGATTTACAATACGAATAACCACAAAGATGTTCGTCTTGATGCTCATCTGCTTCCTAGTGAAAAAAAAACTATCTCAGATGTTAGCCGAATACTCTATTCCTCGTTTTCTAAAAACTTTCAATCGAAATCCATATCCTGTACCCAAATATAAATATGATTAATTTTTTTGCTAGCCTTAGTGGTTGACATCTAAACTTTCCTTGTAAACTAATTATTTTGTTATTTCTCGATTTAAATAATATCGTTATTTTGTTCAAACAAAACTTTTATCAAACCCTTGATTTATATATTTTATCTAGAGTATAAACTATTTACAAACCCATTTACTTCGTAAAGAAATTTAATACCCGTCTTGCACAAATTGTTTTATAAAAGCATTAACAAATGTTTCCACCTATTAATAATGACTTGACTAATTATTTTATTATGACTTTTATTCCGTTAAACTAATTATTACTTAAAATCTTGGCTTAATTATTAAATATTAAGGTCATTATTATCTTTTGAAGTATCTTATTTATGATGATTGAATTAAATAAATAAAAGGTTTTTATTTATCCAATTATTCATCCACTGAAATTATTATTTTCACTTATTTATTTTCAAACACGAGTAAAAGTTCAATTACTTGTTATTTACAAACAAAAAGCTCAAATCAGTTATTAATTCTAAATACCTATAACTTTTCTCATCACCTTGCGGCTTCGAAAATGTATGAATTTACTAGCCACTTTGAAAAGATGAATCCTTTCGCACAGGCGTTAACCATCCATCAACAAAAAATGAAAACTTAAAAACCAATTACCTACATTATGCAACACGATTCGGTAGTTTACGTTACTCATGAGGTTCAACTATTTACATACGAACGTTCATAATATACCTGAAACTAAATTGTTTATATTATACACGCAACTTGATTGTTCACGTTATACATGAAACTTGGTTGTATACAAAATACATGATTATTTACATTATACAGGAAACTTGATTACTTGCAATATACATGATACTAGATTGACCACCTTATAGATGGAACTTGATGCATGATACTAGATTGGTCACACGATACATGATATTTGGTTATTTACAATATGCATAATACTAGATTATTTACGCTATACATTAAACTTGAGTGTTTACAATACACACGAAACTAGGTTGTTTACATGAGGCATGATTATTCACTTTATCTATGAAAATTGATAGCTATAAACTTTTGAGCTACTCGGGGTTTGACGTATTATTGTTCTAACATGAGGAAGATATAAAATTTTAAGCTACTCGGGGTTTGTGGTATTCTTGTTCAAACGCGAGTGAGCTATAAACATTATGGGTAACCTAGGAGGGTATGCCATCTACTTAGTGTTGGAACCTAATAGTCCATAGAAATCAATTAGGTTTTAGAAGTATAACTTCAGAGTTTTCGGTTGAAAACATTTTTCGATCAAGAAGATTTCGATCGAAAACTCTCTAGTATAAATAGTTGTGTCTTTTGTATTTTAAGTAACTTTTTCATTTTGTATTGTGATTTTACAAGTTAATCAAAAGAGAATTTTTGTGTGTTTCTGCTGTTAATACTAGATTACATTACTTGATTAACGAAGCTAATCATCATGAAGTATGCATTGGGTGTGATTGATAGTATTGAGATTGTTCTTCTTTGATTTGTTCATTTTGATGTGGATTTGATTTCTTAATTGATTTCGCCAATTCAGTGAGTGATTGAAGACTTTATCCCTGAATATCAATAGATCTGAGGGATTCACAAGTGGTATCAGAGCTGTTGGTTAATAGCTCTTGGTGTTTAAGATGATTTTAAGTCAAATCTGATCAAATTGAAGTAATTTGGGTGCCAATGTTGCTGATTTGAAGCTAGTTTTGATGGAGATGAAGTTTGCATCAAGTTTGAAGACTTGATTCTTTACTCGGATCATCATAGAAAGTTTTTGGTCAATTCAAGTGTTCTTCTGTTGAATTGTCTGAAAAGTTTGTTTGAAGTAACCGAAAACTCTGTTTGAAGAAATCGACAAGTATTGTCCGAAAGTTCATCTGTCCGAAATATTCTGACTTTTCGATCGAAAAGTATTGTACTAAGTTTTCGACCGAAAAGTTATAAGTTGGAATTTTTTCTGATTTCGACCAACTTTCAAATTACAAGTAAAGAATGACTGGAAAGGTATACGATACTGAGAGGGTTATTGGGAAATCACCACCGATGCTGAAATTAATATCAGAATTTTCAAATTGGAAGATAATGATGAAGGCTTATTTTAAATTTATTGAACACACACTTTGGGAATCAATTGTAAATGGTCCTCACATTCCTAAGACTGCAAATGCTGATGGGTTAGTCCCGATTGCTGATCCTGGTCTTTATTCAGAGGAAGATAAGAAGTTAATTTAAAAGGGATAACAGAGCATTGGGTTCTATTATTCTAGCACTTCCGACTGAGTTGTATTTGAATTTTGAGCAACATGAAACTGGTCAGGGTCTGTGGAACGCTTTGTGCTTAAGATTTGAGGGTAATGCAACTCTTCAGGAAAGCAGAACTGATCTTCTATTGAAGCAATATAACATGTTTAGTTATAAAAAGAATGAGACTCTCAGTGAGCAGGTGACTATGTTTACAACCATAATCAACAGGTTGAGAAAAATGGGAGTAAAATTTGAAGAGTATGAGCTAGGAAAGAAGATGTTAGACTCACTACCAGATTGTTGGAGCATACCTTGTATGCTAGTCAAGAACACAACTACATATCTAAAGAGTAAAACACTTGATGATATTATATATTTACTCGAGTCTTATGAATTGGATGCAAAGAAGAGAGAACTGAACAACAAAGATAAACAAAATAACTCAAGTTCAACAAATGCAGCATTATTTTCAGGAAGTAGTGAAGGAAATAGTGGAACAAAACCTGAGAAAAACAAAGGTTGTTGTGAACACTCCTCTGGTGAGAAAGTCAAGTTATCTAGAAAAATCCCTGAAGATCAGATTGCTATGTTCGGGGCTTTCATGAGCAGCTACGATGCACTAGTGACAGGAAAGTTACAACCTGTTGTGCATGATGTAGAAGATCTTGCTCAGATCAATCCTCATGATTTAGAATATATGGACTTGCAATGGCAGATGGCCATGATTCATGAATCTGATAAGGTTGGGAAGGTTAAGTTGCAGTTTGGAAAAAAAGGTTGGTTTTGACAAAGCTAAACTTAGTTGCTACAACTGTCAACAGCTTGGTCACTTCGCTCGTGAGTGTACCAAGGACAAGAAAAAAAAGGTTAAGGGAAGCATGGTTAAGCTGGTGGAAATGATTCATGAATCTGATAAGTCAAAAAAGGCTCCAACTGCACTCATGTCCAAACAGCTGAGTAATTATGAATGGGAGGATGAGATTGAGGATGCTGAGGATGAAATAGATGAAGCCTTGATGGCTGAAATTGAAGATTCAATGAAACCATCTGATATTACCAGTGACTGTGTGCTCAAAACCGATTCTAAAGGAAAGGGCAAAGCTGATGTTTCTGATGAAACTTCATCTGAGGATGAGATAAATTCTTAAAATAAATTTGATATATGTTCCTCATTGTGTGTAGATCGAATGCAAAATTATCATGCAGCAAACACGATTCTGATTGCTGAAAATGATAAACTAAAAAGAGTAAACAAAGAATTGAAACAAAATGAGGTAAATTTTACAAGAAAAATTAAAGCAATATTGAAAGATAATGTAACATTTAAAGAATATTTGGATAAAAAGGACGTTTTAATCAAAGATCTTTCAGAAAAACTTATCAAATCTGAAACTTATTTAATAAAAGAAAGAGTAATTGTTTCAAAGTGGAAGATGCAACAAAATGTCTTTGATGAATGTGTGAGCAAACAGAGAACTGTTTATATCAAAGACGGGTTGGGTTACAACAAGGTTCCACATCCTGAGAATTTTGTACCTTTTCCTGAACCGCATGAATCGAATGAGTTGATGAATGTCGAAAATTCTAACTTTAATGATATGTATATTAGTGCAAATATAAACTCAGGGTGTGTGGATGGTGAAAATGAACTTGATGGAATGAAAAGTTTTTCAGCTTTCAATAAACAGTGCACTAGGGAGTTTATTAGGGACTGTAAACAATACCTAGATGTTGACTGTAATCTAGATAAATTTGTTTCAATTCCTAGTTTAAATGTTGTTGCAAAAAATATTAATGCTTCTGATTCTGATATTTCTTATGTTTTGGCATGTTCTACTAACGGTTGTGTTGAGTTTGATTATGTGTCTGAAGTGTCATCAACATCTACTTTCTTTTATAAAGTGGTACGTACAGCTAGAGATTATGTCCCACTTAATAAACTCTCAAGTCTAGTTGGTGATGTGGTCTTAAATAAGTTTGGAAATCCTCTGATTCAAGAGTATGATTTGTCAAGTGAGAGACCAAAGAAAAATAATGCCATAGCACCAGAGAATCATATTCTTACCAGTGAGACAGAGAACAATAAAGTTGTCAAAGTTCATTGATGTCAAAGATAAGTCTATTCAAATAAAAAAACAATTAAGAGAGAAAAGTTATGGCATAACGAGTGAAGTAGGCGAGTGTTCAAAGTCAAAGTCAAAGTCAAAGCCTAAGAGCTACAATTGCTTTTTGTGTGATCAGGTTGGTCATTTTGCGAGAAATTGCAAACACAACTCTAGTGAGTCAAGGTTCACAAAGAACAAAGCGAAAGTTAAGAGCAACGTTAATCGGCATTTCAAGCGAGCGTCTGAGAACGACAGTGTGTCAGAGTCCGGAGTGATACAAAGATACAGTCGTGATTACTTGCTTTCCAGAAATTATCATGCTTTATATTCTAATGTTTGCCGTGATTATGTGCTACCAAAGTTTGGGAATAAACGTGTCCCAAAAGGTTCACAATATGTGAAGAAATTTAACCAACCAATATATTTTGCTAAAAAAAAATTACAATAAAATATGCGAAAAATGTTGGTTATGTTTGGAAAGTTAAAAATGAACAATCTTCACATATGGTTGGAATAAAGAAAAATATAAAATTGAAAGAAAAAGATGTTAAAGATGTTAAGACTGTAAAAGGTAAAAGTCAGCTCGGGTCAAAGATGACCTGGATACCTGTTTATCATTAACTTTGTCTTGAATGTGGAGAGTTTAACCGGGAGGACTATTAACAATGCTTGTCATGTTGATAGCGGTTGCTTAAGGCACATGACTGGACAAAGAAAAATTCTGGAAATTTTTTGAACTTTTGATGGAGGTTTTGTTGCATTTGCTGGAGATAAAAAGGGAGGAAAAATAACTAGTCAAGGAACAGTGTCGAATGAACTCATAACATTAGAAAAAGTAAATTGTGTGTCTCAATTGGAATTTAATTTCTTTGCTTACACTGATAGCGATTATGGAGGTTGTAATTTGGACACGAAGTCAACTTCAGGTGGATGTCAATTTTGGGGGAGAGACTGGTGTCTTGGCAGTGTAAGAAACAAACGAATGTATCCACATCAACTACTGAAGCTGAGTATACTGCTGCCTCGAGCTGTTGTTCACAAGTTATCCGGATTCAACATCAAATGCTAGATTTTGGAGTAAATTTTCTGGAAACTCAGATATATTGTGACAACGAGGCAGTGCTCGGAATAGTAAAAAATCCCATTTAGCATTCCAAAACAAAGCACATTGCGATCAGGTTACATTTCATTCTGTTAGGACATAGATTTGTAATGACAAAAGCTTGTAATAGTTAGATTTTATGTCTTTATGTTTTTGTTATGTAATTGTATAAAGTTGCTAAGTGTTTTTACAAGTGTGCCTAGAGGCGAACTTGTTAAGTTCGCCTGGTCTATCAGAGGCGAACTTAATAAGTTCGCTTAGGTCTAACTGAGGCGAACTTGTTAAGTTCGCTTAGTCTGTTTCAGGCGAACTTAATAAGTTCGCTTACAGCAGGTTAGTTTCTATATATATGTGTTTACAGAGTCATTAGATATAGAACAGAACAGAGAGAATGAGATTGGTCTGACTGAGTCTGTAAACCATTGTGAATCTGAATATATTTGAGAAGTTTATTTACTCGTGTTGTTTGAATTGTCGGTTAGTATACAAACGTTAACACGAAGGATTCCGCACTTCATGTTATAGCAACGTCATATCACGAGTTCGATCAGTAGTTGAGTTACCTGGACCTACACATTCGTGACTGTTTTGAGAATGGGCTGATTAAAGTGGTCCATGTCGATACCCTAGAGCAAAAAGCCGATATTTTTACAAAAGATTTTTCAACGGATCGGTTTAACTCTTTGGTTGAGATGTTGGGGATTATTTCTTTAAAAAAAAAAATTTAATAATAAATAGTCCATTTTTGAACTAAAAGACCTTAGAAATATGTTCCTCAAAAGTTTTTCTTTTCAGTGTTAAGATTGTGTTGTGTATGCTTGATATGTGTGATTAGCTTAATGAATGTTTGTTCTCATATGTGATGTAATTAGTAAATAAAGTCACATCACAATTTTAGGGGGAGAATAAAAGAAAAAGAAAATTTGTGTGTCTGAATGACGTACATATAGGAAATGATAGTACAAGTGTGTGCTGAGCTTATGCATGAATTGGATATGATGGTGACATCGGTTATAATGTTTGATATGCTGGAAGGCTCTGCATATGTAAGTTAGGTGATATTTGTGTGATTAACTAATTCGCAATCTTTGTGTTTTACCCACATTGAATATCGGTACTTTCATCATTCGAATGCAAAGTGAATCTAGTCATAACATGAGACCAGGATCTTGATGAGTTCTTAATACAATTTGTTTGCTCTATTGACTATATACGTCAAATATATGATTTAGAGTTAAACACCTTCATACAGCTGATGGTTCTGGTGAAAATCTCAAATGGAAACCAGGAAGTCGGTCTGTTTCACCCTTTGAATCATTCGTGATTTCAATTGACATATCCAATATATTATGGATATCCGCATACCCAAATCATTTATGATTCTTTACATCTCATATGAATCAATATGATTCTATAGTATCTCAGAAACCAAGACAATGAATCAAAATGATTATGAATCAATATGATTCCAATCAAATCCACTTGGATTATTTTTCCTGTGCTAAGAACGCTACCTTCATGCTGGAGATTGGATCATGATCTGGAGAAATTTTGTGTTAATTCTAAGTTCATTCCATCTCAATTGTGGGGTACACACTGCATTGATTAATACAATCTTAAATGTCACACGGTATTTGCTGAAACGTGATGCATGAGTTTATGTGGATAGCAATACTGGCAATCAAGGTTGAATTGTTTAGATCGTGATTTGATATGCAGTGTAGTTAAGACAATATACATTTTTGATCCTATGTCATTTCAGTTCATCAAAAGAAAATGTCTGAATAAAGTAGTTGTTATGATCTGGATTTTATGTTTAAAGTTTTTTTTTTGTTTTTGTTTTGTTTCTTTTGTGTGTGAAAAATAAAATTCTGGAACAGGTCTTAATGATGTCAAAATGGATTTAAATATATAAAAAAATTGGTTTGAAAATTTTCAAAATTTATCATGTTTGGAGTTTTCGGTCGAAATCTCTTGACCGAAAATTAATCATCTGAAATAGTTTTCGATCGAAAAGTCATGACTGAAATTTTCGGTCAAGATTTGAAAAGTCTATATATTCAAAGTTTTTGATTGAAAAGATTTTTCCCACTTGTATCTCTCTCTTAACCGTATCATTTCAAGTGTTAAAGATTCGTACGAAAAGGTGGTTGCTCGTGACGTCATCTAGATTCTCAGTGGTTTTCGATCATCCGGGTATGTTCTCTTGATTCATAGAGGTTGATAGGTTAGATCCAAAGCCGTAGTTTTGATTTGAATTTATGAGTTTTTGAATCGCCCGAAAACTAGGAAGAATGAACCGAAAAGTCGGTTGAATGGATCGAAAAGTATTTCAGATGGAAATGAAGTTAATTCTGATTCGTCCGAAATGTGTTGTATTTACTGATCCAGAATTACAAAGACCAGAATTACAGAAGAAAGAGAAAACTACAGGATTGTATTTACAAACAAAGACCGTACCTTCTAGACCTCCTCCGTCTAAGGGTATTGTATTTACTGATCCAGAATTACAGAAGAAAGAGAAAACTACAACAAGACTTGATAAAGGCAAGGGTAAAGCTAAAGAGGTACCAAGGAAGCATAAGTCCAAAAGATCTAGAGGTTATGAGTTAGTTGATGAAGAGTTTCTTAACTATGCAACCAGGGAAACTGCAGATGTTGTTAGTCAATTGAAGACTCAGATCTCAAACTTGCAAAGTAGAGAAGCTACTAATTCCAAAGAGATCAGAGAGTTGAAAATTGAAAGTACTAAACAAAAGGGTGTAATAGCTCAACAGCAGCAACAGATTGATTAACTTCAGAAGATGGTACAGGATTTAATAGCTCTTATGGGTGTTCAAATTGGTACAAACCTAGCAGAAAATGTTGAAGAGATTCAGAGTCCAGCAGCCACTGAACCAGTTCCTTCTACTAGTGAACAAGTTCTAACTCCAGTTTTTGAAGCAACTATGTATGAAGACAACATGTTATTTGATGTTGATATGCTTCTCAATGATGAAGGTGAAGGATTGGAGAAAATTAATGAGAATCAAGAAGAGACAGAGAAGGAAGAAGAAGATGATGATGAAGAAGTGGTGATCACTGGTGAAAGAAAAGATGATAACAATTCTTCAGATGATGATGATAATAGTGGTGGTACTGGTGGTGTTGGTGGAAGTGGAAAAACAATTGAAGATGCTGAACAAGAAACTCCAACAAACACTGAATACAAAAAGTATGAATATGAACAAAAGCAGATGTATGTTGAAGAAGATGGTTCAGTGATTAGTAAATTGGATAAGCTTGTAGATGAAAGAGAGCCATTTACTGTTCCTGAAGATATTGAATCACCATCTAAAAGGCCAAACTCTTCAAAGATTGACAAGAGTACTTGGTGGACAGTGACTGAGAAGCCATCAATTGTAGAAAAGATTACACAGACAATAAAGAGTCCAGAACAAGCGTTAACTGGTGAAATATTAGCATGGATGTATGATGGTGAAAAGAAGATGTATGTAATAAAGAGATGTGATGGGAATATCCAGTATTTTGACAGAAGTTCAAAGTTAAACACATTGCCATACTGGGATATTCGAGAGCTAAGTCAACTGATGATGATCAATCCATCAAACAATTCATTTGCTGCTAATTTTGAAGAATTTTTAAAGAGAGAGTGTGGAAAATCTAAATTTGAAAAGTTCAAACCACAGGTGCTTGAATGTAGAAAGTTGAAAAGAAATGATAAAGACGGCAAAAGAAGATTTAGATACATTGTGAAGCCTGCTGATACAGTTTCAACTGTTTACATTCCAGCATGTAAAGAGACGTTCTTTAAAAGCTTCAAGAAGTGGATGTATGATAGCAAAACACATGAAGCTGTGATTATACAGGATCATTTGCCAGAAGTCAGAGTTTTTGATCCAGTGGATTTGTTTAGCTTTTCTGATGATGATCTAAAGATTTTGTATGCGAATCCTATTAGATGTTATATGAGCACGGAGATTAAAACTGAAGCAAAGTTGTATATGAGAGTCGTGGCTCGATGTTTTTCAAGAAGACATGAAGCTAAAGTGATCAAGAAGAGACTTGCTGCTCTGGATGCTAAGAATGTAAATGTTAAAGTCAAATCCAAGCCTGCAAAAGACACCTTTTGAAGAATTGATGTTCTGTGGACTAGGGGGAGATTGTTGGAACCTAATAGTCCATAGAAATCAATTAGGTTTTAGAAGAATAACTTTAGAGTTTTCGGTCGAAAACTTTATGTTTTCGGTCGGAAAATGTTTTCGGCCGAAAACATTTTTCGATCAAGAAGATTGTAACATCCCAAAAAAAAATAATAAAACGACAATTATAATAACGGAATAAATGAACGAAGCATGACGGGTCGGGCCGGATGGGCTAGAAGGGGAGCCTCCCCTATAAATAGCCAAGGATCATCACCATTTTATCTCATTTGCAACATCTAGAGAGAGAAACCGTAGAGAGAGAAAGTTGACGGATCGACCCGAGATTTTAGCAAAGTGTTACTCCATAGCTCGTGAGAAGAACCTCCGGACCAGATGCTCGATTCAGGTAACGATCCGACCTAAATCTGAGTTTTAGTTCGTTTTTGGGTTTTTCGGGTTTTGGGTGAAAATGTAACATTTTAACGGATGAAACTGAAGGATAAACATAGATTTGAGATCCTTAATGGAAAACGAACGTTTTGATTGCAAACAGGTTCGGGATCTTGACGTGATCAGACCCGAATGAGAAAGTTAGGGTTTTTGCGAAGAACAGGTCGTGCGTACTTATCAAGTACGCACGGAGCAGGTCCTGCGTACTTACCAAGTGCGCAGGAAGAGGAACCTGCGTACTTACCAAGTGCGCAGGAAGAGGAACCTGCGTACTTACCAAGTGCGCAGGAAGAGGAACCTGCGTACTTATCAAGTACGCAGGAAGTAGGGTCTGCGCACTTGCTAAGTGCGCAGGCATCAGATTGTCTAAGTAAAGTTAGTATGTTTAGAATGGTTAAACCATTAGAGTCAGGATTGAGTCTGATTTGTATTTAATTACCTAATTCAGATCGTACGTGACGTTGTTGGGCCTTTGTTTAGCACAACCAAGACTAGCTTATCAGGTGAGTTCTAGAAGCCCTTCTTTAAATGCTTTAATTAATGTTTTTGGGCTGGTGTGCATACATATGAAACTATGTTTACAAAATGATGCTTACGAAACTATGTTTACGAAATTTGATGTTTTGGAATGAATGGTTTACGGAAAGAAAGTCTTATGAATGGAATGTTTACGAACGAAATGTTTATAAAGAAATGGTTTGAATAAAGTAAAAAGGGTTTTGAAAATGGATGAAACGTTTTATGAAAAGAAAAGAAAAAGGGCAAAGGTTTTAAAGAAGTCATTACAAATCTAATCTGTCGAATGATTAGAATTGACGAACGATTGGAATTGACGAACGAAGTCTGGGAATGAGATTCCCAGCCTTGTGGTAGATTATGGACAGCGAGCCATAGTTTCCATAAGAGCAACAGGGGCAGTGCCTTGGTGGCCTGCCAATGGTTTGTTGTTGTACAACTGGTAAGGGAGTAACGACGGTTACTCGAGTGATGACGATCATCCTAAGAGAATGAGGTAAGGGGAAATCAATGACGGCGATACGTAACGGTTGATTCCCAAAGGAAAGATGCGTGTTGGGCAATGACGGCGATTCGTAACGGTTGACCCCACGTATTGAATGGTTGTGGCAATGAAGGTGATACGTAGCGGTTGCCCACAACATCAAAGGTTCTTTCGGGGACACAGAGACGCTTAAAGAAAGATACAGACTGTAGACATTAATGTATGACTTAAATGAATGTTAAAAGTTTTAAACGAACGATCCGTTCAAAGGCGTTTATGATGATGATAAAAGGTTTTAATGTTTTAATGATGAATGAAAGGCCCTGTTTTCTTATACGTGATGTTAAACCCTAACGAATGTTTTGAATGATGAACCATTTCTTAAATTGAACGAAACCTAGAACTCACCAGCGTAGCTGACTTTTTAGTGTGCACATTCAGGTTAAGGCAGGTATGGATGATGGACGGTGATGCTTGGCAAGCGAGAAGAGTTACCCGGTCGATCATGAAGACTGGCATCCCGTTATGATTAGATTAAGATATGTTTATGTAATAGACTATGTTACGCTTCTGTTGTTAAACAATGTAATGGTTATGTTTTATTGAAGTATTTTCCGCTGCGTTATTTGATAATCAAGTTTAAGAACTGTTTGTGAATGAGTAAATCCAACAAGTGAGGCCTCCCGGGTTTGGGGCATTACAAAGATTTCGATCGAAAACTCTCTAGTACAAATAGTTGTGTCTTTTGTATTTTAAGTAACTTTCTCCTTTTGTATTGTGATTTTACAAGTTAATCAAAAGAGAATTTATGTGTGTTTCTACTGTTAATACTTGATTACATTACTTGATTAATGAAGCTAATCATCATGAAGTATGCATTGGCTGTGATTGATAGTATTGAGATTGTTCTTCTTTGATTTGTTCATTTTGATGTGGATTTGATTTCTGAATTGATTCTGCCAATTTAGAGAGTGATTGAAGACTTTATCCTTGAATATCAACAGATCTGAGGGATTCACACTTAGGGCACCCATGTATGGGATTGAGCCACCTTGATTGTCTCTACTCCCTGATTAACTTTACTATCTAGACACATAATTACTTGTTAGTAACTCATTCAGGAAAAAAAATAATAAACTAACTGTTTTTGGGTGTTCCCCCACCTCTGTAACCACACACAATCGAATGATCTATACGGACCAAATGATGATTTGAGTAATTATGGGTGCACACGTAATTATAAAAGTCTTCGCACGTAAAACATAATAAATTATGTCGTGTGTGATGACATAAAACCTACGGTGATATAGAGTAACGTAACTAATGGGATATGATAAAGGCATGATGGATATACCACTGGTATATCCTATATATATATATATATATATATATATATATATATATATATATATATATATATAAGTGGTCCTATCATATTGTCAGAAGTAACGTTGTCCGTATCACGTAGGGTTTCTTATTACTTTGACTTTAACCAATCCTTAATTAATGACATTACTCGAACATCTTAGAATACATCTTAAACAAGTTTAGATCTTAAAGTTCCTATCATCCTCAATACAAGTGATGCATCCCATCATTTGAGCCCAAAATCATTCTAGTACAATCTTCTCCTTATTTTTATTCAAACAAAATCAATGCCACCATAAATACATAACGAGATGACTCGACCTGAACCTTGTCATAAACTATACTCCTCAAACCAACAAGCAAAACTAGTTGAGAATCCAAACACACAGCTATATTCCAGAACCCTCCTAAACAATTTCGGGACGAAATTTCCTAAAGTAGGGGAGACTGTAATCCCCAGGAAATTCCGGCTTATATTTTTTACTTTTCCGGCACTTGTAATCTCATTATTTTATGATTCCATCCACTCATTTCAATGAAAGTTATCCTATTTATCTATTCCATCTCATGAGCATAAACTCATACATACATTAGGGGCATTCAGTTCAAATTTAATGAATATTTATTTGGGGCCTTAAATGTTTTAATACTATTAAACAAATACATAAATATATGCTATAAATCCAATAAATAAATGTAAGAGTTTATAAGGATTAAGTTATATAAAATACAAAGTAAATAAACCTTAAATAAATAAAACCATTTTTATTTTACAACAATTATAGTTTGCATTATAGTAGTTAGTAATAATATAGAAATCATTAAACTTATAATTTTATGTGTTAGAGTCTTCAGCCTCAACCCCGGGTCCTGTCCAGCAGTCGAGTGTGTGTGTGTGTTGGGTTGGCCCAGACTCGACGCGGGTTAGAGTCCTAGGAGCCTGTTTTTGATACTTTTTCTTTTAATCCATTTTAACACACTACTTAAAAATTAAAAATTTCAAATTTATTTTTTTAATAAATTACATAAACATATTCTACAAACCTTATAAAAACAGAAAATATAATTTAGTTTTTAACTATTTAATTTTATTAAAAACCTATTATAAAATCCTATAAATTCTTGAATAAACAATAGAAAGATTTGTTGGACAAATTAGTTATATTATTACATAAATTTTGATTATATGTTTAAAGCTTTATAAATACTTAAATGATTAAAATGAATGATTTGTTGGTACAAATTTAATTTTATTAATTATCTTTATATTAGCAATTTTTATTAAAGAAATTTGGATTTAATGTGTAGACATTAATAATCTTCTTTAAACTTATAAATAATTATTTTGGGTGAATAATTGTTTAAAACACTTTCAAATTTACAAAAAGAAATGCTTAAAATGATTATTGTAAATAATTGTTTTACACAATGTTCAACTAAATGCATTTAAAACCTATTTATCAACTCTTTATAATTCTCATTAAATGAAATTATTTAAATGTATAACTAACCATTTTATTAAATTAACTACACCTTTTCCATTCCCAAATTTATTTATAAGTTATTTTATAAATGAATCCAAATGTATTATCTTATTCCATTTCATAATCTCACTTATCGATTTTGTGGAATCATTGTATAAGCTAACTACTAAATAATTGATTTTCATTAATCGTAATTAAATCTTATGAACAACTTCTATTTCAATACTAACTTACAAAATATATACAAGTGCATCTTCAAACCAAACCCTACCAAACGCCAAAACCCTAGAATTTCACTATCTTATTTCAACTCACTTTAAACTTAGAATATAAATTATCTATGTAAGTTTATTGTGAGAAATCCTCACAATAACTATTCATCTCATCAAACCCTATCACTACCAGCTTCAACTCAATTGAGTTTACATAGCCCCTTTGTAACATCCCAAAAATAGTAAATAAATAAATAATAACGCGGTCGATATTTAATCGTCATAGATGAAAGGAAAATGGATGGGCTTGGGCTCGGCTCCAACGGGTCGAGGGAAGCCCAGGTATATAAGGGCCAAGACAGCCTTAAACTTGCAAACTTCCACCATTTGCAAAGTTAGAGAGAGAAAGGAGAGCTCGGGCTTAGAGAGAGAAAGTTGACGGATCAACCCGGAATTGAAGGAGCACGTTACTGTTGAGCTCGTACGCAAAACCTCCGAATCCAAATCCCAATCCAGGTAACGATTCGACCCTAAACTGAGTTTTTGTTTAATTTAGGATTTTCAGGTTTTAGCTAAATAAGTGACGTTTTTACGGATGAAACTTGAAAATAAGCTCAGGACTAACATCTAGAATGAAAACCGCACGTTTTGAACAAAGAAAGTTGTAAGATTGGCACGATTAGATCCGCATGCAAAAGATAGGGTTTTTGCGGGGAAGCAGGTCCTGCGTACTTATCAAGTACGCAAGAAGCAGATCCATTGTACTTATCAAGTACGCAAGAAGAATGTTCTGCGTACTTAGCAAGTACGCAAGAACATGGCCCTGAGCACTTGCTAAGTGCGCAGGCAATAGGCTGGTTAGTAAAGTCAGTATAGTCGCCTAATTCAGAATGGTTTAACCGTTAAAGTCGGGATTAGGTCTGATGTATGTGTAATTAATCAATCCAGATCGTGTGTGCCACTCGTTGGACCGCTGTTAGGACAGGACGAGACTAGTCCATCATGTGAGTTCTATGTGCCCCCTCTATGTTATGTGCAAACCTTATTAAATTATTTGGGGCTGAAGTGTATACGCTAAATGAATAAATGTTATAAATGCCAATGTGATCATACGTGATATATACATATACGTATCAAAATAAATGATGAACAAAGAATGAAACGTATGATTATAAAGAATGAATGAAAGAATGACATAACGTGAATGAATGAAATCTTGCTTTATATTTTATATATTGCATATTATGAATGTATGCAAACGTTGTGGACGCTTCGATGACAACGGCTACTTCGGTAGACGGACGACCACGTGACTATTTTTCAACCGGGACAAAAACATTCCTTCATAAGCTGGGACGTATAAAAGGCACTCACGGACTGTCGAAGCAAATGCATTATTACATGTAGAACGGTTGCATATGTAATAGTCGCGTGGGAAACGGATGCCTATGGGCAGACGGGTGAATGAACGGAGGCGGACGGACAAAGGTTGTCGGATGGATTTACGTTATGACGGACGGTTTCTAGGGTCGGACAGTTTATGAAAAGGACTACGATGGTAGTTCTCACGGCGTTTGTCTTTGTGACTCACACGACAATTATGACGGGTTGATCACCCATATGTGTATGACCAATGAATGTTCTCCCCAAGGTAAGTATGTATATACTCAGTATGAATGTTATGTGAGAACAGTAAAACAAAGAATATGCAAAAGCACATATATTATATATATATATATATATATAATACTTAACGATAAGATAAATGTTATGTCTGATTGTTTTTAAACTAGAACTCACCAGCGTTAGCTGACTTTTAGTATACATTTCAGGTAAAGAAAGGAAGGGTCGTGCGAAGGCGTGATGGTTACTCGACATGAGACTGACATCCCACTTTTATATATGCTAAGATAATGTTATGTTTTTATTGTTAAGACTTCCGTTGTTACGTTACGTTACGTTACGTTACGTTACGTTACGTTACGTTACGTTACGTTACGTTACGTTACGTTACGTTACGTTACGTTACGTTACGTTACGTTACGTTATGTATTCGAATAATGTTTGCTTTCGCTACTCTTGAATGCTTGTAAATTAAATTCAGTATTATGACTATGGTTATGAGTAAATCTAACAAGTGAGGTTACCCAAGAAAGGGGCCTTACAAGTTGGTATCAGTGCGTTTGTTTGAGAGAATCAGACATCCCTAAATGTCTGGACTCAAGCTGAATATGGGACCAACGCACGGATGTCAGTATGGGTAACAAAGCCAACGCCAGCACGGTAACTAAGTACTAAAGTTAATGCACTTGGGTAAGAATAGATACCTTAACTTAGAACAAACAGATGTCAATGTCACAACCGATTTGAAGAGTTTTGAACCCGAAAAGCAATGTAAATTAGTAATCACAAACCGGTCACTGTAATTAAAAATTTACCTTGCTCGTACTGTTCTAAAACTATGATCTGAAGGAACGGCATTGATGTATTCCTTTTATAACTATCAGGAAACTAGGAACTATGGCTGGTGGAGGAAGAACCGGACACCGAGGCGGTCGCATTGGCGAGTCGGTAGACCTCCATTGAGTCAAAGACATGAAGAGGAAGAGAGTGTGCACGAAACAGATGTGACCCCAACTGGGAATGACAATCAAGGGTCTCTACAGTTGGAACCCGAGGTCAGGGATGCTATTGCCCGTGAAGTTGTACTCACTCTGAAGAAAGTATTTCCTGATCTACTATCCGAGGCACTAAAGAAAAGTATAGATGAGGATGAAGGAGACCATGAAGAGAAAGTGTATGACAGTGATGGGGATGAAGCAAAGGTGGGATCAAGCAATCGTAGGTGTACTTACAAAGGTTTCAAAGATGGAGACCCACCCAAGTTCGATGGGAACAAGGATTCAGTGGCAACGTTTGAATGGATTGAGAGGATGAACGCTGTAATCAACATCAGCGAGTGTCGACCGGACCAGGCTGTTAAGTATGTTGCTCATTCTTTCCCCAATGAGGCACTAAGTTGGTGGAGGAACATTCAGAGGACTAAGTCGCCAAACGCTCTTGCTAGAATGACATGGGAAAACCTGAAGAAGCTGATAATCCAAAAGTTCTGTTACCAGAACAAAATTGATCGAGTGGAAAATGAATTCCTAAACTTTAAGGCTGGCAGCAAGACGCACCGCCAGTATATTTCTAGGTTCAATGAGCTAGCTCAACTGGTACCCCACCTGGTGGAGACAGAAGAACGAATGATTAAGTACTATGTGAAGGGCCTTCCTCAAAGGGTCCGTGTTCATGTAAAAGCTAATCTACCATCGACCTTCGAATCGGTAGTCAACCTGTCTGGAATCGTCTATGACGATTATGCTAACGAGGACACAGCTCCCGAAGATCCGAAACGGAAATGGGAGAACTCGTTCAAAGGAAACGGAAAGGGAAACTACACCGCTGAGGTGAAGAAGCCTAGGGCAGAAGGGTATGACATTTGTAAGAAATGCTCAAAGAAACACCAAGGTGAATGTCTTGTTGGCTCAACCATGTTTTATAAGTGCGGGAGGCCGGGGCATTACTCCCGAGATTGCTTAAAGGACGTCAAGTGCTAAATTTATGGAAGATATGGACACCTGACTAGGGATTGCAGGAAAACCAGACAATCCAGTTCGGGAAAGGAAAAGGAAGCTGAAAAGGAACAGCTGAAGGCTACGACTCGAGCCTACGCCCTGACTGAGGAGGAAGCAAGGGGAATCCCTGATGTTGTGTCAGGTACGTTCCTAGTTAATGATGAACATGCTGCTATTTTATTTGACTTTGGTGCTAGTAAAACCTTTATATCCAATGCATTTAGTCGTAAACTAGATTGCACTATCAACACCATAGTAAAGGCCTTTAGCGTACAAACTGCCGTTGGTAAAAATTCGGCAGTATTACAAGTATTAGAGGATTGCATCATAGAAATAGAGGGCCATAAGTTTCCTTCTAGATTATTCCTTCTCACCTTAGGAGGATTCGATATAGTATTGGGTATGGATTGGCTAGCTACCAACGAAGCTCAAATCATATGTAAATGTAAGAGGATACACCTCAAAGCTCCTAGTGGCAGTCAAATTACGGTTTATGGGGATTGGAATTGCACGATGTCGAACGTCATCTCAATGATCAAGGCCGAAAGTTACATGAGGCACGGTTGTGAAGCTTATCTGGCATATGTTATTGACGATAGAATGAAAATGAAAGAACTCAAGAATGTACCCGTGGTGTGCAACTTTTCGAAAGTATTCTATGAGGATCTACCTGGGTTGCCACCCGATCGGGAAATAGAATTTCAGATTGACTTACTGCCAGGAGCTGAGCCCGTTGCCAAAGCCCCCTACCGATTGACTCAGTCAGAAATGAAAGAATTGATGTCTCAACTAGAGGAATTAACAGAAAAAGGATTTATCAGACCGAGCATTTCACCATGGGGCGCTCCGGTACTATTTGTAAAGAAGAAGGACGGCAACATGCGCATGTGCATCAACTACCATGAACTGAACAAGAGAACAGTAAAGAACAAATACCCACTTCCTAGAATAGACGACCTTTTTGATCAACTACGAGGTGCGAGTTGGTTCTCAAAGATCAATCTTAGGTAGGGTTACCATCAGTTGAAAGTAAGAGAAGAAGACGTACCAAAGACCGCGTTTCGCACACGTTTCGGGCATTATGAGTTTCTCGTGATGTCCTTCGGATTCACCAACGCACCAGCAGCGTTCATAGACTTGATGAATAGAGTATGTCGACCAATGTTGGATCGATCAGTGATAGTTTTTATAGACGACATACTGATATATATTCGAAAAACGATGGTGATCACCACTGTCACCTAAGAGAGGTTTTGGAGGTGCTAAAGCAGGAAGAGTTGTACGTAAAATTCTCCAAATGAGCGTTCTGGCTTAGGGAAGTCCAATTCTTAGGTCATGTGATAAACCCAAACGGCATCATGCTAGAACCTACAAAGATTGAGGCAGTAAAGAAATGGAACGTCCCGAAGATACCAACAGAGATACGAAGTTTTCTGGGATTGGCAGGCTACTATCGGAGGTTCATTCAAGATTTCTCAAGAATGGCCTCGCCACTAACTAAACTGACACGGAAGGAAGTAAAATATGAATGGGGTCTAACCCAAAATAACACGTTTGAGGAACTTAAGACACGATTAACCCAAGCTCCAGTCTTGGCACTACTTGAAGGAAATGAAGACTTAGGATGTGTACTTATGCAACGAGGAAAGGTAATTGCTTACGCCTCACGACAACTAAATATTCACGAGGTTAACTACCCAAATCATGATCTGGAGTTAACGGCAATAGTTTTCTCATTAAAAATATGGAGGCACTATCTGTATGGAGTTAAATGCACCATTTACTCCGATCACAAGAGCCTGAAGTACTTTTTTCGAACAAAAGGAATTAAACATGAGACAAAGGAGGTGGTTAGAGCTACTGAAAGACTATAACTGTGAGATATTGTACCATACAGGCAAGGCCAACGTGGTGGCTGACGCTTTAAGCAGAAAGGAAGAATTGGAACCTATACTGATCAAAGCGTGTCAGCTGATTATAATGCTAGATTTGATGAGTGAAATATCAAAGGCACAAGATGAAGCACTATTAGAAAGAAATATAAAACGGGAAAGAATAGTAGGACAACAAGGGAATTTGGATAAAAATGCATACGGTGTACGAACTAGGTTTGGCCGGATGTGGATACCTAAGATTGGCGAGCTTAAAGCCAAAATCCTTGATAAGGCCCATAAGTCTCGCTATTCTATCCACCCCGGGACAAACAAAATGTATCAAGACTTGAAGAAAGAGTACTGGTGGCCCGGCATGAAGAATGATGTGACCGAGTACGTGAACAAATGCCTAACGTGTTCACTAGTTAAGGCCGAGCACCAGAAACCATGCGGAAAAATGCAACCTCTACCTATACTGGAATGGAAGTGGGAGGAGATCACGATGGACTTCATTACCAAGCTACCGCGAATAGCTAAAGGCAATGATACCATTTGGGTGATCGTCGACCGCTTGACAAAGAGTGCTCACTTCTTTCCAATACGTGAGACTTCTTCGTCTGAAAAGCTAGCAGAAATATTTATCAAGGAAATTGTGAGCAGACATGGTATGCCGTTGTCGATTGTGCCCGACAGGGATACTAGATTCACGTCAAGGTTTTGCAAGAAATTCAATGAAGCGATCGGCACTAGACTAAACATCAGCACCGCTTACCACCCTCAAACCAATGGTCAATCTGAAAGGACCATTCAGACCTTGGAGGACATGCTCCGGGCCTGTATCATTGACTTCGGTGGGAGCTGGGACAACCATCTACCATTGGCAGAATCTTCATATAATAATAGCTATCACTCAACTATTGGCATGTCGCCATTTGAAATGTTGTATCGAAGGAGATGTAGGACCCCTGTTTGTTGGGGGAGATTGGACAGAAGGATTTTGCAAGTCTTGAAGTGGTCAAAGCTACTTCCGAGAAATTTGATCAAATCAAGGCTCGAATGAAAGCCGCAAAAGGCAGACAGAAATAATACGCGGATAAGAGAAGAAGGGATTTAGAGTTTCAAGTAGGGGACATGGTACTGTTAAAGGTATCACCGTGGAAAGGAATCATTCGATTCAGAAAACGTGGCAAACTAAGTCCAAGGTTTGTCGGACCTTTCAAGATTTTAGCGAGAGTGGGTCAATTTGCTTACAGACTCGACCTACCCGTTGAGCTTAGTGGAATACACCCTACGTACCACGTGTCGCACTTATGCAATTGCCTAGCTGACGACACAGCTCACATACCTTACGACGAGATCGAAGTGGATAACAGTCTAAATTATGTGGAGGAACCAATAGTCATTCTTGACCGAGCTGAGAAACGACTACGCAATAAGTCGATTCATTTAGTTAAAGTACAATGGAAGCACAAAAAAGGGTCATAAGAGACATGGGAGAAAGAAGACGATATGAGGGGATTATACCTTCAATTGTTTAACGTATAAACGGTTTCGAGGACGAAACCCCTTTAAGGAGGGTAGACTTGTAACATCCCAAAAATAGTAAATAAATAAATAATAACGCGATCGAGATTTAATCATCATAGATGAAAGGAAAATGGATGGGCTAGGGCTCGGCTCCAACGGGCCGAGGAAAGCCCAGGTATATAAGGGTCAAGACTGCCTCAAACTTGCAAACTTCCACCATTTGCAAAGTTAGAGAGAGAAAGGAGATCTCGGGCCTAGAGAGAGAAAGTTGATGGCTCGACCCAGAATTGAAGGAGCATGTTACTGCTGAGCTCGTGAGCAAAACCTCCAAATCCGAATCCCCATCCAGGTAACGATTCGACCCTAAACTGAGTTTTTGTTTAATTTGGGATTTTCGGGTTTTAGCTAAATAGGTGACGTTTTTACGGAAGAAACTTTAAAATAAGCTTAGGACTAACATCTAGAATGAAAACCACACGTTTTGAACAAAGAAAGTTGTAAGATTGGCACAATCAGATCCGCATGCGAAAGTTACGGTTTTTGCGGGGAAGCAGGTCCTGCGTACTTATCAAGTATGCAAGAAGCAGATCATGCGTACTTATCAAGTACGCAAGAACAAGGCCCTGCGCACTTTCTAAGTGCGCAGGCAACAGGCCGGTTAGTAAAGTCAGTATAGTCGCCTAATTCAGAATGGTTTAACCGTTAAAGTCAGGATTAGCTCTGATGTATGTGTAATTAATCAATCCAGATCGTGTGTGGCACTCATTGGACCGCTGTTAGGATAGGACGAGACTAGCCCATCAGGTAAGTCCTAGGTGCCCCCTCTATGTTATGTGCAAACCTTATTAAATGTTTTGGGGCTGAAGTGTATACGCTAAATGAATAAATGTTATAAATGCCAATGTGATCATACATGATATATACATATACGTATCAAAATAAATGATGAACAAAGAATGAAACGTATGATTATAAAGAATGAATGAAAGAATGACATAACATGAATGAATTAAATCTTGCTTTATATTTTATATATTGCATATTATGAATATATGTAAACGTTGTGGACGCTTCGATGACAACGGCTACTTCGGTAGACGGACGACCACGTGACTATTTTGCAACCGGGACAAAAACGTTCCTTCATAAGCTAGGACGTATAAAAGGCACTCATGGACGGTCAAAGCAAATGCCTTATTACATGTAGAACGGTTGCATACGTAATAGCCGCGTGGGAAACGGATGCCTTTGGGCAGATGGGCAAATGAATGCACTACGATGGTAGGACGGGTTTAGGAGGACGGACAAAGGTTTTCGGACGGATTTATGTTACGACGGACGGTTTCTGGGGCCGGATGATTTATAAAAAGGACTACGACGGTAGTTCTCATGGCGTTTGTCTTTGTGACTCACGCGACAATTATGACGGATTGATCACCCATATGTGTATGACCAATGAATGTTCTCCCAAGGTAAGTATGTATATACTCAGTATGAATGTTATGTGAGAACAGTAAAACAAAGAATATGCAAAAGCATGTATATTATATATATATATATATATATATAATACTTAACGATAAGATAAATGTTATGTCTGATTGTTTTTAAACTAGAACTCACCAGCGTTAACTGACTTTTAGTATACATTTCATGTAAAGAAAGGAAGGGTCGTGCGAAGGCGTGATGGTTACCCGGCACGAGACTGACATCCCACTTTTATATATGCTAAGACAATGTTATGTTTTTTATTGTTAGGACTTCCGTTGTTATGTTATGTTATGTTATGTTATGTTATGTTATGTTATGTTATGTTATGTTTTGTTATGTTATGTTATGTTATGTTATGTTATGTTATGTTATGTTATGTTATGTTATGTTATGTTATGTTATGTTATGTTATGTTATGTTATGTTATGTTATGTTATGTTATGTTATGTTATGTTATGTTATGTTATGTTAGGTTATATTATGTTATGTTAGGTTAGGTTAGGTTAGGTTATGTTAGGTTAGGTTAGGTTAGGTTAGGTTAGGTTAGGTTAGGTTAGGTTAGGTTACGTTAGGTTACGTTACGTTAGGTTACGTTACGTTAGGTTACGTTACGTTAGGTTACGTTACGTTAGGTTACGTTACGTTACGTTACGTTACGTTACGCTACGCTACGCTACGCTACGTTACGTTACGTTACGTTACGTTACGTTACGTTACGTTACGTTACGTTACGTTACGTTACGTTACGTTACGTTACGTTACGTTACGTTACGTTACGTTACGTTACGTTACGTTACGTTATGTTATGTTATGTATTCGAATGATGTTTGCTTTCGCTACTCCTGAATGCTTGTAAATTAAATTCAGTATTATGACTATGTTTATGAGTAAATCCAACAAATGAGGTTACCCAGGAAAGGGGCGTTACACCCTTTTTACTAATTTTACTTTTTGGGTGAAACATGTCATTAACTATATTTCATACACAATTCAATACCTTTTTTCTTAAGCTTTAGTCTTTATGCTTTATATCTTAAACTACTTGATGACAATTACATGTGTTCATGTCAGTACATTCATTAACTTGCAGCCCAAGCCTAAGGTAGTACCTAACATGATCATTTAAATGGGGACCTAAAACTATAACTTACCACAAGACCTTGGCAGGTTTTGTTGGGTATCAACTATAACTTGGAGTATCCGCTTGCTCCCTTTTTCAAAAATGGCAATCAGTGGGATTGCGTATCTAGTTTTCTATTATTAGGCTTGCATTGTACGCTTGGAACCTTGTATGTTTTCACATATATGCTTTAGACATGCTTTGAACATATTGAATTGTAAAACTATACTTAACTTTGTTTGGTGTCAAAACCTATGTTACTCACCAACTACTTGTAGTTGACATTTACTCACATGTTTCAGGTGCACCAGTTTGAGGACACTACATGATCACATAGTCAGACTTTGGACCTATCTTTAATAAAGTTTAAATTCAATTTATGTTATGTTTGAACACTTTGTCTTCCTTTCCTATTTGTAAGGATGATTTAATTATGTTCAATAAATATTATCACTTATTAATAGATGATCATGTGCTTATGAACAACCACATCATCTCCGGCGTATAATCCACTGCCGGCCGGGGTGTGACATATTGACCTGAAGATCAAAGTGGTTTGCTGTTATTTTTCTTCATCTGAAAGTTTGCGATTCTTGAGGTTTGTGGATTTTTGAAGTTTGCGGTCTTCAAGTTTGTGGTATTTCCTAGTTTACAGCTTTCCAAATTTACTTACCTTCAAGTTTGCGATTATTTTCAAGTTTGCGAATTATACTTCAAGTTTGCGGTTAGCTTCAAGTTTGCATCTAATCCAAGTTTGCGGTTTATAATTCAAGTTTGTGGTTAATCCAAGTGTGCGGTTTATACTTCAAGTTTGCGGTTAATCCAAGTTTGCGGTTTATAATTCAAGTTTGCGGTTAATCCAAGTTTGCGGTTTATACTTCAAGTTTGCGGTTAATCCAAGTTTGCGGTTCTTATTTCAAGTTTGCGGTTGAAAATAGTTTGCGATTCTTAATTCGAGTTTGCAGTCATTATCTCAAGTTTGCGGCCTTTTTCTGAAGTTTGCGGTTTTTCTGTCAAAAATTGTTAATTTGATTCTCTGAGTTTGAATCATGACAGATATGGATAATGAGATTGGTATGACGAACAGACCTCCACGTCTGACTAATTTAGATGATTTTGATAATTGGAAATACCGATATGAGAAGTTTGCTAAATATAAGGATCCATCAATCTGGAGGTCCATTGAAAAAGGTCCTCAAATTCCTATGGTCAGGAATGAGAAAAATGAGTTTATTCCCAAGGATCCTGATCTATATGTTGCTGAAGAAATCCTTCAGATTGAGAAGGACGAGAAAGATTATGCTTGGTTAACCATGGCCTTGTCAACTGAAATTGCTCAAGGATCCAAAAAGTACAAGACCGCGAAATCTCTTTGGGATGCACTGGTGGAAAGATTTGAAGGAAATGTTGACATGAGAGAAAGTCGAAAGGACATGCTGAGGCAGAAGTTCAACATGTTCAAGTATGTGAAAGGGGAAAATTTGGAAGCTCAGATTAATATGTTCACTCATTTGATGACTGAGATCAACAGTGCAGGCATTGAGATGACCAATGGTGAAATAAACAAGAAATTGCTAAATTCGTTGCCATTGAACTGGAACTTCAACATAACCACCATCAAGAGAACAAAGGACATGTATACCACTCCTCTTAATGAACTGATTTCCATTCTAAGGTCATACGAAATGGATGATCAGTAAAGACTAATGATGTTTTCATCAGAGACGGATCACTTAATGTCTCAGGGAAATGCCTAACTCTCCATCATGTCTTATGCATACACTCCAAACTTGTCTGCTGATTCAAATCAGATAGCTCTTGCTACATCGGTTCAGCAAAGTAACTCACCATGTTCAAATACTGTCAAGGCTGTTGAAATGCATGTTGCTCTGTTCAGTGTTTTCATGAACAACTACAATGCTATGCTGGCTGGAAAACATGCTCCAACTAGTCTAATTCAATATGACACTGATCAATTACATCCTGATGACTTGGAGGAAATGGATATCATGTGGCACATGGATATGGTTGTGCATCGTGCTAATATGTTTATCAAAAGAATTGGCAAAAATCCTTTTGATGGGTTGGAGTCTGGTGAAAAGAAGATTGGTTTTGATAAGTCCATCCTGAGGTGCTACAATTGCAGTAAACCTTGTCACTTTGCTAGGGAATGTCCAGAACCCAAAGTAGAGAAGGGAAGCTCTTCAATCAAATCAGAAGAAAAGGAAGCAGCTGCAGCTGGTGATAGCAAAGCCTTGGTGAGTCGGCAAACTACAGGATATGATTGGGGAGATCAAATCAATGAGTTAGCGATGAAGGTGTCAAATCATGCTCTCAAGGAAAAGATTGAAAACTCTGAGGTACATATACTAGTATCTGTTCTAGTAATTGTGTAGTCTTAGGCATGCCAATGGATTTTAAAGATAAAATTGATGCAGTTGAAACCGATTTTTCAAAACTGGAAATGGATTTTAGCAATAACGAATGTGTTTATCGTGATGCATTAAAACAAATAGACGACCTTACTTTGAAGTTGAATGACGCTGTGACTCAATTGGCAAACACTAAGCTAACAATCGAGAAAATTGACCACTCTCGATCTGTAGTTTATGACATGATAGATTCTCAAGTCAGGAATGTAGGGAATCCAGGAATAGGTTATCATGTAGTTGAACATTGATGTCGTCCAAACGGTCTATATAAAAACTAGTAAAACCTAACCTAGACTCCTAAGTTATAAAAGGAAAACCTATGAACTAAACCATACTGACAGGCAAGTGTACCTATCAAGTGTAGCACAACTTAACGGTAAACCGGATTATCGAACCCTAAAGACACTACGTAACAATACTAGACTCTGACTCGGACTAAAGATTGATTTAGTTTGGGGGTTGACTACACTACTGAATTAACTAAAAAATGCAGAAAACTAAGGTCGACTCAAACTATCAAGACAAAAGCTAAGGTAAAATCAAGAATGGGAAGAATGACACCTAGGTCGGAATCCTACTTGCAAAGCTCAACTCCTACCGGTTCTGGAAACTATGATGGATTTGAGTTTCTAAACATGATCATTATAGATTACCTAGTGGATCCCTAATCACTCTCAGGGTGTCACCAACTAAAGATCCTAAAATGTACTAAACTCACCAGATGGTTGGATCACCTCTCAGGTATTTCCAACTATGACAATGTACCCTAAAGACATATCACCTTTCAGTCTCACTGTCCACAATACATTCAAGGAATGCACGGGGTAATCTTAGGATAACAACTATTATTTGAACTAGTAACAATCACTAGACACCTAATACCAACGTCCTCTCAGACCCTTAACACTAGGATTCCTAATGACGAAAACTAGACAACTATCTCTCACCTCTCGGGTATTAAGATAGGACACACATTCAGATCTAAGGATACTCAATCACAACTCCTATGGGCTACTATGTCTAGCAACTCATACAAATGACCACAAACCCTAAGGTGTATGACCTAGATACGCTAATCAACCTGGCATGCAACCACAATCAACGCATGTAATCATAATCAAGCATACATCAAATCAAAACATGCATATTCATCATAATAATTAAAATAAGATCTTTTACATAATCATTAAACCATCATTAGATCCAAAACCGAATAAAAATAGAAACTTTAACAAGTAATCATCATGTAACCTAGGTAGTATCAAAGATCTAGCCAAGAATCATGTCTAAAACATTCAAAACAGATGAATCAAACATGCATAACATGGTTTCAGTTCTGGAAAAGTAAAACAAAGAAAGAAAACGTGAACCGGATGACGTAATCGACCTGATCTCCGATCTCCAACTTCAATTAACACTCCCAATTGATCCTAGAAGCTTTCTCCCACTTAGAATCACCAAAAAGCTCTCAACTTTACGCCTGGAATCGAATAATAAACCCTAAGATCGAACATAACCTTTTATACCTTGAAAATAGGCCAAAAAGCCCGTATCTGGGGTCTCTCGCGTACCACGGGGGGTTCTGGAAAGTTTCTCGCGTACCACGAGAGACAAAATAGTCGCGCGGGATTTCGGGTCCCTAGCGTACCACGAGAAAACTTGTCCTATCTCTCGCGTACCATGAGGGAAACCTGGATTTTGGAACTCTTCTCGTCGAGCTACTCCAAATCGATATAAAATGGGTGCCGTAACTAATTTTCTAGCCCGAGATATGCCTCTTTTAAGGTTGGACTCTTTCCCGACTTTTTCCGTTTCTCATCCCGGGTTCTCGTGTGCTCGTTTCTTCACAGTTGTTGATCGTTTAAGCTCTAATTATTCCTCGAATACCTACAAAACATAACATAACTAAGTACACGCTATAAATGACTCAAAACGACTCTAAAACTATACGAAAATGACACGAAACATGACGGAAATGAATGTGTGCTTTGCAACACATCAAACATCCTTTTAATGGCAATTTCACTCCTTTGCCAAGTGTTCAACATGAAGATGTTGAAATGGAGTATGGTGTAGGTCGTAAACCAGATCAATATTCTTTCCTCGCCGTTGCTTTACCATTATAATGCAATCACCGACCGGGTCTCGTCTACCAACTGCGAACATGAAGTCCGTCCTATTACAAACCTTAGCTACCCCTTGTCCTGTTTAGAATAAATATTCCCACGCTCTTGTATCCTATCTTGACAAAATTCTCTATATGGAAAGCATTCCATGGAGATCCTTTCGTCACCACTTTTACCTCATGCTGGAATCTTCAGCGTCGTTATCTCGATCACGTCATACCTATCGCCGACCAAGCGTCCACGTAACGCTTTCCTCATCAATTCTCATTACTGCACCCCTTAGATTTGTGCTCCGCATTCCCGGGATATAAGTATAGGTATCTCATAAGAGCACCTCGCTAATCGTCTTGAATGACGTCAAACTCCTCGTATCAACTGTGAGAACCTTCAGGATAGAAACACTACGCCTGAGCATCCTACCACCTGTCTTACGCATGACCTAGCATGTACTACAAGGACACACCGACACAACATAACTACAGAATGTACAACATTCTACATAGGCACTAATAATCTAACCTTCTAACTCACATGAAGTGTACACAACTAGCTGGACCTTAGCAACTTTAAATGCATACAACACGATCTCGCCATTTATAAACACACAAACTCTTGAACTCTACCTTCTATTCATTATAACGGTAGCTCCTACCACACGTCACCGCATACTCACACAGAATTCACACAGTCGTACCCATACGGGTCGTACCAATTTCTCATGACAACATACTACTCAGTCTAGACACAAGACAACAAGTTACACATTCATACACATGATATTCAAAATTCTAATTTTGTAAGGCCCCTTTCCCGGGTGACCTCACTTGTTGGATTTACTCATAAACATAGCCATAAATACTGAACTTAAATTAAAAACCTTCATCATTCAATTACATTACATAACAGCGGAAGTCTTAACAATTAAAAACACAACATTGTCTTAACAAACAAAAGTGGGATGTCAGTCTTGTGCCGGGTAACCTTCACGCCATCGCACGACCTTTTCTTCCTTTACCTGAAATGTATACTAAAAGTCAGCTAACGCTGGTGAGTTCTAGTTTAATGCAATTTGATATAAACATTCTATTCTTTACTTTATAAGTATGCATTACTGTATAGTCATTCATATAAATACGTATTCATAACTTTTGTCTTTCTTTTCATCTTTCTTTTCTGTATTTTTGTGATTTCATATATATATATGCATTCATCCTTTTCTTTCTTTTCTTTCTTTCTTTAATTTCATGGGTCATACTATATAAGGGTGATCAACCCGCATTCATTTATGCGTAAGTCACGAAGACATACGCCCGTCCTACCGTCGTAGTCCGTCCTCCACAACATCCGGCAAACCTTCGGCCATCTGTTATGCTATACCGTCCGGCAAACCTTCGGCCGTCCGTCTTAACCGTACTACCGTCGTAGTCCGTCATATTCGCCCGTCTGCCCTAAGGCATCCGTTTCCCATGCGACTATTATTTATACAACCGTTCTACTATAATATGCCAATTGCTTCGACCGTCCATTAATGGCATTCGTACGTCCTAGCCGATGAAGGAGCGCACTTGTCCCGGTTATAAAATAGTCACATGGTCGTCCGTCTACCGAAGTAGCCGTTATCATCGAAGCGTCCATAACATTTTCTGTACTTGGCAAGCAATATATACATGGATATAAAGCAGGATTTCATTCTTTCATATTGTGTTATACTTTCATTCATTCTTGATAATCATGCTTTTCATTCTTTATTCATAATTTCTCTTTCATGTATAGGTATATATATATATACTTGTATAACACATATGATCACATTGACATTCATAACATTTATTCACTTAGTGTATACATCTCAGCCCCAAAACATTTGAAAACATTTGCACATAACATAGAAGGGGCACATAGAACTCACCTGATGAGTAGTTTCTGTAATACACTAAGCTGGCTACTGGGCTTCACTAATGTCACTCACGATCTGTATAATAAAGTCATACACATAAGATGGTGCTCCTAGATGACACTAGACCTTACTATGCTTGAACTCAGTAGTTTCGGGAGGTGGGTCGCATCAAAACTATGGTAGTTTCGAGCTATGGTCTTACACTCGAAACTAGGTAGATTCGAGTCATAATCCTTCTATCGAAACTAGGTAGTTTCGAGTCATGAGATCCTATCGAAACTATGGTAGTTTCGAGTCATTAACTTATGAAAAATCTTAGTTTAGGTTCAAGGTGACACTCGAAACTAGGTAGTTTCGAGTCCTGAGTTCCTATCGAAACTATGGTAGTTTTGAGTCATTGGCTGCTATCGAAACTAGATAGTTTCGAGTCAAACATGACTATCGAAACTAGAGTAGTTTCGACGGGTCTGTATGTATCGAAACTATAGTTTCGAGTCATGGGTCTGCATCTTCCCTGACCAGAACCTTGCTCCAGCCAACTTATTTCCAATCGATTAAACCTTGAGCATTTTACGTTAAACACCTTCCTTTATCGTTCTTGAGTTCAAACACGTGATTTGTTTCAAGTTTCGTATGCAAAAAAATCGTATCTTTATTTGATTTAAACCCGAGACATGCAAAGACTCATAATCAGAGGCGATGCTTACCTCAACAGGCCCGATTTCTGTTGCTATGCGTTGAAATGGTGGAGTCGGATGATTCCCGAGCCCTTGAGTCTTCTCCTTGCGGTTTTCTTCACAAGCCGATCGCTCTCTCTCTCTCTCTCTAGTATTCTTGCGCAGGAAGATGAAATGAGAGGGGTTTGAGTTGAAGCTGCTGTTTTGTAATGGGGTTTCCCCCTTTTCTTTTCGGCCCATGGGCCGAAATTTTGGCCAAGCCCACTTTATTTCCCTTTTCTATTTGTCTTGTCATTATTTGGGATGTTACAAGTCTACCCTCCTTAATGAGGTTTCGTCCTCGAAACCTGTTACACGTTAAACAACTGGGGATACAGTTCCTTCATCTCGTCTTC
Organism: Smallanthus sonchifolius; assembly: GCA_023525975.1. NCBI lineage: Eukaryota > Viridiplantae > Streptophyta > Magnoliopsida > Asterales > Asteraceae > Smallanthus > Smallanthus sonchifolius. Next base: position 35,905,570 of record CM042034.1, on the reverse strand, counting down.
TTTCTCCCAAGTAGCCTCGGACCCCTTTCTGTGTTTCCATTGTATTTTGACTAAAGGAATCGACTTATTGCGTAATCGTTTCTCAGCTCGGTCAAGAATGGCTATTGGTTCCTCTACATAATTTAGACTGTTATCCACTTCGATCTCGTCGTAAGGTATGTGAGCTGTGTCGTCAGCTAGGCACTTGCGTAAGTGCGACACGTGGAACGTAGGGTGTATTCCACTAAGCTCGACGGGTAGGTCGAGTCTGTAAGCAACTTGACCCACTCTTGCTACAATCTTGAAAGGTCCGACAAACCTTGGACTTAGTTTGCCACGCTTTCTGAATCGGATGATTCCTTTCCACGGTGATACTTTCAACAGTACCATGTCCCCTACTTGAAACTCTAAATCCCTCCTTCTCTTATCCGCGTATGATTTCTGTCTGTCTTTTGCGGCTTTCATACGAGCCTTGATTTGATCAAATTTCTCAGAAGTAGCTTTGACCACTTCGAGACTTGCAAAATCCTTCTGTCCAATTTCCCCCCAACAAACCGGGGTCCTACATTTCCTCCCATACAACATTTCAAATGGCGGCATGCCAATAGTCGAGTGATAGCTGTTGTTATATGAAAATTCTGCCAATGGTAGATGGCTGTCCCAACTCCCACCGAAGTCAATGATACAGGCCCGGAGCATGTCCTCCAAGGTCTGAATGGTCCTTTCCGATTGTCCATCGGTTTGGGGGGTGGTAAGCGGTGTTGATGTTCAGTCTAGTGCCCATTGCTTCATTGAATTTCTTCCAAAACCTTGACGTGAATCTAGTATCCCTGTCAGACACAATCGACAGCGGCATACCATGTCTGCTCACAATTTCCTTGATAAATACTTCTGCTAGCTTTTCAGAAGAAGAAGTTTCTCGTATTGGCAAGAAGTGAGCACTCTTTGTCAAGCGGTCGACGATCACCCAAATGGTATCATTGCCTTTAGCTGTTCGCGGTAGCTTGGTAATGAAGTCCATTGTGATCTCTTCCCACTTCCATTCCGGTATTGGTAAAGGTTGCATTTTACCGCATGGTTTCTGGTGCTCGGCCTTAACTAGAGAACACGTTAGGCACTTGCTCACGTATTCTGTCACATCATTCTTCATGCCAGGCCACCAGTACTCTTTCTTCAAGTCTTGATACATTTTGTTTATTAAAGTCTAACACCTTCTCTTTTTGTTCCTTGACAACCTAAGTCCTAAACGGGTCTCGTGTTTTAAGTAGAAATAGATTTGGGATGTCTCTTATACATGATTATAAATCTGTCCGTCATGACTAGGTTGTCTCTTAAGTTTCTGTAACTCACTTGTTCTGCTTCATGAAAATAATATAAACATTCGATGCCACAGGTGAATTGCGTGTAGTTAGGGTTTACACGTTACTACTACCTCTTCTCCTTTATTATGGTTTCTTCGGATGTTGTATTGAATGGTATAACTTACTTTAATCTGATGTACCTCTCGTGGGTGGGCTTAACTCGAATCCACCAAGCATTTGCGTGGATTAGTCATGCTGAGCGGGCCATGAACTCTTATCAACACTTAGAAGCGTCCCTTTGATATTCTAGTATCTTGTTTAAATTGCCTACTATATGCTCTAGGTAGTTGTTATCATTCTCTTTCTAAGTTGCTTCGGTTATTACGTGTACTTCATATATTATCCTTGGTGTATTCGTTCTCGAAAGAGCATACCATGTCGTTCCCGAATGAATCCTATTATCTCGTTCCCGAAGGAACCGTATCATTTCGTTCCTGAAGGAACCTTATCGTTTTGTTCCCGTAGGGACTATACTGTTGCGTTCCCGAAGGAACCATATTGCTTCGTTCCCGAAGGAACCATATGAATCCTTACTTTATCATACCAAACTTGTCGGGAAGGTATTCATTCAGACGGAACACTAGGTATACGATTTTTTTTTTTACATTCATATTCCTATACACGTAACTCCATTCTTGTCTTTCTTTAAAACATACTCATCATGGTTTCACATTTCTCATCATTAGTCTATTACGTACCACTCTTACTTCATATCACTGGATGGTCTTAGGGATTGGCATCCCTTGTGACCAAAAATATATATTTTATAACTTTTCGTGACCGTTAACAGTTTCCGTATGTTATTCTTTTAGAATTTCATTCGTAGGTTTGTTTAATTAGTTGACACGTGTGGTGATACTCGATTTATTCCTTTCCTTTCTGGTCTCATTAGGTTCCTTACTGGCCTTTCAATTTCAGTAGTCTCACGTGCTCTTGACTTGACTTAATCATCGTAGAGTGTTTTCTGACTCGTCTTGAGTCCTTGCTTCCACTTACGCCTTACTTCACACTATTGGGCTTGCCTTTCACATCCATCCTGAACAACAATCCTTGGGTTGGATCTGGTTTCATTTGGTTTTGCCTGCACGCCCTAATTAACATCACGGTTCTAGTCATTTGTTGTCGTTTGTATGTCTATCTTCTCGTTTCAGCGAATACTCATAGTAGTTTATCTGGGGTTGTATTTTGCATGGAGAGATGCCATTTGTGTATTCGTGCACTCATATATTTCTTGGACATATACTCGTGTGCTTATTTCCTTCATACTCTTGCATACTTAGACAGTAGACCAATGTTTATTCATCATATGGTGTTTGTGTTAAGCATAGACAATTCCTGTTCAAAAGCAGTTCTTTAAACGTGTGCTTGTCTGACATATGTAGCACTCATGTCTCATACTTAACGTGTAATCCTTGGTAGTTACTTTCCCAATTCGAAACAAACAAGTGTTGAGTTCCTCAAATTCTACTTAATTGGTCTTCTTCGTTTGCGGGCTGCCATGCGAAGCAACCTTCTCACTGGGGCTTGATAGGCCCTCTCATCATCCTCATACTAATCCTCTTCTAGTGCAAATCTTTCCATTTCTTTGTGTTTGATTGATTTGCTACTTCCATCACTGTTGCATCAGGTTCTGGACCAGGTTTCGTCAATCTTTCTAAACTTGTTTCTTCGTGTCACTCAAATTCAGTAAACTTCATTTAGGGTTCCATTCCTTCTCATTCCACCTTTGGTGTGTCGTTGTTGCCATCATTCGTCTTGCTAATTCGTTACAATCGCCATTACTTAGGTGACTAATCTCATAGTCTTGGTTGGAGTGATTAAATTGTTTTTGGTGACATGTGTATTAATCCACACGATAAGGTTCATCAGTATGCACGAGCACATGTAAATTTACAATTACGTGGATCCTGACGTAATTGCCAACTTACCTTACTTGTGAGTTCCTGACTCATCTTATAATGCTTCATAATTTAGATGTCTTCTATAAACGATGTTTAATCCATGTATCGTTCTTCCCTTTTTGAACTCCTTGTTGACGGAAGTCGTTCATGAATGTTCGTTACTGATCTACTTGGACCGTTGATATTCCGCCATCTTTCTTTCTTTGTGGTTTATCGAACTTCTGCTCGTTGTTTGTGATTCACCTCACATGGATCTCACCGTTCTTATAATTCATGTGCATTTCATTGTATTAGACTAACATCTCTTTCGCTCTCTACGGTGAGTACATACGACGGACGACAAATCGAGACACACTTACACAGTAAAAGATTGATAACAGTAGCTACGTGTTATTATTAACCATTTACTGTACTCATGTGCTCAAATTGTCTACCATCATATGTCCTATGTGTAACTATTCATATCAGTAGTGACATTGGTAACTAAGGCATGTGTCCTAAGCTAAGGCATCTACACTGAGTTACATATGTTGACATTGATACTTACTTACTTGTTTTGGCGTTGGCGTTGGCTACCCGTACTGACATCCATGCGTTGGTCCCATTATCAGTTTGAGTTCAGACATTTAGGGATGTCTGAATCTCTCAAACTATTGCTCTGATACCAACTTGTAAGGCCCCTTTCCCGGGTGACCTCACTTGTTGGATTTACTCATAAACATAGCCATAAATACTGAACTTAAATTAAAAACCTTCATCATTCAATTACATTACATAACAGCGGAAGTCTTAACAATTAAAAACACAACATTGTCTTAACAAACAAAAGTGGGATGTCAGTCTTGTGCCGGGTAACCTTCACGCCATCGCACGACCTTTTCTTCCTTTACCTGAAATGTATACTAAAAGTCAGCTAACGCTGGTGAGTTCTAGTTTAATGCAATTTGATATAAACATTCTATTCTTTACTTTATAAGTATGCATTACTGTATAGTCATTCATATAAATACGTATTCATAACTTTTGTCTTTCTTTTCATCTTTCTTTTCTGTATTTTTGTGATTTCATATATATATATGCATTCATCCTTTTCTTTCTTTTCTTTCTTTCTTTAATTTCATGGGTCATACTATATAAGGGTGATCAACCCGCATTCATTTATGCGTAAGTCACGAAGACATACGCCCGTCCTACCGTCGTAGTCCGTCCTCCACAACATCCGGCAAACCTTCGGCCATCTGTTATGCTATACCGTCCGGCAAACCTTCGGCCGTCCGTCTTAACCGTACTACCGTCGTAGTCCGTCATATTCGCCCGTCTGCCCTAAGGCATCCGTTTCCCATGCGACTATTATTTATACAACCGTTCTACTATAATATGCCAATTGCTTCGACCGTCCATTAATGGCATTCGTACGTCCTAGCCGATGAAGGAGCGCACTTGTCCCGGTTATAAAATAGTCACATGGTCGTCCGTCTACCGAAGTAGCCGTTATCATCGAAGCGTCCATAACATTTTCTGTACTTGGCAAGCAATATATACATGGATATAAAGCAGGATTTCATTCTTTCATATTGTGTTATACTTTCATTCATTCTTGATAATCATGCTTTTCATTCTTTATTCATAATTTCTCTTTCATGTATAGGTATATATATATATACTTGTATAACACATATGATCACATTGACATTCATAACATTTATTCACTTAGTGTATACATCTCAGCCCCAAAACATTTGAAAACATTTGCACATAACATAGAAGGGGCACATAGAACTCACCTGATGAGTAGTTTCTGTAATACACTAAGCTGGCTACTGGGCTTCACTAATGTCACTCACGATCTGTATAATAAAGTCATACACATAAGATGGTGCTCCTAGATGACACTAGACCTTACTATGCTTGAACTCAGTAGTTTCGGGAGGTGGGTCGCATCAAAACTATGGTAGTTTCGAGCTATGGTCTTACACTCGAAACTAGGTAGTTTCGAGTCATAATCCTTCTATCGAAACTAGGTAGTTTCGAGTCATGAGATCCTATCGAAACTATGGTAGTTTCGAGTCATTAACTTATGAAAAATCTTAGTTTAGGTTCAAGGTGACACTCGAAACTAGGTAGTTTCGAGTCCTGAGTTCCTATCGAAACTATGGTAGTTTCGAGTCATTGGCTGCTATCGAAACTAGATAGTTTCGAGTCAAACATGACTATCGAAACTAGAGTAGTTTCGACGGGTCTGTATGTATCGAAACTATAGTTTCGAGTCATGGGTCTGCATCTTCCCTGACCAGAACCTTGCTCCAGCCAACTTATTTCCAATCGATTAAACCTTGAGCATTTTACGTTAAACACCTTCCTTTATCGTTCTTGAGTTCAAATACGTGATTTGTTTCAAGTTTCGTATGCAAAAAAATCGTATCTTTATTTGATTTAAACCCGAGACATGCAAAGACTCATAATCAGAGGCGATGCTTACCTCAACAGGCCCGATTTCTGTTGCTATGCGTTGAAATGGTGGAGTCGGATGATTCCCGAGCCCTTGAGTCTTCTCCTTGCGGTTTTCTTCACAAGCCGATCGCTCTCTCTCTCTCTCTCTAGTATTCTTGCGCAGGAAGATGAAATGAGAGGGGTTTGAGTTGAAGCTGCTGTTTTGTAATGGGGTTTCCCCCTTTTCTTTTCGGCCCATGGGCCGAAATTTTGGCCAAGCCCACTTTATTTCCCTTTTCTATTTGTCTTGTCATTATTTGGGATGTTACAAGTTTCCCATAGGACCTCGTGTAACATCCATGATTTTCCGGCCCTATTTTATTCTAGTTATTTCAATAATAACACAACATTTAAAACCTATAATTTTTCAAGCACATTATGCCACATGAATCATTATTTTAGTCAATATCTCTATTCAAAATTTAAACCTTACGTTTACAAATATAGATTTCTATAACGCATGTTTGTGTAATTATGTATATATATATATATATATATATATAGTGGCTACGAAAAAGTATTCATACCTTCCCATGTTCAAGAATTTAAAACTTGTATAGTTTCATAAGTTATCTAAAATTTTTTTTAAGTATGTATATGTATGTATATTAAATAGATGTATGTTAAAACTCTTGGTTTTAAATCCCTAACCATGTGAACTCTCGATTTGAAAACCCCCCTTAAACATTGAACCTAATAATTTAACTCTCAACATGAACCTTCACTCTTGGCATTGAACCTTTCAAACCTAAAATTTTGACTTTATTTAATCCCGTTTGACTTTTGAAAGTCAAACAAGCCAAGATCTTGCAAATTCATGAAATTATTCAATCAAACCCAACTGTATTGGACCGCATTGTGTTCTGGATCGATTGTCAACTTCACCACGGCCCAAACAACAATCCAATTCGATCAAATCGCGCGGTTAATTTCAAATCCAAACACGTTTGACTCGGCAGAGTCAAACCGAGCTAAATTAGGAATGAATTCGGGGAATTAAGGCGTGTTGATGACAGCAAAGTAATATATTTCACCTTTAAAGTCCAAAATGATTCTTAGACAATTTTCTCCTCAAATCTCTTCGAAACTAAGTCCTCTATCATCATCCATGCCTACCCCTTTCTTTATTCAATTGACTCCACTATCTAAATTTCGGGACGAAATTCCCTCAACATGGGGATACTGTAACATCCATGATTTTTCGGCCCTATTTTATTCTAGTTATTTCAATAATAACACAACATTTAAAACCTATAATTTTTCAAGCACATTATGCCACATGAATCATTATTTTAGTCAATATCTCTATTCAAAATTTAAACCTTACGTTTACAAATATAGATTTCTATAACGCATGTTTGTGTAATTATGTATATATATATATATATATATATATATATATATATATATATATATATAGTGGCTACGAAAAAGTATTCATACCTTCCCATGTTCAAGAATTTAAAACTTGTATAGTTTCATAAGTTATCTAAAAATTTTTTTAAGTATGTATATGTATGTATATTAAATAGATGTATGTTAAAACTCTTGGTTTTAAATCCCTAACCATGTGAACTCTCGATTTGAAAACCCCCCTTAAACATTGAACCTAATAATTTAACTCTCAACTTGAACCTTCACTCTTGGCATTGAACCTTTCAAACCTAAAATTTTGACTTTATTTAATCCCGTTTGACTTTTGAAAGTCAAACAAGCCAAGATCTTGCAAATTCATGAAATTATTCAATCAAACCCAACTGTATTGGACTGCATTGTGTTCTGGATCGATTGTCAACTTCACCCCGGCCCAAACAACAATCCAATTCGATCAAATCGCGCGGTTAATTTCAAATCCAAACACGTTTGACTCGGCAGAGTCAAACCGAGCTAAATTAGGAATGAATTCGGGGAATTAAGGCGTGTTGATGACAGCAAATCACCCCTAAACGGTTCGCGCATGACCCCAGACCACAATCTCGACCCAATACATTCCCAATTGACTGAATTAACGCGTAATTCGTCTAAACGGCTGTCATCCTCCAACTCTTAATCGAATTCTGCTATCTAGATGAAATCAAGCCAATTAGACCATACACACACCTTCGCATACTCACCCACAAACTCTCCCGACCCCAACTCAATCGGCATTACACCTCTGAGACGCTGTCGAGCATCAGGAACCGCCGGAGCCAAGTCCTAGTCGTTCTCACCCGATCCTCCACTAAATCGAATAAGGTTAGTCTCGTTTGATTCTTCCTAGGAGGTAGTCCGATAGCCCCATAACAATTTGGGATTTCAAATCGAATCGGGACCAAAGGGGGATTAGGGTTCATATCGATCGATTGGATTTAGGGCCGGGGACGGGGTGTTCTATTTAGAATTTCGGAATACATATTCAACCAGCGAAACCCCTTGGCTCGGCTGGTAAGTCACTGCGCCACGAGCCAAGGGGCGTGGGTTCGAAACCTACAGGCCAAAACCCGGTTCCTCTTTTTACGCGTGTCCCACTGACCAGACCCGGCTCCCCTTCTCGTTTATGTTAAAACCATGCGGACCGGTTTGTTATCAGTATCAGTCCCTTGGCCCGGCGGTAGAACACGAGCCACACACAGAACCCACCCGGGTTCGAACCGGGTGGAGTTCTTTTCATTTAAAATCATTTTTAAAACAGTTTTTATAAACAAAAGAATTCTATAAAAATATTTTTATAAACCCCCACATAAATTAAGTCAGTTTAAATGAGAAATTCGCAAGCACAAAAGTTATCAAGTAGTGTGACACATAAGTCATCATGCATTGCATCATGTAGTGTAATTACCTATGATAGCATATAGAAATATTTATACAAGAATTAATCATGTAACATGTAGTAGCATGGCATTGTATGGGTGTCCTAAGGTTATAGTCTAGGTCAAGAGTGTCTAATAACCTAATTCCCTATAACCAAGGCTCTGATACCAATCGATGATGTTCACCAATATGTGAGGACCTCAGAGTTCGAGAGGCAAAGGATGGAGCATGAGATAAGGCACGACTTGCAAGGACAAAGAATGGATAGTCTAGCAAACCAACTAGGGTACCAAAAGGAGTTAATCTCTATCCTCGAAAAAGAAATACTGGAGAATCGCACGGAAACGGCTAGAGCTGAAGACAGATCGACTACCCGAGCAACCATAGCGGTGCTCGTCTTGGTGATTATCTTCCTTCTAGTGGAAAGCTACCAGAGACGTTAGCAGAAATTTATATTTAATGTCCTAAAATTTTCAGTTTGAGAACCATTTCCCTAAGTTTTGAATAATGTTTAACATTTCAGCATTTAATAAATTTTATATTTTCCAACTCTAAAGTTATTACTCATTGATTTGACATGTTGAGTGTGCATCACACCCATCATATTTCCATCAAGATTCTCCAAGAATCACCTTCTTCATTCACCACGATTTAGTATACTACCGGCAATCTCCTTCGTAAACAAATCATCATATTAGATTTAAACAACCTCGTTATTTTCAAACCAAACGTTTATCAAACTTTTAAAAGAGTATCAGAAATATAAATTTCCTATAAACATTTTCACTTTACAAGGAAACTTAATACAACCCATTTTATAAAAACATTATTTTGAAATGATAAATAATTATGATTTTTCCCCCATTAAAGCAATTATTTCTAAAACCATGGCTAAATTAATATACAACTACTCGTTTAGCCATTAATTCCTCCTAAAAAAAAAATATTCTCCTTATAATAATTGAAAATTTTAATAAAAAGGTTTCCTTATAAATTGTCTAATTATTTAGATTATTTAACTCAATAGTTTCATTACTTTATATATATCTACAAACAAGAACAATTTACAATTTTCTATTTTCAAACAAAGATCAGTTATTTGTAAACATATTTTCCCTGTGTGTTTTCAAAAACCCCTCGTTACCTTTCACTTGCCGCTTCAAGAGACGATCTATACCGCGTAGACGTAAACCATCCCCATCAACCTCAATGAGATTTAAGGAGCTAGAACTCAACTACCACATTTTACCTAAACGCCAAACAACACGCTTCTCCGCAACACTTGATCACATACAAAACTCGTTAGCATATGCCACACATGAAACTCAATAACTTACATATGCACATTTACAATGTACACAACACGGTCACATGATACATGAAACTTAGTAATTTCCAATATACCCAAGGCTACACTGATTACATGATACTTGAAATTCGATTATTCTGAAATACACGTTCTACTAGATTAATTATGTAATACATGAAACATAACTGTTTGTAATATACGCATACCAAAATGATCACACAATACATAACAATCGTTTGTTTGATGCAAAATACTTGATTGACCACATTGAACATGAAACTTATTTGGTTACAAGGTACATGATATTACATTACTGACATTACACATGAAAGATTAATGGTTTACAAATACGTGGTACTAAGTTGTTAACACCATACATGAAATTCATTGCTTGCGATACACATGATGCTTCATTACTTACAATACAAATTTAGTTGATTTTACAAGATTCATGATGCTAAGCTGTTCACGTTACACATGAAACCTATTTGATTACTAACTACACAACACTCGGTCATACATGAGATTTATGTGTTTACACTATACATGAAACTAAGTTGCTTACAGTGGTTGCAATTGATTGATCACAATATACATGAAACATGGTCATACACTTTGTTCACCAAACTTGAAAACCATAAAACATTGAAGCTACTCGGGGTTTGACGTATTCTTGTTCAAACACGAGGAAACTGAAACACTTTGAAACAACTCGGTGTTTGACGTATTCTTGTTCAAACACGAGTAAACTATGGAACTTTAGGTTATACTGCCTTATTACTCTTTAGTTACTATTTGACCATACTAGGGACACAGTTATTAGCAATTCATACATGAAAACAATAGATATGAACTAAGTGATTTTGTGCCCCCTCTTGACCCGCACACAACGGAAGGACCTATACGGACCATGCGATGATTCGAGTAATTACGGGTGCACACGTAATTATAAAAATCAGCGCATGGGAAATATAGTAAATTTTGTCGTGTGTTATGACATAAAACCTATCGTGATATATAGTAACGAAACTAATGTGATATGATAAGGGCATGGTGGATACGCCGCTGGTACTTCCTATATATAAGTGTTCCTGTCATATTGTCAAAAGTAGCGTTACTCGTGTCACGTAAAGTTGTATGTTATTTTGACCTCGACCAATGTTTGTGAAATCTCTTATCCACTGACAATTCTTGGGCATATTAGACTACACCTTAAACAAACCCTAATTATCAAATTCCCATCAGATCCATCCCAAGTAATATATTTCACCTTTAAAGTCCAAAATGATTCTTAGACAATTTTCTCCTCAAATCTCTTCGAAACTAAGTCCTCTATCATCATCCGTGCCTACCCCTTTCTTTATTCAATTGACTCCACTATCTAAATTTCGGGACGAAATTCCCTCAACATGGGGATACTGTAACATCCATGATTTTCCGGCCCTATTTTATTCTAGTTATTTCAATAATAACACAACATTTAAAACCTATAATTTTTCAAGCACATTATGCCACATGAATCATTATTTTAGTCAATATCTCTATTCAAAATTTAAACCTTACGTTTACAAATATAGATTTCTATAACGCATGTTTGTGTAATTATGTGTATATATATATATAGTGGCTACGAAAAAGTATTCATACCATCCCATGTTCAAGAATTTAAAACTTGTATAGTTTCATAAGTTATCTAAAAAAATTTTTAAGTATGTATATGTATGTATATTAAATAGATGTATGTTAAAACTCTTGGTTTTAAATCCCTAACCATGTGAACTCTCGATTTGAAAACCCCCCTTAAACATTGAACCTAATAATTTAACTCTCAACATGAACCTTCACTCTTGGCATTGAACCTTTCAAACCTAAAATTTTGACTTTATTTAATCCCGTTTGACTTTTGAAAGTCAAACAAGCCAAGATCTTGCAAATTCATGAAATTATTCAATCAAACCCAACTGTATTGGACCGCATTGTGTTCTGGATCGATTGTCAACTTCACCCCGGCCCAAACAACAATCCAATTCGATCAAATCGCGCGGTTAATTTCAAATCCAAACACGTTTGACTTGGCAGAGTCAAACCGAGCTAAATTAGGAATGAATTCGGGGAATTAAGGCGTGTTGATGACAGCAAATCACCCCTAAACGGTTCGCGCATGACCCCAGACCACAATCTCGACCCAATACATTCCCAATTGACTGAATTAACGCGTAATTCGTCTAAACGGCTGTCATCCTCCAACTCTTAATCGAATTCTGCTATCTAGATGAAATCAAGCCAATTAGACCATACCCACACCTTCGCATACTCACCCACAAACTCTCCCGACCCCAACTCAATCGGCATTACACCTCTGAGACGCTGTCGAGCATCAGGAACCGCCGGAGCCAAGTCCTAGTCGTTCTCACCCGATCCTCCACTAAATCGAATAAGGTTAGTCTCGTTTGATTCGTCCTAGGAGGTAGTCCGATAGCCCCATAACAATTTGGGATTTCAAATCGAATCGGGACCAAAGGGGGATTAGGGTTCATATCGATCGATTGGATTTAGGGCCGGGGACCGGGTGTTCTATTTAGAATTTCGGAATACATATTCAACCAGCGAAACCCCTTGGCTCGGCTGGTAAGTCACTGCGCCACGAGCCAAGGGGCGTGGGTTCGAAACCTACAGGCCAAAACCCGGTTCCTCTTTTTGCGCGTGTCCCACTGACCAGACCCGGCTCCCCTTCTCGTTTATGTTAAAACCATGTGGACCGGTTTGTTATCAGTATCAGTCCCTTGGCCCGGCGGTAGAACACGAGCCACACACAGAACCCACCCGGGTTCGAACCGGGTGGAGTTCTTTTCATTTAAAATCATTTTTAAAACAGTTTTTATAAACAAAAGAATTCTATAAAAATATTTTTATAAACCCCCACATAAATTAAGTCAGTTTAAATCAGAAATTCGCAATCTTTGACTTAAAACAAAAAATTTTTATAAATTCAAATTGTTTAAAAAAAAATTCCATCTTTTAAATATCAAAAGGAAATATACTATTTAATTAAATTCCTAAATTTATAAAAAAATTTATGACAAGATTTTGTAAAACGCATTATTGTGAAACGAACTTTTATAAACCATTCGTTTTATTTAAATATAACAGGGTAGAAACCATATTCAAACGAATAAAACTTATTTCAAAACATATAAACTAATATATAACTATTTTATATTTTGAGAAATTTTCATCAATAAATAAATAAAATAAATTTATTTATTTATATTATATTTAAATAAATATATATACCACACTATTTCCTTAAAAGCAATATTCTAAATAAATAAATTATTTAATTTATTTATTCATTATTCTTACAAACCCTAAACTTATTTTATATAACCACCAACGAATCCATTTTTGACAAAGAATGACACAAACCATCAGCACAAGTCCTTACACTTATAAACCCACAAAAAAAAAACCTTAGACTTTAGATCTTTGTACATAACAATAATACATGTTTATACATTTATTCATTAGGTCGCACCTAGTGACCTACAACTCACCGCTACTATCTATTTGATTGTGCAATCTACGTTCTTTATACAAGTGAGTTACATAGCCCCTCTTTTACTCTATTTTACAAACTTTTGGGGTGGAACATGCGTTCTATTTACTATGTTTGCAAATACACACAATATACAATTCCACCCTACATTCATGTGTTACAATTTTGTGCTTTGTGCTTGAGTACTAGGTGTGTAGACCAACTATATGCTATTCACGTACAATCATTAACTATTTAGCCGACGGTAAACAGTGATAGATCTATTGAGTCTGACAAACCCACCCAGGTAGGGTGAATGTTACTGCCAACACGCTTTTATTTTGCATGCTAGTTACAAAGGTTTGGTTGTACACTTAGGTCACACGATGGTAGCTCTCCATAAATGCCTTAATTGCCATGTTTGTATGAATTGTAGGCACACAACACTATATTCTATTACATGACACGAAAACCTATGTATTCTCACCAACTTTCTAGTTGACTTTGTTTTAACCATGTTTCAGGTACTAATGTTTGAGGTGCTTCAAGTCTTGCTACACTTAGGATTTGGCCTAGTATTAATTTGAACAATTTATCTTTTGTAATCTACTTTGTTGAGTTATTGGATTGAATGTTGGTGTTACTTGAATTGAAATGAAATGTGATTGATAATTATTCAAACGTTAGTAAACCATGAGCTGTGAACAATCTACATGTCCCGCCCCGACGTATTCCGCCGTCGGTTGGGGTGTGACAGATATTTGTAACATCCGGCCCCTCGTACCAACAATATTGTCCGCTTTGCCCACTAAGAGCTCACGGATTTGTTTTTGGTTGCCCGGGTGAAAACTTCCCAGGGGGTCACCCATCCCTGGATTACTCCCACCCGAGCACGTTTAACTGTGGAGTTCTCCTCTCATCCACTACATTAAGCCCCAAAACGCGTTGTTGATTTAAGAGGCAGGGCATTTCTTATGAACCAAGAATCTCTCTTGTGCACGGCCGATGTGGGATTTGCCTATGGTGTTACAATCACCCCCCTTTTGGACTCATCGTCCTCGATGAGGTTTGCCCCACCATCCAATTCAGGGATGTGGGATTCGCCTAAGGTATCCTTCTGAACACCCCCGGGGACTCAACGGTGATCGCTGAGGTTTGCCCCACCATCCCGAACGACACAAGAGTGGCTCTGATACCATTTGTAACATCCGGCCCCTCGTACCAACAATATTGTCCGCTTTGCCCACTAAGAGCTCACGGATTTGTTTTTGGTTGCCCGGGTGAAAACTTCCCAGGGGTCACCCATCCCTGGATTACTCCCACCCGAGCACGTTTAACTGTGGAGTTCTCCTCTCATCCACTACATTAAGCCCCAAAACGCATTGTTGATTTAAGAGGCAGGGCATTTCTTATGAACCAAGAATCTCTCTTGTGCACGGCCGATGTGGGATATGCCTAGGGTGTTACACCTCGTCCAGAACATTTACACCTACTAAAGATGTGTAGTTATAACTCCCCATAGGTCCCTGTCCTGAATACTCACACACGGTGCAATACACCCATTACACTTCAAACCATCACATAGACATTAACACATAGTGACACTATCATACGACCGTTGACATAGACCAATTCAAAATTCATGTCTGTACAAGTCTACTCACACCATCTAATCAACCATGCCCTAGTATCGCAACAAGAATCACATTTAATGCTAACTCCACATTATTCAGAATGCAATAACACAATCACATTATACCGCACATATTCCACTATTGTAAACACAATCATCATAACTTATGTTCAAATCATCATGCGGTAAGACTCACAATAATTGTCAATGTCATATAATCTCTATTTGAATTGGGCATCACTCCATGTAAATGTCTAATCAGTCACGACGTCAAATCACCTCAAAATCCCTCATGACAACTACCACACAAACTACTCATCAATTAATCGAGCATCCCAAACACTGCCCGCAAGATCCCTGTTGGACTACGTCAGGTGTATCTGACATGTCCTCCTCTGGTTACTCCTGACACAAAACTCTCTTAACCAGGCAGGTCCACATCCTAGAAGAAACCCACATACAACTGGCACTGCTCTCCTTTCCATCCTGTATTTCCAATCATGGCTCCACATAGTATCTTGCCGACCGAAGCTCTAGTCACACTTGGCACGAGGAGCGCCAACACTACTCCCATCTCATTAGTAGTTTCACCTGCAACAGTCGTCGTCATGGCTGGTCGTTCTACATTCCCCTAGCAAGAGCATCATGCCTGACCGATGTCGTATGCTTCGTCTTAACCACCTAATCCTACTTAAGATAGAATGTCAGAGTGATTACTATGGGCACAAATTCAGAATATGAGAGTAATTATAGACTGCCAAATCACGGTCATCAAATGCAATTTGGTGGTCCGCATTACTACTCGTACTCTAAACCTTTCCCGTCATATTCACACTAGCTTTCTACCTTTAACACACATTGGATGCACAAGCATCCCATACAAATCACATAGCACTACGCAATAATCTAGCAAATCATCATATTAATCACAATTGCACACCACACACGGTTACACACAACATCATTAAACCATGTCAACACAACAAACTTATCTTATTTAGTTACAATTAATACCACTCCACAATACCCAGCTCACATAATATAATTTTACCTAATCATACCACACAACTCCATGTACTGTTACGCTAAACAATTAATACTCTGATAATAAATGCATAACTAGAAAGACGTACCTCTTGGCTCACGGTTACTCGTGCTGGCATTCGTTTCACCCTCGTCTCATTTTTAGTTTAAGTTACGTTATTTTATTTTATAAAACACCAATTTTGTTTTGAACCACGGCTCTGATACCAACTTGTAAGACCCCAACCCGGGCATCCTACTGTTGGTTCTCATAACGGGACATTCAATTTAAAAACGCATTTATTACAAATCAAACTACAGCGGAAGTCTTTCTAAAATCATAACTCAACGCTTACCTGCAAAACAATATATCGCACACACAAAATCAGCTACGTTGAATGAGTTCTAATAGTTTAGTGTGATTAGAATCTAACTCGTCATAAAGGTTATTTTAAGTTTACTCAGGACCCACGGTCCTTACAAAGTAGTTCACTGGTTATTAACAAATAAATAACCCCTGTATCGCACGGTATTCCATACTTGCTCATTACCCAAGACTCGTCATATAATAATAATAATAATAATAATAATAATTATTATTATAATAATAATAATTACTATCCCGTAGTCTCATCGACTTAGGTCGAATCTACTACACTAATGACTCATACTCAAAAACACTTATTAACGCGACACCCGATCAACACAACAAAACCCTAGACATCTGCTTACTCAGCCCAAACCAAGGCTATTACAATTAACTGACACGACGAATTATACACGTCTCATCACAATTCTGACCCAACGGTCAATCTAACTCTACATACCACAATAATATCATCTACACGTCACACTAACATTACCACATTAATATCATCACATGCATAATCAATATAGCTCAACGTTTACATGCAATACGACACGTATATAAATACACTCGTAAACACATACCTCGTCACCGCACCCTCGTCAGGGCGATCGACGCACCCTGAGCTCATTATTAACTTGATAACTAAGTTTCACCGATGGTGACTTCCCGAAGGATCTCGTCCTTCACAGTTCCCATTTGCCATGTCATAAGGACGACGATGCGAACACGTCAAATAAATATAAACACATAATAGCACACATTATTTACACGACTCATTAACTACACCTGCACTTCACACATAACACTGGAACGACATATTTCTCACATGAAATCATAAGCATTTAATGTAAGGCCCGACCTTTCCGATCGGCCCTTAACACGTCACGCATTAACGACCCATACCCTTAGCTCACACATTCCCATAAACCCACCACAGACTGTACGACTGCTTAATAATTATTTTATATTTGAAACGCAACGGGTTAGAACCCGAAACCCTTAACGCATTTAATAGAGTAAACTTACTTTATAAACATGTACGAAAGCCCCAAAATGTTAAAAACATTTAAAGATGGGAATTAGAAACTCAGCGGTATGGAGGTCCAACTCCTTGCTTTGCAACCGGTCCGTTCACGCTTGAACCCAAACCTGTCAGTCATACGATCACATGATCAGGATACGTACTCAACACGCGCCAAACATGTGCAATTACAAATAAACCCCACCCCCGTCTTGACTACACGTCACACCGACTACGTATCTGCCCGTCTTTAGCTAGTTTGGAAACCGGATACACGAAACCGGCTTTTATGCATGCATGCATTCATGTAACATCGGCATGCAAACCTTGATCCCCCCAAAACCTCGTCCGAATCCGTAACCATGTACCCCCGCGTACTACCATGTTCCACCACCGTGGCTTGGTTTCACCACCATGCACGTCACCTTCGTCTTCTTCGCCGTGAAACAACCCTAACTGGCTAGCATCCCCTTTACCGTCCTAGCTGGAGCTTACCCGGGTCCTCCTATACGATTGTCATCTCTCCACTCCATCTTCGAACCATCATCGTAACCACTATCATCATCGTCCACGACCACCATTGCCAAAACAACCATTCATTCGAAACCCTTGCCAAGATTTCATCCAATAATGATTGTAAACAACACAAAAAACATAAACGGAATTACCTAAAGTGTTTTGGAAGTCGTAGTTGTCGGACCGCCTCCCACCGTCGTATTCTTCTTCCTTCGTCGACTGGCCCTCCTCCTTTGTGCCCTTTTCCAGCCGTCACACTCCTAGGGTCCCAAAAATGGCCCTAGGGTTGGCGATAGTGTGGTTTATATACCACTAGTAGTTTCATTTCAGGTCCCTGCGTTTCCTCCTAATGCGTTATGTTCCCGAACTATCCTTTAAATGCTGAATTTGTAAATTGACCATTCAAATATGGGAAAATTGTATTATTTATAGAGTCTTGTGAAATTAAAAAGCACATATGTAATCACCAGCATATGCTGATATGTTTTCAAAACAATTTTTAGGTAACCAAGTGTAAACATGTTTGAATGATTATGCCGAGAGGACAATAGATCCTAGGCAACAAAGGCCATGATGTTAGTAAAAGGGAAAGTTAAACCCCTAGACATCTACTTGAATTACTTTTGGGAAAAGGGCAAAGCCCTAGGAAAATGTTTTATTAAAATTAAATGGGTGTTACATACTAGGTGCATACCCCCCCCCCCCTGGGCCTTTGTACCATGGAGGGGGAACCACAGAAAATATATACTAATAGGCTAAAGCCCATACCAAACATGAAAAAACTAGGCATGCAGACCCGACACAAATAAAAACATAGTAGGCACGCAGGCCCAAAAACATGAAACAGACAAGTACTAAGCCTACGTCGAGATTCATCCATAATAGTTAAGCACTGAGATCAAAATATATCACAAAATCATCAAAGCCCAATCCATAGGTTCGATCCGTACTAGCCACCAACTCGAGCCCATACCCAAGTTCCATCCCCGTCCCATTTCTAAGGCTCATTTAGGGGACTTAACATATGTACCCGATCACTCTAGTTCCGTTCCACATCTGTATTAGACATACGCCGAATCCCATACGTGGGCTTATTTCCTTCCACATTTCTAAGGCCCAAAAGAAATAAGCAGATCATAGGTCCATAAGTAGGTGGTGTTTCTAAGCCCACAACAATGCCATCTCAAGCCCACACTTAAGATCCACCCTCGTCCCATTTCTAAGGCTCATTTAGGAGACTTAACCCATCTATCCATGAGAATACTGGCCCATTCCACAACTGTACTAGTGACCAAACCAAGCCCATTGAATTAATGGCTCTTTACTACGTGGTTTTGAAACATGTTATGTAAAGATTCAGGGTGTTTCCATGTTACTGTGCAATAAAACTTTTCGAGTTATGAAAACCCCATGAATCATTTCCCGCTCTCTTTTACAAACTCTGATGATATAAAATAAGAAACATCTACCAACTATTGGTCGCAAGCCCGAGCCTAAAAACTAGGGTGTGCCAAGTTGGTATCAAAGCCATTGGTTTTCGTGAATTAGATACTAGAAAGTGTATCTAAGTTTTAACCATTGATATCACTATTGTAGCAAATACGATACTTTCTTTAGTAGATAAGCTTTAACTAGTACAAATGCCTACTAAGTAAGAGTATGTAGACGCTTATATATGAATAATTATAATAAGTATTTGTCGTACAAAATGTCAGGAGATAACTATTTTTCCTATATATTTGGGCATACTCGAGTGAGTCCTAGGGAATATTTTAACCCTATCAGTACAGGCCATAATTATCCCCGGTGACGAGGAACCAATAATAATTTCCAATGAGGAATCCTATCACCTAACCGAGGAAAGTCAGGACTACACAAGTGGATCCCACTATTGTTGGAGTGAGGGAGCTTCTGATTTGGAACCTAGCAGAACTGGACCTAGTGGGACTACTAAACCGCGTATGCAGGTTTGAATGCCAACAGAGATCGTACAGCAACCGTCGGCAACATAACTGAATGAAATTTATCAAAATTTACCAATGGACGAGGAGTCCAAAGAGACAATTTCTTTTCCATCTGAATTCGTACCTTTGAAGATAATACCTCACCTCAAGATTTGAAAATTTTGTTTTAAGATTATGTGAATAATCCTCCTCAGTCAGGACCCATCCATACCGAAACATTTATAAGATATTGTGTTTGGTGTTAGGGATCCCCCACAACACTATAATTATCCTTCAATTCACCCAGGGTCGCACGTAGAGTGCCTCGACTACGCTTTGCAACAAATGACGAGGTGAAGAAAGACTCGATAGAAAGTGAAAAAGAAAAATAAAACAATTGGAGGAAATTTAGTGAAATATGGCAATAAGATGAAGAAGCTACGAAAAGATTAAGTGAAATGATCTATATTTGTAACTTTCTGATTCTTATTGTATATATTATAAATAAAGAGTATTTCCTTTTGTTTTATATAGATGCCGGGAAAAGGAAAAGGACCCAATTTTCTTCATAGACATGCTCCACCCGGTTATGAATTTCAGTTAACTAACGAATTTGGTTATGAATCCGAAGATGTCACAAAAAAACACTGGAAGTACATATCGAAGTCTAGGAGAACTAGCACCTCCTGCCAATCCTTATGTAACTTATATCATTTTTCATTATTATCTTAAGAATGATAATCGCAATCCTTCCCATGGTGAAAATCCGTATTACAATCCTTATCATCATCAGGGATTGCCATAAATTCCATATGAAAATAATCCTGCTCTAGAAGGAGAGGAAATGGAACCATCTATTTGGCCCTATGAGTATTATCATGAGCCTATCAATATTCTAACTTCCTATAAAAATGGGGAAAGTCCTATTAATTAGTAAATAAAGGCATTATGAAATTGAGTAGCAGAATTGGAAAAAGAACCCAAGAGATTGGCTAATGTAGATGCTCAAAATATAGTACTAAGACAAGCATTAGAGGATGCCAAGAATCAGAGATAGATGTGAAGTATGATTTCCTTTTTATGTTCTATATGTACATGTAATAAAGTTTTAAAATATATGAATAAAATAATCCTTTTTTTATAGTATGTCCAGACAAGGAAACAAAAGTGGACCTTACCAAAACGCAATAGGAAGGAAAAACAGGTTGTAGAAACCAACGAGACCCTTGAACAAATAAACCAAAAAGCATAAATTTAGAAGCTTACATCTCTAGGGATCAAAGATGATATCCCTATCATCTTAAAGGCAGTTGAAGAAAATAAACTAGCTAGTAATAATCCGGCAAATACCAGAGAAACACGGATGATTGTCACTGCCTACAATTCAGAGCATGGTGACATCATTCCGTAATAAGTTTTGTGTCAACCGAGTTAGCTCATTAATTGATATTGAACCTACTGCACTAGACTATAAGTAAACGATAGAACTAGCTGATGGCAAACTAACCGAAACTTGCAAAATCATTAAGGGGTGCACCTTAACTCTAAATGAAAGTTCCTTCGAGATGGATTTATTACCTGTGAAACTTGGAAGTTTCGACATCCTTGTTGGCATGGATTGGTTTTCAAAGAACCATGCGAAGATTGTATGTTTTGAGAAATTGGTTCGTATTCCCCTTCCCGATGGCAAAACCCTTGTAATTCAAGGAGAGAAGAGTGGAGCTACCCTGAGAAGATTCATCTGCATGAAAGCTCGAGAGTACTTACGTAAGGGATGACTGGCAATATTGGCCCATGTAACTGTAAAGGATGTTGAAGAAAAATGACTTGAGGATATACCAATCATTCGAGACTACCCGGAAGTCTTTCCCGAGATTTGCCCTGACTTCCCAAATCATATTTGGTACCCGAGAAAGTAACTAGTGTAATTATGCAGGTGTTACAGATGAAACGTTTAGCACCTGGTACCAAGCGGTACGGTAATTATGCAGGTGTTACAGATGAATCGTTGTACCGGGGCTAGTACTATGCCCGATTATTTGAATAACATAAAACACCTACATCGCATTTGCATATGGTTGTGGCTAATGTGAAACAAAGATCACCCGAGAAAGTAGCTAGTGTGTCCGGTGGTTAAACCTACATGCGTAATAGAGCACTAAATGTGTAAATTGACCAATCAAATATGGGCAAAAGGTTTATGCTGATATGTTTCCAAAACATTTTTTCAGGTAACGAAGGAAAACTAAATTCCTTGACATCTTCTACAATTAATGGGTCTTTACTACTTGGTTTACAAACATGTTTTGTAAAATGTTAGTCTGTTTCCCTATTATTGTGAAATAAAACATTTTGAGTTATGAAAAACTCGTGAATCATTTTCCATTGTGTTTTACAAACTCAGATGTTATAAAATAAGAAACAGGTATCAATTATTGGTCGCACGCCCGGGCCAGAAACCGAGGTCTGACAACAAATAATAATATTAATTATTACCTGACTAATTAATGAGACAATGATCTTTTGCATATGATGTGTCTATACACATCTATAACAAGTGTTGTTGCTCGTTGTGGACTCTTTATGATCAACTTCAATAGCGGTATCGTATTATGTTGACACCTGGGTAAACCAGATGCAACAATCTCCCACTTGCATAAGTTTTGAATATAGATACCAATATATATAAAACGTTAGGCGTCTAGCAACACCGTGCTGCCCCCAATGAAGCTGGATAATTTTATAAGTTATCCACTTGCATAAGTTTTGAATACATATATATATATACATATACACTCTTACTCTTATTGTTGTAATGATCTACAACTGTTTTTTTTCCAGTATTTATCCTTTATGTTATTCAAATATTCCATTGAACTTGAGACATAGATCGAGTCATTCTCATCTATGTTCAGTTATTCTATTTCTCGATCGAGATTCAAAGTGATCTATTCAAACTCTTAGTTTGAGCACGACCATGCATTTTATACCAGTTTGAACCAACGAGGGGCCCATAGATGTCTTCCGCTAACAGTAGTAAGGATACACATCCCTTCTTGACTACATACAACTCTAACTATACATCGAGTCAATCTGACTAAGGTCCGTCTGACCATCCGGTTAGGAATAGCGTTAGACAATATCAATGTATGACCTTTTGTATAATCAAGCTTCTAGTATGCATCTCAGGTGTGAGGATGCAAGAGACAATACTATTTAAAAACAACTACTCATGACGACGATCCATGAAGTAGTCTTGAAACGAGTCACGTCCAACATTTATCGCTCGATAAATATCTACGAATCTTGGTTGCACCATTTTGCCACTTCTCACCCTTTGAGAACTAACCAACTGATTCATAATAGTCTTACTTCAGAATTATTCCCATAATTCTGATCGACTATAGACATTTTGAATAAATGTCTTATTCAAGGATATTAATCGTGCTAATATACAATGCTCATTAATGTAAAAGATTATAACCTTTATTTCTAATCAAATAAAACGATATTGCTTACATAAATTTATCCAAATACTAAGTACTAATAAAATCTAATCACTAGAATAAGAATGTTCGATGGAATTAGCGTGCGTCTTGCTCTTATCATGATTCATCAGCTCTGTTAATAGGTCAGCTAAATATAGATATGTGTGAATTTTCCTTAACTTGATGTCCCTATGTTCTACTACTTCCCATATGTAGTGGAACTACCTCCGGATGTGCCTAGTGCTATGATGAGACATTGGTTCCTTCGCTTGCACAATGGAACCATAGTTATCATAGAATATATCTATAGGTTCCTTCATTCTCGGCATCACCTCTAGATCAGATATTAATTTCTTCATCCAAGTTGCTTCTTTAGCAGCCTCCGAGGGTGATATGTATTCAGACTCGGTCATGGAATGAGCAACAACACTATGCTTAGTTCTCTTCCAAGTGATAGCTCCTCCATTGAGTACGAACCCATATCGCGTCTGAGATAGAGAATCATCTAGATCTATCTGGAGACTAGCATCAGTGTAACACTTTATGGTGAGTTCTTTTTCTAGTCCACCATACACTACGAACATATCTATAGGTCTCGGGAGCCTCGTCGCGCATCGGAGATACACGGACCTGTTCTGTGCTTTGTGTGGGAACAAAGAAGAATGAGACAAAGAGAAACACGAACATAAAGAAGAGAATCCACACAACAACGATATGTAATCCATAAAAACGAAGTCATCTCACATTACATACCGAAGAAGCACACATCTCTCGTTTACGCTCACGGTCCAGGGGCGGGAGAGCTCATCCCGCCCGGACACCTCTCGATCTAGTTCCTGAAGTTCCACCTACAAATGAAGACAAGTCTTCTATTTATAGGGGCAGGAACACTACATGCGTACTTGTCTAAGTATGCAGGGTTTGGTCATGCGTACTTGACAAGTACGCAAGGCAAAAGCCTTGCGTACTTACTAAGTACGCGGGACCAAACTGGTGAACAAGCTAAGTACGCAGGAACACCCTCCTGCATACTAGCCTAGTACACCGATACATAGAATTTAATCTATAGTTACAAAAACATGCTTCTACAATATCCTTATTCCTTCTCAGGTACTTTAGGGTATTCTTTACAGTTGCCAAATGCCTATCTCTTGGGTTCTACTAATATCCGCTCGTCATGCTCAACGCAGCGTAATATGGCGTACATGATCCATCCAATTGATCAAGCATATGGGACACTTTCCATTTGCTGCTTCTCTATATCTGACTTGGGACATTAAGATTTATCTAAGATATTTCAATGTGCCATAGGTAAGTTCACACATTTAGAATCTTCCATTGAGAATCGTTTAATTACTTTATCAATATATGCATTTTGGCTTAGGCCAATAAGTCGCTTTGATCTACCTCTATAGATCTTTCTTACGAGAATATAAGCGGCTTTTACCATATCTTTCATTATGAAATATTTACCGAGCCAAGATTTGACTTCTTGCAACATCGGAATGTTGTTTCTAAATAACAGTATGTCGTCCACATATAAGATCAAGAATGTAATTATGCTCCCACTAGCCTTCTTGTAAAGACATGAGTCATCTTTATTCTTTGTAAAACCTAACTCTTTTATCTTCTCATCGAATCAAAGATTGCATCTCCTAGATGCTTGCTTGAGTCCATAAATGGACTTCTTAAGCTTACACACTTTATTAGGATTGTTAGGGTCGACAAAACCTTCTGGATGAGCCATAGAGACATATTCAGTTAGATGTCCATTTAGGAAAGCCGTTTTGACATCTATTTTCCATATTTCGTAGTCATAATATGCTGCTATGGTAATCAAAATCCTGATAGACATAAGCATGGCTACTAGCGAAAAAGATTTCTCATAATCAATCCCTTGAGTCTGAGTGCATCCTTTTGCCCCAAGCCTTGCTTTAATGTATATTGTTGTTCATGGTGTAAGTCTTTGGATCTTATCTCGAGGGCTGTGTTTTCAAATGTCATTAATCGGGCATGTGAGTCCAACATGATCAAGGGTGAGTCCCTTACGTGAAGAGATAATAAAGAAGTTAAGGTAAAAAAGAATCTCCATGGAAAATCTCTCTTGTTTTGGTGGCGTATGAAAACAAAACCAGACAAACTACTCAACATGGTCAACATGCCCCAAATCCTACCTACAAGGACAAGACTTGAGGGAAGTCATGCACGGGGTCAGAAACTAAAGCACTCAGAGTTGACACTAATGGAGCAATGTATAAGTGGAACATGAATGCAGATCCAACCATGTTCATTTTAAAAAAAAGGACAGTATAAGAGACTTGTTAGAACACTTTCAAGAAGCTGAGTTTCCCAAGATTGTGTGGGAAATCCTAGCAAATCTCTTATCCAAAAAGAATGACTCAAGGCTGTGGTTAATAGAAAACAAGCTAATGTCACTATCCCAAGGAGATCTATCCATACCGCAATGCTTAAGAAAAGTAAATTAAGGTTGAAGGATTTCCTTGCCTTGATACATATACAATACCCTCATTATATAGAGGGGAAAAGGAATACAAAGAGAATGTAATGATGGAACAATAATGGAACAATGAATAAAGCCTACATAAATACAATCACACTAATAAATGTATATGCTAAGTCTCCCTCGGTTCAATCGGGTTGAGCAAAAGATGCTTAAACTAGACCAAAATGACTAAAATAGTTGACGAGGAAGCGCTTTGGTGAAAATACCGGAAAACTAAGATGAGGAAGGCACATGTAGAACGCGAACATGACCAATTTGAACTTTTTCCCGGAAAAAGTGAATATCCATCTCCATGTGTTTGGTGTGTTGCTGCTAAACAGGATTTTGAGATACAACGGATACATTGTAGCAATATACGATGGTTGCAATCCGAATTGGAACATGAAGCTCTAGAGGTAGATTTTGAAGCCAGCTGGTTTCGGAAACGGCATTTGCCACTTCTCTATACTCCACCTTTGAACTTGATCTAGAGATGGTGGGTTGACGTTTGGAAGACTAGGATACCCAATTATTTTCGAGGAATACACAATAGCCGGAGGTGGATCGTCTAGAGTTTGGGCAGACCCCTCCCTATAATCGGCGTCCGGGTAGGCAGTGAGAGACTGACCGGGAGAAATACATCGAATAACACCATAATTAATGGTGCCCTAGATGTACCGCAGAATTCGTTTCATAAAACTATAATGAGGTTCGCGTGGAGCATGCATAAATAGACACACCTGGTGGATAGCATAGGATATATCTGATCATGTAAACGTTAAGTATTGAAGTGCTCATGCTAAACTTACGTATAGTATGTCATTCGTTAAGAGATTGCCATCGGATGCACTTAACTTGGAGGCGGTGTCAACTGGTGTGTGGCATGGCTTGCATGAAGACGTGGCAGCATGGTGTAAAATATCATGTGTGTATTGTGTTTGAGAAAGAAATAGTCGGTGTTTATCTGGTGTAACGGTAATCCCTAGGAAGTGGTGCACTGGCCCAAGATCAGTCATGGCGATTTCAAGTGAGATCATGTTAATGATATGTTGTAGTAAGCCGGTGTCGGAAGCTGTTATGATAATATCATCCATATGAAGGAGAAGATATGACGTTTGAGTGCCATATTTGAAGATAAATAATGATGGGTCACATATGCTGCTCTTGAAACCTCGTGAATGAATGTAGGTCATGAACCTAGTGTACCATGTCAGGGGTGCTTGTTTTAAACCGTATAAGGACCTCTTGAGTTTGCACACATGATCCGGATAGGAGTTGTTGATGAAGCAAGGTAGTGGGTTCATAAAGATTGTTTCCTACAAAGAACCATGTAAGAAATCATTTTTCACATCAAGTTGATTAATAGGCCAATTCCTGGATATTGCTAAATAGAGCATTGTGTGTATGGTAGTGCGCTTAATGACGGGACTGAATGTCTCATCACAAGCCATTCCAACTGTTTGAGATTTTCCATTGACCACCAGGCGGGCTTTGTATCGATCTAAAGTGCCATCGGCAATGAGCTTATGGCGAAATAGCCACATGCAGCGAATAATCGGATTATCATATGGTCAGGGAACCGGCTCCCATGTATCATTAACCTGCAAAGCATTGAATTATGTTTTCATGGCATGTAGCTATTATGATCTATTAATGCCTTAATTAAGAGGTAGGTACAGGAGAAATTGTATTGGTATTGAGGTGAAGGTTAAATTTAGGGTTTGCTTGGGAATGCCATGCATAGAACGATGATGCATGGGATGTGGGGTGATGAGTGGTTGACTTAGAAGAACAGGATGGGATGGTAGATATTGTTTGGTAGATGGTACATGTGTAGCTAACAGGGTTAGAGAGGAAAGATGAAGGGGGTTGTGATGTAGGGTAGGGAGGAGGAGTAAAGGTAGGAGACAGAGGAGGAGAAATGCAAATGGTGGAATATGGAGAAAGGGTGGCACTGTGAGAGAGTTATTGTCTAAGAAGTGGTAATTGGTTGGTTGGGTTGAGATGTTGTACGGGAAGGAATTTTCGTCGAAAATGACATGTCGGGAGAGGTGAACATGGCTGGTGGTAGGATCAAGGCACCGATAGCCTTGAGGATACCCAAGGAAAATACATGGTATGGATCAAGGGGCTAATTTGTGTTGTTGGACTGTGGATAAGTTTGGATAGCAAGCACACCCAAAGAAACATAGGTGGTCGTATGTTGGTTGGCGATGGTATAAGGCAAGGGTCGGAGTTTGATAGTTAAGATGTTTGGTTTTTTAATATGTTGTGTAAGTAGGTAGCAGTGTGAAAGGCTTCTACCTAAAATGAGTAAATCACGGATTATGTCATTCATACGTCGTATCATACGTTCATCCTTACTGTTTTGTTAGGAGGTTTGAGGATACGAGAAACAAAAGGTAAGACCGTTGGTGGTTGCAAAGTTTTTGAAACCATTGTTATCAAACTCACCGCCAAGATCACATTGGAAGCTTTTGATGGGTTTGCCAAATTAAGTGTGTATGAGTTTGTGAAACTTAGTTTTATTTTAAGTGGATACGCCTATACATATTGAGCGATGTTGTCAATGAGAACCATATAGTATTTGTAGCTAGATTTACTAGGGACCGAAGATGTCCATAAGTCACAGTGTATGATATCAAATGAGGCATAAGTCATAGATTGAGATTATTTACCCTAAGTGTTTACTATTTGATACTTGACATGAGCCACAAACAAAGGGTAAACTTGTCTTATTAAAATTTATAAGATAATAACGATGAAGATAATGGAGAATAGTTGCTCCGGAGTGACCGAGCCGGGTGTGCCATGGGACATCACGTGTGGTGTAAAGTATGGAGGCCGCCAGTGGTGTGAAAGGATTCAAGTCCCCCTCGCTATTGTGGCAGGATAGGAGGTTGCCATTCTTGAGATCCTTCAGTGAAAACCCAAATGGATCAAACTTAATAGAAACATGGTAATCACGGGTAAAGTTTTGAACTGATAATATTTTTTTATAATAGATGGTGAATGAAGCATGTTATTTAAGCGGTAGGATTTATTTGGTAAGTGGTGTAGGTCGTTACCAGATCCTTGTATTGGCAAGCTATGACCATTTCCTATAAAACAACGCTTGAAGTTAATGAAATGGGAGTTGAGCTTTTACTTGTATCGAATGTTATGTGGGCAGAAGCTCCCGAGTCCATGTACCATTGTGGGTCTTGATAATTAGTTTGCATAGTAGAAAGGGAATTACCAAGATCTGTTGGGGGCGTTCACAGAAGTGTGCATCTACTAGGTTTGGTGCTGGGGGGCTTGTATTCTGCTTTGGGCCCGTATTGGTCTGGCCTATACCCATAGTGTGCTGGTGGGTTACCTAAGCACTTCCTGGGTTAGGGTTGTTCCACGATTGCGTAATATTAGGACAGGGAGAGGTGTTGTGATACCATCCTCCATGGAACTAATGCTGTTAAGAATGGAACCTTCTTCGTCCTTCGCTATTCCGGCCACTTCTCTGGTGCGTCCCATGGTAACGGCTATGGTGGCGGTACTGATCTTGATTCCCTGAATAATATTGAGATGGAGCCAGTGGTGTGGGAGGAGAGACCTGAGAAGAAGAGTTGGACACATCAGGATTTGAGCACTTACCTAAACCGTTTGATTAGGGTTTTGACGAGCTTGTTGGCGATGTTGTTCTAATTAGATCTTGCTTCTGGCTACATCCCATGTTGGCAAGCTTTTATTAATAAAGGTAGCCATTGTATCAAATTCACTCTGGAGGCCACGAACCAACTGCAGTACAAGTCGGGAGTCGCTGACGGTATTCCCCACATCTCCTAATTGATCGGCAATATCCTTTAATTTCTCGCAGTAGTCATCCATGGATGAACATGCTAAGAGTTTTAATGTTGAAAAATATTCTTCTAAAACAGCAGCACGTGATCCCTTATCACTGCGGAAGATTTTTTCAAGCTTTAGCCATGTAGAATTAGCCGTTGCTTCATTCTCAAGAACACAGCCCAACAGTTCATCAGAATGGGTGCTGTAAATCCATTACAGCACCAAAGCATCGATCTCAATCCATTGGTTGTAGGTATCGTTGGTATCGTCGTGGCGCCGGTTGTTCCATCTATGTGATCAAAAACCTTGTATGCCATTGCGTGGAGCTTGAACAGTTTTATCCGGGAGCAATACGTTAATTTTGTTTCACAAAGGTTCTGATTTTAGTTTGAATGTTTGCTACGGTATATGAAGGGTGCAGCGGATTTTGTTTTTGGGTCAGGGGTTTTAGATGTGGTGGGTATCTTTGTATCATCCATTGCTTATCAATGGTAAACAAGAGCAGTAGCTCTGATACCATAAAGGTTGAAGGATTTCCTTTCCTTGATACACATATAATACCCTCATTATATATAGGGGAAAACGAATACAAAGAGGATATAATAATGGAACAATGAATAAAGCCTATATAAATACAATCACACTAATAAATGTATATGCTAATAGTAAAAACATTATTTAGAGAGATAGAAGAACTAGATCCTAACTCAGAGATTGGAGAACCACGAAAGAAGAGGATCCTATTTCACGTGTCAAAATAGGAATATAGGACCTTTCATACTGCAATCCAAGGCTGGCCAACCCAGCCTACTTTCACAGAATTCAAAAATCTACTAGCTGCACAAGAAGCACTAGTCAAACAGATGGCTGGAGTATCCGTGTAATGAACCAATTTCCGGGTTGTTCTATAATATATTATTTATATTGTAGGGGGTGTTTTTAAATAAAAGAAAGTTAAGCGTTTATTGTAAATGGTGGACTTAAGTAGTTTTAGAAGAATGAGTTAAAATATCAAGTGGAGGGACTGATCTTGCAAATAGCTCAATCTTGATTTGGTGGAGATTAAAAATGGCGACATAAGCATTTTTGTGTATGTGTATGGTTCGCAAATCAGCAAGGAGCAAGAGGAGGAGAACCAAAATCACGAAATTGATGATATGCATGTGGAACTTGGATGATTTGGAGTGTTGATGCGTGTGTACTATATATATTTTTATAAGTATTTTTCACACAATTTGAGTTTTAAAATGGGTTTTCACCAAAGACTAATCACACACACACCGGGCAGTGTACCCGTCGGATAGCAATATAGTAAAGGTAAGAACCGGATATCAATCCGTGGACACGATGGAATGTGATAATAAACCGGAACTAAGATTCAATCATGTAAGGGTAAAAGATGTTTTGAAGAGTTTGTTTTAATTAACTAGCATGCAAATATATAAACTAAACTAAGAACACAAGTCAAATAATCAAGGAGAAAATATCACTTCGGTGTCGAATCCATCTAGAATACATTCAATACATTCATAGAAACATGGCAAATACACGAAACATAAATTGACTAAATTCTCGTCAAAGATATCTAATCAAATGACCATTCGGAAAGCTAGCATGAATTACGCAAACCAACCACCTAAAGTCATACAATGAAGCTCACGTGTTTAATAATCATGTCAATGTTTATAAAGATTGAACTAGCTTCCGATTAAGGTATACTAATCCAACAACTAGTTGGAAAGATAATATAAACAGCACACTATCCACCTCAAGTTGATTAAATTAGACAACAATATGCATTTCTTCAACATACAATGTTCATATAAAGGTTATATAAATTAGGAGGATGTGTCAACAATTCCTAGATAAACATAATACTAAATATGACACATCATAACAAACACTTTGTCTTTC
This sequence comes from Smallanthus sonchifolius, assembly GCA_023525975.1. Classification (NCBI taxonomy): domain Eukaryota; kingdom Viridiplantae; phylum Streptophyta; class Magnoliopsida; order Asterales; family Asteraceae; genus Smallanthus; species Smallanthus sonchifolius. Next base: position 35,873,972 of record CM042034.1, on the reverse strand, counting down.
CAAACATAAGCGTAAGGTTACACATACAAATATAATGATTCATAAACAAGACTTCATTCACCATTCCTAGTCAAATGCCATAAACTAGTATAAATACATACACCAATCCATGAATATAAGCATAAACCACAAGTTTTCCAACATAGAAAGGCATACACAAATACAAGTCTTGTAAACAACTCAAAATACTTGAATACATAATTTCATCAAAGAATAATCATACGGTTGCAATAACATTAACACAATATTTGCCAATAATCCATGAATGTTGTCAGATGTATCTAAACTTCATCTAAACCAAAGTGAACAAGAGTTTTAGCTCATCATGAGCACCAAAATTACAAATAAGCAGGGAAAAATAGTGAGAAACATGATATGAAAACAAGAATCAAACCACTCCTCCAAGCTTAGATGTTGTTGTTGATGTTGTTGTTGATGTATGGTAATACTCTTGATGTTGTATCCTCTCCAAGAAGCTTGAAATTTGGCTGGAACAAAGAAAACACGAGCTGAAACAGTAGGTTTTTCTCCTGGTTTGTTGAACTCCTGAATGAGAATTCAAGTTCTGTTTTAATAGAAAAGGGGAGGCACAACCGTGCCAGGAGAGAGGGCACGACTGTGCCTGGTACAAAGGCGCGGTCGTGTCTAGGTCTTGGCACGACCGTGTGACAGAGGTTTGACCGATCCGGAGCTTCCATTGGGTACCACTGATCGAGGACGTACGATTGTTCAGACTCACGAGGTGACACGCGGCCGTGGGGGGCCAAGGAACGGCTGTGCCTTGGATTTTGGCTTGGCGCGGTCGTGCAAGATGTGGGTGCGACCGTGCCTAGGGTTTGCGAGCTTGGCACGACCGTGCCAAATAGGGGCACGACCGTGCAAAATAGGGGCACGACCATGCCTCCATCACAGAAACCCTAAAACTTCACTTTTTATCCTGGAATCTTCTTGTTTGTTCACCAAGCTTCACAAAAGCCTACAAAACAGGAAATGAAGCAAATAAGTGTCTAAACATTGAATATAACCAAGAATTGATCATTAAATGAGCGAATTTTTGTGCCAAAAAGATGTGTAAATACTAACACATCAAGTGTTCATCCTCTTCAAGATTGGTAGTACGTATCATCTTCATCATCTCAATCACCATCTATGGTGTTCTTGAGTGTGGTGTTGTGATTTGGGTTTAATGTCGTTTATAAACCTTAATCTAGTATTATTAACGTTGGAGAATCATGTTTTACATGATTATAACATCCAATTTGATGATTTGAAAATTAGGGTTCTTGAGGTTAAAATTGGGGGTTTTCAAATTAATGAAGTTAAATGATGAATTGGTTGTTGGCAAGTGTTTATTGTGTTAATAAACATAATTTTTAGTAAAAACCCTCAATCAAATTAATGAATCAAGAATCTTGGAGAATTGGATAAAACCTTAACGGGTCAAAATGGGTTGATTTTTATTAGAAGGTTAAAAGCCTGTGTAAAGCTAAATAAACCAAGATTAGATGATAGTGAAGATCATAAGATCTTGGGCGGGAGTTAAACTTCAATTGATGAATTTGTTGAGGTAAATTAAATCACTAAAACATGTAGAATGTTTAGGTGATCAAGGCAATAAAGATGTTATCTTTGAAGACAGATTGGAATCTTCATTGGTCAAGGTAAGTGCTTTGCAGTTACTTAGTAGTAGATAAGTAGTGGTTACATGCAAATAGGTGTATTGTTAATTCTATTTATGTGTTGTATGTTGATTTTGACTATGTGGCATATGGCCAAACTAAAGTGTGAACTGTGGTAAAAGTAGTGTAATTGACTAATGTGGTAAATAATCAAACATGATGTGGTAAAAGTGGTGTAGTTTACCAGTTTGGTAAATAGTCAAACATAAAGTGGTAAAAGTGGTGTAAGTTGACTTAATGTGTAATAAGTCAAACCATTGTGGATAATAATGAAATTGGTGTAATTTTACCTTAGTGGTATACGTTCAAACTATTATGATGAAATTGGTGTAATTAGACTATGTGATTAATAGTCAAACTTGAATGTGCAAATGTGATAAATATGTGTAATTAGACTATGTGGTTAATAGTCAAACTTGATTGTGCAAATGTTGTAAATATGTGTAATTAGAATATGTGGTTAATAGTCAAACTTGAATGTGCAAATGTGGTAAATATGTGTAATTAGACTATGTGGTTAACAGTCAAACTTGATTGAGCAAATATGGTAAATAGATGTAAATTGACTTATGTGGTTAAATTGTGTAAATAACTCAATGTGGTTAAGAGTCAAGTACAATGTAGAATGTGGTAACATTAGACTAAAATTGATTTAATGTGGTGAAAGTCAACCATTGGTAGTAAAAGGGTAAATTGGTTGATTACATGAAGTGTGATGTAACATCCCAAATAATGACAAGACAAATAGAAAAGGGAAATAAAGTGGGCTTGGCCAAAATTTCGGCCCATGGGCCGAAAAGAAAAGGGGGAAACCCATTACAAAACAGCACCTTCAACCCAAACCCTCTCTCATTTCATCTTCCTGCGCAAGAACACTAGAGAGAGAGAGAGAGAGCGATCGGCTTGTGAAGAAAACCGCAAGGAGAAGACTCAAGGGCTCGGGAATCATCCGTCTCCACCATTTCAGCGCATAGCAACAGAAATCGGGCCTGTTGAGGTAAGCATCGCCTCTGATTCTGAGTCTTTGCATGTCTCGGGTTTAAATCAAATAAAGATACGATTTTCGCATATGAAACTTGAAACAAATCACGTATTTGAACTCAAGAACGATAAAGGAAGGTGTTTAACGTAAAATGTTCAAAGTTTAATCGATTGGAAATAAGTTGGCTGGAGCAAGGTTCTGGTCAGGGAAGATGCAGACCCATGACTCGAAACTATAGTTTCGATACATGCAGACCCATCGAAACTACTCTAGTTTCGATAGTCATGTTTGACTCGAAACTACCTAGTTTCGATTGCAGCCAATGACTCGAAACTACTATAGTTTCGATAGGAACTCAGGACTCGAAACTACCTAGTTTCGAGTGTCACCTTGAACCTAAACTAAGATTTTCGTAAGTTAATGACTCGAAACTACCTAGTTTCGATAGAAGGATTATGACTCGAAACTACCTAGTTTCGAGTGTAAGACCATAGCTCGAAACTACCATAGTTTCGATGCGACCCACCTCCCGAAACTACTGAGTTCAAGAACAGTAATGTCTAGTGTCATTTAGGAGCCCTACCTTATATGTATGACTTTATTATACAGATAGTGGGTGACCTTAGTGACGTTTCGAAACCAGCTATTATACTTCAGGGACCCGCCTATCAGGTGAGTTCTATGTGCCCCCTATATGCTACGTGCAAATGATTTTAAATGTTTTGGGGCTGGAATGTATACACTAAATGAATAAATGAAATGAATGTCAATGTGACCATACGTGATATATTAAGGTATATGTGTAGATACATATGAAAGTGAATAATGAATTATGAACAAAGAACAACACGTATGTTTACAAAGAATGAATGAATGAATGGTATAACGTAAATGAATGAAATCTTGCTTTATATCTATGTATATATTGCTTGCCAAGTATGAAAAGAATGACACAAAGTGTAAGAACGAAATCTTGCTTTATATCTATGTATATATTGCTTGCCAAGTATGAAAAGAATGACATAACGTGTAAGAATGAAATCTTGCTTTATATCCATGTATATATTGCTTGCCAAGTATAAGTAAACGTTATGGACGCTTCGATGATAACGGCTACTTCGGTAGACGGACGACCACTTGACTATTATGCAGCTAGAGAAGGAAGTCTAGAAAGTTAGACTAATTAAAGGCCACTACGGTGGAGTAAGTCGCTAAAACAATATGCGGCTGCATAATTAGCTCAAGTGGGAAACGGATGCCTAAGGGCAGACGGGCGAATATGACGGACTACGACGGTAGGACGGTAAAGATATGACGGACTACTTCGGTAGGACGGTAAAGATATGACGGACTACTTCGGTAGGACGGTAAAGATATGACGGACTACTTCGGTAGGACGGTAAAGATATGACGGACGGTTTCTAGTGCCGGACGGTTAAGTAAAAGGGCTACGACGGTAGCTCGAGGGCGTATGTCTTTGTGATATACGTACCGTAAGATGGGTTGATCACCCTTATGTGTATGACCAATAAATGGTAAAGAAAGTAAAGGTGAATGCATATCTATGTAATCACGTAAGAAAGATAAAGAAAGAATGGCAAGAAAAGTAGAAAAGAAAAAGGGTGAACGCATATATATATATATGTAATCACATTAATAAAGAAAAGAAAGATGAAAGAAAAGCAAAAGTTATGAATACGTATTTATATGAATGACTTTATAATAATGTTTACCAAGAAAAGTAAAGAAAAGAATGTTTATATATAAACGCATTAAACTAGAACTCACCAGCGTTAGCTGACTTTAGTATACATTTCAGGTAAAGGAAGAAAAGGTCGTGCGAGAGCGTGAAGGTTACCCGGCACAAGACTGACATCCCACTTTTGTTTGTTAAGAATATGTTATGTTTTATTCGTAAAGACTTCCGCTGTTTTGATTATGTAATTGAATGATGAATGTTTTAAATTTAAGTTCAGTATTTATGACTATGTTTATGAGTAAATCCAACAAGTGAGGTCACCCGGGAAAGGGGCCTTACAAGTTGGTATCAGAGCAATAGTTTGAGAGATTCAGACATCCCTAAATGTCTGGACTCAAACTGATTATGGGACCAACGCACGGATGTCAGTATGGGTAACCAACGCCAACGCAGCACGATAAGTAAGTAATAAAGCTAATGCTCTAAATAAGGATAGATACCTTAACTTAGAACAAATAGATGTCAATGTCACAACCGATTTGAAGAGTTTTGAACCCGAAAAGCAATGTAAATTAGTAATCACAAACCGGTCACTGTAATTAAGAATTTACCTTGCTCGTACTGTTCCAAACTATGATCTGAAGTAATGACATTGATGTATTCCCTTTATGACTATCAGGAAATTAAGAAATTATGGCTGGCGGAGGAAGAACTGGACGCCGAGGCGGTCGCACTGGCCGACGAGGTAGACCTCCGTTGAATCAAAGATTAGAAGAAGGAGAGAGTGTGCACGCGGAACACACCGAGAGTGTACACGAAACAGAAGTGACCCCAGCTGGAGACGACAATCCAGGGCCGATACAGTTGGAACCCGAAGTCAGGGATGCTATTGCCCGTGAAGTTGTGCTCACACTGAAGAAGGTATTGCCTGATCTACTATCTGAGGCAATAAAGAAAAGTAAAGAGGAGGATGAAGGGAACAATGAAGAGAAAATTTATGATAGTGACGGGGATGAAGTAAAAGTGGCAGCAAGCAATCGTGGGTGTACTTACAAAGGATTCAAGGACGGAGACCCACCTAAGTTTGATGGAACCAAGGATTCGGTGGCCACGTTCGAATGGATCGAGAGGATGAACGCAGTCATCAACATCAGCGAGTGTCGACCAGACCAAGCTGTTAAATATGTTGCTCATTCTTTCACCAATGAAGCACTAGGTTGGTGGAGAAATATTCAAAGAACAAAGTCACCACATGCTCTTGCCAGAATGACATGGGAGGACTTGAAAAAGCTCGTAATCCAAAAGTTCTGCCCACAAAGTGAGATTGATCGTGTGGAGAACGAGTTCCTGAACTTCAAGGCTGGCAACAAGACTCATCGCCAGTATACATCAAGATTCAATGAACTGGCTCAACTAGTACCACACCTGGTGGAAACTGAAGATCGTTTGATCAAGTACTATGTTAAGGGATTGCCACAACGGGTCCGTGTTCATGTAAAAGCTAACCTACCCTCGACCTTCGAGTCGGTAGTGAATCTGAGCGGAATCGTCTACGACGATTATGCCAATGAGGACCCACCAACAGAGACCCAAAAGAGAAAGTGGGAGAACCCGTCTAGAGGCACAGGAAGAGGGAACGTAACAACTGAAACTAAGAAGCCAAGGTCGGACGAATATGAAACATGCAAGAAATGTGGAAGGCAACATCTTGGCGAATGTAAAATCGGCACCATCACATGCTATAAGTGCGGGAAGCCGGGGCACTTCTCTCGAGAATGTGTAAGAGACGTCAAGTGTCAAGTATGTGGATTGTTTGGACATCTGACAAAGAACTGCAGGAAGGCCGGCCAATCTGGTTCGGGAAAAGAAAAGGAAAAGGAACAGCCAAAGGCTAGGACTCGGGCCTATGCTTTAACCGAGGAAGAAGCAAGAGGAAACCCTGACGTCGTGTCGGGTACGTTCCTAGTAAATGATGAACATGCTGCTATTCTGTTTGATTCTGGTGCTAGTAAAAGTTTTATATCCACTGCCTTTAGCCGCAAATTAGACTGCACAATCACTAGCCTTTTAAGGGCCTTTAGCGTACAAACTGCTATTGGTAAAAACTCAGTAGTCATCCAAGTGACTGACGATTGCATGGTAGAAATAGAGGGCCATAAGTTTCCATCTAAATTGTACCTTCTAACCTTAGGAGGATTCGATGTAGTATTGGGCATGGATTGGTTAGCTGCCAACGAAGCTCAAATCATATGTAAACGAAAGATGATACATCTCAAGGCCACTGACGGCAGTCCGATTACGGTTTATGGTGACTGGAATAGCACAATGCCGAACGTCATCTCGATGATCAAGGCCGAAAGTTACATGAGGCGCGGTTGCGAAGCTTATCTGGCGTATGTTATTGACGATAGAATGAAAACGAAAGAGCTAAAAGATGTACCCGTGGTGTGCAATTTTCCAGAAGTGTTCCCAGAGGACCTACCTGGTTTGCCGCTCGATCGGGAAATAGAATTTCAGATTGACTTACTGCCAGGAGCTGAGCCCGTTGCCAAGGCACCATACCGATTGGCTCCGTCAGAAATGAAAGAATTAATGTCCCAACTTGAAGAATTAACAGAGAAAGGATTTATCAGACCGAGCATCTCACCATGGGGCGCTCCGGTATTATTTGTAAAGAAAAAGGACGGCAGCATGCGCATGTGCATCGACTACCGTGAACTGAACAAGAGAACAGTGAAGAACAAATACCCACTGCCTAGAATAGACGACCTCTTTGATCAATTACAAGGCGCGAGTTGGTTCTCAAAGATTGATCTCAGGTCGGGTTACCATCAATTGAAAGTAAGAGAGGAAGATGTACCGAAAACTGCGTTTCGTACGCGTTATGGGCATTATGAATTTCTCGTGATGTCCTTCGGATTAACTAACGCACCAGCAGCATTTATGGATTTAATGAACAGAGTATGCCGACCCATGTTGGATCGATCAGTAATAGTTTTTATAGATGACATCCTCATATATTCAAAGAATGAAGGTGATCACCACTGTCACCTAAGGGAAGTATTGGAGGTGCTAAAGCAGGAAAAGTTGTACGCAAAATTCTCCAAATGCGCGTTCTGGCTTAGAGAAGTCCAATTCCTAGGTCATGTCATAAACCCAGGCGGCATTATGGTGGATCCTGCAAAGATCGAAACGGTAAAAGAATGGAACATCCCGAAAACGCCAACAGAAATACGAAGTTTTCTGGGATTGGCAGGCTACTATCGGAGATTCATTCAGGATTTCTCGAGAATAGCCTCGCCACTGACGAAGCTGACACGTAAGGAAGTAAAGTATGAATGGGGCCCATCCCAAAATAACGCATTTGAAGAATTGAAGACACGATTAACACAAGCTCCAATTTTGACCTTACCTGAGGGGAACGAGGACTTGGTAGTTTACTCCGACGCTTCGGGTCAAGGATTGGGTTGTGTACTTATGCAAAGGGGAAAAGTTATTGCTTATGCCTCGCGGCAGCTAAAGATTCATGAAGTTAACTACCCGACTCACGATCTGGAGTTGGCAGCAGTGGTTTTCGCGTTAAAAATATGGAGACACTATTTGTACGGGGTTAAATGCACCATCTACTCCGATCACAAGAGCCTGAAGTACTTCTTCGAGCAGAAGGAATTAAACATGAGACAAAGAAGGTGGTTGGAACTACTAAAAGACTACGATTGCGAAATATTATACCACCCAGGCAAGGCAAATGTAGTGGCTGACGCCTTAAGCAGGAAGGAAGAGTCGACACCTATTAGAATCAAGGCGTGTCAGTTGATTATAACACCAGATTTAATGAATGAAATAGTAAAGGCACAAGGTGAAGCACTGTTAGAGAGAAATGTGAAACGCGAAAGAATAGTTGGACAACAGGGTAACCTGGAAACCAATACGTACGGTGTACGAACTCGTTTTGGCCGGATGTGGATACCTAAGATTGGTGAACTTAGGGCCAAAATCCTTGACGAGGCCCATAAGTCTCGCTACTCTATTCACCCCGGGACAAACAAAATGTATCAAGACTTGAAGAAAGAATACTGGTGGCCTGGCATGAAGAATGATGTGACAGAATACGTGAGCAAGTGCCTAACGTGTTCTCTAGTTAAGGCCGAGCACCAGAAGCCATGCGGTAAAATGCAACCTTTGCCAATACCGGAATGGAAGTGGGAGGAGATCACGATGGACTTCATTACCAAGCTACCGCGAACAGCTAAAGGCAATGATACCATTTGGGTGATCGTCGACCGCTTGACAAAGAGTGCTCACTTCTTGCCAATACGAGAAACTTCTTCTTCTGAAAAGCTAGCAGAAGTATTTATCAAGGAAATTGTGAGCAGACATGGTATGCCGCTGTCGATTGTGTCTGACAGGGATACTAGATTCACGTCAAGGTTTTGGAAGAAATTCAATGAAGCAATGGGCACTAGACTGAACATTAGCACCGCTTACCACCCCCAAACCGATGGACAATCGGAAAGGACCATTCAGACCTTGGAGGACATGCTCCGGGCCTGTATCATTGACTTCGGTGGGAGTTGGGACAGCCATCTACCATTGGCAGAATTTTCATATAACAACAGCTATCACTCGACTATTGGCATGCCGCCATTTGAAATGTTGTATGGGAGGAAATGTAGGACCCCGGTTTGTTGGGGGGAAATTGGACAGAAGGATTTTGCAAGTCTCGAAGTGGTCAAAGCTACTTCTGAGAAATTTGATCAAATCAAGGCTCGTATGAAAGCCGCAAAAGACAGACAGAAATCATACGCGGATAAGAGAAGGAGGGATTTAGAGTTTCAAGTAGGGGACATGGTACTGTTGAAAGTATCACCGTGGAAAGGAATCATTCGGTTCAGAAAGCGTGGCAAACTAAGTCCAAGGTTTGTCGGACCTTTCAAGATTGTAGCAAGAGTGGGTCAAGTTGCTTACAGACTCGACCTACCCGTCGAGCTTAGTGGAATACACCCTACATTCCACATATCACACTTACGCAAGTGCCTTGCTGACGATACGGCTCACATACCTTATGACGAAATCGAAGTGGATAACAGCTTGAACTATATAGAAGAACCAATAGCTATTCTTGACAGAGCCGAGAAACGATTACGCAATAAGTCGATCCCTTTAGTCAAAATACAATGGAAACACAGAAAGGGGTCCGAGGCTACTTGGGAGAAAGAAGACGAGATGAAGGAACTGTACCCCCAGTTGTTTAACGTGTAACAGGTTTCGAGGACGAAACCTCATTAAGGAGGGTAGACTTGTAACATCCCAAATAATGACAAGACAAATAGAAAAGGGAAATAAAGTGGGCTTGGCCAAAATTTCGGCCCATGGGCCGAAAAGAAAAGGGGGAAACCCATTACAAAACAGCAGCTTCAACCCAAACCCTCTCTCATTTCATCTTCCTGCGCAAGAACACTAGAGAGAGAGAGAGAGAGCGATCGGCTTGTGAAGAAAACCGCAAGGAGAAGACTCAAGGGCTCGGGAATCATCCGTCTCCACCATTTCAGCGCATAGCAACAGAAATCGGGCCTGTTGAGGTAAGCATCGCCTCTGATTCTGAGTCTTTGCATGTCTCGGGTTTAAATCAAATAAAGATACGATTTTCGCATATGAAACTTGAAACAAATCACGTATTTGAACTCAAGAACGATAAAGGAAGGTGTTTAACGTAAAATGTTCAAAGTTTAATCGATTGGAAATAAGTTGGCTGGAGCAAGGTTCTGGTCAGGGAAGATGCAGACCCATGACTCGAAACTATAGTTTCGATACATGCAGACCCATCGAAACTACTCTAGTTTCGATAGTCATGTTTGACTCGAAACTACCTAGTTTCGATTGCAGCCAATGACTCGAAACTACTATAGTTTCGATAGGAACTCAGGACTCGAAACTACCTAGTTTCGAGTGTCACCTTGAACCTAAACTAAGATTTTCGTAAGTTAATGACTCGAAACTACCTAGTTTCGATAGAAGGATTATGACTCGAAACTACCTAGTTTCGAGTGTAAGACCATAGCTCGAAACTACCATAGTTTCGATGCGACCCACCTCCCGAAACTACTGAGTTCAAGAACAGTAATGTCTAGTGTCATTTAGGAGCCCTACCTTATATGTATGACTTTATTATACAGATAGTGGGTGACCTTAGTGACGTTTCGAAACCAGCTATTATACTTCAGGGACCCGCCTATCAGGTGAGTTCTATGTGCCCCCTATATGCTACGTGCAAATGATTTTAAATGTTTTGGGGCTGGAATGTATACACTAAATGAATAAATGAAATGAATGTCAATGTGACCATACGTGATATATTAAGGTATATGTGTAGATACATATGAAAGTGAATAATGAATTATGAACAAAGAACAACACGTATGTTTACAAAGAATGAATGAATGAATGGTATAACGTAAATGAATGAAATCTTGCTTTATATCTATGTATATATTGCTTGCCAAGTATGAAAAGAATGACACAAAGTGTAAGAACGAAATCTTGCTTTATATCTATGTATATATTGCTTGCCAAGTATGAAAAGAATGACATAACGTGTAAGAATGAAATCTTGCTTTATATCCATGTATATATTGCTTGCCAAGTATAAGTAAACGTTATGGACGCTTCGATGATAACGGCTACTTCGGTAGACGGACGACCACTTGACTATTATGCAGCTAGAGAAGGAAGTCTAGAAAGTTAGACTAATTAAAGGCCACTACGGTGGAGTAAGTCGCTAAAACAATATGCGGCTGCATAATTAGCTCAAGTGGGAAACGGATGCCTAAGGGCAGACGGGCGAATATGACGGACTACGACGGTAGGACGGTAAAGATATGACGGACTACTTCGGTAGGACGGTAAAGATATGACGGACTACTTCGGTAGGACGGTAAAGATATGACGGACGGTTTCTAGTGCCGGACGGTTAAGTAAAAGGGCTACGACGGTAGCTCGAGGGCGTATGTCTTTGTGATATACGTACCGTAAGATGGGTTGATCACCCTTATGTGTATGACCAATAAATGGTAAAGAAAGTAAAGGTGAATGCATATCTATGTAATCACGTAAGAAAGATAAAGAAAGAATGGCAAGAAAAGTAGAAAAGAAAAAGGGTGAACGCATATATATATATATGTAATCACATTAATAAAGAAAAGAAAGATGAAAGAAAAGCAAAAGTTATGAATACGTATTTATATGAATGACTTTATAATAATGTTTACCAAGAAAAGTAAAGAAAAGAATGTTTATATATAAACGCATTAAACTAGAACTCACCAGCGTTAGCTGACTTTAGTATACATTTCAGGTAAAGGAAGAAAAGGTCGTGCGAGAGCGTGAAGGTTACCCGGCACAAGACTGACATCCCACTTTTGTTTGTTAAGAATATGTTATGTTTTATTCGTAAAGACTTCCGCTGTTTTGATTATGTAATTGAATGATGAATGTTTTAAATTTAAGTTCAGTATTTATGACTATGTTTATGAGTAAATCCAACAAGTGAGGTCACCCGGGAAAGGGGCCTTACATGTGAATGCTTCATGGAGGTGTAATGTGAAGTTGGATACTTCACGGGTGGTAGTGAGGTCAAGTACTTCACGGGTGACATGAAGTGTGGATACTTCATGGGTAGGCATAGAGTCAAATACTCCATGTGAAAAAGCGAGTGGTGACTCTCGCAATAGACATGTGGATATGTCAATTTGATGAATGGTGAAACATTAGGACTTGTATGGGTCAATACATGTCTAAGTCATAGGTCTTTGTATGCTTAAACAATTTAAAAGGTGGGATTGGAAGTTAAACTCTTAACAAGTGGAAACGGGTCATGGTACTCGGATTTGATGAATCAAAATACAAAACATTACATGTTGGGATGTTGGGTAACCTTAATGAATGCTTAAATATATGGATATGTGCTTTGTTGGTTTGAAAAGGAAGAAAATGGAATTGTTGTCAAAACTGTAGTTTCTGACTGGTGTACTCTTACGCCCACCGGCGTACTCTTACGTTAGACCTGGAGAAGTTCTCTGCCTTACAGCCTCAGTACACTGAAAAGTTGTTTTCTAGGTGGCGTACTCGTACGGCAAGTGGCGTACTGATACGCATGGGACTAAAAAAGACGTTTTCTTGTGTTTTACCCATAAGGGGACTATGGAGAGGTCGACAAGACTACTTATCTATACTAACCATATACAAATTGATGTTTTGTATGTAGGAAAGCTCCGGAGTGATTCTCATGTCTCGCATCATGTGGATTGGATTCTCGTGGACGTGTTTTGTAAATGATTTTGTTTACTTTCTCGTAGGGAGTCTTTACAAACCATTTGGTGTCGTTACAAGTTGTGGATAACTTGTTATTTTTAACCTTTGCTTAAATTAATTTTGTGGGAAATATTGTAGTTTAATTTATGTTTATAAAACTAAAACGTATGGATACGTTAAATGTTGTATTTAGAACCGCTTTCGCGTCGTATTTAAAAAGTTTAGATTGGTTTTAATTTTTTGATGTTACAATCCGTAAAAAACAAATATGAGGGATTATATGATGAGAGGAGTAAGAGAATAAGAGGCAAAACAAATATCAAAGTCATGGTGCATATAAAGGAAAGAAACCCATCTAGAAATGAAATGAAGGAGCCCCGAAAGATTAAAAATCTTGAGGAGAGAAACGACCAAACAAAAGCACCAAACGATTTTTCGTTTAAGTGTTATAACTGTGGATATAAGGGTCACATGGCCAAGGATTGTCGACAAGAAAAACGGGACAAAGGTAACAGTGCAAAGGTTTATGAAGAGCCAGGTTAAAGTGACACTTAGTCGAGGTATGTTGAAGCATGATCCTTGATAAAAATATACATGAGATATTTTGGGTGGAGAAATGACGACCGCGACCTACATGATCAATCCCTTACCTCACTAGGGACTTCATTATCATACACCGTATGAGCTCTTGTTCAAATTTAAACCAAACATGACTTATCACAAAGTGGCTGGGTGTGTATGCTACCTATGTGCGTTGGGTTATTTGCGACACAAACTTGAAAAGAAGGCGATGTGATGCATCTTTGTAGGGTACAATCAAGAAAGAAAGGGTTGGATGTGTTGCGATCCAAACATTGAAAGGTGCTACGTATCTTGAACACGTAGTGTTTGACAAGAACTCGTCTTGGTGGTAGGTTAATAAGGAATCTTTAATTGATTCTGAGTAGCTGAAAGAAGAGTTGAATACATTCAACGTCAAGCTAAACTTGTTTGATTCAAGTAATGACGATAATGATGTCCTAGTTGACCAAAAACTAGAAATCGAGGAATATCCAACAGAAGGAGAGGCTAAACCACAGCCCCCGAGACACTCGCCATTATTGAAGAATAGATTATACAACCAACAGACTGTTACGAAGCCTGTGAAAATCAGAAAGGGTTGAGGCTATGAAACAGGAAATCGAAGCTTTAAAAAACAACATCTGGTAACTGGTCCCTAAACTGGATGACATAAAACCGGTTACATGTAAATGGGTCTACAAACTTAAAAGGAAAGTAGATGGTACGATTGACCGGTACAAAACTCGATTGGTGGCCCATGGTTTTTCGCAATAATATGGTCTCAACTATGATGAGATGTTTAACCCTGTAGCTAAGATGACAACGGTGTGAGTCATGTTAGCTCTAGCAACAAGGTTAGGTTGAAGTCTTGAATAGATGGATGTAAACAATGCGTTTTTGTATGGTGAGCTGCACCATACTATCTACGTACCAACCAATTGGTTATTAAGTGAATGCTCAACTCGGGTGTGTTTGCAAATTAAAGAAGGTGCTATATGAGCTCAAACAGTCACCACGAGCGTGGTATGTTAAATTGGTGAATTCCTTAAGCATTGCGGGTTCATGAGCATTGTGACCAACACATGCTTATTTTTCAACCGATCCGGTATGAAGGTGGCCGTAGTCCTAATATACGTAGACGACATGATTATATCAGGAAATTGAAAAGAAGAAACTGTTCAACTTTGAAGTTACTTGGCAACTCGATTTAAGGTTAAAGATCTAGGACAATTGGGAACTTTTTAGGGTTAGAAGTGAAATATGGAGAAACAAATTTGATACTGCACCAAAAGAAGTATACTATTGAGCTGTTGCTGAGGTTTGGCATGTTAGATTTAAAACTGGCAACAACACCTTTGGACGAGAATGCAAGGCTACATTTGGAAGAAGGAAACGAGGTGGAAAACCCAACTGAATATCGACAGATCATCGGCGGCCTCATATACTTAACGTTGACTAAACCCGACATCGCGTTCTCAGTCGGGGATTTAAGTTGCTTTATGTAAAAACCTCGACGACCTCACCTGTTTGCAGATCGTTGAGTGTTGAGGTACATTAAAGGGTCGATCAGACTTGGAGTAAAGTTCAAGAGGGAGTCTAGAATTGAACTTAACGATTACTTTGATGCAGACTATGCAGGTAACCAGCTGGTAGAAGGTCGACAACCGGGTACGTGTTCTTTGTGGGTAAAAGTATGGTGTCATGGTGTAGCAAACTTCAAACCCCGGTTTCCCTATCAACAAGCGAGACTGGGTATAGGGCCTGGACAATGGCATCTCAAGAGTTAACTTGGTTCGGTTGATTACTAGAAGATTTGGGTCAGAAAATCGATTAGAAGGTGACACTTTTATGTGACAAAAATATGTGATTCAACTTGCTGAGAATCCAACATTCCATGCTCGAACAAGCATATGGAACCACATTACCACTTTATCCGAGAAAAAAAGTGTTGAATGGAGAAACTCATCTTGTGTACATTGATACAAATTTGTAGAAGGTTGATGTACTAACCAAGAGTTTTTCAAAGATCAAGTTGCTGGAAGTATGTTCAAGCTTGGATATAAAGAAAGTTGATATTGAGAGACAGTTTGAAAATCATGACAATATCAACTTGAGGTTTAAAACAAGTAACATGGAAAGCATAAGGGTGGTACGGTCGTTGGTAATCTATAAAGAGGTGAATGGAGGATGTTCACAAAAAGATAATAATGTTAGTTTTATTATTAGAGTAAATTTGTAATTTAAATTGGTTTAATCTTTAAGAAGTATTGTTTATCAAGTAAGTAGGGTTATAAATAGTGGGTCTATTTCCTTTTGATATTTGCGTCTCTAACCAATCCATCCCTGAATCGTCAAATTAGTTTCATTACGATCAAAGTCGTGTGTTTGTATGTATTCTTAATCTACCAGGTTATATGTATTCTTAATTTCCAAGTTCTCAATTCATAATCAATATAAGTAGTCGATTATTACGATCAAACTCGTGTGTTTGTATGTATTCTTGATCCAGTTTAACATCATGTATATATCTTTCATTTTTATATATAACATAGTTTAACCTTTTAAACAAATAATGACGCAGAAAGATATGTACTGATCAAAGTTAAATTTCATAAGAACTTGCATGAAGTGTCTACCGTAATGTTTGAGAATATAAACTCTAAACGTTGATATATGCAAGATAACTCAAGTACGTTTAACGAGACAAGACTTGTGAAAACAATATCTTATCTATACTCTATAATAAATAAAGGTTTTGATGGAATAATGCCACTATCCTATTTATCTTCATCATTTTTTTCTCGGCTCTCTGTTCTATTAATTATACAAATTTTCTTTAATTGTTTTATTTTATAATTTTTTTATTTCCCGCCTCACTCTCTTTTAAATAATAATGGTTTTTCTATAATTCTTTTTATAAAACATTTTTTATTTTAAAAAAATAGGTTTGTTCATTAAATATTTTTAGAAATTGAAAAAAAAAATTCATTCTTTTTATAAAACATTTTTAAAAAATAACTATATGATCGAAGTTTTTAAAATTTATATCATAAACTATGTAATATATAAATATTTATTACTAACTATGCTATATACCCATGTAATACTTGGGTTTGTTTAATAGAAAAATAAAAGTATAATAATATGTAAAAAAATTAAAATAAGAAATAAAATTCTTTGTTTACTTAATTAAGTAATAACTAGAATTCAAATTTTATATTATCTTCTTTTCTTAAACAAAAACATTAACATAATTAATTTTTAAAATTCAAACTTACTTAAAATATAGAAAATTAGAAGATTTTTTGTGAGAAAAGATATGGTGATTACACGTACAATTCTTTAGAATGATTTATTAGAATAAGGATTTTATAATATTGCATTTATTTATTGAATTTATTTAACCTGTGTGATACACGTGGTTTCTAACCTATTATGTTAATATAAGTAAGTTTATTAGAAGAAATTGATTAGCTATCTATGCCAAAACTATAAACTAAAAGTTTCATCTTATGGGATTGAAATAAACAGGAAATCACAATGGCTTATTGTTGATTAAGAAACTAGAGGGCCTGTGATGAAAACTATAAAAAAAACTACGAAAATACATGTTCGGGTGTCTAAAACAAACCGCTTTTGACGACATTACGTAATTAAAACATATTTAAAATAGTTCTTGTAATGATAATATGTAGGAATCCGTTCGCGTATAAAAATAAAACACTTTTAATATTACGATTACAATACAAAGAATCAAACCTATCTAGGAAAGTAAGTAAATTACAAATACGAATACAACTGAAAAATCACAAAATACAAGAACAAAATTTCGAATTTGACCGAGGAACGTGTATGACACGGGGCCCTTAAAAAAAATTCCGGGTCTCTCCTCGTTTTGTTTCCCAAGGTGTAGGATCGGTGATTACAAGATGGTTCTATTTTAGTTGAGATTGGCGGAAACAATCACAACTATGTAATGCAAACAGATAAACAAAGAGAATACTGATAAATGCAAATTGTATTGATCTTCAATGTTTACAAGATTACAGAGAAAACTCTCAGGAAGCACACTTGTACAAATGTAAGATACAATACATATAAAGGAACTTAGAATCAAGACAGACCCTTGATTCTAAGAATCAGATCAAACATAGACCGTTGATCTTAGACAGTTACAAGCTATACTACTATTGGTAGACAACTAAAAGACAAACTGCAGCAAGCAGTTGTATTCAGGTCAAAAGTCTTCTTAGGAATCTTTGCAGGAGACTTCAGAATTGGTTTGTCTTTAATCATCTGCACCAATAACATTCCTTCTACTGATAGATTTGTCAGTGTTGTAGCAGAAGTGTCAGTAGCAAAGTCAAAGCTGCTGATGATTTGCCTATCAGTAGCATCAAGTGTTTGATGCCGCTGAGAAGCCTATCAGCAGCAACTCTGATCTTCAACAAATAAGGCTATCCGTAGCATAGTTGTTCATCAGCAGGAGAACAACTATCTGCAGTAACTAACCTTATCCGCAGTAGCTTGTTGGTGAGTAGCAAAATTGTGGAGTCTGCAACAGTTGTACTTAGAGAATTTTGTAGCCATCAGTCTTTATATCTACAAACTCCCCCTAGACTGATGCTACCAAAACTCTCTTACTGCTGTTGTTGCTGAAGCTTTTGCATTTGTGCAACAATCCTTGTTGTCTCATAGCCTCTAGGGTCCTTGCTTGGATTATCAAGAGGAAATTCAGATAGAGACTTGATGTCCTTGCTTGGCATGCTAAAAATGGCCTTGCTAGAACATCTCATCTTCTGACCTCTGACATCTGTTATAGTGTATTCATTCTTCTCAGCATTGTAGGACGAACTAGTGAATGGAAAGTGAGATTGGAGAGGTTTAGCATCAATGATCACATCTTTGCTAGGATTGAAGTGATGTTTGATCACTAGCAACAGATGCCTCCCACTTTCATTCTCTGGCTCATGAGCTTCACCCAGCTCCATTATTCTCTGAAGATCAGAATCTGAAAGCTGCATCACCTCATTAACAGATCTGTAGATTGATCTTTTTACCTCTATCCTTCCCCTGAAAACCTCAAACCATTGATCTTGATTGTTGTAGAACCAGGTAACAATTTCTCTTGAATCTTCTGGTGTGGTTGTAGGTTTGGTTTTCTTCTTGGGATGTTGTTGATGAGGAGGAGCTGGGTGAAAGGATTTGTACTCTTTGGGTGGAGAGGAGGGAGGTCTAGGAGGGAGAGTGGAAGGTTGTTGGATAAAGTAAGGAGTGGATGAGGGAGTAGGCTTGGGTTTCTTTTGTTTTCTATCATCAGTTTGAGTGTTTACCCTTTTCTTTGAGCCTGTCTTCCCCAATTTCTCTTACTCTTCCTTCTTGACTTTGACATATAAGGCTTCGAGGTTCATAAAGCTCATGGGACCTAGTCTCTTTCCACTCTCTCCTCTAGCCTTTAGGAAGTTCATCATAACCTTCCTTTCTTCATGGGTTCTTATGTTGAAAGCAATGGTCTTCTTGGTTTTCTTTTTGGCTTTTTCTTCTTCTTCAGCCCTTTTCTTATTTGCCAGTTGACCTTGCTGACCCATGAAGGCTCTATAGATTTCTTTATTTGATAATTTCCCTAGGTAGTCTGCATCCTCACCTTGAGAAATCAGAGCTTCAGTCCACTCCTCTCTCATCTCTTTGGCAAGTTCAGAGTCAGTTATCCTGAACTTAGCCTCTTCTTTTCTCTTCTTCTCTCTCTCTTCTTCTTCTTTATTAAGTTGTTCCTGCAGCTGAAGGGCTAGAGCTTCATCTTCTTTTAATTATTCATCTGTAGAAACTTTGACCTTTAACTTATCTAGTTGCCTAGCATGTAACTGGATCTGCTATTCTCGGAGGAGTATGGCAGCTTTTCTTTCTTGGATATTTTTAAGCTCGGCCATCTCCTCTTCCTTTCTTTCTCTTCTTCTCTTCTCTTTTTCTTTCTTTTCTTTCTCTATTTTTTCTTCTTCTGTCATGATGCCCTTCCCTTTATCTCTATTGGATGTCTTTGCTTCAGCTTCATTGATCACAACCGCAAATGTGAGAGATGTTGTTGAGATCTCAGCTTCAGCTTCATTGGCAATCTTAGGAGCAGATAAAGTGGAAGGGACTACTTCACTCTCTTCCTTTTCCCATTCATTCCCATATGTAGCTTTAAAAGCCTCTTTGACATTATGAGCAACCACTTTTCTTGACTCTACTGCTGCATTCAGTATAACAGTTGGTGAGGAGGGAAAGGATAGATCTGAGTCAGAATCATCCATTGCAATCCATCCCTCCTTTTCAAGAAAATCTTTGATAATCTTGATCATTGCTTGAATTTCTAAGGAGTTGATGTTGCAGATGTGTGTCCTGAGCACAAGAAATCTGGATTGAGGAGCAGGATTTCTTGAATGTTGTTAATTTTGAAGGATGATCCATCACACAAGAAGAACTGAAAACCAGAGGACCCAGTGCTTGACCATCCCTGCACTTCCTGGCCCCTGACCACTTCATTATAGAAGAATCTTCTCAAACATGGAACTTGTTCTTCTATTAAAGCTCTGCTCCCGATCAAGTCAAGTCTTGGAGCTAGTCTTTGTTCTGCTGTTCTTGAAGACTTTGTAGTTGATGGATAAGCAAATTTAGTTGCTTTTGAAGAAACCATTCAAACCAAGGCATATTATCCTCCATCAAGACGCTGAATCTATCAATTGCAAGTTCTGCTGAGAGATCTATGGAAGTGTTGATGCATCTTGTTAAGTACAGTTCAAGGACTTTGAGTGGATTCAGTGTATTCCAATTTAGCTCTTCTATTCCACCAAATTCCCATCCAATCCAGAATCTCTCAGATAGACCATCATACCCCCAAGCTAGGATAGAGTCAAACTCTAGCTTATGTATAGTCAGTGTGAATTGAGGGGCAATGTCTGTCTTGATATACTTGCAGCAGCTGGCAATATGCTGAATAATAGAGGTTTGTCTTCATCTTCACTTTTATTTTCCAGGAACTCATCAACAGCTCTGACCACTAATTTCCAATCATCAGAGATATCTTCCTCTTCATCTACTGAGTCTGGCAAGTCATGGATTTGAACAAAAGAAGGCTTGAAGAGTGTACTTTGAAATGCAGCCTGCCCTTGTATCCAGTCATCAAGACTGTCCTTGTCATCTTCAATAGTAACTATCTCCCCCGTTTTGGTTGCATCAGTGCATAGAGTTTCATCTGTTTGAGTTCCCACTGATACAAGGGAAGGAGTAGTAACAGGTGGGCATTTATGGGCTTCATGCATAGAGACTTTGTGCTTTAGTTTGGACACCTCAGCCTCTAGCATTGCCACCCTGGCCATCAATTCCATGTTTTCAAGTTTCAGTCTGTCCTCATCCACAGTTGTGGAATCCTTGGAACTAGATGGGGCCTTAGGCCTAGCCTCTGCATCCCCATCACCCTGGTTTTCTTGGCACCTGGGATTCCTCTCAGTGAAGAGTGTTTCAAGAGAAACATCCTCACTATGAGTTGTCGTGGTTGGGGACTAAGTGATGTTATCACTGTCCTCCTGGTCAATTGATGTACTAGTAGTAGTGATTGCCCTTTCCACATTCACTCTATCATCACTCCCAAAGTCAACCTTCTTAGGTGATGAACTTGGTCTGGGTACATTAGCTGCCAAGTCAATCAATACCTCCGAGATAGTGGTAGTTGGAGAAGGCATATCATCTTGACTAGGTGCCTCTGAACTTAATTACAAAAAGCAACTCTTCCTGGATTGCCTCAATCCAACTGCTATGTTTCAGAGTTTCATCTATCTTCTTTGGTTCTACCTGAGATAGAAAGCAGGAATACAGGCATATATTGGCCTCATGAGTTTTGCTTCTTGTTTGAACTCCTTGTTAAACTTGGCCAATGATATTTTGCAGGGGATGTTCCTTGTTGATTCTCTGTGCTAATACAACATCCAAATGTATTCTTTGCTCAAGATTGCTTTGATTCTGATCAGGAAACTCTTCATTCATGGTGGAAGAGTCTTCCATATCAGCAGCAGCATTAGCAGCATCAGCATTATCAGCAGCAGATGCCTCTACATCATTTACAGATGTGTCTTGAAGTTCATTCTAATTTTCATTCTCAGAGAAGCTGCTACTGGTGACATTTGAGAGGCTGGTTCTGGCTTCACTAGCTTCAATAGCTTCCACAACAAATGGAGGATCAATAGATGGCCTTTTTAGTCTTATAGAGGGACTAGTGAACTCCAATCTGTAGTTAGCGGAAGATGTGGAAGCTGGTGCTTTGTTAGACTCCATATTTGAGAAGATGAGAGGCTCAAATATTTGGGTGAATGAGTCTATATCAAAAAGCTAGTCTGGGCCTTTTCCCTATTCACATGCAATGTGTTCCCTACATCCCACATTGGCTGATTATTCCACAATTCTTGTTCTTGAGTTGAATACTCTGTAGGCCTTGGATTGAGATGAATATCCCATAAAGTATCCTTCATCAGATTTGGCACCAAACTTAGGAAGAACCCCATGTGTGATCAGGATGGTGCATGGACACCCAAAAGGTTTTAGAAATCTAATGTAGGGAACTCTTTTGAACCAGAGTTCATAAGGTGTCTTATTGAGAGGCTTGACAATGAGAACTCTATTCTGCACATAGTAAGCTGTGCTGACTGTTTCTTCCCAGAATGTGAGAGGTAGTTTTGAATCAGCCAACATTGATCTTGCCGATTTAATTATAGTTCTGTTTCTCCTTTTAGCAACCACATTTTGTTGAGGAGTTCTTGGAGCATTGTACTGTCTTTCTATGCCCTTTCTCTCACAAAAAACAGTTCAAGGTGTGATTTTTAAACTCTGTACCTTGATCACACCTTATAACTTTTACCTTTTGATTGCTTTGATTCTCAACTCTAAGAATGTAAGATTTAATAGTCTCAGCAGTTTCATCTTTTGTTCTCAAGAAATATACCCATAAAAATTTAGTATAGTCATCAGTGATCACCAGACAGTATGAGTTCTTGCCCATTTACATGACATTTGTAGGACCAAAGAAATCCATATGCAGCAGCTGTAATTGAGTGTCATTTGAATTCAATGTCTTGGGCTTGTGAGAACTTTTGTGTTGCTTCCCCTTCAGGCATGCGATGCAATGATCTTCAAGTTGGAATTCTTTGTCAGGAAGCCCTCTGACAATATTTCCCTTCACCAACTTGTTGATGGTTTTACATTGGCATGGCTTAATCTCCTGTGCCAGAGAGCTGATTCATCAACTGATACCTTTGACAGAAAACAAGATACACTACTAGATGGAGTGGCCTCATTCATGTCAAGCACATATAGGTTATCTGTTCTCTGATCAGTCAATAGAATCTTCTCTGGAGGAGGTTTGTTTTAAAAGTGTTTATGGTTAAGAATCTTTGATGATCTCTATTGATTTACAATACCCCTTTTTATAGGGAGAATACAATCAGTAAATTAGGAAACGATATACACAAATAATGCAAAATAATTAAGTGATGCTAATCTATTCCTAGAATAAAGGCATAATCTTCTGCTGTGAATACTCATCGGCTAAGACTCCCCCGCAGTTTGAGCGGTCGGAGGACAAACGCTCAAACTGGTGCGAAAAGACTAGAATAGCTGTCGAGATAGCCCTTTGGTGAAGATGTCTGCATACTGAAAAGCGGATGGCACATGCAACACCCGAATGTGACCAACGCGAACTTTCTTCCGAACAAAGTGTATGTCAATCTCAATATGTTTAGTACGCTGATGCTGAACAGGATTGTCAGACATGTATACCGCAGACACATTATCGCAGTAGATCACAGATGCCTGCCGAAGCGGTGTGTGCAGTTCAAGAAGTAAATTCCGAATCCAAGTGACCACAGCCACAGCATTTTCCACGCCTCGATACTCTGCCTCGGCACTAGAGCGGGAAATAGTAGGTTGCCGTTTGGAAGACCATGAAATCAAATTATCACCAAGGAAAACACAGTAACCGCTAGTTGATCGACGTGAGTCAGGGCATCCTCCCCGGTCTGTGTCCGAGTGGCAATCAATGAATGTGTAGTGGTCTTGCCAATACGCACACCATAATATATTGTGCCTTGTAAATATTGAAGAATGCGCTTGAGAAAAGCAAAGTGAGGATCCCGCGTCTCATGCATGAAAAGGCAAACCTGTTGAACAGCATACGTAATGTCGGGGCGTGTAAAAGTGAGATACTGTAAGGCTCTGGCAAGACTGCGGTATAAGGTTGGGTCAGGAAAAAGCGGACCATCAGAAGCACTCAGCTTTGCGGATAAGTCAACGGGAGTTGCACATGGTTTGCACGAGGTCATGGAAGCACGTGAAATGATATCCTTTGCATATTGAGATTGGTCCAAAAATAGACCACCAGTAGTGCGAGTGACTTTGATGGCCAAAAAATGATGTAAATGCCCCAAATCAGTTATAGCAAACTCTCGTCAGAGCATGCCAATAATGTCCTGTAAGACCTCCTCAGAGGATGCAGTGAGCACAATACCATCAACATAAAGAAGTAAGTAAGCAAGCTGAGTGCCTCGTGAGTAAACAAATAGTGAATTGTCACACACACTGCTACGGAAACCATGAGAAATTAAATGTGTAGCAAAGCGTGTATACCACGCACGAGGCGCCTGTTTTAGCCCGTAAAGAGACTTTTTCAATCTGCACACAAAGTCGGGACAACGCCTATCAACAAATCCTGGGGGCTGATGCATAAATACGGTTTCATTTAAATTTCCATGTAAAAATGCGTTCTTGACATCCAGTTGATGGATAGGCCAAGAACGAGATACTGCAAGAGATAAGACGGTCCGTATAGTAGCCGGTTTAACTACCGGACTGAAAGTGTCTTCACAATCAATGCCAACCGTTTGAGAATTACCATTAACAACCAAACGTGCTTTGTATCGTTCAAGTGACCCATCTGATTTGAATTTGTGTCGGAAGAGCCACATGCAACGGATGACTGGTCGATCAGAAGGTCGAGCAATGAGTTCCCATGTATCGTTTTCCTGTAAAGCACTAAACTCAGCCGGCATGGCGTGTAACCAATGAGGGTCGGCAAAAGCCTTGGCATAAGAGGTGGGTACCGGGGAAAGGGAGGCAGACATGAGTGTGTGTTTGGCTTTAAACCGAGTGGTCATGGGATGAGTGTTAGGCGGACAGGATGGATGTGAGGTAGCTGATGGCGGGTTTTGGGGCTGAAAAAGGGTAGGGGCAGCAGGGTGTTGGGGCTGAGTAGGGGCCGTAGCAGTCGCGGATGGGGTGGGTCGTGTTTTTGGCCGTCGGGTGTAGGTATACGGAAAAGGTGAGGTGGAGTGGAGATGTGGTTGGTAGGTCGGTGTGGTGGACATAGGACCAGAAAAGGTAAATCGCGGGGGAATGGTGTCGTCCAAGAATGTGTAGGTAGTGGGTGGAGTGGGAATAGTATAGGGAAAGGTGGTTTCGTCAAAAGTTACATGACGAGAAATGTGAACTTTGCCCGTGGTAGGGTCAAAGCAACGGTAACCGCGAAAATCAGGAGGGTACCCTAGAAAGATTCATCGAATGGAACGTGGGTGTAATTTGTGAGGTTGGGTAGCGGAGGTGTTTGGATAACAAGCACACCCAAACACACGTAAGTGATCGTATGTGGGGTGTTGGAGATATAGGGCAAAGGTTGGTGTGAAAAAGTTGAGGCGTTTGGTGGGAAGAATGTTATGGAGATAGGTGGCGGTATGGAGGGCCTCAACCCAAAATATAGGAGGTAATAGAGCATGAATGAGAAGTGAGCGGATGATGTCATTGAGGCGTCGAATCATGCGTTCAGCGCGACCATTCTGGGAGGAGGTTTGGGGGCAAGAAAAGCGGAATAAGAGGCCATGTTGCTGGGCAAAATGTTTAAATGCATTGTTATCGAATTCGCCTCCGAGGTCACATTGAAAAGTTTTGATGTAACGGTTGAATTGGGTGGCTATTAATTTATGAAATTTTGTAAAGGTGGTGAATGTTTCTAATTTGTATTTCAAAGGATACACCCATACAAAATTAGAAAAAATTATCAATTAATACCATGTAGTATTTGTAGCCACTTTTGCTCGGGATAGGTGATGTCCACAAGTCACAATGTATGATATCAAAAGGAGAAAAAGTAAATGAATTTGATTCATAAAAAGGTAAACGTTTGCTATTAGATAAGTGACAAGAATTGCAAAACGAAGAATGCTTGTTTTTATTACAAGGTAAACCAAAATTTCTAGATAAAACTTCTAAAACTTGTGTGCCCGGATGTCCAAGGCGGTCGTGCCATGGTAAAGCTGTAGATGTGATGGAACAAGCTCGAGGCGGAAGAGTAGGCAGAGTGACCGGATAAAGATCTCCCTTGCTATTGTGGCGGGAAAGGAGCCGTCCAGTTTTGAGATCCTTCAAAGAAAAGCCAAAAGGATCAAATTCGACAGAAACATTGTTATCACGGGTAAAGCGGTGGACGGACAACAAATTTTTGATGATATTTAGACTATAAAGTATGTTGGGGAGGATGTAGGTTCGGTTAAAAATGGGAAAGTAGCCAGTGCCGGACCCTCGATTGGTAAACACTGTCTGTTGCCGACTAAAAGTTGAGTGTTAACAGGAAAAGAGTCAGGGTGTTGAATCATACCTCGGTTTTCTGTGACGTGTCGTTCAGCCCCTGTATCCATGACCAGATTTGGATCGTGGTAGTTGAGTTGCATCGTGTTGAAAGCTTGACTGAGATCCGATGGGCTTAGTGCATCATACCCGGGTGGAGTTGGGGCTGGATATACGGGTGCCGAGTAACCAGTATAATGGGCCGAAGGGCTGGTTTGGGGCTGATTTGGTCTCCAAGAAGGTGGGGTCGGATATGGGCACGGTGGAGTGTTCCACCAGGCCCATTGCGGGTACTGCTGCTGTCCGTGTGGGTTTTGATAGTTCCAAGGTCCTGATGGATTTTGGCCACGATAGCTTCCCCCTCGTCCACGGTTATCACGTCCCCGGTAGTTCGGGTCGCGTCCTCATCCACGGCCACTGTAATTTGGTGAGTAGAAATTTTGTTGACCGGGGGTGTTAGTATCCGATGGGGGCAGAATGTTGTTGTTTTGCGGACCAGTGCTGCTTGGCGGGTTCGAATTGTTGTTGGTAGCAGCAGGGGTGACAAGAACAGATGTAGGTTGCTGTCGTGCAGATTGGCGGAGAACTTCATCATTTAGCATGGTGCGGGCGAGATCCCAGTCGGCTTTTTGGGAATTTATCAAGGAGGCAGTAGCATCATATTCTTTAGGGAGGCCTCGAACCAATTGTATAACCAAACGAGAATCAGTCACGGGTTCATCAGCATCGGCTAACTGGTTGGCGATTTCTTTTAATTGTTTGCAATAGTCGTCAACGAAGCTACAAACGACCATGGTAAGATTTACAAACCGGGTTTCCAAGGTGGCAGCTTTGGCTTGCTTGTTACTGAGGAAAATCTTTTCAAGCTTCAACCATGTTTGACGGGCCGATGCATGGGTGTCGAGGATGCGGGTAAGCAGATCATCGGATACGGTGCTGTAAATCCATTGGGATACCAGCGCGTCTAGTTCCTTCCAAGCCGGGTATGTCGGGTCCTTTGGGTCGGGAGGTGGCGTGTCGTCTATGTGATCGACCACACGATAGGCGATGGTTTGGAATTGAAACAATTTTACCCAGGACGAATATGTGACAGATTCGCCATCAAGGGTACGGATTTTGGATTGGATGTTTGTGACTGAGTAAGCAGGGTGAAGGGCAGGTGTCGGCTTGGAGGAGGAAGATTAGTCATCGGATTTTGTCATTGTGTAGCTGTCGGAAACAAGAACAAACTGCCAGAAAAAAAAAACGAAGAAAAAAATTCAGAACCGAAGCTCTGATACCATAAAAGTGTTTATGGTTAAGAATCTTTGATGATCTCTATTGATTTACAATACTCCTTTTTATAGGGAGAATACAATCAGTAAATTAGGAAATGATATACACAAATAATGCAAAATAATTAAGTGATGCTAATCTATTCCTAGAATAAAGGCATAATCTTCTGCTGTGAATACTCATCGGCTAAGATGTTTAAGCCAGGGGATAACACAAAACATTCTTTATCTGTGAAAAGCATCCAATGCTTTTGATCACATATCTGAGACACACTCATGAGATTGAAGTCCAATTCCTTGACAAAGTTTACTCTTTCAATACACATTCTCTCATTGGACACAGTTCCATGTCCAGTAATTGATCCTCCTTTTGAATCACTCCCAAAGGCAACATATCCTCCATTGAAATGTCTGAAGTTGGAGAGGATGGACCTATTGCCGGTCATGTGCCTGGAACAACCACTGTCTACAACCCAGGTGTTATCCTTGTGACCTGGTTGTCCCTGCACATGAGAGAGATCTAGTTAGAGGGAGGAACCCAAGAACTTGCAGCCTTGGGTAAGTGTGTCTTTGGATCAGCAACATCAGTATGCTTGCACTCAATGGAGCCAATGATGATGCTTTGAGGGATAGAAGCTGGGGTCTTGGCTTTCCATTGTTAGAATGGTTTTTCAGATCTTTGTGCTCTGTCAGCAGCTAACATTGCTTTGACTGCTGAAGGTTTTTCTTGATCAACAGCAGATTTTGCTGCTGAAGATTTTGGCTTATCAGCAGCAGACTTGGTTGCTGCTGATGGCTTTACATGATCAGCAGCAGACTTGGTTGCTACTGAAGGTTTGGTTTTTTATTTCTTCATCTTCACATGATCAGCAGCATTTTTGCTGGATGTTGATGGTTCAACAATGGATACTTGCTTCTCCTGCTTTACCTTTCTAACAGAGAGTTTCTCTATGGAAATTCCTTTTGTAGATTGGCTTCTGTTTAGGAATGGCTTGTTGAAGGATCTGGTTGAAAGGATGAAGGGGTACTGGTACTGGTATTGAAGGGATGAAGGGGTTTGGACCATTGGTTTGAATAACTTCAAATGCAGGTAGTGATGGAGCTTCATTGGTTTCAGTGGACTCTGAGCATGTGGACTCAGACTCAGATGAGATAGTGCATTCTTGCACAAGTGGTTCTTCCTTTGAAGGATCAAGATTTCGGTTGGCCAGATCAAGATTGGAAAGATTGAAACTTGGTTCATGAATGGCTACATAGTCAGCAGGTGGAGGCACAGCATTGTAGGGTTTTTCAGCTTGAAACCTAAGCCTAGCAGTTACTTTTTCATGAATTTGAGCATCCAAAAGTCTTTGCAGCTTTTTGGATGCAAACTCATATTTTTCAACATGGACTTTTTTGTCTGCCAATTCAGCCCTTGTAGTTTTTAACTTAACCAGAAGATCATCAATCTGAGTTTCAAGATTTATTTGTTCATGTTTTAATGATGAAATCTCTTTCTTTAAACAGTTAATCTTTTCTTTGTAACTGTTTTCAACCTTTTTGAATTTAGATTTCATTTGGTGAAACTCTTCATTTTGATCTGTGAGATTCTGGTTATGTTTTATGTATCCAAGAACCTTATCAATACAAGTTTGAGTACAAAGATGTTTATATACCTGAGGTGGTATCTCTATGGTGTCTTCCATAAGAGCTTGGTTGTTGGTAGGAAGATCCTCATACTAGAAGCTCCAGTCAAATTCAGCAGTTCCAACAGCTGCACAAGTTGCAGTTTGAGCAGAAGGAGTGGCTTGTTGCTATTGTTGTTGTCTTGGTTGAGCTTGGTGAGCTTGTCTTGGCTGAGCAACAGCTGGGTTTGCCTTTGGTGCCTTGCATTCTCTAGCAAAATGACCAAGTAGGTTGCATTTATAACATCTCAGTTTGTTTTTGTCCAAGCCAACTCTGGTGTTGGAGTTGTTTCTTGGGATTGGTCTTCCTGTTCTAGAGTAGAACCTTTTTTCTCTAAGAGAAAGCATGGCATAGGAATGTTGTATGTCCATTTCTTCTAGATCATCTGGATGTAAACATTCCAGATCTTCCTTGATAAAGAACATATTGCTTGAGTTTTCAGAGACAAAGGCAGCAGAGTTTGTTTGAGGTGGGGCTTCAAGAAGAAATGGTGAGTTGTTCGATTGTAATGTTGGAGTCTGGAGATGGGTAACAATAGGAGGGTAATAGTTGCTTGAACTAGGAACTAAGTGGTCAGAGTGAAGTGCAGAGGAAGTGGTGGTGGATGATGAGGCTGTTGAGTAACTTGAGCTTCTCTCTTTGGCTTGAATTATTTCTAAATCATAAGTCTTTAGCATGCCAAACAGCTCAGTCATCTGCAGAGTCTTTAAATTTTCAGTTCTTCTAATTGACACTGTGTAAAGTGTCCAGTATCTTGGGAGAGACTTGATAAACTACTTGAGAATGTCTTCATTCTCCAGCTTCACTTTTGAGCATTGTAGCTCTCCCACAAGGTAGGTGTACTTGTTGTACAACACGGTAAGAAACTCACCTTCCTTCCAGACAAAGTTTTCATATTGTTGCTTCAGAATGTCTCTTTTATTTTCTTTCACCTCTTCTGACCCAGCAAACATCTTCTCAAGAGCCTCCCATAGCTCCTTGGCAATCTTATATTATCTGAAGTTGTGGAAAACTTCATTTGGCAAGCACATCTGAATGGATCTCAAGGCTTTAAAGTCTACCTCCATCTTCTTGATATCTTCATCTGAATACTTTGAGGGTTCTTTGGGGACTGATGGACCTCCGGAATCAGCAGAGGCCACCATGGGTATATATGGTCCATCTTTAATAGATCTCCACATCCCATACTCTTGATAGAAGAAGAAACTTTTTATCATGTTCTTCCACATATCATAGTCTTCCCCAGACACTAGTCTTGGTGGTCTGTTGATGCTTCCAGTATCATCAAAACCATTGTTTTGTGCCATTTCTGGATTTGTGATATATGGTGTTTTAGCAAAGAGATAGTAGTAAATAGAACCAGAGGGTGATTAAACAAGTGTGAGTTTGTTTAATCTGAGAGCCAAAGCTCTGATACCACTTGTAGGATCGGTGATTACAAGATGGTTCTATTTTAGTTGAGATTGGCGGAAACAATCACAACTATGCAATGTAAACAGATAAACAAAGAGAATACTGATAAATGCAAATTGTATTGATCTTCAATATTTACAAGATTACAGAGAAAACTCTCAGGAAGCACACTTGTACAAATGTAAGATACAATACATATAAAGTAACTTAGAATCAAGACAGACCCTTGATTCTAAGGATCAGATCAAACATAGACCATTGATCTTGGACAGTTACAAGATATACTACTATTGGTAGACAACTAAAGACAAACTGCAGCAAACAGTTGTATTCAGGTCAAAAGTCTTCTTAGGAATCTTTGCAGGAGACTTCAGAAGTGATTTGTTTTTAATTATCTGCACCAATAACATTCCTTCTGCTGATAGATGTGTCAGTGTTGTAGCAGAGGTGTCAGTAGCAAAGTTAAAGCTGCCGATAATTTGCCTATCAGCAGCATCAAGTGTTTGATGTTGTTGAGAAGCCTATCAGCAGCAACTCTGATCTTCAGCAGATAAGGTTATCCGCAGCATAGTTGTTCATCAGCAGGAGAACAACTATCTGCAGTAACTAATCTTATCCGCAGTAGCTTGTTGGTCAGTAGCAAAATTGTGGAGTCCGCAGCAGTTGTACTTAGAGAATTTTGTAACCATCAGCCTTTATATCTACACAAGGTACAACGGCCTAAGCAGTATGTACTGCCGGGGAGGGCTCTAGCACCCGAATTGTACCTTAAAGAAAATGATGAAAATGATTAAAGAATTGTTGGAATTTTTTAGGAAGAAAGAAGGAGAGAACGCTACAGATTGTGTTGTTTGGTGCATTTTTCAACCAAGGCTCACCTTGGTATTTATACTTGAAAAAAAAGTTGAACATCATATTTACCATCAACTCATGAGTTGAAACACCCCATTTACCATTATTTACCATTAACTAAAACCTTTAAGTATTTTGACTAAAACTTAAAAGACATATTAAATGGATTTTGACTCATTTAAAATGGTGTTTCAACTAGCAAACTTGAATAAAAAAATAATACAAGTTTATATAATTTTATTTTCACAAAATATTTTCCAACATAATCTACGTTGCATAATCTTTAGAATATTCTTGTAACTTATTAAAAAACTCAAAACCCGATCAAAATCTATATTACAATAATAATTATTATTTTTTATTTCCAAATTATGTAATCAAAAGATATTTAAATATTGATCTTCTATATTAAACACTATGTAATCCACTCGAAAGGATACTCAAATGAATTAAAAAAGTAGCACACAATCCTTCTCTATCTTCGTAAATAACATTATAATTATAAACTCAATTTAGCGTCACTAAACAGTACTTTTATTATTTTTTTAATTTGTTTTTTATTTTCAATTCTCATACTGTATATAATATACGATTTACTTTTCTAATAACTTCGTTACTTTGTTATAACTTTTTTTATTTTACCTTCTCATTAAAAACGAAAACGCGGATTTTTTTAGTTTTTTTGTAGGCGTTCCAATATAAATTTTATTAAAAACAGAGTTGTATTCAAAAGCGAATATTTTTTTCGTACGCTATAGCGACTGTACGTAGTTTTTAGCCCCGCAAACGAGCCGAACCAAAATCGACAACGTCCCCGCCGTATTGCGAGTGGAATCGTTTTTACCCCTCATAGTATATATAATATACGCTTTTAACCCGTGTAGTTTTCTATTAATTTCGTTTTTCTGTGTTAACTTTCGTTTGTTTATTTTTTTTAAACGGAATGTGCGGTTTTCTTTGTTTTACTTTTCCAACGTTCATGTATACCTCTTATTAAAAACGGAGTTATGCTAAAACTAGATGTTTTTTTATCGCGCGCTTTAGCGAATCTGTGTTTTGACATAAGTTTTATCCACCTAAATGAGCCCACCCAGACTCGCCCAGCAAAGCGCGAGAGAAAAAAGTAAAAAACAGATCCTTGAGAATTAAAGCGAAAATAATTTACATTAAACATATCCAATACATTTTATGTTGTTTGAATTCTGGTGTGTTGTTAGTGTGATCGGATTTGCCTCTCCAGAGTAGACTGGTCATGCTAACCAACTTAATCCTTCGCACTAGTTTTTCTTCTGGAGTAGACTCAACTCCGGACCAAGCTAAATCCTAGCTGATGACGTCAGCCAGAGTAAGCCACCAAGCCATCCTAACTTTGCACCAACCTTCAAAAGTACTAAGGTTGCTCTCAAGCATAGTGTCATGTCATGTGTACCATCAAAACGCCATATTGCATACAAGGCCATGCCAAGCGCGAGGGCGAGTTGGGTGTTTCACACCCATAGTGTCCTCACTTGTGTTTGCCCTAAATGAAACAATACCATTAGGATATTCTCACTAATCTACCACTCAAAGTTTATTCCATGTGCAACAAGTTCCACATTTTTTCTTCCAGTTTTCGTAGCTTTACACAGCTCTAAACACACAATTTCGAACATCAATATCTCGTTCATCTTTGCTTTGTTTTGTATGTGGTGAGTTTCGTTGCGAAGCCCTAGTAGCATAGAACATAAGCCTATAAAGAAATATACAAAAAGACCTCCTTTACTAAATTTATTTTTGTTTAAAGTTATCAAAAAATCATTTTGTAACTTTGATTAAAAAAACTCAATTTCCACCCTAATTTTCAAACACTATGCTTTAGAATATATCTTAATTAATTTGGTAACTTTTACATCCAAGTGTTTCTTAGTATGTTGTTAATCTATGCTATATAATAAATGGAGGTTTCACAATGTCACGTATCATCTTCATATTTATTATTATAATTTTTTTTCTGTCTCTCTCTTAATAATTACACTTTCATATTTTCAATAATAATATATTTTTAAACAAATTATTTACTTATAATAAAATAGTTTTATTTTAAATTATCTCATATTATAATAAATTTTGAAATATAATTACCTAATTTATGTTTTTAATCAATTAGTAAATGAAAGTCAAATTATATTGAATATTATTTAATTTATTTTTGAAACTCAATTAACTAGGTTAAAATCTCGTGTATTATACGGGTTGTATAAATATAATATTATATATTAAGTATTAAAAAGTTTATTTTTTAAAAACTCGTGTTTTACATGGGTTGAATAAACTCGTGGAATACAATATAATCTATTAACACATACACTCGTAAAATTATGTCAGGAGATTTATTAATATCAAGATTAGTATTTTCTTTAAAAATATATTATTTCTATTAAAAAATAGAGGTGTATTTAATAAAAGAGATAGACGAGAAAAAACTGATAAGAATGAATACGGAGACGACATGTGACATGAAAAACCTTTATTTATTATATAGTATAGATATAGACTAGTATTTTATTTAATAATATATTATTATTAAAAGATAGATGTGTATTTAACAAGAGAGACAGGAAAAAATTATGAGAATGAATATAAAGACAACACGTGGCATGAAAAACCTTTATTTATTATATAGTATAGATTTTTACATTTTTTTGATTTCATTTTCTATTGATAGTATATGTAATATATTTTAAATTAATATTTTTTTACCATTTGTAGTACACAGATTCTAAGCTAGTTTTTTAATATAAAAGTGTTGTAATTATTTTTAAAACCGAACTAAAATAAGAAAGTAAACATTTCGAAGAGAACATTGATATAAACAAAACACATGTAATAACAACGAGCGTGAAGGCTATTTCCGGCGGTTTAAGGTTACCATGGTCCCGATCTACCATTGCATGTGGTTTTGTCGGCATGATCGGTTGCAGCTAGGGTTTTATGGTAAGCTTCTTGACTCTTTTTCGAATTTTCATCTACACTTTGTTGTTTCCGGCATTGAACAACATTCTCGTCATCTTAGGGCTTATGCGGGCTATGGTACTGTTCCGCTGAGGAATCCGGCGTTGGATCTGGTCTCGTGCTCCTTGTCAGCGTCGCCACCTTGCTTAAGCAGCTTGTACACCGTGCAATGTGTCTTAAATTGAACTGGCGAATGCATCTTCTTCAAGAGAGTAAATTATGAGATGGTCGGTGGTTACAGATTATATATATTAGGGGATGGTGGGTGATGCGAGAAACGTTGACCGGTCAGAAAAGTTCACGTGACCGGTACTATTTATATCGACCACGGACTTTAATAGTTCTTATAATAAGGTAAACATTGTTGGTGGATGGTAATCATCCAAATGGATAACAAAAGCATGTATAAAATAGAAGATTGGACAAAAAGCGGAAGTTGAACTACTTTTATAAACATTAGAAGATTCCATTTGAGAAATTAGAGGTTCAACTACTTTTATAATCTATAACAAATAGGATTGATTTAAATTTAAAACCCTAAATGATTTAAAGACTCTTTGCAAATTTAGTTTTGAATAAAATCTGTGTTTGTTAAGTTTTTTGAATGTATGGTCTTGAGTATCACAAAAACTTATCATTATAATCTTTCAAAATTATTTTGTTTTGATAAATTAATATATTATCACAATACAACGGCATATGAAGACATAAATACGTCCAAAACGGATATAAGCAACTAACATTGGAAGATAGAATAGTTCGGATACTCTGCAAATTAGATACCATCTTATCAAACAGCTAGTTAGTCCTCTTCCATAATGAATAAGCTGGAGAGGCTATGTCTTGCTTGAAACCAGTAGAGCAGTAAGCCTGAAAGCTTTCTCGTGTAATGGTACAGCTATCGCCGTCGAGTGAGGGCTAAACGGTATTGATAGATTGAAACTAGAAAACCTTCATTTCTGAACTAGCCTCATGAACAAGCCAGTCTCAACTTTCCTGTTCAACTTTCTAGTGCGTCTATCTAAGGATAGATCTCGGTATCTATGGAGAGGAAAAGAATGAATCCTACTAATGCGTCAAAATCTAAAATTGATCTGTATTCCCCTTTCTTTATAGGTCTCGTGTTCCCCTTATTAAACGAAATGCAAAAACCACATACCCACAAACTTGTCAATAAACAATTCTATGTTCAATTTGACTACAAACAATTCTATGTTCCACTTGACTACTGTCAAGGGGTTAAGAGGCTTTCTGGGTTTAACAGACTATTACAGAAAATTTTGAAAGGGTATGGGGTTATCAGCAAGCCGCTGACCAATTTACTGAATAAAGATAGCTTCACCTGGAATGAAGAAGCAGCAAGGGCTTTCAGTCATGAGCTACACTCATTATCCCCGACCATTCCGACTCGTAAGTAACTTTATAATCAATGTATAGAATAACTTAGATTCAGTCCGGGTATTAGGTGTACATTTCTCTGTGCTAAAGGGGGTTATGTGAGGCTCCACCCTATCTTGTTGATAGCCGGAGGAAGAGGGAAAATAAGAACACCCTGCTTTTAGAGGGACTCAAGTAGATTCCCTCATCTTTTACAACTCGATTCCCTCATCCATAAGGACAATGGGAAATACGAATCCCTAGGACAATGGAAAATCTTTATACCTTTCCTTCGAGTGCCCATGCCATTAGACTATATACTGGGCTCTCTAGAAGGTAAAGCGGGAAGAGAGTAGTTGACATCAACCATAAAGCCCTCTCTATCCTGCTGCCCAGGAAGAGGGAAGAGGTCAAAAGTAAGATAAAGTTTACACTCCTCTGAGGTAATTTATTACATGTAAATAAAGTATAAAATGAGAAAAATAAAGGTCTTTTAGGTTCTTTATTAATTTTATTAGCAGATTCTAACGATATAACTTTGAGAGATAAACACTAAAACTAAAAGTTCCAAACCAAAAATTTTTGGTTTTACGAATACTGTATGGAATCAAAAAAAAATTATTGTTATTTCGAGTAATTTTTTATCCAATTTTCATAGATCTTTGACATATCTTTATTTATATTTTATGAAGAGAATCTTATTTAGATAAAAAAAAATAGATAATGAATAAGAAATAAGAATTTGTTTTGAACAATAGATGTCTTTCACATCCAACTATAACAATGAGTAACTTTTAAATGGCAGTTTCAAAAAAACGTACTTCGATATCAAAAAAGCGTATTCGTAAAAATATTTGGAAAAAGAAAGGATATGGGGGCGTTAAAAGCTCTATCATTAGGGAAATCTCTTTCTACCGGGAATTCAAAATGTTTTTTTGTACGACAAACAAATAAGTCCTAAAATATCGGAATAATCATAATGGATTTGACTCAAAAAATGAGCTCAGTAATTTGTTAATATCAAAGTGAATATAAAATGAATAGTTGGCAGTCCGTATTCTAATCTATAAGAAATAGACCCTTCATTTTATAAACGAATTATTCTGTTTTCTGAATTCTAACAAAAAAAATAATAAAGAAAAAAAGACAAAAAAATTTCTTTATTTTTAGTATATTTTCACTCAAATTTTTGGTGGTGGAGAGTCTTATTTTCCCCATCGACCTTTACAAAAATGAAAAATTTTTATGTTTCTCGAAAAGGCCAGATATAAGGTGAAGGGGGGTTTACGTGCAACCGAGGCAAAGTTGTTTATGATTGAATCTCAGAGGCACTCTTATCATTTGGTAGATCCAAGTACATGGCCTACTTTGGGTTCACTCAGAGCTTTGGCAACCACCGTAGGAGGTGTGATGTAGACCGCAGTGCAACGACTAGGAATCGTGTCGGAGGACTTTTGAGCGTGAGCTACCACTCATGCAGCGACAAGGACCCGCCAACTCTCGAAGGGGCCACCAACCACCCGAATCACTGTAGCAAACCCTCCCTTTACTTTACTTAATGGATAGCGCTTATTCTCTTTCAATCAACAAAATGAAAAATGGGGGAGAAAGACTTTATTGAAGAGGCTTTGCACCCTAGGACTAATGCAGATCCAGAAGAATGGGCCTCGGCTTTCGAAAAGATGAATATGCAAAGGGTAAAGTAAAAAGAAAGTCTTTTGAACAACCAACCTGACATAAGGATTCTAGCTCGCCCACTTAGAGCAGATGGAGATATTCGGACGGGAAAAGGCAGCACTCGACATCTATTAAACAAGATATATAGCATCATCTAAATGATATAAAACAAAGTGTAAAATGACCTTGGTGGCGTCAAATCGTTGCCACCATTGAACAGTCTGTTGATCTAGAAACAATAATTCTGGATGAGACAATTGGAAGATTGAAAGCCTTTGAAGAAAGGACCAATCTAATAAATGAAGACCCGGTGGACAATCAAGACATACTCTTTTTCACACGTCATGACAACAAGTCGGGTAAAGAAAGACGTTTTAGAAACCGTGGACAAGGAAAATTTAATCTATCCCAAAGCAATTGGTGTGATAAAAAGTTTCGACAAGAAAAAGGAGGAGATAATCATGATAGGAGAAAGAGATGCACTAAAGATCAGAACCATTTTAGAAGAGACATGAAAGAAATTAAGTGTTATAACTGCCACGAGTTTGGACATTACGCCTCACAGTGCAATAAAGCAAAACAAGCACAAGAAGATTTAAATTTGGTACATAAGGAAGAGGAACCGACTCTTTTGATGCCAGTTACCGTAGAAAAGGAGAATCATGAAGAACCATGATGAACAAGATTAGTCACTAAAAAGAATCAAGTTCTAGAAGAAGAAAGTTTGAAAGATATAAGGTCGGAAACAGAGAGTGGCATGAAGAGAGTAAGAGTCTTGGAAGTTAGATATGCTTCATGACTTTGAAGTAAAAAAAAGAACTCAATACTGAGTTGAGAAATAGGGAACTACAGTTTGAAAGGCAGATGCATGAATAGGAAAAATAATTTGCATATAAGATAGAGAGGGAAATAATAAAAATGAAATCCTTGAGGGATGTTACAAATAGAGAATTAGAGGAATTGAAACTAGAAAAGGTAGAATTAGAAAAGGAAAAAACGTGAAGCAGTATGGTTATATGTTTAAGAATAAAGGAGATGCAAAGGATATGGAGAGATATCATCAAAGGAAGTATACTCACCAAATAGCAAGATTGTCAAAGATATTGATTCATGCTACAAGGAAAAGAAACAAGAACCAGTTCGTGATTTACCATCCAAAGATGAACCAATCAAAACGAAAGAAGATGATGTTACTCAAAAAAGGTGTGAAGACAAGAATGAATATGTTCATGTTCAAGACAAAGATTGTGCTACAACTCACGAAGACTTGGATCAAGAAATCAAGCGAAAGACGAGTAAGAAAGCAAAGTTCAAAGATAAGGACCTAATACAACACGCTCGTGTTAAAGATGATGAAACAAAGATTGATGATCAAGAGAAGGAAAAGGAATCCAAGTGTAAGAGAATGAAGATGTTAAAACATAAATATGTTAAAGGCATGTATTAAGAAATTAAGGGAGAATATTGATTTATAATTTCTTAATCCATATGGGTCAAAATTAATGGGTTAGTTATTAGGTTAAAGTTATATTTAGTGTATAATATGTAAATATGTAGAATCAAGGGTCCTAGTTTTGGAAACCAAACCCTAATAACCATGATATGAAAGGGTACGATTAGGGATGCAGACGGTTCTTTTCGGTTATTAGCCTTAACCAAAACCGAAATCTGTACGATGATTCCCAACTAGGGTTATATATACCCATGTCAATGATTCACAACTAGGGTTATATATACCCATGTCAAATCCGTAAACAAGAAGTCAAGATTAGTTTGTGTTTATCATTGTGTTCTCAAAGATCTTAGCCAATAAAAACACTCCCAATTCCTAATTGATTTTTTTATTCAATCAATAAACCTAGTTTTACTAAGAAAACACGACCAACACAATTAAGGATTAATACCACAAACAAAAACAAAAAGAAACATACAAAATCAAACCTATTTTTACACAATTCACCCTTTCAAATCAACCACTATGACGCTGATGTTATCGGTGCTCCGTCGTCCCATGGCAAAGCGCACTAGTATAGCAGCCGCCATCGTCGTGTACAACGGTCCTCCATCGTGTACCGCCATTAGATCACTGTTTAGATTTTCTTGTTGACATTTATGAACCACCTCGCAACTTAATTCACTCGACAAAACATCCCACAATCCATCACTACCTAATATCAAGCTCACATCCTCTGCTTCCCTTTTCATGAAGATGTACTCCGGCTCCGATGTCACCACTTGTTTCAGAAACCTGTCCCCTGTTTTTACAAATTCATGATCATCTTTATCAAGAACTTTTTTAGATTTAGCGGGACTTACAGAATTGATTTTTCGATTCTACGTTAAATTTGAAATCAATTTGGTGTCTAGGTAGTTCGCTACCCACTATAGCAAATCTAGCAAACGGACTCTACATAAAATCTCTTAAACGTAAAACTAAAACTTTCTAGTGAAGAAAGTGGATAGGCAGAGTGTGCTACCTCAACAAGCAGAGTTTAAGAGTCACCTCAGCGAACCCCACCAGGTTTGCTTAAGTCCACTATCTCAAATAACGAACTACGTAAAAAACAAATTGTTTTTAAATTTCGCCTAGAAACCAATGATATCTATAAGTCCTATAAATCTAAAAGAATTCTCTTAATCAATTAATAAAAGTATATATTTATATATTGATGTAGAAGATAACCTATGGCTCGAGTCATGGCAAGAATACCTTC
Organism: Smallanthus sonchifolius; assembly: GCA_023525975.1. Classification (NCBI taxonomy): domain Eukaryota; kingdom Viridiplantae; phylum Streptophyta; class Magnoliopsida; order Asterales; family Asteraceae; genus Smallanthus; species Smallanthus sonchifolius. Next base: position 35,834,139 of record CM042034.1, on the reverse strand, counting down.
AACTCGTGCTCCATTTCCGGAGAACAAGATTCGACCTCCGAGAGCTTCGATTCTTGCACGTTCATCTTCCCGGTCAGGCTACAAACAAATGAAAAATTCTTCAAATTAATTTAATCCGACCAATCATATGAATTATAAAATATGACCGACTCAGAGCAGCTCTCTATCTTTTCGGACGGACACCGTCTTTCCAGACTTTCCTAATCACACTGATTGATTGAGAATTAAAATTTGAAAATTGAGTTAACACGTGTGCATCGCAACAAATTTTCTGTTTACCTTTTGGTCAACGGAGAGTGGTACGGCTTGGCCATTTCGACAAAGGACGGCGCGTGAGTCACCGCAGTTTCCGACGATTATGTATTCCTGCGTCAGTAGCACCACCACCGCCGTCGATCCAACCATAGACAGCTGTGGGTGGTATCTACACACCCTAAACTTTTCCACCCCGTCGCATTGGCACAACGTCAACGCCATGTCATCCATCCTCTCAAAACTCCGGTTAATCGCCTTCCGCCATACCTCCTCCAATTCACCGCCGGTTAATCCCTCCGCCATGAGTTTCACGCGCATCAGCTCCTGTTCCACGATCACGTGCATATTCTCCTTACACAACGCAGACACCTGCTAAACAAAGACTTGAAATTACCATTTTGGCCTTTTAAAAATGCAAAATAAATTATAATTTTACAGAAATAATTTTACAACTTGACAGAAATGCCCTCCTTGAGCTGCAAAGATTTTCGGGCTACGGAGGGTATTTTCGACTTTTTCACTTATAAAGAGACACGTGGCTTACTTGATGCCCTCCGTGACCGTCGAACACGGCGAAGAAATGCACCGGCCGGTAACCGTTAATCTTCGGCCGGCAAAAGTTCATTTTAACCGATATCTCATCTTCCATTTCCCTCGCCCTACCAACCACCGACATCGAACCGTAAGCTGGTGACGGCTCGGAGTTCTCATTTATATCCGCCGGCGGTAACTTTTTCGTATTCCGGTGATCGGAAGCTAACTTCCTCCTCATCTCAATCCTACGACGGCGACGCTCCCGGCAACTATTCGGCGAATCCAGTTCTTCTTCCATTAGTATGAGACTTCTCTGACTACCGTACACCGGCATCATTGAGGAAACATGAAGTAACCGCCATCTGTGAGAAAAACGGTTTCCTGAGTTTGAAGAATATAAGGGGGAGGGTGGTCATGAAAGCCGACTGAATGGTTGCGTGATATTGCCACGTGGAAATGAGGTCAATTAGATGGCGATAAACGACGATGGGAGCTGACACGTGACAGCGAAGTCCTAGATTGTACCTTTGTGGGCCCACTATAATTTCATAAAAAATGTTTTTGTGGTTTTTGAGTTTCTTTCAAGCCCAAGAAAGTGCTCAACAAAAACTTATAGAACACCCGGCAGGTTTAAAGGTTACATGTTTAAGTTTTATTATTGACATGATTAAAAAAATTCGTCTTAAAAAAGTGTTCTATTAAATTGACAGGAGCTGACACGTGACATCGAAGTCCTAGATTGTACCATTATTGGAAAATCTTTTAAAAACATCAAGGTTTGATAATGGTATGGGTTCAAGTCCCACTTCTAACATGAATTAAAAAATTTATCTTTCAAAAAAAAGATTATTATCTACCAAAATCATAATAGTTTTGAATCTAGGATTTAAAAGGAGGGCTCTAATTTTAAAAATCAATCTAAGCATAGAAAGTATATTAGATCTAAAGATTTCATTCAAATAAGATTTGAATAGATTTCATGCCTCGTCCTTTTGTAGTGATTGTAAACAATACTCTTTCGTGGACCAGGATCCTTTGTCACCTGCATCGTGGTATTCATAGAAGCATCCGAGGAATAAACTGAGCAGATTAATGAAGCTCTCTTAGTTTCTCATCTTGAATGAGAAAAAACGTAGACTTGGTTTATGGAAGTAAGAGGATTCATCATAATAATATTTCTCCAGATCATCTCATAGTAGGAGTTAAGACACATAAGAAACTACATTAAACGTTGATCTGCTTCACGTTTAGCCATAAGTCTGGAATTCCCACAAGTGCAAGGACGAATAGGCTCGAGGGTATTAAGCTCATCCCAAATAGACTTTATTTTCGTAATATAAGTGGAAATATCATCATTACCCTGAGAAATTTTAGAAAGAGTCTTCTACAACTAATAATAGTTTGCCCTATTACTCTGTCCATGTGGGTTAGTTAACTCATCCCAAAGTTGACGAACAGTCTCAACATATAGAATACTCTCACTAATATCTCGAGATAAAGTGTTCAGAATCCTAGAAATAACCATATCATTGCACATCTTCCATAAATTAAGTTTTGAAGAAGTAAGAGGCCTTACAATAGTTCCATCAACAACCCAATTTTGTTTTTGGCAAATAAAGCAGTTGACATAACACGTTTCCAAGATCCGAAAGCAAAATTGAAAAAGGTTTTGGAAACAAGTAAAAGACACGGATGATCACAGAGGTGTAAGAAAAAAAGGATTGCCAAGGTGATAGAAGGATCAGAAGTATTAGGCATGGGCACGAATACGAAGAAGGAAACAAAGAAAAGACCAACAAAACTGACATAAAGTGAACTTAACAAGTTCTCTAGAAAGGCTGAAGCAAAACTGACAGAAGCGAACTTACTAAGTTCACCAGAGAGAAATACAATAAAAAGGGGCGACGAACTTAATAAGTTCATCCGTAACAGAAGAAACGTTGGCCTGCACGGAGTGAAAAACTCAAAATTGAATTAGAGATCACCATAACTCGAAATCAAGGATAAGTATGAAGGATTCCAACCGTAAAGATGATCATAAACACAGAAGAAAAGTTTTGAACGGAGCAAAACATCAAAACAACCCAATCGATCCAATAAAAAAAAACAAGAATCTCCATGAAAATGAAGAAAAATGAAGGAATGCACTTAATTGAACAAGATTCGGATGCAAAAAATCAACAACGAATGCGGAACAAAGATAGAAATAGAGAAGAAATCACATAATCGAGCAAACATGCTCTGATACCATGTTATGATAATGAGAATGAAAACTGAAACGAGAGATAAATAATTGAAGAAAATTTGAATTTTTTATTAATAACTCAATAATGATTAAAAAAACTATTTATATACAACAAAGAAACAAACTAAATTAACTGGGCGAACTTGTAACAAAACAATTGAACTGTTAAGTTCGCCCCTAACCAAACTAGCGAACTTAACGACAAGTTCACCAACATACCCTAACCGGATTTACATCAATCACCATCTTTTTATTTTTTAACTAACTTATTATAATTCCTTTTCTTTTATCTTTTTAATCAAACATTGTTAAATATAACTAAAAGAATCATCCTAAATACATTATAAGATGCAATAACAAGCATAAAAAAACTAAACGAACATTAAAACTTCACGGTCTTAATATCAAATACGATAAAAAGTGTTAGATAAAGTCGACATGCTAGTACCCCAATTAATAAATAACTTTTCTAACTAAACCTTTTAGAAAAACAAAACTCCTAAAAAAATACTTTATTTTTATATTTGCAAAATAATATATATATATATATATATATATATATATATATATATATATATTATCATATCATGTCTTGTATGATGTAATGACATCTGTATTTACTATTTTTAAAGCTCAATTTGCTACCACATAAACGAACTCCTCTTTCCAATGCCAAAAATATGTTAGCATGGGATATTCATAGTCAAACCTTTAATATTTTACGCCACACTTATGCATGTTTGTAGAACATTTAGGAGACTGACATGACCACGTAGCTATCCAAGAACCAAATTTTCAGTTATAATTCGTGAATCACTAGAGATTTTTTTATGTTTGTTTAAGGGTGTCCTATGCATACATCACCTCACTAACTGAGTCGTCGACCTCTATAGGACTTGTATAGGTCCATACGAGTCGTATATAGATCAGATATGTCAGACTTGCCTGACGGCTGGATCATATGACTCGTGTGGTTCCTATACGAGGGATATACGCCCATACGAGTCGTATGACTTTAACAACTAGTTTCCAACGGCTATTTAACGACTATATTCTACCGGATATAATCATTTAAGTTCGTAACGTATTCCAACTCTCATTTTTACTTCTCAACTTTCAGTTGTCACTCCAAAGATTATATTTATTTTTACTTCTCAAATATTGGTGGATATCCATTTCCGATTGAACCTGTACGCCCAACAAATTCTTCGCCTCCGACAAAAACTTTACAGCCTGCAAACCCTTCTCCTCCGGCTGATGAGCCATTCACATGGACGGATGAAGAGTGGAATTGGGCATTCAAACAAGTCTTTAGCCAACTACAAATTGAGGACGAGCACATCCCCAATTCAACGGGACGGGCACCTCCCTAATTCAGGGGACGGGTACGTCCCCAATTTAGGGGATGAGCACGTCCCAAATTCAAAGGACGGGTACGTCACCAACCCTGAAAAGGAATATGTGCCTAATTCAAACGATGAGAACACAGATTACGAGCGTTTGAGGAACCATGATCCATGGGAAGACGAGCGCTAAACGGATTCAGGCTGCTCGTTTGATTTAATCGAGCATCTTTAATTATGTTTAATATTATGTGTTCTAGTTTTAGGTTGTGTGATTTCTAATTTTTAGGTTATGTAATTTTTATATTTTAGGTTATGTAATTTCTGATTTTTAGTTTATGTAATTTCAAATTTTTATTGATGCAATTACGGAAGCAATCAAATGGCTCAAATAAGCAATCGATAATCACACGTCTCAAAAGGAACCAAAAGGTTCAAGAACAAAGTTCTTTTTCTATTCAAACTCAAAAACTATCAAAACATCAACCCTAATCCCCTATATATAATTCAACTAGACCACTAAAATAGGAAACACAATATTTAAATAAATAGAAAAGATAATACTGAATATTTAAATAACTTGAAAAGATACTATATTGATTCTCCTGAATCATACTCTTCGTCTTCGAAAAAAACTCATCCTCGAGTTTTGTCTCTAGACCAAAGCCACCTGGATCGTAAGGAACATCGGGTCGTGATTTTGGACAACGCCGTAAATAATAGTTGCATGTGACCCCCCTAATTTCACTCCACCTTCACCTTTATGTGTTGTTTGTATGGACCCATATTCATGTACGAAAGCCACTAATATATCATTATCAAAAACTTGATTCTTATAATTAATAACCAATATCTCTTCTCCAATATGAATATCGCGTCCTTTTTTAACCTCCACTAAAGCAAGAGATTTAAAATCACCCTTTTGAAATTCCATAATCCTTGGGTATCCCAACGTTATTCCCGGCATGAAAGATGGGATTATCATGGAAGCCACAGGACCGCAAGTCACCACCGTAGGATGTGTTGCAAGTCTAGCAACATTTTCTTCCTCAAAAAAAGGAGCAAAGGCATTAAAGTGCCCATTGTATGAGCATACCATGGCCTCATTAACCCTTTCTTTGCTCCCTAATATTGAACCAAGAAACTCAACATGGGAATCTTGAATCTGAGATGCTTGATGATCTAATCCTCCTAAGTATACTATATAAGACATTTTGTTTTTTATTGCCAAAGATGACGAAATTTCCCTAGTGACAACGCCATCATCTCTTTCGGTCCCTTGTAACGGTTCGCCTCCTTGAACGGCCACCCTGTTCAAAGCTTGTATAACCCAAAAATAGTCTTCTTTGTTCACTTCTTCATCTCCGTACTCATCAAAACAAGGATGTGAAGGATAGAAAAAACTGACATGGGTAGGATGCTCCTCATCCCCGGTTAACCCGCTCCCGATGAGTTTTTTCGGTTCCGTTTCCTTCCCTGTCAACGATGCCTCAAGATCTTGGACCCGTTGCTTGAGTTGTCGGATCTCATGTTGTAACTCGAGGCCTCGGACTCGTCGTCGTAGTCGTTTGATCTCAAAATCCCGTGGGTCACGGTTCCCGATCTTGTTGCCTCGTCCGAAAAATCTACGGTCACGGTTGAATCGATCTTCACGAGCACGTGAATCACCAATGTTCTTGTCGAGGCCTCGGTCGACGACTCTTCAAACAAGAAAACATTCGCCTTCACGTAGAGCCATTTTATAAACCAAGAGCTCTGATACCAAATGATGCAGTTACAAAAGCAATTCTAATGGCTCAAATAAGCAATCGATAATCGCACGTCTCAAAAGGAACCAAAAGGTTGAAGAATAAAGTTCTTTTTCTATTCAAACTAAAAAACTATCAAAACATCAACCCTAAATCCCCTATATATAATTCAACTAGACCACTAAAATAGGAAACACAATATTTAAATAAATAGAAAAGATAATACCGAATATTTAAATAACTTTAAAAGATACTATATTGATTCTCCTGCGTCATTTATGCTTTGTAATTTTTAATTTTTAGGTTACTAATTTTATGTTTCAAACCTACAGTTGTTTAACCATAAAAAGTTTCATACTTGTTTCATCATAGAACGATTCAATCAAATATAGTAAACCACTAAACAATAAACAACCAAATATAGTAAACAATCAAACAATAAACAAAACATGATAAATAAACAAACAAACAATGAGCACCCAAAAGTTTAAACATTGATACCACAAGTTTTTAAACATCAAAGGATACAAAAAAAAAGTACATAAGTTCGTAATACTATAAGTCCTACTACACTGGATCATCCTACTGATCTGGATACTGTCGGGCTAGTGGAAAAGGAGGAAGATCAATCCCCGTAGCCATCGCCCAATTTATATCTTGACCAATCTACCATTGTTGATGTCCTCCGCCTACTCCAGACGGCGACTAATATCCTGTAACAAGGCCTCTACCCATGGATGGAGCCTCACATATCTAATAGCATGTTGGGACGGGCCCTGTGGTGGTTGGTCTGGATAGTGGGGCGGGCCATGTGGTGGCTGGATTGGATGGTGGGGTTGGCCCTATCAAGGCTGGTCAAGCGGTTGGTGCTGATGCTGCTATGGTCGCTCCCAAATAGTCTGTCTATCAAGGGAGAATCGAAGACCCTAGCCTGGAGTATCTGTTGCGATACCCATCAACATACAGGTTTGACGACCTATCAGTGAAATCGGGTAACTCATCGTCATGTTGCGTTGAATGGGCCTCTAGAAAACACCCAACGTGTTAGCGAGACACGAGACATAAGCGCCACAAGTGGTCACGGGGTGACATGGTGGGCAAAGTAATCGGCCATCAACCAAGCCAAATTGCACCTCCGAGGTGCAAGTAAACAATACAAGTAAAACAGGTCGCTTTGTGTGACCATCAGGCCTCTAGGTGACATGGTGGGCAAATTAATCGGCCATCAAACAAGCCAAGCTGCACCTTCGAGATGCAAGTAAAAAATACAAGTAAAGCAGGCCCCTTTGCGTGACCATCAGGCCTCAAGGCTGACATAGTGGGCAAAGTAATCGGCCCTCAACCAAGCCAAGTTGCACCTCTAAGGTGCAATTAAACAATACAAGTAATCAGGTAATTCATCGTTATGTTGCGTCGAATATGCCTCTGGAAAACACCCAATGTTGCGTGACTCACTTCTGACTCTTACCCCGCCATGATATGTTGGTCGCAATCAATCAATGTAAATATATGTACAGTGGGTCTCTAATATTGGTGACCCTTTCCTTGGAAAGGAAAGGACTGTCACCAATCTGCGGCCACCATGCTAGAAGGAAATCGTCGTCCTCCGCTACCCTACCCAAAAAAAAGATCTGTAACCGTCTCTGGCTCGGTGTATAATCCTACATAAACAGCAAACTGAGCCAGCGTAAGCTGATGATCCTGGCCACATAAACGGAAGCCACCGCCAAATACTCTTGAAGGCCTACTAGTCCATCGACCTCTTCAGGCGCAAAACTAAAGGTAGATAAAAAATCCAAAGTAATATCTCTATATGCTGGGGGGGAATTGTAATTGTTCGATGATGCACGATATCTTCTTAACTGTTTGATGATGTAACATCCAAAAATACCGACATTTTCATTTGGGCGGAAGGAAGTAATGGAAAAAGATGGTGGACTTGTTATCATTAGGCATGAGCCAAAATAGGGGATGGGATGTGGGGATTTAACCTTACAAGGAAGAAAGAGCAGCCCTCATTCCCCCCACATTCTACCATTTTTGTTTAGAGAGAGAAAGGGAGAATTTTATAGAGAGAATGTCAAGAAAAGTTCCAAAAAGCTTGAAGATATGCTCCAAGTTGTTGCTACAGTGTTAGTGAAGAATATTACATGAAGAAACGTTCAAGTTGAGGTAAGAATAGAACCTAAAACCTCTTATTTTCATTTTAAATAGGTTTTAGGGTAAAACTAGGGATTTGATCTCAAAATATAGGTTTTTATGTGTAATATGGGTTTAAAGACCAGATTTATCTTAATGTAAGCTAGACAAATACTTTGGGCGTAAAAAGTTGCAAACTTGGACTGAAACGGGCATGTTTGAGATTGGCGTTCATCAGGCGACACAGATAGTGTCGCCACCTTCAAGTGGTGACAATAATTGGGGAAGACGATGAAGGGGGTGGCGTCGTGCCCAAGATTTCCAATGATGGGGACACATGTCATTCCCTAGCGACATTAAGAATGTCGCCAATGAAAGATGGTTACGCTAATGTAGTAACACTAAATCCATAACGCTAGTTCTGGAGACACTAATAGTGTGCCTGGTGATACTGATGTGTGTCGGGCGACACTGCCTTGGCGACACTAAGGAGTGGGACGACATTGGGTGTTATACGACACTGTAGGAAACAATAGTCAGATTTGATAGTTTTGCGTGTTAACTCTTATGCAGATTGTCTAGCAAGCAGCCTAACTTAAGCCTTATGTTTAGAGTTAGTTAAACGACGACCATGTGAGTTCTAGACCCCTTTTAGCCTGCTTTTGGGGTGGTGTATATATTGTGTGTTTTTTTATAAACGTGTGTTAAAAAACAAAAGTGCGTGAAGTATTTACCATAATTGTGTGTTGGTAAATGAAAGGAAATCGTTTTACTATAAATGTGTGTTAGTAAAGGAAGATTTAGAAGTAAGGTTTGAAAAGAGGCAAAACGTGAGTTTAATAATGTTTTTAATAAATCAAGAGGGTAAAGGTTTTAACGAGTCATTACATTGTCTAAATCTGGGAAGGGAAGGAAATGATTCCTATGGGAACAAGTGCCAGGACGGTTACGGACTTGCCCCTTCTATAAGAGCCTTTGTGGTTCGCTAAAAGTTGTACAATTGGTTTGTGTGTAAGGGTAACGAAGGTTGCTCATAGGGTTAATGTGACCCTTCGTGTGTGAGTCAACATCAAGGACAAGCGTCATGTACGTCTCATGGAGGGTCGTCATGAGCGTTGCGTAGTTTCATGGACGGTCATCACGAAATATTGTACTAGTGTTAATTGACGGATGTGATATTCATTCCATTGACAATAGTCATGGATGGTGTAACATCCCAAAAATAAAATGACGGTTAAAATGACGAAATAAACGAACGAGGCATGTCGGGTCGGGTCAGATGGGCTAGAAGGGGAGCCTCCCCTATAAATAGCCAAGGTCACAACCCATTTCTCTCATTTGCAACTTCTAGAGAGAGAAACCGTAGAGAGAGAAAGTTGTCGGATCGACCCGAGATTTGAGAAGTGTGTTGCTCCATAACTCGTGAGAAGAACCTCCGGATCAGAAGCTCGATTCAGGTAACGATCCGACCTAAATCTGAGTTTTTGTTCGTTTTTGGGTTTTTCGGGTTTTGGGTAAAAAGGTTATGTTTGAATGGATGAAACTGGAAGATGAGTATAGATTTAAGTTCCTTAATGGAAAACGAACCTTTTGAATGCAACAGGTTCGGGATCTTGACATGATCAGACCCGAATGCGAAAGTTAGGGTTTTCGCGAAGAACAGGTCGTGCGCACTTGCTAAGTGCGCACGGAGCAGGTCCTGCGCACTTGCTAAGTGCGCAGGAGGAGGGACCTGCGCACTTGCTAAGTGCGCAGGAAGAGGAACCTGCGCACTTGCTAAGTGCGCAGGAGGAAGGACCTGCGCACTTGCTAAGTGCGCAGGAAGCATGGTCTGCGCACTTGCTAAGTGCGCAGGCAGCAGGGTCTGCGCACTTGCTAAGTGCGCAGACATCAGAACTGATTAAGTAAAGTCAGTATGTTAGAATGGTTAAACCGTTAGAGTCGGTATTGGTCTGATGTGCATTTAACTAATCAATTCAGATCGGAAGTGAAGTTGTTGGACCTTTGTTAGGACAACCGAGACTAGCTTATAAGGTGAGTTCTAGAAGCCCTCTTTTAAATGTTTTAATAATGTTTTTGGGCTGGTGTGCACACGTGATGATTTTATAAAACGATGTTTACGAAGGATGTATGTAACGTTTTATAAAATGATGTTTATGAAGGATGTTTTAGAAGGAAGGTTTATGAAGGAAGTGTTTATGAAATATTTTGCCAAAAGAAGTTTACGAAGTGTTTTAACGAATGAGAATGTTTTTAATAAAACGTACGAATGCTTTAACTGAAGTTTTTGAAGTAAAAGTAGCGAAGGTTTACGAAAGTCACAAACGAACGAATCTGCCAATATTCCTTTGGGAATGAAGGTTAAGGGATGGGAAGTATGTTATGGGCCTTTACCTTTTAGGGGCCTCTGTGGCTGGCCAACTGTTGTACAACTAGGGTGATGACGGTCACCAAGGGGATTATCGTGATCCTTGAAGTTTGGTACGATTTACCTTACGGGGTAGTCGTGCTTGAAGTTTGGTACTTGCGCCCGACAGGGCGCAGTGCTTGAAGTTTGGTACGCGCTATCCTTTGGGACGCCGTGCTTGAAGGGTTGGATGACCTAAGTATCGGGCCCTAGGAGTTCCTCATCCGAAGGACAGTACGGTGATGATGGGCCTAGTGGTGGTGATCCTTAAGTTATTCAACCAGTATGTAACGTTTGGATTTGACGGTTACGAGAAGGCGCAGATTCTATATGTTCGTTGACTTATGAAGTGTTATGTTTGTTATTGCATTATTTACATACGCTTTTTATTAAATGAAGTATGAAGTGATGTTTTTGGCAATTTATTTGAAGTTAAGGTTTTATGTTAAAACTAGAACTCACCAGCGTAGCTGACGTTTTTAAGTGTGCACATTCAGGTTAAGGTAGGTTATGAGGATGGACGGTGATGCTTGGCAAGCGAGAAGAGTTACCCGGCTGATCATGAAGACTGGCATCCCGTTATGTTTAGTTATGATGTAAATATGTTTTAAACTATGTTTACGCTTCCGCATGTATGAACAAGTTTTAATTATGATGAATGAATGAAGTTTTCCGCTGCGTTATTTGATATTCATGTTTAAGAACTGTTTGTGAATGAGTAAATCCAACAAGTGGGGCCTCCCGGGTTTGGGGCCTTACAAGTTGGTATCAGAGCAATAGTTTGAGAGATTCGGACACTCCCAGTGTCTGAACTTAAACTTTGAATGGGACCGAAAGCGGATGCCAGTACGGGTAACTCGAGCCAAAGCATCAGGTATGAAGGTAGTATATGTATTTACGTATATAGTATGCCTTAGAAAGGGTTAAGTAAGGACTTGTGTTCTGATGAAATCACAAAGGTGGTCAAATAGAAATCGAAAGGTAGTGTAATGGTTAATTACAGATGGCCAGTGTATATTAACATCTTACAGTACTTATTGAATTCTATTTGCTAACTAGCGTGATGACATTGGATTTCTTGTCTTATAGAACGTAATGGTAAGGAGAGAAAACGGAAGGCGTGGTGGCCGTACCGGTGGTCGTACCGGCGGTCGAAATGGTGGCCGTGGCAGGATCCCTGCGCGCCAAGAGTATAGTGAAGAAGGAAGTGTTCACACTGAACCGGCGGTTAGTGTGCATGAAGCTGAGCAGACACAGGTTGAAGAACAACCTTTCACTTTTGAACCAGAAGTGAGGGCAGCCATAGCTCGAGAATTTGCAGAGTTGATGAAGACTTCCCTGCCAGGTCTGTTGGCAGAAGCATTGAAGCAGGTCAATGCGGTGGGTGGGTCTAGCGCGGCAGTTGGTGCTCAGAACAATGAGACCGACAATGCACCGCCTGCTCGCGGATGTGATTATAAGTCCTTTAAGGCATGTGACCCGCCGGTCCTGACTGGGAAGAAGGACGCGGTGGCTACTTTTGATTGGGTAATACGTATGGAAGCCGCCATCCGTCTGAGCGAGTGTCGAGCTAATCAAGTAGTGAAGTTTGCTGCTAACTCCTTGAGGGAGGAAGCATCTCATTGGTGGGAAGGTATACGTCAGGCAAAGGGGAGCGAGATTGTGGATGCGATGATGTGGGCTGACTTGAAAACTTTGGTGATCAAGAATTTCTGCCCAAGGAACGAGATTGAGAAGGTAGAGAGGGAATTTCTGGGTTTGAAGGCCGGGAACATGACGCACCGGCAGTACACAACCCGATTTAATGAACTGGCACGTCTGGTGCCACACCTTGTCACTACTGAAGAGAGAAAGATTGCCTGTTATATTCAAGGGTTGCCGGACCAGGTCCGCACCTATGTTAAGGCAAACGCCCCTACTACCTATGATTCGGCGGTAGAGCTAAGTGGCGTGGTATTCGATGATCTGGCACTGAATGTTGTTGCCATTGAAGAGCCTAAAAAGAAGTTGAGTTTTCCCGCTAAACGATTGGGTGGGAAGTTGTTTGGGGCTCGGGAAAAGCAGGCCAGGGTAGGCGAGACGACAGTCTGTGGGAAATGCGGGGTAAGACATGCGGGTGAATGTCGGTTAGGATCGAATCTGTGCTTTAAATGCGGCAAGACCGGACATTACTCCCGTGAATGCCCGCAAGGTTACAAATGCTACAATTGTGGGGAGAATGGTCATATGAGTCGGGAATGCACCAAGCCCAGGATGGGGGAAACCGGGAAGGGAAAGGGCCCGGAAAAGAAGGGAGAGGGATCTCGTGCAAAGACTCGTGTGTACGCACTGACGCAGGAACAAGCCAGGGCGGATCCCGATGTGGCGTCAGGTACGTTCGTCCTTGACAACACTCTTGTTTCTGTGTTATTTGATTCGGGTGCCGGTAAGAGTTTTATATCTGCGTCTTTTTGTAAGAGAATGAAGTACGCTGCCAGTAAGTTAGAAAGGGCCTTTAGCGTAGAAACCGCAGAGGGTAGAACTGAGAGAGTGACCGATGTAGTTGACAACTCCACAATAAAAATAGAAGGACATAGGTTCCCTGTCAGATTGTTTGTTATGGTTTTGGGAGAGTTTGATGTCGTGTTAGGTATGGATTGGCTAGCTGCCAATGAAGCACAAATTATATGTAAACGAAAGATAATCCAACTCAAGGCTCCGGATGGTAGCAAAGTCGAAGTCTTTGGAGATCGTGACGCCTCGATGCCAAATGTCATCTCAATGATTAAGGCAACGAATTATTTGAGGCGCGGATGCGAGGCTTATCTGGTATATGTAATTGACAAGTGTAAGGAGGTGAAGGAACTAGACGATGTACCCGTGGTACGCGAGTACCCGGAGGTGTTTCCAGAGGATTTGCCTGGGATACCACGCGATAGAGAAATTGAGTTCCGAATTGACTTAGTACCAGATGCCCAGCCCGTGGCTAAGGCTCCATATCGACTAGCACCAGTGGAAATAAAGGAACTTATGGACCAACTAGACGAGTTACTTGAGAAAGGATTTATCCAACCGAGCATCTCGCCGTGGGGTGCTCCGGTGTTGTTCGTAAAGAAGAAAGATGGTTCGATGAGAATGTGTATCGATTACCGCGAGTTGAATAAACGAACGGTGAAGAACAAGTACCCTTTACCAAGGATCGATGACCTGTTCGACCAGTTGCAAGGCGCAAGTTGGTTTTCGAAAATCGACCTTCGGTCCGGGTACCATCAGTTGAAGGTGAGGGAAGAAGACATACCGAAAACTGCATTTCGCACGCGTTATGGACATTTCGAGTTCCGCGTAATGTCTTTCGGATTGACGAACGCCCCCGCAGCATTCATGGATTTAATGAATAGGGTGTGTCGACCGATGCTGGATCGATCGGTAATCGTGTTCATCGATGATATCCTTATCTACTCCAAGAATGAGGGTGATCACGCGTGTCACTTGAAAGAAGTATTGGAAGCTCTGAAAAAGGAGAAGTTGTATGCTAAGTTCTCTAAATGCGCGTTCTGGCTTAGGGAAGTCCAATTCCTAGGTCACGTCATTGGACCGAACGACATTATGGTTGACCCAGCAAAGATAGTAACGGTAAGTGAATGGGACATTCCTAAGACGCCAACTGAAATCCGCAGTTTCTTGGGATTGGCGGGCTACTATCGGAGATTCATCTAGGATTTCTCGAAAATAACTTCGCCATTGACAAAGTTGACTCGGAAAGAAGTAAAGTACGAATGGGGTTCGACCCAGGATGAGGCGTTTAAGGAATTGAAAGAGAAGCTAACACAAGCTCCAGTCTTGGCCCTTCCCGAGGGCAGTGAAGACCTGGTGGTATACTCTGACGCGTCGGGTCAGGGATTAGGGTGTGTGTTGATGCAACGCGGTAGAGTAATTGCATATGCGTCGCGGCAGTTGAAAGTTCAGGAAGTCAACTATCCGACTCACGATTTGGAACTTGCTGCTGTCGTATTCGCATTAAAAATCTGGAGGCACTACCTGTACGGGGTAAAGTTTACTATTTACTCCGACCACAAAAGTTTGAAGTACTTCTTCGAACAAAAGGAGCTTAATATGAGGCAGAGGAGATGGTTGGAACTCCTGAAGGACTATGACTGTGAAATAATGTACCACCCTGGAAAGGCAAACGTGGTGGCTGACGCTCTAAGCCGAAAGGATGTGCCTACTCCTATTAGAGTGAAAGCTTGCCAGTTGGTGGTAACATCAGATGTGATGAGAGAAATCGAAAGAGCTCAAGATGAAGCTTTGAAGGAAGAAAATATAAAGAAAGAAAGGATGGTTGGCCAACAGGACACGTTGGAATATAACACCCTTGGTGTTAGAACGCGTTATGGACGGGTATGGATACCTATGGGTGGCGAGCTTAGAACTAAAATCTTGGATGAGGCTCATAAGTCTCGTTACTCTATCCATCCTGGTACCAACAAAATGTATCAAGATCTGAGGAAGGAATACTGGTGGCCTGGAATGAAATGTGATGTGACGAAGTATGTAAGCAAGTGCTTGACTTGCTCGCAAGTAAAGGCTGAACACTAGAAACCGTATGGAAAGATTCAACCACTTGACATACCAGAATGGAAGTGGGAACACATTACCATGGACTTCATAACCAAGCTACCTCGCACAGCTAAAGGTCATGACACCATTTGGGTAATTGTGGACCGGTTGACGAAGAGTGCTCATTTCCTACCTATTCGCGAGACGTTCTCGTCGGAAAGGTTAGCGGAAGTATTTTTTAACGAAGTAGTAGCACGGCATGGGATGCTTTTGACGATTGTATCTGACCGGGACACACGATTCACATCGAGGTTCTGGAAAAGATTTCATGAGGCGATGGGCACGAGGCTTAATATCAGCACAGCATACCACCCGCAAACGGATGGTCAGTCCGAAAGGACTATTCAGACGTTGGAGGATATGCTCCGTGCCTGTATTATCGACTTCGGTGGCAGTTGGGACAGCCATCTGCCGTTAGCTGAATTCTCCTACAACAATAGTCATCACACGACGATAGGCATGCCGCCTTACGAAATGTTGTATGGGAGATGATGTAGGACCCCGGTTTGTTGGGGTGAGATTGGACAGAAGGAATTAGGAAGTCTCGAAGTCGTAAGAGAGACGTCGGAAAGGTTTGATCAGATCAAAGCGCGAATGAAGGACGCACAAGGTCGTCAGAAGTCCTATGCGGATAGACGACGAAGGCCTATCGAGTTTGATGTTAGGGACAGAGTAATGTTGAAAGTGTCGCCCTGGAAGGGAATCATACGATTCAGGAAGAGAGGAAAGTTAAGTCCGAGGTTTATCGGACCATTCAGGATAATGGCACGGGTTGGGGAAGTCGCTTATAGGTTGGAGTTGCCGGATGAGTTAAGTGGGATTCATCCTACCTTCCATGTATCACACTTGCGAAAGTGTTTGGCGGACGAATCGGCTCACGTACCACTTACCGACATCGAGGTCGACAACAGCCTTAATTACATCGAAGAACCCGTGGCCATCTTAGACAGGAAGGAGAAGCGGTTGCGTAATAAGGTTATCCAATTGGTTAAAGTCCAATGGAAACATCGGAAGGGATCGGAAGCCACTTGGGAAACGGAGAAGGAAATGAGGGAGTCGTACCCTCATCTATTTGACTTATGATAGGTTTCGGGGACGAAACCTATTGTAAGGGGGGTAGACTTGTAACATCCCAAAAATAAAATGACGGTTAAAATAACGAAATAAACGAACGAGGCATGTCGGGTCGGGTCAGATGGGCTAGAAGGGGAGCCTCCCCTATAAATAGCCAAGGTCACAACCCATTTCTCTCATTTGCAACTTCTAGAGAGAGAAACCATAGAGAGAGAAAGTTGTCGTATCGACCCGAGATTTGAGAAGTGTGTTGCTCCATAACTCGTGAGAAGAACCTCCGGATCAGAAGCTCGATTCAGGTAACGATCCGACCTAAATCTGAGTTTTTGTTCGTTTTTGGGTTTTTCGGGTTTTGGGTAAAAAGGTTATGTTTGAACGGATGAAACTGGAAGATGAGTATAGATTTAAGTTCCTTAATGGAAAACGAACGTTTTGAATGCAACAGGTTCGGGATCTTGACATGATCAGACCCGAATGCGAAAGTTAGGGTTTTCGCGAAGAACAGGTCGTGCGCACTTGCTAAGTGCGCACGGAGTAGGTCCTGCGCACTTGATAAGTGCGCAGGAGGAGGGACCTACGCACTTGCTAAGTGCGCAGGAAGAGGAACCTGCGCACTTGCTAAGTGCGCAGGAGGAAGGACCTGCGCACTTGCTAAGTGCGCAGGAAGCATGGTCTGCGCACTTACTAAGTGCGCAGGCAGCAGGGTCTGCGCACTTGCTAAATGCGCAGACATCAGAACTGATTAAGTAAAGTCAGTATGTTAGAATGGTTAAACCGTTAGAGTCGGTATTGGTCTGATGTGCATTTAACTAATCAATTCAGATCGGAAGTGAAGTTGTTGGACCTTTGTTAGGATAACCGAGACTAGCTTATAAGGTGAGTTCTAGAAGCCCTCTTTTAAATGTTTTAATAATGTTTTTGGGCTGGTGTGCACACGTGATGATTTTATAAAACGATGTTATGAAACGATGTTTACGAAGGATGTATGTAACGTTTTATAAAATGATGTTTATGAAGGATGTTTTAGAAGGAAGGTTTATGAAGGAAGTGTTTATGAAATATTTTGCCAAAAGAAGTTTACGAAGTGTTTTAACGAATGAGAATGTTTTTAATAAAACGTACGAATGCTTTAACTGAAGTTTTTGAAGTAAAAGAAGCGAAGGTTTACGAAAGTCACAAACGAACGAATCTGCCAATATTCCTTTGGGAATGAAGGTTAAGGGATGGGAAGTATGTTATGGGCCTTTACCTTTTAGGGGCCTCTGTGGCTGGCCAACTGTTGTACAACTGGGATGATGACGGTCACCAAGGGGATTATCGTGATCCTTGAAGTTTGGTACGATTTACCTTACGGGGTAGTCGTGCTTGAAGTTTGGTACTTGCGCCCGACAGGGCGCAGTGCTTGAAGTTTGGTACGCGCTATCCTTTGGGACGCCGTGCTTGAAGGGTTGGATGACCTAAGTATCGGGCCCTAGGAGTTCCTCACCCGAAGGACAGTACGGTGATGATGGGCCTAGTGGTGGTGATCCTTAAGTTATTCAACCAGTATGTAACGTTTGGATTTGACGGTTACGAGAAGGCGCAGATTCTATATGTTCGTTGACTTATGAAGTGTTATGTTTGTTATTGCATTATTTACGTACGCTTTTTATTAAATGAAGTATGAAGTGATGTTTTTGGCAATTTATTTGAAGTTAAGGTTTTATGTTAAAACTAGAACTCACCAGCGTAGCTGACGTTTTTAAGTGTGCACATTCAGGTTAAGGTAGGTTATGAGGATGGACGATGATGCTTGGCAAGCGAGAAGAGTTACCCGGCTGATCATGAAGACTGGCATCCCGTTATGTTTAGTTATGATGTAAATATGTTTTAAACTATGTTTACGCTTCCGCATGTATGAACAAGTTTTAATTATGATGAATGAATGAAGTTTTCCGCTGCGTTATTTGATATTCATGTTTAAGAACTGTTTATGAATGAGTAAATCCAACAAGTGGGGCCTCCCGGGTTTGGGGCCTTACAAGTTGGTATCAGAGCAATAGTTTGAGAGATTCGTGAGCTCTTAGTGGGCAAAGCGGACAATATTGTTGGTATGAGGGGCCGGATGTTACAGATGGTACTGACTTGAACAACGTGTGTGTGAAAGCATATTAGACATTATAATGTATGACTTGTAAAGTAAAGCGTGTGAATATCACCCCCCCAAGGCGAATTATACACGATGGAGCAAAGAAATTGAATCATTACACATGATCAAAAGAAATTTCTATTAAATTAACTGAATAGTTTATTACATTGAATTTCAAAACAAGCAAAACAAATAGAACAAACAAAACAACTAAGTCTTTATTGATATATTTAAAAACTAGCTAAATCCACTAAGGCCAATCCTTGAAATCCTAGCTTGAGCAAAACATCAACTTAGTTTATATTTCCTGAAAAACATGCTAAAACACGTCAACTAAAAAGTTGGTGAGAGCATATGTATAAATAGATAGATAGTAATAGATAACAAAGTGCAAGTAATAAACAAATTTAACATTACAACTAAACAAACTTTTATACATGAGTCCACAACCAACCCTATTGATAGAATGCTCTCCAATCCAACTCCTTATCATGAAGAGTTAGACCAATAGTATGAATGTCTAGTATGCATTTTCTGAACACCCAGCTCCATCCAAGTTGAAAAGAATACGTCAACTTGAAGAACGCTCAGAATTGATTGGCATGTATCAACCCGAGGACCAGATGGGCTTCCTCGAAGTTAACGGTTGTGTAGATTTTAGAAAATAAGAGAGACTTTGTAGTATAAAGCGTCATAGAATAGCAACATGTATAAACTAGTTTAGTTTTACTAGTATTAGAAAGTTAGTTATTGACTTTGCAAAAGATTAGTTTTAACTCTAGAATTTAATTTCCATTTTGCTATAGGAGCATGTTTTCCACCCCAAAGTACAAAAGTAAAATAGGGGCAATGAATTCACCTTGCAAAGTTGGTGGGTTGATCTTGCACTCGTAGTAACTTGGATTAAGAGATGCCTTAAGGATTACCCTAAGTAAGTTTGTTGATTAAGTTAGAATCAAGTTTAGAATAGTTGAGGGGTTTTTATTGTAATTAGTTGAAAGTGGTCGTTGTATACTAGAAGTGGTTATCATTCTAGAGTAGTACTTCCAATAGAAAAGTTTACATGAAAGAGTTGGTTGGATCAGAACCTCGTCTTTCCTACCCAGAACCTTTTGTTCGCCAAATAGTTACATATTGGTTTGAAGGGTACTTTATTTGTATACAAAACCAAGTTAAGGGTGTGTTTGGTAAGGTTGGAGAACATAAGGGTTGAAAGTGAAAATATAAATTTAGTTGGGATTGAAATGAATAAGTTGAATACTAGAGAGGTTCAACTAGAATTAGAGAGTTTTTCTAGAAACATGATTCTAAATTTTGAAGTGAAACTAGAAAAATCAAAACCAAGTTTTTATACAAAAAGTTTGAGCAAATTTGAAGTATTTATAAAATTAAATAATTTATGGGATTTTAACATGTTAAACATGATCATATTAACCAAATTTTATTAAAAACCGTTGCTTTTTATCAAAATATTAAGTAGGTGAAAAGATTACAAAAATATGAACTTGGACAGATTCATAACAACTTTGCACACTGATTTTGTTTCAGCTGTTTGGGGGTTAAAAACTTGGAGTTAGAAGGAGTTCTTTATGTGGTTGGAAAGCTAAGACTCTAAACATGATTTTTTTTAAAGAATCATTAAAAAAAGGTTTCTTCTTGAGGGAGATATGGTCTCCCGAAGTTGACTCCGTGAGTCTGTCAAAATACAAGTTTTGATATTTGATGTTCTTAATGAAAGTTTTGATCAATAATTGCTTGAGTGGCTTTTGGTCTTGGATTTGATCTATGATTATAACATATACATGTTGAGGAAGCATAGATCCAAGCTAGTTATGGAGGGCTTTGAAGAAAACTAAAAAGGAAATGTATGAGCTATGAAGAACAATATTAAGGAAACTTACTTAAAGTGGAAATGTATGAACTTGGATCTTCAAGAGGATGCTAGGAGAATAACTTGGCAGCTTGAAAGCTCTATGATTTTCGTAGGATATGGTGAAGGATGAAGGGAAGATAGGGCTCTATTTATAGGAGAAATTATGAGAGAATATGGGAATGGTTGTTGGATTTGACTAGGATTGCTACAAGATAAACATGGATTTATTATTATAAATTTTTCAAAAATTTAGATGAGGGTGATGAGGTTTACGGTTGGGATTAGATGGATAGGAATGAACTAGTTGTTATCTAATTGGTAAATTCTAAGATAAATACTAATAAAATCAATAGATTTGCAAAGAGATAAGAATAGTTAGATTTATTTAATATATATATATAATTTCGAAATTCCTATCCTTAACCTAATAAATGATTACATTTTTTTTCCACGTGTCACTCTATCATTCAATCTCACTTTCTTTTTCCCGCCTAAACCGTTTACCAGAATTTAATAACACGCGGACCCTATTAAATAATAATATTAAAATATTTTTTTTAAATATTTAATATAAATCTAATTATGGATGCTTATTATTTAATTATGGATAGTTATTATATCATTAACCAAATGAATTTAATATGAATTACATTTATTAATTACATAAAACAATTAATACCTAGTTAATCAAATATTTTAAAAATTAACTTAACATAATTTACAAATGTTACGTCAACGTACATTTATTTAAAGATATATTTTGATGAGTGTACATGTTAACATATTACATTATATTATATTCAACCCGTGTAATACACGGGATTCTAAACTAGTTAATAATATATAACTAGAAATGGTACCCCGAGCTCCGCGGCGGGACCAGACCTTAAACAGTTGATACGATGACATTAACGTGACTAAGCACAAAAAGATATGTGCTTAAATAAATTTTACCCGCGATCCACAGTGGGAACCATAAAATTCATAAAAGAAACTTATGAAGTTTCGGCGACTCGGTTGTGGAGGTCAAAACATAGACAGTTAGATAACGGCACCGATATTTTTCAGTCGGCGTCGATCTCATTGTTCACGGTTGGTAGTCGATATAACCCACGATACCTAAAGAGTACTTTATTTTGAATACGATTATGTTTTTAATAAAATTTACATTGGAGCATCAACAATGAAAAAAATCAAACAAACAAACATATTGAGAAAAAAATCAGACTATTAATACTATAGGTGGTAAACATAAAACTTGTAAAACTTAAAATTTATAAAACTTTAGAGGTCAAATTTAATATTTAGAAAGTCGAGGGATGAATTTTGTCAAGTTTGAAACTTGAGGGTTAATTTTGGTCGGTGGATAACTCCACCAACACTTGTTATTGAGTATTAGTATAATTAGATAATTTAATAAATAATTATACATGATAAAAAAATGTTACATAAGAAAACCTTAAATTTACATGTATGCAACTTTGGTTCTTTAAGTTTTATTACAGTTCAAAAAAAGTCACAAACTTTGATTGTTTTGATTAAGAGTGATTCTAGGGCTCGCCCAATGTTACTATAAGTGCTAAGATCTTTGTATGTATTCATGAATTAAACATAGAATCAATATAATTCAAACAAGTATAATAGCATGGAAATTCAGGGATGTTATAGTGAATGTTACACCCTTACCGGCAAGTGTGATAGCGCGTGTAAATCTTTCTCCTTTTATTAAACTGTATGAATGTATGTTCTATGTAAAGCTAGAACTCACTCAACGTTAGCTAAATTTTCAGTATACACATTAGGTTAAGTTTTGGTATAGAGTTAGATTTGGAGTGCTTGGCTGGATGAGAAGAGTTACCCGACATTCAAGGCTTCTAGCATCCCGTGTGTTTTGAATGGAAGTTGTAATAGTTGAGACAGTGTTTTGATTAATCGACAATTTAGCATGATGTAATGACAATTATTTTTGTTGCAATATATGCATTTTAATTTTAAGAATTGTTTGTAACAAGTGAGGCCTCCTAGGTTTGAGGCCTCCTAGGTTTGGGGCCTTACAAGTTGGTATCAAAGCAATAGTTTGAGAGATTCAGACATCCCCGATGTCTTGACTAACTGAGAATGGGACCGAGTGAAGGATGTGTAAGTCTTGGGAGCCTCGTTGCACAGCAGAAAAACATAGATTTGTTCAATGATTCGTGTGGTAACAAAGAAACAGAACAGAGAAAAACATGAACATAAAAACAAGAGAACCAAACGATATGTAATCCATAACAAAGAAGTCATCCCATATTACAGGCCACATACCGAAGGAGTACACATCTCTCGTCTACGATCATGGTCCATGGGCGGGAGAGCTCATCTTGCCCGGACACCTCTCAACCTAGTTCCAGAGTTCCACCTACAAATGAAGGGCAAACCTTCAATTTATAGGGGAAGGAACATGTCACACCCCCGCTAAAGAGGAAACATAGGAATGTAACATAATACTTGATATCAAGAGCGCATAATACATATAGAGAATTACATGTTACATCATCGGATAATTACGATGTTCATTGAGTACAAGTTGACTTCCTAAGGTAGTTAGCCTTATTAGATCGGCTAAATGTGTAGGACTTCTATGGTACTCTTATTCTTATGTAATGCTTGCCGACTTGTTACTTATTTCCTGAAAAGCATGCTAAAAAGTGTCAACCAAAGGGTTGGTGAGTTCGTAGGTTTTTAACTTGGAAATTACTTACTTATGAAGTAGATAGCATTATGTGTATCTTACTTATTAGTCGTACTTTACTTATACTGTAGATAGCACTAGGCGTATCTTATTTATACTGTAGATAGCATTAAGCGTATCTTACTTATCTTACTGGTAGTTGTACACATATTACATGGGTAATAACCAAACATATTGACATGAAGTTGTGCCCCTACTTACAAATGTCTTATCACGGAACATCTGCTTTTACTCTTGGAAATAAGCATCCACACAGGCTCTGTTGATTTACGCGTTCAACATCGCATGGATGAAAGTTTGTTAAACTCTGATAGTACTATCAATATTAATCCATCGGCTCTTGAGTTAATTGGTTATCGAAATACTTGGGGACTTAGAGTGATAATACTGGCCACATGAAAATGTAACTACATAGAGGTTAGAGAACCTCGAGCATGCTTTTCCCCCAAAAACATAAAATAAAAATGGGGATACGAATACTCACCTTGAGTCTTGAATGAGGTTAGTAACTAGGATGATATGGTACATTCTACTTGAGCGTTACAAATAAGTAAATACTTCTTGAGTTCACAAGACTTGATTCTATGCAAGATTTACTAATAATGAATGCATGTTCGCTAACAATTTATGCGTTCATTACCAAGTTATGCTCACGTTGATAACGTTAAAGTGTTATAACTCCTATGTCTTTTGGGAGTTGACTCACTTATTGTTTAACTCATCAAATTTCATCTCTTTGTGTATCAAGATATGGACCTTGATTAACTCGAGTTCTCGTATTCAACCATTATTCTTGTACGAGTGTCTTTACTATCATATTTTTGGTAACGAACATGTGCTTTAGCTAAGGTGTTTGACACAAAGTACTTCGTTTCCACAAATATAATCTCTTTATTTTGTATAGAAAATTGTATATCTCTCAAATTCTTGATAAAGTTTGACTAGTAAATAAATAAAGTGTTTTTGCCGAAAATAATTAATACGACGCTTTTTGTCGTGACAAGTCTTGAACTTTAAAGAGACGTCTTATCATTTGAAATCATACTAGTTTTACTTTATAAAAATAGTTTTATGGTTCTAAAAAGATATTATCTCGGTACACTTGTATACTCGTCCGAGTTATCTTATCAACTTCATCTTTTTTGTTACAAATATACTTGATTAGTCATGCGTTTCAAAACGTTAACTAGTCGTTCAACATATATGTATATACTTTTATCCCCTTTAGATCAATCTTACATTAACACTTCCCATATGACTCATGTTTATTTTAATGGTTGGTAGAAAATAAACGGTTTATTTGACTCTAACATTAACGATGCCTACCTGGTTCGTACTTGTTTTACATTCTTTCGTTTTAGGTTTTCTACCACTTTTATGATGTTGTTATGACTAACTTGAAGTGTGTGGGTTATTGTTTAGGTTAATGAGCTCTACTATGTGTATGCATGCACATGATATGTTGATTATATATACACTTTTAGTTAACACTTTTCACGTTCATATGTTGACGATAATCGTTCGTGTGTTTTCTTGAATCATAGGAAACCACCTTGAACTTAGCCAGGTAAGTCACACATGATCATATAACCTCACAAACACGTATCCTTCAACATAACACATGAATGGTGTGAAGGGTTTTAAAGAACACCATCACCCAAGTGTTATTTTATGTGAGTGATATATGTATATATTTACCTGTTCTAGTTATTATGGATGCATAAAATCAAGTACTTTTGCTTGTTAGAAGATATGTATGCATGAAATATGGATGCTAAGGAGTATAAAGCTTGATTAACTTACCAAATGGGGCTTCTAGGTGTGACTCCAAGTGCTAAACTTCAAAACACACCAAGTGTGTTTGGGTTGCCTCTTTCAGCCGAGAGCAAGAGAGGGAGAGTGTAGTGTGGTTTTGGTGCAAAACTTTTCACTCACCCTTAGCCTCTATTTATAGTGACAAAACCCATACCTACCACCTTCACTAATTGGTCTTGCATGAGAGTTAGTGTAGGTCAACACATGTGGAAATTCAAAGGTGGTGAGGTGTGAGGGAGGGGTTCGGCCGAAATGAGGGGGTGGGGGTGGGTAGGAAAATGACAAAGGTGGTGGTGTGTGTAGATTTGATGCATATGTGTATGTAATTTTTATAAACTTTTGAGTCTTTTATAAAATATGTATGCATTCTTGGATTTTATAGAATATGCATATCATATATGCAAGGTATATAATTAAGGCTTGTTTAGTTATCCTATAAGTTAACAATAGTTATCTTGTTAAAGATGAATATATATATATATAGGTCTCTATATAATTTATATCATCCTTACTACAATTAATCAAGTATACTTCTAAGCACATTAATTGAGCTTGATTATGTACTCATAGTTTTTACTTATCATAACTTACCTCTCTTACATATCTCTTCACATTCCTATGAATGTGCATTGATTAGATGTAAGCATTGGCTCATATCTTGATTCGGACTCTCCCGAATATATCTTTACTATAAACTTTGAGTCGTAACGGATTGTTAGGGACATTGATTAATATTAAACATACTTGTTTACTCGTAGCTCTGCTACTTACTGTCGATGTACTATTTTTCTTATTATCTTGAATTGTTCATTCATAAAGTACATCGTAACTTACTATATCTCTAACTTGAGCACATAAAATCATAAATAGATGACAAATTATGAAATCAATGTTTGCTAAATTGATGGTTGTCACAGTCTCCCCTAGTTAAAAAGAATTTCGTCCCAAAATTCAGCCTTGATCGGTGGGGATCGGGGTTTTCTCGAAGTGGTTGGGATACTTAACTTTCACCTGATCTTCTTGTTCCCAGGTAAACTCTGGCCTCTCTTCGAATTCCACCTGACCTTAACGATCGGTATTCGACTCTGTTTAAGTCTCTTAACATCACTATCCATGATTTCTACTGGTTCCTCTATGAAGTGTAGTATATTATCGATTCTTACCTCCCCTATTGGGATTATTAGTGACTCGTCACTCAAACAATTCTTCAAATTCGACACATGGAACGTGTCGTAAACTCCGCTCAGTTCCTGGGGCAATTTGAGTTTATACGCTACTGGACCAACTCTTTGTAGAATTTCAAAGGGTCCAACATATCGCGGGGCTAGCTTCCCTTTCTTACCGAAACACACTACTCCCTTAAACACACTACTCCCTTCCAAGGAGATACTTTAAGCATGACTCTGTCACCGATTTCGAATTCTATAGGTTTCCTACGATTATCAGCATAGCTTTTCTGGCGATCTCTAGCTACTTTGATCCGCTCTTTGATTTGTACAATCTTATCGGTGTTTTCTTGGATAATCTCTGAGCATGTTAACTAACTATCACCGATTTCGGTCCAACAGACTGGCGATCTACACTTGCGTCCATACAAGGCTTCAAATGGAGCGCACTTAATGCTTATGTAATAACTATTGTTATATGAGAATTCGATTAATGGTAAGTGAGCATCCCAGCTTCCACCAAAATCGATCACACAAGTTCTCAACATGTCCTCCATGGTTTGTATGGTCCTATCACTTTGCCCATCAGTCTGAGGATGATACGCTGTGTTGAGATCCAAGCATGTTCCAAGCGCTTTTTGTAAAGATTGCCAAAATCTTGATGTGAACCGAGTGTCGCAGTCCGAGATGATGGAGACTGGTACTCCATGCCTAGCCACGATTTCGTTTATGTATAAGTTAGCTAACCTCTCCATTTGGTAGTCCTCTCTGATTGGGAGAAAATGCGCAGACTTAGTCAATCGGTCGACAATAACCCAAATGGAGTCATGTCCACTTGGAAACTTAGTTATAAAATCCATGGAAATTTGCTCCCATTACCATTGGGGTATCTCTGGTTGTTGTAATAACCCTGAGGGTTTCTGATGTTCAGCTTTAACTTTAGAACATGTCAGACATTTTCCAACGTATAGCGAAATTTCCTTTTTCATACCTGGCCACCGGTAGTATTCCTTTAGGTCCTGATACATCTTATCGGCTCCAGGGTGAATTGAGTATCGTGACTTATGTGCATCGTTCAGGATAAGCTCTCTTAAGTTTCCCGAATTCGGAATCCATATTCTATTGTGGAAATATAGAACTTTGTCTGGTTTGACCTCTAGTTCTTTTTCTGCTCCACATGATAGCTCGCTCTCCAATCTATCATTTTGCACGATCTCTCTTTGTGCATCTAATATTCTAGCCTTCAGACTAGTTTGGATGGTCATTTCTAGTGCGCGAACTCTGGTAGGTTTCACTCTCTCTTTTCGGCTTAGAGCATCGGCTACTACATTGGCTTTTCCCGGGTGGTATCGAATCTCGCAGTCGTAATCATTGAGTAGCTCTACCCATCTTCTCTGTCGCATGTCTAGCATCTTTTGATCCAAGATGTGTTGGGGACTTTTATGGTCGGTATAAACAAGACATTTGGTACTGTACAAATAGTGTCTCCAGATTTTTAGCGCAAACACAACGGCTCCTAAATCGAGGTCATGAGTGGTATAATTCTTTTCGTGGACCTTGAGTTGACGTGACGCATAGGCGATGACCTTATCCCGTTGCATTTATACACAACCAAGACCCTGTCTTGAAGCATCGCAGTAGACGACAAAGTCGTCATTGCCTTCGGGAAGTGCTAAGATGAGTGTGTCGCACAACTTTTGTTTTAACAACTGGAATGCTTTTTCTTGCTCTTGTCTCCATTCAAATTTCTGATCCTTCTGTGTCAGCATGGTTAGGGGTTGGGCGATCGTTGAGAAATTCTCTATGAAACATCGAATCCTGCTAATCCTAGGAATGATCGGATTTCCGAAGGCGTTTTTGGTGCTTCCCACATCTTAACTGCTTCGATCTTACTTGGGTATACATGAATTCCCTTCTCATTCACGACATGACCCAAGAAATGCACCTCTCGTAGCCAAAATTCGCACTTTGAGAATTTTACGTATAATTTTTCTTCTTTTAGTAGTGTAAGTTTCGTCTTCAGATGCTATTCGTGCTCTTCCCTGCTTCGGGCGTAGATCAGAATGTCGTCGATGAACACTATTATGAATTTATCTAGGTAAGGCTTACAGACTCTGTTCATCAAGTCCATGAATGCTTCAGGCGCATTGGTGAGTCCGAAGGGCATCACCAGAAATTCATAGTGTCCATAACGTGTCCTAAAGGCTGTCTTAGACGTGTCATCTTCGTGAATCCGTAACTGATGGTATCCTGATCTAAGATTGATCTTCGAGAAGTGTGTCGATCCTTGAAGTTGATCGAATAGGTTGTCGATCCTTGGGAGTGGGTATCGGTTCTTGACGGTTAACTTATTCAACTCCCTATAATCGATACACATTCTGAATGATCCATCCTTCTTTTTAACGAATAATACCGGTGATCCCCAGGGGGAAAAACTCGGTCGGATAAACCCTTTATCTAGCAATTCTTGTAATTGACTGGCTAGCACTTTCATTTCCGACGGCGCTAGTCGATATGGCGATTTTGCGACAGGAGCGGCCCCCGGTATCAAATCGATGCGGAATTCAACTTGTCGTGCTGGCGGTAGTCCTGGTAGATTCTCCGGAAACACTTCTGGGAAGTCTCTCACGATTGGGATATCTTGTAACCGTTTCTCGTCGATTTTCTCTCCCACCATACTAGCCAGAAACGCCTGGCATTGCTTTCTTATATATCTTTGTGCTTGCGTGCACGAAATCACTCTCAATCCTTTCCCGTACACTTCTCCTTGAATCGTTAATGTTTCGCCATTTGGTAAGGGAATTCGAACAGTCTTCTCGTGGCAAACCACTTCGGCTTGATTCTCAGATAGCCAATCCATACCAATAACTACGTCGAAGCTTCCGAGTTCGATAGGAACGAGATTTAGTTCGAATGAGTGAGTGTATAACCTAATTGTGCACCCACGGATTACCCTATTGGCTTCTAGTAATCTACCATTGGCTAATTCGATAGTGTATGATGTCACACCCCGGTCGGCGGCGGATTATACACCGGGGCTGACGCGGTTGTTCATAAGCACATGATCATCTATTAAATGATATTATTTATTCATCATAATTAAATGCATCTGATGCGTGTGAAACTATATATATTTTAATAGAGATTTATCACACAGTATTAGTTTTAAAAAGGGTTTTCACCAAAGACTAATCACACACACATCGGGCAGTGTACCCGTCGGATAGCAATATAGTAAAGGTAAGAACCGGATATCAATCCGTGGACACGGTGGAATGCGATAATAAACCGGAACTAAAATCCAATCAAGTAAGGGTAAAATATGTTTAAGTTGATTTTTGATTAAACTAATATGCAAGAATATAAAACTAAATTAAGAACACAAGTCAAACAATCAAAGAAGGAATATCACTTCGGTCTCGAATCCATTTAGTAGACATCCAACAACAACTACAATCACATGACACGCGCACGATAAATAAGTTGACTAAATTCTCGTCAAAGACATCTAATCAAATGATTCTTCGGAAAGTTAGAATGAATTACACAAACCAACCACCTAAAATCATACAATGAAGCTCACGTGCTATGAATACGTTAATGTTTAATAAAGATTGGACTAGCTTCCTGTCAAGGTTGGCTAATTCAACAACTAGTTGGAAAGGTTACACGAATCAACACATAACCCACCTCAAGTTGATTAAAGTAAACAACAACATGCACTTCTTCAACACACAATGTTCATATCAAGATTACATAAACTAGAAGATTGCGTCAACAAGTCCTAGATGAACATAATACTAAACATGACACACCATAACATGCACTTTATCTTTCCAAACATAAGCACAAGGATGCACATTCAAGAGTTTTCAACCATAAACAAGACTTCATCCACCATTCCTAGTCAAAAGCCATAAACTAGCATACATACATACACTAATCAATGAATACATGCATAGACCATGGGTTTTTCAACATACAAATCCAATACATATACAAGTCTTGCAAACAATATCAACTCCCAAATACACAATATCATTGAGGAATAATCATGCCATTGTCATAACATTAACATAAACTATGCCAAAAATCCATAAATGTTGTCAAACGTTACTAAACTTCATCTAAACCAAAGTGATGTCAAGAGTTAGCTCATGGTGAGCATAAGAACAAGAACAAAGCAAGGAAAAGTTACAAGACTCATAAAGAAATGCTAAGAATCAAACAACTTCCCCAAGCTAGATGACGATGATGATGTATGGTGATCCTCTTGATGTTGTAGTCCCTCCTAGAAGCTTGAATTGTGGCTAGAAACAAGGAAATTCGGAGCACAAAACAGTGCTAAGGGCTTCAACTCTCCAGGTCTCCAGCCTCTGATGTGAGGAAAACTTCTGATATTTATAAAACAAGAGGCACGACCGTGCCTAGTGGGAAGGCACGACCGTGTCAGACAAGGGGACGCGACCGTGCCAAGGGTTTAGCACGGTCGTGGGACAGGTGGTTTGACCGATCTGCTTCTTTCATTGGCTCTCTTTCTTTGAGGGTACGGCTGAGTCAGAGTCACGGGTTGACACGCGACCGTGGGGAGTCAAGGCACGGTTGTGCCTTGAGTTTTGGCTTGGCGCGGTCGTGCCAGGTACGGGGCGCGACCGTGCCTAGGGTTTGTAAGCTTGGCACGACCGTGCCAATTAGGGACACGACCGTGCCTCTATCACAGAAACCCTAAAACTTCACTTTTTTATCCCTGAATATCCTTATTTGTTCACCAAGCTTCACAAAAACCTACAAAACAGGAAATGAAGCAATTAAGTGTCTAAACGTTGAAAGTAACCAAGAATTGATCGTGAAATGAGCGAAGTTTTGTGCCGAAAAGATGTGTAATTTCAAGCACATCAAACAACCCCACACTTGAACATTGCTTGTCCTCAAGCAAGAAATCAAAATAAAACAAAACTTCCAATGACACTATGGATCAATTCGAAAAACCGTAAGCATTAATAAACTTATAAAGGTTTGACAAGAAATGCAAAATTAACTAAATGAAACCCAATGAACCCAATGAAGTAACAACCGAATGAGCAAATGAATATGCCTAGGAAGTCATTAGCATGCAACTTTATGCTTCTCACAATGTTCACACACACTCGGGAATATATATGATCATACAAGTAATGGTGTATGTAAAGAACACTCAAATGCCAAGACAATTAACATGCATAAATCATAAGCTTGCTAAAAGATCAAATCTCTATCAACTAACATGAAACAAAGCACAAATCAAGAGGGCTTTAAACGGGTTGTGACTTGGCAATGGTTAAGGGTAAGGAAATGGAATTTAAAAGTGGTTAAATGGCTAAAAACCCGGCGGTTATGCTAATTCAAAAACTAAAACACTTCTAATATGAAAAATAAACTAACTAATACTTCCGTATATAGATAAGAGCTAACAACCGAATTCTTTCCATCTTTGCTCACAAAATTGCTCTAATCGACTATATTTCACCTGATTTTGGTGATATAAATTTTTTTTTTTTTTTTGCACTATTTCTTTTCTTTTGAAGGGAACTAAGTCAATATGCATCTTTCCTTAGCTAAAAACTTCTCAAGAATTTGAAGATTACAACAAAGTAAAAGCTATAAAATTAACATTAGCCGACCGGATTTCTAACACGGGTAAAAAAAAAAATAAAAAAAAATAGAATAAATAAGTAAAAAGGCTAATGAAGGTTTAATGGCGGTGTAATGTGGGTAATAAAAGAAAGAACATGGGATAGGCTCAACGTGGTTAACTAGTGGATGTGTTCGGGTAAGGGAAAACAAAGATAAAAGGCTAACAAAGTTGTTTATCCTAATGCCTCAATCATTTTTATGCAATATTTATGTTCATGATTTCGAAATGTATACTAAAAGCAAGTTCTAACAAGCATGAAACATCCGGCACACTCAAATCCGCAAAAACGAGAGCAAACAATGTCTAAAGCTATCAAGGCTAAAAAAATAAACTCACGGAAACGGAAAGGAATGGGTGTAAGCAAAAGGTTACATGCAATTCATTCGTTTAGCCCACAAAAACTCATGATTATCACAAAAAATTGGGTTTGACTCAATGGAATTTCTATCTCAATTGCTTTCGAAAAATCAAACCTCTATCATTTACTAAAAATTGTGAATGCTAAACGGTTAACTTTTAATTTAGTGCCAATAAAAAATTATGAAGGAATATTTTGCAAAAAATTGAATCGATAAAATGCTAAAAGGACAAACAATGCGCGAATACAATCCCACCCTACACTTAGAATTGTACATTGCCCTCAATGTACAACCAAAAAAATAATGTAAAGCAAAGAATGAACACCCAACCCCACACGTAGAAACATACATTGCCCACAATGTATACAAAAACATGCAAAGCAAAATGGAATGCAATGCAATGGAGTGTGAAGGGATAACTGAAACTTCCCTCGTGTCGATCATGGCACACGCAAAAATCCAACCCACAACAATGACGTTCCACGTAGTTCCATGTAGTTCCACAATTCCAAAATCTAATCAAGACTAACATCAAACACAGATCAGTAACATCAAGCCAAAATATAAACACAAATATATACAACAGTACATGGAAACAAAAGTACAAGAAAACAAAAGTACAAGGAAACAAAAGTACAACATAAACGCCGAAGCGCGATACAAGAGTTTGTACAATACAACAAAAGTACAACTCACAAAAATGATACCAAAAGCAGTGGGAGGTACTACTCCCACTGCATACCCTCAAGGTCGATATCGGCGGCCCCGCCACCCACGCCTCCTGCTGCTGATGGTGATGGTGGTGGTGACTGATGATGCGGTGGTGATGGTGATGGTTGATGCTGTGGTGATGGTGGTGGCTGATGCTGTGGTGATGGTGGTGGCTGATCAGGCTGCTGCTCTGGCAGCATAAAGAATGGAAGGGGAACCACGTATGGTGCCCCGCCAGCAGCAGCAGCGGCGCACTGGACCTCATACTGCCAGGCCCAGTAACGCATGAATAGGTCGTGTGGGATGACAACCGGAGGCGGTGGTGGCGGCGGAGGCGGAGGAGGCGGCTGATCTGGCTGATGAAGCTCATGAATCTGCTCCTGCTCCTACTGAGCGGCGGCCTCGGCCTCGGCCTCGACCTGTACGCGATCTGGATCGGGGCCCGGACGGTCTGGATCCCACGTCCGTCCCCATCTGTCGACCAATCTAATCCCCCATGCGCCGCGCCGAGCGACGTGCATGTTGCGCAATGTCTGCACAGACATCACGACAGTCTCGGCCACAGGGGTCAGATCCCCTATCAAGTCATCTGTCAAAAGCTGAAAGTGTCTCGCCAGCTTGGTCACGAAGTGACCTCCACATATCACGCTGGTGACGTCGCGCCCCGAGCTGTTCACCAAGTACCCCGCGATAGAATGCGCGAGATTGCAGGCGCGCGGGCGTACCAGGCAAAACAGGTAAAATAGGTCCCTAAGGTTCACCACCGTCTCCCCCTGACCTCTCCCAGAGATCGAATAAACGATGCAGCGGTGAAGAACACGATGTAACGGATCCCGAAGGCTCGAAGCCTTGGTCAAACTCGGATCGTAAATCCCGAACCCAAACTCATGCCAAAACTGATCCTTCTCCTCCTCTGTCAGGAATTCGGTGATCCCCTCAGTGAACAACTCTGTCTGAAGCTCCTGCCTCGTATACAAGCCCAATAATCTCCCAAACCTGGCGACGGACATCACTCGCCACTCCCCGCCTAACCTAAATCTAACAGTCTCGGGCTGCTCGAGGTCCGCGCAAGGATAATCAAACTCGTAAGTGGAGAAAAACTCCATCACGAGCTCGACGTACTGTATGGCGTGAAGCCTGAACAACCGGCGCCAAGGGGCGGTGACAATGTCGTTCCACCGGTCCCGCTGACCGATGGCATCGATGGCGGCTGGCTCTAAACGACGAGCAGCTACAATCCGGCCTCTGCGTGGCCACAAAACGTCCAAACGAGCCTCGTACTCGTGCTCGTTCATGTCAAACTCGAGGTACGGGTGGTCCCTGTTGCCTGCCATCTGCACGACAACAAAAATGAAATCAGAACAGTTATGAAGACGCTAGATGGAATTATGAAGTTTCTGACCAAAATTATGAAGGGGCACGGTCGCGCCTGGGAAGGGGCACGACCGCGCCTGGGCCAAAATCCAAGCCCACGGTCGCGCCTTGGTCGACCACGGGCAGTCCAAACCGGCAGGCACGGTCGCGCCAGGAAAGCGCCACGACCGCGCCAAGGCAAAAAAAATAGGCACGACCGCGCTCAACAGAGACACGGCGCGCCTGACCAAACCTATTCCCTCCTGAAATTCAGAAGCCGAGCACGACCGCGCCTGGTCTTGAGCGCGACCGTGCTCACCCATTTTAGGGTTTCCAGAATTCAACAATTGTCCAGTTAAACACGTTTATGAAGGGGCTTTTGATACACTACAATTCTAGGGCATAAAACGACCTATTTCTACTTAATTATACCTAAAATGAAGTTCAAAAACAGAAAATCACTACAACCCTAGAAATTTAAAACGAAAAATAAAATTACGATCCTAACAATGAAAAGATTAGAATATCGGGGGCGTACCTGACTTCGAAGGAACGGAGATCAACAATGCGGAATAGAGGAAAATCGTATGTAGGGGGGGTTCTCGTTTTGGGGATTGTTTGGGGAGAAAATAAGTAAAAAAAATGAAGTCTGCCAAAACTTACTTAACCCTGCCAAAACTTCATTGGCACGGTCGCGCCTTGGGCCCAAGCACGACCGCGTCTAGGTCAAAAAGGCACGACCGCGCCTTTTGTTTGGCACGACCGTGTCTCATACCCAGCAGACACAGAAACCTGATTTTTTTCATGAGTATTCCAAACCCCACTGCGATTCTCCCAAGTTAATATTTCCAAAAATTCAGAAGACATACCTGTGACATTCCAAACATTGTCCCAAATCCGCTCGATCCAAAACACGTCCCGATAACCTTATCTCAAAAATAAATTGTAGAATTCTAGAAAAACAGAAAATAAAAACTAAGAAAATAATTGGAAGATAAAATGAACACACAAAACTAACGGGCGAAACCTGGACATGCTAAGGTTATTATCGAGTCATTAGCTAGACTCGTGTCCTTATGTGTGTCAATTTGGGACAAATGATGGGGCAAATCAACAAACGGGTGGCGTATGATTCTTGAATACCCATCCGACCCGTTTGGTTTAATGCATTTACCACCGGCTAGTGACAACCAATAGTAAATGCAAAAACGAAGTGACGGGTCGTGCCACCAACACTTGTATTTGCCCGGACCGAACCTGAGGCACATGATGTAGTGAAGGAGGCGATCATCCCGGCAAGATAGTGTTGACTTGCCATGCTTTGTGGACCGATGTCGCGCCTTCCAAATCGGTTGGTCCGTGAAATGTCTCGCCTTCTCCCGCTGTTCGGATGACTCGTATGACGAATCGTGATCATGATCAGTCGCGGGCCGGCTCTTCTCGGTGCACAACGGAGGATCGGGCGTCACCATAGTCATTGGTTCGTTGGTCAACCCATCCGTTTGCACATCTTCCTCGTGGTGCGGCTCCTCTTCAATTACCACGGTTGACTCTTCAAACAATAATGTTTCCAAATCATCCAAATCACCAACCGGGCCGAATATAGGGTCCTCATAGCGCCGTACGGGGTAGCCCGGGAACTGACAACAATCTAATATGTAATGTGGGCCCCCACAAATCTCACACCAAATCTCCTCGTGGTAACCCCATAGATCAAACGAGTACTCATCACTGTAACTCCCATAGTCGCGATCCATGAAAATCACTGCAAAGAACACTCAAACAAAACGATCACGGGTACCGGGTAAAAATAAAAATAAAAATAAAATAACATCCGACAAACTATACACAAAAAGAAATAAGACGAAGATGATAAAATAAGAAAAAAATAAAAAATAAAAATAAAACAAATTAAAACAAATTTAAATAAAGAAAACTATTTACCAAGATATATAGACAAATATGTACTAAATGACTAAATAATAATCCCAATCGTTCTCGCACAAACCGTATCCCCGGCAACGGCGCCAAAAACTTGATGCGTGTGAAACTATATATATTTTAATAGAGATTTATCACACAGTATTAGTTTTAAAAAGGGTTTTCACCAAAGACTAATCACACACACATCGGGCAGTGTACCCGTCGGATAGCAATATAGTAAAGGTAAGAACCGGATATCAATCCGTGGACACGGTGGAATGCGATAATAAACCGGAACTAAAATCCAATCAAGTAAGGGTAAAATATGTTTAAGTTGATTTTTGATTAAACTAATATGCAAGAATATAAAACTAAATTAAGAACACAAGTCAAACAATCAAGGAAGTAATATCACTTCGGTCTCGAATCCATTTAGTAGACATCCAACAACAACTACAATCACATGACACGCGCACGATAAATAAGTTGACTAAATTCTCGTCAAAGACATCTAATCAAATGATTCTTCGGAAAGTTAGAATGAATTACACAAACCAACCACCTAAAATCATACAATGAAGCTCACGTGCTATGAATACGTTAATGTTTAATAAAGATTGGACTAGCTTCCTGTCAAGGTTGGCTAATTCAACAACTAGTTGGAAAGGTTACACGAATCAACACATAACCCACCTCAAGTTGATTAAAGTAAACAACAACATGCACTTCTTCAACACACAATGTTCATATCAAGATTACATAAACTAGAAGATTGCGTCAACAAGTCCTAGATGAACATAATACTAAACATGACACACCATAACATGCACTTTGTATTTCCAAACATAAGCACAAGGATGCACATTCAAGAGTTTTCAACCATAAACAAGACTTCATCCACCATTCCTAGTCAAAAGCCATAAACTAGCATACATACATACACTAATCAATGAATACATGCATAGACCATGGGTTTTTCAACATACAAAGCCAATACATATACAAGTCTTGCAAACAATATCAACTCCCAAATACACAATATCATTGAGGAATAATCATGCCATTGTCATAACATTAACATAAACTATGCCAAAAATCCATAAATGTTGTCAAACGTTACTAAACTTCATCATGTCAAGAGTTAGCTCATGGTGAGCATAAGAACAGGAACAAAGCAAGGAAAAGTTACAAGACTCATAAAGAAATGCTAAGAATCAAACAACTTCCCCAAGCTAGATGACGATGATGATGTATGGTGATCCTCTTGATGTTGTAGTCCCTCCTAGAAGCTTGAATTGTGGCTAGAAACAAGGAAATTCGGAGCACAAAACAGTGCTAAGGGCTTCAACTCTCCAGGTCTCCAGCCTCTGATGTGAGGAAAACTTCTGATATTTATAAAACAAGAGGCACGACCGTGCCTAGTGGGAAGGCACGACCGTGTCAGACAAGGGGACGCGACCGTGCCAAGGGTTTAGCACGGTCGTGGGACAGGTGGTTTGACCGATCTGCTTCTTTCATTGGCTCTCTTTCTTCGAGGGTACGGCTGAGTCAGAGTCACGGGTTGACACGCGACCGTGGGGAGTCAAGGCACGGTTGTGCCTTGAGTTTTGGCTTGGCGCGGTCGTGCCAGGTACGGGGCGCGACCGTGCCTAGGGTTTGTAAGCTTGGCACGACCGTGCCAATTAGGGACACGACCGTGCCTC
This sequence comes from Smallanthus sonchifolius, assembly GCA_023525975.1. Lineage (NCBI taxonomy): Eukaryota > Viridiplantae > Streptophyta > Magnoliopsida > Asterales > Asteraceae > Smallanthus > Smallanthus sonchifolius. The sequence continues at coordinate 35,796,362 of CM042034.1, read as the reverse complement.
TATCACAGAAACCCTAAAACTTCACTTTTTTATCCTTGAATCTCCTTGTTTGTTCACCAAGCTTCACAAAAACCTACAAAACAGGAAATGAAGCAATTAAGTGTCTAAACGTTGAAAGTAACCAAGAATTGATCGTGAAATGAGCGAAGTTTTGTGCCGAAAAGATGTGTAATTTCAAGCACATCAGCATCCGTTACAAGTAGAAATGGAAAACAAAGCATTCAAACATAACAAAAGTTGAGTTTAATTTGTATTAAAGCTAGGTTCGAAGTCCTAAGTGATCATGTAGTGTCCTCAAACTAGTGCACCTGAAACATGTGACTAAATGTCAACTAAAAGTAGTTGGTGAGTAACATAGGTTTTGACACCAAACAAAAGTTGTAAAAAGAAAAGATTTGAAATTCAATATGTTCAAAGCATAACTATGGCATAAATGTGAAAACATACAAGGTTCAAAGCGTACAATTCAAGTCGTAGTAAATGGAAAACTGGTAAGTACAATCCCATTGATTGTGTTTTAGAAAAATAGTAATATGGTACACACAAAACCCGACAAGGTCTGTGTTAACTGGAATCGGATTCCCCTATAAATGATCATGTTAGGTACAACCTTAGGCCTGGGTAGCAGGTTAATGAATGTACTGACATGATCACATGTAATGGTCGCCAAGTAGTTTAAGACATAAAGCACATAGTAAATAGAATTAGAACAATGGTATAGAATTTGGTATGTATAGTATGTAAACATGTTCCACCCCGAGTATTTGTAAATAATAGTAAAGAGAAAGGGGGGTATGAAACTCACATTACATTGAGTAGCTTGAATGTCACACAAGTATATTGTTTGTTGCACAAATTTTCTAGCTAACCACAAGGTTAACCTATACTTTGATGGATATATGTATCAATGATTTGTACAACTGAAATAGGGAATCCTAATATGCGAGGAAATTGATGTGGGTGTCCTAATTTTAATAATAAAATAATTATACGAGTTGAAAATAATATTTTATGTAAATCTTTGATAAATATTTGTATTGTAATAAGTGAAAGAATGGATGAGGATTTTGTTTGTTTGTAATGATTATATAAACGTATGAATAAATAATTAGGTTTCTTTTGTTTGTAAATAAATACACAAATAAATAAATGAGTAGTTTTCTTTTATTTGTAATCGCATAAATTAATAGATGGATAAATGAATAAATAAATGAGTAATAATTAGTTGAGTAATTAAATAATTTACTACATAAATAAATGAATAAAACCTTTCATTTGATTTATGAAAAATAAGTTTTAAAAATAATGATTTAATTAGTTGGTAATTAAACCAAAATTTAAAGTATAATAATGTTCTAATTAATTAATAATTAAACCATAATTTAATTATTAATTAAAAGTATAGAATTGTGTTTTAAATGTTCTCATATAATTAAAATAAATTATATAAAAGTTTGTATAAATATTTGTAAAGAAATGAGTTTATAATCATAATAAGTTGAAAGTGGTTGTTATACACTAGAATGGTTATCGTTCCAGAGTAGTAACTCCAATAGAAAAGTTCCCAAGAAAGAGTTGGTCGGATCAGAACCCCGTCTTTTCCTAGCCAGAACTTTAACGTTTGTCAAATAACTACATACTGGTTTGAAATTTACTCTATTTGCATACATAACCAAGTTTAGGTTGTGTTTGGAAAGTATATGGGCTAAAATGAAAATATGAGTTTAGTAAAGATAGAAATTGAATATTAAATAATTTAATTTGAAAATAAGGATTTTTAGTAAAAACATGATTTTTGAAATTAAAAGGAGTAAGAAAGATCAAACCTAGGTTTTAAATAAAAGTTTGAACAAGTTTAATTAAAATAGGGTTTTTGATCTTGGATAGGTCTATGATTATAACATAAACATGTTAGGGATCATAGATCTAGCTAGTTATGAGAGATTTTTGAAAGAAAAAGTATGAAGAAGCAAGAACATAAGAAGAACTTACTTATATGGAAGGATTTAAGATAGAATCTTCCAAAAGATGAGAAGAACGACCTTTAGTAGCTAGAGAACCCTAGAGGATCGTTGAGGTGCGAATAATACATGAGAAATAAGGGCTCTATTTATAGGGTAGTATCATGGGCTTATTCACAAAATTTAATTTCTTATAGGGACTAAGATTGTAAAATATAAAGAATAGTTTTTAATTTCATAACATATTAAGTGCTCATTAATTTTATGTTTATGACTTCATTTCATCATAATTCATATTTAAAATGTTTATAAATGTAAGAGTGTAATTATATACTTATTTGTTTTATTTACCTTTAGTAATTTAAAAATACTAGAAATGTTAATTAACAATGTTATATTTTCATAATAAATTGTTTAAATGGTTTATTTATCATGTGTGTATATATATATTCACATATATATTTATAAGTAAACACATAAAGGATATCAATTCATAATCAAAGCTTGTAAGCTTAGATTTGGTTATTATAACAAAGTGTATATATTTATTTCATAACAATCATATAAGTATGTATGCACACTCATGAATTATAATGAATAAATGGGATACCTTCATAAATGCGAATCATAAAATAATGAAATTACAATTTGCCGGAATAGTTAAAATAAAGGTCGGAATTTCGTGGGGATTACAGTCTCCCCTACTTTAGGAAATTTCGTCCCGAAATTATTCAGGAGAAGGTTCCAAGGAAGAGACATGTGTTTGGATTCTCAACTAGTTTTGCTTTTCGGTTTGAGAAGTATAGTTGATGACAAGCTTTAGGTCAGGTCATCGTGTCAGGTATGGATGGTGGTAGTGGATTTTGTTTTAGTGGAAATAAGGAAAAGATTGCCCGAGAATGATTTTGGATTCAAATGATGGGATGCATCACTTGTAATGAGGATGATGGAAATTTTTAGATCTAAACTTGTTTAAGATATAGTCTAAGATGTTCGAGTGATGTCACTGGATAAGGATTTCAAAACTACTAGTCAAGGTCAGAGTAATAGGAAAACCCTACATGAATACGAACAACGTTACTTCTTACAATATGAAAGGAGCACTTATATATAGGATGTACTAGTCGTATATCTACTATGCCCTTATCATATCCCGTTAGTTTCATTACTGTATTTCACCATAGGTTTTATGTCATCGCATACGACAGAATTTACTATGTTTTCCATGCGCTGATTTTTATAATTACGTGTGCACTCGTAATTACTCAAATCGTTGTATGGTCCGTATAGATCATTCTATTGCGTGTAGGTACAAAGGTGGGGGAAACACCTAAAAACATTTAGTTTATTATTGTTTTCATACATAAGTTGCTAATAGTAATTGTGTGTCTAGATGGTAAAGTCAATCAGGGAGTAAAGACTGGCACTACCCCATACATGGGTTCCCTAAGTAGATGGCATACCCTCCAGGTTATCCATAAAGTTTATAGCTCTCTCGTGTTTGAACAAGAATACGTCAAACCCCGAGTAACTCAAAGTTTATAGCTTTCTCGTGTTTGAACAAGAATACGTCAAACCCCGAGTAGCTCAAAGTTTATAGCTATCAATGGATAAAGTGAACGATCATGCCTCATGTATATAGTGGGCAATTAATTGCAAACAATGTAAACAGTCTAGTTTCGTGTGTAATGTAGGCACTCAAGTTTCATGTATAGCGTAAATAATATAGTACTATGCATATTGTAAATAACCAAGTATCACGTATCATGTGAACAATCTAGTACCATGCATGTTGCAAGTAATCAGGTTCCGTCTATAATGTGATCAATCTAGTATCATGTATATTGTAAACAAAAAAGTATATGTATCATGTGAACAAGCTAGTATCATGTATATTGCAAACAAGTAAGTATCAAATGTGATGTGAACAATCTAGTATCATGCATATTGCAAATAACCAAGTTTCGTGTATAATGTGACTAATTAAGTTGCGTGTATGATGCAAACAAATTAGTTTTCACGTACAATGTGAACGTTCATATGTAAGTAATCGACTCTCATGAGTAACGTAAGCTATCAAATTTCGTAGGTGATCGAGTTTTGTAGCTAAGCATGTTGCTTGACATTCATGTATCATGTAGGTAGTTGGGTTTTAAGTTTTTCAATTTTTGTTGAGGTTTATATGGGTGGTTAACGCCTACGTGAAATGATTCATCCCTTTGAAGTGACCAGTAAGTTCATACATTCCCGAATGTGCAAGGTGATGGGAAGGTTTTGCATGTAATCAGCATAATGTGTACATGAATATCTAATTTTTGTTTTTTGTTTGTAAATAAACAGGTAATTGATATTTGTACTCTTGTTTGTAAATTAATAAATAAGTGGAATAATAATTTGAGCGAACGGATAATTGGATAAATAAAAACCTTTTAATTCGGTTATCATAAAGCAAATGTTACAAAATATAATAATGGCCTTATTATTTAATAAATAAGCCAAAATTTAAATAATAATTAGTTTAACGAAATAAAAAGTCATAATAAAATAGTTAATCAAGTCATCATAAAAAGGATGAAATACTTGTTATTATTTTTATAAAACCATTTGTACAAGACTGATATTAAGTTTCTTTACGAGGTAAAGGGGCTTGTATATAGTTTATACTCTAGATAAAATCTATAAATCAAGAGTTTGATAAAGGTTTTGTTTGAACAAAATTACTATATTAGTTAAATAGGGGAAATAAAAAGATAATTAGTTTACAAAGAAGGTTTAGATATCAATCATTAAAGAGAGTTAAAAATAATAACATTTATATTTGGGTACAGGATACGGGTTTCAGTTTATGTTTTTAAGAAGACGCGAAATAGGGTATCCGGCTAACATCTCAGATAGCTTTCCACCAGGAAGCAGACGAGTACCAAGACGAACATCGTTGTAGTTATTCATATTGCAAACTGGGCGTCAGCCCTAGTTATTTCCGTATGTGCATCAACTATTCCCTGGTCTCCACTCCTTGCCTCAGAAACTTTGCGGTCCTTACATATAGGTGAGCGGTATCAGGTGGAACTCCTAAGGCACTGATAGGTTCCTTGTCTTGTCCTGCTCCTGGATCTGGATGGTATAGGTTAGGTGTTAAATAAGGGTCTCTCGGGGATTATTCAGCTTCTCGGAGTCTCAAGTGTGCTCCTAAGCCAATCTGCTCTGCAGTCAAACATGGATCTGCCAGCTAGTCATACCGGTGACCGGTTGTCTGGTGATGGGGACCCAAAGTATTCCTATTGTGTTAACTTTGCTTCGGGGTGATTCTCAGGGGAGTGAGGAGGGTAAGAGACCATGTCTAGTATGAAATGGTCGTAAGTGTAATGGTAAGTTGTTAAGTACAAAGGTATTCTTGAGTTTAAAATTTTGAATAATCATAACACTGAGTTCTTATAATAATATATCAGGAGTAACACTTGACCTATAAGTAGTGTACCCATGAAAAGGATTCCTAGGAAAGAGAGGTGGGTAACAAGGGACACACTGAAGTACTCAGTCTTTCCTTAGTCAGAATCTTTCATGCACTTACACTCACTCTTCCAGCCATCATGTACAAGTGACATTATTATTTGAACTCATGGTTATGGTGAGAATCGTTAGGGATTTTGTCTTGTGGCTCAAGGGTGTGTTTCACCTATTAAAGCAGCTTCTTTTCCTCGGATGGTAAGGGCTAAGGGTTTAAATCCTTTGCAAATGATAATAAGGGTGATAAAATTTCCAAGGCATAAGGATGAAGAGGTATAGTTGACTTAAATATGATTAAGTGTAAGGATAAAATAGAAGGTTTAGACTTGTGTACGAAATTATAATAATTAAGCGGATGATGTTTAGATTGCATTCATCTAGCATATAGCCGAATGGATGTTGCAATTAATCAAAGTGATTCAAGTCCTTATACTTTCAAGAATACATGCTTTAGCCTATAGGTGAACACTCACTTCGGGAATTCCCAGGAAAGCATATGGATCCTTCAGTTGATTTGGATGTATATGAAATGCTTTCCTAAACAGAAGACCCAAAGTACAGGCATTCACCCTTCCAGATTGCACATGTTCTCTACTAATTTTCAGAACTCAAAACTTTGATGAGACTTTAAAATTTTTAATAGGTATTGGATCTAGGAGTTTAAATCTTTCCATGAGTGATCAGTGATGATGTGTAAAGATGTAGGTGTGTATGTCAGAACATAGGATAGCATTTAGTGATATCAAATAGGTATTGCGCAGACAATTCAAATAGTGTAATAAATGAGGTATTACAGGAGTAGCAATTTTTGTGAACATGTAGATTATCAAGTAATATAGTACATAAAAAATTCGTATTGTATCATGCAATGTAATACACCAGATAATATGTAAGATACTTACATAAGGGTATCCTAAGGTTATAGGCTATAGTCTAGAAATATGTTTCAAGTAATCCATATAGTTTCAAATAATTCTATGTAATCTTTGAAATGTTGTAGTTCATGTAATTGTATCATGTAAACAGAAATAGATAGATGTAGGTAAGTATGTGTATAAATGAGAAGAAAGTGGATTTTCTAATAAAAGACATGAGCTAAACTCATGTTTGGGGACTCCTAGGTTATAGTCTAGGTCATGTGTGTCTAATAACCTAATTCCCTATAACATGGCTCTGATACCAATCTGTCACACACCGGCCGGCGACGGATTATACGCTGGGGCTGACGCGGTTGTTCATAAGCACATGATCATCTATTAAATGATATTATTTATTCATCATAATTAAATGCATCTGTTACAAGTAGAAATGGAAAACAAAACATTCAAACATAACATAAGTTGAGTTTATGTAACATCCCAAAAATAAAACGACAGTTAAAATGATGAAATAAACGAACGAGGCATGTCGGGTCGGGCCGGATGGGCCGGCGGGCTGGAAGGGGAGCCTCCCCTATAAATAGCTTAGACCTCCACCATTTCTCTCATTTGCAAGTTCTAGAGAGAGAAACCGTAGAGAGAGAAAGTTGGCGGGTCGACCCGAGATTTTAGCAAAGTGTTGCTCCATAGCTCGTGAGAAGAACCTCCGGATCAGAAACTAGATTCAGGTAACGATCGGGCCTAAATCTGAGTTTTTGTTCGTTTTTGGGTTTTTCGGGTTTTGGGTGAAAAAGTAACGTTTTCACGGATAAAACTGAAAGATAAACATAGATTTGAGTTCCTTAATGGAAAACGAACGTTTTGAATGTAAACAGGTTCAGGATCTTGACGTGATCAGACCTGAATGCGAAAGTTAGGGTTTTTGCGAAGAAACAGATCATGCGTACTTATCAAGTACGCACAGAGCAGGTCCTGCGTACTTATCAAGTACGCAGGAAGAGAGCATTGCGTACTTATCAAGTACGCAAGAAGAGGATCCTGCGTACTTATCAAGTACGCAGGAAGCAGGGTCTGCACACTTGCTAAGTGCGCAGGCATCAGGCTGATTAGGTAAAGTCGGTATGTTTAGAAGGTTAAACCGTTAGAGTCGGGATTTGGTCTGATGTGTATTTAACTAATCAATTCAGATTGGAAGTAACGTAGTGGGACCTTTGTTTAGGGCAACCCGGATTAGCTTATCAGGTGAGTTCTAGAAGCCCTCTTTTAAATGTTTTATATAATGTTTTCGGGCTGGTGTGCATACATATGAAATGATGTTTTTACGAAACGATGTTTATTAAACTATGTTTATAAAATGATGCTTATGAAACTATGTTTACGAAATGAAATGATTTGGGATGAACGGTTTATGGAAAGAAAGTTTTATGAATGGAATGTTTACGAACGAAATGTTTATAAAAAAATAGTTTAAACTAAAGGTAAAGGGTTTCAAAAATGAATGAAAGGTTTTATGAAAAGAAAAGAAAAAGGGCAAAGGTTTTAAAGAAGTCATTACAAATCTAATCTGTCGAATGAATGGAATTGACGAATGAAGTCTAGGAATGAAATTCCTAGCCTTGTGGTAGATTATGGACAGCGAGCCATAGTTGCCATAAGAGCAACAGGGGCAGTGTCTTGGTGGCCTGCCAATGGTTTGATGTTGTACAACTGGTAGGGAGTAACGACGGTTACTCAGGGGTTAACGTGACCCTATGTAAGGTTAAATTATGATCCAACGGTGTTATGGCCGTGAGCCATAGCCGTCGATGGAGGTTGTCGGTCTATGGACATGAGAGCCATAGGGGCAACTGAATGGGTATTGTCGATCCTCGTGCAGTTAGCCTTGGGGGCAATACAAAAAGGGAATTGACGGAATGTGGCAATAACGGCGATACGTAACGGTTGTCCACGACATGCAAGGTTCCTTCGGGGACACAGAGACGCTTAAAGAAAGATACAGATTATAGATAGTAATGTATGACTTAAATGAATGTTATATGTTTTAAACAAATGATCCGTTCAATGTGTTTATGATGAGGAAAAAAAATGTTTGAAGGTTTTCAATGATGAATGAAAGGCCCTGTTTTTCTTATACGTGATGTTAAACCCTAATGAATGTTTTGAATGATGAACCATTTCTTAAATCGAACGAAAACTAGAACTCACCAGCGTAGCTGACTTTTTAGTATGCACATTCCGGTTAAGGCATGTATAGATGATGGACGGTGATGATTGGCAAGCGAGAAGAGTTACCCGGTTGATCATGAAGACTGGCATCCCGTTATGATTAGATTATGATACGTTTATGTAATAGACTATGTTACGCTTCCGTTGTTAAACAATGTAATGGTTATGTTTTATTGAAGTATTTTCCGCTACGTTATTTGATAATCAAGTTTAAGAACTGTTTGTGAATGAGTAAATCCAACAAGTGAGGCCTCCCGGGTTTGGGGCCTTACAGTTTAATTTGTATTAAAGCTAGGTCTGAAGTCCTAAGTGATCATGTAGTGTCCTCAAACTGGTGCACCAACATGTGAGTAAATATCAACTACAAGTAGTTGGCGAGTAACATAGGTTTTGACACCAAACAAAAGTTGTAAAAAGAAAAGATTTGAAATTCAATATGTTCAAAGCATAACTATGGCATAAATGTGAAAACATATAAGGTTCCAAGCGTACAATTCAAGCCGTAGTAAATGGAAAACAGGTAAGTACAATCTCACTGATTGTATTTTAGAAAAATAGTAATATGGTACACACAAAACCCGCCAAGGTCTGTGTTAACTGGAATCGGATTCCCCTATAAATAATCATGTTAGGTACTACCTTAGGTCTGGGTAGCAGGTTAATGAATGTACTGACATGAAAACATGTAATGGTCGCCAAGTAGTTTAAGACATAAAGCACATAGTAAATAGTATTAGAACAATGGTATTGAATTTGGTAAGTATAGTATGTAAACATTTTCCACCTCGAGTATTTGTAAATAATAGTAAAGAGAAAGGGGGCTATGAAAGTCACATTGCCATGAGTAGCTTGAATGTCACACGAGTATATTGTTTGTTGCACAAATGTTCTAGCTAACTACAAGATTAACCTATATTTTGATGGAATATATGTATCAATGATTTGTACAACTGAAATAGGGAATCCTAATGTGCGAGGAGATTGATGTGGGTGTCCTAATTTTAATAATAAAATAATTATTTGAGTTGAAAATAATATTTTATGTAAATCTTTGATAAATATTTGTATTGTAATAAGTGAAAGAATGGATGAGGATTTTGTTTGTTTGTAATGATTATATAAACGTATGAATAAATAATTAGGTTTCTTTTGTTTGTAAATAAATACACAAATAAATAAATGAGTAGTTTTCTTTTATTTGTAATCGTATAAATTAATAGATGGATAAATGAATAAATAAATGGGTAATAATTAGTTGAGTAATTAAATAATTTACTACATAAATAAATGAATAAAACCTTTCATTTGATTTATGAAAAATAAGTTTTATAAATAATGATTTAATTAGTTGGTAATTAAACCAAAATTTAAAGTATAATAATGTTCTGACTAATTAAACCATAATTTAATTATTAATTAAAAGTATAGAATTGTGTTTTAAATGTTCTCATATAATAAAAATAAATTATATAAAAGTTTTTATAAATATTTGTTAAGAAATGAGTTTATAATCATAATTAGTTGAAAGTGGTTGTTATACACTAGAATGGTTATCATTCCAGAGTAGTACCTCTAACGGAAAAGTTCCCAGGAAAGAGTTAGTCGGATCAGAACCCCGTCTTTTCCTAGCCAGAACTTTAATGTTTGCCAGATAACTACATACTGGTTTGAAATTTACTCTATTTGCATACATAACCAAGTTTAGATTGTGTTTGGAAAGTATATGGACTAAAGTGAAAATATGAGTTTAGTAAAGATAGAAATTGAATATTAAATAATTTAATTTGAAAATAAGGATTTTTAGTAAAAACATGATTTTTGAAATTGAAAGGAGTAAGAAAGATCAAACCTAGGTTTTAAATAAAAGTTTGAGCAAGTTTAATTAAAATAGGGTTTTTGATCTTGGATAGGTCTATGATTATAACATAAACATGTTAGGGATCATAGATCTAGCTAGTTATGAGAGATTTTTTAAAGGAAAAGTATGAACAAGCAAGAACATAAGAAGACCTTACTTAGAATGGAAGGATTTAAGATAGAATCTTCCAAAAGATGAGAAGAACGACCTTTAGTAGCTAGAGAACCCTAGAGGATCGTTGAGGTACGAATAATACATGAGAAATAAGGGCTCTATTTATAGGGTAGTATCATGGGCTTATTCACAAAATTTAATTTCTTATAGGGACTAAGATTGTAAAATATGAAGAATAGTTTTTAATTTCATAACATATTTTAACTTAAGTGCTCATTAATTTTATGTTTAAGACTTCATTTCATCATAATTCATATTTAAAATGTTTATAAATGTAAGAGTGTAATTATATACTTATTTGTTTTATTTACCTTTAGTAATTTAAAAATACTAGAAATGTTAATTAATAATGTTATATTTTCATAATAAATTGTTTAAATGGTTTATTAATCATGTGTGTATATATATAGTCACATATATATTTATAAGTAAACACAGAAAGAATATCAATTCATAATCAAAGCTTGTAAGCTTAGATTTGGTTATTATAACAAATCGTATATATTTATTTCATAACAATCATATAAGTATGTATGCACACTCATGAATTATAATGAATAAATGGGATACCTTCATAAATGCGAATCATAAAATAATAAAATTACAATTTGCCGGAATAATTAAAATAAAGGTTGGAATTTCGTGGGGATTACATATGTTTCATCTAACTTGTTAGATTCTAACCCAAGTAGTGATTCGAATTTATAGGAAACAAAAGACATATCGGCACAGTGTCAAATAGTATAGATGCATATTGATTGTTTACGAGGAACATACCCGTCACAACATTGGGATCCTGACGAGCTTCATTTGCTACTAAGGCAAAAGCTCTTCCACGAGCTTGATTCGTGGGGTTTCCATTTCCTCGATTTAGCCATGGGCAGGCCACTTTGAAGTGATCCGGGCTTCCACATTCGAAACAAGTCCTTAAATGCACTTGATCGATCTTGCAATTCTTCTAATTATGCCCAGTTCTCTTGCATTTTGGGCATGCCTGGCAGTTACCTGTATGATGAAGGTTGAACCGGCTGCACTTTTGTCGTGGATTGGTATAAGGCTTTCTGTCGTGGGTAACAGCCACAAAGTTCCTGGCAGTCGTTGGCTTCTTGTCATTTTCACTGGTGTTTTTCCTTCCCTTTCCTTCGTTCCATTTCCTCTTTTCTCCCATTCCCTTCCTGGTTAATGTGCCATCTCTTACGGCACCATCGGTTAGTGACCCGGCCAAGAGAATGGTTTCCTTCAAGGTGGTTGGTTCATTTGCGGTAACCATCCCGCGGATATGACGGGTCAAGCCATAAATGTACCTCTCGATCTTCTTAGCTTCAGTATCTGCCGTGTATGGTACTAGGCAGGTCAATTCATGAAACTGATTCGTGTAGGCTTGGTGTTCTGCTCCCACCATGGTTATGTTCCAAAAATCCGTTTCCAACTTCTAGAGTTCATATATGGGGCAGTATTCTTCCATAACAAGAGCCTTGAGCTCTTCCCAAGTCATTACAGTGATTGCTTCTTCACCTCGAGTTTGTTCCTAAGTGTTCCACCATGTGAGCGCCTTACCATGAAATGAACACACCGCATACTTCACTTTTTGTTCATCAAGGCATTCACTGATCCTAATCACAGTGTTCATCTTTTCAATCCAACTTAGAGCTCCAATAACTCCTTCATTACCATAGAAGTCCTTTCGCTTACACACATTGAAATCCTTGTATGAACATCCCTTTCGGTGTTCATTCTCTTCATTGTATCCTCCATTTGTTCCGTTGTTGCGCTCGATGTTCTCGGTGTCATTTTTCAGGGCGTCTTTGATTTGTGCCGCTAACGTAGGGAGTGTATCAATTAATTGTTGGGACACAATTTGCACAAAATCGTCGGATCCGTTTCCCGTGTTATTATTGGCATTTCGCACGTTCCTTCGTGGAGGCATTTTCTCTACACGCATATGTACACAAGTATGATATCAATTTTAAATTTTATGTGAATCAAAAGAGTGTAAAAGTGTTTAATCATAATGCATTTTTCCCATTCATAGCTTAAAATTTTGGGTGCATATTACAATAGTACATGAACGATAGTACAAAACCTTACATTCTTGAACACACAAAATACTTAAAATAGATAATACTAGTCCTAGGTTACATACACTTAGCGGTACAATTGAATGAAAATGCTAGCAATGGACACTACTAGTGCTACAGCGATGGCGACTCGGCTCTGAATACGGGTTATGCGAGCATCTCTCATGGCAGTAGTAGTCCTTTCATGGATCTGCATGATATCTTGTTCTAACTCATTCATCTGTCCCGACATATCAGTAGCAAGATCGGTGTGAAAATCCAATCGGGCTTCCATGTCAGTGCCACGGGATGTTAGCCATCTGAGGCTTTCGTTGACTTCATCCTTCCAGTCAAAATACTCGTATAACTGAACATACTCTTTGGTGGATTCTCGTGGGGTAACCACTTACGGGGCTTTAGTAGATGACTCGCCTATTTCTAGGTTCTTGAAGCTGACTTTTTTGGTCATATGGGTCCTTTTCCTAGCGTTCTCTCTTGTCCTTGCTTTGGGACGTTCAGGCCTCATTGAGGCCGAGACTGTATTCTCGCGCCGTGGGCTAGTAGCATTAGACTCTAGGTCTTTCTTGGTAGCGGAGGGACTACGAGCATCAGACTTGGTACCACTGCTTTCGGCTGGAACCCACATGGGGCATTTTCCTAACACATTCTCGTGCGGATGATCAGGTAAGTTTAGATCGATGGTCCTTGTCGGGTATGGTCCGGTTACATAGGCTGCTCGTGGGCAGGGAGGTCTGGCTACGACATAGCCGGATTCATCGGATGATGAGTCGGATGATGAGGCCATACCTGCATTATAGTAAGGTAAGTAGGATTTAAAGTATAAATTTTCTATGTAAGATATGCTTATGCAATAGTCTTTATAACACAAAATTTATTACTATTATTCCATACCAGAAACCTTACATAACATAGATAGTCATAGTTAAACGCGACACAGGCGCCACACATTTACATTGATATCACCCTACACTAGACGTCTGACATACAAGAGGAGTGAAAACAACACACACGCTATTAGTCCCCAAATTACAACTTTCATTCTGAGACGTTGAACCCACACCGCTTCCTCGATTAGGTCTCTTGCTCGGTGCAACTCGATGTGAGTAGCGGAGACTTGGCTAATCACTTGATCCATAAGGTTTTGGTGGTGGTGAAGACGCATCTCGTGTTCGAAGCCTTGATCATGTAACTGGCGAACACGTTCCACCGAAAGATAGTCTCGCTCCCAACTTCCGGGTGGTAACCTTCCAACAAGAATCCCTACGATAGGGTCGAGGGTCCTCCGACTTCGTGAATCGAGGTTGGTTGGTGACGTGGTGAGGGGAGTCGGGGAGGTTGTTGTGGTTATCGTGGTGGCGACATTCCTTGTGGCCAAGTTCTTCGTGCAATTGGTCGAGACCTCAAGCCTGCTGCAGGTGCGGCTATTGGAAGTTCCGCGTTCAGGCGAATGTTCAAACTCCTAGATACTGACGTACTTTGGCAGCTACTAGAGTGTTTCGAGGGTTCCTCTGTGTCGTTGTTTGCTGAGTTCTCATGGGATCGAGTAGTCGACATTTCTAAGAACATATATATTCATGTATAAATATATTACGAGTTCATACTAAGGTCATAACATGTTCCTGTATGCATGCATCTCTTTATGGTTTTTATTTTATTTTTACGTCTTAGTTTCGAGCGTAGGTTATAGTCTAGATTTTACGAAGTAAAAAATAATTCTCTATAACCATTGGCTCTGATACCAATCTGTCACACCCCCGCTAAAGCGAAAACACAGGAATGTAACATAATACTGGATATCAAGAGCGCATAGTACATATAGAGAATTACATGTTACATCATCGGATAGTTACGATGTTCTTGGAATTAATAAATTGAGTACAAGTTGACTTCCTAAGCTAGTTAGCCTTATTAGGTCGGCTAAATGCGTAGGTCTTCTAAGGTACTCTTAATCTTGCGTAATGCTTGCTAACTTGTTACTTCTTTCCTGAAAAGCATGCTAAAAAGTGTCAACCAAAGGGTTGGTGAGTTCGTAGGTTTTTAACTGGAAATTACTTACTTATGAAGTAGATAGCATTATGCGCATCTTACTTATTAGTAGTACTTTACTTATACTATAGATAGCACTAGGCATATCTTATTTATACTGTAGATAGCATTAAGCGTATCTTACTTATCTTACTAGTAGTTGTACACGTATTACATGGGTGATAACCAAACCTATTGACCTGAAGTTGTGCCCCTACTTACAAATGTCTTATCACGGAACATCTGCTTTTACTCTTGGAAATAAGCATCCACACAGGCTCTGTTGATTTACGCGTTCACCATAGCATGGATGGGAGCATGTCAAACTCTGATAGTACTATCAATATTAATCCATCGGCTCTTGAGTTAATTGGTTATCGAAATACTTGGGGACTTAGAGTGATAATACTAGCGATATGTAAATGTAACTACATAGAGGTTAGAGAACCTCGAGCATGCTTTTCCCCCAAAAACGTAAAATAAAAATGGGGCTACGAATACTCACCTTGAGTCTTGAATGAGGTTAGTAACTACGATGATATGGTACGTTCTACTTGAGCGTTACAAGACTTGATTCTATGCAAGATTTACTAATAATGAATGCATGTTCGCTAACAATTTATGCGTTCATTACCAAGTTATGCTCACGTTGATAACGTTAAAGTGTTATAACTCCTATGTCTTTTGGGAGTTGACTCACTTATTGTTTAACTCATCAAATTTCATCTCTTTGTGTATCAAGATATGGACCTTGATTAACTCGAGTTCTCGTATTCAACCATTATTCTTGTACGAGTGTCTTTACTAATTATCATATTTTTGGTAACGAACATGTGCTCTAGCTAAGGTGTTTTACACAAAGTACTTCATTTCCACAAATATAATCTCTTTATTTTGTATAGAAAATAGTATATCTCTCAAATTCTTGATAAAGTTTGACTAGTAAATAAATAAAGTGTTTTCGCCGAAAATAATTAATACGACGCTTTTTGTCGTGACAAGTCTTGAACTTTAAAGAGACGTCTTATCATTTGAAATCATACTAGTTTTACTTTATAAAAATAGGTTTATGGTTCTAAAAATATATTATCTCGGTACACTTGTATACTCGTCCGAGTTATCTTATCAACTTCATCTTTGTTGTTACAAATATACTGAATAGTCATGCATTTCAAAATGTTAACTAGTCGTTCAACATATATCTATATACTTTTATCCCCTTTAGATCAATCTTACATTAACACTTCCCATATGACTCATGTTTATTTTAATGGTTGGTAGAAAATAAACGGTTTATTTGACTCTAACATTAACGATGCCTACCCGGTCCATACTCGTTTCACATTCTTTCGTTTTAGGTTTTCTACCACTTTTATGATGTTGTTATGACTAACTTGAAGTGTGTGGGTTTTTGTTTGGGTTAATGAGCTCTACTATGTGTATGCATGCACATGATATGTTGATTATATATACTTTTAGTTAACACTTTTCACGTTCATATGTTGACGATAATCATTCGTGTGTTTTCTTGAATCATAGGACACCACCTTGAACTTAGTCAGGTAAGTCACACATGATCATATAACCTCACGAACACGTATCCTTCAACATAACACATGAATGGTGTGAAGGGTTTTAAAGAACACCATCACCCAAGTGTTATTTTATGTGAGTGATATATGTATATATTTACTTGTTCTAGTTATTATGGATGCATAAAATCAAGTACTTTTGCTAGTGAGAAGATATGTATGCATGAAATATTGACGCTAAGGTGTATAAAGCTTGATTAACTTACCAAATGGGGCTTCTAGGTGTGACTCCAAGTGCTAAACTTCAAAACACACCAAGTGTGTTTGGGTTGCCTCTTTCGGCCGAGAGCAAGAGAGGGAGAGTGTAGTGTGGTGTTGGTGCAAAGCTTTTCACTCACCCTTAGCCTCTATTTATAGTGACAAAACCCATACCTACCACCTTCACTAATTGGTCTTGCATGAGAGTTCGTGTAGGTCAACACATGTGGAAATTCAAAGGTGGTGAGGTGTGAGGGAAGGGGGCCGAAATGAGGGGGTGGGGTGGGGACAAGTGGGAAAATGACAAAGGTGGTGGTGTGTGTAGATTTGATGCATATGTGTATATAATTTTTATAAACTTTTGAGTCTTTTATAAAATATGTATACATTCTTGGATTTTATAGAATATGCATATCATATATGCAAGGTATATGATTAAGGCTTGTTTAGTTATCCTATAAGTTAACAATAGTTATCTTGTTAAAGATGAATATATATATATATATATATATATATATATATAGGTCTCTATATAATTTATATCATGCTTACTACAATTAATCAAGTATACTTCTAAGCACATTAATTGAGCTTGATTATGTACTCATAGTTTTTACTTATCATAACTTACCTCTCTTACATATCTCTTCACATTCCTATGAATGTGCATTGATTAGATGTAATCCTTGGCTCATATCTTGATTCGGACTCTCCCGAATATATCTTTACTATAAATTTTGAGTCGTAACGGATTGTTAGGGACATTGATTAATATTAAACATACTTGTTTACTCGTAGCTCTACTACTTACTGTCGACGTACTATTTTTCTTATTATCTTGAATTGTTCATTCATAAAGTACATCGCAACTTACTATATCTCTAACTTGAGCACATAAAATAATAATTAGACTTGACAAACTTTGAAATCAAAGTTTTCTAAATTGACGGTTGTCACAGAACACTACATGCATACTTGGCTAACTACGCATGCATTGGTTATGCGTACTCTCTAAGTATGCGGGGCCAATATGGTGTACAAGCTAAGTACATAGGAACACCCTCCTTATTACTAGCTAAGTACACTAATACATATAATTTTATCTATAGTTACTAAAACATGCTTCTATAGACTCCCCTTTTAACTATAGCATCAAATTCTATCTATCACTAACACTAATAATCATCAGTTTACAAAGAATGTCCTAACAGACTCCTTCTAAACTAATGACATCATGTGTATTCTAGCGAGACTTGGTCTTCTAGCATTCCACTTGTAGCATCCATTATTTTCCAAACCATAATTTTCCTTATTCATTTTACTATGTATAACAATAAAACACTTGAAGTCTCGTACTTGCCCAAAACCATCATGTCACGTTTATTACTAATCTAAACTTGTATCCAAAAAAAAAATTTCAATCTTACATTCACATATTATTTTTTTTCTATTTAACATACGTATGTATATTTATGAAGATATATATATATATATATATATATACATATATACATACCTTGCTATGATAATTAAGTTGAAATAAAACTTATAAAGTTCTAATTACATCTTTGTATATATATACATATAGTTAGTTATGTGAACAATGAACCCCTTTGTTAGTTTGAACCCTTCCTATTTCAATTGAACTCCCATCTTGAACCCATTCACCAAGACCCAACCCTTCAAACCTCCAATTTTGACTATATTCAACCCTGTTTGACTTTTAAAAGTCAAACGAACCAAGATCTTACAAATCAGCGAGATAAATCGATCCATCCCAACCGTATTGGACCTGTTTTGTGTTCTGGATCGATTATCCACTTCACCCCGGCCCAATCAACGCGCAAAACTGATCAATTGAGCGGCCAATTCAAGTTTGAAACGGTTTGACTTTTAATAGTCAAAACCGTGTTCAATCCGATCCCAAATCAAGGATTTCGAGCGTAACCAATCCCGCAAATTTCGCTCAGATCAATCCCGCATGTATCTGGTACACCAACATGACCCAATTCATCACGAAATAAACGGATTGATTTGAAAAAAATCAAATCCCGTAATCGCTTCAATGCCAAATCAAATTGACGCGTTCAAATGCATTTAACACATAGAATCTATTCATATATCCTCGCGACACATTTTACTTACATTCTAAACTCTCAAACACGAACCATTGCTGCTCTGGTGCACGACCGGCTCTGACGAACTCGAGCCAAAAGGCTTCAGCCGTTCACCCCCGACACATAACCATTTCAGGTAAGGTCGATGCCAATAAACTCCTTTTGATTCATGGGATGAAAGCCCCATCAAATCAGTCTTGTATCTGTGCTCGAACACAGTCAATTGAGGGGTTAGGGTTTGGGTTACGTAATGGGGACGAAGGAGCTTGGGTTGTAAGGGTTTTTCTAATTTCACACCCGGTAGTTGTCAAGGAATTCGCCCAGATAAACCGGTAAAGCACTTGACTCACACAGGAGGGTCGCGGGTTCAAGCCCAGCGCCGCACCCTTTTTCCCTTTTGCGCACCACCTAGCCGATTAGCCTCCTCACCATATGTCTAACAAATTTCCGGACCGAACTCATAACACCATATCGGTTCTGGTCTAGTGGCTTGTGCGCAACACAGTCTCAGAATCCACCCGGGTTCGAACCGGGTAGTCCCATAATATATTTTTTTTACCCGTTTTAAGACCCCGAAATCTTATAAAAAAAAATTTTGTTATAAGTCTTATACTTATTATAACATAATTCAACCAGATTCACGAGTTTTACATAAAAACTCTATTTTTATAAATTTAATTCTCAATTACTAAATTTGAATTATACTATTATTTTTGGAGTAATTTATTCATTTAATGGATAAATTTGGTGACAAAATTTTATAACTATTTTAACAAGGTTTTATAAAACTTAAATTATAAATTTAAAACTGATAAAACTACGTCTAAATATATGAAGTTTTACATGCTTAAATAATACATGCAAATTTTTAAACTAAATTCATTTTTACACATTCATTTCAAATGGTAAATAAATAAATAAATTTATTTATTATTTAAATAAATTACATTCACAAAGACACTTAGAATTTAAATTATATTTAAGGTTTACTTTATGAACCAATATTATGTACACATCTTTATAAATAAATAAATAAATAAAGTAAGAAATAAAAAAAATAAAAAATAAAATAAAATAAAAAAAATTTTAATTAATTTATAAATATAATTTCTACACTTTTTCTAAATAAATAAATAAATAACAATTATTTGATTTATTTTCAAACCCAAATCCTAATTCAATTATTTTAAAACTATTCATTTCAATTTTTCATCTTATACGACACCCCTTCCAAGTGCAAACCACTAACACTTACAACTCAAACCTTTTGTACACACATCAATTATAACCCTAGACTTGGCCATAGACTATTGTACACATTATTAACCTAGTTTCATATACATTACATACTAGGTTAACGTGGTGAGTAACAAGGATTACTTTACTACCTAGTCTCTCGTGCTAGCTACACCTTTGATTCAGGTGAGTTTTACATAGCCCCTTTTTCACTGTTTTTACTTTTTGGGGTGAAACATGATCACAACTTACAATGATTTACATAAACTACACAATACAAATCCACATTACAGTTTATGTGCAATTTGAGCTTTATGTTTGAGTGTTAGGTGTGTTAACTACTTATTTGCAATTACATGTACAATCATTAACTAATCAAGCCGACGGTTAACAATGATAGATCTATTGAGTCTGACAAACCCACCCAGATTGGGGTGATTGTTACCGACAACACAATTTTTGTATGCTAGTTACAAAGGTTTGATTGTACTACTTGGTTACACAATAGTGACTCCCCATAAATGCCTTGTTAATCATGACTTGTATGGATTTATTTACACACAACACTTTGATGCTATTTAGAGTCAAAACCCTATGTATGCTCACCAACTTTTTAGTTGACCTCGTTTTCATCATGTTTCAGGTACAAAAGTGAATTGAACAAGCTTGCTACACTTAGGTTGTGGACCTAGATAATTGAAACAAATGAATATGTTATGTATTTCAAACGTTGTTGTATTGTTGTATTTGGAATTATGAATGGAAAATGTAACATTTTAATATATTAAATTTTAGTCAACCATGTGCTCATGAACAGTCTACATGTCCCGCCCCGGCGTTTCCGCCGTCGGTTGGGGTGTGACAGATTGGTATCAGAGCCTTGGTTATAGGGAATTAGGTTATTAGACACTCTGAATCTAGACTATAACTTTAGGACACCCACGATATACCATACTACTATATGATTTGCATGATTAATACTTGTTTGAATATTTTTACATGTTATCCTGAGTAATTTCAATACATGTTACAATACTTGATAGTTTATGAGTCACACTACTTGATAACTCTTGTGCTTACATTCATTACTGTTTACATGCTACCTATGTGTTTCACTAAAGTGTTATCCTAAGTTAAACACACACACATACACACCAAAATCTCCATACACCTTTTAACTCACACACATGATACCATCACTTTATGTAAACAAAGGCTTAAATTATTGGGCCTAATACCCATTAATAATAAACTAAGAAGCCCATATATCCTCCAAGAATGAGAAGCTCGCTGCAATAAATAAACCTCACTTTTAGGCCTCAAAGCCCAGTCCACAACAATTCTCATCATGACCATGAGCCCAACAATAGTACTATTAATACATGATGGCTAGAAGAGTGTGTATGCCCATGAGGGATTCTGACTAAGGAAAGACAGGGTACTTAAGTGTGTCCTAGTGACCCACCCCTCTTTTCTGGGAATCCTCCTCAGGGATGCATTGCTTATAGGTCAAGTGTATTTCTAAAATACTATTGTGAAGACTCGATGTTATGACTAGTCAAACTCTAGACCTATGAGAACTCCTATATTTAACACTCAGTATTTCATTATCACTTACAACCTTTTCATTATTTTCTGCTAGACATGGACTCCTACTCTCCTTTCTCCCCGGTTTACCGCCCCGGAGCAGAGTCGGATTGGGAAGAAGACATCAGGTCACCCGTGTATCGGTCACCACCACCCCCAGCCGCCAGGCCAAGGTTTGATGTAAGGGAAAATTGGACTAGGAACACCGGCCCAAGACTTCGAACACCTAGATCACCCCCATTAAGAGACCCGTATCTGGTGCCCGACCTGTATCATCCTAACCCTTGGGTAAGGCATACCATGGCACCCACTAGTGCTATGGGAATTCCAATCAATGACATTCACCAATATGTGAGGACCTCAGAGTTTGAGAGGCAAAGGATGGAGCACGAGGTAATACATGACTTGCAAGGACAGAGAATGGATAGCCTAGTGAATCAATTAGGGCACCAAAAGGAGTTAATTTCCATCCTCGAAAGAGAAATGCTTGAGAATCGCACGGAAACAGCTAGGGCTGAAGCCAGATCAACTACCCGAATAACCATAACGGTGCTCGTCTTGGTGATTATCTTCCTTCTAGTGGGAAACTACCAGAGACATTAGCAGAAATTTCTATTTATTATCTTTAAATTTTCAGTTTGAGGACCATTCACCTATGTTTTGAATAATGTTTAACACTTTAGCATTTAATAAATTTTATATTTTTCCAATTCTAAAGTTATTATTCAATGATTTAATACGATTGAATGTAAATTTCACCCATCATATTTTCATCAAGATCCTTCAAGTATCACCTTCTTTGTTCAATACGATTTAATCTCCTTCGTAAACAAATCATCATATTAGATTTAAACAACCTCGTTACTTTCAAACCAAATGTTTATCAAACTTTTAAAAGAGTATCAAAAATATCAATTTCCCATAAACATTTTCATTTTGCAAGGGAACTTAATACAACCTATTTTATAAAAGCATTATTTCAAATTGATAAATACTTATGACTGGTTCTCATTAAATTAATCATTTCCAAATCTTGGCTAAATTAATATACAACTACTTGTTTAGCCATTAATTCCTCCTAAAAATAAATTCTGTATAATAATTGAAAATTTTAATAAAAAGATTTTTCCTATAAATTGTCTATTTATTTAGATTATTTAACTCAATAGTTTCATTACTTTATATATCTACAACCAAGAACAATTTACAATTTCTTATTTTCAAACAAAGATCAGTTATTTGTAAACACATTTCCTTTAGTGTTTTCAGAACCTCCTCGTTATCGTTCTCTTGCCACTCCAAGAAACGATCCATATCGCATAGACGTTAACTACCCCTACAAGCCTCAACAAAATTTAAAGAGTTAAAACCTAACTACCACCTCTTTACACGAACGCCAAACAACACGCTTCTCCGCAACATGTAACCACATGCAAAACTCGTTAGTACACGTCACACTCAAAATTCAATAATATACGTATGCACATTCACAATATACACAACACGATCACACAATACATAACAATCGTTGGTTTGATACATAATACTTGATTGTCCACACTGAACATGAAACTCATTTGGTTACAAGACACACGATATTACATTACTGACATTACACATGAAAGATTGTTGGTTTACAAATACGCGGTACTAAGGTGTTAACACCATACATGAAATTCATTGCTAGCAATACACATGATACTGCATTACTTACAATACATGTTTAGTTGATTTTACAAGATACATGATGCTAAGTTGTTCACGTTACACATGAAACCTATTTGATTACTAACTACATAACACTAGATCATACATGAGACTTGTGTGTTCACATTATATATGGAACTAGGATACTTACGATTTTTGCAATTGATTGATCACAATATACATGAAGCATGGTCATACCCTTTGTTCACCAAACTTGAAAACCATAACACATTAAAGCTACTCGGGGTTTGACGTATACTTGTTCAAACACGAGGAAGCTGTAACACTTTAAAACAACTCGGTGTTTGACGTATTCTTGTTCAAACATGAGTAAACTATGAAACTTTAAGTTATACTACCTTATTACTCATTAGTTTCTAACAGACCTGTCTTATCTAGGGACATAGTTACTTATTAGCAACTCATATGTGAAAACAATAGATATGGACTAGATGAATTGTACCCCCCCTTTTTGACCCACACACAACGGAAGGATCTATACGGACCATGCGATGATTCGAGTAATTACGGGTGCACACGGAATTATAAGAATCAGCGCATGGAAAACATAGTAAATTTTGTCGTGTGTTGTGACCTAAAACTTCTCATGATATGTAACAACGAAACTGATGTGATATAACAAAGGCATGGTGGATACGCCGATGGTACTTCCTATATATAAGTGTCATATCATATTACCAAAAGTAGCGTTCTTCGTGACACGTGAAGTTTTGACCCAGACCAATGTTTGTGAAATCTTTTACCCACTGACAATTTTGCGCATATTAGACTACTTCTTACACAAACCCTGATTATCAAAATCCCATCAAAATTCATTCCAAGTAAAGCACCTCACCTTTAGAATCCAAATTGTTATACGACAATTCCCTCCTTAAATTCATTCCAAAACTAAAGTCATTATCATCATTCATATCCGACTTTGAGTATCAGGCCTAAACCATATCATCAGTTACACTCTCCAGAACCAAACAGTCGGTCCAAAACTTTCACCCTTCCGGGTTTACTAGCCCCATCAGTTAAATTTCGGGACGAAATTCCCTTAACATGGGGAGACTGTAACATCCATTATTTTCCAAACCATAATTTTCCTTATTCATTTTACTATGTATAACAATAAAACACTTGAATTCTCGTACTTGCCCAAAACCATCATGTCACGTTTATTACTAATCTAAACTTGTATCCAAAAAAAAAATTTCAATCTTACATTCACATATTATTTTTTTTCTATTTAACATACGTATGTATATTTATGAAGATATATATATATATATATATACATATATACATACCTTGCTATGATAATTAAGTTGAAATAAAACTTATAAAGTTCTAATTACATCTTTGTATATATATACATATAGTTAATTATGTGAACAATGAACCCTTTGTTAGTTTGAACCCTTCCTATTTCAATTGAACTCCCATCTTGAACCCATTCACCAAGACCCAACCCTTCAAACCTCCAATTTTGACTATATTCAACCCTATTTGACTTTTAAAAGTCAAATGAACCAAGATCTTACAAATCATCGAGATAAATCGATCCATCCCAACCGTATTGGACCTGTTTTGTGTTCTGGATCGATTATCCACTTCACCCCGGCCCAATCAATGCGCAAAACTGGTCAATTGAGCGGCCAATTCAAGTTTGAAACGGTTTGACTTTTAATATTCAAAACCGTGTTCAATCTGATCCCAAATCAAGGATTTCGAGCGTAACCAATCCTGCAAATTTCGCTCTGATCAATCCCGCATGTATCTGGTACACCAACATGACCCAATTCATCACGAAATAAACGGATTGATTTGAAAAAAATAAAATCTCGTAACCGCTTCAATGCCAAATCAAATTGACGCGTTCAAATGCATTTAACACATAGAATCTATTCATATATCCTCGCGACACATTTTACTTACATTCTAAACTCTCAAACACGAACCATTGCTGCTCTGGTGCACGACCGGCTCTGACAAACTCGAACCAAAAGGCTTCAGCCGTTCACCCCCGACACATAACCATTTCAGGTAAGGTCAATGCCAATAAACTCCTTTTGATTCATGGGATGAAAGCCCCATCAAATCAGTCTTGTATCTGTGCTCGAACACAGTCAATTGAGGGGTTAGGGTTTGGGTTACGTAATGGGGACGAAGGAGCTTGGGTTGTAAGGGTTTTTCTAATTTCACACCCGGTAGTTGTCAAGGCATACGCCCAGATAAACCGGTAAAGCACTTGACTCGCACAGGAGGGTCGCGGGTTCAAGCCCAGCGCCGCAACCTTTTTCCCTTTTGCGCACCACCGAGCCGATTAGCCTCCTCACCATATGTCTAACAAATTTCCGGACCGAACTCATAACACCAGATCGGTTCTGGTCTAGTGGCTTGTGCGCAACACAGTCTCAGAACCCACCCGGGTTCGAACCGGGTGGTCCCATAATATTTTTTTTTTACCCGTTTTAAGACCCCGAAATCTTATAAAAAAAAATTTTGTTATAAGTCCTATACTTATTATAACAGAATTCAACCAGATTCACGAGTTTTGCATAAAAACTCTATTTTTATAAATTTAATTCTCAATTACTAAATTTGAATTATACTATTATTTTTGGAGTAATTTATTCATTTAATGGATAAATTTGGTGACAAAATTTTATAACTATTTTAACAAGGTTTTATAAAACTTAAATTATAAATTTAAAACTGATAAAACTACGTCTAAATATATGAAGTTTTACATGCTTAAATAATACATGCAAATTTTTAAACTAAATTCATTTTTACACATTCATTTCAAATGGTAAATAAATAAATAAATTTATTTATTATTTAAATAAATTACATTCACAAAGACACTTAGAATTTAAATTATATTTAAGGTTTACTTTATGAACCAATATTATGTACACATCTTTATAATTAAATAAATAAAGTAAAA
Source organism: Smallanthus sonchifolius (assembly GCA_023525975.1). Lineage (NCBI taxonomy): Eukaryota > Viridiplantae > Streptophyta > Magnoliopsida > Asterales > Asteraceae > Smallanthus > Smallanthus sonchifolius. Next base: position 35,770,262 of record CM042034.1, on the reverse strand, counting down.
AATAAAAATAATAAAATAAAAATAAAATAAAATTTTTTTTATTTATTTTATAAATATAATTTCTACACTTTTTCTAACTAAATAAATAAATAACAATTATTTGATTTATTTTCAAACCCAAATCCTAATTCAATTATTTTAAAACTATTCATTTCAATTTTTCATCTTATACGACACCCCTTCCAGGTGCAAACCACTAACACCTACAACTCAAACCTTTTGTACACACATCAATTATAACCCTAGACTTGGCCATAGACTATTGTACACATTATTAACCTAGTTTCATATACATTACATACTAGGTTAATGTGGTGAGTAACAAGGATTACTTTACTACCTAGTCTCTCGTGCTAGCTACACCTTTGATTCAGGTGAGTTTTACATAACCCCATTTTCACTGTTTTTACTTTGTGGGGTGAAACATGATCACAACTTACAATGATTTACATAAACTACACAATACAAATCCACATTACAGTTTATGTGCAATTTGAGCTTTATGTTTGAGTGCTAGGTGTGTTAACTACTTATTTGCAATTACATGTACAATCATTAACTAATCAAGCCGACGGTTAACAATGATAGATCTATTGAGTCTGACAAACCCACCCAGATTGGGGTGATTGTTACCGACAACACAATTTTTGCATGCTAGTTACAAAGGTTTGATTGTACTACTTGGTTACACAATTGTGACTCCCCATAAATGCCTTGTTAATCATGACTTGTATGGATTTGTTTACACACAACACTTTGATGCTATTTAGAGTCAAAACCCTATGTATGCTCACCAACTTTTTAGTTGACCTCGTTTTCATCATGTTTCAGGTACAAAAGTGAATTGAACAAGCTTGCTACACTTAGGTTGTGGACCTAGATAATTGAAACAAATGAATATGTTATGTATTTCAAACGTTGTTGTATTGTTGTATTTGGAATTGTGAATGGAAAATGTAACATTTTAATATATTAAATTTTAGTCAACCATGTGCTCATGAACAGTCTACATGTCCCGCCCCGACGTTTTCGCCGTCGGTTGGGGTGTGACACCACTTGTCATCTTCAAATCTTCAAACTTCAGTCTTCAGTTGCCAAGTGATGACAAACATGACTCCTTCTTAACTGTAGTTTTCATTGTAGACCAAACCAAGTGCTTCAATAAGAACCAACTAACCCAACACACCTCACTGTAGTTCAACCTCTCAGTAGTAGCAACCTCCACCCCGACTTAGAATTCCTCCAAATCAGCTGGCATATGATAGAGAGTTTGAATTTTTAATAACCTACATCAAACTAATCAGCTCCTATAAGAATTCTGGTAAGATAAACTTTAGTCTTCAAACTAGATGTGTCCAACTATATCTTGTATCTTCCCGGGTCAATTAAATTCCCGAATATGTTCATTTCCAATTTCCCCTTTCAACTTAAGCTCCATCTGACTAGACCAGAAACAAGGGAACGTTACCTATCCCATCGACAAATGATAAAGGTTCCATCTTTAACTAATAACCCCACGAATATCCAGCTTCATCCTGAAAACACTTGATAGAATCTAACACAAAATCATGCTCAGCAGTGATCATTCTGTATCCAAAGTCCACATTCTTCAATTAGATCTTCATTCATGGTTCACACCTCCTAATCTGTATACGTTCACCACGATGAAGTTCCATAACTAGGTTGTCTATCTGGATTCCGCCCAGATCCCAAATGAGAAATCTTATCATAATTAATCACATCAAATCTTGAACACAGGCTTGACCAATGAGCACGAAAAATACAGTTTACACGATAAATCATAGTTGAGATCGATGTTACGTTAAAGAGGTTTATATATAGGAAGTATCAGCGGCTTATCCACCACCCCTTTAATGTCTCATGAATACTTTTTAGATTTTATCCCCCTTTTTTCTCTTTAAACTATGACCAGATTCATCACCGCTTCACTCAAATCCTCAAAAACCACAACTAGTCAACTCTAGGATTTTATTCTTTTATTCCTTCGCAAAAATCCAAAACAGCAAATCCTTGGGTTCAAGTTGTTCCAGTATTCATCCCTTATTAAAGAAGTATCATAGATACTTGTAGCCTACATATTCAGGTTTGAATACCTAAAAAATATGATTCTTTTTCCAAAGACCCAAAGCAGCAACATCTTCACAAATAAAACGAGACCTTTAGCCGATGGCGACCCAGTTGCTCAAATTGATTCAGCATTCATTCCCTATTAAAGAAGTATCTCGGATACTCACAGCCTACATTTTCAGGTTTGAACACTTCACCAATACATGACAATTGGTATCATCTAACAAAAATCTCGTCCTTCTTTCGCCAAGCCACATCAAATTTCAGTCCCGAAAAACCAAAACTGCTATCTTCTCAAAAATGGCCCGAAACAAACGTACAAATGATCCCTAAAACATTTGGCTAAGAAACGTTTTTCCTCAAAAAAAACTCTAGTTCATGTGAACTTGGTTCGCAAAGCTAAGTGTTCATGCGTACTTGATAAGTTCACAAAGCCAAATGCCCATGTGTACATGCTAAGTTCGCAGAGCCAAACACTCATGCGTACTTAGCAAGTACGCTGGATAACTACTCATGCGTACTTAGTAAGTACGCAGGGCAAAACCATGTACGAAGAAAAGGTGATTTTGCGTACTTATTCAGCACAACAGCGCACTTTGCAGATTTTGAGGAGAATGCTCGAAAAGTGTTGGATCTGAGAAATTGATGCTTCCAAAAGCTTAGAAATCATCTTCTAACAAACCCCTAGCCTTCCAAACACCAAATAAAGCGATAACGAACTCGAATTTAAGGATTTTTGATAGAAAAAGTAGCGACCAGTGAAGAACTCATATTTGCTAAAAACACTAAAAACTCGAATCTGGAACACAAATCAACGAACACTGATGCTCTGATACCAATTGTAGGTCCTAGAAGCCTTGTTGCACAGCGAAAAAAAATAGATTTGTTCAAAGATTCGTGTGGTAACAAAGAAACAAGACAGAGAAAAACACGAACATAAAGACAAGAGAATCAAACAATACGTAATCCATAACAAAGAGTCATCCTGTATTACAGACCACATACCGAAGTACACATATCTCGTCTACGCTCACGGCCCATGGGCGGGAGAGCTTATCCCGCCCGGACACCTCTCAACCTAGTTCCAGAGTTCCGCCGACAAATGAAGGGCTCACCTTCTATTTATAGGGGAAGGAACACTTCCTGCGTACTTGGCTAAGTACGCAGGCATTGGTCATGCGTAGTTGATAAGTACGCAGGGCAAAAGCCTTGCGTACTTACTAAGTACACGGGACCAATCTGGTGTACAAGTTAAATACACAAGAACACCCTCCCAAGTGCTAGCTAAGTACACCGATACATAGAATTTTATGTATAGTTACTAAAACATGCTTCTACAGGATGCCAGATACGGGCAACTTGTAGCCAAGAATCAGAATGGTGTAGTGTTGGGTTATGACTAACAGACAGATTGGCTACCATGCTAGAAAGATACCGAAGTTCAAGTTTACCATCGAGGCAAAGTTGATACCGAAGACCAGTATGATGCTAATGGTAGATACCGATGTGCACACCCAATCAAAGATACCAAAGTCAAGAAAGCGAAGATTAAGGGATTGTATCTTTGACTAGTTCGTTTTGTTATGTAACAGTTTCGTTGTAATTATAGCATAGATTTTTACGTTTTGGCTAGTGATATGATTGTGGAGAATATATCTCAATCAGTTACAATTAATCTTTTGTATGAATAGTAGTCGAAAGACTCGTAATCATCATCAGTTTTCATTGCAATAATTAACCTTTTAAAACCCCTAATTCTATAAAATTAGGGTTTCTCACCCAAAACCCATCAAAAACATAAAAATGTAGGTTCATGAGATGAAAAGGTTACTTACTTGATGCTTAGAAGATGATAAATATCCAAAAACCAACTAATTTCGCATGCAATTCTTCAAAATCAAGTTTTGGTTTCTCTCCCTCTTTCTCGCTTGCAATTGCCAACCCCCTCCCCGTGTAATCAGATTTGTAATTTTTTACAATCTGATCCGTTGCACTTTCATACTTGACTCCTTCCCAAAAGTCTCAAATGTACATTTGAAAGTTAAACCCCAACTTTATTTATTGACTTTACACCCTCGTAATATGATTTAACATATTATAAAAAATAAATCTTGAAAATGGTTCGTTACAACTTCTAAACGGCATCACTTATCCAATCGGTACGTAAACAATCTTTATGGATTTCAAGTTGAAAAGGTCTCAGAAATCTATGACAAAATAAGGTCAAGTCACCTCTCCCCACCTTTGTAGTCTTATGGAGATGCAATCGAGACTGACAATACCCTAGGCGGTTGTAGTCGCAAACAGGGATGACAAGACTTGTAGCTCTATGAGGAATGAGAAGGGTGATGATTCAACTCTTGAAACTTTGGGAGAACTTTTGGAAACCCGAGAATATTAAAAGCCAACTAAAACCAAGGGATTTAAGAAGAATAAAATAATAAAGACAAATATTCTCGAGTGTGGTACAGGTAAATAGGTACGTTTGCCTTAAGTAATCGATTCAAGTATCACATAATATCACACCTATACTTAAACTTAGTGAATTATTTTTAACTTCATACCACACGTGATTTCTTTAAATACACTATTATAAACTTATTTAAAAAGCAACTATTTAGCTACGGTGACTATTTTATTTTTTTCGAAATATTTATTTGATAAATATATTTTTTCCGCATAGAAAACAGAGATATTATTTTGGTCGGATGGTTGATGCGCGATTGCATCCCTCAAACCCTCATAGGCCACCATAGTTTGAACCATACTATGTTTTTTTCCCTTGCTAGCAACTCTTCCGTACCCGTGCATTTGTATGAAGGCTCCAGATATTCGGACACCGTAGTTGTTATTTTGATACTTTTTTGAAATTTCATACGACTAGTATTGTATCCATACTAGCAGTATGCCATCCATACTAGTCGTATGGATGATAGTATGGTATCCATACTGGTCGTATGATATCCATACTACTAGTATTCCAATTCAATTTTTTGTTTATTTGCTCGGTTATAAATATATAGCGAACTTAAGTCAATTTCACAAATTTAAAACGAGCATACGACTGGAAAAAACTAGAAGATAATATGTCGTTTGGTGAGAGAAATGGAACAAGCAGAAGAAACGGGAGGCATCCTAACAGGTCTTCTAATGCACCTGTAGAGAACGAGTCATCTTCTAATGCACCCGTCATTGACGTCCCGGCACCGATAGAGAACCATGTATGGCAGAATAGGCAGTGGTCTCGAAATGTTGTCCAATTCTTTTACAACGGAGATAGAAATTGGCGTAGGGTTTATTCTATGGGTGAAACAGAACTTGATAGGGTTATTGGTGAATATTACGCCGCGTTAAATATTTTTTTTAAAATCAAATACATGGAAAGAAAAAAAAATACATTTTATTTTATATTTAATAAAACAAAGATAATTATCTTTTATTCATTTTTTTTACAATATTGATCGTATTTTGGTAATACTAGTCGTATGGCCAGACATAAATGACTGATTTTACTTCTTTGCAGCGTGTCTTACGATGGGTGTTGAACCCAAGTGCCATACGACTAGTATGGCCACAATAATAGTCGTATATTGAGTGTCAAATTAACATATTGGTCGTATGGCCACAATACTAGTCGTATATTGGGTGTCAAATTAACATACTGCTCAACATCCTGCTCGTATAGGCTGTATGGATCCGAAAAATTTACATATCGTATTTATAAGATACTAGTAATATTGTACCAATACTGGTAGTATGAGTCAAAGCTGACTGCACTAACACCTTCAACCATGGTACAGAACAGTGTACCACCTCAATGGTTTAACTAAAAAATTATTTCTTTGTAATTACTATTTTAAACTTTGCAAAAATTATTATTTAATAAATATAAATAAGATTAAAAGTCTTCTAAATTTTTTATTTATAACCTTTATATTATATATAATATACGTTTTTAGTCCGTTTCATTTAATATTATTTTAATTTTCTTTTAATAACTTTCATTCGTTAACTTTTTTTAAATCAGAAGTGCGTGCCTGTTTTTAGTTTTTTTGTTAACACTCTGATATAATTTTTTAAAGTACGGAGTTGTATTCAAAATCGGGTTTTTTATCGTTGCTTATAAAGAGTGTCGCTACCATTGTGTTACCATGAAGATTCGAACCTATTATGAACGAACCCATTTTGTCTTTTTCCTTTTTTATTATTTAGTTTTATGTTTTCTTTTTATTAACAATAATTCAAGTTCGGCTAATTTTCAAAGACGCCGCGTAAAATTTCTAGTTTCCATTAAAAGTGACGACAATTAAATTCGTTGCAAGGTTCCATATAACGAGTTGATTAAATAATTAGGCTTTTAACTTCAAATTAGATTCTAGTTGTTTTAGTTATTTAAGATTTAGTTTGTTATTTGGAAAAAGGAAAGAAACAATGTCTGGCTGTCTGCCACATCGTGGGCTGAACAAGCTCGTTATGGCAGAGGTATGATGTCCAGTAGGCCAAGTCTTCACATTAACAAATTATTTTGTGAAGCCCATGGAAAAACCTCTTTTTATTTTCCAAAGCCATATCACTTTTACAAAAATGAAACAACAATATTGTATTTATAAGTTTTTTTTTTTAGAAAATTACATAAAGTTTTTTTTTTTTGCTACTTGTCATCACCACATTCTATCTCATAAATTTTTTTTTTTTTCCTAAAAACCACATTTACATATTTCATTTAATCTTTCCATATTTAGTCCCTTTATTTTTAGAAAATTACATATATAAAATTTTAGCAAATCAATTCATCATTATTACCATTGACTCACTTTTTTTTAATTATCATCAAAAAAATAATATTTTTAAAAAAATCATGAATTAAAAAGTAGGAGATTTTAAAAATACGAGTTTTCAAAGTTTTGTTATTAAAAAACGAATTTTTAAAATGTTCGTTGAGACAAGCTTACCATACTATAGTATAAAATAGTAGGAACATATTCTCAAATTTAATAATTCAAGAATACTTAATTAAGAAATGTCGTTACATACACTTAGACAGAATAATATAATCCAAACAAAAATTTCAAAAAAGGAAAAGGATACAAAAAGTTTGAAATAGGGATGGTAAAGGAACTCGTAGGCGATGCAAAAACCTGAAATCCAAAATACTTGAACAGGTATCCAAGTATGGGACTGGGTTTAGGAACTTTTTTCTAATTTCCGTGGGTATTATACGGTATGGTATGACGTGATACCCGCCCGATTACCTCACCCCGTTTACCCACACCAAAGCTGAAGATGTTACAAACTTAAAAGTATTATTGTTAAAAGAATTATTAAAACTGTAATTTAGTAATTGATATTTCAAGTAAAGCTTTGAGTAACAAGCATCCAAAACATGAAATTTTTAACTTCATTTGACCATAAACGACACCTCAATACCCAAGGTTAGCATTTTGACTAATTTTATGTTCTTTCGTACACCTAATTAGAATTTTTAATAATGTTCAACTATATTAGTTGAATCGACCATGAAGACTGCAAGCTCTTCTCAGGTTAGAGTAAATTATGAAAATTGATGCTTTCATTTCTTTCTGAACGTTTGATTTTTAGTCTACCTATTTCATTACTCTTAATAAGAAGTGTTGGTGGCTTTTTGCCACCGACACATTCTACTTTGTAAAACTCATCTCTCACCGATTGAAAACTTTGGTACTGTTATATAACTGTTTTTTTAGCATTATATTGGGGAATCTCATTGCTATTACTCAAACAAGCATGAAACGTATGCTTGCATCTATGTTTCGATCTGCACAACAGAGTCGCCGTAACTTCTTACGTTTCTTTTATGTGTTTAACCACGTTTTTTTCTTAGCCACGTTAATGTTAACGTCTCAACCGTTTGCATCCCGCCATGAAGCGCAGGGAAATATTTCTCGTTGTATAAAATTTCAAAATTCATTTGGTAATTTTGTTATTTATTTTTATTCTTTTGTTTAAGATTTTAGATGGTATAATAAAAAATTCAAAACCATGAAACTTCATAAATCAGAGAGGATGATTATGCAATTTATTCTGCCAACACAATGGAACTCAACTAATATAGTTGTCACATGTCCTCACCTGCAAGTCAATTAATATTGTGTTGCAAAAAACAATTAAAGAAATGGTTAAATTGAATTTAATTTAATGACCGGCTGCAAAGAGCCAAAGACATTACCAAAGAACTCAACAAATTTGTCAATACCACCATGCTTTCTAAACATATGGGTCATGGTTAACACCAAATCAGTGGCTGTGACACCATTTTGCAACTTTATAAAAACCATATATAAGTTGAATAACAACAAATGTTTGTGTTGTCATTATGTCTTCTGTTTCAGGATTCTAAATGGTTCTATAGATGTGCTTCATTGTAAGGACTGAATCACTGAATGGATCAAATGGGTGGAATATAGGTGAGAGCTGATTCATTATATGAACCGAATAGGTGTCGAACGGGTGGAATGTAGCCCAAAGCGTATACTAAATGCATAAAAACTACCTAAAACATTTTTTTTTTCAAAATCATTTACTTTCTGTAATCAATAATCATATAGTACTTTGTAAGTAAAATATAGTTTTTTATACAAAAGGCGTTTTGGCCATCCAACCCGACCAACCCGTTTTAGTTTGCCCAAACCACTTCACTCTCCCCATTTTGCTCATAATTAGTCACATAAGTATGTCTTAAGAAAAAATGTGTCACTTACAGTTGTTTCTTGCAAGAGAGTTGTGCATAATCAGTTCCTTTCTTTGGTCCTTTCAGTTAACATTTTGGTGACCAAGCCTCACTGCTTTAAGGTTTTCCCATATTTGTTTTCGCTTGCGTATATTATACAGATGTGTTCATAACTCTTTCATTAATCAGATGTTCGAAAATCTTTTCTCGATTGAATTTTGATACTTTTATTTCTTAGATAAAGAAGATGAGCAAGTGACCCCCTCTTTACTTTTTAAGAATCAGTAACATCTTCCTAATGTTGGTTGATGGAGCAGGTATCCATCATTGTGATTAATATTGAATTTGAGTATTGTGTTAAATTTTACCCATTAATCAATTACTCATCAAACATGCTTCCCGGCGTTTTTATCTTTTCTTTTTGTTAGGTTACTCACATCTCCACTATGGTTTGTCCATATATCACTGCTTTTATATTCGGGGCTGCTGTCACAGCCCCGAATAACGAAAATGAAATTCCAAAGGAATTATTTGATGGTGAAGAAAGCGGAAACAAGTTACGACTTTCCGCACAATCTTTTGACTCTGTGAGGTGACAGTTTTGAGATGATGCAAGGTCCAATGAGTCAAGTCTTGCTTCTACTTATTTTGTATCTTTCGACAGAAAAGGTTGTGATACCTTCACATTTACGAATGAGAGCTACATGTGTAGTGGCGGAGCCAGGAATTTTTTCCAGTGGGGTCGTTTTTTTTTATGCCTAAATTTCTAAATTGCCGACTACGAATTTTTTGGGCCGGTTCAGCGGTTCGGATCTGGTGATCGGGCCGGTCGATCACATAATAAGATAGAATACGATAATGAAAATAAATCATCATTAAAAAACAATTGGTAAAAATAAAGTGTCATCCGAAATAAATAAATACAAATTAGATCTTATAGTTGTTTACTACGGGTTTTGACAAGAATCAAGAATCAATAATAAGTAATTCATTAAACAAGAATCAATAATAAATAATTCATTAAACAAAAAAAGGTCTGGATAAGAATCAAAACAACAATCAATGATGATAATTAAACATTCAATAACCTAAAATTTCTAGTTTTGAATAAAAAAAACTGAAACTAACTTTGTTTTTTCTTTATAATCGTTGTTGGAGACTTGGAGTGTTTAAATTTGTATATTGCTTGGATTGAAATCGTCTCTGCGTGGGTTTTTTTCCTTGATCGTCGCCTACTCGTCTGGAAGAATGGAAAACATGATTTTTTTATCGTAGGTAGTTGTTAGAAGAAGGCCATGAGGGTTGGAACAAAATTGTAATCATCGTTGACTATTTGCGTGAGTTTCTTTCTAATTTTTTTTAATTAGATTAATACTAAATAGACTAGCTGGACTTTTAGGTTAAACCCTTAATAAATTATGGGTAACTTATGGGCTAGTTTGTTTTTTTTTATATATAATTAGGTTTAAATAGGGTTATGGGTTTAAAGTTAATTAACTTTTGGGTTTAATTAAATCTAATTTATGGGCTTAGTTATTAGAATTAATTAAATTTAAAAAAAAAGTTTATATTTTTTTTTCAAGGTTCGAGGTCAAATATTTTGTTTTTTAAATCAATAGGGTCAATCTCGAAAAAAAACTGGGGTCGTTTGGCCTTTGGGTAATATACTGCTACATAAAATTTGAAATTGAGTGGGGTCGGTTGACCCCAATTGCTTTCAACTACCTCCGCCAATGTACATGTGCAATAGCTCTATTTGTATTTACTTATAATTGAGATGTCTATTACAAAACCAATTTTAAGTAAAAAAAACAAAAATAGCTATATAAAGTGTTATACGTAGTGTTTTAAAAGATATAGTGAAAAGAAAAAAGAGATGTGGTTATGTGGTTAAAGTAATACAAATAATTGTTTATATGGTTTATGAAGTTCTCTACTTGAAAATGATTATGTATTTAACAGCCCTCTGTTTATAAAGTCGGGTCCTTTAATTTAAAAAAAACTTTGTATTTTTTATTTTTCAAGAATAGTTATATGTAATTAAAATATATATACTATTACAATAAAACTAATGTTTTCAATAGCATGATTAAGATGTATCCATTGAGTTCTCTTTGTGAGACACTCATACTTGTTCCGTTATAGCAAAAATCTTTTAATTTATTCGTCTTATTTGTGGATAAATGATTAAAATTATCAACACTAATTGTAGTTTACATAACTGAAGTTCTAAATATATGCATGGCGGCCCAATGGGCTTAGGCCATCAATCGCTTTAGGCCTTCATTTTCTTAAGGCCTTCGTTTTAAAAAAAATATTGTTATATATGTTAGAGGTATTTAGGCTTGGGCTGATTAAGAGTTAAGTCCATCAGAAAGAAAGAGGGAAAAGGAAAAAAAACACGGTGTAATTAAACTTGCCTTTAAAAATAGAAAAAAAAAATTATGTCTGAAACTGAAACATTTGCCAGGTCTTGAACAATGAAGCAGGTGTTTGGGATTACTTTTCAAACCTATATATTGACTTATTACCTTCTTTAAAAAGTCAATAAGTCAAAAGTTTGTTTAGATAAGGGTAGAAAAGTTGGTTTTTAAAGGGTGAAAAAGTTATAAGTTAAAATTAAGTGATGACTTAATTTTCCAAAAAGTTATAAATTGTTTCCAATAAGTAATCTCAAACACCCCCGAAGAAGCTTAAATCATTGAATCCACGCTCTAATCTTCCCTTCCGTGTTCCAAGAATCCGACGCTCTCATTCTCACCTTGTTCTTGAAATCTTGAATCTGCATAAAAGAGTTAAAAGGTAACCGTTTCTAATCTTGATTATATCACAAGTTTGTTGATTTTGCTTGAATGTTTGATTATATCATTCTACCCTAATTTGGAACATGATATTTGATACCAGGTTAATCTACTTATCTATAACTATATATTTAGACATTGGGTCATCTGCATCCATTTTGAGTTTTGATTTGCATGATGCAAATTTGTTTTCTTGATATATTATCTTGATGATGAAGATTTCCTCGTTAAAGCTTTGTGGTGTAAATGGTGACACTGATGTCTGTTATTTAAAAAATTAAAATTGATGGTCCCATCCCATGAAAATAAATTCTGTGATGTAATTGTTTTAGATTACTTTTGTGTTGGTGTTTACGGTCCCATACAACAAAGATAGGTAAATGCCTTGTTGTTTTAATCCAGTCAAATTTTATAATTCAAACTTCTATAATTCTTGGATGTCATAGTCCTTGTAGATTTTGTTTTCTAATTATATAACTTTGTTTTACTTCAATATAAACTAGATGGTTATATCCGCGCTTCGCGGCGGTGTCGGGCACATCATTAATAAAATTTAAACGTTGGCGTGACGGTAAAAATAATGTTAATAAAAGAAAAACATAAAACTAAATAATAAATAAGAAAAAAAACAAAATAACAAATTACCTGTTTGAGTCGTCAAAAACCATAAAAGCGAATACCGATACGGGTTCCGATAATACCAATACCGACAACGATTTATTCGCTCGTAATAGGTTCAGCTCGTCACGGTACGACAACGATAATGACACTCGCTATAGGCGATGATAAAAAAAATTGATTTTAAATACAAGAAGGAAAATATAAAAAAACAAACTTTTAAAATTGTAATTGTAAATGAAAATGTGGCACAAAACTAATGGAACATGCACTATTCTCGGCTCTATACTTAAATAATTTTTTTTTTATGAAAAAGACCACAATATTTTAGTTCGATTTAGACCCTTCAAAAGTTTGAATCGATGCTGATTTCTAATTACTTCTCAATAATCATGTTATATTTTTTTTTTAATTTGCAAGAAAATTGCAGCAAATATATGTAAATAGTAAGTTGAAGGATGGGGAATAGCGATCACGAGGGTCGTATGATGGATGTCATCTGATCTTATCAATCAAAATACCTCTTCAAGCAAGCCTCATGTGGGCCCCTTCTTTGACTTGTTCGTACAACTCAACTTAATAAAGTAACATATTTTTTTTTTATTTTTCAAAATGAAGTTATGGAGAGAATCTATTTTTATTTAATTATTTATTTATTGTTTCACTAATAAAACATTACTACTGCTATATACATTTACGAGTATACTAAACAGTTGACGTGACGCCTCCTAATTTATTATTTTCTTTTAAGTTTATAGGACCGAGTTTAGTTTTTTTTGAACGGCGAACATTGAATATTGTGACGTCGCATCCCCCGTCATATGGGAGAGCCTCGTCTAACTCCGGCCAATATGTTGTCTTAACCGAGCCCACTTGACGTCATAGTTGTAGAGCATTCAAGGAAAAATCACACCCAATACGGCCCCTTCCGGGCTTACGGGAGAGCCGAGACTCGAACCCTGGATCGGCGTGGGTAAAACCCAGCTGCATCAGCCTAAGAGCTACGCCTCAAAAGCATGCCTTAGAAAATAAAGAGGAGAGCAGGAATTGAACCTGAATCACAAAGAACACCAAGTCTCTTCCTTACCACTCCACCACCACCTCCTCATTGGCAGGATCGAGTTTAGTTTATATACAGAAGGGTTAGTGTGTTAAACCAAAACATTTGTGAAGCAAAGGACACAGGTTCGAACACTGCCCCACACCCCTTTGATGGTTTTTTTCCATAAATTTTCTTTCTAATTTTCGGTTTTTTTTCCTTTTCTATTTTTTCTTTTTTATTTTTTGGTTTTTTATTCCAACCACAATATATTTACTAAGTTTCGAACAAAACTAACCCATGTAATTAACTGTAAGATATTTTTAGTTTTTTTTTTTCACAAATACGTAAAATTTCTTTAAGTTCCGCACATAACGTTGCAACGTGTTTATTCATATATGTTTTACGTTAGTCAATGTTTTCGTTTTACTTAGTATAAATTTCCGAATATTATCAACGTTGCTTGACAAAAAAACGCAAGTTTACACCACAAGCTTTTCTTGTAAATTTCGACTCTTATATCAACGCTCACATCATAACATGCAAGCTTACGATCCACGCGTTTTCTTTTACGATGGTAAAAAATATTAAAGTTAACGTAACTAAAAAGACTGTATAAATCATCATCTTTATATTTATATCTCTATATAGAGATATGATTTGCACGTTAACCATGGGTGGCTATATGCTTTGTAAATTTAGGCTTCGGTCTAGGGCCCCCAAAATATTAGGGCCCCAATTTATAAGAAAAGAATTATATACATATATATGGTTACTAGGTTAAAATATCGTGTATTACACGGGTTAAATAAATAAAATGTTATATATTTAGTAATAAAAATTTTATATTTTTAAAAACCCGTGTAATACACGGGTTGAATAAACCAGTATATTACATCGGTTGAATAAAATATAATGTAATTTGTTAACAAACACATTTGTGAAAATATATTTTTAAAAAATGTAATTTGTCATGACAATTATAAGCTCTGTTAAATTAGTTTTTAAAATATATTTTTTTTTTCAACTGAGTATTATTTTTTTAATTTAATTGATAAATGTTAGTTCATATTAAGTTCATTTGATTGATGATATAATAGTTATTTATAATTAAATAATAAGTATTCGTAATTAGATTTATTAATATAAAGATTATTATTTAATAGGATAGAGAAATAGAAAATCTAATATTTAATAGGAGAGAGAGGCGAGAAAATAAAGATAAGAAGTAACTAAAGAGTGACACGTGTCCTGAAAAGATTTTCATTTATTAGACTAGTAAGATAAGATTTGTTTTCGTCCTAAAATGTCTAATCCTACTTTAATAAAAAAAAAAGATTTGGCCTAATGTTTTTATATACATAGCCTAATTCTACTTTTAAGAAGCTCATTTTTACTCCTACTCACAAAGAATCTTAGACCTGCTATTGTTTGTAATGATGATACTTGGAAATGGGCCCCGGATTTTTACTTTCATCTTAGGCCCCCAAAATGGTTGAACCACCTCTGACGTTAAAAAATACAACATATAATATTTTTTATTTGATAGAAGAAGCATAATAAAATGTTTAAGAATATTTCATAAATCTCTCTTCAAATTTGTATAATAACTTATTTACTTAGTAAAAAAACCATAATATCAAACATAACTATTTTTAATTTATAACATTTATATCCTTTTCTTAAAATTTACATTATTATATAAAAGTTTCGAGTCTAAAGTGAGAGAATGTTAAAGCAATCGTATTATAAATATAATAATGTCGTAAATATGAAATTTTATCTATTTTAAACTTTTATATATATATATATATATATATATATATATATATATATTTATTGGAGGAGTTTCAAATAAAAAAGTGTAATTTGGCTAAAAAATTTAAGAAGCAATCTTAGTCATCCATTTGCTAATAAAGGATGAGATTTAAATGGGGGAAAAAATAAGGTTGGAGAGGAATATTTGGAATAACCATTTTTGTTGACTTTTTTCAAGTTCCTCTCAATTTTTAAATTTTCATAACTTTTTTATATGACATTATTTTTTGAAAAAAATTACATCATAAAATCAAGCATCATAAAATATCAGTTTTCTTTTAAACCACAGCTCTGATACCAACTTGTAAGACCCCAACCCGGACATCCTACAGTTGGTTCTCATAACGGGTCGTTTTCATTAAAACACATTTATTGTATCTCAAAACTACAGCGGAAGTCTTTCTAAAACATTTATAACCATCTAATGTTATTAGGTTTACCTCACGAATGCCTGCAGACCGATCCGAGTAACGCCACTCCCAAGCCAAAATACGTCAATACACCTCATACCTACAAACAATCTAACGTACACACAAAGTCAGCTACGTTGAATGAGTTCTAATAGTTTAATTTAAATAAAAACCATCACATCAAGTTTTTCGGTTTAATTCACTCGGACCCTCCGGTCATTGTAAAATATAATTACACTTTATTAATGAATGACTAATCCCGTGTCACCCCATGACACCCCGTAATCGTTTATCACATAATACTCAACCCGTACTACCAACATACATAATAACAACCTTACCATCACAACAGCATAGACTCAACATACTATGCTAACAACTCGTATCCAAGAATACACATTGACCCGACTCTAGGTTAACACAACCTACCCTAGAACACTAACACATCCAACCTTAACCAAGGCTCTCATGAATAACTGACACGACTCTTATACACGTCACATCACAAGTCCTGATTCAACGGTCAGTCTAACTCTACACGTCACAATTCAACCTTATCGCTAAACCCTCGTCAGGGTTTCCCTCGTAAGGGTGATCAACACACCCCGAGCTCATCATTAACCTGTTAAATAATTGTCACCTTTGGTGACTTCCCGAAGGGACCCGTCCTCCACGATCCCGTTTGCCGTGCCACAAGGACAACGAAGCAAACCCGACACTTAAATACAAACACGTAATATCACACCTTATACACATAACTCATTAACTACACACACCTCACACATAACCCTAGAACAACATAGTTAATATTATAAATTCATTAGCATTTAATACAGGGCACGACCGTGCCCGTTCAGCCCTTAACACGTCACGCACTAACAACCTATATTCTTAACTCACACATACAATCATAGGCACTTGGCTTAAAACCCGACTCTTCCCGATCCACCCTTATTACGTCACATAATAATGACTCATACCCCTGATCTACCCTTATCACATCATTGACTCTACGACTCTTAACAATCATTTTATACTTGAAACATAACGGGTTAGAACCCGAAACCCTTAACATTATTAATTATATTAACACCACGTGAATGTATGTACGTTAACCCCAAAACAGTAAAACGTTTAAAAGAGGGGGATGTGAAACTCACCAATCACTGAGTCTGATCCCTTGCTCTGCAGCTCGTCTGTTCACGCTCGAAACCCAAACCTGACAAACGTACGATCACCCGATCAGAATACGTTCTAAACATGCGTTGAGTAACGTATAAGTAATTAAATAAATCCCGACACCCGTCTCGTCCGCTTAGCTTCCCGTCTTCACAAAACTCTAGTTCACGAGTTCACATGTACCCTAGTCGTTCTCATCTCATGCATGCAAAATCCTAACCCAAGAAACGTTCCCATGCAAAACCCGTGCTAGCTATAATCATCGATATCCCGGTTCATCGCCGCGCACCACCACCGTGCATGTCACCTCCACTTTCTTCATCGTGGACCAACCATGCACGTCCTCCCCGTTACCTCACCGTGACCAACCCTAATCAGCCAACATCATCTCCGTCGCCTCTAAACTCCTCCGTCACACACCGCCGTAACCGGACATCCACGCCGCATCACCTGTCCCGGCTAGAACACCCTTACGACACCTCTCCCTCTTCTCGGTCATCGGTCACCATCACCACCTGGTCATAGCCGTCGCTTTTGCTTAGCCACACCCATGACCGGTTGCCACCATGACAGCCTCCCGCTACACCGTGCTCTACTGCGCCTCACGCCGTCGTGAACCATCCCCCAGACCAGTGCTACCACCGGCTTCCATCGGGTTTCGCAGGAGCCTTGATCTTCTCTAGACACCGTAACCACTCTCTCCCGCCACCCTACTCAGCCGTTGTCCCGCTGCGTGCCACCTCCACGCTGTCGCCAATAGCTTCCGCCGCTGTCGCCGTGGACTTTGGCAGCCGTAGCCATCTCCCGACGTCACCTTCTTCCCGATAACCAAACATGTGAAACACAACAAGAGTATGATAAAGAATAAACGGATTTACCTTTAACGGAGTTTCTCCCGCCTGATACCCTCTCGTCGGAGCGTCCTCTGCCGGTTTTCCCCCTTGCGTCTTCTCCTGCTACCGTACTCCCTAGGTCGCTAATGACCTTGGGTTTTTCCCTTAGGTGGTATAAAACCATGGATAGTTCCATCTAGGCCCCCGTACTTCCATACTCGCACAATTTGATCTCGATGTTATGTTTAAATCGATTCACGGGTCCTCCGTATTTGCAAGTTAAATCCTTAAATTCCTAGAATTCATTAGCTTAGTCATTAACTAAACAAATCGGGTCATCCTCTGCCCGAACCATTAACCCGTGGATTCTCGGGATGTTATAAGTCTACCCCCCTTAAAAGAGGATTCGTCCTCAAATCCTGCGTCGGTACAAATCAACACAACTCATGCTTCCCATTCTTACTCGTGCGCACTAATCCTTTGGTGCATCCCGTTCTCATTCGTGCACGTATCGTCCTAATCGCTACTTTTCAACTTGGCCACCGACCTTGGTGTTCAAAGTCTTCTCCATTTCTCGTTCTCAACTTTGGGACTTATGGGTCTCGTCTACACATCCATTCGTTAATTACCCGCTTACTCATCCTGTTTTACCTGATTCGCTCACCACACTTATACCGTCACTCTTGCATAGCCCTGATGATCTCGTAATTCTGGCAGTCGTTCCCAAATAAAGCTCCGTTCCTTTCTTAATCAGGATCATTCGTCGTCCTTCTCATCTCGTACTCTAATCGTCATCCAGCGATGACTCCTCGAAATTCAGGCACCACTGCCCTGTTCATTAAGGTACTTCCCTTGTCCTCCTTTAATAATCTCTATGAGCTTGCGTAAAGCTCTTCTCGTCTCTATAGTCACAACGTGTCTCTCCCAGGACACTCCTTTACATCGTTATCATGCGTTCAGCACCCTTCATCAACAAGCACGTATTACTCAAACTAAGTCATTATCATCGGCTCCCGATGTTTTCTCCAAAATCTTCTCGCATCTCAAGCGTCCATCCAACACATTAGCCTCAACTGAGGTTCCACCGTAGGTCGTCTTTAGACCAGTCATACGTCTACCAACGTCGGTATTTCCTACCCAGTTTCTTACATGCAATTCTGCACTTATCCTTCCTTTGCTCCAGTTTCCTCGTCGTTGCTTTATCATTATTACACAATTACCAACAGCGCCTCATTTATCAAATGTGAACATGCAGCCCGTCTTGTCACCAGCCTCAGCCACACCTTGTCTAGTTCAGAGAGAACATTCATGCCCCTCTTGTATCCTTTATTGACAAAACTCTTCGTATGGACATATTCCATGGAGTCCCTATTGTCACTTCGTCCGCTTCGTGTCGAAGTCTCTAGCGTCGTCACCTTGATCTCGTCGTAACTACCTCCGATCAAGCGTCCACGTACGCTCTCATCATCAATTTTCAAAGCTCCACCCATTGGCTTCGTGCTCCGAATTCCTGAGATATAAGCATAGGCATCTCATAAGAGCACCCCGACGATCATCTAGAAAGTCGTCAAACTTATTGCATCAAATTGATATATCATCGTTGCACAAATCGTCAAGATAAAAAAAACTAAACTTGAGCACACCGATCACTCGTCCTATACACGACTAAGCGTGTACTACAAGGACATAGCATAACTACCGGACGTACGATGTACTACATGTGTACTAGTAACCCCACCTTCTAACTCACACAAAGTGCACACAACTAGCTAAACCTGGGTAAATTTTTATGCATACAATACGACCTCGCCCTTTATAAACACACAAACTCTTGAACTCTACCTTCTATTCATTATAACGGTAGCTCCTGCCACACGTCATCACATATTCACATGTAATTCACACGGTCTCACCCCTACAGGTAGTATTAATGATTTAAGGCAACAGACTACTCAATCTAGACACAAGTCAACACCCTACACATTCACACTCATAATATTTATAAGCATACTCACTCCACAGGACCCCGCCCTGCATATTCACGCAAGATGCAACGCACCCATTACACTTCAAACCATCACCCATAACACACAGGTGATACTATCATACGACCTTTGACACGGACCAATTCAAAATTCACGTTCATGTATATTCACGTTTATACAAATCTACTCACACCATCTAATCAACCACGTTTTAGTATCACAACAAAATCACATCTTAATTCCAACTCACGTCATTTAGAATGCAATCACACAGTCACACCATACACACATATTCACCTATTTTAAACACAATCATACGTCGTTGCGAACACAATTATTGTTAACCACGTATAAATCACATCACGACAAAGCAAAACTCAATATAAAAACCAAATAGTCAACATTCCAGTCAAACACCGCACCACATAAGCATCTAATCAGTTAAAACATTAAGTCATCCCGCAATATCTCGTGACAACTGTCACTACTACCGATCACTCAAAAATCAACTATCTCGAAGCGTGCTCACAAAGTTGTTACTTGACTACCTCAGGTGCATCTGCTGCATCCTCCTCTGGTTCTTCCTCATCGGATCCTGGATCAATCACCGTATTCTCTTGAAATAGAACTCTCTTAGTGGTCACACGCGGTTGATTCTTCAGCCACGCAGGTCCACATCCAGGAGGGAAATCATGTACAACCGACACCGATCTCCTTCTCTGCTCCGTCTTTCCAATCACCGCTCCACGCGGTATGTCGACGACCAAAGATCTAGTCACACTTGGCACGAAAAGCACCAACATCATCCCACCTCACCATCAGCTCTATCTACGGAAGTCGTCGACTTGACCTGTCAATCTACATTCCTCTTAGTAGGAGTTCCACGCTTGCTCGACCTCGTACGCTTTGACTTAGCCACCTAATCCTAATCAAGATAGAAAGCTAGAGTGATTACTATGGGCACAAATTCAGAATATGAGAGTAATCATCGACTGCAAAATCACAGTGCAATTTGGTGGTCCACATCACTGCTCGGATTCTAAACCTCTCCCATCATACCCACACTAACTTTCTACCTTCATTCACCCCGAATGCACAGGCATCTCACATAACTCACATAGCACATATCAATAATCTAACAAACAGTCATATTCATCACAATACATACCACACAAGGTTATACAGAACATCATTAAAGCACGTCAACAAACCAAACTATCCCACATAATCACAATCAATGCAATTCTACAGTACTCAAATCACCAAAACATAATCCCAGTTAATCGTACCGTCTACTCCACGTAGTTCTACCTACTACTACAGCACATAGCACACATCATGTTCCCACACAGAACCATAAACCACTTACTCACGCCAATCGCTTTACCTAGTGTAACACTACACAATTGCAATTAATAATTAATGCTTAACTCGAAAGACGTACCTCTTGGCTCGCAGTTAATCGTGCTAGCATTCGTTTCACCCTCGTCCCATTTTCGGTTTAAATTAAAGTATTTTATTTGTTTAAAAATACCAGTTTTCTCTTAAACCACATCTCTGATACCAACTTGTAAGACCTCAACCCGGGCATCCTACAATTGATTCTCATAACAGGTCATTTTCATTAAAACACATTTATTGTATCTCAAAACTACAGCGGAAGTCTTTCTAAAACATTTATAACCATCTAATGTTATTAGGTTTACCTCACGAATGCCTGCAGACCGATCCGAGTAACGCCACTCCCAAGCCAAAATACGTCAATACACCGCGTACCTGCAAACAATCTAACGTATACACAAAGTCAGCTACGTTGAGTGAGTTCTAATAGATTAATTTAAATAAAAACCATCACACCAAGTTCTTCGATTTAATTCACTCGGACCCTCCAGTCCTTGTAAAATATAATTACACTTTATTAATGAATGACTAATTTCGTGTCACCCCATGACACCCCGTAACCGTTTGTCACCCAAGACTCAACATGTACTACCAACATACATAATAACAACATTACCATTACAACAGCATAGACTCAACATACTATGCTAGCAACTCGTATCCAAGAATACACATTGACCCGACTCTAGGTTAACACAACCTACCCTAGAACACTAACACATCCGACCTTAACCAAGGCTCTCACGAATAACTAACACGACTCTTATACATGTCACATCACAAGTCCTGACTCAACGGTCAGTCTAACTCTACACGTCACAATACAACACGTCACAATAACACAAACTCAAACACAGTAACTATAACTAATCATTAGCATGCACATTAACACTTATATATACGCATGCAAACACATACCTTATCGCTAAACCCTCGTCAGGGTTACCCTCGTCAGGGTGATCAACACACCCCGAGCTCAACATTAACCTGTTAAATAATTGTCACCTTTGGTGACTTCCCGAAGGACCCCGTCCTCCACGATCCCGTTTGCCGTGCCACAAGGACAACGAAGCAAACCCGACACTTAAATATAAACACCTAATATCACACCTTATACACATAACTCATTAACTACACACACGTCACACATAACCCTAGAACAGCATAGTTAATATTATAAATTCATTAGCATTTAATACAGGGCACGACCGTGCCCGTTCAGCCCTTAACACGTCACGCACTAACAACCTATATTCTTAACTCACACATACAATCATAGGCACTTGGCTTAAAACCCGACTCTTCCCGATCCACCCTTATTACGTCACATAATAATGACTCATACCCCTGATCTACCCTTATCACACCATTGACTCTACGACTCTTAACAATCATTTTATACTTGAAACATAACGCGTTAGAACCCGAAACCCTTAACATTATTAATTATATTAACACCACGTGAATGTATGTACGTTAACCCCAAAACAGTAAAACGTTTAAAAGAGGGGGATGTGAAACTCACCAGTCACTGAGTCCGATCCCTTGCTCTGCAGCTCGTCTGTTCACGCTCGAAACCCAAACCTGACAAACGTACGATCACCCGATCAGAATACGTTCTAAACATGCGTTGAGTAACGTATAAGTAATTAAATAAATCCCGACACCCGTCTCGTCCGCTTAGCTTCCCGTCTTCACAAAACTCTAGTTCACGAGTTCACATGTACCCTAGTCGTTCTCATCTCATGCATGCAAAATCCTAACCCAAGAAACGTTCCCATGCAAAACCCGTGCTAGCTATAATCATCGATATCCCGGTTCATCGCCGCGCACCACCACCGTGCATGTCACCTCCACTTTCTTCATCGTGGACCTACCATGCACATCCTCCCCGTTACCTCACCGTGACCAACCCTAATCAGCCAACATCATCTCCGTCGCCTCTAAACTCCTCCGTCACACACCGCCGTAACCGGACATCCACGTCGCATCACCTGTCCCGGCTAGAACACCCTTACGACACCTCTCCCTCTTCTCGGTCATCGGTCACCATCACCACCTGGTCATAGCCGTCGCTTTTGCTTAGCCACACCCATGACCGGTTGCCACCATGAAAGCCTCCCGCTACACCGTGCTCCACTGCCGCCTCACGCCGTCGTGAACCATCCCCCAGACCAGTGATGCCACCGGCTTCCATCGGGTTTCGCAGGAGCCGTAATCTTCTCTAGACACTGTAACCACTCTCTACCGCCACCCTACTCAGTCGCTGTCCCGCTACGCGCCACCTCCACGCTGTCGCCAACAGCTTCCGCCGTTGTCGCCGTGGACTTTGGCAGCCGTAGCCACCTCCCGACGTCACCTTCTTCCCGATAACCAAACATGTGAAACACAACAAGAGTATGATAAAGAATAAACGGATTTACCTTTAACGGAGTTTCTCGCGCTCGATACCCTCTCGTCGGAGCGTCCTCTTCCGGTTTTCCCCTTGCGTACTCCTTCTACCGTACTCCCTAGGTTTCTAATGACCTTGGGTTTTTCCCTTAGGTGGTATATAAACCAAGGATAGTTCCATCTAGGCCCCCGTACTTCCATACTCGCATAATTTGATCTCGATGTTATGTTTAAATCGATTCACGGGTCCTCCGTATTTGCAAGTTAAATCCTTAAATTCCTAGAACTCATTAGCTTAGTCATTAACTAAACAAATCGGGTCATCCGTCTGCCCGAACCATTAACCCGTGGATTCTCGGGATGTTATAAGTCTACCCCCTTAAAAGAGGATTCGTCCTCGAATCCTGCGTCGGTACAAATCAACACAACTCATGCTTCCCATTCTTACTCGTGCACCCTAATCCTTTGGTGCATCCCGTTCTCATTCGCGCATGTATCTGACCTTAACTAAGGCTCTCATGAATAACTGACACGACTCTTATACACGTCACATCACAAGTCCTAACTCAACGGTCAGTCTAACTCTACACGTCATAATAACACAAACTCATACACAGTAACTATAACTAATCATTAGCATGCACATTAACATTTATATATACGTATGCAAACACATACCTCATCGATGCACCTTCGTCAGGGTGATCAACACACCCCGAGCTCATCATTAACCTGTTAAATAATTGTTACCTTTGGTGACTTCCCGAAGGACCCTGTCCTCCACGATCCCGTTTTCCATGCCACAAGGACAACGAAGCAAACCCAACACTTAAATATAAACACATAATATCACACCTTATACATATAACTCATTAACTACACACACCTCACACATAACCCTAGAACAACATAGTTAATATTATAAATTCATTAGCATTTAATACAGGGCACGACCGTGCCCGTTCGTCCTTAACACGTCACACACTAATAACCCATATTCTTAACTCACACATACATTCATAGGCACTTAGCTTAAAACCCGACTCTTCCCGATCCAGCCTTATTACGTCAAATAATAATGACTCATACCCCTGATCTACCCTTATCACACCATTGACTCTACGACTCTTAACAATCATTTTATACTCGAAACATAACGGGTTAGAACCCAAAACCCTTAACAATATTAATTATATTAACACCACGTGAATGTACGTGAGTTACCCCAAAACAGTAAAACGTATAAAAGAGTGAATTAGAAACTCACCAGTCACTGAGTTCGATCCCTTGCTCTACAGCTCGTCTATTCACGCTCAAAACCCAAACCTGACAAACGTACGATATACGTTCTAAACATGCGTTGAGTAACGTATAAGTGTTTAAATAAATCCCGACACTTGTATCGTCCGTTTAGCTTCCCGTCTTCACAAAACTCTAGGTCACGAGTTCACACGTACCCGAGTCGTTCTCCTCTCATGCACGCAAAATCCTAACCCAAGAAACGTTCCCATGCAAAACCCTTGCTAGCCATCGTCACCGATATCCAGGTTCATCGCCACGCACCACCACTGTGCACCATCGTGCATGTCGCCTCCACTTTCTTCATCGTGCCTTACCATGCACGTCCTCCCCGTTACCTCACCGTGACCAACCCTAACCAGCCAACATCATCTTCGTCGCCTCTATACACCTCCGTCCCACACCGCCGTAACCGGACATCCCCACCGCATCACCTGTCCCGGCTAGAACACCCTTATGACACCTCTCCCTCTTCTCGGTCATCGGTCACCATCACCACCTGGTCATAGCCGTCGCTTTTGCTTAGCCACACCCATGACAGGTTACCACCATGACAGCCTCCCGCTACACCGTGCTCCACTGCCGCCTCACGCCGTCGTGAACCATCCCCCAGACCAGTGCTGCCACCGGCTTCCACCGGGTTTCGCAGGAGCCGTAATCTTCTCTAGACACCGTAACCACTCTCTCCCGCCACCCTACTCAGCCGCTGTCCCGTTGTGCGCCACCTCCACGTTGTCGCCAGCAGCTTCCGCCGTTGTCGCCGTGGACTTTGGCAGCCGTAGCCACCTCCCGACGTCACCTTCTTCCCGATAACCAAACATGTGAAACACAACAAGAGTACGATAAAGAATAAATGGATTTACCTTAACGGAGTTTCTCCCGCTCGATACCCTCTCGCTGGACCGTCCTCTTCCGGGTTTTCCCCCTTGCGTCTTCTCCTGCTGCCGTACTCCCTAGGTCGCTAATGACCTAAGGTTTTTCCCTTAGGTGGTATATAAACCATGGATAGTTCCATCTAGGCTCCTGTACTTCCATACTCGCACAATTTGATCTCGATGTTATGTTTAAATCGATTCACGGGTCCTTCGTTTTTGCAAGTTAAATCCTTATGGCGGCGGTGTGCGTCTTCCACGGCAACGCGGTAACGAACCAAAATCTGGGTTTCGTTTTTAAATAAATAAAATATTCTAATAAGTATTATGGTGAAAATAATATATTTGAAATAAGTTGAAACAAGTGGGTTTCAAGTTAGTAATGGAGTTATGTTAGGTTTTAACTAATTATGGAATGAAATGGGTGAAATAAAAGTTGAGGGACCAAAAGTGTAAATGGCAAAACTCTGCCATTTTGACTAGTGGAAAGTCAAAATTGAACTCATTTTTGAGTTGGGGTCGTTTGGGAGCAAGAGAAAAAAGGAGAAAATCGATTGTGGAGCTAAATCGTGCGTTTGAACTCGGATTTGTGAAGGTTTTGGATCACACAACACCTTCATAACATCAAGTAAGTGATTATCTTCCTTTGATTTCACTTTTGAATGTGTTAGTGAAATACGAAAATGTTGAATGCATGTGGTTAATTGGTGTTAGATTGTGGATAATCTATCTAAACTAAAGGTAAAGAGTGGTGATTAACATCATAGAACCCTTTGATTATGAGAAGTTAGGGTTCATATGGTGAAAATTGGTGTGTTTGGATCATGATGCTAGAATGTTGAATTAGTGATGATTAAGTGTTTAGGTGGTATTAGAAACTTGAATGAACACAAATTTGACCTAATAAAAGCTATTGAATGAGAAATTAGTGTCAAGGTATTGGAAAGAAAACTCAATTAGGTGAGTTGGAATTGAAAAAGGGTGTTTGGTTATGGGAATAACCCAAACGGGTCAGTTTGGGTTGGAAATGGAAATTGGGTTGTGGACTCAATTGTAATGTGATTATGTATGTATGTTAGATTACTAAACTAGGTGTATATGTTTAGGTAATCACTTTGCAAAGCTAGAAGGTGGTGCAGGATCTTCTAACTCAAAAGGTAAGTGTCTTTGCACTTACTTAGTAATGTTGATAAATGGGTGGTATATATGATATGTGTGCATACTATGTGTTGAAATGAATGGGTAAGATTATACATGAACTAGTATGTGAAAATGTATGAATGTAGTTATAGTGATAAAACTATAATGGTCATGTGCAAATGAATGAATATGGTTATAGTGGTAATACCATAATGGTTATGTGGAAAAGAATGAATGTAGTTATAGTTGAATGCTATAATAGATATGTGCATGAATGAATGTAGTTATAGTGTAATACTATAATGGATATGTGTGAATGAGGTTATGATCTAAGAATCATAATGGATATGAGGTTATGATCTATGAATCATAATGAGTATGAGGTTATGATCTATGAATCATAATGGATATGAGGTTATGGTTAAAATACCATAATAGATATGAGGTTATGATTTAAGTATCATAATGGATATAAGGTTATGGCCTAAGTCCTATAATGGATATGGAAAGTTGTGTTATGAATGAAAAATGAAAAGAATGAAACTTGTAGTGGAATTGCAAGTGTTAAGAATCTTATTTGACTATTTGGGTGCAAACAGGTCAAATGGGTGGAAACAAGTAGTAATTACTTGTTTGATATGTTTATCTTCATTACTAACGGTGATATGTTTATGTGGTTATATAGGAAAAGCTCCGATGTAAGTCGAAGTCAAGTCCGAGGCGTTGAAGGATTCTCGTATGCAATTTTTTTGGTATTTTGGGGATTTAAAGGAAAATCATTGAAATGTGGTATAAAATGATACTTAAACTATGTTTTTAAGTGTAAATAAATGATGGTTGAATGTTGGTCAAATACCCAAGTGTTGAGGGTTTTTGGTTTCATGTTGATATGGTGAAAACTTGAAAATTTGGCTAAGTGTTGAAACTGGGAGAAAAAGTAAACTTTCTGTTTACTGGGTAAGTTCGCGCCACGCGAAGAATGGAAGGAGGTTCTTCGCGCCACGCGAAGAACCAGAAATCCGGCCTTTATATTTTGACCCTCTTCGCGGCACGCGAAGATGGCAGATTAGTTTTTCGCGACACACGAAAGGTAAAAAAAAATTATTGGGATAATAGCTTCCGCATGTTTAAATGTTTTATTAATTGGTTTTCCAATTAAGGGTGTTACAAACGCCGCCACCGCCACTACGACGACGCACGACTTCATTTTACGGCATCCTAGCGCCGTGGTTTAGGTGTGCAAAATCCGACCGTTTTTTTTTATCGTTGGAGGCCATGGTATGTGTGTGGCTTGGTATGACTTCATGGCATGGGTGCCCCCACATCTGAGGTTTCTTGTGCCTTCAAATCATGTCACTGTGTCATTGGTGGGTGTGTGGCTTGGTTTTGTGGCTTAGGTGTCCCTCCACCCTTATAAATAATTTGATCAGGTCTTATAAATAATTGATAAAATAACATGAAATTATTTATTTATACCAACTAATTTAAATATATATATATATGGAGTAAAGATATGTCGTAAAAATGAAATTAGGTGTTTTTCCATGGCTCGTAATAGAAAAATAATACACAAACTAGATGGTTTTCCTCACACGCGTTGCACCTGGAATTTTGCAAAGATCCCAAATTTCAAAACGCGAATAATAAACCGACCGGAAAACCAAAAATTAGTTAACCCGAGTCACTTGGAAAGAGGAGACGCCACTTCACACACGCTTTACCAACTCCACTAAAAGGTTGTTTGGTATTTAACGTACGTGGACCGGATTGTTTTATCAAGGGAAAAAAATTCTCTTTTTCAAAAAAAAAATAATAATCACCATTTGTCAAATAAAAATATAGTAATGTTGCTAAGTGTTCTCCTTTCATATTTATTGTTCCTAAAGGTTTTGTTTTAATATAGAGTATATTATAATAATTGACATAAACAAATAAGTTATTTCAATTATTATTTTAACTTAATTAAATAATTTAGTAAACACAATAAAATTAAATTAAATAATCAAATAATTCTGAAATCAAATTAAACTAAACGATTAGTAAAAAAAAAAGACCTAAAGAATTCGCTACTGAAATAGGAAAAAAAAAGACTTGCAAGTTATAAAGAAGTGAAGAACCGAACTATTGTAGAGGAAGAGAGTTGAAGTGATCAGACGAAGAATCGGGTAGTAAATGATTAAACTAAATAAATTGTAAAAAAAACCGAATTAATGTTTTATTGTTGCATCCGCAAATGCTAAATACCCAAACAAGGGAAAATTACTAGTTTTACACTTCTATGTTGTAACTACTAAACAATGCGCACGATGGAGACTACAGGAGCGGATTCACGTCTTGCTCAGGGGTGGTGAGGCATCCGCTGAGATGAGTCTCAAGAGTATAAAATTTTTTAATTTCTTTCAAGACACCTTCTTAAATATTTGAGACCCACCTTTTATGAAATGAATTAGTAACAAACCTTGAAGAGAGAGGATAGGAGTTATAGAAGTTCAGAGATTTTTTAGGGAATATGTTGAAGATGATGGAGTGGATAGTTGAAACAAATTAATGTATATTTCATATTAACACCCTTTTTATTTAAGTAAAGTTGTAAAATATACCTTTTAGTTTTATTTGAATTTTAAAAAATCTTCTATTTTAACATTTCATATTAAATATTAAACATAACTAATTAAATGGACTAGATAAATAATGTGGTTTTTTTTGTTAGATTAGTCAATTGATTTAAAAATATTTTTTTTTGTAAAATTTTAAAAGTTTTAACCAAAATTAGACGGTTTTCTTTTGGTGTGGAAGATGAATTTACATTGAATTTTATCAATAAAATTCACATTTATTATTTAAACGCATTTGTGAAAGATGTAACCAACTTAATTATATATATGAATAATTTTAAAATATTGTTAATTAAATACATATGATTTTTTTTTACCCGGTCCATTTTGACCCAATAAGTTTTTGCATCTGCTGACAAAAATTCTTGCATCCGCCACTGTCAGTGCATGGCCACACTTGTGACAGACGTCCGATGAATTATGTAGCAGAAGCGGGCAAGCGCCAGGCACAAGTAGTTAAAAGAACCAAGTTCTAGTTTGACGCAATTTGTTTACACCCTTTTACGTGTGACATCCGAAATTCCCCACTAGCATGCTTGGGCTAAATAAACGAAAGGGAAGGATGGTGGGCTCATGGTAGCGGGTTTGGGCCGAATGGGTGGAGGGGGTGATGGGTTTATACCCTAGTGTCAAGGAGCATCCACCATTCCCCCAAAACCACTAAGTTCGTCCAGAGAGAGGAGATTTCTAGAGAGAGAAAGTCAAGATTTGCTCCCAAAAGTTTTAAGATTGCTTCAAATATGTTTTTCCAGTGATATTGAGCAAAAATACATGAAGAAACCTCGTTTTAGAAGTAAGAATCGAACCTGAATCTCTGTTTTCTGTTTGAAATGAGTTTTGGGTAAAATTAGGGTTTTAATCTAAAAAACAAGAGTTTTACGTGTTATTGGCCAAGTAAAGACCAGATCTAGCTTCACGAAAGCTATATAAACGTTTTGGACGTAAAAAGTTGCAGTCTTGGATAAAAAACAAGGTTGTTTTACTTTGGTGTTCATGTGACGACATTGGATGCAACACTAATCGAGGAAAAAGGAAGGGGTGGGCGCGATGCCCAAGGTGTGCCAATGATTTATGACAAGTGTAATTGGTGACACTAATAGTGTCGCCTCAGTCATTTTGGCGACACTAAGTCCAGAACACAAGTTCCGACGCCAAAGATTATGTGTCTAGCGACACCGAGTGTGAGACAACACTGAGTGTTAAGCAACACTGTGCGTGACACTACTCAGATTAATTTGATAGTTTTCGCGTGTTAACTCTTATGCAGATCGTCTACCAAGTGAGCTAACTTAGGCCTTTCGTTCTGAGTTAGTTATCCGACGACCAAGTGTGATCTAAACCCCCTTTTATGCATGCTTTTGGGGTGGTGTGCATACTGTGTGTTTATTATAAAAGTGTATTAATAAAGATAAGCGTGTAAAGTATTTACCATAATTATGTGTTTGTAAATGAAAGAAAAGTGTTTTCTATAAATGTGTGCTAGTAAACGAATGTGAAGGAAGGTTTTAAAGTAGAGATTGAAAAGAGGCAAGACATGTGTTTAAAGAATGGTTTTAATAAATTAAGAAAGTAAATGTTTTAAGAAATCATTACATTGTCTAAGTCTGAGAAAGGGAAGGAAAGGGTTCCTTTGGGAACAAGTGCTAGGACATTTACAGTCTATGCCCCCTCTATAAGAGCCTTTGTGATTCGCTAACAGTTGTACAATTGGTTCTGTGTGATAAGGAGTAACAACGGTTACTCATGGGGTAAACGTAACCCCATTCTATGAGATAAGCTAAGTGTGTTAAGTCAGCATCATGGAAGTCTTCATGATAAAGACCTTACGAACTCTTCATGGATGGTCGTCATGAACGTTGTGTAGATTCGTGGACTGTCGTCATGTAAGATAGTAACTAGTGTGAATTGAAGGATGGGGTATTGTCACACCCGTAACACAGGACAGTCATTTACCAGAGTAGTACCTCCAACAGATATGTTCCCATGTAAGAGCGACGGGTCTAGGAGAGATTTATACACCGCTCTTTCCTAGACAGAACATTCCGTTCGTCGGATAACTAGATACCGGTTGAAGGTCGCCTTCTAGTTACAGTGACGTTGATACCAAAAACACACAGCGGAAGACTTACATCATAACTTTCTTTTTATTTCATAACATAAAGTTTGTACAGTAGAGACTGACTAGCAAAATACAACATAACAAACTTTAGACCTATAGCTCACGAAGAATCATTCCAAACACTCATGCCTTATGGTCACCCAGGGACCTGCCCTTAGTCATTCCCATTTCCAACATCTGTACATCTCCTGGAATGCCAACTACCAGCTAGGATTCACCCGTGCTCAAAAACATTTGAAAACATTTTGGATCAGCTTACGCTGGTGAGTTCATAAACAAAATCATCTTTACGTGTATCCCTGATAAAGGATGAAGGCCTCGCATGGGTCTTACAACCATCCCTTCCAATCCATCACCCAGAATCGCCCTTAGATTCCCGGGTCTACAACAAACATATATACAGGAACCTTACGGCACGCTGGTCCCATATGTACCAGATCTTAAACAAGAGGATCAGTCTTGTCCTTAGGTCCCACCCCAATCATGGCCATAATAAGTACTTATTATAGGATATATGCACGGATAGTATTGGGATCTCAGATACAAAATCATTTACAAAACATTTTATAGAGAACAGTTCAAAGGAACTCACCTCAAACAGAATCTCCTCCTGTGTTGAATATAACTATCAATACTTCAACAGAACCCTAGATCATATCTGACATTATCATAATCAATATCCCTATCTTAGGTTTATACGAAGAAACCTCAGGGTGTTTAGAAACCTTACCTTGGAACTATTTACGGTAGTTTTTGGACGAATTGCGAGAAACCGGACTTTCGGGAGTGGATCAGAATCTCGGGAATAGAACTACCAGAGCTTAAGTGTGTGTTTGTGAAGGTGTGAGTGTGTGCAAAGTGAAGAAATCGATCCATCTATTTATAGGGTGAAATCAGCCCCATGTCGGACCGACATCCAGGAGCATATCAGACTGGCATCCCTTATGTCGGTTTATTTGACTTCGCGCACACACGTCGGACTGTTATTCAAACCATATCGGTCCGACATCAAGGTGAGTCATCAACTGAGTCATGGGACACGTGTTGCCATCCTATTCCTTGCTTCCTCAACACATATCGGACCAATATGGGGTAGGATATCGGTCCGATATCCACCTCATTCTCATAAAAAAATTTTAAGTCCCTCAACTTTGAAAACTTACGGTTTAACCCCTGGACTTTGACTTTTGATACTTTTTGGTCCTTATTTCACTTGAAATTATCTGGGTGTTACAGGTATTCATTCCATTGACAGTAGTCATGGATGGTACTGACTTGAACAAACAGTGTGTGTGTGTGTGTGAAAGCAGATTAGACATAATAATGTATGACTTGAAAAGAAAAGTGTGTAAATGTTATGCCCTTACCGGCAAGTGCGACAGTGTGTGTAAATCATTCTTCTTTTATTAAATCGTGTTAATGTGTGTTTTATGTAAAGCTAGTACTCGCTTAGCGTTAACTGACTTTTAGTATGCAAATCAGGTTAAGTGTAGGTACAAAGATAGCTCATTGATTGCTTGGCTGGCAGTGAAGAGTTACCAAGTACCGAAGATTCATGGCATCCCGAGTGATTGAATTGAAAGTTGTAATAGATGAAACACTTGTTTAAATCTTTTGATTGGTTAACATTTATGTGATGTAATGGCCTTAAATTCCAGTGTTATAAATGCATTTAAAGTTTAAGAATTGTTTGTTAATAAATAAATCCAACAAACGAGTCTTTCTAGATTTGGGGCCTTACATTGCGATAGCTACTTTTATGGTTTCTTTTATTTTTTTGATATTAAAGAGATTCTTTAAAAATAAATCGATTAGAGTATTTAAAAATGTTGAAAGTTTAAACCTATCCTATTGAAATTCTCGTAGTCTTGTTTTTTTTTTCAATTAACCTTCAACGACAGTGTGTTCAAAAGACAATGTTTTCATAATTAAACCTAAATCAAACAATTTTACTGGTCCACTAGTCAGGTAGAGTCATGAATACAGGAAACCCGATAAAATTATGTTTCTTTTGTTTTTTCTATGTACGTGTATGTAAGTGTAACTTTTTGGATTTTTTTTTGGATTCTTTGAAATGAAAACATATTGTCACTAATCTGATTATAGATGGGATCTACTAATAAGACACGGGAATTGCTAACCAAACATGGAATGATACGCTTCGTATAGGACAATATGGGGTGTATAGGGCTTCACAATTTTCAACGTCAAACAACATCATTCACCCGGTCATTTCTAATCCTTATATGCCTCGTATAAGACAATACGATGCAGTTTAGGGTACGATGTAATATCAACCATCACATCACTATACGCTGCGTATAGCGCTATACGCGGCATATAATGATATGATGGTTGACTAGTTGCAGAATGTACTATGTACCCTAAACTGCATCGTATTGGTCTATACGCCCACTATACGTTGCATATAGTGCTATACGTGGCATATAGTGATGTGATGGTTGACTAGTTGCAGAAGGTAAATCGTACCCTAAACTGCATTGTATTGTTCTTTACGACGTATATAACTCAAAAAAAAATTCTATTTAACCTTCTGCTTTCTCATTTGAACGATACGTTCAAAAACAATTTTCTCATAATTGCTCAAAAAACTCAAGTATTCGGACGAGTCATTGGAAAACAACCTGAAAAGTTCTGACGTTCATGCTGGGCACGGGACATGGCCGGTAGATGTGAATTAGGAGGAGATCTTGTCCGATGTTCGTTCTAATAATCGGGTAAGGCTTCCAGATTTGCACGAGCCACTAAGCAATCCCGAGTTCGTATACGGTGAACCCTCTTACCCATCACAACACACTAACGAGTTCGTATACGGCGAACCCTCTTACTCGACCCAACCCACTAACGATTTCATATACATTGAACCATCTTACCCGACACAACCCACTAACGATTTCGTATACGGTGAACCTTCTTACTCGACACAACCCACTAACGAGTCCATATACGTTGAACCATCTTACCCGACACAACCCATTAACGATTTCGTATACGGTGAACCGTCTTACTTGACAAAACCCACTAACAAGTTCATATACGGTGAACATTCGTACGAAGAACAAACCAATACAATCGTGTCATATGAAATTGACCAGGTATAGCATTCCTACATATATACTTACATATAGTTTCTTGTTGCAGAACTTTAACCATACCGTTGTTGCAGAGTTTTCAGTCTCGTGAAGAGTTGGTGGATTGGGTTGTAAGCAGGGGACGTGAGAATCGTCACGTCATTGTCACCTTACGATCGAGAAAAAAAGGTGACGACCCGTCGACACCGGTTATCAAGTTATGGCTTTGTGTAGCCGTCATGGCGAACGCAAGTCTACATCCACGGCTAGACGTGCTGGTAGCAAGAAAACGGGTTGTCTTTTAAAATTGGAAGGAGAGTACGAAGAAAATAGTCATGCTCGGAAGTTAACGGTGACGGATGACAGTCATAACCACGATCTGACTCAACATCTTGAGGCGCACTCGTTTGCCAAGAGACTGTCTCAATTGGAATACCTTTTGGTGGCGAAGGTGTATTCGCAAAACATGTTGCCACAAAACATTATGGCAACCATAAGGGAACAAAATCCAGATAGCAGGTGTACTAAAAAGACATTTACAATGCGATACATAAGATAAAAAAACGTAACGAGAGTCGGTATAACGCCAATGCACGTTCTAGAAAACCTGCTTTCTTCTAAAAAGTACGTCTATTATACTCGGGAGGATCCCGCCACAAATGTTGTGGAGTAGGTTTTCTTTGTTCATCCAAAATTGTACGAGATGTGGATGTGCCTAGGGACTGCCGTGGACCAGGGGTTTCTTCAGGAGGTCGGCAAGGAAGAGCGAGCCAGGGCCATTATCGGTCACAATACGCCTTGGGATCGTTTGTTTGAGCTTGCGTTTACGGAGATGTATAGTAAGGCCGTTGTCGAGTTTCTTTCGACGTTCACTGATTGAAGTCGTTTGGTTGGTCAAAAAAATAATAAAAAGGTAAGTGGAAAGTCGAGTCGTCTCCACAAGTAATTGGTGGAAAGAATAAATTGGTTTAGTTTAGCAAATTCTTTTGATTAAAACTCAAATTAAATAAAGAATGTAACATCTGTTGTAAACTATATTATATATGAGCAATATAGAGAGAATGAAGATATGATGGGGGAAGCTTTTCTCTTTTTGACACCCTTGAAAGAATCCAAATGCCTCTTTATATAGGCTACTACATAAATTCAAACTAAATGTAAGATGAGAGTTAATCCTATGAAGAGTCACCATGATTGCAAATATAAATGTGGAGAGTCATAATTAAGATGACATTCATAACACTCCCCCTTGACTATCCACATAATAAAATACTATTTTATTTTAATACACACTTGGTGATGTTGCCTCATTAAAAACCTTGCTAGGAAAACCCAGTGGGATAAAACCATAGCTAAGGGAAAAAGAGTGCAACTTGTGTATTTCTCCCCCTGATGCTTATTAGTTAAGCTCCTTGATTTGACGCATCCCGATCCCGTGAACCAATTTCTTGAATGTTGATGTTGGAAGTGATTTGGTAAACAAGTCTGCCAAATTTTCACAAGAGCGAATCTGTTGGACTACAATATCACCATTCTTTTGTAAATCATGTGTAAAAAAAAACTTTGGTAAAATGTGTTTGGTTCGGTCTCCTTTGATGTATCCTTCCTTAAGTTGTGTAATGCATGCTGCGTTATCTTCATGTATTATTGTTGGTTCCTTATTCTCTGAAGAAATGCCACAAGAGCCATTAATATGTTGTATTACATTCCTCAACCAAACACATTCTCTACTTGCTTCATGTATTGCTAATATTTCTGCATGGTTAGATGAAGTGGCTGTGATTGTTTGTTTCACTGAACGCCATGAAATTGCTGTTCCTCCATGTGTGAATAAATATCCAGTTTGAGATCGACCATTATGAGGATCAGACATATAACCTGCATCTGCAAAGCCAACCAAACTTGTTTTCGATTGATTAGTAAAATATAAGCCCATATCTTTTGTACCTTGAAGGTACCGAAATATTTGTTTCACACCGTTCCAGTGCCTCCTTGTTGGACATGAACTGTACCTCGCCAACAAATTTAGTGCAAATGATATATCTGGCCGTGTATGGCTAGCAAGGAACATTAAGGCACCAATTGCACTTAGATATGGTACTTCCGGGCCAAGAATTTCTTCTTCCTCTCCAGGTGGTCGAAAGGGATCCTTTTCAACATCGAGTGACCTAACAACCATTGGAGTGCTCAATGAATGTGATTTATCCATATAAAACCTTTTGAGTAGTTTTTCTATATAGGTTTCTTGATACACAAGTATCCCATCTTTAAGATGTTCAATTTGTAATCCGAGACAAAATTTTGTCTTTCCAAGATCTTTCATTTCAAATTCCTTTTTCAAGTATTCAATTGCTTTATGGAGCTCCCTAGGAGTACCAATTATATTTAAATCATCTACGTACACAGCGATTATAACAAAATCTGATTCTGATCTTTTAATAAAAATGCATGGACAAATAGAATCATTTTTGTAACCTTCTTTCAACAAATACTCACTAAGGCGATTGTACCACATACGCCCAGATTGTTTTAGCCCATATAATGATTTGTTTAATTTAACTGCAAGATGTTCTCGAGAACTTGATTTACATGATTCTGGTAATTTGAATCCTGCAGGTAGTTTCATGTAAATCTCGGTATCAAGTGAGCCATATAGGTATGCAGTAACAACATCCATTAGACGCATATCAAGCCCTTCCTGTATTACCAGACTAATAAGATAACGGAAAGTTGTTGAATCCATCACTGGAGAATACGTTTCTTCATAATCGATTCCCGGTCTTTGCGAAAATCCTTGTGCTACCAATCGTGCCTTGTAACGTATAATCTTATTTTTTTCATTACGTTTTCGCACAAAGACCCATTTATATCCGATGGGCTTTACACCTTCAGGTGTATGAACTACGGGTCCAAAAACTTCACGTTTCGTGAGGGAATTTAATTCCGCTTCAATTGCGTCCTTCCATTTTAGCCAATCATGTCTTTGTTTGCATTCTTCAACAGATATTGGTTCATGATCCTCATTATTTTCCATGATTTCTAGCGCTACATTATATGAAAATGTATCATCGACGTCGATTTGATTTCGGTTCCATACCTTCCTAGACATGATGTAGTTTATTGAGATCTCTTCGTTTTCAGGTACCTTATGTTCGTTTTGAACCATCATGTCTAGTGTCTCTTCGGGAGACTCTTTTTCTGGCATTACCTCGAGTTGGTTATGTTCATTATTTGCTCCCCTTTTCTTTCGAGGATTTTTGTCTTTGGAACCAACTGGTCTGCCACGCTTTAGGCGTGCATTAGACTCATTACCAATTTGTGATTGTCCTTGTGGGACACTAATTTTTAGTGGAGCATTAGCAGCTGGTATATGTGACTTAGTCACTCTTTTTGGATCGGCAAATACGTCTGGTAATTGATTTGCTAATCTTTGTAAATGTATGATTCTTTGAACTTCAAGTTCACACTCTTTAGTTCGAGGATCCATATGAGTTAAAGATAATTCATTCCAACATATATCACCATTTAGCTGCTTTTCATCTCCCCCTAAAGTTGGAAATGTTGATTCATTAAAATGACAATCAACAAAACGAGCCGTAAACAAATCTCCTGTTGTTGGTTCTAAATACTTTATAATAGACGGTGATTCATACCCAACATATATTCCTAACCTTCTTTGAGGTCCCATCTTTGTACGTTGGGGTGGAGCTATTGGAACATATACGGCACAACCAAAAATTCGTAAATGAGAAATATTTGGTTCTTGACCTAAAACCAACTTTAATGGGGAGGAAGTATGATAACTCGTTGGCCTGATACGAATTAATGTTGCTGCATGTAAAATTGCATGCCCCCATGCAGTAACCGGTAGTTTTGATTTCATAATCATTGGTCTTGCAACCATTTGAAGTCGCTTGATAAGTGATTCAGCAAGCCCATTTTGTGTATGTACATGAGCTACAGGATGCTCTATAGTTATCCCAATAGACATGCAATAATCATTAAAAGTTTGGGATGTAAATTCACCAGCATTGTCTAACCGAATTTTCTTGATCGGGTAATCAGGAAAGTGTGCTCTTAACCTTATTAGTTGAGCAAGTAGTCGTGCAAATGCCATATTGCGACTTGATAATAAGCATACATGGGACCATCTAGTTGATGCATCGATTAGCACCATAAAATATCTAAATGGTCCACTAGAAGGATGTATAGGCCCACATATATCCCCATGTATTCTTTCCAAGAAACTTAGAGATTCAGTCCCCACCTTAGCCGGTGATGGGCGAGCGATTATTTTTCCT
The DNA here is from genome assembly GCA_023525975.1 of Smallanthus sonchifolius. Classification (NCBI taxonomy): domain Eukaryota; kingdom Viridiplantae; phylum Streptophyta; class Magnoliopsida; order Asterales; family Asteraceae; genus Smallanthus; species Smallanthus sonchifolius. Next base: position 35,731,555 of record CM042034.1, on the reverse strand, counting down.
TGTGAGCATGCAACACATGTAATGTCCTTAGACTGAAGAATCTTCTGGTTCTTCAAAGAGTGCCCACATGAATTTTCTATAATTTTTCGCATCATTATTGATCCGGGGTGGCCTAACCGGTCATGCCAAATAATAAAGTTTTCCCGGTCCATAAACTTCTGGTTTATGGCCATATTTGATTCAATTTCAATAATTTTAGTACAATACAAACCAGATGCAAATGCGGGTAATTTTTCTAGGACATGTTTTTCCCCCGAAATCATAGTTGTTATTTGAAGATATTCATCATGTCCTTCACATGTTGTCTCAATATGATATCCATTTAAACGGATATCTTTAAAACTTATCAAATTTCTTTGAGACAGTGGGGCAAATAATGCATTATCAAATTTGAACCGTGTTCCACCGGGTAACACTACATATGCTTCTCCAAAGCCTTTAATTAATTTTGAACTACCGGATATAGTGCCAACGTTTGCCTCTTTTATAATTAAATTTGAGAAGTAATTTCTTTTCTTGAAAATTGTATGCGTTGTTGCACTATCGATTAGACATATGTCTTCACCATTAATCGGATGTTTTAAATGCTCCATATACTTCAAAACAAAACAAAAAATGCAAAATAAAATGTCTTATTAAAATACTTTCAACCATAATAAGTTCCTAACATATCTCATATGCATAAAACAAAACATAACATCAAATCATGATATTAAGAAAATGCTTAAAATTCCAATTATATGTAAGGAAATTTGCAAGCATCCAACTGAGGTGCATCGGCCATGATATCACCGGAATCCAAATGAGTTGGATCGATGAGAAAGTCATCAACATCAAAAGAAGTTGTTTCTTTAGGAAAACCACTGGGAACATCATCGTTTCCATATGCAAAATTCGTTTCTATTGCTTTTCCTTTGTTTTTGAGAGATTGTTGGTAGAGTTCCACCAAATGTTTGGGCGTACGACAAGTACGCGCCCAATGATTATTACTTCCACAACGGTGACATGCATTTGATGTGTTTATACTTTTATTCTTACCACTTTCATTATTAAATTTCTTTGCATTTTCTTGCCCCTTTTGGTGGAATTTTGTGTTTTTAAATTGAACACCATGATAATTCCCTCGATTATATCCACGACCACGACCACGATCACGGCCACGACCACGGCCACGCTCACGACTACGACCACGACCACTTTGGTCATTATATGATGCCACATTCACTTCTGGGAATGGGGTTGTGCCAACCGGACGAGTCTCATGATTTTTCATCAAGAGCTCGTTATTTTGTTCGGCCACAAGTAAACATGAAATAAAATCACAATATTTAGTAAAACCCCTTTCACGGTATTGTTGTTGCAATAGCATATTTGATGCGTGAAAGGTGGAGAATGTTTTTTCCAACATCTCTGTATCAGTAATATTTTCTCCACACAAAATCAATTGTGAGGTAATTCTAAACATAGCAGAGTTATACTCGCTTATTGATTTAAAATCTTGTAACCTTAAGTGGATCCATTCGTAACGGGCACGTGGTAATATTACCGTTTTCTGATGGTCAAATCTTTCCTTTAAATTTGTCCACAATACAAGTGGATCCTTGACCGTGAGGTACTCATTTTTTAAGTCATCGTGAATATGATGACGAAGGAAAATCATTGCTTTTGCTTTGCCTTGGGTGGTTGTTTCATTTCCTTCTTTAATTGTGTCACCAAGATTATTGGCATTCAAATGTATTTCCGCATCTAACACCCATGATAAATAGTTCTTCCCGGTAATGTCCAAGGCTAAAAACTCAAGCTTTGCAATATTGGACATGATGAACTAAAAAAAATATTGATTAATGTATGTTAGTTAAACATGTCAAAAAAAATTAGAGATTAATGAATACCCCTCTTTTTTTTTATTTTATTTGAAAGTAAAATAGATAAATATTTAGTTTAAGAAAGTTAAATTTTAATTTATAAAGAATGAGTAATTCATAATTATATAAACAATAATGTATATCTCCTTGTAATCCAAAACTATATGAATTATAGTATGGATTGTAAGTAAGAGATAAACAAAAATAAGCAAACTTACCGTATGATAATATAATGGTACTTCTTCACGAGCGTCGTGCTGATAACGTGTTGTAAACTATATTATATATGAGCAATATAGAGAGAATGAAGATATGATGGGGGAAGCTTTTCTCTTTTTGACACCCTTGAAAGAATCCAAATGCCTCTTTATATAGGCTACTACATAAATTCAAACTAAATGTAAGATGAGAGTTAATCCTATGAAGAGTCACCATGATTGCAAATATAAATGTGGAGAGTCATAATTAAGATGACATTCATAACAACATCCTCCAAACTTCAGGTTTTAGGTTCATGCAAAACTCATTTGTTCAATTTAGACACCACATAGACATAGTGTTGGAAAATCAGTTAAAGCAGTAATTGAAGACAAGTTGTTGTCAGCAAACCTATACAACCAGTTTTTTCATACCAGTATAATCTAATCACCCAATTTATAAGTGCCAAGTTTACCTTCTTTAGTCACCCAACCCGCTCTAGGTTTTATCATCAACCGAACAAGATTGTAAAGAACGAAAACTCAAAACACAAAGATAAATTATCTAAATCAACCAATACATCAATCTACTCAATTATTGTCAGAAACAAAATAGATCTAATACATAAACAACTGAATCAAACATGAAAACCTATACGAACCATCCGGCCGGAGGAAGCCACATGTGATTTAGCCATGCATGATTGTCAAACACGCGACCATAGCTTATCTTGGTGATCTGGAACTACTTATGCCTCTGAAAATCGCCCAGTGGCTCTGAATTCGTCTGAATGAAAGATGGTTGCGAGCTAGGGTTGGATTTGCTTAAATATGGAAATTAGGGCTTTTTGCTGATAATGCCAGCCCTTGCGTACCACGAACTTCTCTGGTCCATCGTTCTCGTGGTGCGAATGACAATATAGTCGGGCTGGGATTTCCACTTTCTCGTGTACCGTGAATAGTTGGTCCTCAGTCTTCTCGTACCGCGAATACCTAGTTTTCCATGAATTTGATTTTTTGACTTTCTTGACTTCCCATGCTTTGATGCCTTCTTAATTATAGCTTGTTTTCTACCCATTTAGCACCTTAAACCTGTAAGACACACTACTAACAAGTACAACGTAAAACGACTCAAAATACAAAATAAAACACATAAAACTATACAAAACAGACTCATAAACGCAAGATATTTAGCCCTACTTCAATCACCTACACGTTGCCGGCGAAGAATGATGATGATAGGGACAAGCATGAGCTGCCGGACGTTGTGACAGAGGTGGATGGAGATCAGGTCCTTGTTTTTTGGGGTATTATTGTTGATGGCCCATGGTTGAGGACCAAGAGGAGGGTCTCGGCTTTTAGAGACCCACTCTATATATATCTACACCAGCTTATTTCAACATGTATTTCACTGCGTTAGAAATTCGTTAGTGGTGCACGAACAGACACCTGTTCTTTCACTATTGCTTGCTGACCAGCAGGCAGTGCGCCCTCGTGACATGTTTAGTTGTAACGAACCAATTTTCGAGTTTATAGTATAATATGTTAAACATATTATAAGGTTGTAAATAAATATAAAAGAAAGTTGGGGGTTTGTTGCAAATTAAGTGGAGTTTTGACTAGTTTGGTATTAAAGGACCAAATTTATAAGTTCAGGGTTTTTGGGTAATTCAGCAAAAGCTGATTTGGTCTTATGGTGGTGGTAGTGCAGAACACACACACATGTGTGTGTTCTTGTGAAATTCTTCAATGGAGAAGAGGATGAGAGCCAAAAATCAAAATCCAAGAGTTGCATGTGAAATCAGATTGGATTAGAGTATTTCTCTTCTTCAAGATTGCAAGTAAGTGTCTTCTTCATCCTCTAGAACCTCCATTAATTAAGTTCTTGGTGGGTTTTTGATGAAAATGAATTTGGGGTTGTATTGGGTGAAATTGATGATAGATAACTTGTTATCTAGCTTAACTAAGGGTGTTGGGAGGTGTTTAACATCCTAGAATCATCTAATTTCGATTATGAGAAATTAAGGTTCTTGAGTAGTAAATTGGGGATTGATGTATTGCAAATCATACATGCATTTCCGTTGTGTTTGGTATCATTTTCGTATAGTTTTAGAGTCGTTTTGAGTCTAATATAGTGAGTACTTAGTCATACTTTGTTTTGTAGGTAATCGGGTCACTTTTGAGCTTAAACAAATAAGAACCGGGAAAGAAACGAGCACGAGAACCCGGGATGAGAAACGGAAAAAGTCGGGAAAAAGTCCAACTTTAAAAGAGGCGTATCTCGGGCTAGAAAATTAGTTACGGGGCCCATTTTATATCGATTTGGGGTAGATCGACAAGAGGAGTTCAAAAATTAGGTTTGTTTGGCCCGAAGGTACGCGAGAGATAGGTCAAAGGCCCTCACGGTACGCGAGGGACCCTAGTTACGGGAATTTGACCTAATTTCAAGGTTTAAAGGTCTAGGACTCTCCCATTATCAAGATAGTCGATTCTCGGCCATTTTAGACCAAGAAAGAGGCGATTTTGGAGTAGAGGAGGTCAATTGAAGAGGAAAGTTGAAGAATTTGCTTCCGGGTTCGTTAGATTTAACGTTTTCGGTTTCAAGATTCAATTTTTATCTTTTTTTGCTTCGTTTGAAACCATGTTCTTGTCATATACTTCTGTTTTGATGTGTTTGAGCATGATCGTTGGCTAAAACTTTGATACTACCTAGGTTCATGATGATTACTTTGTTAAAGTATTGATTTTTATCGATTTTGGATTCAATTGATGGTTTGATGATTTTGTAAGCAATCTTAGTTAATAAATTGTGATGAATATGCATGCTTTAAATCTGATTGTGTGATTAATTATTGATTCCATGTGGTGAGTGTGGTTGTCTGCCAGTTCAATTAGCGTATCTAGATCATAGATCTTAGGGTTTGTGATTTTGGTGGTTTGCTAGACGTAGTGGCCATGGGAGTTGTTATTGATTACTGATTAGGATTGAGTGTTCTTCCTAGTTCAATACCCAAGATGTGAGAATTAGTTGTCTAGTCTTCGTCATTAGGAATCCGAGTGTTAACAGTCTGAGAGGACGTTATTGTTAGGTGTCTAGTGATTGTTGCTAGGTTAAATCATAGTTGTTATCCTGGGATTACCCCATGCATTCCTTGAAAATGTATCGTAGACAGTGAGACTGAAAGGTGATCTGTCTATTCGGGTACTTTGTCATAGTTGGAAATACCCGAGAGGTGATCCAACAATCTGGTGAGTTAGTACACCTTTAGGTAGCTTAGTTGGTGACACCCTGAGAATGATTAGGGATCCACTAGGTTGGTTAGAGCTGTTTCCTTAGAAACCCAGATCCATCATAGTTTCCAGAACCGGTAGAAGTTTTGCTTTGCAAGTAGGATTCCGACCTAGGTGGTATTCTTCCTATATCTTGATACTTCCTTAATCCTTTCGCTTGATCTTGTTTATTGCATTCATAGTTATAATCTTTAGTGTAGTAAGCCCCCAAAGCAATTCAATCTTTAGTCCGAGTCAGAGTCTGTTTTGTTATTCGTAGTGTCTTTAGGGTTCGGTAATCCGATTTACCATTAAGTTGTGTTACACTCGATAGGTACACTTGCCTGTCAATGCGGTTTAGTTCATAGGTTTTCCATTTATTACTTAAGAGTCTAGGTTAGGTTTAGTTAGTTATTTTATAGACCGTCTGGACGACATCAGGGATTTTTGATTTGGAATGTTTGGATGATAAATTGAGGGTGATTAAGTGTCTAGGATGTTAATAGACACATGATTGAGTATGAAACCTCTTTCAATTTGGTGAATTATAAATTTGAGGTTTTGGGTGGAATTGGGTAAGAACCCAAATAGGTCAAAATGGATGAATGTGGTGTAGGGAGGTTTAAAACTTGTTTAAGGTGTAATTAATCAAGTTTAGAACATGAAAAATCTATAAGTTCTAGGTTGGGTGTTAGACCTCTATTGGTAAATGATGAATTAGTGAATATGGGATTTGAATTTAATGGGTCAAACGGGTCAATATGGGTTGAAATGTTAAATTGGGTGTTGGAGGTTTGGTTAAGTTTGTGTTAACCAAATTAAGTTGGGATGTTGATCTTTATATCATAGGTATGTCATGAATCTCAATGTGGTGAATGAATTGAGATTGTATAATTACTAAATGCAAGTTGATTGCTAGGTAATCAAGGCGTTAAAAGAGCTAGCTTGGAAGACCAAATGGAATCGTATCCAGCTAAAGGTAAGTGCTTTACACTTACTTAGTAATGATAGGTGGTAGTAAACACATATAGTGTTATACATGTTGATTTGTTGACTATCATGTGTGTAATTATGCATATGTTGTTTTGGTAAACTTGCATATGGGGAATGTATGCAAGGGGAGGGTGTTTAAGGTTCTTGAGGTCCATGAACCTCACATTGTAGTATGGTAATAAAGTTTTTAAATGACTTTTGTGGTTTAGAATCAAACAAATTAATTAAGTGATTTATGGTCAAACAAATGTAGTAATTTGGTGAATTTGACTTATGTGGTTTGGAGTCAAACAAATCTGGTAATTTGACTTATGTGGTAAATAGTCAAACTAAATTGTGGGATGTGGTGTATTGGTGTAGTTTAACTTATGTAGTAAAGAGTGAAACTAAATTGGGTAGTGTTGGTGTAAATTGACTTATGTGGTAAAGAGTCACACTAAATTATGGAATATGGTGTAATTTGACTAATACGTGGTAAGAGTCAAAGTAAAATGCAATTGGTTAAATTGAGGTCGTGAACCTCAATTATGTCAATATAGTTTGAAGTCTTTGAACTTCACTAATGTCGTTGTTGCTTGAAGTCTAAGAACCTCACACGAAAGTAATTTTAGGTCATGAACTTCACAAGGTTGTGTTGTGCCGTTTGATGTCTTTAGAACCTCACGTAGAGGAGTTTGAAGTCTAAGAACCTCACATGGTAGCTATTTGAGGTCATGAAATTCACAATTCGTTTTACGGTATTTGAAGTCTAGGAACCTCACACGAAAGTGAAATGAGGTCGCGAACTTCACATAGGAGTTTGTGGTGTTTTGGGGTCTTTGGAACCTCACAATAAAGTATGGTAGGGTTGTTAGGTGTTTAAAACATTCATGAAATGTTGTTTATTACTTAAAACGACTAGGGGTCGAGTTGGAAGGGTCAAAAAGGCTAAAAATGTGCAAAACAATTTGACTGATTTTGGACCGGAGTAATTTACGGCAGGGCGAAGTAATTTACGGCGAGTCGAAGTATTTTACGCCCACAAGGGGCTGTTTACGGCCACATTTACGCCCAAATTGTTGAAATGTCGTTTTTGGTCGATTATTGTTGTAAGGGCATGGGGGTTCACATGAGGGTCGTATATCATTACTAATGGTTTATTTATGGTGTTTTCTTGTAGGTAAGCCTCGGTTGAAGTCTCGGGTCACGCTTCGTGTTGGATTGGATTCTCAATACTTTTGGTGGATGTTCATGGTTGGAGTTAGAACTCTTGGATGAGGAGTCTTTAAACTTGTTTAAACTATCTTCTTGATGTTAAAACTGGTTGTTATCCTTAACGTATTGGTCGTGGTTTTAAAACAACTTATGTCGTGGTCATTTTGTTGTTATTAAAACGTGTTGTTTTGTTAAGAGTATGTTTTTGGGACCTATTTCCACATGATTTTAAAAGTTAAATCAGTTGAAAATTTTAGGTGTTACATTAGTGCAGTACTTTGCGCCTGCCTTTCACAGGTAGAAGCGCGGACTGTTATATGACGGTGCTTTCATCACGAGTGTGATGTGTGTTCCTGTGTCGTGGCACCACCACGTGCATCACATGGCCACCCCCATCCAGCATGTCTTATTAGATCGCCGCACGGTGAACCACACGCCGATTCCTAATACTCGACCTTCAGGTTTGGGTTCCGCAGCCTTTGCCAGAGATGTCGATGTTCGAGATGTCGATTTCTCTACAAGGGTGGCGATGGATCCATACGCAGCCACCCAGAACCCGATGTCGTCGCCACAACATCCTGGACACGTTAGTCGACATGTTAGGATGCAAGGGCCACATAGGCCTTGCTCGAGGGACTTGCTACCAAATCACGTCGACAGGATCATCAGAATGACCGGATGGAGGACTTAATGATGTGGCCGACTGATCGCCTTGTCGATCTGTCACGAACCACCGACATCGAGCCACCACCACATCAGTATCCAAGCAACGCGATCAGGATCAAGGCGATGCAGGTCAGGATTAGGGCGGCGCGGTTCAGGCGTAGTTGTTGTTATTTCAGTCAGTTGTATTTTTTGTAATGTGTGTACAAACATTTTGATGTTATATATGTAATGTTTTGGTTATTTCTTTGATTGGTTATGATATTTTACTTGTAATGTTTACTTAGTTTGTTTGTTTACGTATAAAATGTTTTATTAACAAAGTTATAAATTAAAAATGTAAAAATGATGAATATGGTATAAAAGTGTTAGTAATATTATTGAAAATTTTGTAAAAGTTGATTACACCATAAGTCATATTTTTTTAACTTTTTACAAAACATCTTTAAGAATTATATGATATGTTATTTAAAATAAATTTAAAAAACATTTTTTTAACCTAACCTAGTATTATATAAATTAAAAAAATACTTATATTATATGTGTCGTATAACACTATATGTCACGTAGAGGGATTTTGTATCCCAAAATCTGCCCAAGTTTAGAGCAAAAATATTATATGTGACTTATACGCCGCGTATAGGCATAGTCGCGCAGACAAAGAATGACACGTGGCATTCTGTGTCTGCATATTTAAACCACATATGCCTCGTATTACCCTATACAAGACGTATAAAGTTGCGACGTGTCTAGATTGCAATATTCTTAGTCCCAATAAAATCTCACTTATAGATATATCATTTGACTTTTAGAGGCTCTTTTATGATTTTACTCTCGTATCTTATTTTCGTGAATCATAAAAGATGTCATTTTAGAAGACTCTAATCAAAAAATAAAAATATTATCTCAGTTGTTTAATTCTTTAACTAATGGTCTGAAAGCCTTTATGATATTTTGATAAATAAATATAAATAATTTATTGAAATAATATTAGCATGAGGATTGTAAGGTCATTTGAAAGTAATATTTATCAAAATATACCAAGTTACTTTTGCTAACGAAGACTAACTTTGTTACTACTAAAGTTCACTTTTGATACCGAATGTACAAAATTACTACCGAAACATTGGTTACTACTGAAGAACAATTTGATGTTGATCAACTAGTTTATTGCTAGTGACTAGTTTATTACTGAAGTACTAGTTACTATCGGAGCACAATTTATTGCCAACGATCTTGTTGGTGCAGATGTAGTGTGCACGCCATGATTCCACAACAGGACAAGATTTATTAGAAGATCCTCAATATTGTTAGGAATCTTGTACAATGTATCTGTTTAACCAATTAAGATAAATTCATGGAATGGCTGTAACACCCTAAATTTAATTGAACCTCAAGTTTAAACTAACATTGTAGCGGAAATTGTCTCCCAACCTTTTCAACTTAAAACAACAAAATACTTAGTTTATAAAACAAAGCCGGATACTTGAAACATACACATGGTAGTTTATTAGGTAATTAAAACTTCTACTAAGTAACAGCATTCAAACAATAAGACTTAAGCGTTTAACAAAAAGTGATTTCGTTTGTTGAACTACTTTCACATACAATCCATCTCGAAGACTCGATCATCACCATCCAACTTGCTTCCTCGACCCGAAACTGAAGATATACACGACACAAACATTAGAAATACTAAGTAAGTGATTAGGACCCAATAATACATGACAAACCCAACAAAATACAACAAAACATACAGAAATATCTAAGCACGATGTATTATACGCCCAACTTGCGTATGAAAATGGGCTTAGAGAGTTCGTTTAGGCATATAAATTTCCAATCTCAGTGCAAAATACGCCCAGCGGCGTATTATATGCCACCTACATCACTTATAATGTTGGTGTGTTGCAAAACACAAAGATTTATTGTGCTTTTTACCCCATTTGGATAGTTTTTAGTGCTAATTCAAATGTTTTGGATACTTATGTTTCTATGTGTTAGATTTGCAGCGAATTGGGAGGAAATGAAATTTTTTTAATGAGGAAACTTGGACCGTAACGAAGCATTGAGTTTGGGTTGGAAAAGTAAAAAATTTTGGAAGATTGAAGCCGTAACGGACCGTCACGGATTGGTAACGGTCCGTTACCACAACCGCCAGCAAAGGGAGTTTAATAATTTGATGCGCCCATGACCTATGATGGACCGTCACCGTATGGTAACGGTCCGTTATGATGCTAGCGGGCCAGAAACCCTACGTTTGTGTTATTTGATTATTTTTGACGGCTTTTCTTGGAAACAACCACATTGTGGACCAGTGGAAGAGACTAAGGAAGAAGATTTTGGAGAGTTTGAAGCTTGGGAAGTTGTGGATTGAAGTTTGGAAGGTCATTTCGGTTTGTTAATCATCTGATTTTCTTCATTCTTTCAATTACAGACTAGTTTTACACTATGTTTCGTTTTCATTATGAATTTATGATGTTTCTGAGATTCATGAGCAGCTAAGCGCTTATATCACCTAGGTTGGATTGATGACTGACATGTTTTGAATATATTTTCAGTTTTGAACTCGTCAGATTGTTTGGTAATCTTAGAACTTAACTCATTCCGAATGTTTATGGTTATGTATGGTGTGTTTGGTATTATTTATGTTTCTATGCTCATGTGTGCTTTGAACATAAAATCAGTGCGCTATCTTGTCTAGAGCCTAGTGATGATAGATATTGCTTAGAACCTCCTCCCCGTCGCAAGAGAACGGGTTTGCCTTTCATTATTGGAGTTAGTGTATTGGGGTGTTCGTTCTGCTTGGACTTGGGTTGTGCTTTGCTCTGGGATTTTAGGCCACAGTCTTTCACGCCTTGTGAGTGGAAAGCCTAGCGGTAATCCCTCGTTAGACATTTTATCAAACATGTCATGTTCTTCTCACGTGTATTTGGTTTCCTTATGGAGTAGAAATAAACCTAATTGACCATAGATTCGTACATTTAGAAATAGTCATATTGTTCATTCCCGTCATGTCATTGCATGTTAGTTGGATTCCTTCCTAAGTGATAGAGACATAACCCTAAGTATCCTAAAGACTTTTTTATTTCATTTTTCACATTAAACCTAATTATATATTTAAAACTAATTTCATTTATTCAAAAAAAAATAAAAAAAACAATAAACAAGATATAAAAATATAAAAAAATTACATAAAACAAATAAAAATAGAACATAAATATTTAAACGTTTGCGCGGAAGCTTTTATCCCAGAAATTTTTTGGAACACCAATTAATAAAACATTTAAACGCGCGGAAGCTTTTATCCCAGAAATTGTTTTTTTCAATCCTCGCGTACCGCGAGAGATTTGACACTTCCCTTTGCGTACCGCGGGGGAGCTCCAAAATATTGCCTGGAAGACAAGTCTCTCGTGTACCGCGAGAGACCTTGTCCAGGTCTTCGTGTATCGCGGGGAAGTTTACTTAGCTGCCCAGTTTTCAACACTTAACCATTTTTTCACCATTTTCAATCCTACAAGACCCCAAAATTTCCCAACACTTGGGTATTGACCAAAAACATTTATACCACATTTATATGCATCAAAAACATAATTTAAGTGTCAAATTACACCACTTTACAAGGATTTTCCTTAAAATGCCAAAAACACCAAAATTTTGCATACAAGAATCCTTCCACACCTCGGACTTGACTTGGACTTACATCGGAGCTTTACCTACATAACCACATATATAAATCACCGTTAGTAATGACGATAAACATATTCAACAAGTATTTACACTTGTTTTCACCCTTTCACCTATTTGACCCGTTTGCACCCATTTGGTCAATTAAGGTTCTTAACACTTGCATTTCCACTACAAGTTTTATTCATTTCATATAACATTCATATGTTTCATATCCATTATAGCACATATACCATAACCTCATATCCATTATGATACTTAGATCATAACCTCATATTCATTATGGTATTTTAACCATAACCTCATATCCATTATGATTCATAGATCATAACCTCATATCCATTATGATTCATAGATCATAACCTCATATCCATTATGATTCATAGATCATAACCTCATTCACACATATCCATTATAGTATTACACTATTACTACATTCATTCATTGCACATATCCATTATAGCATTTCAACTATAAATACATTTATTCACATAACCATTATGGTATTTCAACAATAACCACATTCATTCATTCATTTACACTTATCCATTATAGTTTTATCACTATAACCACATTCATACTTTTCCACATACTAGTTCATTCAATAATCACACACATTCTTTTCAACACATAGTATGCATCATAACACATATACCACCCAATTATCAACATTACTAAGTAAGTGCAAAGGCACTTACCTCTTGAGTTAGAAGATCTCTCACCACCTTCTAGCTTTGCAATTTGATTACCTAAACATGTACACCTATTTTGGTAATCTAACATACATACATAATCACATTACAATTGATTCCATAACCCAATTTTTTATTTTCCAACCCATACTGACCCGTTTGGGTTATCCCCATAACCAAACACCCTCTTTCAATACAAACTCATCTACTTGAGTTTTCTTTCCACTACCTTGACACTAATTTCTCATTCACTAACTTTTATTAGGTCAATTTGGTGTTCGTTCAAGTGTCTAATACCACCTAAACACTTAATCATCACTAATTCAACAATCTAGCATCATGATCCAAACACCCCCAATTTTCACCATATGAACCCTAACTTTTCAAAATCAAAATCAAAGGGTTCATGGATGCTAATCACCACTCTTTACCTTTAGTTTAGCTAGATTATCCACAATCTAACACCAAGTTACCACATGCATTCAACATTTTTGGATTTCTACAAAACCCAACCACTAACACATTCAAAAGTGAAATCAAAGGAAGACAATCACTTACTTGATGTTAGGAAGGTGTTGTGTGAGCTAAAACCTTCACAAATCCAAGCTCAAATGCACGATTTAGCTTCCAAAATCGATTTCTCCTTTTGCTCTCTTGAGATGAACGACCCACACTAACAAAATGGCTCAATTTTGACTTCTAAATGTCAAATATGACAGATTTTACCATATTACACTTTTGACCCCTTCCACTTTCATTTCACCCGTTTATCTCTATAATTAGTTAAAACTAACATAACCCCGTTACTAACTTGAAACCCACTTGTTTCAACTTATTTCATAAATATTATTTTCACCATAATATTTATAAAAATATTTTATTTATTTGAAAACGAAACCCGGATTTTGGTTCGTTACAAAGATCGTAAAACCATTTTTAATCAAACTTTCTTTGAAACTCATACGTATTTATACGAGCAGATATTAATAAGCCAAAGCTTGGTCTATAATTCTAAGATCATACGTCTTTATACGAGATTATTATGCGACTAAGAATTGGTGAACTCGTGTTGGGAACGGTACGCATTTATACTTGGTCCCATTGTTACACCGCCTCCCGGTGAGCAAAATATAATCACCTATTTAACTTAATATAAAGCATTTTGAGTCTGATGTCTTTATCTAACCCAGAGATAACCATTCGATGGGTTGAGGGTAAATGTTGTCCCTAACGGGAGGCACTACCACTTTTTAAAGATTATAATTTGCAAATCAAATGTTGTCCCTTGGTACGCGGGATTGGTACGGATGTTAACGGGTCTGTTTTGTTGAACTGTACCCGACCCATGGGGTTGGGTGTTATTGATAGGTATAGATGGGTTTGGGGTTCGGTGAGGTGGAGTTGGTGGGCTGTTAGGGATAGGGCCTCTGTTTGGAGTTGGGCCACGGTTTCTTATGCTAATTCCAGAATGACTGCTTCGACTATCCATAGATGATGGTTCCGATGAAATGGGTTGTAAATTTTGTTGTTGGGTTCAGTTTTGCCTTACTATCCTCTCAATTTCTGGTTCAAAAACAAACGGTGAAGTCCTTCCGGGTGAACGGGTACGCATGCACTAATCTGTCACCTGCACACACACACAACACCACGCATAACACAAAAATAGAAGAAGATTAACCAAACAAAACAAGTAACAAATAGTCACACGAGTCAATTAAAATAAAACACCAAGCGCACACACTCCCCGGAAACGGCGCCAAAATTTGATCGATGTCGAAGGGACCGGTCAAAGATAAAGAATTAGAGTGTCCTAATCACCTTAAACTAGTTAGGGTAAGAAGGGTGTCGAACCACGAAGAGTTTGTGGTCGGTGCTTAACTTCAATTGACAATGCGATTTATGAAGTGACAATGGGTCTTTCTGACCAAACACAAGCAATGATTTAGGTGAAACTTATCAAACTCAACAAACAAGGATTATCAACTAACAATTATGAACAATAGTAATCAAGTACCAAACAAACGATTTAGATTGTAACAATAATTAAAAAGGAATCACACCCTGGTTTCAAGTTCACAAGTAATTAGGGATTATCACACCAGCATATGAGTTCAAACAATCAAATGGTTATCCAAATCAAATTAACCAAAACTAACCAAGAACATCAACATTCATACATCATCGGCAAATAGTGTAAAACAATATTCACGAATGAATTCGAGACAAATGTATGCAATATAGAATTAGATTAATCAATAGATTCAACACAAATCAAAGTTCATAGCAATTATCATCTAACGGGGTCAATGGTGCAAGAATTTATCGACTCCCGTGAGTTCATAACCATACTAAACACAAAGATTCAAGTATTTCAAACCAAACGATTACAAGAATTGTTTCTCAGAGCTAGCATATGATAAAAACCCTAAAAACTTACAAACAATCCACCCGGGAATGATTACCGGTGGATTAGCCGCTCATGGTGATGGAAATCATCTTCAATCTTTTTTATCTTTCGAGTATGAATCTTCAAGTGGATGTTGGAATCGTGTTTCTTAGCCTCACAGAACTCCCAAAATCCCCCAAGAACTGCTCTCCAAAAACTTATTTTGAATTTGGGGAAGAAACCCCCAATTAAACCTGAAAATCGGCTGTTTCCCAAAAATTCACGTCCAGAAAACATAATCAGCGTAAGCTTACGCCGCAACACTGAAGTTTGCTATGAATGAACTGGTTAGGCGTAGGCCTACGCTGGGCGGAGTAAGCTTACGCTGGTGGCGTAGGCTTACGCCAGGTCCTGAGTTTCTGCCCCGTTTTCTCCGTGTCTCTTCCGACTCTTGCATCTCTCACCTAATATCTTCCAAAATCATACTTTAAGCTTTCAACTCTGCACATGCATAGCTACACAAAATTTTTGTATTTCACATGTTAATTTACATATATATAACATGTTACACCCTTTAATGCATAAAACTTTGGTCGCTTATCACATCCCCACACTTGAGTTTTGCTTGCCCTCAAGCAAAGTCTTTTGCTTTAAATTCACATTACAAATTCTCAAATAATTGTTTTCACTAAACATAAGTTAAGGTCCAAGGTCATGCAAGATTCATAAGAACTATACTCTCAATAGATTTACAATCCAACAAACAATCGATAACTTTTTAAACAAAAGGAAACACTTGAACGAGCTTCACTCATTTCCAGTTATGGCTTTGCATGCGCACACCCCTCACAATCAATCACTCCACTCGGCTTCATATGTGGACTAGCGATGAAGTGCTAGTATTTTTCACTCGAAACCAAACAATGAACCACATTATCATAGGCTTGCATATTGATCACATCTCCACCTACCTAAAACGCACAAATCAAAAGGTATTTTAAGGGTTGTAATGTAGGCTAGGGTTACGGGTATGGATAAGGATTTTTTAAACTGGCTAAATGTGAGTGGAATTCAACTAATGAAGTTACAAATCAACTCTAAAACTTTCAAATCTCTACTATGGGTATAAATGACCCATCAACACTAAATTTATTATTTCTTCAAACTATCAAATAAAACTTGGGCTAAAATTGACACAATAACATTTTTTTTTCAATTGCAACTGCAACTTCAACAATCTAAGTTAATTGAATTCTAACTCACGGGTTTAAAAAGAAAAGGCTAAAAAGGTGAATGGGCTAATGTTATGAGTTTTGTCAAAAGAAAAGGTATAGGCTCAAAATGGGCATCTAGTGGATATTAACGGGTAAAGGTATAAAAATGGCTAAAAATAAAAACGGTTTCTCCTAATGCCTTTATCATTTTTATGCAATCAATTGGTTCAAGGTCTCAACATGTATCAACATTATGCAAGTTCTAAAATGTGAAACAAAGTGGCCAACCACTCAAATAAGAGAATATATATATCAATTTGGCTCAAAATCTCACAAAACGGTGGAAAATAGGTTACCGACATATGCATGCAAACCGTCACCTTCAATTTTGTTACTCCCAAATTCAACATTTCCAAAAAAAAAAAAAATTTCTCTGTTGGAAAGACTTTATCAAGTACTTAGTGAATCAACCATGATCAAAGACCTCCGACAAACACTTTTTGAAACAATTATTCAAAAATTTGTATGGTTTCATTGATTTCCCGCATCCCCACACTTGAACCTTACATTGTCCCAATATAAATAGTTATGAAATATAAAAGTGCGGTTAGTGGGTGCCAAAACACCCAATACCCAATATCTCTAAATATCAAACTCAAAGATTCCCATAACCATAAGCATCCACCCAACACAATCTACCGAGTTTCAAACAAAAAACACACAAAAATAAACAAAAAAAAATAGTTCAATCAAAACAACATAAATATGAGAAAGAGTACATGAACCTGATTAGAGGCGATCATAGAGTGCCTGAACCACCACCAAAAATGGACTCGTAAGTCTTCCATGAGTCTTCCCCACACTTGAGTGTTGCTATGGTGACGAAACTAAAACACGCAACACAAAACAAAACAAAGACAAAATAAAGACAATCACAAGCCGGGTTGCCTCCCAGTTAGCGCTAAGTTTATTGTCCTTAGCCCGACATTACCTCCTTATGGAGGTTGAAACACAAACTTGCTTCTACTAGCTCCCCTACCACCTTGGTTGTTATCACTCTAACTCCAAGTCTCCTCTGTTGTAAATTCCACATCAAACAAATCTCCTTTCTCGTTCGGATGTTGGACATGGTCGGGTGGCTTCTTTGCATCTTTCAACCTCTCAGTTTCCTTCTCGATTGCCTTCGGCTCGTCTTTCACATTAAAATTGTCAAACATAATACCTTTCTTTTTGGTGTCACCCTCATTTTCCTTGGCACGAGGATGACACACGTTAGTAGTAACTGATTTTGAACATTTATTTTCAACCAAATATGTAAATAAATTTGAAAAAATATTTATGTTCAACTTACGATTCCCAAAGGTCATGTCAACAGTGCCGTTTCGGCAATTGATTTGCGCATTTTCGGTTGCCAAAAATGGTCTTCCCAAAATCACTCATGGCTCCTCCTCCTTAGCAAGTGGTGCATAATCGAGCACCAAGAAATCTCCCGGATAGTAAAATTCTCCAATCTTCACAGCCACTCCCACTAATTTCCCCTGAGGACGCGTGCATGTAGCATTTGCTAACACCAACGTGGTGTTGTATTCTTCTAATGGACCAAAATTGTATTGGTCATATACGCTCCCCGGTAAAATGCTCACCCCCGCTCCATAATCTAATAATGCCAAATTAGTTTTAAATTCTCCAATTTGAATAGGAACTAAGGGTTCTCCAAACTCAATTTCCTCCTCTTCTCTTTCTTCACCTTCTTCATTACCATGAGCCACATCAATTGCACTAACATGATGTTTTGGGTTCAATGTGGTGTCACTTGGAAATTTACCTTCATTTTGCTTGAATTGAGCTATTTCTTGTGCCAATTGCCCAACTTGTCTCTCCAACGCCGCGTGAGACTTATCTCTCACTTCATTCTCCCTTTTGGATTCTTTCATCATCTCCAACAGTGCATCCAATTTTGAATTAACCGCATCGTCACCCCCCGATGATCCACCTTGTTGTTGATGATCTTGATTGTAATTCCTTTGGGGGTAATTTGTGTTCCGGTTATTGTTATAAGAGCTCCTTTGGTAACCACCCGAATTATAATTGCTTTGTTAATGAGGTTGGTATGACGAAGTACCTTGATTTGAACCTTGGAAATTTGGGTTCAATTGGTTTGACGCATCCCCATATTTGAAGTTGGGATGATTCCTTGAGCTCGGGTGATAGGAGTTTGAGTTTGTATCGTATGGTTTCCTATCACCAAAAAATTGGTTCACTTCTTCTTGTCTACCATTTTGCATTGAGCAATTCATCGCTTTATGCCCCAAATCTCCACAATTTTCACAAACATCAAATCGGGTTTTTACTCCCGCTACTTCTTTCTTCTCACTTTTCCTCAGCAATGCTAACTCTCTTTCCATGGATGCCAACCTCTCTTTTGTTTCATAGTCTGGGACGGACTTAGAAATTGAGTGTTTGGCTCTTCGGCTAGCCGATGCCTCGGCTTTAGAACTTTGGCTCATCCGTTCCAAGAAATCCCAATCTTCTTCTTCGGGATTAGATAACAAAGTTCCATTACTTGTGGACTTCAAAAATTTCCTTTCCTCTTGAGTCAAATCATCCATAAAACACTTCACTAGTTCCCACAACTCGATTTGATGGTAGGGACATTTCCTCAACAACTCTTTGAAGCGTGTAAAGGTTTCATGTAAAGGCTCACCCGTTTGTTGTTGAAAGGTCCGAATCTCAATTCGGGAGTCATCCGTCTTCGCAACCGAATAGTACTCATCCAAGAAGACTTGTTGCATTTCATCCCAAGTGTGGATGCTATTAGCCGGCAATGTGATGAACCATTGCTTTGCTCGATCCTTGAGGGAAAACTGAAAAAGTCTAAGTTTGACCTCGCTTTGATCGAAATTCTCATCTCCAATTGTGCTACAGATGGCGGCAAACTCGGCTAAATGGGTGTATGGTTCTTCAGTAACCATGCTATGAAAATGTGGGAGAACGTTGATATAATTTGGCCTTGACTTGAATCGCCTCATTCCGGGAATTGGTGGAACAATTGGAGAAGCATTCTCCGAAATAGTCGGTCGGAAGCGACCATTAACTCCACCCATAGGGGCTACCTGTTGTCTTCGGTTTTCATTGTGGTAGCCCCCATTAACTCTCCTCCCTTCTTGTCTAGGAGGATAATCAAATCTCTCAGGTCTACCCGTTCGACCCATTGGTTGTCTCGCCCTTTGGTGAACATAATTCACCTCTTCTTCCTCTCCAAAGCCTTGCCCCTCGTTATATTCTCCAAATTGGCTCCTCTCACCATCTTCATACTAGTAATCTCCAAACCCATCACCATTCCGAACATCTTCATTATCCTTATACCCAAAGTATTCACCATCGTCATCCTCCCAACCATCATTCTCATTGTCGTTTCTTGGTTGAGCTCCAAATATGTTTCCAGTTGATTTTGTTATGGTCCCCTTCTTCCTTGGTACGCGGGATTGGTACAGATGTTAACGGGTCGGTTTTGTTGAACTGTACCCGACCCACGGGGTTGGTTGTTATTGATAGGTATAGATAGGGTTGGGGTTCGGTGAGGTGGAGTTGGTGGGCTGTTAGGGATAGGGCCTCTGTTTGGAGTTGGGCCACGGTTTCTTATGCTAGTTCCAGAATGACTGCTTCGACTATCCATAGATGATGGTTCCGATGAAATGGGTTGTAAAATTTGTTGTTGGGTTCGGTTTTGCCTTACTATCCTCTCAATTTCTTGTTCAAAAACAAACGGTGAAGTCCTTCTGGGTGAACGGGTACGCATGCACTAATCTGTCACCTGCACACACACATAACACCACGCGTAACACAAAAATAGAAGAAGATTAACCAAACAAAACAAGTAACAAATAGTCACACGAGTCAATTAAAATAAAACACCAAGCGTGCACACTCCCCGGCAACGGCGCCAAAATTTGATCGATGTCGAAGGGACCGGTCAAAGATA
The DNA here is from genome assembly GCA_023525975.1 of Smallanthus sonchifolius. Taxonomy (NCBI): domain Eukaryota; kingdom Viridiplantae; phylum Streptophyta; class Magnoliopsida; order Asterales; family Asteraceae; genus Smallanthus; species Smallanthus sonchifolius. The sequence continues at coordinate 35,711,412 of CM042034.1, read as the reverse complement.
AAGAATTAGAGTGTCCTAATCACCTTAAACTAGTTAGGGTAAGAAGGGTGTCGAACCACGAAGAGTTTGTGGTCGGTGCTTAACTTCAATTGACAATGCGATTTATGAAGTGACAATGGGTCTTTCTGACCAAACACAAGCAATGATTTAGGTGAAACTTATCAAACTCAACAAACAAGGATTATCAACTAACAATTATGACCAATAGTAATCAAGTACCAAACAAACGATTTAGATTGTAACAATAATTAAAAAGGAATCACACCCGGGTTTCAAGTTCACAAGTAATTAGGGATTATCACACCAGCATATGAGTTCAAACAATCAAATGGTTATCCAAATCAAATTAACCAAATCTAACCAAGAACATCAACATTCATACATCATCAGCAAATAGTGTAAAACAATATTCACGAATGAAATCGAGACAAATGTATGCAATATAGAATTAGATTAATCAATAGATTCAACACAAATCAAAGTTCATAGCAATTATCATCTAACGGGGTCAATGGTGCAAGAATTTATCGACTCCCGTGAGTTCATAACCATACTAAACACAAAGATTCAAGTATTTCAAACCAAACGATTACAAGAATTGTTTCTCAGAGCTAGCATATGATAAAAACCCTAAAAACTTACAAACAATCCACCCGGGAATGATTACCGGTGGATTAGCCGCTCATGGTGATGGAAATCATCTTCAATCTTTCGATCTTTCGAGTATGAATCTTCATGTGTATGTTGGAATCGTGTTTCTTAGCCTCCCAGAACTCCTAAAATCCCCCAAGAACTGCTCTCCAAAAAGTTATTTTGAATTTGGGGAAGAAACCCCCAATTAAACCTGAAAATCGGCTGTTTCCCGAAAATTCGCGTCCAGAAAACGTAACCAACGTAAGCTTACGCTGGGTTGGCGTAAGCTTAAGCCGGGGTGGCGTAAGCTTACGCCGCAACACTGAAGTTTGTTGTGAATGAACTAGTTACACGTAGGCCTACGCTGGACGGAGTAAGCTTACGCTGGTGGCGTAGGCTTACGCCAGGTCCTGAGTTTCTGCCCCGTTTTCTCCGTGTCTCTTCCGACTCTTGCATCTCTCAACTAATATCTTCCAAAATCATACTTTAAGCTTTCAACACCTGCACATGCATAGCTACACAAAACTTTTGTATTCCACATGTTAATTTACGTAAATATAACATGTTACACCCTTTAATGCATAAAACTTTGGTCGTTTATCAGCCTCGTCTAAAATAGTTGTCAAAACACTTGACAACCTAGGAATCCAAATCCTATCAAAGCATGTCCTTAGCCCCGAGCTATTTTCCCCAAGCTTATCAACATAAGCAACCATCCGCTCCTTTTTCAAATCACCACCAAGTGCTAACACTTGAGCCTCCCAGATTTCATCAATAAGAGATGATGAAATTTTCATCTTAAATGACTTCACCTTGATAGGTGTATGGCTCGTCTTACGACTAAGCGCATCCGCCACTACATTCGCTTTACCCGGATGGTAAAGTATCTCACAATCATAATCTTTAACCAATTCAAGCCACCGCCTTTGCCTCATGTTAAGGTCCTTTTGGTCAAAGAAGTACTTGAGACTTTTATGATCCGTGTAAATCGTACACTTAGCCCCATACAAATAATGCCTCCAAAACTTGAGCGCGAAAACCACGGCAGCAAGCTCCAAATCATGGGTAGGGTAATTTACCTCGTGAGACTTCAATTTCCTAGACGTCACATTCCCCCTTTGCATCAAAACACACCCCAACCCCGAATGCGAGGCATCCGAATATACAACAAAATCTTCGGTCCCATCCAGCAAGGATAAAATAGGCGCCTTAGTCAACTTTTCTTTCAAGAGTTGAAAGGCATGTTCTTGCTCGGAACCCCATACAAACTTCGTCTCCTTACGCGTTAACTTCGTCATAAGCAAGGCAATCCGAGAGAAGTTCTCAATAAACCGTCGATAATAACCCGCCAACCCCAAGAAACTTCTAATCTCTGAAGGTGTCTTCGGTGATGACCAATCTTCTACCGCCACTATCTTGGATGGGTCGACTGTAATTCCTTTCTAATTCACCACATGACTGGATCTCACGCAACCAAAATGCACACTTTGAAAACTTTGCATAAAGCTTTTCCCTTTGCAACACTTCAAGAATTTCACGAAGATGAAAGGCATGATCACTTTCGCTCCGTGAATAAATGAGAAGATCATCGATTAATACAATCACTGAACGGTCGAGGAACGGCCTACACACCCGGTTCATAAGATCCATGAAAACCGTGGGTGCGTTGGTCAATCCGAAAGGCATAACCGTGAACTCATAGTGACCGTATCGAGTGCGAAAAGTTGTCTTATGGATGTCTTCTTCCTTCACTTTCAACTGATGGTACCTGGACCTCAAATCAATCTTAGAGAACCATGACGCCCCTTGCAATTGATTAAAGAGGTCGTCAATTCGAGGTAAAGGGTACCTATTCTTCACCGTCAACTTATTCAACTCCCGATAATCCATACACATTCTCATGCTTCCGTCCTTCTTTTTAACGAAGAGAACGGGTGCACCCCAAGGCGAGACACTTGAGCGTATGAAACCTCTATCTTGACGCTCTTACAATTGCTCCATTAACTCTTTCATTTCCGACGGTGCTAACCTATAAGGTGCTTTAGCTACCGGCTTGGAATCCGGAATCAAGTCAATCCCAAATTCCACCTCCCTTTCCGGTGGTAACCCCGGTAACTAATCCGGAAACACATCTACAAATTGGTTCACAACCGGAACTTCACGAATATCTTTCACCTTTTCTACCACATCCGCAACATGAGCCATGTATGCCTTGCACCCACGCACCATGTACTTTTTTGCCTTCACATAAGAACATATCTTAACCTTACCTTTCTTTTCACCTTCTATGTATATGGACTCACCCGATGGGGAATCAAGTTGTACTACCTTAGGTCCACATAAAATATTCGCTTTTTTCCTCAATAACCAATCCATACCCACTATTACATCAAAGTCTCCCATGGACATTGGAATTAAGTCAATAAGGAACGTTTCACCCCCCGCCCTTAACTTTCAATTCCTATAAACATCAAATACTAGGGAACTCTTATCATTTTCCGCTTCGATTTCTAAGGGTTCATCTAACTTGCTACTTAGAAATGAAGAATGCTTAACAAATTTCAAAGACATAAATGAACGACTAGCCCCCGAATAAAAAAGAACTAGTGCAGGTAAAGAGTTAATCTTGAATGTACCTGACACCACCACCGAGTTGGTCTTTGCTTCTTCAGCCGAGATGTGGAAGGCTCTACCCTTTGGCACTGGTATATCTACCTTCTTCTCGCTTCCACTTTGCTTCAAATCGGGACAATCCGCCCTATTGTGCCCGGGCGTGTAACAGTTATAGCATATACGAATTTGGCTTGTACATTGGTTAGCCATGTGCCCCGGCTTCCCACACTTATAACAATTTAGAGTCCCCTTTCTACATTCCCCGAAGTGCTCCTTTCCACAAACTTTGCAGCCTCGAGGAGAGAACTTACCAAAAGGCTTCTTACTAGGGCTCCCGCCATTTATCTTCTTATCAACCTTCTCCACTATTTCCTTTTTTCTCTTTTCCCCTCTAGCTTCTTGCCTCCTCAACTCCACCTCCCTTTCCCGACACATGTTTATAAAATCTACAAGTGTGGTAAAAGAGGATGGAGATATGCTATCTCTGAACTCCACCGTCAGCATAGCATAAAACCTATCAATCTTCGCCTTCTCAGTCGACACCACGTCCGGACAGAACTTGGCGCGATCAAAGAAAGCCCCAGCCAATTTATCTATTGACTCATTCGAATGCCTGAGGGAAATGATATTTCAGAAAGGCCGTCTTAAACTCCTCCCAAATCATGGAGGTCACACCTAACTCACCCCTCTCCTTTCGGAGATTCAATAGTCATTCCTTCGCACTCCCAGTCAACAAAGGCACACTAAACATAACCCTATCCTCGGGCTTACACTTAGTCGTCTCAAAGTTTGACTCTATATCCACCACCCACCTGTGGCTAAGGATCGGGTCCACTTGCTCATCATATTCCTTAGGCTTAATCACCATAAACTCCTTGAGGGTATAACCCTGAGGCACCCTTTCCTTTTCTTTCAAAACATCCTCTAGAGTGAGCCTAATAGCCCCTCTCATTTCCTCCATTAATAAAGTTGTGGCATTGCTCGAATGCCATGGCCACTTCCTCTTTTATCATTTCTTGGATCCTTGAATCCAATGGTTCATTATTTTCCTCTTCTGTCATCTCTAAACTGAAAAAATGAACCAAAAACACCTTAACATCTTTACACTTCCAATACCCTAGGTATCCATTACACATTCACTATTATATGTACTAAGTATATATATACCTACCTATATACATTCATACGTATATAACCACCTTCACCTAATCCTTGCAAATGTTAATTGTTATATGGTAATCATAAAGTCTCTTGCACATTCCGTCTTATTAAACATATTGACCAGACATGTTTAATAACACGTCATGCCAAATTGTAATTATCATCTCCATATAACAAGTCACAAAACAAGTTTCGGCACACATAACACCTTGACAACCATTAATACATATACATACAACCCACATATATATATATATATATATATATATATATTCACTTTATCAAATCATTACTAACCTTTCTTTTCCGCAAGCTCCGAGTCTTAGTCAAGTCCTTCATGGATTCTCGTATCATTTTCCCCCATATCAAGAGCATCCGGTTTGAGTTTGGTGTCACCACACCCAATCCCTCAAACCATTGCTCTGATACCAAGTTGTAACACCCTTAATTAGAAAACCAATTAATAAAACATTTAAACGCGCGGAAGCTTTTATCCCAGAATTTTTTTTTTCAATCCTCGCGTACCGCGAGGGATTTGACACCTCCTTCGCGTACCGCGAGACATTTGACACCTCCCTTTGCGTACCACGAGGGAGCTCCAAAACCATGCCTGGAAGACAAGTCTCTCGCGTACCGCGAGAGACCTTGTCCAGGTCTTCGTGTATCGCGGGGAGACTGAGTAAACAGAAAGTTTACTCAGCTGCCCAGTTTTCAACACTTAACCATTTTTTCACCATTTTCAATCCTACAAGACCCCAAAAATTTCCCAACACTTGGGTATTGACCAAAAACATGTATACCACATTTGTATGCATCAAAAACATAATTCAAGTGTCAAATTACACCACTTACAAGGATTTTCCTTAAAATACCAAAAACACCAAAATTTTGCATACAAGAATCCTTCCACACCTCGGACTTGACTTGGACTTACATCGGAGCTTTACCTACATAACCACATATATAAATCACCGTTAGTAATGACGATAAACATATTCAACAAGTATTTACACTTGTTTTCACCCTTTCACCCATTTGACACGTTTGCACCCATTTGGTCAATTAAGGTTCTTAACACTTGCATTTCCACTACAAGTTTTATTCATTTCATATAACATTCATATTTCACCATTTCATATCCATTATAGCACATATACCATAACCTCATATCCATTATGATACTTAGATCATAACCTCATATTCATTATGGTATTTTAACCATAACCTCATATCCATTATGATTCATAGATCATAACCTCATATCCATTATGATTCATAGATCATAACCTCATATCCATTATGATTATGATTCATAGATCATAACCTCATTCACACATATCCATTATAGTATTACACTATTACTACATTCATGCATTGCACAAATCCATTATAGCATTTCAACTATAACTACATTTATTCACATAACCATTATGGTATTTCCACAATAACCACATTCATTCATTCATTTACACTTATCCATTATAGTTTTATCACTATAACCACATTCATACTTTTCCACATACTAGTTCATTCAATAATCACACACATTCTTTTCAACACATAGTATGCATCATAACACATATACCACCCAATTATCAACATTACTAAGTAAGTGCAAAGGCACTTACCTCTTGAGTTAGAAGATCTCTCACCACCTTCTAGCTTTGCAATTTGATTACCTAAACATGTACACCTATTTTAGTAATCTAACATACATACATAATCACATTACAATTGATTCCACAATCCAATTTTTTATTTTCCAACCCAAACTGACCCGTTTGGGTTATCCCTATAACCAAACACCCTCTTTCAATACAAACTCATCTACTTGAGTTTTCTTTCCACTACCTTGACACAAATTTCTCATTCACTAACTTTTATTAGGTCAATTTGGTGTTCGTTCAAGTGTCTAATACCACCGAAACACTTAATCATCACTAATTCAACAATCTAGCATCATGATCCAAACACCCCCAATTTTCACCATATGAACCCTAACTTTTCAAAATCAAAATCAAAGGGTTCAAGGATGCTAATCACCATTCTTTACCTTTAGTTTAGCTAGATTATCCACAATCTAACACCAAGTTACCACATGCATTCAACATTTTCGGATTTCTACAAAACCCAACCACTAACACATTCAAAAGTGAAATCAAAGGAAGACAATCACTTACTTGATGTTAGGAAGGTGTTGTGTGAGCTAAAACCTTCACAAATCCAAGCTCAAATGCACGATTTAGCTTCCAAAATCGATTTCTCCTTTTGCTCTCTTGAGATGAACGACCCACACCAACAAAATGGCTCAATTTTGACTTCTAAATGTCAAATATGACAGATTTTACCATATTACACTTTTGACCCTTTCACTTTCATTTCACCCGTTTATATCTATAATTAGTTAAAACTAACATAACCCCGTTACTAACTTGAAACCCACTTGTTTCAACTTATTTCATAAATATTATTTTCACCATAATATTTATTAAAATATTTATTTATTTGAAAACGAAACCCGGATTTTGGTTCGTTACAAAGATCGTAAAACCATTTTTAATCAAACTTTCTTTGAAACTCGTACGTATTTATACGAGCAGATATTAATAACTCAAAGCTTGGTCTATAATTCTAAGATCGTACGTCTTTATACGAGATTATTATGCGACTAAAAATTGGTGAACTCATGTTGGGAACGGTACGTCTTTATACTTGGTCTCATTGTTACACCGCCTCCCGGTGAGCAAAATATAATCACCTATTTAACTTAATATAAAACATTTTGAGTCCGATGTCTTTATCTAACCCGGAGATAACCATTAGATGGGTTGAGGGTAAATGTTGTCCCTAACGGGAGGCACTACCACTTTTTAAAGATTATAATTTGCAATTCAAATGCCGTGAGGACGAGGCTCTAGCGGTGACCCGGGTCACAAGTTTGTAGTAGTCATACCACTGAATTAGTTAACTTAACATTATCATGTACCAAGCTGATTCGAATCCCGAAGCAATACATCTCATAATCTGATCATTTTCGCCTTATTTACTTTTCTGCTATTTACTATTCTTCTAGTTACATTTCTGTTACACACTTCACGCACATTTTTACTTTTATGTTATTTACTTTACCGTCATTTACTTTTCTGCTTCACAAGCACACAAAACCCGCCTACTAATTAATCCGGCTAAACGATAACAAAAGTTGAGTATTGGAACTCGACCGTGTCAATTGGTTCGATGCTTGGTTCTTACCTGACTATATTACGCTGCGATATGTACACTTGCCTATTGTGTGTGTTTTAAGTTAACGTAATTACCATTTTACTTTATAAATTTAAAACATTATCTCGTGAAATCAATTAACCTAAAAATATATTTAATTATATTTTTTACTTAATTCACAAAAACACATCATCGATGCTACCTAGCATACCCGGATGCCATGTTTTTCTTTATGTGCGTTGTACAAAAGTGCAATATCGTGGCTTGCCGGTTTACGTAAGAACTCTTTGCCGTATAGTTGAATTATGGCATTACAGAAATACTTTAGGCATTCACGTGAAATCCTATTAGCCATACTTAAATACTCATCGTATTCGTCGGGAGAATTACCGGTTGCGAGTTGTGTTAACCGGCAATGTGCATTTTTGTAACATCGTGAAACTCTTTTTCATCCTCCTGTCTACGCCCTCTTGGAACCATTCAAATTTTGCTTCTACATCACTAACAGTTTTTTAAAATAATCTTTTTGACATCCGAATTCTTTCACGAAACATAACTTCATCGTATTTTAGATTTTCCTTGACGAAATAATATTTTATTAGAGTTTCTAGAGCTTGTTCACGATCACGTGACACATAACCTTTTTTTAGGTTGTCGTGTCTTCTTGTTCGGCTTGGGCGACAATATCCGTGAAAAATTAGAGACTACTGAAGTCGCTCTCGTATAAGTCGAACTCATCCGATGAATCGGGATGAATAAATAATGTACAATCCATTTTAAAAAGAAAATTTTAGAGTATGTAATTGTTATTTTGTTTGTAAAAAATATTAAATGGAAATGAATTTATATAGTGGTATTGGGTATTTAAATTAGTTTTTTTTATTAATGTATAATGGTTATAGAGCCGTTGTCCAACGACATTCTCATCCAAAAGGAACGGGTACATACCCGCAAGACTTACCCGATGAAGCTAGCCGAAGCACTTGCGCCCAGCGGCGACCCTTAAGGGGGCGGGGAGGACGACCGTCCGATGCCCGTAGTTTATAATTTTATATATATATATATATATATCCCTCTTCTAATAATAAAACTAAATGGTTTTGTCACTTGGCATCATCATATTTTATCTCATAACTTTTTCCCTCCAAACCATATTTATATCCTTCATTTAATACTTTCATATTTAACTTTTTTTTTAAATATACATAAATAAACATTTTTATTATTATCACTAGCTCACATTTTTTTAAAATTATCATCAAAAGTTAATAGTTTAAAAAATCAAAAAACTAAAAAACAAGATATTTTAAAAAAGCGAGTTTTTAAAGTTTTGTTATAAAAAACGTTTTTTTTTATCATCAAAAAACAAGATTTTTTTTTTAATTTTACATATAAAATTTGAAAATACTACGCTTATCTTTTAAATAAATATGTGTTAGAATAAATTTTACTAATATTTAATTAGTAGTTTTTTAATTAAATTTGATATTTATAAAAAAAAATTATTTTGATTTATAATTTTTAATACATAGTTTTTGATAAAATTAAGAAACTTACAAATATTTATTTTTAAAAGTGTATTATACTTTAAACTTTAACTTTTTTTAAATGACGAGATTTTTTTTCAAAAAACATATTTACAAGTTTCAATTCAAATTATTAGTTTTAAATTTTTTTTATTTAATTTTAGAATTTTAAATTTAATTGTGTCAAAATATTAAAGAATGAAATTTTTAAAATTTGGAGCTTTAAATTTTGAATTTAAAAGGCGATATATTGTTGAAATTTAATTTTTATTTGTATTTTTTTATTAATGTTTTTTTAATAAGAGATTTAGTATTAAAGGTTTAGCATGATTACAAGTACAAATAGTATCCGTCAATTAGAGCATCTTGATGATGATTTTGATGAATGTTTATAATCTTCTGATTTTCTAAATAGACTTACATTATCAGGTCTGTCAAACCATAAATTAGTTTTAAATGTCGGTGTTCCAGTTTTGTTATTAATAAATAATGATGAAAAAATGGTTTAGGTAATGTAATAAGTCTTCGAGTCAAATCACAAGGTAATTGCGTTATAGAATCGAAGATTATATTTTGAAACAACATTGATCATCACAATTTTATCTCTATAAATGGGTTAACATATTCAGATAAAAAAATTTCATTAAAACTTCAAAGAAAAAATATAAAATTGTATTTTTGCAATGACCATGAATAAAAGTTTAGGGCAATCACTTTCAAATGTTGGTTTGTATTGAAAGACCCAATGTTTATTTATGATCAGTTGTATATTGAATTATCAAGAGTTAAAAGCACAGATGGACTCAAGCTAATAATCTTTAGTAAACATGAAAAAATTACTAATACCAGGTCAAATGTTACATATAATGAAGTATTTTTAAATTTGTAAATAATAATTGTAATGCTTCAATTTAACATGTAATTTAATGTATTGTAAAAACAACTTATTAATGAATTTTCATGTATTTTTGATATTTTAATCACTCTCATCCATATGATCTTAACATATAACAAAATAAAAAAGTTACACATACAATATCAAATTTGTATAAAAAGAGTTGTTAAAATTATTATCAATACAATATTAACGTTTCACCCCGTGTAACACGCGGGGTTAAAGCTAGTTTTATATACTTATAAAAGGCCCAACTAGGGGTGTAAACGAGACGAGCCGAGCCCGAGCTCAACTAGGCTCGAGCTCGGCTCATTTAACTTACTGTGAGCTTGACCTCGAGCTCGGCTCGATTCAAGTTCTAATTTTGAAGCTCGGGCTCGGATCGTTGGTAGTTTTATAAGCTCGAGCTCGGCTCGGCTCAGCTCGTTTATTATATATTAATTAATTTATATATATTTATAATTAATTTTATATAAATTTTATTATAGTTTTTATATATAACATAATACATATTATTTAATTATTTTTATCTTAATTTTATATATACTAATTATTATTATTTTATAAATATATATGAAATATATTAAAAACATTATATAAATAAAAGGCTCGTTAAGGCTCGCGAGCCAGCTCGAGCTCGATAAGTGAAGCTCGGGCTCGTTTATTAAACAAGCTTATTATTAGGCTCGAGCCAAACTCGGATCGTTTTGAGTTTTTAGCGAGCCGATCTCGAGTAGCTCGTGAGCGGCTGGGCTCGTTTACACCCCTAGGCCCAACTTGTATTATCTATTTATCCTATTAACTTACTTAGAAATTAAAAAAGACCCACTTAGAAATGTGTTTTTTTAATCTATATATATAAGCCCAATCGTTTATAAATATGAACTGAAAACCAATAAATATATAAAAAAATCTATATATAAGCCTATTTTTTTTTAAAAATATCTATATATATAAGCCTATATTATTATTTTTTTTGTATGTTTATTGAGTTTATATCATAAGGCTCGCTTTTTTTTACATGTCCCGGACCCAAAACGTTTTGAGGATTTTCGGGACCGACCCTGCTTACGCCGGTGTACCCGATGAACCCACCATACCCAAAGCACTACCCGAGTGGTGCCCCTTGCTCCCTAATATATGTTTCTACACTATCATTGAATGTAAACAATGATACACGACTGTATTATCATGTAAATCATAAATACAAGTATGAAATTATTCTAATATAAGTATATATTTATAATTAATTTTAAAAAATAACTACTGATTTTAGGGTAATATATTGTTGTACTTTGTTCATTTTATAATTCATATAATACTATTTATTAAATTTTAAAGTGTACTAAAAATGTGAATAGTGACATATGGTTAGGTTGGAACTGAAATAACGTGAGACTCATCGGACCAACGGCAATTATCCATTTTTGAATACAGAAGGAGAAAGGACTGTTCAGTACCTGCGGTATGAAATAAGTACAAATGTACCCTTCAACTTTTCTAATACTTACCCATACATCCCTACCAAAAGTAAACAATGGGGACCATATAACAACAGTTTTTTATCACACTTTAATTACTCCTACCACTTATTGCTACCGTAAATATCAGCAATAATTATGAATATAATTATCCACTTTTGTAGAATTCAATTTTTTTTAAGGTTTACATAAAAAGTCAAATTTTATAAATATAACTCGTTCTTTACTTTTTAAAACTTTTGATTTATCAACAAAAGAAATGATTAAAAATAACTTCATAAAAAAAATTCTAAATATATATTAATAGAATAAAAAAAGTAACTTAATAGAATTATTTTATTGAAATTTTACTCAGGATTATATTTTTGATTGACTGTCATTAATTTTATAATCTGTCATGATTTAGGAAGTGTATACGAAAAATAAAAAGGGTAACTTTACACAATAGTAACCAAGTTTCTTAAGGATTTCATTTAAATACCTCAAAGTTTTTATGTCTCTCTAAAGTCACTCAACTTTCAGTAGGTGTTCTAATCCTATATAATATTTTTATAAATGTTTAATTTTTTTAAAATTGAATGAGGTAAATGAAACATATATGAATCTTGTTTACTATTTAACAATTATTTTTTTCAATTCGACTTAAATATAACAATTTTGAAAGTTGTTTATTATTCGGTGAATTTTTTTTCTTCACTATTACCTCCAATTTTAGATTAATTGGAATATAAATTTCACTTATTGGTAACTAATATTCATATATATTTCATTTGCCTCATTCAATTTTAAAAAAATTAAACATTTGTAAAAATATTACATAGGATTTGAACACTTAGTGAAAGTTGAGTGACTTTAATGGGACAAAAAAACTTTGACTGACTTAAATGAAACACTTGAGAAACTTGATTACTATTTGGTGAAGTTTTCCCAAAATAAAATGTATTACTTTCAATAAATTACATCATTGGAAAGGTTTTACAAATTCGTTTAAAATAAACTAATATTAAGGTATTTTTGTATTTATATTTTTTGTTTAATTTATAATAATAAAAGAAAATGTAGCATCCTAAAATGGCGAGAAATAAAGTTAACGAGTTCAAGCGGGCCGAGTCAGTCGCGAACCGGGCTTGGGGAGGTCTCCCTTACAAATAGCCTAAGGCCCTCATTGCTCTCCTCTTTACAATTCTAGAGAGAGAAAAACCGTAGAGAGAGAAAGTGTCGAAATCGCACAAGATTGCACCCGCTCGTGTCTCTTGCACTCGTGAAAGAAACCTCCAAATCAGAATCGTCATCCAGGTAACCATTCGAGCCAAAACTGAGATTTTTGCTTAGGTTGGGTTTCCGGGTTTTCGAGTGAAAATAAGACGTTTTTACGTGAAAATAGGACGTTTTTACGGATGAAACTTGAGAATAAGCTTAGGTTTAGTATCTGGAATGAAAACCAGTTGTTTTGAGCAAAGAAAGTTGAAGTTTTGACATAATCGAACCCAAATCCGAGAATTTCGGACTGTTTGGGGAAGATGACTGCTGGTGCAGGCGAACTTAGCAAGTTCGCCTGTTAAGTTCGCTTGGTGGAGGCGAACTTATCAAGTTCGCCTGATTAAGTTCGCTTGGCCAAGGGTAAGCGAACTTATTAAGTTCGCTTGGCAAGTTCGCTTGGCCAAGAGTAAGTGAACTTATTAAGTTCGCCTAGGTCAGAGGAAGCGAACTTAGGCATTAAGTTCGCCTATAAGTTCGCCTAGGCCAGTGGAAGCGAACTTAGGCATTAAGTTCGCCTATGTCAGCTGTGTTAGGAATGTAACTTGGTTTAGATCTGATACGTGTATGATTAATTAATCCAGATCGTGTGCAACGCTCATCGGACCGCAGTTAGGACAGAACAGGACTAGCCGATCGGGTGAGTTCTATGTGCCCCCTCTATGTTATGTGCAAATGATTTATAAATATTTTTGGGGCTGAGGTGTATACACTAAATGAATAAATGTTATGAATGTCAATGTGAACATACGTGATATATAAATATATGAAAATGAATTATGAACAAAGATTGAAACGTATGTTTACAAAGTATGAATGAAATCTTGCCTTATATTATATATATACTGCATGATATGAATATACGTGAATGTTATGGACGCTTCGATGCTAACGGCTACTACGGTAGACGGACGACCACGTGACTATCTTGCAACCGGGACAAAAACGTTCCTTCATCAGCAAGGAAATAAAAAGGGGCATAAATGGGCGGTCGAAGCAAATGCCAAATCATATGTAGAACGGTTGCAAACATGGTAGCACGTGGGAAACGGATACCTTCGGGTAGACGGACGAAAAGGACGGCCTACGACGGTAGGACGGTATGACGGACGGCCGAAGGTTGGCCGGACGTTTTTTTTATGGCGGACGGTTTCTAGGACCGGACGAGTCAAAGGGCTACGACGGTAGCTTCATGGCGTATGTCTTTGTGACATACGTAGTAAAAGACGGGTTGATCACCCATATGTGTACGACCAAATGAATGTTAAGAAAAAAGTTAAGAATACGTATTTATGATCTTTATGTATAAACTTAAGAATACTTTTAAGGAAATAATGCTTATATCTAATCATTTTAAACTAGAACTCACCAGCGTTAGCTGACTTTTAGTATACATTTCAGGTAACAAAGAAAAGGGTCGTGCGAAGGCGTGAAGGTTACCCGGCTAAAGACTGACATCCCGATTTATGTTTTTTGTTAAACACTGATGTATGTGTTAAATGTTAAGACTTCCGCTGTAATGTACTCAAATGTGAATGATTTTGGCTGTTAATTGAATATGTTAAATTTAAAGTTCAGTATTGATGACTTTGTTTATGAGTAAATCCAATAAGTGAGATCACCCGAAAAAAGGGGTCTTACAGAAAATAATATATATATACTTACACTATTTATTTGTTTGTATATCTACGGTAATAGTACACATTGATGACATGGCATATTGTTATTTTGTTTAATACTAAGACGTCTTTTTAAAATAAATTATTAATTTATAAAATATTAATTATTAATATCTTGTTTGTTGTAAGATAGTAACAAACAAGTTTAAAATTAAATAAATGCATGAACACAAAAGTTTATAGTTGTTAGGTGAATTTAATAAATATGTTTTGCCGTCACTTTTTGCATTCATCTAGAGTTTCTCTTCACTAATAACGTGTATTTTATCTAAATAGAAATCATACTAACAATCACTAGCTTAGTAGTAAAGGTGTACTCTCAAGACTTAATCAAAATAGTAAGGTCTTGGGTTCAAGTTTCATTTGTAATAAAAAAAAGGGGTTCAAGTTGGACCAAGGGGTCTTCTCACATATGATAGATTTTCTCCTGTGGGGATGAAGATGATCGGGTAAACCAGTGGCACGTCAGTGATCCAAATTACCGTTAAAAAAAATTTGAAATCATAGTAACGTCTCATTGATGTCGGGAAATAAATAGGATTGCCCAATAGAGTGTAGCCTTAAAGTGGACCGTGGTAGGGGTATACAAGAGTGTAGAGCTTATGTTGTTTTACACTATGTTTAAAGTTGTTTTAGAGCCGCCGTAAGGGGATGAGGTGTATCCTCGTGAAAGGGACGGGACGGACCACTCTCTCGGTGGTGTAAGGTATATTGGCGTGAGCCGACTTACGGCTACTTTAACCCATTTTTAACCGTTGATTATTATTTAATATTAATATTTAAATCCATTTTTTACCATTGAAAGCCCATGTTCACACCACTCACACAGTCACACATCACATGTATACCTCTCCAATGTAAGAGTCGTGTGAAAAATCTGAGTGGGTGAGGTGGCGTATTTTATTATTCATATATACACTTGGTTAGGAGTAAAGTACAGGGTTGGTCCTGTTGTTTAGCAAAATTTTAAATTTGGTCCCTACCTTTTCAAAAGTACATGAATGTTCCATGTGGTTTGCACTTTGTAACGCATTTTAGTCCGAAGACAACAAATCTAAAAGTTTCAGAAGGTCTAAGTTAGAGACTAAAACGTTACAAAGTGCAAAACACAAGGACCATACATGTACTTTTGGCAAACCCCATTGACCATCCGTATACTTTTGAAAAATTAGAAAAAAATCCAAAATTTTGATAAACCACGTGGACTATCCGTATACTTTACTCTTTGGTTAATTAATATACAATATCTTTTGAACGTTTTATTATTTTATAAAAAAGAGGTGTCTAGCGGATCATTGGATGTTTGTTAATAATCCAAAAAAGCAATACAATCTATATGATATATGATTGTGTTTGTTTCAGTTTTTAAATCATAACACAAACAAATTACCTAAACATATATAATGTTAATGTTGTCGAAAGTGATATGAATTTAAATCATTTTAAATACAAGTTGGTTAGATGGGTTTAAGAGTAAAAAGAATTATTTTCAAATAATAACCTAAACATATATAATCTTTCATACATTCAATTGAAATTATAATAATGCAATATTATTTCACTATCTACCACGAATTTATTGGCTTTTATGCTTCTTCCCTCCAATTATTTTCCCATTTACAGCTACTTTTATGTATATTTGATGTGTAATAAGTACCAATAAATGCTGGTTTAATGACATTTAGTTGACATCGTGGTTAGAAAATTTTCATATTTAATGCAATTATTCATGCATAATACATATTTGTCAATCTTGTTCTTAAGAGTATGCAAGTAGTATATACACCTAGGATATAAATGATTCGAAAACTAAAGTAAATTTTCATTAAAAAGTTTGATGGTAAGGTTGTTTATTTAATAAACAATTTTTTTTAACAACAAAAGCTCGACTGGTGCAAGTGAGTAGCTCGTACATCAGTCGCACCATATATGTCATCAGTCCAGGAGGAAACCGACCACTGTGAGAAAACCCCCTTAGTCGGGATCGAACACATGACCTCAAAGAGGCCAAGGTCCAATCCATCAAAATTTAAAAAAAAACATATCTATATGTAGGCCGGTTATTCTATAAAGGGTTTTTAGCGTGCGAAACCACCTGTATAATAACAATGAATTTTTATAATAATGACTGTTTTAAAATGATGATAACGCATTTTTAAAATGATAATAATACTTGTTTTAAAATGATAATAACACATGTTATATGAAAAATAACAATAACATTTGTTCTAGAACGATAATAACACATGTTTTAAAATGATAATCACGCATGTTATATGAAATAAATAATAACACTTGGTAATAATGGCGCATGTTAGACGAATAATCACGAATGTTATACATATAGCACGTTGACATTTTCTTACAAAAAAACGTTTTTATATTAAAAGTATAGTAAAACTATACTCAAATTAAAAAGAATAAATTCTCGGTTGTATGGTGTTGGTGTAATTTTTTTAAATAATGTCGTATAAAAAAGATTTTTGTGTTAAAAAAATGAAGCAATTTGAAAAAATTTAACAAATGTAGACTAATCTAATTTTACTCTTCCAAACTCTTTAAGGAGCCTAATAAACAGATAATAAAACAAAATTGAAAAACTTGACACATCATTGTAATATATTTGAAGAACCATTAAATGTATATATACATATATATATGTGCATTACAACCCGTATATAGAATAGTGAATCGAACACGTAGAGTTAAATATACTACAATAATAAGTTAACCACACCGTTATATGCATGTGTATTTAAACTAAACAGTTAGATCCATGATTGTAAATACAATGTTGTGAATACTTGTGATAGATCTTAGACGCTTATGATCACATATATATATATATATATAAATAAAGTATTTTACAAGCTAACCATTTATAAATATAATTTTCTTTTTTAAGATTTATTATGTAACGTGAAAAATGGTTTGTATAAATATGAGAATAAGAATGAAATAATAATATAGAGGTGGTTTGATTTGTGAAAAGGTAAAAAGTGATATGGAGACAAACGTAAATCGTTTAGAATACTGAAAAAGTAAAATTTATGATCGGAAATATGTTTAAACTGCAAACCATTAAACAAGAGTCCAATCCTACCTGTGTTCGAGTACGAGAGTATTAGGCATGTCCCCGCCCTACCCTCACCACGCGCATTCATGGAGCGTGCCACACGTCTACTACAATTTATTAAGTAGAAACAAATTGAAATATGATTAAATAAGTGTTGAATTTAGATATGTTAAACAAGCCTTGTATAAGAGCATTCACAACTCGTTTGGTATAATTATTTTAGTGAGTTTTGTATATTTTAAGGGGTGCTTTAAAATGGTTGTGAGTGGAGAAGAGGGAAAATATATAAGGTTTTTGTAAATATAAGGATAAAAGTAGTGGTTTTTAGTATAATTATAAGGATAAGGAGAGAGAAAATGAGAGATAAAAGATAGAAAAGGTAGTGTTTTTTAGTGTAATTATAAAGATAAGGATACGAAATATAAAGAACGGTCTGGGAATGCTCTGATAAAACAAAATATATCATGTGTGTCAAAATTGGTTTGTTTTAACCTTCAAATGAAACCGGATTAGAACGACTCGTTGGATCGGAAACCGGACATATAGGGATAGTAATGGAACCCGAATCTAATGGGAAAATCCGAAACCCGAAGCATTTGGGACGGGTATGGGTCGGGTAATTGGGTATGCGACCGAGTTTGAGATTACATTTGAAAATTTTCTCGGGTTTGGGACGGGTATGGGATTTGGTGATTTACGGGTTTTCACGATTACCCGATAACATACACCCGTTCACCCGACTATATACCCGACTATATACCCGACATATATTTCTTTCTTTTTTATTTAATTTAAGTGTATATACTACATTTATTTTAAGTATATATATATACCGTATTTATTTTAAATGTATATACCAAATATGATGTTATTTTAATCCTTTTTATTTTAATTACAACTTTATATATACCCGATAGATACCTGACAGGCTTTGGGTCGAGTATACCCAACGGATATTTTTTTACAAACTAACGGGTTTACCCAATACCGGACGGGTAATTACCCGATGGGTTTTGGGCCGGGTATGCATAATATTATAACCGGGTATAGGGTTGTGATTACGTAAACCGTCTCAAACCCGCCTCATTGCCATCCCTACGGACATATAACCGATCAGGTTGTATGTAGTTGAACCATTTTTATTTTAACCGGTTGGTTACCGGATTTCAAAAAAAAATATTTATTTTCTTCAACATGTCATTTTCTTATTAATTTAGTATTTCAAGTTGTATATTTTATTTATTTAATCATTCATATGATATTAAAATTACAAATTATATTAAGTCATATTACATTAAATATTATGAACGTATTTTTAAAACCCAAATATATATTAATTTTTATATATTTTGAATTTTGTTTTTTATCCTTAATATATGTGATACATTTTTACACTTGAAAAATATATACATAAAAATTTAAGAATTTTATCTATTAATATTTTTAAACTCGTATGTATTACACGGATTCTAAGCTAGTTTCTAAATACAAGCGGGACAAAAAATAACATCCACCAAAAATTACGGTATCCATTATGTTTATAACAAAGGTCTCATTATTAAATATTACTTGATGATTTTATTAGTTTTATGTAATAATTTCTTAGACCATCTGTGGTACTTTTTTTTTACGGCGAACATTGAATGTTGTGACGTCGCAACCCCCGTCACATGCGAGAGACTCGTCTAACTCCGGCCAATATGTTGTCTTAACCGGACCCATTTGGCATCAGAGTTAGAGAGCATCCAAGGAAAAAACCCACCAAATACGGCCCTTTCCGGGCTTGAGGGAGAGCCGAGGCTCGAACCCTTGATCGACGTGGGTAAAACCCTAATGCATCAGCCTAAGAACTAGGCCTCATTTGCATGCCTTAGAAATTAATGGGGAGAGCAAGAATCGAACATGGGTCACAAGGAACACTAGTTCTGTTCCTTACCACTCCATCACCAACTCATTGGCTACTATTCATAGTACTAGTTTGAAGGTAAGAGCACACCCCACACCACGTAGGCGCCACGTAGACTATGCCAGATTTCACTCTCACCTTCACCCAGGTGTGTAATGGTGGGGTCAGGGTGAACAGTTTTGTAATAATTATATAATTATTATTTTTAAATCACAAAGAAATAAAAAAACATAATTTAATTTGATAAATTGGATTACAAACAATAAATAAATAAACATAATTTAATTTAATAAATTGGATTACAAACAACAAATAAATAAAAAGACCTAATGATAATTACGATTACTTCATAGATGCTCCATCAAATCAGTTCTAAGGTTTGTATGAGTTTTCGAACAATGGATTATCCAACGGTTTGCTTGTCTCTGTTCGTTTGTTATTTCTGTATAAGTCTGCTCGTCCTCTTCATAATCGGTGCAGATAAATCGCCATTTATCTTTTATAATCATGTAATGTAATATCAGACAAACATATATTGCATTTCGAATTTTGTCTTTAGTCCACATACGTGCGGGATGACTAATTATATGCCATTTCCTTTTTAAAACACCGAACGCCCGTTCGATATTTTTTCTCGCCGACTCTTGGGTTCTTTTAAAGTGGCATCTTTTTTCATCTCCTTCTTGCGAACAAATAAATTCTTTGACAATAGTAGCATATTCTGGATAAATACCGTCGTCAAGATAATAACCAAAACGGTATTCATTGTCATTAGCAATAAAAGAAGACCCAGGTGCAACGTCGTTCTCGATGTCGTCGAAAACAGGTGACTAATCTAGAACATTTATATCATTGTTTGATCCTGCAACACCAAAGAATGCATGACAAATCCAAAGATCGTTCGATGCAACGACCTCGAGCATTAATGTGGGTCTAGGATGGTCTCCACATTGGTGTTGACCTCACCACGCAGTATGACAGTTTTCTCACTCCCAATGTATGCAGTCGATGCTACCTAACATCCTCGAAAGGCCATGGACAAACTCATGTGCGTCGTACAAAATCTGTTCACCTTTCGTCGGTTTCCTTAAATATCTTTTCCCATACAAGTTAATTATACCTACACGATAAAAAAACTTATTTATATTTTACCATACTAAATTAGTTTATATAGGTTTAGAAATACCTTCACAAAAATGGAATAGACTATCACGTGATGTTTTCTCCGCCGTCTTCAAATAGTCATCTATTGAGTCAGCTGCCTTCCCGTAAGCGAGTTGTCGACGTACACTTTTGTAAAGTAATGAACCCAAGCCTCCTTCGAGCGTCATATTTTTGTTGGAAATATTCGAACTCGCGTTATAAATCCCCAACAACTCGAAGGAATAACGGACAACTCATTCTAAACCGACATTTAAAAGATTTATTCCGTAAAATAATCTCTCACTAGAAGATCATTTGCAGCCGCACGATCCCGATTAACTTGGACTCATCTTGAAACTCTAGAAGATTTTTCAACTAGATAATTTAAAAACATCACTGACGCTTGAACCAGACTCACGAAAATCTCTTCACCATCCGATGAGTCGGATGATGAATCTGATGACGAAGATAAATCCATTTGGAACTTGAAAAATATAGAGAGTATATAGAGTGTAGGTTTTTAAAAAATTGGTAATTGATAATTGGTTTGTAATATATATATATATATATATATATATATATATATAGATTAATTTTTTTTTGTTTAATAGCCCAACGACTCAATTTGACTCTTCTTCCCCCTACCACGCCGTAAACACCACCACCTGGACAGACTCACGCTCACGCTCACACGCCCGTGGTGGGTGAGGTGGCACCACGCCCTGCTCTCACAATGTGTACTACGGACAGTCTTAAAGGACACAAACCATTACAAACTACTATTTAGTATTATATTGGCCGGGTCACTTGAGTTTTTTTTAAACAAGTTTTCATGATTAAATTTTTTTAGCTAGTTTCAATTTTTTTTAATAATGTAATTACTTTTTTATGAAAGGCAATAAATGTAATTACTTGACTAAGAAGTTTTGTTGATCACTATTATAATAAAAAACTAAATTTTGTATCACTTGTTAACAACATATTCATCCTTACATCTATTTTCTCCCTAAAACCACATTTATATCTTTCATCCAATATTTTCATACTTAACTTATTTTTAAAAAAAAGATTACATAAATAAGCATTTTACCAAATCAATTTCATCATTATAGTCATTGACACACATTTTTTTTAATTTATCATCAAAAGTGAATATTAAAAAAAACAAGAATAAAAAATAGGATATTTAAAAAAAGAGTTTTTAAAGTTTATTATCTAAAAGCGTGTTTTTAAAATTTGAGGTAATTTCATATATACTCCTACAAACTTAAAATATATCATATATACCCAAAAAAAAACTAAAAATATCATATATACCCTTACAAACATGTAATAATATCATATATACCCATTTCATTAAAAACAATTTAAAAGATGTCATTTTACCCTTATTTCTTTAAATTTTAATATTGCATATTTACCAATTTTTAAAATTGAAATTTCATATTTATACATTTTCAACTTTAGAATTTTATATTTAACCATAAAAAATAGTTTTTTCAAAATACTATTTTGAATTTTTCTCATTTTTTTATAATTTTACTAATTTTCTTTTATAGCATTAGCGTTTTGTAACTTTTTTGCATTCATTCCTTCTGAATCGATGTCTTCTGAATGTGTTTGGAGAATCACGATAGTCGCCATCAATAATAGGAGAACGAGCGATCATTTACGTATTGGATAAAACTAAAAAATTAAATGATTGATAAGGGTAGAATAGTCATAAAATAACAAATTATTTAAATTGGGTATATATGATATTTTATTTTTTGTTGGGTATATATGATATTTAGCTATGTTTGTAGGGGTATATATGATATTTAGCTATATGATATGTGAAATTAAAATTTTATCAATAAAAAACCAAAATTTTAATTTCACATATAAAATAAAAATACTATTTTTGTATTTTAAGTAAATATGAGTTAGAATAAAGTTTGCTAATATTTAATTAGTAGTTTTTTAATTAAGTTTGATATCAAATTTGTATAAAAAATATGTTAAGATATTTATTAATATAATCTTAACGTTTCAGCTCGTGTGTTACACGAGGTTTAAAACTAGTATACTAATAAAACATGCATTTTAAATAAAGTAGTTGGGAAGTTTTTTAATAAGTGATTTTTGATTCGTTAAACATTCTGGAAATGTTTTTTATTTCTTATTTTTTATTTGATTTATTTTAAAATAAAACAGAGTCTCAATTACTAGTATTTTTTCATACAAACAATAGATTAATTACTTTTCCGATAAATACGATATGTTAAAAGATTGATCTCCGTAACTTGTTTATAATAAAAATCCTTCCAGAACATCAGTTATTGCTCAAATTAACTTTACTCATAATGACTATGAGTAAAATACCTTTTTCATTTCAACTACATTCATTTAGTTTTAAATCTAAACATTTCCTTTTAATTCATAGTAAAAATTGTCATTTTTATCAATGTGTTTTACAGTTATAGCAATTTCTCTTTTTTATCTATTTCTTTTTAAAATCTAATAATTTTCATCACCTTACTAATTTCGTGTATATTTTAACGTTAAATCAGAGGTCGGTTCAAAATTCGTAGGTTAAAATCTAGCCAAATTGTCTCTGATTTAACCAAAATTGACTCTAATTTAACGTTAAAATGTATAGTTGGATGAAAATAACTAGATTTTGAAAAGTAATGAACGAAAAAGCAAAAGAAAAAGTTTTTAGATTAAAGGGGTTAAAATTATCCAAACAAATTAACAAAAATGAGTCTTTAACTTATTATCATTATCAATGACACTATACCAAAATACCATGGGTTTCTAGCACTACGTGTTGAATTTTAAGAACAAGTGTAATAGATTTGAATCCAAAATGCAAATGATTTTGTTTTCAATGTGGAAATAAAAGTGACGTGTGGAAATTCATGGATATATACTGCCAAATCAAATTGCTCTTTGTGATGACATAAGATCATCCGTAGTGGTTTCACGCCTTCTTTTTTACTCCCCGTCACGTCAGCACCACATCATTACAGGGGCTTTCACTGTCCAGAATCACTAAGGTGCGTAATGGTTTCACGCACCGCATTTATTTTTTTAATAAATAACTAATAATTTAACTAATTTTTTTATTTTTAATAAATAAAAAACTAAATTAGAAAATAAAAAAACATTTTTAAATAAATAAAAAACTACTCATTAAAAAACCACTTAGGTGATGAAAAATAGTTTTAAAAAAACTCCGTTTTCATTAAAATTTATACTTACATGTTCAGAAAAATAAAATAAACAAGTTTGTGTATTTTGTTTTTTTAAATAATTATCAAACATGAGTTATTTGAGAAAACCAAATAATATGTTAAACTAAATATTTAATAAAAAAAGAAGGAAAAATGATTAATTAGGTGGAAGGATTTTATTGGTTGAAATAAATGTGGTAGAAGCCCCTTTGCCTGTGAAATTCCCCAAGCCCCCCACCCCTCTTCACGCCCCTTTCACGCCTAGGGGGCGGTGTTCCTGGGAGTGAAAGGCTGATGTGGCTCATGCCACCCCTCTTAACGCCGGTGCTACGGATCGCCTAACAAGAGACAAAATTAACAAACTTTAAACCTTTAAAGTTAGGATAATACGATATTCGTTTACTACTAATTGATCTTGTTTATTTAGTGATTAAATGAAAAAAAATGTTGAATCGATAAACCTAGACCCAACTCTATAGATGAATAAAAAAGAAGTGGTTTTTTTCTAATAAGTCTCTCAAATCTTATAAATGCAGTTTTAGGCGGTAATTTTTTTTTTTAACAGCAACAATGAGAATCTTTTCATAGAAAAGCTAGCGGTGAACTAGCAATACACCAGGAAGGAAATAAGATCGTTCACCTCAAATGTGAGAGCTTTAGGAAGGACCACGGATTCCTGGAGAGGTTTTTGGGTTTTTCAATTTCTTTTGTCTGCTTCTCTAGAAATACTTTAGATCATTATACGTTCTTCCAGGAAAATAACTAAAAGGCCCAAACCTAGAAACTTTTTGGTACCACAGATCATTAATTCAAACAAACAATGAAGAACAAAGAAGGAGACGATATCTTAAACGGATTTATTCACCAATTAATCGATTCAATATGTTAGAGACTCGTACTATTTATACTCGCGATCATAGGGATGGCATGGTACGATGGTTTACGCCAATCGTCGTATCCCTTGACTGCATATACGGTTTCCAGGATACAACTATTACACAAAGACCCCTTTGACTTATAGCAAATACATGAAATACACTAAAACTTAACATATGGATATTTATAAATCCGGCCCATTAACTTTTATCCAAGTTTAGTTAACAATTAAGGCTAACAATCACCCCTTAATTGTTAATTCAAGTTGATTCTTCATCTCAAATGCCTTCATTGTTCTTGTTCAGCGCTTCCTCTGTAGTTGCTTACGACGTTTTCTTTCTTTTCCCGAAACCATTTACAAATTTTGAGAGTCCAACCGTGATCCCTTCCTGAGCAATAATCCACCGATCTCTTCTGATCCATTATTACTTTCAATATGGCCAAATTGATCCCTTCTAGATCTGCCATATGACATACAACACGTATTGCGCCTTCTCCTGAACTTGCAACTGAATTCCATTGTTTATTAAGTTTTTTGACCAGTGACCATAAAACAACAAATCATGTACCTCTTTTTTTTTTACAAACCATAACAGCCCCTATGGCTTTGTTTCTTTCCACCTTCAACAAGACAACCAACAACAAACAATCATATGTGCACTAGAACCATCGTATGCACGTCATCTTGCAAGACCAATCCAGACCCCTCGTGGTTTTCTTCTGAACCATCGCTTGCACAACATTGTGGGAGACCAATCTAGGGCCTTCATGGTTTTCCTATGTATTAACAAATGAACATGACAGAGAAAATATGTAATCTCTATATTACACAAATGAAGATTAACTTACAAATGAAGAAGAAAGCAACATTAAATAGAAAGATAACTGGGTCTGGGCTAAAGCCCATAACAAAGCTCATAACAACTTATTATGCTAACATCCCCCCTTAAACTCACAATGCAATAGAAATAAACATTGAGAGTTTGTCACACAAACAACGAAACCGAGATGCCGATTGAGCCTTGGTGAAAATATCTGCAATCTGCAAGGCTGATGAAACAAAAGGAAGTGAGATGGTCCCGAGCTGAAGATGATGACGAGTAAAATGACATTCTATCTCAATATGTTTTGTTTGTTCATGAAAGACAGAATTCTTGGCGATCTGCATAGCACTTTGATTATCACAATTTAATGGGGTAGGCGAGGAAACAACAACCCCCATATCTGCCAGAAGCCATCGTTACCAAACAATTTCACATGTAGTCACAACCGTAGCACGATATTCAGCCTCAGTGGATGACCTAGAGACAAAGTCTTGTTTCTTTCTTTTTCATGAGATTAAGGAATCACCAAGGAAAATACAGAAACCAGTAGTAGATTTACTATCATTGGGATCATTATCCCAATCATCATCACTATAGGCACGCAATTCCAGAGAAGACGTCGAAGGGAATAAAAGAATTTGAAACTGAGTGCCACGAAGATATCTCAAAATATGAAGAACAACTCCCCAGTGAACAAAAGTAGGAGCGGTAACAAAGTGGCTAACCACATGAACATCATGAGCAATATCAGGGAGAGTAACTGTAAGATAAACCAAACTGCCTACAATGGTACGATATAGGCTCGGATCAGATAGAGGAACACCATTAGTGGGAGAGTAACGTGCATTGGTTTCAAGAGGAGTGTCTGCAATTCTGTTATCAGAAAGTCTTGCCCGTTGAAACAGATCAGAAAAATAATTTGTCTGAGAGAGAAGATATCCCTTTTTAGATTGAGCTACCTCAATCCCCAAAAAATACCGTAATAATCCCAAATCTTTCATAGCAAAACGATGAGCCAAGTCACGTTTCAAGGATTCAATGTCATCATAATCATCGCTTGTAATAATCATGTCATCCACATATAAAGACAAGAGAATGCGTCCAACATTCGTACATCGAACAAATAATGCCGAATCATGATTGCTAGGAAGAAAACCAAGGGAAGTGATGACTGTAGAAAATTTTTCAAACTAGGCACGAGGGGCCTGTTTGAGCCCATATAGAGCTTTTCGAAGCCGACAGACTTCACCGGGTTGATGAGCTATTCCCGGGGGTGGAGTCATGTAAACCTCCTCATGAAGATCACCATTCAGAAAAGCATTTTTGACATCCATTTGACAGATCTTCCATTTTCGAACGGACGTAACAACACTTAAAGTACGAACTGTTGTCATTTTTGCCACAGGGGCAAAAGTCTCCTCATAATCCATACCATCTGTTTGCGAATATCCTTTTGCCACAAGTCTGGTGTAATATCCATGATTTTTTCGATATTATTTTTATCTCATTCTATACAACTATGAAATTTTATCTAAATTTAATACTCTGTCAACACAATAAGTCACATACATTATTATTTATTATGTAACAATTCAAGTTTCAACCTAGCATTTACAAATTTTTATCATATATATATTCATACATATGGGTGTATATAGGTATATTTAAA
This sequence comes from Smallanthus sonchifolius, assembly GCA_023525975.1. Taxonomy (NCBI): domain Eukaryota; kingdom Viridiplantae; phylum Streptophyta; class Magnoliopsida; order Asterales; family Asteraceae; genus Smallanthus; species Smallanthus sonchifolius. Next base: position 35,684,233 of record CM042034.1, on the reverse strand, counting down.
TACTCTAATGTTGATTAAATCAAAAAAGCCTTGTTAACGTAATTACATTTTTTTTTCATATACATATATATTTGTTTATAAACATTAAATATAATTATGTATATAGTTAATAAACTTGTACACAATTTGTAACTTAAAAAAAACTTATTTCTTTATTAAATAGTCATGGTTAAACAAATAATAATTAGGTTCATATATTTTGTAAAACAATTATTTTAGATAAAATAAAACAAATAATAATAAAAAGAGGATTTTAAAAACAAATGCAATCTAGTCTTGAACCTTCTCAATAAGCCTTGAACCCCCCCCCCCTTTCTAAACATTTGAACCCTTGAATTTGAACCCTTTGACTACAACCTTGACTCCAATCATTCCATTTTGACCCATCTTGACTTTGAAAGTTAAACATTGCAAAATCTTGCAATTCAAATTCAAAATCGAACATAACGGGAATCAAATGACTTCCCATAGATCCTAGAACGTTTGTAGACTGTTTCTAAACTCACTGAATCGATTAATCTATCAAAATTCGTGGCCTATTTCAAACCCAAACCGAATTGAACAAGTTTGACTCCCCAGAGTCAAATAGTGACAAATTTAACTCCAAATCACAAAGTTTAACGCGTATTAAACCCGCAATTCATGCCTTGACTGATCTCACATGAATCCAGACCTAAAAAGAGACCCAATTCATCAGAACTTGAATGAATTGACACGTAATTTATGCCGACAGCTGTCATCTCCAAAACCGGATCAAATCGAGAGTTTAAGATGATATTGAATAATCAAAATCATTCTCTCTCCTTCGCATAACCTCATACGAACTCTCTAAACCTGCAATTGATTCATATTTCATCCCTGGTTCGCAATCAAGCACCGAGAGCAGCCGATTATTCTTATCAGTCGTTCTCAGTCGACATTCCACCAAATCAAGTAAGTTTTAGCTTTCTTGGTCCGTTTTTCATTGACGAACAATAACCCTCTGTCAATTTCCGATGACAGAGGGTATCAAACCCAAATTGATTTAGGTTCTTTTTCTGTTTGTGCGTTTCGAGGTTGGGGATTTTGTTTTAATCTTATTAGTGTATTAAAATTAATCGAGTCATGTTTATAACAGCGAGAACCACTCAGTCCGTCAGGTAAGGCATTGCACCAACGGGCCAAGTGGCGTGGGTTCGAAACCCACAACCCAGACTCTTTTTACGCGCGCCTTAAACCAAACCTTCCCCATTCAGGACTAGGGTCATTAAATTGCAAACATGCCTTGTACCACGGGTTAGTCCCCTGGTCCAGTGGTAAGACTTAAGCACAACACAGAACCCACCCGGGTTCGAACCGGGTGGCGTTCTTTTATTTTAAAAAATCATTTTTAACAGTAATTAAATTATAAAAAAATTATTTTTATAAACCTAACATTAACTAAATCAAGTTTGTACAATAATATGCATTTTTTAAAACCTTTATTTCCTTACAATTTAATGTTTTAAATCCCATTATTTATTATAAAAACAATTTAAAAGTACTTTACATTAAACCATTAAATCACAAAAGCCAATTACCTATTTCATAAAGTATCACTAAGATTTTATAAAAATAATTATACCATTTTTATAAAAATCATAAATGATTTTATGATTGGGAAATTCTATATAATGTATTTTTGCTATAATTATATCAAGGCCTCTTTTTTTGAAACACTCTATTTCATAATAAATAAATAAAATGAGAGTTTATTTATTTAAAAGTAAAGGGATACTTATTAGTATATTTAACATTAACAAATTTATTTAGGATTCTAAGTTATACATATATATATATATATATATATATATATATATATATATATATATATATATATGTTTGCACTTTATGTTAAATAACTAAATAAAAAAATAGATTTTTTTAAAGACTCATTATTTTAATTAAATAAAAGAAATTTATTTATTTAAATTATTTAAACTTAAACCCTAGTATCACTCTTACTATTAAAATCATAAATACTTTGAACTTACATTTTTACATTAAAGTCTTATTCAATTACAAGCTGTAACTTACACCCAACCTTTACAGGGAATAACACAAACCTTCTTATACAAACCCTTTGTACACATCCATCACAATCCTAGACTTGGCCATAGACTATTGTGCACATTATTAATCTAAATTCATATACAATACACTCTAGGTTAACGTTGTGAGTTGCAAGGATCACTTTGCTATCTAGTCTCTCGTGCTAGCTACACCTTTGATTCAAATGAGTTTTACATAGCCCCTTTTACACTGCTTTACATTTTTGGGGTGAAACATGAACATTATATACAATGATTTGCACAAACTACACAATACAAATCCACTTTACATTCATGTGTGCAATTTGAGCTATGTTTGAGTACTAGGTGTGTTAACTACTTTGTGTGCAATTACATGTGCAATCATTAACTATACAAGCCGACGGTTAACAATGATAGATCTATTGAGTCTAACAAACCCACCCAATTAGGGTGATTGTTACCGACAACATACTTTGTTTTGCATGCTAGTTACAAAGGTTTGATTGTACAACTTGGTTTTTACAATAGTAACTCTCCATTTTTGCCTTATTAACCATGATATGTATGGATGGTATTCACACAACACTTTGATGCTATTTAGAGTCAAAACCTATGTACGCTCACCAATTTTTTAGTTGACCTCGTTTTCATCATGTTTCAGGTACAAAAGTTTGAATTGATCAATTTTGCTTCACTTAGGTTGTGGACCTAGTTAATTGAATTAAATGAACATGTTATGTATTTCAAAATTCTTGTATTGTTGAATTTGGAGTTATGAATGGAAATGTGACGTTTTAATATATTGAATTTTAGTTAACCATGTGCTCATGAACAGTCTACATGTCCCGCCCAGACGTTTCCGCCGTCGGTTGGGGTGTAACATCTGGCCTTGTACCATTCAACAGAGCCATCAGACTTTGTCTTAATCTTATACACCCAACGATAACCAACCTTATGTTTACCTGGTGGTAGAGGAACCAAATACCTGGTGTGAGTATGATGAAGAGCAGTGAGCTCTTCAGCCATAGCATTCTGCCATAGAGGGTCAGAGACAACCTCTTTATATGATTCTGGTTCAGACAGACGATGAATACCCACGATAAAAGAACTAAACGAAGCAGAATATGCAGAGTTGCAAAATCTGGTAGTTGAGTAGACTTACATGCACGAGTAGACTTTCTCAGAGTTGGAGGAGAATCAACATTAGTGCCATATGACGTGGAAGGTTCATGAACTGGCACATCATGTGCAACAGAAGTATCTGGAGCAGGCATATTAGGATCAACAGACGAATCGGGAACATCAGAAGTTGGGATATCAGTGTCGCTAGCAAAAGGATCAATGTTCTGAAGATCTAACTTTGTTACATCATGTGACTTAGCTGGAATCGAATAGAAGGGAATATGTTCAAGAAATGTAACATGTCTTGATACATATAACTTCTGACTTACAGGATCAAAACAGCGATATCCTTTATGTCCCGTGCCATATCCTTTGAGACCACTGGCATAGCCTAAGAAAACACATAATGCTGACTTATTTGTCAATTTGTCTCGTTCAACATGAGGACAAAGAGCAAAGCAAGTACATCTAAAAACCCTTAGCTCACCATAATCTGGGCGTTCACTGAAAAGACTTTCAAATGGAGACATCCCATCATTGTGAGAAGTAAGGATCCTATTAATCATATGTTGGGCGGTCAGGAGTGCTTCTCCCCAAAATACACTAGGTACCTCAGCAGATAAAAAGAATGAACGAGCGGTTTCCATAAGATGGCGATGTTTCCTTTAAGCAACACCATTCTGTTGAGGATTGTCAGTACAAGACGATTGGTGTATGTTACCATATGATGCAAGCAATTGAGTAAAATCATTAGAGGTGTATTCACCCCCTAATTCACGCCTGAAACACTTTATCACAGCAGAATGCTGCGTTTGAACATAAGCCCTAAATGTTTTATAAATGTCAAAGAAATCAGATCTACGTTTCATAAGTTACACCCAGGTAAAACGAGTGTAATCATCAATAAAGGAAACATAATAACGTGAACCGCCCTTAGTGGATACTGGTGATGGTCCCCACACATCAAAATGAACAATATCAAATGGTGCAACAGAATGAGAAATACTTTTATCAAAAGGTAAAGCAGAAAATTTAGCAAGTTTGCAACCACTACAATCAGAAATATCACAAGTTTGCAACTGACCCAAAGCACCTGAAGAAACCAAAAATTTTAAACGAGATGCGGACACATGTCCCAAACGAGAATGCCAAATATAAAATTCAGACGACAAATAATTTAAACGAAAGGAAGATAAATCAACACCTGAGCAGCAACACCAGGTGCAGGCACTTTGAGTTCTTCTAAGACATATAGATCTCCCACCCTACGACCGATCCCAATCACCCTCTGAGTGTGTTGATCGTGCACAACACAAACAATGTCGCAAAAGAAAACCCAAATTCCAGACTTACACAACTGACTGACTGAAGCAAGATTTAAGGCAATCTTTGGAATATAATAGACATCATTGAGAGACACATGAGGGGTAGACACAGATCCAACACCCTCTACCAACATGGGTGTAGCACTAGCAGACATGACAGAAACAGGAGAGACAGGAGACAAAGACAGAAAAGAAGATAGATAGGGAGACATATGATGTGAGGCACCAGAATCTAAAATCCATAATGATGACGAAATACCCTGAGGTACCAGATGAAGACAGTCCCGCAGCAGACATAGCGGTAGGGTTGGCGGCAAGAAACTGTCTGAATTGTTCAAATACTTGCGGATCCAGAGTAGATGGTGGTTTGTTGTGACATTTCAAAGATTTTCGTTGCGAAATTTATCGTGTAAATATTAACATTTTATTTCAAAACATATACACGTATATTTAATCAAATTTATACAAATCGGTGTATTGGCAAATTTCAATTTAGATATTTTTAATTTAAAAAAAATATATATATATATTTGAAGGTTATAAACTATATAAATCATGTTATCAAATTAGATAATTTATATAAATAAATCAATGGTTTTCAATTTTATTAACCATTCAAAATGATTGATTTTAAATAAAAACATAAGTTTTATAAAATTCTATATGCTTAAGTTTTATTTGGTTTTATACAAATAGGTATCTTATTTTATGGATTTAAACTAATTAGAAATTTATAAATTTTAAAACTAATATAAAATTTTATATAAAAATCTAAGTAAAAAAAAAAAAAAAAAAAAGAAGTTACATATTTAATAAAATAACCCATTTGAATAAGATGAATAACCTTATAAAAATTATTTATAATAATAATAATAAGTAAGTTTATAAAAACATTTAAAATATAATGTTAAAGTAAATTGATTTAAAAGAAATTAAATTAATTTATTTAATAAAAAGTTTAGGGTTCGTTTTGTAATTAACTAAACTAGAAGGTTTTAAAACTAAAATCGTTTGAGGGACTATTTCTGGACAAATGAAACCACAAGGATCCATCCGTAATTATTTTAAGGGTTGTTTCGAATTAAACCAAACTCCAGGGACCAAAACTGTCAATCCCCAAATCGCATTTCCGGTCACCCCTTTCCTTTGTCCGGCGGTCCAAGTTAATTTCCGGCGACCCGCTCGACAAGCCTGTCCCCTGCACCTCAACGCCCGACAAAAGCATCCCCGACTTCGTCTCCCCCACGCGAACTAGACCCCTCGACCAATTGGTCTCCCCAACACACGGATCGTCTGATCCTGTTGGTGGCCGAGAACCCACGCCCGAATTCAGGCCCGACAGGCCACCTCCACGCCTGTCGATGGTCTGGTTAGCTTCGTCTCGTCCAGACGAATGTTCAGGCATGCTCAATTGCTTGTCTTATTATCGGGATTGGGCTCGGCTATAAATGGCCATATACAGACCTGCACGAGCTCGCCCACCCTCCTCCACCCACTCTCACCCCAAATTGAAGGCACCATTGCATTCGTCGACTCTGAGTGAAGCTTGGACCAGGATATCAAGGCCTGATTTCACCCCGAAGTCTGATTCCCGTTTTGGACATTTTCGATACAAAAGTCTCTGCCGACCAAGCCCTTCGCGACTGGGTTCGAGCCTCGATTCGATTCCTATACCTTCTGTTATCATCAGGTAACCTATTCCAGTCGAAATCTAGACAATCGCTCGATGATTACCGGGCAAACCCAATGTCCTCGGACACGGTCGCCGGTCACTGAGGTCCAGCGACTTGATTTTGCCTTGAATACTTAAATTAACCGGTACACACATAACCAGCGATGGGCAGTAGCCCGGCTGGTTATGCGTGTGTGTGTTTGTGTCTCAGGTCGCGGGTTCGATCCCGGTTAGCCTACGGCCAAATTTTTTTTATTTATTTTTAATTCTGTTTTCATTTATTTATTTTATTTAATTATCCTAATACTCTTTTTATGCAATAAATACTAAAACGAGTCGGTTTACTCGTTCGTTTATTTTAAAATCAATTAAACTATATTTTTATAAACCATCCCATTTATTTTATATATATAAACTTATTAAAATACATTATAATATATATAAAATATCACATACTTTTATAAATCTTGCAATATTTATATAAACTTAATTAATTACATTTTTAGACATAAAATATCCTATATTTTTATAAATCTTGTAATATTTTTTATAAACTTACTTAATTACATTTTTAGATATAAAATGCCCATATTTATATAAATCTTGTAATATCTTTATAAACTTATTTAATTACATTTTAGTTATAAAATGTCCTATATTTTTTTAAATCTTGTAATATCTTTATAAACTCACTTAATTACATTTTTAAATATAAAATGTTCTATATTTTTTTATAAATCTTGTAACATTTTATAAACTTATTAAAATACATGTAATATATAAAATGTCTCATTATTTTTATATGAACCTAGCAATAATTTTAATAAACTTGTTAAAATAAATTTTAATATATAAAACATCAACATAATTAATCAAATAAAGACTTATCTTTTTATTTATTATTATTGTTTAAATACATAATGATTAATTATTTAAAAATGTAAAATTTTATAAGTCAAAGTTTTACAAAATCATATTCATTTTCTACCACATTTTATATTACGGATATTATTATAAAACCTATACTCATTTAAATACGAATACGCACATACATATAAACATACAATAATACCCATTTGTCTACATAGGGTATCAACGTGCTTAGGCTTCCACATACTTATCACCTACACGCGTGGAAAAATACCCGCTTGCAAGGTGAGTTACATAGCCCCTATTTTTACATTTTTATACGTTTTGGGGTGAAACATTATACATGCTACTCACATTGTTTGTACGTGTTATACACGAGACTATATGTTTATTCTTTGGATGTACATACATTTAAACACAAGACAACCAACTGTAATATTGATAGATCTATTGTGCCTGACCAGCCCACCCGGTTAGGGTGTTTATTACTGCATACTCGGATATAACCGCGTGTTATATTCAATCATACCGGATATAGTGGGTAACTATATTCAAGCATACCGGACTTAGCTGTTGTGCTCTGTTCAAGCGCGTCAAACTCGGTTTGAATTGTGATTAAATAAATGTTACATCCTATGCTATGTTTAACAAGATAAACAATGAGTTGCAAAACGATTTACACTACTATTGACTGGATTTACTAAACCTATGTACTCACCAACTTTTTAGTTGACACTTGATTTAAATAATGTTTCAGGTTTGGATATGTGACTACTTGCCGAAGGTTTCTCCACTTAAGGAACATGGACCTAGTTAAATAAATCAATGTTTTGAACTAGACTAGGTTATTTGGAATGTATTGTATTTGGATCTTGTTGTCTTTAAATTAAATTAATGAATTATGCAACCTTTAGCTATCATGTGCTTTTGAACAATCATCACATTGTCCGCCTCGATGATTCCGCCATCGGTCGGGGTGTGACATTTGTTCATTTCTACAGATAGTGGTGTAACAGCAGCAGTAAACTGAGGTGGTTTAAATGTCCATGAAGAAGGACCAGATGAACCAGTCGAAGTGGATGTGCGAGACGGAAATTGTCCACCTGATCTGTGTTGTTGTGGGGGCTTCTGCAAGTTAGAATTCCTTCTGCTAAGTAATAACGGACATTGAGACTTCCAATGATTTTTCCCTTTGCAAAATGCACATTCATCAAAAGCAACTTTAGCACCTTGTCTGGACTGATTAGGGGGAACATCAAACACAGCTGGAGTAGTGGTCACTTTAGGAGCTTTATCAACCTGTGATTTTAACCGAGTTTCCTCTGCAATCAACTCGTGAACAACTGAATCAATAGATGGAAGAGGAGAACGAGGAAGAATCGTGCCACGCAGTCCTTCAAAGTCTGGACGTAATACCATCAAGAATTGTACTAAACGCTGTTCCTCCCTTCGAGCAATATAAGGTTTAAACACCTTCAGTGTTGCAGATTCCATAAGTGCCAATTGATCCCATAAATTCGACATAGCTCCATAGAAGTCTTGAATGCTCATCTCAATTACTGCCTTGGAAAAGGAGAAGAAGATAGAATCAGTACATGTAGTATCTGAATTTCCAGACGTTTTTCCTGAAGAACTGCCTGGATTACCACCAAAACGAGAGGTAGAATTTCGAATCAACCTTGTACCTGGTGCAACTCCAATTGCCAAATCCCCGTATAGACTGGCACCCACAGAAATGGCAGAACTCAAGAAACAATTGGATGAACTTCTTGAGAAAGGTTTTATACAACCAAGTTCTTCACCCTGGGGAGCCCCAATTCTCTTTGTTAAGAAGAAAGACGGATCAATGCGCATGTGTATTGATTATCGGGAACTGAATAAAGTTACCATCAAAAACCGATACCCGCTTCCACGGATTGACGATTTATTCGATCAACTCCAAGGAGCTTGTCATTTTTCAAAGATCGATCTTCGTTCAGGTTATCATCAGTTGAAAGTGCATGATAACGATATCTCGAAAACTGCATTTCGAACACGGTATGGACATTTCGAGTTCACGGTTATGCCATTTGGACTTACAAATGCTCCTGCCGCATTTATGGATATGATGAATCGTGTCTGCAAACCTTACTTGGATAAGTTTGTCATAGTTTTTATTGATGACATACTTATTTATTCCAAAACCCAAGTTGAACACGAAACTCATCTTCGAACCATACTTGAACTTCTTCGAAAGGAAAAATTATATGCTAAGTTTTCCAAATGCGGATTTTGGTTAACAGAAGTACAATTTCTTGGTCATGTCATCAACGTGAACGGAATTCAAGTAGATCCTTCAAAAATCGAAGCTATATCCAAATGGGAAATTCCCAAGTCACCCACCGAAATTCGTAGTTTTCTGGGATTAGCGGGATATTACCGCCGGTTCATTCAAAATTTTTCTCGTATAGCAATCCCACTCACATCCTTAACTCGGAAATCTGTAAAATACGAATGGGGACCCAAACAATCTGAATCTTTTGAAACTTTGAAACAAAAACTGACAAACGCACCTATCTTATCCTTACCAGATGGTATTGAAGACTTCGTAGTTTACTGTGACGCCTCACATACTGGTTTAGGTTGCGTATTAATGCAACGCAAGAAAGTCATTGCTTATGCATCTCGTCAGTTGAAAATTCATGAGAAAAACTACTCAACCCACGATCTAGAATTGGGCGCTATAATCTTTGCTTTAAAGTTATGGCGACACTATCTCTATGGGGTTAAGTTCACAATCTACACTGATCATAAAAGTCTCAAGTACATATTTAGCCAAAAAGAGTTAAATATGAGACAAAGAAGATGGATGGAAATCCTGAATGATTATGATTGTAAAATTTGTTATCATGAAGGAAAGGCAAATGTAGTAGCAGATGCCTTAAGCCGAAAAGAAAACGTCAAGCCAAAGAGAGTACGTTCTCTCAGACTTGAACTACAAATTGATCTTGTAAGTCAGTTAAAAGAAGCACAAGAGTTAGCTTTAAAGGAAGGTAACTTTGAAAAAGAAGGAATGAAAGGAATGCTTGACTTACTGATCAAAGGAGAAGATAATATCCTTCGCATGAATAAACGTATTTGGGTACCAGTTACAGGTGATCTTCGAGAGCGAATCCTCGAAGAAGCACACAAGTCCAAATACACCATGCACCCAGGAAGTGATAAAATGTACAAGAACCTTAAAGAAAGTTACCGGTGGATTGGTATGAAAAAGAACATTGCTATCTACGTAGCAAAATGTTTGACTTGTTCCAAAGTCAAAGCTGAACACCAAAAGCCAGCTGGATTATTGCAACAGTTAGAATTACCAGTTTGGAAATGGGAATTGATAACTATGGACTTTATTACCAAACTTCCTCGAACCACTCGTGGAAATAATGCAATCTGGGTTATCATTGACCGTTTAACCAAATCAGCTCACTTTCTACCTATTAAAGACACCATGAGTATGGACAAAATGGCACAAATTTATGTTAATGAAATTGTAACGTTACATGGTGTGCCTCTATCCATAGTGTCAGATAGAGATAGTCGCTTCACATCTCGATTCTGGCAAAGTTTTCAAACAGCTCTAGGAACTCGATTGAATCTTAGCACTGCTTATCATCCACAAACTGATGGGCAGAGCGAAAGAACTATACAAACCCTAGAAGATATGCTCCGAGCCTGTGTGATAGACTTTGGAGGTAATTGGGATGATCATTTACCTCTAATGGAATTCTCATACAACAATAGTTATCACACAAGTATTCAGGCCGCACCATTTGAAGCATTGTACGGACGGAAATGTCGAACGCCTGTATGTTGGTCAGATATCGGAGAAAATCAACTATCAAGACCAGAGATAGTCCAAGAAACTACCGATAAAATCTTGCAAATACGAGAACGTCTAAAAATGGCTAGAGATCGACAGAAAAGTTATGCAGATAAACGAAGAAAGCCGTTAGAATTCCAAATCGGTGACAAGGTGTTATTAAAAGTTTCACCTTGGAAAGGTGTTATTCGTTTCGGAAAGAAAGGAAAGTTAAGTCCACGTTTTGTTGGACCTTTCAAAATCATTAAACGAATCGGATCTGTTGCCTATCAGCTTGAACTACCAGTAGAGATGGGTGGGGTACACGATGTATTCCATGTATCAAACCTACGTAAGTGTTTAGCTGATGAATCCTTGCTTATGCCTTTACAAGATGTGGAAGTAAATGAAAAGCTCAAATTCATCGAACGCCCGTTACAAATTGAAGACCGACAAATCAAAAAGCTTAAACGGAAACAATTGGTATTGGTCAAAGTAAGATGGGACTCTAGACGTGGCCCAGAATATACTTGGGAACTTGAGTCAGAAATGCGCAAAAAGTATCCACATCTCTTTCAATGAATCTCGAGGACGAGATTATTCTAAAGGAGGGGAGGATGTAACACCCAAAATAAAAAGAAAAGAAAATTTTAAAATTTCACTCCCTCGCGGTACGCGAGGGAGATTTTGACAAAACCTCGCGGTACGCGAGGGGATTGCTTATGCGCCAGAAAATCATCTTCTCGCGGTACGCGAGAAGATTTCCAACCAAGCCTCGCGGTACGCGAGGGAATAGTACACGCGTCAGGACCAGAAAACACGTGTCATTCACCCTTGCCACCAGCCGACACGTGTCATGCTGACTCAGCACCGTTCGTGACACCTCATCCTCTCGCGGTACGCGAGAGATTCCCTTGGCCAGCCTCGCGGTACGCGAGGGACTGGAAAATCAGCCTATAAAAGGCCTTCAACGGGAATGAAATTCTGTACAGTTTCCAAACATTCGTTTCACACAAACCCGATCTCTCAAAACTCTACAACGTCCCGAAGCGCTGTTCAAGAATCCAACGAAACCCTGCTCAAGCCGTAGTTCCGTCCAAATCCCGCAAAGTAGGTATCGTTAAAACTATTCATATATATATATAGCCGCAATTATATATATATTCTCTCATATATATTCTCGTTAATCGTGTCTTCCCTAGGAAGAAACGTGTCGAGGTTCTGCTCAAATTCAAGCCTACAACCCTACCAGCCATCAAAATCAAGGTGAACACGTTTAACGCTTTTCAAACGATAAAACCATTTTATTTACGAAAACGGCATGAAACAAATTAAATACTTTAATCATAAGGGTAATCTACGTGATAGCATTCAGGCCATAAGCATACGTAGATTTGATCAAATGGTATACATGTGACGGGTGAAAGTCCGGTCCATGGCTGGGTACAGATCATGAAAGGGGGTATCATAAGACTGAGGATATGGTTCCTTAGCAGATTATACGAGGGACGAGTTCCTGAGTATCATATAAGACTAAGAACAAGGTTCTTAGCATCACGACCCTGGGAATAGGCTATCAGTCTGAGACATAGAGCTCAGCCAGTTGACCCCATGGCAGTTAACCCAGTGTATGTAGGTGGTATATATTTCAGGTGAAAAAGACTGCTGAATGTGTAGATTTACCATACAGAAACGTGCTTAAAAGCTTTAATTTGGTTTATGTTAGAAATCATTTTCGTGTCAGTTAAATGTGATTCACCGGCTTTATGCTGATGTTCATTTTCAAAACGTTTTTCACAGGTAATGAAAGAAATCATTAAATTCAGGGTGGTGCAGTAAAGACAAGATCTTTAGGCATATTTAAATCCCTGTGGCAGACTAATACAAGACCAAATGTTGGAACGGACGTAGATCCTAGACATTTTAAATGGCTTGTATTATGTAAATTAATTCAGCAGATGTACATTATATAATAGACTTTTGAATGTCTATTATCATGAAATGAAAAGGGACGTGGATCCCAAGTTTTGACAAAAAGTACAGAATTAACCCTTGAGGTTATTTACATGACATTTCATTACAAAAAGGGCATCAAGTAAAAACAAAGACTTCCGCTGTCCAATTATATGGGACCTCATTCAGATACCAGCGTTGTCTCGCGACGCCCGGGCAGGGGTAGCCCGGGGTTGTGACAGGTTGGTATCAGAGCCACATTCAAGGGTTTTAGCAAAACTAGATACTTATATGATTGTATCTTAGCTTTAACCAATAGTTGTGCCTACTAAACGAACGGTAGGAAGATGCCTTTAACATAACCAATAAATTTCAGGATGACAGATCCATACTATTATCCTTATAATTACCCAAACTACTTCCCTGGAGAATCATCTAATCAAGTAGTACCAAGCTATGATGATTATGTCCACTATCTACCGACCCCGGAGAATTGGAACAGAATGGTCGCAGAACAAGTGGAGCAGACTCAAGCAAGGCTTGAACCTCTGAGAGAAGAATCAGAGTATTCAGTGGAAATGGAAGATTCAAGAGAATCTTTACGTACTGTTATGACATCTATGCCACTACCTCAATCGTTAGACATAGTATACCCTACCGGAACAATTCAAGAACATCCACCCAGTCCAAGTGAAGAAACTCCACATTCGATTTCTGAATCCGACAAGGCTGCCGTTTGTGAAGGCAGTGGTGGAAAGTATTTCTTTGATCCTATTCCAGAACATCCCGTTTTCAAGGAACCTTTCTTCTATGTAGATCCCTCCGATGGACGTCAGTATGCAACCGACGGAAAAGTCGTGTGGTCTGTTAACTCAGCATATCACGATCTTAGGATGGGACACAGGGAACCACCTCCTTGTTATGGATACCATGATGAACTGCCAAAATCAATTGATGAACACCTCGATCGTGCTCTTAGAGAGGCTGACGATCTACGTGCTGAACTGTACTTCACCAGACAAGTCGTAGTTAAAAACGAACAAACTATAATTGACTACGAACTAGCCCAGGAAGACAGGAAGTACGCAGAACAATGGGTGGCAGATCAGTTGATCCAGAAGGGTGCTATGACTGAGACCCTGGGGAGATTCTATCAAGATTTGGGAGATGTGCTTCTCGATTAAAGTTAATGATAGTATTTGTATAATTAGCTAACTTTGATATAGATGCATATCTATATTTCTGTATTTGTAACAAATAGATGAAGTTTAAGCGATAATAAACTTCAAATTTTGACCCAAATTCGTGCTTGTGTTCCTAGATGTCTCAACAAAACAATGACAATAGCGGTCCATCTACCTACATTACCAAGGAAAAAGGAAAAGAAGTTAATAATAATCCTGAAATAGCTACTCAACAACCAGAATTGCAACAACTGGTCAAGCAAAGCATTAAAGAAATGCTTCCTGCCATAATAAAGGAAGTACAAGAAAACATCAAAACTCCAAGCTATGTAACCTCTCATTCAAAAAGAACAGAAAACCCTCCGAAAACCAACACAGAGCAAGTAGCAAGCTCTCGTAGAACTCAAACCTCGAAAAGATCCAGAACATCAAGCAAAAAGTATTCTGAATCTGAAGAATCGTTAAATCTAAGCAGTGAGAGCTCAGAAGAAGAGAATGAAACAAAAAGGTATAGACACAAAGGGTGTTCTTATAAAACCTTTCAGGACTGTAAACCTTATGAATTTAAGGGCACCGAAGGCGGTATTGCTACTCTTCACTGGCTAGAGAAGATGGAGTCAGTAATAGCAATTAGCAAGTGTGCTAAGAAAGATCAAGTACTGTATGCTTCAAACTCCTTCAAAAATGAAGCGTTGGAATGGTGGAATTCAATCATTTCTGCCAAAGGGAGGAGAAAGACCAATGCCATGGATTGGAAAGAATTTCGGGCAAAGGTGAAAAAGAAATTTTGCCCCAAGACTGAAAAAGAACAAGCTGAAAGAAAATTTCTGGAGCACCGAATGGTGGGTACCAATGATCGAGAGTATACTACCAAATTCTTTGAATATGCTCGATTGGCACCTCACCTGGCTAAACCTGAGTCGGTTCTCATAACTCGATATATTTACGGTTTAGTTCCAGAGATCCGTGATTTGGTGAAGGTTGTCTCACCAAAAACCATTGAGTCTACCGTAGAGCTGACCGGTACCATGACGGCTGGACTAATCAGAAATATAGAGGAAAAGAAGAAAGTCGAATCCTCTATAAAATCAAAAACCGAGGCCAAAAGATTTAGCAAGAACTTTGGGCAAAAAGGAGTTCCATTTAACAATCCACCATGCAAAACGTGCGGACGCAGGCATAGTGGAAAGTGTGTTTTTGAAACTCCATTCTGTAATTATTGCAAGGTCTCAGGTCACTCTACTGAGAATTGCTTCAAGAAAAAGGGAATAACTTGTTTTAGTTGTGGAGAGCTGGGGCACATCAGCACAAATTGCCCTAAGTTTGCAAGGACCGGAAGAGCTGGAGGATCAGGAGCCAAGATCACTCCAGAAAACAAAAAGACCGTACGAGCTTTTGTCATGAATGCTAACCAAGCTGAGAGAACGCCGGACGTAATTACCGGTACGTTTCTTCTTAATAATGTTTACGCTAAGGTCTTATTTGACTCAGGTGCAAACCGGAGTTTTATAGATTATAATTTCTGTAATCTATTAAACGAACCATTAAGTCCCTTAGCTGAAACATACGAAGTAGAAACAGCGAACGGTGATTTGATAAAAATATCCCAATCATTGAACAATTGTTACATTACATTGGCTGGTTTCACTATCCCAGTACAATTGTTACCAATGTCAATAACTGGCTTTGACATTGTTTTGGGGATGGATTGGTTATCCAATAACCAAGCCGAAATCCTTTGTAATCAACAAGTTGTAAAACTCATTTCACCAACAAACAAAACTCTAACTATCCAAGGTGATAAACCCACAAAACCTATCCAGATAATCTCCATACTTAAAGCAACCAAGTGCTTAAGAAAAGGATATCTGGCATGTCTGGTATCAATTACTGCCTTGGAAAAGGAGAAGAAGATAGAATCAGTACATGTAGTATCTGAATTTCCAGACGTTTTTCCTGAAGAACTGCCTGGATTACCACCAAAACGAGAGGTAGAATTTCGAATCAACCTTGTACCTGGTGCAACTCCAATTGCCAAATCCCCGTATAGACTGGCACCCACAGAAATGGCAGAACTCAAGAAACAATTGGATGAACTTCTTGAGAAAGGTTTTATACAACCAAGTTCTTCACCCTGGGGAGCCCCAATTCTCTTTGTTAAGAAGAAAGACGGATCAATGCGCATGTGTATTGATTATCGGGAACTGAATAAAGTTACCATCAAAAACCGATACCCGCTTCCACGGATTGACGATTTATTCGATCAACTCCAAGGAGCTTGTCATTTTTCAAAGATCGATCTTCGTTCAGGTTATCATCAGTTGAAAGTGCATGATAACGATATCTCGAAAACTGCATTTCGAACACGGTATGGACATTTCGAGTTCACGGTTATGCCATTTGGACTTACAAATGCTCCTGCCGCATTTATGGATATGATGAATCGTGTCTGCAAACCTTACTTGGATAAGTTTGTCATAGTTTTTATTGATGACATACTTATTTATTCCAAAACCCAAGTTGAACACGAAACTCATCTTCGAACCATACTTGAACTTCTTCGAAAGGAAAAATTATATGCTAAGTTTTCCAAATGCGGATTTTGGTTAACAGAAGTACAATTTCTTGGTCATGTCATCAACGTGAACGGAATTCAAGTAGATCCTTCAAAAATCGAAGCTATATCCAAATGGGAAATTCCCAAGTCACCCACCGAAATTCGTAGTTTTCTGGGATTAGCGGGATATTACCGCCGGTTCATTCAAAATTTTTCTCGTATAGCAATCCCACTCACATCCTTAACTCGGAAATCTGTAAAATACGAATGGGGACCCAAACAATCTGAATCTTTTGAAACTTTGAAACAAAAACTGACAAACGCACCTATCTTATCCTTACCAGATGGTATTGAAGACTTCGTAGTTTACTGTGACGCCTCACATACTGGTTTAGGTTGCGTATTAATGCAACGCAAGAAAGTCATTGCTTATGCATCTCGTCAGTTGAAAATTCATGAGAAAAACTACTCAACCCACGATCTAGAATTGGGCGCTATAATCTTTGCTTTAAAGTTATGGCGACACTATCTCTATGGGGTTAAGTTCACAATCTACACTGATCATAAAAGTCTCAAGTACATATTTAGCCAAAAAGAGTTAAATATGAGACAAAGAAGATGGATGGAAATCCTGAATGATTATGATTGTAAAATTTGTTATCATGAAGGAAAGGCAAATGTAGTAGCAGATGCCTTAAGCCGAAAAGAAAACGTCAAGCCAAAGAGAGTACGTTCTCTCAGACTTGAACTACAAATTGATCTTGTAAGTCAGTTAAAAGAAGCACAAGAGTTAGCTTTAAAGGAAGGTAACTTTGAAAAAGAAGGAATGAAAGGAATGCTTGACTTACTGATCAAAGGAGAAGATAATATCCTTCGCATGAATAAACGTATTTGGGTACCAGTTACAGGTGATCTTCGAGAGCGAATCCTCGAAGAAGCACACAAGTCCAAATACACCATGCACCCAGGAAGTGATAAAATGTACAAGAACCTTAAAGAAAGTTACCGGTGGATTGGTATGAAAAAGAACATTGCTATCTACGTAGCAAAATGTTTGACTTGTTCCAAAGTCAAAGCTGAACACCAAAAGCCAGCTGGATTATTGCAACAGTTAGAATTACCAGTTTGGAAATGGGAATTGATAACTATGGACTTTATTACCAAACTTCCTCGAACCACTCGTGGAAATAATGCAATCTGGGTTATCATTGACCGTTTAACCAAATCAGCTCACTTTCTACCTATTAAAGACACCATGAGTATGGACAAAATGGCACAAATTTATGTTAATGAAATTGTAACGTTACATGGTGTGCCTCTATCCATAGTGTCAGATAGAGATAGTCGCTTCACATCTCGATTCTGGCAAAGTTTTCAAACAGCTCTAGGAACTCGATTGAATCTTAGCACTGCTTATCATCCACAAACTGATGGGCAGAGCGAAAGAACTATACAAACCCTAGAAGATATGCTCCGAGCCTGTGTGATAGACTTTGGAGGTAATTGGGATGATCATTTACCTCTAATGGAATTCTCATACAACAATAGTTATCACACAAGTATTCAGGCCGCACCATTTGAAGCATTGTACGGACGGAAATGTCGAACGCCTGTATGTTGGTCAGATATCGGAGAAAATCAACTATCAAGACCAGAGATAGTCCAAGAAACTACCGATAAAATCTTGCAAATACGAGAACGTCTAAAAATGGCTAGAGATCGACAGAAAAGTTATGCAGATAAACGAAGAAAGCCGTTAGAATTCCAAATCGGTGACAAGGTGTTATTAAAAGTTTCACCTTGGAAAGGTGTTATTCGTTTCGGAAAGAAAGGAAAGTTAAGTCCACGTTTTGTTGGACCTTTCAAAATCATTAAACGAATCGGATCTGTTGCCTATCAGCTTGAACTACCAGTAGAGATGGGTGGGGTACACGATGTATTCCATGTATCAAACCTACGTAAGTGTTTAGCTGATGAATCCTTGCTTATGCCTTTACAAGATGTGGAAGTAAATGAAAAGCTCAAATTCATCGAACGCCCGTTACAAATTGAAGACCGACAAATCAAAAAGCTTAAACGGAAACAATTGGTATTGGTCAAAGTAAGATGGGACTCTAGACGTGGCCCAGAATATACTTGGGAACTTGAGTCAGAAATGCGCAAAAAGTATCCACATCTCTTTCAATGAATCTCGAGGACGAGATTATTCTAAAGGAGGGGAGGATGTAACACCCAAAATAAAAAGAAAAGAAAATTTTAAAATTTCACTCCCTCGCGGTACGCGAGGGAGATTTTGACAAAACCTCGCGGTACGCGAGGGGATTGCTTATGCGCCAGAAAATCATCTTCTCGCGGTACGCGAGAAGATTTCCAACCAAGCCTCGCGGTACGCGAGGGAATAGTACACGCGTCAGGACCAGAAAACACGTGTCATTCACCCTTGCCACCAGCCGACACGTGTCATGCTGACTCAGCACCGTTCGTGACACCTCATCCTCTCGCGGTACGCGAGAGATTCCCTTGGCCAGCCTCGCGGTACGCGAGGGACTGGAAAATCAGCCTATAAAAGGCCTTCAACGGGAATGAAATTCTGTACAGTTTCCAAACATTCGTTTCACACAAACCCGATCTCTCAAAACTCTACAACGTCCCGAAGCGCTGTTCAAGAATCCAACGAAACCCTGCTCAAGCCGTAGTTCCGTCCAAATCCCGCAAAGTAGGTATCGTTAAAACTATTCATATATATATATAGCCGCAATTATATATATATTCTCTCATATATATTCTCGTTAATCGTGTCTTCCCTAGGAAGAAACGTGTCGAGGTTCTGCTCAAATTCAAGCCTACAACCCTACCAGCCATCAAAATCAAGGTGAACACGTTTAACGCTTTTCAAACGATAAAACCATTTTATTTACGAAAACGGCATGAAACAAATTAAATACTTTAATCATAAGGGTAATCTACGTGATAGCATTCAGGCCATAAGCATACGTAGATTTGATCAAATGGTATACATGTGACGGGTGAAAGTCCGGTCCATGGCTGGGTACAGATCATGAAAGGGGGTATCATAAGACTGAGGATATGGTTCCTTAGCAGATTATACGAGGGACGAGTTCCTGAGTATCATATAAGACTAAGAACAAGGTTCTTAGCATCACGACCCTGGGAATAGGCTATCAGTCTGAGACATAGAGCTCAGCCAGTTGACCCCATGGCAGTTAACCCAGTGTATGTAGGTGGTATATATTTCAGGTGAAAAAGACTGCTGAATGTGTAGATTTACCATACAGAAACGTGCTTAAAAGCTTTAATTTGGTTTATGTTAGAAATCATTTTCGTGTCAGTTAAATGTGATTCACCGGCTTTATGCTGATGTTCATTTTCAAAACGTTTTTCACAGGTAATGAAAGAAATCATTAAATTCAGGGTGGTGCAGTAAAGACAAGATCTTTAGGCATATTTAAATCCCTGTGGCAGACTAATACAAGACCAAATGTTGGAACGGACGTAGATCCTAGACATTTTAAATGGCTTGTATTATGTAAATTAATTCAGCAGATGTACATTATATAATAGACTTTTGAATGTCTATTATCATGAAATGAAAAGGGACGTGGATCCCAAGTTTTGACAAAAAGTACAGAATTAACCCTTGAGGTTATTTACATGACATTTCATTACAAAAAGGGCATCAAGTAAAAACAAAGACTTCCGCTGTCCAATTATATGGGACCTCATTCAGATACCAGCGTTGTCTCGCGACGCCCGGGCAGGGGTAGCCCGGGGTTGTGACATTGGATCTTGTTGTCTTTAAATTAAATTAATGAATTATGCAACCTTTAGCTATCATGTGCTTTTGAACAATCATCACATTGTCCGCCTCGATGATTCCGCCATCGGTCGGGGTGTGACAGATTGGTATCAGAGCCATGGTTATAGGGAATTAGGTTATTAGACACAATGACCTAGACTATAACCCTAGGACTCCCTTTTTATGTGTTATGTGCTAAATGATTAATTGCTATGTGAATTATTTGTAGTTAGGAATTGCCTGAATTTTCCCGAGTTTGGTACATGAGACTTATACACATACATACAAGATTTTGATACATGATACATACTATACATACACATTTGATCAACACACTTATGCAAACAAATACACTACATATCCTTGTCCATACTCTCTCCTAATCCTTATAAATCGCAACATCCCTACACGTTTTATACTCATGGACTCTCAAATCTATTAAAATCTTGAAAATCTCGTCAACGACTTAATTTCCCGAAATCAGTAAAAGACACGTGCAATCTGGAAGGGTGACACCTGTACATTGGGTTTTCTGTCTAGGAAAGCATTTCGTATAAATCCAAATAAACGGACCCGTATGCTTTCCTGGGAATTCCTGAAGTGAGTGTTTACCTATAGGCTAAAGCATGTCTCTTTGAAAGTTTTGGGGAATTATTTAACGTTGATAAGTCAATGTATTCGCAAGGATACAATCCGAACTTGAACTCAAAATCTGGGGACATTATAGCAAAATAGGAAAAACTAGACGAACATGCAAACAAATCATTGTTTCGGGTGCACACGTAATAACAATTTGTAGTGCATGCAAGTCCCGGCAATTCCTATTACGCGAATAATGACCTATAACATCATGTTCTATCCGGCCAATGACGACACTGTGAACGGTACGTTCCTTTGTACACTATCTTTATACATCCGATTTATTCAATATTCATGCCAATAGAAAAATTGTGTCTCTTGCTTTTAACCAACTGTTTGCTAAACCATCAATCAATCTTGATAACTCGTATATCATGGAAATAGCGGATGGGAAATCCATTGCTATGAGTTTTATAACCCGTAATTGCATATAACAGCTATGCTATCACCATTCATCTCATTCCTATACTTTTGTGAGACAAACCTATTAGGTTTAAACTCGGTCATACAACTTGCTAGCTCTGTTAAAGTTTACCTAAATTGTTGAAGTTCCAAATCCTAGTAATTATGCGCGGGGAATCCCCGGTATATCAAAGGGGTGGTGGGTTAGCCGCTGGTACACCCTATACATAAACCCACTTGATATAACGAGTATAAACCGTGCATAAGTACTAAGAGGAGGACCGGTTTTAGAAAATGTTTTTGCAAAATTTGAAAATATGAACACCCGTGGGGTGGAGTTTTAAAGGAAAATGCCATGTCACAAAGTGATTGGCACCAATATTGTTAAATCTGGGTTCTAGTAGTTTACATTCATGCATTGTACGAACAATTGTATGCATAAATCTCATTATACTATTAGATCAACTAATTGACAACTCGACTCGAATTAGCATCGTCATCCGTTATCATACGATATTTCCCCGCTGAATCTTTCTCTTGTGAAGTAATTCCATTCTAAGACTATTGGCACCCCTTTTCCCGTTCCCATAACCTTCGCTAATCGAATTTCGGGACGAAATTCCTTCAACTTGGGGAGACTGTGACATTTCAAAGATTTTCGTTGCGAAATTTATCGTGTAAATATTAACATTTTATTTCAAAACATATACACGTATATTTAATCAAATTTATACAAATCGGTGTATTGGCAAATTTCAATTTAGATATTTTTAATTTAAAAAAAATATATATATATATATTTGAAGGTTATAAACTATATAAATCATGTTATCAAATTAGATAATTTATATAAATAAATCAATGGTTTTCAATTTTATTAACCATTCAAAATGATTGATTTTAAATAAAAACATAAGTTTTATAAAATTCTATATGCTTAAGTTTTATTTGGTTTTATACAAATAGGTATCTTATTTTATGGATTTAAACTAATTAGAAATTTATAAATTTTAAAACTAATATAAAATTTTATATAAAAATCTAAGTAAAAAAAAAAAAAAAAAAAAAAGAAGTTACATATTTAATAAAATAACCCATTTGAATAAGATGAATAACCTTATAAAAATTATTTATAATAATAATAATAAGTAAGTTTATAAAAACATTTAAAATATAATGTTAAAGTAAATTGATTTAAAAGAAATTAAATTAATTTATTTAATAAAAAGTTTAGGGTTCGTTTTGTAATTAACTAAACTAGAAGGTTTTAAAACTAAAATCGTTTGAGGGACTATTTCTGGACAAATGAAACCACAAGGATCCATCCGTAATTATTTTAAGGGTTGTTTCGAATTAAACCAAACTCCAGGGACCAAAACTGTCAATCCCCAAATCGCATTTCCGGTCACCCCTTTCCTTTGTCCGGCGGTCCAAGTTAATTTCCGGCGACCCGCTCGACAAGCCTGTCCCCTGCACCTCAACGCCCGACAAAAGCATCCCCGACTTCGTCTCCCCCACGCGAACTAGACCCCTCGACCAATTGGTCTCCCCAACACACGGATCGTCTGATCCTGTTGGTGGCCGAGAACCCACGCCCGAATTCAGGCCCGACAGGCCACCTCCACGCCTGTCGATGGTCTGGTTAGCTTCGTCTCGTCCAGACGAATGTTCAGGCATGCTCAATTGCTTGTCTTATTATCGGGATTGGGCTCGGCTATAAATGGCCATATACAGACCTGCACGAGCTCGCCCACCCTCCTCCACCCACTCTCACCCCAAATTGAAGGCACCATTGCATTCGTCGACTCTGAGTGAAGCTTGGACCAGGATATCAAGGCCTGATTTCACCCCGAAGTCTGATTCCCGTTTTGGACATTTTCGATACAAAAGTCTCTGCCGACCAAGCCCTTCGCGACTGGGTTCGAGCCTCGATTCGATTCCTATACCTTCTGTTATCATCAGGTAACCTATTCCAGTCGAAATCTAGACAATCGCTCGATGATTACCGGGCAAACCCAATGTCCTCGGACACGGTCGCCGGTCACTGAGGTCCAGCGACTTGATTTTGCCTTGAATACTTAAATTAACCGGTACACACATAACCAGCGATGGGCAGTAGCCCGGCTGGTTATGCGTGTGTGTGTTTGTGTCTCAGGTCGCGGGTTCGATCCCGGTTAGCCTACGGCCAAATTTTTTTTATTTATTTTTAATTCTGTTTTCATTTATTTATTTTATTTAATTATCCTAATACTCTTTTTATGCAATAAATACTAAAACGAGTCGGTTTACTCGTTCGTTTATTTTAAAATCAATTAAACTATATTTTTATAAACCATCCCATTTATTTTATATATATAAACTTATTAAAATACATTATAATATATATAAAATATCACATACTTTTATAAATCTTGCAATATTTATATAAACTTAATTAATTACATTTTTAGACATAAAATATCCTATATTTTTATAAATCTTGTAATATTTTTTATAAACTTACTTAATTACATTTTTAGATATAAAATGCCCATATTTATATAAATCTTGTAATATCTTTATAAACTTATTTAATTACATTTTAGTTATAAAATGTCCTATATTTTTTTAAATCTTGTAATATCTTTATAAACTCACTTAATTACATTTTTAAATATAAAATGTTCTATATTTTTTTATAAATCTTGTAACATTTTATAAACTTATTAAAATACATGTAATATATAAAATGTCTCATTATTTTTATATGAACCTAGCAATAATTTTAATAAACTTGTTAAAATAAATTTTAATATATAAAACATCAACATAATTAATCAAATAAAGACTTATCTTTTTATTTATTATTATTGTTTAAATACATAATGATTAATTATTTAAAAATGTAAAATTTTATAAGTCAAAGTTTTACAAAATCATATTCATTTTCTACCACATTTTATATTACGGATATTATTATAAAACCTATACTCATTTAAATACGAATACGCACATACATATAAACATACAATAATACCCATTTGTCTACATAGGGTATCAACGTGCTTAGGCTTCCACATACTTATCACCTACACGCGTGGAAAAATACCCGCTTGCAAGGTGAGTTACATAGCCCCTATTTTTACATTTTTATACGTTTTGGGGTGAAACATTATACATGCTACTCACATTGTTTGTACGTGTTATACACGAGACTATATGTTTATTCTTTGGATGTACATACATTTAAACACAAGACAACCAACTGTAATATTGATAGATCTATTGTGCCTGACCAGCCCACCCGGTTAGGGTGTTTATTACTGCATACTCGGATATAACCGCGTGTTATATTCAATCATACCGGATATAGTGGGTAACTATATTCAAGCATACCGGACTTAGCTGTTGTGCTCTGTTCAAGCGCGTCAAACTCGGTTTGAATTGTGATTAAATAAATGTTACATCCTATGCTATGTTTAACAAGATAAACAATGAGTTGCAAAACGATTTACACTACTATTGACTGGATTTACTAAACCTATGTACTCACCAACTTTTTAGTTGACACTTGATTTAAATAATGTTTCAGGTTTGGATATGTGACTACTTGCCGAAGGTTTCTCCACTTAAGGAACATGGACCTAGTTAAATAAATCAATGTTTTGAACTAGACTAGGTTATTTGGAATGTATTGTATTTGGATCTTGTTGTCTTTAAATTAAATTAATGAATTATGCAACCTTTAGCTATCATGTGCTTTTGAACAATCATCACATTGTCCGCCTCGATGATTCCGCCATCGGTCGGGGTGTGACATTTGTTCATTTCTACAGATAGTGGTGTAACAGCAGCAGTAAACTGAGGTGGTTTAAATGTCCATGAAGAAGGACCAGATGAACCAGTCGAAGTGGATGTGCGAGACGGAAATTGTCCACCTGATCTGTGTTGTTGTGGGGGCTTCTGCAAGTTAGAATTCCTTCTGCTAAGTAATAACGGACATTGAGACTTCCAATGATTTTTCCCTTTGCAAAATGCACATTCATCAAAAGCAACTTTAGCACCTTGTCTGGACTGATTAGGGGGAACATCAAACACAGCTGGAGTAGTGGTCACTTTAGGAGCTTTATCAACCTGTGATTTTAACCGAGTTTCCTCTGCAATCAACTCGTGAACAACTGAATCAATAGATGGAAGAGGAGAACGAGGAAGAATCGTGCCACGCAGTCCTTCAAAGTCTGGACGTAATACCATCAAGAATTGTACTAAACGCTGTTCCTCCCTTCGAGCAATATAAGGTTTAAACACCTTCAGTGTTGCAGATTCCATAAGTGCCAATTGATCCCATAAATTCGACATAGCTCCATAGAAGTCTTGAATGCTCATCTCATTCTGTTGAAGAGCATCGATATCAAACTCCAACTGGTATTGCTTGGCAAAATTAGACTGAGTATACAGCCGTTCTAAATGATCCCAAACTTCCTTAGCTGCATCATACTTAGCTAACTGAATACCAATGGACTGACCTACAGAATTGTTGATCCAAGTTATAACTTTAGAGTTATCCGTTTCCCATGTATCGAGAGCTAAGGCATATTCAACAAGCTTAGACTTATCAGTAGGCTTTCCCTTAGTACCTGTGACATAACCCCACATATTTTTCCCACAAAGAAAGTTTTTCATCACGTAACTCCAGTAGGCGTAGTTTTTACCATCCAGACGAGTACTAATAGACTGAAGAGAGTCATCTTTCCCAGCCATATTATCAAATTCAAATTACCGCAAACTTAAATAACCTCAAACTTAAATTACCTCAAACTTGGTAACCGCAAACTTGACAACCGCAAACTTCGTGACAACCGCAAACTTCGTAAAACGGGATAGAAACGAGGTCCAAACCTGTCAATCTGTCCAGAAGCTCTTCCAAATACACAAGTCAGTTCAAATAAAACAAAATCCATGACTTTGATACCTCACGAGTCAAAGAAATCCGATGCAAGCGTCACCGAATGAGCGCTAAGCCTCTACCCTTCAACAACGAACAACCAAACAACGAACGAATCAACAACAAAGTAGAAGCGACAACAAAAATATTCAATCAAGCATGAATCGAGTAGACTCTGATACCATCTCTATATTACACAAATGAAGATTAGCTTACAAATGAAGAAGAAAGCAACATTAAATAGAAAGATAACTGGGCCTGGGTTAAAGCCCATAACAACTTATTATGCTAGCACTATGATCCAAGTCTTGGTTTAGAATCACTGCCTGGACATTCGTGTTCGAGGTCAGAAACATTCTTGAAACTTGTGATCTTCTTTGCAAGCATCTTTCGATTTTGCGCCTGTTCTTTGCAACACCAATGATCATTCTCTACCTTTTTTGTGACTAAGGTTGTAATAACAAAGTAAAACAAACCTCTTGGCCTTTTACGTGATAAGCAAATGAGAATACTAACACCCCACACTTTCCTAATATGATGGATGTTTAAGAACAGTACAAGGACACTCTTGCTGTCAAGATTCTCGAGTTAATCAAACAATCCAATTGTTTCTTCTTTTACTCGGTGAAACAGGCTCGATCGATTTCAGTTTATGGACAGAAATCCGGTTATCACCTGAGCACACATGCTTGAGATCATGAACAAAAATACAACGCACATGTCTGTTCCTTTTTGGATTCCGAGTGTACATGTTCTTTCCCTTTGTGATCAATCTTCAATAAAAACGAATTTCTTGATTGAAGATTTGAATCCATGATCTTGATCTTTGATTGAGCCTTAGGCTTTATACCATTTTTGGTCATAGAGATCGTTAATTCAAACCAACAATCAGAATGAAGAACAAAGAAGGAGATGATATCTTAAACGAAATTATTCACCAATTAATCGATTCAATTTGTTACAGACTCGTACTATTTATATTTGCAATCATAGGGATGAAACGGTACCATGGTTTCTGTCAATTGTCGTATCCCTTGAGTAGGCATGCCATACTTAACTAATGTATAACTTGATTTCCAAGTCTTAAATCTAAGTTTTATAGAAAGTTCACATATGGACTGATATGTATGCTTTGATTATACAAACAAACTCTTGAATGCTTAACAAGTTGGGTAAAGAAAAAAAAGGGGGTCAAATAAATCATTGTGTGAAATTAGAGGTGTGCATGGTTCGGTTCGGTTTTCACCTCTAACCGAAACCGAAACTTTCGGTTAATGAAATTTAATAACCATTCGATTTTGGTTAATCGGTTAATTAAGTGCATCCGGTTCGGTTAACCACCTATTAGGCTAACCAATGCAAACCAAGCCAAAAAATAACTCGGTTATGGGTAAATGAATAACCGAACCGAAAATGTCGGTTTCGGTTATTTTCGGTTCGGTTTTTTGTTCGGTTCGGTTTTGTCGATTAATTCGGTTTTCTGCTCACCCCTAAGTGAAACCAAGATTTAGTTTGATTTGCTTACCAAAAACCCGTAAACATATGATTCCAAACTAAAAAATAACAAATACTTTGATTTACGGCAGTCTTGATTTTTAATTAATTTACTAAATTCTTCAATTTTGTTGGGAAATTTGCAACTGGTTTTTATGTAACCTTGTAAATGTAAACATTCGTAACTGCTAACATATGATATATTTGAGATCTATGCATAGGGTTGCAAACGAATCGAACGAACATGAATAAGGCTTTGTTCGTGTTCGTTCATCAAGGAAATTTCTTGTTCATGAACGCATAACTGAACGAGATTTCATGTTCTTGTACGTTTATTAAGGAAATGAACATGTTCGTGTTCATTTGAATTTTATGTAACGAACGAAAACTAATACAAATTAATTTGAGAATAAAATTAGCATTTTTATCTTAAATTAACATTACACAAAATCATCCAAAAATAAATATGAAGTACTTGACAACTGACATAATTATCCGCACATATTTGACATAATTATCATAAACACAATCAAAAAAATATTTTTAATTGATAAAATATTATATATAAAAACCTTTAAAGACCGAACGAGCATGAACGAACATAAACGAATGAACAAAAATGAACACATTACCAAACGTTCACGAACACAAATGAACGAACAAGACCTCTGTTTATATTCGT
Organism: Smallanthus sonchifolius; assembly: GCA_023525975.1. Taxonomy (NCBI): domain Eukaryota; kingdom Viridiplantae; phylum Streptophyta; class Magnoliopsida; order Asterales; family Asteraceae; genus Smallanthus; species Smallanthus sonchifolius. The sequence continues at coordinate 35,655,709 of CM042034.1, read as the reverse complement.
TCATTTAACTAAATGAATGAAATTTCTTGTTTATGTTCATTCATTTATTAAACGAAAGAACATAATCGAACTTTGTGCCGAATAGTTTACGAATTGTTCGCTAAACGTTCGAATCATTTGGTGCATTATGTTTGAATTCTATTATTCATACGTGCATGCAAAAATACGTGTCAATAAAGTTGCTACTAGACAGAATACAAAGGGGAGACAAAGAGGATAAAAATGATAGAAATTAGCTAATGAAAGGAATAATTTAATTAATTAGGATAATAAATCAACGAAACTATCACAGTTATTCCATTTTTACTTAATTTTTATGCTAGAAAATATTTGATGATTCCTGTTAGTTCTCATTTGAAAACACACACATATTTATATACTAGGTTAAAACCCATGTAATACATGGATGGGTTGAATAAATGCAAGTTATTATAAAACATCAGTTTCTATGAAAATTTATAAATTCTAAAAATATTATATAGTTATTTTTTAATAATCCCTCTTATAATAAAAAAACTAAATGGTTTTGCCACTTGCAATCACCACATTACATCTCATAAAATTTTCCCCCAATATCACATTTATATCCTCCATTTAATATTTTTATATTTAGCTTTTTTTTATGAAAAGTTACATAAATAAACATTGAACAAATCAATTTATCATTATTACCACTACCTAACATTTTTTTTAAATTATCATCAAAAGTGAATATTTAAAAAATCAATAATTAAAAAATAGGACATTTTAAAAAAAACGAGTTTTTAAAGTTTTATTATTAAAAAAAAGATTTATTAAAATTTATTATCAAAAAACAAGATTTTTTTAATTTTATAAATAAAATTTAAAAATACCACGTTTGTATTTTCAATAAATAAGGGTTAAAATAAAGTTTACTAATATTTAATTATTAGTTTTTTAATTAAATTTGATTTTTATAAATAAATTTTTTATTTTAATTTATAAATTTTAATACTTAGTTTTTAATAAAATTATGAAACTTGCAAATATTTATTTTAAAAAGTGTATTATATTTTAAACTTTTTTTTAGATGACGAGAATTGTTTTTTTACAAAAAATATGTTTACGGGTTTCAATTCTTATTTATTAGTTTTAATTTTTTCATATTTAATTTTGGAATTTAAAATTTAATTGTGTCGAAATATTAAGGAGTGAAATTTTTAAAATTTGGAGTTTTAAATTTTGAATTTGAAAGACGATATATTATTGAAATTTAATTTTTATTTGTATTTTTTTAACAAGAGAGTTAGTATTAAAAGTTTAGCGAGATTTTCTGCATATAAGTACAAATAGTATCCGTCAATCAGAGAATCTTGATAATGATTTTGATAAAATTTTATAATCTCCTGATTTTCTAAATGTACTTCCACTATCAGGTTTGTTAAACCATAAATGAGTTTTAAATGTATATGTTCCAATTATGCTACTAAGAAATATTAATGAAAAATGGTTTAGGTAATGTAACAAGACTTAAGGTCAAATCATTAGTTAATTGCGTTATAGAAGCAAAGATTATATTTTAAAACAACATTGATCATCACAATTTTATCCCTATAATTTGGTTAACATATTCAGACAAAAGAATTTCATCAAAACTTCAAATAAGAAAATATATAATTGTTATATGTTTTACAATGACCACGAATACCACGTCAAATTTTTTATAAAGATGGAAAAATTACCAATACCACGTCACATGTTGCATACAATGGAGTATTTTCCGATTTGTAAATAATCATTATAAGGTTTCATTTGACATGTAATTCAATGTATTATAAAAAGTACACAACTTATGAAATGTATTTTCATGTATTTTTTTGATGTTGTGATTACTCTCATCCATATAATCTTAATGTGTAACAAAATAAAAAGTTACAAATACAATATCCTATTTGTATAAAAAAGTTGTTAAGATATTTATCAATATAATCTTAACGTTTCACCCCGTGTAACACACGGGGTTAAAGATAGTGTTTTATAAAAAGAATGAAGAAATGTTCAAATTACAAAAATGTTTTATGAAAAAACCTATTCTTTTTAAAGAAAAAACATTTTATAAAAGTAATTATTGAAATTATTATTATTTAATAGGAGAGAGACGTGAAAACAAAAATTATAAAAATGTAAAGAAATTGGTATAATTAATAGAAGAGAGATGCGAGAAAAAAATGTTAAGGTTGTATGTGTGATTGACAAGTGTCTCAATAAAACGTTTATTTATTATATAGTATAAATGTGTTTTTCTTAATGCTTATATTCCCGTCTATTTTTCATTGGTCTAGCGTTTTTATTTTAAATGGATTGTGAAATAACCAAACATTTATGATTATACCATTTTCATTTAATTTTTAAGCTTTAAAAGTTTTAATGGTTCAAATTAGTTATGCTACTTCTCATTTTAAAAGACACATATTTATATATGAAGATTGGTGAAGTTCATAAAAAAACTAATATTTAGGGAGAGAACTAAATAACGTATCATTAAAGGTAAAAAATAATAAAAAAATAATAATAACTTAAAATATAAATAAAAAACTAAAAAGTGGTTTGGAGACCTTGTTTCCCACGTCATCCTCGTTCAAAAAAAAAAATACTCGAAAAAATAGTCGGTTTAGTTTTAGGGTTTACTTTAGTTTTTAGGTTAGGTTTTTGGAGGGGATGGGTGAGAGGTTTAAGTTTTTGGGGGTGGGTTATGTTTTTTAGGTGGTACTACACATAGGCAATATTATATTATTTTTTTTTACTTTTTTTGTATATTTTTTTTGAATGAGGACAACATGGAAAACATGGTCTCCGAACCACCTTTTTAATTTTTTATTTATATTTTGAGTTATGATTTTTTTAAATTTTTTTCACTTTAATAAGAAGTTCTCTGATTCTCTCATGAACTCAACCATATTCAATTAATATTTATAATTATGTCGAGAACGACAGAACAACGATGCTTTATTTACGTTCCTCAAATTAATTATTTTATTTGAAAGGAAAAGCATGCATACAATCGTTTAGATACTTGAAAAGAATACTGTGTTCCAGAGTCATTTTTACAAAGAGAATTGAACGGAACTGAAAAGAAACCGGAACGATTTGTGTTATTGCGTTTTTTAATAAAAGCAGTTATGGATCTAAAACAAAAGTTTAAGGGTAACGAAAAAATAATTTTTATCGTACTTTCATGTAAGCGAAACAAAAATAAATTTTGACGGTACTTTCATGTAAACAATTTTTTTTTACCGTACTTTCATGTAAATGAAACAAAAATATTTTTTTAAACCGTACTTTCATATAAACAATTTTTTTTACGGTAACATGTGACTGGCGAGGCCGACAACGGAGCGGCGGAGGGGCGGACTGCGGAGGCGGCACTGGGCGGTGGTCTCAGCTCAGGTCGAGCGACTGGTCGAGTGGTTGGTCTCTGACTCTCAAAGTCTCACAGTTTCTGCTCTCTCTGTCTTTCTACTTTGCCAGTCACTTGGGTAAGTTGGGTTTGAGAATTGAGACTTTGAGGTTTTGGGTTTTAATAAAACCTTTGAGGCGGCTAAAGCCCAAATGTTTTATTAAAACTCAATACCTCGAAACCTTTAATAAAATGTGGGGACTTTTTATAAAGTATTGGGTTTTTTATAAAATTTTGTACCTTTTATGAAGTGTTGAGTTTTTAAAAAAATTTGAGGGGTAACGTAATTTTATATCTCGAATAACCGGATACATAAAACCGTAAAAAAATTTTTTTGCACTGCGCGTAAAAAGTTGAGATGTTGCACGGGCTACCCCTGGCCTTTAGCTACATCCACCACTGAATAAAAGGAAATGAAAAGAAGAGAAATAAAGATTTTTAATAATCCTTTCTTCTAACTTTTCTCTTAAAATGGACGGATTTAATTTAGATATAAAAAATCAAATACAAGTAATCAATTTTTTTTTCTTTTCCTTCAAACTCTAGGACATAAAATTACATTATATTTTTTTTATTTTTTTTCTTTACTTAATTCTATTTCTTTTATTTTCTTTCATTTATTAAACTCGAGAAGACAACGCTTGACCAGGTTGCATAATAAATAAAAACTAGAATTTTTGCCCCGCGCTCCGCAACAGGAGACATATCTTAAACGATTAAGACGGTGACATTAATGTGGTTAAGCACAAAAAAACGTGGTTAAATACCTAAAAAAGCGTATGAAGTTACGAAGACTCGGTTGTGAAGATCGAAATATAGACAAAAGACAGTTATCTAATGGTACCGTTGTTTTTCAGTCGGTGCCGATCTCATTCTTCACCGTACTAGCACGTTACCGTTAGTCGACATAACGCACGGTACCTAAAAATACTTTATTTTGAATACGACTCCGTTTTTAACAAAATTTACATCGGGCCATCAAGAAAAAAAAACAAATAAACAAAATTATTATGGAAAAAGAAGGATTATATATATGGGTAAACATAAAAACTTTAAAAATTTGAGAACGTCAAAGTAATATATTATAAAGTTGAAGAATATTTTTGTAATTACACAAAATTTAAGAGGTGAAACTGTCAATTAAATAAAGTGTAGGGGTTAAATTATCGGTGACAAATCTTGTGATTAAGTTTAGTTATAATTAACTGAATTTTGTAAATCAAAACAACATTGTGAACTCATTTATATTAAGTAAGAAAATACATAATTTTAATAAGGTTGAAGATATTTAGATTTCACTTTGTCCGTGTGTGTTTTTGCCAAAAGCACACAATTAATAGCTTAACAAAAATCATGCAAATCGAATTAAATGACTCGAGTAACTCGTAAGTTTGTTGTTTTGTGATTTTAAGGTCTTGAGTTTAAGCCTTAGGAAACAATCTTCTACACAGATCGTGAAGCGATCGGACCCCTCCTCAGATCATACGCAAATGCAAGAGGTAGGTAAAACACCGGATACACCATTTTGTCGATTTTCACTCGCATAATACATTGCTCCGTCATGGTTATCATTTCATAAAAGCTTACTTAGAGCACTCACAGTGAGTTCTTTATTTTTATCCATATAATTTAACTAAAATACACATCTACCTTAACAATTTAAAGATTTTTAAAAAAACCCCCCACATCTAGGGCTGTAAACGAACCGAACATTCAGCGAACAGTTCGTGAACCGTTCGACGGGAAGTTCGTTTAATAAATGAACGAACATGAACAAGGAATTTCGTTCGATTAACTAAATGAACGAACATGAACAAATGTCTCGTTCGTTCAATTGTGTTCGTGAACGTTCGGTAACGTGTTCATGAACGTTCGTTTATTTACGTTCGTTCGTTTATGTTCGTTTACGTTCATTTCGTTTGTTTATTAAAGATTTTTGTATATTTATATTTTATTTTATCTAAGTTTTTTATATCCTTTAATTTTTATTTTATTTTTTACCCTAACAATTAACAAAGTAAAGTAAGTTCGATATATGTACATAAAATTTGATATTAAAATGATCTTATTAGTTGTTCATTTCGAAAGACATTAGGGTTGACATCAAAATTTCCAAACAAGGCTTTGTTTGGTTCCGTTCATGAACCGTTCATGAACATTCGTTTATTTCCTTAATGAACGAAACGGACATGAATTTCCGTTCGGTTAGTGTTCGTGAACCGTTCATGAACAAGTTAAATGCTAAACGAACACAAACAAGGCTCCGTTCGGTTCAGTTTGTTTACATCCCTACCCATATCCGGTTCTTTATATTTTTCTCTATTCGATTAAAATAATACCCTTTTAATCAACTTTTACCATTGTTTTTCTCTCTTACACTTACAAAAAAAGTATTAAAAATATAAGGATATGAGATGAATTGAGATTGGTATATTAATACTATGTGTAGTCTCCCATAAACTTTGTTCTTAAATTTTAAAGATAATGAGTGTTTTAAGGAACGAGATGGAGGAGTATTTTGGATATTTTTCTTAAATTTACCTTAAATATAAGGATAAAAGTGAATATACCAAACCCATTATCAATGCTCTTATTAGTCAACTAGCTTAGAACATGTGTATTACACATGGTGAAAAAATATTAATACATAAGTTTTTAAATTTTTATATATACATCTTATAGGTGGAAAAATATAATTACATATACTAACAATAAAAAATAAAATCAAAAAGTATATAAAAGTTAATGTATAATTGAGTTTTGAAAATAAATTAATTACCATTCAAATTAATTTGACTTTCATTTACTATTTGAATTAAAACATAAGTTATGTAATTAGATTTAAAAGTTTCTTATAACATGAGATAATTTAAAATAAATGTGTTTTATTAGTATAATTAATAATTTATTTAAAAATATATTATTATTATTGAAAAGAAAAAGGTGTATTTAATAAGAGAGAGAGAGGTGAAAAAAATTTATAAAATTGAATGTGAAGACGACACGTGACATAAAAAAACCTTTATTTATTATCTAGTATAGATTCAACATATTTATATGTACTTAATACGAATTCCTGTTACCGGGCATAACTTGCAAATCATGATTAACATCATTGACATGTATGTGCCTTCGTAAGACATAACCCATAGCTTTCACATGTGTCGTCTCATAAATTTACAGGTTAATCAATACTGTTTATAAACCAAGTCAAGATAACAAACTCAACACACCTTCATTATTGATATGAAACGAGGTGTGAAGTAATCAAATTACCTTACTAAAATATCAATTATTTATGATCTATATCACTATATGATTTATCTAACACACTAAACGTTTCCGTCCCATAACAAAAATCTTTATTATCATAAAGTTATTAGTGTTATTCTAATGTGAAGTTATTTTCAGACACATCACACGTCCCGTTGAAATGTTAAAGCGTTAACCAACTTAACTTATAGACAAACAAGTTACACATAATGTATTAAGATCACATATTTAAATTTATCATCTTTAACACAAAGTATACTCCTAATATTCATGTTCATTAATTTCATTTCTTTTAGACCATTGGGTATAGTAATCCCGCTATACCACATCACTGAAGGTGGGGAGGTGTTCTCGCTTCTCCCACCATGCACATCATTGGACGGTCCTACAACTCATTTCTTCCTTATTCGTCTTCATAACAAAGTGAGTCCACAACCCTAAGCAACGACACCACCAGCGAGCCGAATGCCGCGACGCCACAAGGAGCACGATGTGAGTACATTGGATGGCCAGAGCTCAAGAATGCCCTTTGTCTCTCCTTCATATTTGCATTACCTGTTTAAAACCAAACTAGTTTTTCCCCTTCCCCTCTCAGACCAACAACCATCGACTGCCACATAAAGCTACATATGATCCTATGGTGGAAGGGGTAGGACGCGTGTTGGATCGGGTAACACTGGAACACTGCCGCAAGTGGCGCGAGTTCGTTTTGCGGGTTGAAAATCTGATTCATTAACCTGTGGATAAAGTCGTTATGGCATAGTTTTGGATTGTAAGGTGGCATTACATGGTTGATTGGTTCAAGATGTTTATTCGGGAATACCGTCGCATCCCATTCAAGTATTTAGGCTTCATTTGGATAGTATAAGTTGACATTATATGATTGATTGGTTGAGGGGCAATTTTGGGTTGTATCTATTTCACCTTTACGCTGTGTTCTCGAGTTTCATTTAAGGAGGGAAAAGAAGGGAAAATAAAGGAAGAGGAAGTAAACATTTGTTTCAGAGTTTTTTTTAAGGGGGGAAAAGATAGGAAAACAAAAAAAGAGTGTTACAGAGTTTTTTTTAAGAAAGGAAATGAAGAAAAAAGAAGGGAAAATAAAGCTTATTTCCATCCTCCTAATTTGGAGATAAAGAAAAAGAGGGAAAAAGAAGGGAAAAGAAAGGGAATAAATCCTTTATTTTCTTTTTTTCCCTTTAGTAAACTCGGGAACACAACGTTAGGGTGTAAGAGGCACATAACTCGGGCCAAGCCGAGTAAAAGAGAGTGTGCCGGGGTAAAAGGGGTACACCACCCCCAACACTTTGAGTAGCTTGTTCGAGTAATTTTACTTGGTTGTTTCTCTCCACACTCTCTCTAATGGACCCCATCACTACCAGACACACCATTTTTTTCTTTTTCTAAAAGTAGCTGAATAAATTAGTAGGATGTTTTCAATAAAATTTAAATAAATAAGTAATTTTAAGGGTAAATAAGTAAAAGGGTAAGCAATTCTATTCACCTTTAACCATATGAGTAATGAGACCAAATAATATGATAATATTATATTAATTAAAACAAATAATGTTAAGTTTGACTATTTACTGAAACATTAAATAATGGAGAGAAGTAAGAAAATTTTACAAATTCGTGTAGCGCGTGGTAGAGCGTAACATATGGACAAATGTCCCACAATGTAGCCAGTTAGGGAAACGGCAGTACGGGCAGTGACGGCCGCTGCCACTTTTCTTCTTTTCCCCAGCACCTCATTTACTAACGTCCATTCACCGCCGTTTACCCCCCTCCCTTCCTCTTCTCTCTCCTCATAACAATACCTCCATTAACACCACACTCTACATCCCTCTGCTTTCCATGACACTTCACGCCAAACGCCTGTTCTCTCTAAATTCCCCTTCTCTCTCTCTCTCTCACATCCCCACACACACTAACACACACTATGACTCTCATGGCCGTTGTAACATCCATTACTACTCCATAACCGCCTGAATTTCATTGTTATTCTGTTATGGCGTTTGTTACGAAAAAGAAACTTGCGGTTTGTGTGGTTATGGCTGTCTTAGTTCTTCTGTTTCCTCATACGACGTCGCTCGGTGACGAAGGTAATTTATTTCATCTTCTGCACATACGACGTCGTTCTTCTGAGAAAAATATACGGTTTCACTGTACAGAAAGCTTCGAGAACAGTAAAACGAAATGAAAACGACGCAACATGAAGAGATGATAGCAATCGTACTTTAGTTTTTATTTTATTTTATTTTGTGTCCTGTTTTGCTCTGTTTTTGATTTTATTTGAAGTTTTGAAAATTGGAGTGGAATGATTGTGTGCAGGGAAGGCGTTAATGGCTATCAAAGCGTCGTTTAGCAACGTCGTGAATGTGCTGCTGGATTGGGACGAAGATCAGAATGATGATCTCTGTTCTTGGAGAGGGATTGTTTGTAACAATATCAGCACCACTGTAGTTGCTCTGTATGTTGTTTTTTTTAATCTTTTGAACATGATTATTTTCCCGCCAATTTCATCCATCTGATTTTGTTTTATCAATTGTTGGTTTTGATTTTACTGACGGAGTTCAGAAATCTGTCAAATTTGAACCTTGGAGGGGAGATTTCACCGGCGATTGGGGATTTGAGGGATCTGATGTCTGTGTACGTAATACCTATCTCATATATAACCTACAAATATCGTAGTAATTATCATACATGTATATGTGGATGCACCCGTTCTACTATTATTTATTATATGACTAGGTTAGTTCCCGTGTATTACACGGTTAATGAAAAGAAACATATATTATTCATAAGTGTCTAAATAAGAATTACTTTACATAGTGAAAAAAAATAAAATTACAGTTACATTCACAAAACCAAATTACATAAGGTAAATTTTTTAGATTCTAGAAAGTTGATTTTGATTAATTGTTATTTGCTTAACAAAGATAAGTTGTTAATTTTTTTAAAAAATTGTCAATTTAATTCTCTAATTATAGTAAATTTGCGAGAATTAATTTATTGATTTTGTTATAATTTAAGTAATACAAACCTCAAAATTTTCAAATCAAACGGTTTTTAAGTTCTAGTCAAATGAAATTAAATAATTTTAGCAATATATTTGTTAAGCATTTATTATTTGTGAGAGGTTTAAAATCTTAAATTATAATTAAACTTTAAGTGGAAAAACCATTTTACAAAAACCTTTATTTATTAGGGAGTATAGATTTTTTGCAACCTAATTTTCCAATATATACGGCTGCAAATGAGATGAAAAGTTGAGCTCAAACGCTCATGGAAAGCTCAAGCAAGCTCGTGGCTCGTCGAGCCAACTCATTTATTTTTTTATTTTTTGCACATATTTATACATTAAAGACAAAAAAATATTTCCAATATACACAACCCAAACTGAAAGGGAAAGCGCGAGAGACGAAGAATTTTAAGAGGCAATTAGAGTTTAAACTTTGAAGTACATATAAGATTTAAGAATTAAAAAAGTTGAATTAAGATTTAGTAAATCAGAATTTTAAAAGTATTTGGAGTGATAGAGTCGACACTTTGACTCTTAAAGTTATTTTTTTAAAATAATTAATAAAGTAACTAAGTATGTATTTATATACATGTCCATATATATTATTGTGCCGAGCCAACGAGCCGAGCCTACCCTGGCTCGTGCTCGGCTCATTTACAAACCGAGCCGAGAACCTAGCATTTTTCGAGCGAGCCACGAGCCGCGAGCTTTTTGAACAACACTACCTATATATGTACCCAATTTAAACAATCTTTTACTTTATGACTATTCTACCTTATCCATTTTATAAATTTTTTTATAACCTAATTCTTTGGTTTTGTCCCATTCTTAACCCGATTTAAAGATTTTTTTACCTAATTTAAATTATTTTTTTGACTAATTTTTTACTTGACTGCGAATGTTACGTAGTTGTTATAAAAGAATACTGGTCCATTCATAAATGATTTATAAATGCTATAAAAGAAAATTGGTAAATTTATAAAAGAATAGGAGAAAGTTAAATATAATATTTTGAGAAAACTAATTTTTGTGGGTAAATAAGGTTTAAAGATAAAATTTTAGGTAAATATGGAGTTTTAAAGTTAAAATTAAGTATATATGAAATTTTAAAGTTTTAGAAAAATAAGGGTAAAATGGTAATTTTTTAAACTGTTTTTGATGAGTATGCATGATTATATTTTTACATGTTTGGTTGGGTATATATGATATTTTTAATTTTGGTTCATTCTTTTAGGGTATGTATATATTAAAATATGAAATTGCCCCTTATTTGAAAAAATTCTCATGGTTTGGTTTGAATGATGGACAGAGATTTGCAGGGGAATAAGCTTACCGGACAAATACCTGATGAAATTGGCAGCTGTGTTAACCTGGTTCTGCTGTAAGTCTTCACTAGTTATTGCTTTCACGTTTAAGAACATCAGCTAAACATGGATTAATGTGTAATTGTTTTGGGGTTGCAGTGATTTATCTGATAATATGCTGTATGGGGACATACCGTTTTCGATCTCTAAGCTAAAGCGGCTTGAACTATTGTGAGTGTATCCTGCATAATCATAGTTAAAAATGAATACCCTTGTTAACTTGTAAAGGTGTACAAATCTGTTTGTTAACTTGCTCAATTTTTTTATTTTTTATTTTTAAATTACAACAATATAAATTCATTTTAAATTTAAATTTACTGTATATTTTGTAAATAAATATAACTAAAATAAGATAAAGTACAACAAAATAGATTCATTTAACTAAATATTATTTACTTTATATATGTACTTTATAACCGGTTATGGAACCGGTTCTTGCCAAAAAAAATCGCAAACCAAATATAACCAGCGGGTGGGTAGGGTCGGATAGTAACCGGCTACGGGTCTGGACCTGGTTTAATGCCCAACTTTACTAGCTTGGTTTTAAGAGACGCGCTAGATGCTCACGAAAGCGCATCTGGGTTAAAATTAGCTTCTATAGCATGTTTATGTGTAAAAACAACCAAAGCAGTGAAGAAAGTAAGAACTTTTTACTTGATAAAAAGGCTTGTATGTAAAACAAATGAGAGCGACGCAGCTTTTAGTTGTAAATAAAGATTATTTGGTTGTGTATTGAGCAATGCCTCACGTATGTGGTGCACACTTTTTATATAACCAAGCCTTATTAGATCAACAGTTTAATAATCTCCATGAAAACAGGAATCTGAAGAACAATCAAATAACAGGCCCCATCCCTTCAACACTGACTCAAATTCCCAACCTTAAGACACTGTAAGTTGGATTGGTCCATTTTCATTTTGCTAAGGTTTTCTTTTCCCACTAATTTGATAATCTTTATTGAAAATGCAATTTTGTTTTTGTTAACTTTATTTGTTTAGTGATTTGGCACAAAACCAGTTGACTGGCGAGATCCCGAGATTAATATACTGGAATGAAGTCTTGCAGTATCTGTGAGTAGTACTAAAGCATGTTCTCATTTTATTTTTGTTATGGTTTAATCTTAAGGTGTTATTTGACTTTATTTCGACAGCGGTTTGAGAGGCAATTCGTTAACCGGGACTCTGTCGGCTGATATGTGCCAATTAACTGGCCTTTGGTATTTGTATGTATTTCTAACTTAACAATCGCCTTTTGAGCCCTTAATTCGTCTCTTAAAGCTTATCATTTATGGTTTTATTTAGTGATGTTCGGGGAAATAACTTGACCGGCACTATCCCAGATAGCATTGGTAACTGTACTAGCTTTGAGATATTGTAAGTCTCATTTTCGTTGTTTTGTTGGTTATGACTATATGGGAGAGGATCATTTAATTCTTTGATCAATGATTTGTGTTTTTAAAATTTTGTACTTCTTACATACAAATGTGTAGGTTATGTATATAAAAACCATCAGACTAACTTGTTCGTATATTTTTTTTAATATTTGTACCGTTTACATACACATGATCTACACATGTGTAGGTTATATACATAAATGAACAATCAATTTTTTTTGTTCAAGAAAGATGGGTGAAGACAATAAACATGGCATTTATGTCATATTCTTTTATTTTTAAACCCTTTAAGATTGGAAAAATGAATGGTTTGTTTTGTTCTGCATGGATCCCTTCCTACATGTGTGATGTACTCAATAATAACAAGATGTTTTTCCACGTTAACTAAATTTGTTTGATCTGCAGAGATATCTCTTACAATCAGATCATCGGTGAAATCCCATATAATATCGGGTTTCTACAAGTGGCTACCTTGTAAATTTCTGCATTTTCTGATTATTTTTAAGCTGGTGTGTTCACATTTATAGCTTGTCTGATTTACTTTTCTGTAATTTTAGGTCCCTTCAAGGTAACAAATTGACAGGAAAAATTCCAGAAGTGATTGGTCTTATGCAAGCTCTAGCTGTTTTGTAAGAATTTCCATCATTATTTCCGAGCAAAATATACCGACTTAATTCTGTTTTTGTAAGATTCTGTTTTGTAAGATTCTTTGATGATTTACTTACTTTTTAGGGATCTAAGTGAGAATGAGTTAGTCGGGCCGATCCCGCCAATCTTTGGCAACTTATCATTCACAGGCAAACTGTAAGTACTGTTTCAACATGTGATGAGACTCCAGTATCTTTTTTTCTTCTTTTTGTTTAAACATGTGTATGTCTGCAGGTATCTCCATGGGAATCGACTCACAGGACCAATCCCACCAGAGCTTGGCAACATGACAAAGCTTAGTTATCTGTAAATACAAATCCTCAGCCTTAATATTTTAAATTTAAAAGCCTTGTAGTGTTCACTTTCGGATTCCGAACCGGCATCTACGGTTTTGGAAAACGGCAAACCAAACCAGCCTGTTCGGTTTATACGGCTGGTTTCAAGTTCCAAACCAGAACAAACCGTTAAACTGCCAGACTTTGTGAACCGGACCATTTGAATCTCAAACCAGCCAACCAACCCAACTTGCTTCAATTTGGGCGGTTTGGTTGGTTTCAATGGTTTTTGATCACCCGTCTTATATCCCATATGAACAAAACTGGATGTTTGTTATATTTTCAGGCAGTTGAATAATAACCAACTGACTGGTGGAATTCCTGCCGAACTAGGGAATCTAGATCAGCTTTTTGAGTTGTGAGTTCTTAATCCTGAGGTTTTTTTTAATATACACTGTTTCTTAATTCTGCAAATAAAAGTGGCTAATCATTGTTTCCTAGAAATCTTGCACTCAACAATCTTGAAGGGCCCATTCCCGAACGCCTTAGTTCCTGCACTGCTTTGAATCAACTGTGAGTCTAATTATGCTGTTAATGGCAGCTAGTATTGATTTTAATATTTTTTATTTTATAATTATTTGGTCACATTCTTTGCAGCAATGTGCATGGAAACTTCCTCAATGGTTCTATTCCTTCAGGCTTTCGCAATCTAGAGAGCTTAACTTATTTGTATGTTATATTTCTTTATGATTAGAGTTTACAGTAGCTTACTAGCTTACAATTGGGATTTTATTATTATTTTATATTTATTGTTATGTGTTAATAAAAATTGACATGTTTACTACAGGAATCTTTCATCAAATAATTTTAAAGGAAGTATACCATTTCAGCTTGGGAGAATAATCAATCTGGATACATTGTAAGTTCTTGTTTAAATCATGTCGTGTTGCTCTTTTTTATATAACGTAGTCTAATGAATGATTTCCTACATTTTGAAGGGATCTTTCAAGCAATCATTTCTCGGGACCCGTTCCCGCATCTATCGGTGATTTGGAGCATCTTTTGACACTGTAAGCAAAGAGTTATATTTCATAGTCACATTTTCTTGAAAATCTGACTGTTATTTTTATGTTAATAGGAATTTGAGCCATAATCACCTCGAGGGTCCGATACCTCAAGAATTTGGGAACCTCAGAAGTGTTCAAATTATGTAAGTTTCTTTAGTTGGATTTCTATTTTACCAAAAAACATGTTCTTAGTACTATCCTTTGTCATGTAGTGACATGTCATTTAACAAACTTCACGAGGCTATACCGGTAGAAATGGGCCAATTGCAAAACATTCTCTCTCTGTAAGCCCATTTTCTTACTATTTCAAATTTCAACTGGGATGTGATCTGTACACCACCAAAATTACTTAACACACCACCAGGTATAACCTCAGACAGGCCTTGGGTGTTGTGAAGTAACTTTGTGGGATAAAAATGACCTTCCTTGTTTAAAGATTCATCTTTGTTACGAGTTTTTATTATATTATTTGCAGGATCTTGAACGACAACAATCTGAAGGGGGAGATACCCAACCAACTATCCAACTGTTTCAGTCTAGTTAACCTGTAAGCTTCTATCCTGTTGAATACATGCTTTTTAATAATTGTCTTGTGATTTATTAACGATCATCTCACATGCATCAGAAATATTTCTTACAACAACTTTTCCGGGGTGGTACCTCCTAGTAAAATCTTCTCTCGGTTTCCACCGGATAGGTAACATCTAGGTTTTGCACTTTTGCATTTTTTTTGGCATATTTAAGGTTGTTTTATATAGTTGGTCTGATAATGTATGTCATGCGTGCTCTACTCCAGCTTTCTTGGAAATCCAATGCTATGTGGGAACTGGTTAGGTTCCATATGTGACCCATATTCACCAAAACAAAGAGGTATCTAACTGTCTATCTAAATCTTAATTTAATCTCTTTATTAAGATTTTAATATTATTTTTCTGCTGCAGCTATATTTTCAAGAACCGCGGTTGTTTGCATGACATTAGGCTTTGTGGTCCTTGTTGCCATGGTGGTATTAACAATTTTAAGATCAAGCAAACCGAGGCAGTACATGAAGGAACCAAGCAAGGGATTACAAGGTTTATCATTAACTTGTAATTATTATTATTATTATTATTTTGAACAATTTCTAACCAATTTTCATGTAGGTCCCCCGAAACTTGTAGTTCTTCACATGGATATGGCGATTCACACGTACGATGATATCTTAAGAATCACCGAGAATTTTAACGAAAAATACATAATTGGATATGGTTCTTCAAGCACTGTTTACAAATGTGCTTTAAAGAATTCCCGACCTATTGCAATTAAGCGTCTTTACACCCAATACCAGCACAACTTTCAAGAATTTGAAACCGAGCTTGAGACTGTTGGCAGCATTAGGCACAGAAATCTTGTGAGTTTGCATGGTTATTCCCTCTCACCGACCGGAAACCTACTGTTTTATGACTACATGCCAAACGGTTCTCTCTGGGATCTTCTTCATGGTGAGTAAATGTAAATCTTGCTGCATTTACTTCAAGTAGAGGTGGTGGGCCCGGGTTGGGTAACGGGCCAAAATTACGGGTTGCAAATTTTATGTATCTATAGTAGTAACCTGAAATGTAACTATGACAGGACCATCAAAAAAGGTGAAACTTGATTGGGAATCCCGCCACAAGATCGCGGTGGGGGCCGCACAAGGACTAGCTTATCTTCACCATGATTGCAACCCGAGAATCATTCACAGAGATGTGAAATCATCAAATATTTTGCTAGATGAGAACTTTGAAGCTCATTTATCTGATTTTGGCATTGCAAAATCGCTCCCGACCACCAAAACATATGCATCAACTTATGTTCTAGGGACCATTGGCTACATTGACCCTGAATATGCCAGGACCTCTCGCCTTACTGAAAAATCAGATGTTTATAGTTTTGGCATCGTTCTGTTGGAGCTCTTAACAGGAAAAAAAGCCGTTGATAACGAGTCCAATTTGCATCAACTGGTATCAACTAATTTCTTTCTTTTTTTTTAATTGAGTTTGCTGCTTAAACAGAACCGTTGAGAATTGGTCGAATTTGGTTATATTTTTAAGAAACGGGTTAAATGGGTTAAAAGCAAAATCTACTTTTAATGTGTATGAGTATTATAATAAATTTGGTGTCTTTTATAATCTTTAATTGATTTCTTACATATGAAGTCTTTTATAAAAATAAAGCTTTTGTCACATATAACTATATAAACTTGTAAAATGACAAAAAAATGCCTCCTACTCGAAAGAATCAACTATAGATGGATTGTCAGTATATTTAAGAACATTCAATGGTGTTTTTCATCATTTTACAAACTTTAGACTTGACAAAAGCTTTATAATTTAAGGGCATTTTTTACAGTTTTCTTACATAAGAACTCGTTAGAATACTTATGAATGAAAAACCGAACATACACTTGGGTAGCTGCTAAATTTGTTTTAACATGTCTGGCCTTGGTGAAAAACATTAGCATTTAAATTTGTTTTTTCAAAAATGCCCAAAAAGGTTTTGTTGGTTAAATCTGACTCGACCCGTTTTAACAAAAAAAAACCAATAATATGATTCAAGCACGTATCATGTACGCGCTCACCATGAGTGGACTTATTTCAGATATTGTCAAAGGCAGATGATAATACAATAATGGAAGCAGTTGATCCTGAAGTTTCCGTGACATGCATGGATCTATCTCATGTTAGAAAGACGTTTCAACTTGCGTTATTGTGCACGAGGCGTCATCCTTCTGAGAGACCCACCATGCATGAAGTTGCAGGGATTCTGCAGTCCTTACTGCCAACTGCTGGTGCTACTAAAAAACAGAGTTTGAGTGGTGAGAAAAAGATGGGATATACAGAATACGCGAGTGGAGATAAGCTTCATTCTCAACAGCCGCAGCAGGATGATGAGAATTCATCTGATGCTCAGTGGTTCTTCAGGTTCCGGGAACTTGTATCGAACAGTACGTTTTAGAAAACAGTTTTATGAGATGTTGGTTTGGAAACATGTCTAGAATTATGTTTCGTCTTTTGGTAGGAACTTAGGATAGTTTTAAATTTAGGAATGAATGTTATCTTAATGATATTGTTGTAGTTGATGGACCATTTTGTTTGGGCTATGTTTTGGTTCTTCAAGGAGTTACTTTTGTCCATTGTACAAGATTATTAATCATGTTTGGTACTGAATATGGTTTCTAGTCACTTGTAATCTTCTTAACATAGTTGGCGATCGATTTTGTTGTCATTATGCTCATTTTAGTCTAATTGTATACGGCAACTGAGCATCGGTTGCAACTAGGGGTGTAAACGAGCCAAGCCGCTCGCAAGCTACTCGAGATCGGCTCGTTAAAAACTCGAATCGATCCGAGCTTAAAAGCTTGTTTAATAAACGAGCCCGAGCCCGAGCTCGAGCCGGCTCGTGAGCCTAAACGAGCCTTCTATTTATATATTTTTTAATTAATATATTAAAAATATATTTATAAAATAATAACTAGTATATATTAAATTATGATAAAAAAGAACTTAAATAATATATATTATGTTATATATAAAAATTATAATAAAGCTTATATAAAAATAATTATAAATATATATAAATTAATTAATAAATAATAAACGAGCCGAGCCTGAGCCGAGCTCAAGCCTAGTCGAGCTCGGGCTCGGCTCGTTTACACCCCTAGTTGCAACTAGCTAGCTGTGGTGATTTGGTTGGCGGAAGTAATGGGCGAGCAACATCGAGCAGCGACTAGCAACTCTACTGATGGGTTCTCACTAATATAAATGTCTAACTGTTTGATAGTTATAGCCTCCAAGTGTCTATCTATAAGTTGTGATGACTTGGTTGGTAGTGGTAATGGGCGAGCACCGACTAGAAACTCTGCTGATGGGTTTCTTACTAATATAAATGTCTAATTGTTGATAGTTATAGCCTCCGGTGTCAACTGAAAAGTTGTGATTGTTCGCCATCCATAAATAGGTCGATCTTTGGTCTGGTTTAACAACGAATTCAATTATTAAGTTTGTGCATGTTTTTCAGACAATAACATTCAAACTTGTTCTTGTTAAATTATTCTTTGAGTAATTGAGTTATGAGATTGAAAATTTAACGAGTACTAACAAAATATTTCAATTTGAAAGTGTTTAATACGATTCAAAGAGATATCCAAATATGCACGAATTACAAAACCTACAACTTTAGTGTTTGGTTATTTCGTTGTATCTTGGGAAACGATTCGACACAACCTCAAATACATTGTTCTTTTGAATAGTGAAGGCAGCATTGCTTTAACGATACTTGTAATATCCGATCACACACCTATCAATATTGTCTGTTTTGCCCACCTATCAATATTGTCTGTTTTACCCGCAAACCGCTCATATTCACTTTTAAGGATAGTATATTCGTATTTATTTGGAACAAGGAATGTAAAAGTGTTTATGGTATGATAGTGAATTGATTTTATTGATAAACAATATACCATATATATAAGGATTCATACAAACAATATTATCTCTAATTATGGTTGGAGATAATCATACCAAAATACAAAGATATCAACAATCTTAAAATATAGAGTAAATTTCGCTTTTGGTCTCTAAAATATATACACAATAATAAATGTCTTGAGTAATATTCCCCCTCAGTTTGAACGTGGAGTAGGACAAACACTCAAACTGGCTCTAAAAGTATGTTGCAACTGTCTCGGAAGACCTTTTGTAACGATATCAACATACTGTGAGGAAGATGGTACGTGAAGAACTCGAATGTGACCAAGTAAGACTTTTTCACGAACAAAGTGGATGTCTATCTCAACATGTTTGGTCCGTTTGAGTGTTTGTCCTACTCCACGTTCAAGCTACGATATAAGAATCCACTGAGCTTAAAGGACATATACACTAGTGTTGCGCACGGGTGTCATGGAAGCACAGTGTAGAATATTCCTGGCGTACTGTGCTTTGGACAAAAAAAACAGACCGTTGTCGGTACGTGTGACTGCTATACCCAAAAACTAATGTAAATGCTCAAATCTGTCATACCAAAATCCTTTGATAAAGTAGCAATGAGGTACTTTAGTAAACTAGAATATGAAGTTGTGAGTATAATATTATCAACATATAAAAGGAGATATGCCATATGGTTACCGCGACGAAGAATGAACAACGATGTGCCACAAAAACTGCCTCGAAACCCACTCGATGTAATGTAAGAACAAAACCGGCTATACGATGCTCGGGGTGTTGGATATTAGATGTCCGATCATCGATAATATCAACGTTACTATCAAGGTATGATCCGAAGAGTTACACTTTGGGCAAATAACAAATATATAATATTTAATTGTTAAATATTATTCACGAAAGACGGATTTAATAAATGATGAATAAATATTTAGAGAAATATTTATTGTAGAATGAGATAATTAATCATGTGATTGATTAATTATTATTGGATATTAAATGTTAATATCTATATTTACTGGAGATTGAGATAATTAATTAGTGATTGATTAATTATGAGGATTAAATGTTTAAATTTGTTAAACATTTAAAAGATTAGATTTTACTGATTATTGTTATTTAGTAAAATAGAAAAGGTTAATAATTAAGGAGTTAATTATTATTGGGTATTAAGTGTTAATATCTCAGGGGCTAGGTTGTAAGTTACAGGTTTATAAATATAACCTTAACTCTAACCCTAAAACCTAATCAAGTTTCTTAGCCACCACAAGGTTTGGAAAACCCTCTCCCCTCCCTCTCGATACTCCGGTCGGCCCCACCATCGCCGAGCCGCCGAGTCGGACCACCACCACCGTCGCAAGCCGCCGCCGAGCCCTACCCGTCGCTGTCGTTGTCCTCTGCGAGCCGAACCGGATGTAAGCCGTGAACATGTTTTTTGCGACTGGGAGTATCCGTGTGACAAGCTCGTTGTTGTCATCTAGCGTGACGTTCTTTGTACCCGAGTGTTTCAATCCGGTTGATTCGTCAAAGGTATAAAACCTTAAACACCCTATGGTTGTGCTTATTTATTATTGTCTAAACACCGTGTAATCGGACCACTGAAAGGAATCTAGATCTGATATGTTAATGGTATTGTTAAATCGCTTCCGTTAAATATATCTGATTGATTTATTTAAAAGGTTTAAATAATAATTGTTTTAAAAGTTAAATCTGGTACATGATTCCCAACAGTGGTATCAGAGCCATCTTTACGCGCGTTTAGACATAATTGTTTATTTTAAATCGATCTATTGTTTTATTTGTCAAAACTTTTGTTTGACGCAAGATCGAGCTTTTATCGTTTTGGTTGTGATTGTGTTTGGAACATCGAGCCCTAGTGACCCGTGGTTGTTTTGTCATGTTTGTTTTTATTATCTTTGTATTTTATTTTTGGGTTATTTGGAACCCGAATGTAATAGATAAGTTTCTTTTATTTTTATTTTTTATTGTAAAAGTATAAAAGTTGTAAACCTATCAAAACGAAGATTTAAAGACATGGATTGACAAAGACGGGAGTTTGAAGATAGAGATCTTGGACTAAGTGGGATGCGACAAGTTTATTTTTATTTGTTGTCCCTTAGACCTGTTCGGTTACTCGTTTGATGGCTCGAACGAAACCGAACAAACTTACTAGTGATTCGATTGTTGTTTTGTATGTTTGTGGTTGATATAATTATTTAGGATAATAATTAAAACCGCAAATATTTTTATAAAAACATTTAACACAATCTTATAAAACGACGAGAATATTAAAAGGTTTAAAATTTCTCGGAAAGGTAATTAAATAAAAGTAGTTTTTATTTGAAAGTAAAACGAGTTTTTAAATTTAATTGTTTTATCTAAAAACATATTTAAATTAATTAAAGGTTAATTAGTTTAAAATTTAGTCGAGACTAACGGCCAATTTAGATTAAATAAGGTATTTAAAATTGGATCGTGTCGAGTGTTGAAAAGCGTTTCACGAACTTATATAGTAAAATTGGTTTACTAAAAAATTTGCACGACTTATTTCATGCTATGCGTCGTCCAAAATGTTTTTGACCCTTAACCAGTAAATTAAAACATTAAAGAATTTCCAATTATTAAAAATCAATTTTTTAGCGCCACCCTAAATTATAACACTTCAACTAGACTAAAACGTCAATGTTAGTGAATTACCCTGCATTAGTTGCCACGGTTTTGGTAAAAGGTAGGATCGTGATTCCTAAGTCACTTAGGCCGGGACTACAGTCACAATTGAAGGACAAATATCACTTAAGTCGTTTAAGCGGGCGTAATTGAGGAAAACGTATCTAAGCGTGACCTTGCTTGTCATGCCCCTCAAACTGAGAGTTATATAGTTGATACAATCGGTAATCGTTACCTACATGTCTAGCTACACCAGTGAAAAGTGTTTAGCCATTCACTGTAACATAGTAAACCGGGATCTCATTCTTAATTATAAATATTTTTTTATTTGGGTCATTAATATAATTAAGATAATTAAAGCATGAAAATACTAAAATTTAATTGAACTTTGTAGAAGGGTTCGTCTGCTGATACTGTTATCCTAGAGCGTCTTAACGATATTCTTAAAATCAAACTCGATGGAACAAACTTCTTGGAATGGTACTACAATCTAAAGAAAGTCCTTATATATAACAAGAAGATACATGTTCTTAAATTTCCCCTCCCTAAGCAGCCATCTGAGGATGCTGGCGAGTTTGTCATAAATGCGTGGAACAAACTTAAGGTTGATACCTGTGCTATATCAAACCTAATGCTAGCATCTGTGGACTCAGAGATTAGAAAATCACTTTGGAAGTTGTCTACTTATGACAGGATTTGTAACTTGAAGGTAAAATACAATCAAGTTTACAACATGGATTTTTCTCACTCTTTAATGTCACACATTAAAGACGTTGCCTTGAAGAATCCAGAACGTGCCATGGTCATGGAAAGGAAAGCATTAGACATCAAGGAAGCATGCATTCCCATAGATGATCACTTGATCATAGACATTACTGTTGATAACGCATTTGACGACTATAATTGGGAAGGGCATCCTCTTAGTCGTTATGACTATGTTAGAGGATTCATCTCTCAGTATGCCTAGTGGGTGCCCGGTGATGCTTCAAGGATGTCATGCTTCATTGATCAGCTTGAAAAAAATAGGGATTTATCCCGGTAACAACATCTTAAAAGCTATGATCGATGATGAACTTCACTTGTGTTTCACAAGTAAAAGGGTACCGGTAATGACTGTCAAGACCGAGGATAAGGGCATTGCTATCAGTGAGACAAAAGCAAATATCTTTAAAATGAAGAGTCGTGTTAGAAAATTGCTCGAAGTTGCTAAGCTAGTGGATGCATATATGCATATACTCCCAGTATCTAGGCAACTTTTTCAATTATTTCTTTATCGCTTAAAAGTTAGATTTTTAACGTATGTAAACTGGCTTTTTGCAGAGATAAAAGAAAGGAAGAAGAAAAAAAAGACGGATACAGCTTGAAGATTACTTCAAGTTACTGATTACACCATTTGATGATATTATCTTATTTTTGTTTAGAACAAATTTAAATTCCGAATTTATTTTATTTTGAATATTGCTTGATTATTTGAAGTATGACTTATTTAAATCTTTAATGCATTATGGTTGTTGCCTGCAATGAATTAAGAATTCATTACCATCTATTTGACATGAAGACATGTGAGACATGTTATTCAAGTCCATTAGAAAATTAATTAGATCAGATCTAATAGATACCATGAAACATATTAAGTCCTATAAAAGACATATATGTGATATAAATGTTTACACATGACTTTAAGATTGAAATAGTTTCAATAAATTCCTCTAGAAAAGATCTTATGAGATAAGATATAAAAGAGCAATAAGAGTTATCGCTACTATAAGACTAAGTAGTTAATCATACAAAGCAGCTTCACAAGATCCAAATCACTAGCCTTGAACCATAAGGTTCATCCAGAACATATATAAAGATTCATATGGGATATGAATATAAAAGAGAACTATGAACAAATAAGGATAGGATGTTATGAACCCCTATACGAAATAGTTTCATCTGCTGCCTTAATAAATACTTCAATAAGATTGAAACTGTTTATAACCGTAATATAGCTGATTCTTGAACAAGAAACAAGTGTTGTTTAAAGTTTTGAATAAATAGTATTATTCAAATTGCATAGACATAAAATTTCATACACAGACAAGGATTAAATCCTAGATATATATATATATATATATATATACACAAATGTTTATCATAAACAAAAGATATGATCTTTTGCATTTAATAAATATGTATATGTTTATCATAAACAAAAGATGAGATCTTTTACAATTGATAAGTATATGAAAGAAAAGATGAGATCTTTTACAACAGACACTAAGGATCATACGATGAAAGAATGAGATTCTTTAGTTAAATCATCCAATGATGATCCAAACACACAATCCATTTACGACAAATAAAGATTTGATCAGACTGCACATGAATGAGACTCATCAAGACGTAGAAGTTGTTTTAGAAACAACAAATGGATCGTTAATACTAGAAGCCTAACAGATTATCAAAGGTTGATAAATTAGGAATTGGATTCCTAGTATCCTTAAAGGGATACAGATTACAAGTTTTGAAAAGTTGTCTAAACTAATCAAAATCAACATGTATTATGAATACTAGAATGTTCTTGTAATAAATTAACTTCAAGAAAAGTATAGAAGTCTGGACATGTCTGAGAACATTGAATCATTGAAACTGATATGATAATTTCAAATTAGATTCAATAATATAGATGCAAAGGCCAGTGGGAGTGAATACCTACAACAATAAGAATCTGCAAGAGACACATTATTGAGAGGAGTGTATAGTGATACACGGAAAAACCACAGATAGGGATGATAAGTGTTATCATAAAGTGTATAATGATACACAAAATAAACAGGGGATGATAAGTGTTATCATGGAATGTATAGTGATACATTACTGAAATTATGAGTTATATTTTAAAACATATCATTGAAAGATAACGTATCTTTAGAAGATCAAATTTCAAAGCTAACATTGATTGCATTCATATATATATATGTGATATATAAGGGAAAGATTCTAAAGTAAGAATCGCAACAATCTATTGATATTAATAAATATGTCTTAAGTGTTCTGTGTGACAAATCAATAAAGACACACTGTTAACATTTCTGTTAACATTATCCATAACCCATAGTAATTGGGATAAGATGAAAATGAAATGGTTCATATGGTTTCATCTAAAAGGATAATGAGCGTTGTCAATATTTTTCATATGATGAAAGAACTTTGAAATTTAGTTATGACGAAAGAAAGAAAAGGGATAGTGCTTGAGAAGCACATAATGGTGATCATAAAGTGTTATGATGAGACAATGCTATCTTATTGGATAAGATGCTAAGAGTACCAACTTTGACTATCAAGAATGGTTTTTGGAACAAGGTCATAATTAGTTATGACGACCTATTAGTCGAACACAACGATCTTAAAGGTTAAGATACAAGCACCATAAGATAATCATTGAGAATGATTACACGATACATAAACATTATCTGATAATGATGATACATCGGCGTTATTTGATAGAAAGGTTCCATCAATAACATTTGCACAAACATGAGATGCTGTGACCTGGAAACGTCAGAAGATAATGTTTTGAAAGTGTTTTCTGAATAACTTCTAATAATTTGGAAAGAAGTTCCAAAAGAGAGTTTTCCATCATTAAGTTTCATTAATGGGATCGTGAAACTTGGAGACATAACGATAAAAACAAAATTCACACAAATCAATATCTAGCTGACTCATTCGCTAAACCTATACCTCAAACTGTATGAGGAGCATGTTGATAGGTGGCAGAAATGCTAGACTTGAGTTTGATTTGTTAGTATTTGGTGATTTCGAACAATATAGAAACATTGGTATTTTATATTGGCTTAAAAGTTAAGTGCATTATAAATAGATGTTTTTATGATTCGATATTTTATACGTTTTAGAAATCCTTGAATATTATGTTATATTCTAAATGTTCATAGTTGATCAGATTCATGGGAATCAATCTGAACGTAAGACTATTGTGAATTGGATGATTGGTTCATTAGGAATTAAAGGCCAAAGAGTTGGATGTCATGTTCACAGATAATCATTAGAGAATGATTAAAGAACGTAACTCGCTAAAAATCTATCTTCATGGATCAAAGTCTTGAGAAGTTTTGAATATGGTAAAATCTGTTGATCCTTCGATCTGAGGCACGCACTAGAACTAACTCTAACTAAAGTTTATTTCTTGATCTTATCTAACGCTGTACCTTAACTGACAGTAATAAGGATATGATCAGAAATAATCTGAAGTTAAGTGGGAGTTGTACGTGGCCAAAGGAATTCTATTATCCTTTAATTAGGATCTGGACATTCTGGCGCCCTCGTTGATTCAAACTGGTATAAATCGCGTGGCCACACACAAACTAGATTAGTTTGTTTAGACCATCTTTGAATTGGAGAACGAGAGCAAGAATAGTTGAACCATATATGAGAAGTGACTTGTATCCATGTATCATGTTCAACGAATGACCTAAACAGAAAGGACACACACACACACACACACATATATATATATATATATGTTTATCATGGTGATATGTCATCATTTATACATATTTTACATGCATAATAATCCCACATTATGGTACTAATTGAATAATAATCTTGCAATTTGTGCTTAAAACACTTATATTTTGTAATTGCAGATTATTCGGTGTTGAAAATATAAATCAAGCTAAATCCTATCAAAAACACCAAGAATTCAAGCTTCTAGAAGATTCATTCCCAAGCATTGACCCCCAAGAAGTCAAAATTGGTCAACAAAAGTCAACAACGCAGCTAAAGACAAAACTGGGAGAAAGCAGGGGATGCACGGCTGTGCATCCCAATGCACGGTTGTCACAACCTGGCCGACGACGGATTATACGCCGGGGCTGACACGGTTGTTCATAAGCACATGATCTTCTATTAACAAATGATAATATTATTTCATCATAATTAAAGCATCTGTTACAAATAGAAATGAAAAACAAAGAGTTCAAACATGACATAAGTTGAATTTAATCTTTAATAAAGCTAGGTCCAAAGTCCTAAGTGATCAAGTAGTGTCCTCAAACTGGTGCACCTGAAACATGTGAGTAAATGTCAACTACAAGTAGTTGGTGAGATACATAGGTTTTGACACCAAAAAGAGTTAAGTATAGTTTACAATTCAATATGTTCAAAGCATGTTTAAAGCATATATGTGAAAACATACAAGGTTCCAAGCGTACAATTCAAGCCTGATAATATAAAACTAGATACGCAATCCCACTGATTGCCATTTTGAAAAAGGGAGCAAGCGGATACTCCAAGTTATAGTTGATACCCAACAAAACCCGCCAAGGTTTTGTGTAAGTTATAGGTTCAGTTTCCCATATAAATGATCATGTTAGGTACTACCTTAGGCTTGGGCTGCAAGTTAATGAATGTACTGGCATGAAAAACATGCAATGGTCACCAAGTAGTTCAAATATAAAGCATAAAGATCAAGCACAAGAACATAGATATTGAATTGTTTAAATAGATAAAGTTGATAACATGTTTCACCCCAAAAGCAAAAACAGTAAAAAGGGGCTATATAAACTCACTTGAGTTGAAGCTAGGAGTGATAGGATTTGATGAGGTGAATAGTTATTGTGAGGATTTCTCACAACAAACCTACATAGATAATTTTTGCTTTCTAAGGTCAAAATAAGTTTAAATAAGATAATGAAATCCTAGGGTTTTAGGGTTTGGGTTAGAGATGGACTTGCTCGGTTGTTTTGGAGAAATTATAAGTTACTTTAGAAACAGTGGCAATAAAGTAGTAAGAATTTATTTAGTAGGTCATTTACATAATTGTACTAGAGATATTAAATAAGGTTTATGTGTCAAAATAGTGCATTAGGATTTATTTATAAAATAGCTTTATAAATAATTTATGAGGTAAAAGTTCATTCAATAACTTATGTAATTAAAGTTTACTAGTTAATGTAAACAAAAATGGTTATTTATTAATAATCGTAAATGAAATGATTTATTAAAATTAATTTGATTAGTTAAATTTATCATAAATGAGTGATAAATGACTAAATAGGTTTTTAATTAGGATTAATGGATGTGTGTATGAAATAATTATTTCAAATAATTATTTGAGTATTTATAATTTTAAAAGTATGTTTAAATAAATATATATATATATATATTTTTATAAGAATAATTATTTATAAATTTAAGAGTATATAAAATATTTAAACATTTAATTTAAGTTCTGTATAAAAACACCAAAAATAAATTCATAACTAATTTGCTTCAAGCAAACCATTTCTACTATTTATTTATGCATTTAAAATGTTTTCTAATGTGTTTTTTTTAGTCAAAATAAAATGAATAAGTATTATTTTACAATTTAGTTTTTATACAGCTCTCAGATTATATTTATATAGTTTATAAAAATTTTATTTGGAATTTTTAATATTAGATAGAGTATTAAAATAGGCTAAAAAAAGAAAAAGAAATTAAAAGGGGCTGCCCGGGACTCGAACCCGCGCCTCAAACGGTTCAACACTTGCACACGCGCACTAACCACTGGACCAGGGCATGTTGCCATGTCCAGTTGGCTTGTATTTAAATTTTGAACGACCGGACCCAAGTCATCTCCTTCCCCATTCGTTCCCCGTAACCCTAGACCTCGAATACTCTTAATCGGTCAAATGTTCGAGCACGGAACCATAGGGCTTTTGATCCCTGATCTAAAACGAAAGTATAGACACTATAATTACCTGAAATGGTTACGTAGTGAAGGAGAACGACTCGAATAACAGGTTCGGGTATTCCGACTGAAATCCGAGATCCAGAGACGTAATGCGAGGGATTTGAGGGTGCAGGGAGTTCGTGTTGAGTTTTGTTTGTGATTGTGGATGCCTATTTATACGCAATTCCATAGGAAATGATCGATCGAGTAAATGGTTTTTAATGAAGTTTCGGTTACAAGTTTAGCCATTGATTTATTCATAAAAGTCCGATTAAACATGAAAGACGGATCGATTGAGTGTCCTGGACGTTTTGCCAGTTTTGTCTTCGTGTAAAAATATTTTGATGTCGAGTTCGTTTAAAGGTGGTTCGAAACCGGTTCCAAGCGGGGCTCGAACCTGAGATCAAATTGGAAGAAAAGGGGTTTCCGGATTTGGCAAAACCGGCCCCTGCAGTTTCAGCTTGTTATTATATCATGTATAACTTTGTTTTAAATTGAAATTAACTTTCAGAAATTACATTCTTAACCCCTGGATTTTTTATAAAACATAAAAATAACACCTTTATAAATTTTTATAAACTCAATTAAATGTTTGTATTATTTTTAAATATTTCAAATACAGAAGTATATTTTTTTGTAAAATAAAATGGTATCAAATTATTTATTTTGAATTTTGAATATATATCTTTTATAAACCCAAATTTTACTCATGGAATTTATAATTTAGATCTTATAAGTTTGTATTTATACATCTATATATATATATATATATATATATATATATATATATATATATATATATATATATATATATATATATATATATATAGATAGAGAGAGAGAGAAAGATTTAGAAATAACCTAGCATAATATAGGTATAGTTGTTTGATAGAATAATATCAATTATATAATCCCTTATAAAAAAATTATTATTTTTGAATATGAAATAATGGTATTTAATTGTATGTATGTTTGTATACTCATGAAAGTGAAATGTGTAAATAGGATAGTTTGTCACAAAATAATGAATTCACAAGAGTCGGAAAGTAAAAACATAGGCCGAAATTTCCTGGGGATTACAACGGTCGTGCATCAGTGTCCCTTGCTTCCCACGGCCCAGTACCGTGTCCTCTGTACCCTGTTTGATTCCCTTGGCCTTTGCACGACCGTGCAACCCATTGCATAGCCGTGTATTGCACATTTTGAGGCCTATTAATAGGAGGCTTGAGTTCTTCATTATATACACCAATCCAGACCTAAAGAACACTCAAGAAGAGAGCATTCTCGTAGTTATAGTAGAGAGTAGAGGGGCTCTTCCTCCTTGTTCCATAATAGGGGAGCCTACGAAACTCATCATTACGCTAGTCGTTATGGCCATTCGTGGCTAAAACTTCTTTGTATTGCTAGGGTGAAGATGATGTTTGGTGCATGTTAATGTGTAACATATTAATGAAGTGGTATGTTTATGTCTTTAACTAATTCGTTCTCAAAAACCATCTTTTGATGGGCTTTTATTATTGTCTAAATTCGTTTTTATATTTGTGAGTGTCTTGATTTTAAAGAGTAAGATATTAAAACCTTTTTAATCAAACTTCCTTTGAAACTCGTACGTCTTTATACGAGCAGAGATTGATAAGCCAAGGCTTGGTCTATAATTCTAAGATCGTACGTCTTTATACGAGATTATTATGCGACCAAGAATTGGTGAACTCATGTTGGGAACGATACGTCTTTATACTTGGTCCCATTGTTACACCGCCTCCCAGTGAGCAAAATATAATCACCTATTTAACTTTAATATAAAGCATTTTGAGTCCGATGTCTTAAACCAACCCGGAGATGACCATTCGATGGGTTGATGGTAAATGTTGTCCCTAACGGGAGGCACTACCACTTTTAAACATTATAATTTGCAAATCAAATGTAGTGAGGACGAGGCTCTAGCGGTGACCCGGGTCACAAGTTTGTAGTAGTTATACCACTGAATTAGTAAACTTAACATTATCATATACCAAACTGATTCGAATCCCGAAGCAATACACTCCGTAATCTGATCATTTTCGCCTTATTTACTTTTCTGCTATTTACTATTCTGCTAGTTACATTTCTGTTAGACACTTCACGCACATTTTTACTTTTATGTTATTTACTTTACCGTCATTTACTTTTTTGCTTCACAAGCACACAAAACCCACTCACTAATTAATCCGGCTAAACGATAACAAAAGTTGAGTATTGGAACTCGACCGTGTCTATTGGTTCGATACTTGGTTCTTACCTAACTATATTACGTTGCGATAGGGTCACTTGCCTATTGTGTGTGTTTTAAATTAACGTAATTTTCATTTTAATTTATAAATTTAAAACCTGATCTTGTGAAATCATCCAAAAATATATTTACTTATATTTTTATTTACTTAATTCACAGACAGATCACATGGCTATTGTACTTGGTTAAGTAAGAGTTACTTGAACACAAGGAACTAGTTGACGGTTATAAATACGTCATACATTGTTAGGGGCAGTGAGATGCAACTAGGCGTCTACCACTGTCTACATTAACCTGATTAATCGATGAATCGACCAAGTGGGAGATTGTTGGATATTAGATGTCCGATCATCGATAATATCAACGTTACTATCAAGGTACGATCCGAAGAGTTACACTTTGGGCAAAGAACAAATATATAATATTTAACTGTTAAATATTATTCACGAAAGACGGATTTAATAAATGGTGAATAAATATTTAGAGAAATATTGATTGTAGATTTAGATAATTAATCATGTGATCGATTAATTATTATTGGATATTAAATGTTAATATCTATATCTACCGGAGATTGAGATAATTAATTATGTGATTGATTAATTATGGGGATTAAATGTTTAAATCTGTTAAACATTTAAAAGATTAGATTTTACTGATTATCGTTAATTAGTAAAATAGAAAAGGTTAATAATTAAAGAGTTAATTATTATTGGGTATTAAGTGTTAATATCTTAGGGGCTAGGTTGTAAGTTACAGGTTTATAAATACAACCTTAACTCTAACCCTAAAACCTAATCAAGTTTCTTAGCCGCCACAAGGTTTGGAAAAACCTCTCCCCTCCCTCTTGATATTCCAGCCGGCCCCCACCACCGCCGAGTCGGACCACCACCACCGTCGTAAGCCTACGCCGCAGCTGCCCCTGTCGCGTAGCCCTGCCAAGCTGGCCCTACCCGTCGCCGCCGTCTTCCTCTGCGAGCCAAACCGTAGGTAAGCTGTGAACCAATTTTTTGCGACTGGGAGTATTCGCGTAACGAGCTCGTTGTTGTCATCTAGCGTGACATTCTTTGTACCCGATTGTTTCAATCCGGTTGATTCGTCAAAGGTATAAAACCCTAAACACCCTATGGTTGTGTTTATTTATTATTGTCTAAACACCGTATAATCGGACCACTGAAAGGAATCTAAATCTGATATGTTAATGGTATTGTTAAATCGCTTTCGCTATATATATCTGATTTATTTATTTAAAATGTTTAAATAATAATTGTTTTAAAAGTTAAATCTGGTACCATGATTCCCAACACGGGGTACGTGCTTGAGACCATAAAGAGACTTACGGAGACGATAAACATGACGCGGAGCATTCGGGTTGAAAAAACCGGGGTAGTGCTTGAAAACCGTCTCGTGAAGGTCGACATGGAGGCATGTGTTTTTCAGGTCTAACTGATGAACCAGCCATGCATAACATGAGAAACATAGGCTTAGTATTGTTTTGATACTAACCGGTCTAACAACCAGACTAAGTGTGTCACCACAACCAATCCCCATCGTCTGCGACTTACCATTAACCACGAGTCTCACTTTATATCGTTTAAGAAAGCCATCAACATGAAATTTGTGCCAAAATAACCACATGTTGAGAATCATGGTACCAGTTTTAACTTTTAAAACAATAATTATTTAAACCTTTTAAATAAACAAATCATATATATTTTAGCGGATACAATTTAATAATACCATTAACAGATCAGATCTGGATTCCAAACAGTGATCCGGTTACACGCGTATAAACAATATTAAATAAATAAATAAAACACATTCATAGGGTGTTTAGGGTTTATTGTACCTTTGACGAATAACTATGTTGAAACACTCAGGTACAAAGAATGTCACGCTAGATAACAACAACGAGCTCGTCACACGAAAACACCTCTAGTCGCTAACCCGGTTCGGCTCGCGTAGGAAAACTGGGATGGCTGGCTCAGGACGGCTGCACAACTAGGGCAGCGGTGAAGGAGCGTCTCGGTGTTGGTGGTGGAGGCTATACACGGCGGCAGCAGGTCCGGCCGGTGGCTGCGTCAGACGGAAAAACGGGAGAGGGGGGGGTCCGGTTCTCGGTTGCGCAAGGGGAGAGAAGGGAGGCCACCAAAACTTGTAATTAGGGTTTTGACTTAAGGATGTATTTATAATAAACTATTTTACAAGTCAAACCCTTGTGTAATTAACATTTAATTACTAACTAATTAACCTTTTATCCGTTCCAGCCCCTTTAGTTACTTTAGTTTATGATTACATTAATCACAAATAAAACTTGCAAACCCTTTATATTTAACTACTACATATAAGACCCGTTTAATATATATATCACTAATATATATAAAACCTCATTCCGACTATCGTTATATTTAATCATTCTAAATTATTAAATACGACGTAACTAATAAATATCTCTCTAAATATTTAATCCACCGAATTCTAAATTCTTGTTTTGTGTAATAACGTTTAACAATTAAACGATATAATTTGTTCCTTGCCCAAAGTGTAACTCTTCGGATCGTACCTTGATAGCAACGTTGATATTATCGATGATCGGACATCTAATATCCAACACCACATGCATCGTATGCCTGTCCAATGGGGCCAAGTTCCCACGTTTCATTCTCTTATAAAGCCTTATATTCATTTTTCATGCCATATGACTAATTTAGATTCGAGTGGGCAGGGTATTAGGATTTATGGATGGGCGAGATTGGTAGAGTACTGGAAGTGTGGCGGTTTAGGAGAGTTTTAGGTTTAAAAGTGTTGGCTTTGGACCCGATTGTCATCCGGTGAGGAGGAGGGGCGGGTCGGGGTGGGTATTGTGGGTGGTCTTGGTCGATGCTGGTGGGTTGGGACCGAGAGGGGCGATTAGTGGAGTGTGTGCTGCTGATGGTGTTAGGACATGGGTAGGTGAAGTAGGTTGGTCAGATACGTCTCTTCTGGGGATGCAGAAGCGTATAGGGGGTTGGTGAACAAGGCCGGTGGGGAGTGTCATCAAGAAAGTGGTAGGAATGGGTGGGTTCATATTGAGCAAATGGAACGATTGTTCATCAAATATGACGTGCCGAGAAAAAAGGACGTTATATGTGGAAGGGTTGTAGCTACGGTAACCCCTGAAGTTGGTAGGGAAACCTAGGAAGATGCACCGGATAGAACGAGTGGATGGTTTATGATGTTGAGTGGCAGAGGTATTGGGATAATATGCACATGTGAACACACGCAAGTGCTCGTATGTTGGGTGTCGTAGGTATAGAGCGAAGGTGGGGGTTGAAACATTAAAATCGTTTTGCAGGTAAGATGTTATGTAAGTATACGGTTGTGTAACTACAGGCTTCTACCCTAGTGGTTACCCCCTTGACTTCCTTATGGGAGGTCTTGGGTTCGAATCCGGGTCGAGGCAAAAAAATTGTTGAGGCAAGGTCAGGGTGTTTACCCAGTTGCGGGGTTCCTTCTGAGGCGGGCTCGATCATATGTCTCAGAGCGTCAAATACCGAGGATGGATGAAATCCCGTCTTGGGTATGTGCATTCCCAACCGTTCAAAAAAAAGTAGACGGTTGTGTGAAGTGTTTCTACCCAAATGGAAGGAGGTAAGTAGGCATGGGTGGGCAAATCTCGGACAATATCATTTAGCGGTGTAATCATACGTTCATATTGGCCATTCAGTTGGGAGGCTTGAGGGCATGAAAAACAAAAAAAAACGTGACCGTGAGTAGCAGAGAAGTTTTTAAATTCAGTGTTGCCGCCTATGTCACGTTGAAAAGATTTGATTTTGCGGTTGAATTGTGTAAGCACAAGATTGTGGAATTTAACAAAATTTGTGAATGTATCTGATTTAAATTTGAGTGGGTAAATCCAGACTTAATGGGTAAAATTGTTAATTAGAACCATGTAATCTTTATAGCCTGATTTGCTCAATACAGGAGAGGTCTAGATATCACACTAAATTATTTCAAACATAGCAAAAGTAACTAAATTTGAATCATAAAAAATTAATCATTTGTTTTTAGAAAATTGACAAGAATAAAAAATAGTAGAACTTAGTGTCTTATTACAAGAAATAAATAAACAAGTATGAAGAAAATCCAAGACTTAGGCGCCCGTGTGACCGAGCCGATTATGCCAATGATCCGATGTATAGGTAGTGATAAATGCGGTGGCGCAAGCTGGTGTGGCGAAAGGATAGAGGTCCCCGGTACTATTGTGGCGGGAACGAATTGCTCTAGTCTGAAATCCTTCAAAGAAAAACCAAAAGGATCAAAATCTAAAGATGCATCATTATCAATTGTGAACTTACGGACGGAGAGGAGGTTTTTAATAATTTGGGGAGTGTAGATAACGTCTTTTAGGTGGTATGTTTGGTTAGGAAGTTTGTGTGTGGCATTGCCGGATCCAAGAATTGGAATAGTATTATCATTCCTAACAAATATGGACTTTATATTAGAAGATGACAAGGGAGACTGAAACTTACCTGGCTTGGCAGTGACATGTGATGATGCTTCAGTATCCATATACCAAGATCGATCTGGCATGTTGAGGTGTAGATTTTGCAAAGTGTGGCCCAACTACGTTGGGTTTAGTGGGTCGATCCCACTAGGCTGCTGTGGGTCGGCATGGTGAGGGACAACCAAGTGGGCCACCGAATGCTGTGGTTCGGCTCCTTGTGGGCTGTTGTGCATTGGCCAGTTTGTGGGCCATCAACCGGGTTGGGTACCGGGTCGAGTAGGATACAACACTGAATGTAGTGCCCACTAGCCCAAGGTGGGTAAAAGGCATGTGATGACCCGGGTCCGCCTCTCCTGCAATTGTTATTTTGTCTTCCCCCACGATTGTATTTAATCCTCCATTTGGGCCTGAATTTGTCAGTTTAATGCTTAGTCCACTAATGGGTCAAGACTAATTAGATTATGTATTTAAGCTTAATGGGTCATGTATTATGTTTAGTTTTAAAGTTATTTGTATGGGCCTGAGGCCAATAAAACCGCACAGAAACAAAGCCTTCAAGGCTACGTTAATTGTAACAGGTGTATAGGTTTTGAAGCGGTGTATTTGACGGTTATCTCTGAAACGTCGCACCCCTTCACTTCCATGTATACACTCTTCAATCTCTGAATGAAATAACCAGTTCGCATATTTCTTCCTGTCCGGATTACGTTTCTGTTTTTCTGTTTCTTCACTATCGCACAAAACAAAATTCATCATCATCATCATCATCTGTTTGTTTTTCTTGTTCGTACAATATCACCATGTTCAATCGAGACTTCTGCAACAATCAAGAAATTGAGGCCTGGAGATTCTGCAGCGGTATCAGAGCCAATGGTTCTGAAAATCGCTATGTTGATTCTCGTCCTTCTTCATCACACGGAAAGGCCCCTAGCATGGAATCTGTCGAAGAATCACCCAACCGAAGTCACTATGGGAATGGCAGAATTGTTAGAGCGATTTCCAACATGAAGATAAATCAAGAATCATCACGAGGAAAGGAAGTTTGGGCTCGCCCTCATTGGAGAAATAATAAATAGAGGGCTGCAAGAAGGGCTCTCGAAAGGGCTAGACTTTACAAACTTCGAACACCATCCGATCTCGGTTACAAGAATTTCAAGGCAAATAATCCGAACCCTATGTACCCTGATCAGAAAATCAAGAGAAATAAGAACATGACAGACATCATGTGTTACCGCTGTAGTGATTATGGTCACTACGCATCCAAATGTCCACGTAAGTCTATTTCGAAAGTTTTGATACTTGATAATATTGATGGAAAGGAATATCTTGTAAAGGGGACTGATTTGGGGGCATGGGACAACATATGGTATGTTAGTACTACGAACAAGCGTCACATGACCGGGAATGTATCGTTATTTGAAAATCTCGCTAAGACTTTTGGTGTAGAAACAATGACACAAGAAGGGGAAATAGTGTTTGCAAAAGGTGTGGGGAATATTAGAAATTTCATTAGTGGAAAATTTAGAAAGATACTATCCCTACCCTAAAGAGGAACATCTTAAGTCTAAAGGAATTGGTTAGTCAAGGTTTTCAAATAAAGATGGAGGATGAAAAATGTGAAATCACCAAGATGTTTAAGGATGATCATGTACAAACCTTTGATCAACAAGAAAATAAATGAGGAATACTTTGAAAAGGAAAAGGCCTATCTTGAAGAATACTTTGAGCATCTAGATCCTAACACCAATAAGGGTTTAAAAGATAAGAAAGAATTTAAGTTTGAAGGTTTGAACCACACAGAGGAAGAAGTGGAGAGGATTTGGAACTACATTGAAATGAGACGCAAAGGAGAGACATATGCAACACCATCAATTGCAAGTTGTGTTACATTTCTCAAAATACTTTAAGTTCATACCCTATTTATGAAGTACAAGATTGCCTTCAAAACTGAGTTCACAAAATTGGTCAAATGGTTAACTAAAGACTTCCTAAGCATGCAAGATAGAATATTTCCACCAACACTTGAAAGTGGTGGAGAAATTGATCTATTCGGTCTCTACATCCATGTACAAGAGGAAGACGGTTTTCAATCGGTGACACAGTATGAAAAGTGGGCACTATTCGCTGCAAAGCTTGGGTTTGAAACTAATAAAGCACAAGAGGAAAAAAAGTCTTATGCACAATACCTAGATATGTTCGAATGGTATTACAAGACACTCACCAAAAGAGGCTACTACACCGAGAAGGAACCGAGCAACCAAAATGAAGATCAAGAGATGGCCGAAGGAAGCACTACCAACATTGGAGAATCAAGTCAAGCAAAATCAAAATTTAAAAGCCGTGGTGTTAATGCAATTCGGGACTTTCCGAAGGGATGTGGTCCACGAATGCATGAGGATCTTGAAGACTATGGGGATAGTGAAGATGAAAGCAATGAAGAGGAAGATCCAAGCGAAAACATAGAGGAAGACCCGGATACTACATCCGGAACAAAGGAGCTATGAAGGAAGGTTGCTGTGATCAGGCCACTGAAGGATTAAAGGGGAGATGTTGGACGTGAATTAATCCTCCATTTGGGCCTCAATTTGTCTTAGTTTAATGCTTAGTCCACTAATGGGTCAAGACTAATTAGATTATGTATTTAATCTTAATGGGTCATGTATTATGTTTAGTTTTAAAGTTATTTGTATGGGCCTGAGGCCAATAAAACCGAACAGAAACAAAGCCTTCAAGGCTACGTTACAATTAACAGGTGTATAGGTTTTGAAGCGGTGTATTTGACGGTTATCTCTGAAACGTCGCACCCCTTCACTTCCATATATACACTCTTCAATCTCTGAATGAAATAACCAGTTCGCATATTTCTTCCTGTCCAGATTACGTTTCTGTTTTTCTGTTCTTCACTATCGCACAAAACAAAATTCATCATCATCATCATCTGTTTGTTTTTCTTGTTCATACAATATCACCATGTTCAATCGAGACTTCTGCAATAATCAAGAAACTGAGGTCTGGAGATTCTACATTGACTACCGCCTAGACCACCACGACCAAGACCTCCTCGGATTGGCGTTGGTTCGATTGTTGGTGATAAAGGTTTCATATTCATCCGGAAGTCCTCTAACCATTTAAAGAATGAGCCTAGATACACTTACCGGGATGTCAACGTCAGAAAACTATTATGCTAGGTCTTTGAGCTGTTGACAGTACTTGTCCATAAATGAGCATGCAGAGAGAGCGAGGGTGGTAAACTCATGTTCCAAAGCTGGAGATCCTTTATCATTTAGAAAAGTATATACCTTGAATCTTGTTCCATATAGTTTTAGCCGTGGAGTCCGTATCAAGAACTCAGACAAGGAGATCATCCGATAAAGTGCCATAGATCCATTATAGGATAATGAAATCTATCTTTTGCCACAACTCGTAATGTAACACCTTAGGCAAATCCCACATCGGCTGTGGACATGGTAGATGATGTGTTTATAAGGAATGTTTCGTCTCGAATACCATCAACGCCTTTTCCGTGCATTGGTTGTGGATGAGAGAAGAACTCCATAGTTAAATGTGCTTATGTGAGAGTATTATTAGGATAGGTGACCTCCCGGGAACTTAAAGAGTTTTACCTAGGAAGAATAGGTAACTTTCGTACCATCCAGAATCCGAACTTTGTTCTGGATGTTAGTCACAATGAACACGGGATGATGAGAGGCTTGTTTGGAAGATGTGTCGCCGTCCGAAGTCATGATCAAGAGAAGTCAGGTAGACTCGATGAAGAAGAAACCGATCTGGAGAAGGAGATGGTCGGCATCAATGACAGGCACATATGGGAGATTTATCGTGTTTCGTGTCCTAAACAGGTAGACACGAATCTACCTGTTAATTTTCGTGTCTAAACAGGTAAAATACATGTTTACCTATTAAGTACCTCGTTGCATGTCGCCCCAGGCCAACTATCGTAACAGAAATCTGAAGTTTTCGAACCCTAACTTTCTGATTTTCGTTTATGAGTGACTCACAAAAGAAGGTGGGGAAGAAGATGGATAACAAGGCCAAAACCAAAACATGTCTTATTGTGTTAAGCATGTATAAACAGGTTCGTGTTCGTATTTGGAAAAAAGTACACGATAAGTTATTGCGTCGTGTTCGTGTCTTATCATGTATGTGTATACACGATATGCCAGCCCTAGTGTCAAGGGTTAAGGTTGTCCAATGGTGATGGTTTAGAGGGTTGTAGTATATTGTAAGTCTTTATGTTCATAAAAACTTTGTTAATTACGCCAAACTTGTATTGGGTCGTTACATGAAAGGATCGTTAATATATTGGTATATAACAATCAAATGGATTTTAAAAAGACAATTGGTGTCAAGGATTGAATTGATAAACAAAACATAAATACACACAATATTAGATGAACTCTCGTATTGTTATATTCAAAAATCTGACTTAAAACTTAAATACAATACAGTATCATGGTTATGTATTTATAAGGTAACCCAAACTTGGTAAACAATAAAATAATTTAAAAACTCTAATGCACCCATAAGCTCTCATTAACAACTCTTAATATAACTCCACGGGTCCATGTGGGCCGACCCCCTCACCTACTCGTGATGTCCTAATAGACCGGAAATTAGGGATGAGATCGGTAAAATACCGGTACCAAATTTATGGAAAAGTGGGTACCGATACCGAATTCATCAGTTCGGTAGCGGTTCGGTAATGTACTAGTACTCGTTACAAAATGTTCATCTCTAAATGGTATCGGTTTATGTAAAATGCTTACCGATACCGATACCGGTACCGAATCGATCGTTACAGATACTCGGTACCAAATGCTCATCCCTGCCGAAATTTACCTAACATGGTTGTTCCGGAGGTGTTTCAATCTATTTTGAAACTTCAAACCAAAATTTAATTTCTAGCATTTTATTTTAATTTATAAGAAAAGTTTGAGAGAATGTACTCTTCTAGTTTATGTGATGTAAACTATTTAATAACTAGGTTTTCTCCTCCACGCCTTGCGGCGGGGAATTCCGCATACTTTCCTATTATTGCCATCGTAATAAGGTTCATTTGATTATGATACGCTGTCATACGTATACAACAACATACCGCGATTCAATACATTCATTTTACCTATACACACTTGCAATTTCCTTTTATTAACATCTTATCAAAAAAGGTTCCTTTGAATAGTTCAATAGAGATGATGACAATTTGGTAAATATAAAAATTTACTGTCATAAGAGGCTCCATGAGGTGCTATTATTTTACAGTTACTTGTGGTTGCAATGATAGATAGGTGTTCTTGCCCTGCATTTTATTCCTGCAGGAGCACGGCATCCTTCAATATGCATCTACCAAAAGCCCACAATTTATTTTTTTGATCAATATCTTGTTCCTGCATTCAAACATATGAATCAATCCAATAAAATCCTGATTAATCAAAGGGGCAAAATGATGTTGCAAACAAAGGTGAGGCGAAAGTTTTATTCGAGAATTATTCTCTTACGGTTTTCGCAATTCAATACAAACATATATACATACATATATACTAAAGACTAATAAAAATACATGTAAAGCACCCGTGTTTATAAAAATTTACATACCTTTCATTTTAGATATATGTTTGCTTATTTTTCTTTCACAATCCCTGCAGTTCGGTGACACTCTTTAGCACAACCACCTGCAACCAAATTAATTTTATTGTAATTTTTGTATCTATAACAAAATCCCACCGGAATTAAAATCAACCCTTTTTGGAATATACATGTGCGTGTTTAGTGAAGTTATAACACAGAACAAACTAAGTAGGTCGTATTAAAAATAAATTATGTTGTAACAACTCTGTATTTTGGAGTGAATCGCTTAAAAATATGACTAACAAAAAAATTCAATATTTATAATCTTACTTTTTTGTACATGGGAAAAGCCATTTTAAAATAGCATACTGAACATCATGAGGCACTTTATGTTGTCGATGAGAAATATTCCGTTCGATAGTACCCTTACCTTCCACCCAGATACTCTTACCATTCTCCATCTTAACTTGCACCCTTTTGGTCGTATCAAGGTGTGAAAACACCCACTTCTGACCATTATGTGGTTTGAACCACCACTGTCAAGGAACCAAATCAAAAGCTATTGATGACTTCCAAGTGCTACGAACAGACGACCCTCTTCTTCATCACCATCTTCCTGACCAATATCCGCCTGTCCTATCAACCGAACGAAAAGCAAACAAATAAGAATAGTAGTAACACTTTAAGTATATACTCCAATGCAACAATATATCTCCTAAAACCGTAGTAATAGATTTGTACCCATTCCATAGTGTGCCAATCGTTCACATGAGTTGCTTTTTAATCTCACAATTGACGTTAAGTAAATGTTAAACAAATTGAAAATCAAAAGCAATCTTGCGAGGAACGGGTCAGCTTTTGACTTTTAGGAGTCAAATGAGTTGCTTTTTAATTTCACAATTGACATTAAGTAACTCATCATTTATACAAATAGTTGATAATAAATAAACACTGTATTAGAACTGTTAGGACAAAATAATTTGAAAATTACAGAACTACTCTATGTGCAGCAAATTGAGATATAATAAGTAACAGGTTGGTCAACACACAAATAATTGAAGAAGAAACAAAATAAATCACATATGGCAACCTAACTTTAATCAATACAAAATAAAAGCCTCTTAATTTCCAAATGTAAAATTAAAAATGACAAACACCCAAGTTATGTATATCACAAAAACAAAGAAAATAATAAAAGCTTCTGATTTTTTTCTTTTTTTGTTTCTGTTAAATTCCAGAAATTTGGGCCTTATATTGAAATTTATCGACTTAGAAACATCATCATTCATGATTATAAATTGCTAAAACACTCCATGATTAAATACTTGGTTTACAAAAATATTTGAGTTTTTGGGATCATTTGAGTAAAGTGGGTATTTTTTTTGATGTTTGAACTACCATAGATTGATTCTCACACACAACCACTATTATCCAAAAACCTACACCACCAAACATTATCCATAAAACCTAAATAGAACATGGGTTTGGGGGATTTTGAGGAAATAAATGTCCCTCTTGATTTGTGCGACATATTCAATGTGTTGAGGATCTAAGTTTTCATCACCATTAATGTCTTCACCAACAGTGGTATTTGACTCTGCATCAATTGAGTGTGGGTGTGTTTATTTCTTTACCTGGCAAGCTCTTGAAACGTGTGTGGCATGTTTGCAAACTAAGAAACTTTAGTGGCAAAACTATAAAGCCAGTCAGTCAAGTATACTATTCAACCGGTTACTAAATGTTTAGTTATTAATTAACTAATTTTAAACCTATGTGTTACACAGTGTAAACTTTAATATTAAACTGATAAATATATAAACATGTATTATTATACAATATTTAATGATGTACTAGTAATTTTTTTTAATATTGTCAAATGTTAAAGAATATGACTAAACGTTAACAACATATTGGCTAACATAATTAAATTATTGTTGTAATAATATTGTGAACAGCCTCCTAAAATATTTTATTTAACCAAAATTGTAGTAATAATATATTTGAAAATCATAATTAACTTAATAACATTTCAATAAAATTTAAAGATAAACATTAGCAAGTCGACCAGCCAAGCCCGACCCATTTAGACATGTACTAAAAGTGACCCATTTTGACCCAAAACCGTTTTAACCCGTTGGTTTGACCAACATTTTACATGTAGTATTTCGACACTTCTAGTGTTTAGGGCCTGCCCAGATGTTTTGTTTCAAGGTTAAGCCAAGTTTTAGAAAAATGAAACTTTCTGTTGTTGATCTCGTCATCCAAATCACCAACTTACATAAATAATAGGGAATTTGAAATTTAAACTTAAATGCATAAATATTGAATT
The DNA here is from genome assembly GCA_023525975.1 of Smallanthus sonchifolius. NCBI lineage: Eukaryota > Viridiplantae > Streptophyta > Magnoliopsida > Asterales > Asteraceae > Smallanthus > Smallanthus sonchifolius. The sequence continues at coordinate 35,612,740 of CM042034.1, read as the reverse complement.
AAAAGGATTTGATATTATTCAAATAGTACAATTAAGAAAGTATTAGGAACATAAATGGTAGTATTGAAATTTTTATTAAATTTAAATTTAAAATTAATCTAAATTTAAAACTAATTTATGGAAAACTACTTTTACAATCGAATTTGAATATTGTAACTAAGAAAGGAATAACATTCAAATTTAAAAAAAAAAACTCTTACAAAAAGTCAAAGATGATGAAGAATTTAAATTTAAATTATATTAATAATGTAACAAATTTGAAATATATATATATATGGCTTCAATAAATAAAATAAAACAAAACATAAGGGAATTTTAAAAAATCAGAAAAACCGAGTTCATTTTGCATTAAAAGTAGGGGTGTAAACGAGCCAAGCCGCTCGTGAGCTACTCGAGATCGGCTCGTTAAAAACTCGAAACGAGCCGAGCTTAAACGAGCCCGAGCCTAAAAAAAGCTTGTTTAGTAAACGAGCTCGAGCCTGAGCTTTCACTTATCGAGCTCGAGCCGGATCGCGAGCCTAAACAAGCATGTTATTTATTTATTTTTTTAAATAATATATTAAATATACATTTATAAAATAATATTAGTATATATAAAATTATGATAAAAATAACTAAATAATATATATTATGTTATATAAAATTTTATAATAAAATTTATACAAAATAATTATATATAAATATATATAAATTAATTAATAAATAATAAACGAGCTGAGCCCGAGCCTAGCTTGAGCTTGAAAAACTACCCACGAGCCGAGCCTGAGCTTTAGAAATAAAGCTCGAATCGAGCCTCGAGCTCGAGCTCAAGGAAAGTCAAACGAGCCGAGCTCGAGCCTAGTCGAGCTCGGGCTTGGCTCGGTTCATTTACACCCCTAATTAAAAGGATTTGAAGTTATTAAAACCCTGAAAATAAGGAATGATTAAGAACATAAATGTTAGTATTGACAATTAAGAGAATTTTAAATTTTAAATTAATTTGAAATGAAACTTGTTTATGGAAACCAAATTATTGGGTTATAAAAAAATTTAAATTTTAACTTAATTTGAAATTTGAGTGATGGGTTAAAAAATTGGGTAATGACCCGCGTATTGACCCGTTTATGAATAATGGGTATAAAATGATTTTGGGGGGAAAATGGGTGAGAATGAATGTAAGTTTGACACTTAATAAAATAATTTAGATTTTTATTATAAGAGAGATTTTGCCTCGTCAATTTCTAATAATAAATCTACCAATTATCATCTACATTAGAATGAGAAAAAAAAATACAACTTTAAAAAGTTTAAAAAAGAATCTTGCATCTCATATTAATGTGGGGGAGATATGGGAGAAATACGTGTAGAACACAACGTATTGTGAGGAAACGCCGTACAAAATAAACAATTAATATTTTCAACTTTTAAAATTTTTAAATATAAGAAAATAGTTGAATTCAATGTTATTCATCTTTTCTAAATTTCAGAAAAAAAGATATACACTAATTTCGCTTATGTATAAGATCTATACATGTGTATGTTATATTACTTACAAATAATTTTACACATGTGTAGATAAACGATTAAATAAAAAGAAAAAAAAAACATATAAAATATGTTCATATAAATTTGTATGTAGGAAGTAAAATATTTTGAAAAATATGAATCATCGATAAAAAAATAAACGATTTAAGTTTATTTTTTTCATTCTCACAATAGTTTAGTATTCTATAATTAATTACACATATGTTTTGAAATTTAGTGTATCTAAATTCATTGTTTTTTAAGGCTATGTGTAGTCGGGCAACGCTCCACGCCCCACTCTTTCTTCTCAAAACACACGCAGAGAGGAAGGGCAACGCCGGTGACCACGCTCACAATCCCGTCCCACGCCCTGGATAACGCCCTAGAGGGCAGGGTTTCACGTCTATTCATGGGCACGTGGTCCACGCCCCCGTTTCACGATCCCATTACACATTACCTAAATAATTTAGGGCGTTGTATCTCAATTTTGTCGGCAACTATAGAGCCCTTTGATCCATTTCAAAGCTTGAATCATAAAATCTCGTATAGTTACTTGTTTTAAATGATCACTTAATGAAGTAGCACATGCAAGCCATTTAGAGGGTGTTTGGGATTGCTTATTTAACTCCAAAAGTGTTTTTTTGTTAAAAATGCTTATTAGCTTATGACGTTTTGAAAAGAAGTTTTTAAAAAAGTGTTTGGATTAACCTTTGTGGTGAAAAAAACCAATAAGTCATTGACGAACGTTGGTGACAAACGTGTATGTGTTCTCTCTAGGATTAATGATCGATGATATATATAATGATATATATATATATATATGTATTTGTTAGAAATTGTTAAGGGTAGATTGGTAATATTTTATTAAAAAAGTCAAAAGCCATTTGAAAAGCCAGGAACTTGTGTGTAACATCCCAAAAAACTTCTAATAAAAGGTTAGGACACGTGTCGGATAAGAAACATGGCCAAAGAACCCAACCGGAAATAGCCCAAAACTTCACATAAGCATATCACGAGCTAGAAAAAGAGTTACGGGAGCCATAATATATGAAAACAGGGTGTTTCGATGAGGAGAATATGAAAACAAGGTATGTCGGACCGATATCCTAAGCATAATGGTCTGACATGTGTTGCTGAAGCAATTCAGGAGGCTTTGACAGGTGTTTTGATGACTCAGCACCCACGTCGGACCGATATGGTTTACACGTCGGTCTGACATCCGGAAGTCGGACCGACATGGATTAGACGTCGGTCCGATATGTGCTGCAGAAGCAAAAAAAGAGGTTTTGACCCGTGTCACCGACTTCAGCCGAAGTCGGACCGACTTGGGATGACATGTCGGTCCGACATGGACCTTCAGGAAGCCTATAAATAGATGTTAGAGTCGTTCATTCAACACAAACAACACACACAAACACCATAACCCACCCAAACACTCTGAGGAGGATTAGAAGACCCAGTGCGGCACGTTTAAGTGCGAGAGCGGTACGCTACGAGTGCGGTTCGGATCCGGAGAGACGTTTAAGCGAGGAACGAGCGTAGAAAATGACCCGAGACTATCGTAAGTACACTGGACCCATACTTTAGATAAATGTTTATATGAATTATGTGATTATGTGTTGTGTGCTATGTGTGGAACTAAGGTATGGGGTAATGACGAATTAGTCTAAACACTAAACGGGAATAATGGAGTAGTCACGACGTATCCAAGGGGTGGTGGATTCGCCGCTGGTACTTCCTATATATAAACCTCTTGGTATTTCGTAGTGAAACCATTATGAATGTTTAGAGGTATAGACTAAATAAAAGTAATAATGAAAATATAGTAACGTACGGGAGAACTTCCGACCGGTATGTAGTTATCTGACAAACGGAATGTTCTGTCTAAGGAAAGAGTGGTGTATAAATCTCTCCTAGACCCATCACTCTTTCCTGTGAACATCTCTGTTGGAGGTACTACTCTGGAAGGATAATCACCCCAATTTAAAATATATGATAACTATGAATAAAGAAGGCTTAATTCTAAATAAATGAATATCTGTAATGTATTATATGGGTGGTGGGTACGCCGCTGGTACACCCTATATGAAAGTATGACAAGAGGTCATGCTATATGTGTGAATATGTAATGTATGTGAATACGTGAATGCTTGATAGATGATTATGCTATATGTGTAAATATGAATGTGTGATGGAAACGAGTCTAAGTCTTAAAATGGAATAACGGAGTACTCGTGAAGTGTTAAAGGGGTGGTGGTGGATACGCAGCTGGTACTTCCTATATATAAACCTCTTTAGTGCATTATGGGGAAACCGTTAGGAAGTTTTAAGGTGAGTATGCTGTGAATCTATGATATTCAAGGTCCCAATGAAAAGAGATGTCCAATCTACGGGGCGGGTCTCAATAAGAAACGAATGAATGGAAAGGAGACGTCCAGCCTACGGGGCGGGTCTCAATAAAGTATGGAAGAGACATCCAGCCTACAGGGCGGGTCTCAGATAAAAACTCGAGAAAACTTGAACAATAAGAACCTAAAGGGTTCATAATAAAATGAACGATGCAGTGTACTTACTTAGCGTAAGCTAATACAAAAACGTTTTCCAAACACGGCAGGTTAAGAGCACGTGGAATGAGGCTTCCTGAGGACGTGGCTGATCGGAGTTGAAGAATCCCTATGTTACATAACGTAATATTTTGTGTAAAAACAATATTATAATAAAATATACCTTTTTCATTATAGTAACAAGGTTTAAGAAAAATCTGGTACCGTTTTTCGTAATAAACTCTGATAAATTAATGTAGTAAAAGGAGGGTGTTTCATTGTGGCTTCTTAAAAAACAACTTTTTTATTAAAAATTTAAAACAAAAAATGCTTTTATGTTTGACAAACACTTTTTTTAGCTTATTGGCTTTTGAAAAATCCAATAAGCCAATAAGCAGTTTTCCAACGCAATCTCAAACACCCTCTTAATAGATTTGACGGTTACTTTATGCATAATAAAAGTTACATTAAAGACGCATGTTTCAAACATGTGAATCAAAGGGTATATAAAAACCTTAGGTATGGTTACTCAGTGATAGAGGAAAATTCTTTAAGAACATTAAGGTTATGGGTTCACGTCAATCTCTCACAGAAATTAAGAAATTTGTCTTTCAAAAAAAAAAAAACTCACGTACTTCTATCAATCTATATTAAAAAAAATCAATTACACGTTTCATCTTTAGATATCCTAAAAAATACAATTGACTTTTTTATTTTCAATAAATACTCTAAATATCATTTCGTTTAATGGTTTACACATTTCGTCTCTTGATGAATGACGTTAGTTTGAACCATTATCTTAGGTCATGTGCAAAACAAAGATACATGGGACAATTGATCATTTTACCCCCACATCATGTAATTTACTCAAACAATAATAAAATAAAAAATAACCCAACGTTAGTTGTAACCGCTCTGTGCAAACCCCTAAAATCACCAACCTAAGTGTTGTGTTCCCCGTCGTATCGCGCGGACACCCCCACTAGTATTACTATACGTGTGTCTCATGCATGATATAGTGTTATGTGATATTAATAAATCTTTTCAATGTATATTTTATAGTGTTTGATGCTCGCATCACATAAATTATTATTGTAAAGAGATTATATTTTAATGATAATAAAAATTAAGATACGATGAACATAATATTTACAATCGATCATATGTTTATAAAGAAGGTAGTTTTTTTTTTTTTTTTTGTATAAGCCTTCTTTATAAAAATTAAGATACGATGAACAAGAGCACATTTTTTATATCGTCCGGCTAATTTTTATCGATCATATGTTTATAGAGAAGGCTTCTTCTCTTTTCTACAAAAAATCAAGAACACATTTATTATATATATCGATGAATAATAACAGGACCATTGTTAGCCGGACGAGGTGACCCAGTTCGACTTGTTTTTGGGATCTTCTCTCCTTTAGTTTTGTTATAGGGATAAGTTCATTTCAGAACACTTAAATATTACGGGAACAAACCTAAATCGTTTATTTTTTTGATTCATGGTAAAAATATCTAAAAGTTTATACTTCTTACATACAAATATGTATGTTTATTAACATAAAAAACAATTAAACTAATTTTTTCATATGTTTTATATATTTAAAAGTTTCCTACACATGTGAATGTTATGTGCAGGTAAAAAAACCGACACATGTGTATGTGTAGGTATGTTTGTAAACGAAATTTTTTCATATTTTTTTTGTTTGAATTTCATTAAAAACATGTAAACATTTCATTTATATAATTTTAAAACTTTTTAAGATTGAAAAAACGAATGATCTGTTTTGTTCTGCGTGTTCTCGCAATATTTAGTGTTCTAAATTGAACCATCCCCCAACCCTATGTGACATATCATCATTTTGTCATAGTAACATGTTCGGATTACCTTAAATCAAATTTTTACAGGTTTGAGGATTTTTATTGAAAAATTGGTGCTTACCTGAAACAACAGTTCAAACTTGCAAGAAATGTTTTCATTGTCATTCTAGAAAATAACTTTTGTACCTGTTAGTGTCGGGCTATATTTTAACTTCAGTGATCCTCCTATTTGCTCCATAATGATTTGGCTTCCTGGCACATCTCTGTATGCAAATGATAAAGTTTAGGAATAAACATATGGAAGTTACGAAAGAAATGTGCTTAGAAAACATACCCTAAATTCATGTTGGAAAGATCTAGGTACATTCTCCATCAGCACCTAAATAAACAATAAAAGCATCAAGGATACTTTAGTTATATGGAGCACAAAATATTTACCAAACTTCTTTTTTAGGTTGGGAAGCGTTTATATGAAACAAATCTTAGTTAATGAGGTGGTCTTATTGACGGTATAACTTTTGTTTCGGGTTTAGGTTTTAAAGAGAGCGGCAAAACATATGGCGTGCCATGATAAAAGCGATTGGCATTTCAAGATTTGTTGGTGCTTAAAGTTTTAATCTTTTTATAACCTTCAAGGGGTGGTATAGTGGTAAACTTTATCACTGTTTATAACCTCTAGAAGTGGCATAGTGGGATGGTTTTAAACTTTTTATAACCTCTAGAAGTGATTTCAAGTTTCTATCACTACTGGAAAATTTGTGAAAAATGAGTTTTTCACAAAAAAATGGGAAAATATTTTTTCCTAACTTTGGACATAAATAAATATATGTAATTGTTGTTAATATACATATCTTTTTTTCTTCTGGGTTTGTGTTATACTATGAGAGCTTCTTAACGAACCAAACTGAGTTCAAAACGGATCTAAGATGAATGATATATCGATGCTCAAAGTTAAATATTTGGACCGCTGTGAAAATTTGAAGAGAAATGGATGTAACTTATCCCATATTGGACGTGGGATGAAACTTTGAGTGGTATATAATGAGGAGCACTCCTTAGCTATTATACTCTTAGCTCAGGTAACTAGTGGGGAATATTGGTGTTCAATAATTGGTTGATAACCGAAAACCAAACCGAACCGAAATAGATTAAATCCAAACCGAAAACCAAATATGTAACAAGGTTTTCGGTTCCTTAGCTATTATAATGAGGAACACTCCTTAGCTAGTGGGGAATATGGGTGTTCAATAATTGGTTGATAACCGAAAACCAAACCGAACCGAAATAGATTAAATCCAAACCGAAAATCAAATATGTAATAAGGTTTTCGGTTCGGATTATGTTTTAGAATTTCCAATTCGGTTCAACCCGAAAAACATAAACCATTTTTTAGCTAATTGGGTTTATTTGGTTCAAACCGAATTACAATATGGTTTTAGGTTCGGATTAGGTTTCATCAAATGTGGTTCGGTTCGGATTGTGGTTTTAACAAAAAAAATACCATCCTGAAAAACCCGCAACCCGTCCCGATGAACACCCTTAGTGAGGAACCCAACCTAACTCGCACACGTGCATGGCGTAGGCGATGGGCGCACTTTGCACACTCGTGCTAGTGCCGCCTTTAGATTTTTGAAGGTTGTTGCGAAGTTGCTACTGAGCTGGGGTATGTCTCAAGCTCGGCTTTGGTTGGTACCAAGTGTCACACCCCGACCGATGGCGGAATCATCGAGGCGGACAATGAAATGATTGTTCAAAAGCACATGATAACTAAAATGTTGCATAATTCATTAATTAAATTTAAAGACAACAAAGATCCAAATACAATACATTTCAAATAACCTAGTCTAGTTCAAAACATTGATTTATTTAACTAGGTCCATAGTTCCTAAGTGGAGGAATCTTCGGCAAGCAATCACATATCCAAACCTGAAACATTATTTAAATCAAGTGTCAACTAAAAAGTTGATGAGTACATAGGTTTAGTAGAATCGATAAATGGTAGAAAAAAAAACGTTTTGCAACTCATTGTTTATCTTGTTAAACATAGTATATGATGTATCATTTATTTAATCACAATTCAAACCGAGTTTGACGCGCTTGAACAGAGCACAACAGCTAAGTCCGGTATGTTTGAATATAGTTACCCACTATATCCGATATGATTGAATATAACACGCGGTTATATCCGAGTATGCAGTAATAAACACCCTAACCGGGTGAGCTGGTCAGGCACAATAGATCTATCAATATTACAGTTGGTTGTCTTGTGTTTAAATGTATGTACATCCAAAGAATAAGCATATAGTCTCATGTATAACACGTATAAACAATGTGAGTAGCATGTATAATGTTTCACCCCAAAACGTATAAAAATGTAAAATAAGGGCTATGTAACTCACCTTAGCAAGCAAGGTAGTGATTGCGGTATGTAGCAAAGTCCAATAGTGGATCCCGACCTACTCGTGTCCTAAACATTTAAGACACCTTAAGGTCGAAGTAATGATTATAATGTGCGTGTTGATCATGCATTCAATTCACCCAACTAGGCTAGACATGAACCTGTATTAAGTTTCCAAATGTTTTGACACGACAATCGTTGGTAACGGTTTGTGATAACAAAATATATTTATATACACTTATATAATAAGATATGTATTTCATAACATGTCATTACGTTCACGTATCATTATTAGGTTTAAGGGTTGGAATTAAATATACATACCATAGAAAATAAGGCTTTTGATATCAAACTAGTCATTTAGAAAAATACTTGGTTTTTAAGTCCTCTTAAGACATGTTTTTAGTTAACTAAATAAATCCAATAAATTTCAGGGTTCTTGACATGAATAATTATATGTCATTGGTTCATAAAGATGTAAGGTTTAAAATATTTGGAGGGGTTTAAGGGTTTCAAATATTTATACTAACATAAGTAGGTTAACAGTTTCGGTTTTCTGGACAGGTCCTTGAAATTTCGATGTTCTGGAAATCAAAATATTAGTTTCAAGAGGGGAGGCCATATGGGTTTTAGAGACAACACAAAATCCTAACTTTAGAAAGAAGAATCAAGTTAGTTGGACTATTATTGAACAAGATATGAATCAAACAAGTTGGCACAATAATTCTGCCATAAAACTCAGAATATACACGTTTTCTTGTATCACCCTTTTGGGGTATCAAAACTTATCCAAAAATTATGAATCCAAATAGGTTGGAAAGAGGACTCTTTAAAATTAATTTTAGACTCAAGTAACGTTCAATTTGGTTGAGTTTTGACCAAGATAAGACCCTCTAAAGTCGACCAAAATTTCTGCCAGTTACTGTTTGGTTTAAGATAAAGACTTTTTCTTTGAAATAAGCACTATTTGGGTGAACTATCATTACAAATCAACAAGTAAACTTAATAAGTACTAAGGATTAGTAAAACACTCACTCAAAACAAGCAAGGAGAAGGTAGAACGAATGATTGAAGCTTGAACACACTTGTACAGTCACTTAAATGACACTTGAGAGCAAAAGGTGGTGGAGGTGATTTGAGACCCGGACACTAGCACGAACACTCGTTGTCACTTGAAATCGCCTACAAGCCTTGAACCCTTGAACTTGAATTGGAGCAAGAATTAACACATAACAAAAACTTGTTTTGTTTGAGCCGTGGACACAAGAACCAAAAAAAAGGAAATAAGATTCATCTTTTGAATGATAAATTATGGATTGGTGTTGGGAACCGAGAGCAGCTAAGCAAAAAAAAAGAAAACAATGTTGCCGTGAGATAAAGAGGAGGGGAAAGGGGGATGTTGGAGCCGAGAGAAGTGAGGGAGGGAGAAGAGTGTGATATGTGTATGAGTTGGTGTGGGTTTATGTGATGTTAATGCATGAGGTAATACACAAAGGTTCTTGTGTTCCCATGAGACAAGGTTGTCTCCATATAATAAAGATGTTGGGGGAATTAATAGACAATGGAGCAAAAGGGATGGAGGATTTCATTTGATGGTCTCTTGGCTGAGAAAGGATAGAAACGCACGGGTTGGGGGGGGGGGGTAGGGGTAGGGTGTTAGGTGTTAGGTGTTACCCGTTAGTATAAGTCCGGTATAATACCCGCTAAATGTAACCCGGTTATTAATAGTCGTTATATGCCAGTAGGGCACGGGTCGGGTATATAAAAAAAATATAAGTTTAATAGTTTTGACATAATACTGGTATGTGTAAAACACTTAGAATTTGTTTTTATATAGTTTGGTACTCAAAAAAAATATAACGAGAATGTTTTCGAGCGGTTTGTTTTATTAAATTTTAAATGTTTTTATAAACTTTATAAATTATTTTATATAAATCGACTCATTTTTTTTGTCAAATCATTTTATTTGTTTTCAAAGTGATTTATTATTATAAAATTTAAATAAATTTATATAATTCAAATATTTTTATATTTAAATTAAAAATACATAATTTATATATTATTAACACATTAAATTGAACAAATGCACGTGTAATTATTGAATCTAAATTGTTTATAAATACCGGATAAATTTATACCATCATTTTAAATATTTAATTTATTAAAAATAATCGATATACTTTGTCTTATATTTTTAAGACTTTAATTTAAAAACACATAATTTGAAATTTGTAAACACACCCTTTTGTATAAACTTGGTTAAATATACGTGTGCATATTTGGAATAAAATGTTGAAATTTTTACGTGTTAATATATTATAGCTGAAATTTTGAAATGTCACAGTCTCCCCATGTTGAAGGAATTTCGTCCCGAAATTCGATTTACGAAGGTTATAGAAACGGGAACGAGATGCCAAAGGACTTAGGATGGGATTTCTTCACAAGAGAAAGATTCAATGGGGAAATAGCGTATGATAACGGATGACGATGCTAATTCGAGTCGAGTTGTCAATTAGTTGCTCTATTAGTGTAATGAGATTTATGCATACATTTTTTTCATACAACGCATGAATGTAAACTACTAGAAACCATACTTTAACAATATTGGTACCAATCACCTTGTGACATGGCATTTTCCTTTAAAACTCCACCCCACGGGTGTTCATATTTTAAAATTTTGCAAAAACATTTTCAAAAACCGGTCCTCCTCCTAGTACTTATGCATGGTTTATACTCGTTATATCAAGTGGGTTTATGTATAGGGTGTACCAGCGGCTAACCCACCACCCCTTTGATATACCGGGGATTCCCCGTGCTTAATTACTAGGATTTAGAACTTCAACAATTTAAGTAACCTTTAACAGAGCTAGCAAGTTGTATGACTGGATTTAAACATAATAGGTTTGTTTCACAAAAGTATAGGAATGAGATGAATGATGATAGCATAGCTGTTATATGCAATCACGGGTTGTAGAACTCATAGCAATGGATTTCCCATCCGCTATTTCCATGATATACGAGTTATCAAGATTGGTTGGTTGTTTAGCAAAAAAAAGCAAGAGACACAATTTTTCTATTGGCATGAATATTAAATAAAACGGATGTATAAAGATAGTGAACAAAGGAACGTACCGTTGACAGTGTCGTCATTGGCCGGAGTCTCGTTAGCATTTATATTAAAGGCTCGTCCACGAGGACCACCTTGATTTTGAAGTTTTGGACATTGGTTTCGAAATTGGTTTGGGTCTCCACATTCGTAGCAGGCCCGTCCATAGGTGACAGTGAGAGGCACTGGATGATTGCCTTGAGTAGCTTGATTAACAATAGTGCGAGCACGGCAAGTAGTAACAATGTGTCCATAGCGTCCACATTTTGAGCATAGACGGCATGCAGCATGCGGGGCATGGTGATACTTGCAAGTAGGGCATTGGGGAAATGAACCTACATAATTTCTCAGAATTTGACCCGCAGGAGTAACTTGGGTCATAGGTACGGCAGGAGTGATGGCCGCAAAGTTTTGGGCCTTGTGTTTCTTATCATGATGGGAAGATTCGGGCTCTTCGTCTTTGTCGGACACGAAAGTAGCAGCTTTGTCGACCACTTTCTTGGTACCCTTCTTGGATAAGGTACCCGCTTTGACGTGATTGTCAGTCAACACAGCAGACAAACGGATAGCGTCTTCGAGAGTGGAGAGATTACTTCCCAATACGGTGTCTTGGAGCGGCATAGGCAGTCCACCTATGTATTTCTCAATTCCCCGCGCTAAGGGAGTAACCATGTGGGGCACGAGCAGACTTAGTTCTTGAAAACGAGTGGTGTAAGCCAAATTCTCTCCGCTATCTTGGGTGAGATCCCAAAACTCAGCTTCGAGCTTCCTGATTTCGTTGCGAGGACAGAACTCGTCAGTCATAAGTCGTTTCATTTCGTCCCAAGACAAGGACATAGCGGATTCGTTGCCTCGAGTACGTTTCTCACCGTTCCACCAGGTGAGAGCTCGTTTTTGGAAGACGCTGGCAGCATAACGGACCTTGAGAACGTCGGGACAATCGCTGTTTAGGAAAGTAATCTCCATACTTTCAAACCATTGAAGAAGGCCAGTTGCACCTTCCGTCCCGAAGAATTTGGTGGGGTTGCAAGAATTGAAATGCTTGAATGTACAGTATGGTGGGTTTGCGCCATTCCCTTGTGTGTTAGACCCGTTACTGTTGTTGTTAGCTTGGATCATTTGGCTTACTAGTTGGGTAAGTAGTGCAACAAGGTCAGTGTTGGAATTGCTGGAGTTAGCATTAACTGCGCGACGGGGAGGCATTCTATAAAATACCACAAGAAGAGACAAGAATTTATAAGATTTCGGATAAAATGGGCATGTATGTGCCACAGTTGGTGGGCTGTTCACAATAATGCAAGCAGGAACACGAGATGACACTCATCATGTCGCGTGGTAATGTATGTATGTTCTGACTAAAACTGATCACATAATTCATTCAAAATTTTATAACACAAAAGGGATAGGGGAAATAAGCCATGAAATCTATTCCTGGGAGGATATGATAATATAGTTCATTATTCGCGCAATAGGAATGGCCGGGATTCGCATGCACTACAAATCGTTATTACGTGTGCACCCGAAATAATGATTTGTTTTTCATGTTCGTCTAGTTCTTCCTACCTTGCTATAATGTCCCCAAATTTTAAGTTCGGATTGTATCCTTGCGAATACGTTGACTTATCAACGTTAAATAATTCCTCAAAACTTTCAAAGAGACATGCTTTAGCCTATAGGTAAACACTCACTTCAGGAATTCCCAGGAAAGCATACGGGTCCGTTTATTTGGATTTATACGAAATGCTTTCCTAGACAGAAAACCCAATGTACAGGTGTCACCCTTCCAGATTGCACGTGTCCTTTACTGGTTTCAAGAAATTAAGTCATTGACGAGATTTTCAAGATTTTAATAGACTTGAGAGTCTATGAGTATAAAATGTGTGGGATTGTTGCAATTTATATGGAGTAGGAAAGAGTATGGATAATGATGGGTAGTGTATTTGTTTGCATAAGTTTGTTTGTCATATGTGTATGTAAAGTATGTATTATGTGTTTAAAGCCTTGTATGTATGTGTATAAGTCTCATGTACCAAACTTGGGAAAATTCAAATAATGCCTAACTACAATTAATTCACATAGCAATTAATCATTTAGCACATAACACATAAAAGGGAGTCCTAGGGTTATAGTCTAGGTCATTGTGTCTAATAACCTAATTCCCTATAACCATGGCTCTAATACCAATTTGTCACACCCCGACCGATGGCGGAATCATTGAGGCGGACAATGAAATGATTGTTCAAAAGCACATGATAACTAAAATGTTGCATAATTCATTAATTAAATTTAAAGACAACAAAGATCCAAATACAATACATTTCAAATAACCTAGTCTAGTTCAAAACATTGATTTATTTAACTAGGTCCATAGTTCCTAAGTGGAGGAATCTTCGGCAAGCAATCACATATCCAAACCTGAAACATTATTTAAATCAAGTGTCAACTAAAAAGTTGGTGAGTACATAGGTTTAGTAGAATCGATAAATGGTAGAAAAAAAAACGTTTTGCAACTCATTGTTTATCTTGTTAAACATAGTATATGATGTATCATTTATTTAATCACAATTCAAACCGAGTTTGACGCGCTTGAACAGAGCACAACAGCTAAGTCCGGTATGTTTGAATATAGTTACCCACTATATCCGATATGATTGAATATAACACGCGGTTATATCCGAGTATGTAGTAATAAACACCCTAACCGGGTGGGCTGGTCAGGCACAATAGATCTATCAATATTACAGTTGGTTGTCTTGTGTTTAAATGTATGTACATCCAAAGAATAAGCATATAGTCTCATGTATAACACGTATAAACAATGTGAGTAGCATGTATAATGTTTCACCCCAAAACGTATAAAAATGTAAAATAAGGGCTATGTAACTCACCTTATCAAGCAAGGTAGTGATTGCGGTATGTAGCAAAGTCCAATAGTGGATCCCGACCTACTCGTGTCCTAAACATTTAATACACCTTAAGGTCGAAGTAATGATTCTAATGTGCGTGTTGATCATGCATTCAATTCACCCAACTAGGCTAGACATGAACCTGTATTAAGTTTCCAAATGTTTTGACACGACAATCGTTGGTAACGGTTTGTGATAACAAAATATATTTATATACACTTATATAATAAGATATGTATTTCATAACATGTCATTACGTTCACGTATCATTATTAGGTTTAAGGGTTGGAATTAAATATACATACCATAGAAAATAAGGCTTTTGATATCAAACTAGTCATTTAGAAAAATACTTGGTTTTTAAGTCCTCTTAAGACATGTTTTTAGTTAACTAAATAAATCCAATAAATTTCAGGGTTCTTGACATGAATAATTATATGTCATTGGTTCATAAAGATGTAAGGTTTAAAATATTTGTAGGGGTTTAAGGGTTTCAAATATTTATACTAACATAAGTAGGTTAACAGTTTCGGTTTTCTGGACAGGTCCTTGAAATTTCGATGTTCTGAAAATCAAAATATTAGTTTCAAGAGGGGAGGCCATATGGGTTTTAGAGACAACACAAAATCCTAACTTTAGAAAGAAGAATCAAGTTAGTTGGACTATTATTGAACAAGATATGAATCAAACAAGTTGACACAATAATTCTGCCATAAAACTCAGAATATACACGTTTTCTTGTATCACCCTTTTGGGGTAACAAAACTTATCCAAAAATTATGAATCCAAATAGGTTGGAAAGAGGACTCTTTAAAATTAATTTTAGACTCAAGTAACGTTCAATTTGGTTGAGTTTTGACCAAGATAAGACCCTCTAAAGTCGACCAAAATTTCTGCCAGTTACTGTTTGGTTTAAGATAAAGACTTTTTCTTTGAAATAAGCACTATTTGGGTGAACTATCATTACAAATCAACAAGTAAACTTAATAAGTACTAAGGTTTAGTAAAACACTCACTCAAAACAAGCAAGGAGAAGGTAGAACGAATGATTGAAGCTTGAACACACTTGTACAGTCACTTAAATGACACTTGAGAGCAAAAGGTGGTGGAGGTGATTTGAGACCCGGACACTAGCACAAACACTCGTTGTCACTTGAAATCGCCTACAAGCCTTGAACCCTTGAACTTGAATTGGAGCAAGAATTAACACATAACAAAAACTTGTTTTGTTTGAGCCGTGGACACAAGAACAAAAAAAGAAGGAAATAAGATTCATCTTTTGAATGATAAATTATGGATTGGTGTTGGGAACCGAGAGCAGCTAAGCAAAAAAAAAGAAAACAATGTTGCCGTGAGATAAAGAGGAGGGGAAAGGGGGATGTTGGAGCCGAGAGAAGTGAGGGAGGGAGAAGAGTGTGACATGTGTATGAGTTGGTGTGGGTTTATGTGGTGTTAATGCATGAGGTAATACACAAAGGTTCTTGTGTTCCCATGAGACAAGGTTGTCTCCATATAATAAAGATGTTGGGGGAATTAATAGACAAGGGAGCAAAAGGGATGGAGGATTTCATTTGATGGTCTCTTGGCTGAGAAAGGATAGAAACGCACGGGTTGGGGGGGGGGGGGTAGGGGTAGGGTGTTAGGTGTTATCCGTTAGTATAAGTCCGGTATAATACCCGCTAAGTGTAACCCGGTTATTAATAGTCGTTATATGCCAGTAGGGCACGGGTCGGGTATATAAAAAAAATATAAGTTTAATAGTTTTGACATAATACTGGTATGTGTAAAACACTTAGAATTTGTTTTTATATAGTTTGGTACTCAAAAAAAATATAACGAGAATGTTTTCAAGCGGTTTGTTTTATTAAATTTTAAATGTTTTTATAAACTTTATAAATTATTTTATATAAATCGACTCATTTTTTTTGTCAAATCATTTTATTTGTTTTCAAAGTGATTTATTATTATAAAATTTAAATAAATTTATATAATTCAAATATTTTTATATTTAAATTAAAAATACATAATTTATATATTATTAACACATTAAATTGAACAAATGCACGTGTAATTATTGAATCTAAATTGTTTATAAATACCGGATAAATTTATACCATCATTTTAAATATTTAATTTATTAAAAATAATCGATATACTTTGTCTTATATTTTTAAGACTTTAATTTAGAAACACATAATTTGAAATTTGTAAACACACCCTTTTGTATAAACTTGGTTAAATATACGTGTGCATATTTGGAATAAAATGTTGAAATTTTTACGTGTTAATATATTATAGCTGAAATTTCGAAATGTCACACCAAGCCACCTCTGCGGCTGCTGATTCCTACCAAGGTTGCTACCTACCACGCCCAAGGTTCGTACCGAGATGGTTCTTACCATCGTTGCTATCGGCCTGAGCAGTTACTACTGCTCAGGGTTCTGAACAGTTACGAACCAAGTCATAAATGAATATGGGAACACAACCTAACTCGCACACGCGCATGGCATGGGCAATGGGAGCTTTGATGGCGCAGTTTGCACACTCGCGTCGTCGTCTTTATATTTTTGAAGGTTGCTGCGAAGTTGCTACTGAGCTGGGGTGCGTTTTAACGGCTTCGGTTGGTACTGAGCCAACCTTGCGGTTGCTGGTTTGCTACCTACCACGCCCAAGGTTGGTACCGTGCTACCACCGTTACAATTGAACAGATATGAACCAAGTCATGAATGAATAGGGCAGTTTCGGTTGAGCACTTTAATCCATTTCAATAAAACTAAATGTCATTTATTAAAAGAGTTACGGGTATGTCGGTTTCTAGTTCATGCAAGTATAAAATGGACTTGAAATTTCATTGTTGATTTACATACAAACACTATTACAGAAACTTTGCAGCAATTAGAGAGTACTCTCTAATTCTTTTCCCGACACTATCTTCTTCTTCTTCTCTTTTCTATAAAAAATCAAGAACACTCTTAATCCGGTGATACCTTGAGCGCGTGAGCCTTCCCCGACAGTACACACTATTTAAGTTGTTGTAATTTAAAAGACACACAAGTTCTCTTAATTAGGGGAGACTCGAAGAGACCCGTATTGAACACGAATTCTCAGCCACAACCGTCAATAATTTGGTTTGTTCATTGTTGGAATCAAAGACGAATGTGAAGACAACCTTTTTATAACACGCGTCAAGAACGACGTGTTAAAGACTCTGGTTTGAATCAAGTTTATTATATAAATTTGTATTTTATATTTTGTGTTCGTTCGTTTGTTGTACACGGTATTGTAGTAGCTTGTTTCCCATGAATGGCACGTCGTTATTTATTTTAATATTATTTTTAATAAAAAGTGACCCACTTTCTATAGCCTCAACCTCTTGAAGGCAACCTAACGAGCGATTTACCTCGTCCTACCGGTTAGCATTACCTATAGGGTGATGTAAGTTTTCCCTAACGGATTCTCGTAGTTACAAAAGAGAAGTATTAATCTTTTATCTTTTTAGATGATTATGTTGGTGGCAAATGAGGGTTGTGTTTAGCATTCGGCGTAAAACCACTATCTTTGATTGGATGTGTATGTAAAACAATTGAAAAAGAGTAAACAAAAAACATTTTACATTTTCATGGCAAAATCAAGCTACTTGATTGAGTACATTAGCGTATTGAACGTGCATTGCCCATTGAGTAATCATCATCATATTGACCCGCAAACACTTTTTTGCCCATTTCTAAGTGTTTTAAAATTTATTACTAAAATAATCTAAATCTTTGAATAAAAACTACTTCGGAGTCTGTTTGTTGTTTTAGCTACATTTTTTGAGTAATCCCGTTTGGGATAAAGCAAAACTCAAATAGACCCGTTCACAAGTAAATACATCTTGAAAACTTACTTGAAACTCATTTGACTGAGTCATCCTCTTCTTACGCTGGGGCTACTTAGGAGCATCGAGAGTCTGTCACACATAAACTTCTAATCACACGTAGAAGTGAGATTTTAAACTTACACTAAACTGAAAACACCAACATTTCTATTCAACGGTCGTGGTTTAACAGCATGAGTATTTTGCTTTTGGTTGTTGAACTGACCTAAACTTCAACAAGAAAGTTGTTACTTATTGCTATTTTGTACAACTGCATACAATATAAGCAAAAATGCTGAAAATTAAATTCTTTTTTTTTTTAAGACAAATTTCTTTATTTCTATGGGAGTGGGACTTGAACCCATGACCTCCTCAATCCTTAGTATTACTAGAGGATTTTCCTCTACCAATGAGCCACCAACCCCATTGGCTGCTGAAAATTAATACCTATGCCTTTGAGCTCTCTCTTGTGTTACCAATGCATGTTTTTGGGAATAGTAGTTTTAACTCTAAAATTTGAGCTGCCTTCTAATTTTGCAGCCTGTGAAAAAAAGTTAATTTACTTAAATGCATGCATGATTTTTGTTTTTTTTATGACAAGAAGTAAAAAACAAGTTTTTACCTTCTTGGAAATCTTGTGCAAAAATGAAGCCCGGCGCTTCAATTGTGCAGCCTAATTATGAAACTAAAACATTAGTGTTCACGTTGAATTTTTTATAAGAAGTTGATTTAAGAGTTGGCAGACTCATATTTAGACTAACTTGATAAAGACAAATGGACTAGAAAAGGAACCGACTTAAAATGGACATAACGTTCGCTCGGCCATAATTAATGGATGAAAACATCTCAACAGGTCGGACGCTTGGAGAAATTCCAGGGTCCCAATTTCTTCACTTGAGCCCAATTTCAAATTTCAAAATTCTCCCTCAAATTTTAGTAATCCAGTTTGATTTAAAAAACACGTAAATCGTGGTGAAGGCTACTAGAATCACACAAAAGAAGAAAAACCACCGATCAGAACCCTTTGATTGACACTTTTTAGATTAATAAAACTGAATGAATAAAATACAAACCATCAACCCTTTAAATAGACTCGCGAAATCTAAACCTAACTTAATCGCCAAGCTAACCTATTTTTGACTCAATTAAAAACTAAATAAAAATAGATCTTACCTTACCAAATATCAAACACTAGGTTAAAATCCCGTGTATTACACGAGTTAAATAAATAAAATGTTATATATTTACTAATAAAAGTTTTATATTTTTAAAAACCCTTGTAATACACGGGTTGAATAAACCATTATATTACATCGGTTGAATAAAATATAATGTAATTTGTTAACAAACACATTTGTCAAAATATGTTTTTAAAAAATGTAATTTGTCATGACAATTATAAGCTCTGTTAAGTTAGTTTTTAAAACATTTTTTTTCAACTGAGTATTAATTTTTTTATTTAATTGATAAATGCTAGTTAATATTAAGTTCATTTGATTGATGATATAATAACTATTTATAATTAAATAATAACTATCCGTAATTAGATTTATTAATATAAACATTATTATTTAATAGGAGAGAGAAATAGAAAATCTAATATTTAATAGGAGAGTGACACGTGTCCTGGAGAGATTTTCATTTATTAGAGTAGTAAGATTACTAATTAAAAGACAATTACCAAAAATAATACTAACCCTAAACCGACCCAAACATTGACCCGTGACCCATTCCGTTACATGTGAATAAACCTGATTAAGTCCAACATGTGTGTCTAATAAATTCACGTGTTTATTTAGTTATTTGATTTTATTTTTATTTAGTCAATTTCAGTTTTCAAAATTTGGTCCGGACTGTCAAATTTAGTGACATATTATAAATTTTCCTCTCGAAGGGTATTCTCTTTTATTTATTTATGCTTCCGCGCTCATAATATGATTTTGAGGCGGTCAATGTTAACATCTGTAATTATTTTTCAATATATGCAAATTAAATGAAATACTAAAGATGGATAAACTATGTGCACCTTACGCAAATAACCGAATTCTAGCTTTTGTGTTTTGGTGGTTTGGTTTTGAATTCTGATAGGAGACCTTAACTTCTCATCCGCGCTAACTAATGGCTTCTGCAACCTAAAAAATGATAAATAAAAACCACGGATGAACGGAAATGGAAGAGTAAAAGCAGTAGACCAGTTAACCGTTACAACCGTCCGAATGTCTGTCACACTCTTTATTTTGCCTCGCCAAATGACTAGCAGTAGGTTTCATGAACGATGAACCACTTGGTTTAGATAAGTTGACTCTGGACTTTGATTTAGCTTTCATATTATCTTGAGGAATATGACTATGATGCTTCACGCCTAAGTCAGTTACAGCGGTTAATATCATAAAAAATCAATATACTTTTTCATTCTGTAAACCCAATTTTGATATATTAAAGTCAATGCACTTGTTTAAAATGCGCGTAGTCATGAAATCTACCATAAGCTTTAGCTACTAGCACATTTGTTACATGTGTAGAGGTTATGTAGATGATTTTATTGTTGACATGGATGTAATGTAGACTTTTTTGTTGACGTTAAACAATCTTAATAATATTTTGTCGTTTTATGTACAAATTTATACCATCTTATATAATAAAAAAAAGTTCCCATGTCAGCATTTTTGCACATTTGGAATCCAGTTTGTCAGAATTTGACCCATATAAGGTGTAACGAGTCATTATTATAACTTTTTTCGAAAGTACGAAACTCTAAAGAATTTTTCTAAGGGCATTTATTGACCCATACCTTTGAGTTTCACTTCTCTTGATGCAGCTTTATGATCAGTGTCACAATCTGAATTGCTGGATGTACTAGTTTTTTTATTAACTTGTTTTTTTCTGGAGCTGGTTTTGTGAGCTTTCATATGATGGGAACTGGTTTCCTTCATTAACTTTAACTTGGCAATAAAAGCTGAAACACCCAAGTAAAATTAGATGTGCATGTTAGAGCAGATCTACAAGTGTCTGTTTGTTAGATAAAAATCATAGACATGACATAAAGATAGAAATGAATGTACAGTCTGAATATAAATTTTATTGAAAACTGAGTTGTATCTAACATAAACTATTTTGGGTCTAGACAACTTAGTATAGCCCATGTATAATCTATTATATTACATGATATTTAACTCGGAATTTCATTTCAGATTCCAAACACAATCTATGGAGTTGATAATCAAACGGAGAACTTTCCAACAATGAATCTTTAAGATATCAAATGTAGTGATCCTTCATTGTACGAAAAGTGATTTATAGGCATTGTGATAATGATGTGCAGAACCGGCTACTGTCATTTGCTGTGTTTGTACCTACCTTGGTTTTGGTTTCTACTTTGATATTGGGCTCGGTTCGGTTATTTTTTTTGGTAACCATGAGAACTTGTTACCGAAAAACTCACGGCCCCACCAATACCATGCTAACCAGCTGCATGAGGTAAATCGCAGCTTCCCCCAGGCAGGTGACTTTAAAGAGTTTATGGTAGGAAACCAGTGGTAGCAAGATTCGAAGCCTAATTGTGTATTTGGATAGGAACTTGAAAGTTCAAGCTGAAGTTAGTTTGTGCAATTGGATTCTAAGGGAATCTAAGGATGATGTGGCAAAATTGGTAGTTATGACTGTTGAAGTTAGTTGGCATTTCAACCGAAAGCTGGTACAAGTGGTTATTATGGTTAGTTGGCCCATGGGCAATGTCACAATGAATTAAGAGACTTATAATGCATTGAGGAATCATGCTTCTATTGCTTTGAAGATGGGAATCAAATTCAAGGGTTCTATTCATGATGCATTGATATTTTACTTTGTATATGTTTGTGTTAGCATTGAGTTCTTGTATGGTAAGTGTAACAAAAATTATATAGATGAGATAGGACAGATAGTAGGGGTGTAAATGAGCCAAGCCGGCTCATTAGCTATTTGGTCTCGTTTGAGCCGGCTCGCGAGCCTAACGAGCCAATTTATTAAATAAATTTAAATATATAAGTTTATTTTTTTATGTTGTATTTTAATAATAAAATAGTAAAAACGAAAAAAAAAACAAAATGTTTCTATTGGTTTTTACGCGAGTTCTCGTGGTTCTCACGATATTTATGAATAATCCTTCATCTCTCTCTCTATATATATGTGAATTAATACATAATAAGTGAGCCGAGTCCAAACCCGAGATTTATGTAAGTTAAACAAGCCGAGCTTGAGCTATGAGGCAATGGCTTAATTGATAGCGACTTCAAATGGGTCGTATATGGGCCCAATTTAGGATAGTGGTTTGGGCCCTGAGGCTTTAGGTCGGCCCAAACATTCTTAAACCCAGTTATGAATTCCATTATTTTTTAAAAAAATTGCTTAAAAAACATTGATTATACCTCAGAAATTAAAAATTGAAATGCAAAACTCCAATCAAATGAATGGTAGTTAAATCGAATGGCTTACGAGAAGGTGGATGTTCATTAGCACATAGGAACCAGGTTTCGGCTTCTTCGTCCTCCGATACGGTGTCGTATCCAGAGAAGTCATAAAAATGAGGAGCATCAAACTCGTATTCGGAATCGATATCTTCCGAAAACGAGGCGTCACTTGCAACAAAATCCTCCGTAATTCCCATCGTCTCCTCGGAAATTTGGTTCAACGGAAATCAATGGAGACGGTGGAGGAAGAATGCCGACGGAAGCACCGGTTCGGGAGGTTTCTCCGATTGATTTGAAACCACCAAATGTGAAATTGGATAAAGTGGAATATTAGAGAACAAGAATTTGCGTCTTTCGAAAAAAACGCCGAATTATTCGCGACGCTTGTAATCGTATATGCGTCCGTTGTTAATTGCATGTCCAAATATTCATTCCATAAACCTTAAAACCCAAATTGCATTTTGCACACTTTACAACTTTCCAATGCGGCCGCTTGCGTCTCCGTCAGCTGTTTAATTTTTTTTATTAGAGTTAAATAGCTTAGAACCTGTGTATTACAAAAGGGTAAAAAAATATTAATATATATAATTCTTAAATCTTTATATATGTATCTTATAGGTGAAAAAATGTATTACATATACTAACAATAGAAAATAAAATAAAAAAAATATGTAAAAATTAGTAGATAATTGAGTTTAAAAAAATATATAAAACACTATTCAATATAATTTGACTTTAATTTACTATTTGATTGAAAACACAAATTAGGTAATTATATTTCAAAGTTTCTTATAATATGAGATATATTTAAAATAAATGTGTTTTATTAGTATAATTAATAATTTGTTTAAAAATATATTATTATTGAAATATGAAAGTGTATTATTATGAGAGAGATGTGGGAAAATTTTTATGAGGATGATATATGGAGGCGACACGTGACATTGAGAAACTTTTATTTATTATATAGTATAGATTACATAAATGGGTCCTATGGTTTGATAAAATAACATGTATGAGTCTTAAGTTTAAAAGTTGTAAGTTTAGGGCTTTTGGTTTCAATTTTATAACATGTTTAGGTATTAATACTAACTTCCATTAAATTTTCTATTAATTTTGATTAAAATGACTTTTTTTCCCTTGACTATTAAAAAATAATATATTACATGGACTAGTTTCTAATTTACTTACACAATAATTAAAAATATAACAATAGCAAAAAACTTAATAAAAGTAAAACCCCAATCTTCCCCATATCTCCACCAGCTCTAGCTCCAGCTCCAGCTCCAGCTCCAACTCCGTGTACTATCTCCGGCGAATATCCAACGTCTACTATGAACATTCATCTCTGTCTCGTAGGGAGTTGTCACACCCTGACCGATGGCGGAATCATCGAGACGGACAATAGAATAATTGTTCAAAAGCACATGATGGCTAAAAGGTTGCATAATTAATTAATTAAATTTAAAGACAACAAGATCCAAATACGATACATTCCAAATAACCTAGTCTAGTTCAAAACATTGATTTATTTAACTAGGTCCATAGTTCTTAAGTGGAGAAATCTTCGGCAAGTAGTCACATATCCAAACCTGAAATATTATTTAAATCAAGTGTCAACTAAAAAGTTGGTGAGTACATAGGTTTAGTATTTTCGGTAAATAGTATTTGTAAATCGTTTTGCAACTCATTGTTTATCTTGTTAAACATAGTATATATGATGTATCATTTATTTAATCACAATTCAAAGCGCTTGAACAGAGCATAACAGCTAAGTCCGGTATGTTTGAATATAGTTACCCATTATATCCGATATGTTTGAATATAACATGCGGTTATATCCGAGTATGCAGTAATAAACACCCTAACCGGGTGGGCTGGTCAGGCACAATAGATCTATCAATATTACAGTTGGTTGTCTTGTGTTTAAATGTATGTACATCCAAAGAATAAGCATATAGTCTCATGTATAACACGTACAAACAATGTGAGTAGCATGTATAATATTTCACCCCAAAACGTATAAAAATGTAAAATAGGGGCTATGTAACTCACCTTGCAAGCGGGTATTTTTTTCCACGCGTGTAGGTGATAAAGATGTTGAAGTATAAGCACGTTGAAACCCTATGTAGATGAATGAGTATTATTGTATGTTTACACGTGCGTATTAGTATTTAATTGTGTATAGGTTTATAATAGCATTTCTCAGTGTTATTTGCATAAAAGTTGGTCCAGATTTACTTGAAATTACTGATTTGATCGAAACTGTTTTATAATTGTGACAGGTATCGAAACTGTGTTCAATCGAAACTACTAGTTTCGATTGACCATTTATAAGTGATACACAGGCTGTCGAAACTACTAGTTTCGATTGATCATTTATAAGTGATACACAGGCTGTCGAAACTACCATTTATAGAAACTATTAGTTTCGATTGATCATTTATAAGTGATACACAGGCTGTCGAAACTACCATCTATCGAAACTACTAGTTTCGATTGACTATTTACTCAATCGAAACTAAGTAGTTTCGATGGCCCAGACTTTAGAAAAATAAAACAGTAATTTTTCAGAACAATAGTTTGTCCGGTAATCGATGGTTTGGAGTCGTGACTTCGATTGGTTCAGCTTGTCTTATGATAACAGAAGGTAAAGAAACGAAGTTGAGGGTTCTTACGTGGTCACAAAGGGGCTGGACGGCAGAGTCTTAAATCCGAGAATGTCCAGAATGAGAATCGAGCTTCTGGGTGGGATTAGCCTCTACAACCTTGGTCACAGCTTCACACAGAGATGGCAATTGTAATGGTGCCTTCAATTTGGAGTGATATTGGGTGGAAGAGGGGCCGCGAGCTCGAGTAGGTCCGACTATGGCTATTTATAGCCGAGTTCGTTTCTTATGACAAAGCGTGCAATTGGGCACGTCCGGACACTTGTTTGGACGAGACAAAGCTAACGAGCTATTAAATACGCGTGGAGGTTGACTGTCGGGCTCGAATTCGAGGCGTGGGTTCTCGGCCACCAACAAGATCAGGCGATTCGTATGTTGGGGAGACCAATTGGTCGGGGCCTTTTGTTCGCATGGGGAAGACGAGTTCAGGGATGCCTGTAGCGGCTGTCGAGGTGCAGGGGACAGCCCTGTCGGGGTGTTCGCCGGAAACTAACTTGGACCGCCGGACAATGTAGGGGACGACCGGAAATGCGAATTGGGGTTTGGCAGATTTGGTCCTTGTAGTTTGGTTTTGATTTAATTCGACCCCTGAGATAATTACGGATGAGTCCTTGTAGTTTTATTTGTACAGAAATAGTCCCTCAACTGATTTTAGTTTAAAACCTTTTAGTTTGAAAAGTTTCAAAACAACCCCTTATCTTTTATAAAAATAATTAATTTAATTTCTTTTAAATTTTTAAATATATTTTATAAACTTATATTATTATTATTGTTATAAATAATTTTTATAAAAGTTAGTTATCTTATTTTAAATAGGTTATTTTATTAAATATGGAACTTTTAAATTTAGATTTTTATATAAAAATTGTATATAAGTTTTAAAACTTATAAAATTTTAATTAATTTAAATCCGTAAAATGAAAGTACCCATTTGTATAAAACTAAATAAAACACTCGTATTTTATTTAATTTGAGAATGATTACACGATAATTATATTATAAGTGCGCGAATGAAAAATCCGAAATGTCACAGTCTTCCCATGTTAAAGCAATTTCGCCCCGAAATTCAACTAGTGGAGGCTATGAAAAAGATGCGGATACTTGGTCTTCATTTGGTCTTCACGTTCCCAAGTGAACTCGGGTCCACGTTTAGACTCCCAACGGACCTTGACAATGGGGATGCGGCTACGCTTGAGTTTCTTGACTTCTCGGTCCATGATTTCCACGGGTTTCTCAACAAAGTGCATTTTCTCGTCAATGCGCACTTCATCAAGAGGGATGTGGAGATTCTCGTCGGCTAGACACTTTTTCAAATTAGATACATGAAAAGTCGGATGAACGTTGATGAGTTCTGAAGGAAGATCGAGTTTGTAGGCCACTTTTCCTACCCTTTCGAGTATCTTGAATGGACCCACATATCGAGGTGCAAGTTTTCCTTTATTTCCAAATCGGACTACGCCCTTCCAAGGTGATACCTTTAGGAGAACCATATCCCCAACTTGAAATTCCAAGGGTTTTCGTCTTTTATCGGCATAGCTCTTTTGCCGACTCCTTGCTACTCGAATGTTGTCACGAATAAGAAAGATTTTATCGGTGGTCTCTTGGATAAGCTCGGGACTGGTGATTTGTGCTTCACCAATTTCGTTCCAACAAATCGGTGAACGACATTTTCGTCCATTAAGAGCTTCAAACGGTGCCATGTTAATACTTGTGTGGTAGCTGTTGTTGTAGGAAAATTCGATCAGTGGTAGGTGAGAATTCTAATTGCCACCAAAGTCAATGACACACGCTCTAAGCATATCCTCGAGAGTTTGGATTGTTCGCTCGGTTTGTCCATCAGTTTGAGGATGGTAAGCCGTACTTAGATCCAAACGAGTACCAAGCGCAGATTGTAATGATTGCCAAAATCGGGAAGTAAAACACGAATCACGATCGGAGATGATGTTCAAAGGGATTCCGTGACGACTTACGATCTCATCAATGTAGATCCGAGCCAATTTCTCGACTCGATAGTCCTCACGAATAGGCAAGAAGTGAGCAGACTTTGTAAGTCAGTCGATAATAACCCAGATACTATCGTGCCCACTAGTAGTGCGTGGAAGTTTGGTGATGAAGTCCATAGCAAGGTTCTCCCATTTCCACATGGGAATTTCTGGTTGTTCGAGGAGTCCGGAAGGCTTTTGGTGTTCGGCCTTCACTTTAGAACAAGTTAAGCATTTTGCCACAAAGAGGACAATATCCTTTTTCATGCCGGGCCACCATAATTGTTGACGAAGACCCATGTACATCTTATCAGCTCCGGGATGTACCGAATATCGAGTTTTGTGGGACTCGTTCATCAAAAATATACGAAGGTCGTCGCGGTAGGGAACCCAGATACGATCCAAGTAATACAATAGGCCGTTGGCTTTGGTTTCTAGCAAGAGTTCTACACCACATGCCATTTCTTGGTACATGTTTCCCTCGGTAACCGAGGTGTGTTGTGCTTGAAGAATACGGGCTTGGATATCGTTATGAATACAAACATTATGAAGCATGATACGTTCTTTACGACTCAAGGCGTCGGCTACAACATTTGCTTTGTCGGGGTGGTAGCGAATCTCGCAGTCGTAATCGTTAAGAAGTTCAACCCATCGTCGTTGCCTCATATTAAGCTCTTTTTGATTGAAAATATGTTGGAGACTTTTGTGGTCGGTGAAAACCACGCATTTGGTGCCATAAAGATAACGTCTCCAAATTTTCAAGGCGAAAACGACAGCACCAAGCTCGAGATCATGGGTCGTGTAGTTCTTCTCGTGGATTTTGAGCTGACGTGATGCGTATGCAATCACTTGGCCACGTTGCATTAGAACACAACCAAGACCTTGGTTGGATGCATCACAATAAACGACAAAGTCATCATTACCACTAGGAAGAGTTAGAATAGGAGCATTGCAGAGCTTGAGAGTTTGAAAAGCTTCTTCTTGTTTGGGTCCCCACTCGTAAGGTTTACCTTCGTGAGTCAAGGCAGAGAGCGGAACCGCAATCTTGGAGAAATTTGAGATGAAGCGACGATAGTAACCCGCTAGTCCAAGGAATGAACGAATCTCGGTAGGAGTCTTGGGAGTACTCCAATTCTTTATCGCCTCGATCTTTGCCAGGTCCACATGAATTCCCTTATCGTTGACTATGTGTCCCAAAAATTGAACTTCTTTTAGCCAGAATTCACACTTGGAGAGCTTGGCGTATAGTTGTTCTTTCTTTAAGAGTTCTAAGATCAAACGAAGATGTTGTTCATGTTCCGCTTTCGTTTTAGAATAGATGAGGATGTCGTCAATGAAAACGATCATGAACTTGTCCAAATAAGCTTTGCATACACGGTTCATGAGGTCCATGAAGACCGCAGGTGCATTAGTCAAACCGAATGGCATGACCATGAACTCGTAGTGACCGTACCTAGTCCGAAAGGCAGTCTTCGGAATGTCTTCATTGAGAACACGAAGTTGATGGTACCCGGAACGAAGGTCAATCTTGGAGAAACATGTTGAACCTTGAAGCTGATCGAAAAGATCGTCGATACGGGGTAAAGGATAACGGTTCTTAATTGTAAGCTTGTTGAGTTCACGATAATCGATGCACATTCGAAACGATCCATCCTTTTTCTTTACGAACAGTACGGGAGCACCCCAAGGTGAATGGCTCGGGCGGATGAATCCTTTGGATGAGAGTTCTTGTAATTGACTTGCAAGCTCTTGCATCTCGGAAGGTGCAAGACGATAGGGGGCTTTTGCCACGGGAGTTGCCCCGGGCACAAGGTCGATACGAAACTCCACTTGCCTAGGGGGAGGAAGACCAGGTAAATCCTCGGGGAATACCTCGAGAAAATCTCGGATGATTGGAATGTCTTGCAATTTCTTACCCTTGTCTTTCGTGTCAACTATGTGGGCCAAGAAGGCAACGTACTTTTTCCGCAAGTACTTTTGTGCCAATGTGCAAGACATGATTTGAAGACCACGACATGGTTTTTCACCGAACATAACTAACGTGTCGCCCGAAGAGAGAGGTATACGAATACACTTTTCGTAGCAAATAACCTCGGCATGGTGCTTGGATAACCAGTCCATGCCAATTATAATATCGAAGCTTCCCAATTGCATTGGAAGGAGATCAACCGAGAATTTGTGATTATTAAGCTCGAGATTGCAGTCGCGGATAACAGAATTTATAGTAATAGATTTTCCGTTTGCTATCTCCACGGAATAAGAATTGTCAAGTTTCGTTCTTTGTTTAGCAAGTCGAGATTCAAAAGTAAGAGATACAAAACTCCTATCGGCACCGGTATCAAATAAAACGGATGCATAATGATTGTTTACGAGAAACGTACCATTTATCACGTCGTTGTTTGCTTGAGCCTCATTAGCGTTTATGTTAAACACTCGTCCTTGAGGACCACCTTGATGATGAAGTTTTGGGCATCGGTCACGGAAATGGTTTGGGTCTCCACATTCGTAACATGCCCGACCATTGAGAGGTGCCGGATAGATTGGGCGGTTGGCTGGAGCAGCTTGATGGACGGGAGGACGGGAGGACGGGAGGACTGGTACGGCAAGTAGTGACCATGTGTCCATATCGTCCGCAGCTTGAACACAATCGGCATGGTAAGTTGGCAGGATGATGGTACTTGCAGGTCTGGCATTGGGGATTCGGGCCCAGATAAGGTTTCGGGTTTTGACCCAAAGGGGCCGCTTGAATAGCAGGTACAGCGGGAGTTACGGCTGTGAAGTTTCGACCCTTTCGTTTCTTGTTGCGGTTAGAAGACTCGGGTTTTACATCTTTGACGGCCGCAAGATTGGAGACAACCTTCTTGGAACCCTTTCTTGTTAAGGTTCCGGCTTTGACATGGTTGTCGGATAGCGTAGCGGATAGACGGATAGCAGCTTCAAGTGTAGGAGGATTGCTTCCTAACACAGCATCTTGAATTTGCATAGGCAGCCCGCCTATGTATTTTTCAATTCCCCAAGCAAGGGGAGTGATCATATGAGGCACCAGCAGACTTAGCTCTTGAAACTGGGTGGTGTAGGCCAGATTATCCCCGCTGTCTTGGGCAAGATCCCAAAACTCAGTCTCGAGCTTCCTCATTTCATTTCGAGGACAGAATTCATCAGTCATGGCTTTCTTCAGATCATCCCATGATAAAGATGTAGCAACCTCAACACCACGAGTGCGTTTCTCACCGTTCCACCAGGTGAGGGCTCTCTTTTGAAGTACACTTGTGGCATAGCGAACCCGAAGATTATCGGGGCAGTCACTGTTTAGGAATGTGCTTTCCATGCTTTCAAACCATTGCAGTAGGCCGGTAGCACCTTCAGTCCTGAAAAATTTTGTAGGATTGCACGAGTTAAAGTGCTTAAACGTGCATTGGGGCGGGTTGGTACCACCGTTTCCTTGGATGTTGTGAGACCCGTCACTATTGTTATTGGCTTGGGTCATTTGTCCCACCAGTTGGGCAAGAAGAGTAGCAAGATCCGGGTTGGAAGTGCTAGAGTTTGCACGTCGAGGAGGCATTCTAACACCATAAGAAAAGACAATAATTTATGATATTTTAGATAAAGTGGATATATATGAGCTATAGTGGGAATAATGTAAGCAGAAAATGCGGGATTCATCATGTTGCGTGCCAATGTATGTGTATTTATTCAAGGTTGATGGGGAAAATAAGTCATCTATTCCGGGTAGGAGATGATGTCATAGATCATTATTCGCTTAATAGGAATTGCCGGAATTCGCATGCACTACAAATCGTTATTACGTGTGCACCCGTAATAATGATTTGCTTTGCATGTTTGTCTAGTTCTTCCTATCTTGCTATAACGTCCCCAAATTTTGAGTTTAAGTTTGGATTGTATCCTTGCGAATACATTGACTTATCAACGTTAAATAATTCCCCGAAACTTTCCAAGAGACATGCTTTAGCCTATAGGTAAACACTCACTTCAGGAATTCCCAGGAAAGCATACGGGTCCGTTTATTTGGATTTATACGAAATGCTTTCCTACACAGAAAACCCAATGTACAGGTGTCACCCTTCCAGATTGCACGTGTCCTTTACTGGTTTCAAGAAATTAAGTCGTTGACGAGATTTTCAAGATTTTAATAGACTTGAGAGTCTATGAGTATAAAATGTGTAGGAATGTTGCAATTAATATGGATTAGGAAAGAGTATGGATAAGGATGGGTAGTGTATTTGTTTGTCAAATATGTATGTAAAGTATGTATCATGTATCAAATTCTTGTATGTATGTGTATAAGTCTCATGTACCAAACTCGGGAAAATTCAAATAATACCTAACTACAAATAATTCACATAGCAATTTATCATTTAGTACATAACACATAAAAGGGAGTCCTAGGGTTATAGTCTAGGTCATTGTGTCTAATAACCTAATTCCCTATAACCATGTCTCTGATACCAATCTGTCACACCCCGACCGATGGCGGAATCATCGAGGCGGACAATATAATGATTGTTCAAAAGCACATGATAGCCAAAAGGTTGCATAATTCATTAATTAAATTTAAAGACAACAAGATCCAAATACGATACATTCCAAATAACCTAGTCTAGTTCAAAACATTGATTTATTTAACTAGGTTCATAGTTCTTAAGTGGAGAAATCTTCGGCAAGTAGTCACATATCCAAACCTGAAACATTATTTAAATCAAGTGTCAACTAAAAAGTTGGTGAGTACATAAGTTTAGTATTTCCGATAAATAGTAGTTGTAAATCGTTTTGCAACTCAATGTTTATCTTGTTAAACATATTATATATGATGTATCATTTATTTAATCACAATTCAAACCGAGTTTGACGCGCTTGAACATAGCACAACAGCTAAGTCCGGTATGTTTGAATATAGTTACCCACTATATTCGATATGTTTGAATATAACACGTGGTTATATCCGAGTATGCAGTAATAAACACCCTAACCGGGTGGGCTGGTCAGGCACAATAGATCTATCAATATTACAGTTGGTTGTCTTGTGTTTAAATGTATGTACATCCAAAGAATAAGCATATAGTCTCATGTATAACACGTACAAACAATGTGAGTAGCATGTATAATGTTTCACCCCAAAACGTATAAAAATGTAAAATAGGGGCTATGTAACTCACCTTGCAAGCGGGTATTTTTTTCCACGCGTGTAGGTGATAAAGATGTTGAAGTCTAAGCACGTTGAAACCCTATGTAGATGAATGAGTATTATTGTATGTTTACACGTGCGTATTAGTATTTAATTGTGTATAGGTTTATAATAGCATTTCTCAGTGTTATTTGCATAAAAGTTGGTCCAGATTTACTTGAAATTACTGATTTGATCGAAACTGTTTTATAGTTGTGACAGGTATCGAAACTGTGTTCAATCGAAACTACTAGTTTCGATTGACCATTTATAAGTGATACACAGGCTGTCAAAACTACTAGTTTCGATTGATCATTTATAAGTGATACACAGGCTGTCGAAACTACCATTTATCGAAACTACTAGTTTCGATTGATCATTTATAAGTGATACACAGGCTTTCGAAACTACCATCTATCGAAACTACTAGTTTCGATTGACCATTTACTCAATCGAAACTAAGTAGTTTCGATGGCCCAGACTTTAGAAAAATAAAACAGTAATTTTTCAGAACAATAGTTTGTCCGGTAATCGATGGTTTGGAGTCGTGACTTCGATTGGTTTAGCTTGTCTTATGATAACAGAAGGTAAAGAAACGAAGTTGAGGATTCTTACGTGGTCGCAAAGGGGCTGGACGGCAGAGTCTTAAATCCGAGAATGTCCAGAATGAGAATCGAGCTTCTGGGTGGGATTAGCCTCTACAACTTTGGTCACAGCTTCACACAGAGATGGCGATTGTAATGGGGCCTTCAATTTGGAGTGAGATTGGGTGGAAGAGGGGTCGCGAGCTCGAGCAGGTCCGACTATGGCTATTTATAGCCGAGTTCATTTCTTATGACAAAGCATGCAATTGGGCACGTCCCGACACTTGTTTGGACGAGACGAAGCTAACGAGCTATTAAATACGCGTGGAGGTTGACTGTCGGGCTCGAATTCGAGGCGTGGGTTCTCGGCCACCAACAAGATCAGGCGATTCGTATGTTGGGGAGACGAGTTCAGGGATGCCTGTAGCGGCTGTCGAGGTGCAGGGGACAGCCCTGTCGGGGTGTTCGCCGAAAACTAACTCGGACCGCCAGACAATGTAGGGGATGACCGGAAATGCGAATTGGGGTTTGGCAGATTTGGTCCTTGTAGTTTGGTTTTGATTTAATTCGACCCTTGAGATAATTACGGATGAGTCCTTGTAGTTTTATTTGTATAGAAATAGTCTCTCAACTGATTTTAGCTTAAAACATTTTAGTTTGAAAAGTTTCAAAACAAGCCCTTATATTTTATAAAAATAATTAATTTAATTTCTTTTAAATTTTTAAATATATTTTATAAACTTATATTATCATTATTGTTATAAATAATTTTTATAAAAGTTAGTTATCTTATTTTAAATAGGTTATTTTATTAAATATGAAACTTTTAAATTTAGCTTTTTATATAAAAATTGTATATAAGTTTTAAAACTTATAAAATTTTAATTAATTTAAATCCGTAAAGTGAAAGTACCCATTTGTATAAAACTAAATAAAACACTCGTATTTTATTTAATTTGAGAATGATTGCACGATAATTATATTATAAGTGCGCGAATGAAAAATCCGAAATGTCACAGGAGTCTTCATCCCCTTCGTTGTCATTCACACACCTTCATCGATCATACTCTCTACGAGACATGGATGGGTGTTCATAGTAGACGTCGGATATTCGCCGGAGGTATTATACGGAGCTGGAGCTGGTGGAGATATGAGGAAGATTGGGGTTTTTTTATTTATTAAGTTTTTTGCTATTGTTATATTTTTAAATATTGTTAAAGTAAATTACAAACTAGTCTCTGTAATATATTCTTTTTATTTTTTAATAGTTAAGGGTAAAAAGTCGTTTTACTTAAAATTAATAGAAGTTAGTCTTAGTACCCAAAGTTGTTATAAAATTGAAACCATAAGCTTTAAACTTGTAACTTTTTAAAATTAGTACCCACTAAACCATAAGACCCATTTATGTAATTAACTCTTTTTATTATTTTATTATTATAATTAATTTTATAGTTATTTTGTTTTTTTACTGTAACTTTTAAAATATTAAATTGTATAAAAATTTGAATATATCGTTGTGACGTGTTTATTTTTATTTATGTTTCGGCATAAATTTCATTCGATACGGAGTTCGACGTAATAATGTATAAGTAATCAAATCACAAACGTACGAGTCGTCAAACTTGCTTCAAGTTTTCAATTTTTTTCATAGCTTTTTTTCCTTTTGTCTTTCCACTTACAACTTTTAAAGTATGATATTTATAAAAATTTTAATTTGACGTTGTCACGTTCATATTTTTATCTACGTTTCGACGTGAATTTTTGTAACATCATTTTTAAACCGAGCGATTGTTTTAAACGTTTTGAACCGTTTGGTTTATAAACCGTTCAATGATCAGCCCCAAATATACCTTTGCGAGGTTCCTTTTTTTATTTATTTATGTTACCCGCCACAACGTGGTCCGTATGAACAGTTCTTGATTTTTTTGGTTAAATACAATTTATGATCATAAAAAAGAAACAAATAGCTACCATTGCCGAGTGATTCACATACGTACACGTGTGACAATCCATTCGTATCTACATTTCAAACCCGTCACAGAACGCACCATTTAAATGAAAAAGAACTGATTTTGTCACACACCGCCTCAGGCACCCCCTGGACGTGTGTGAGCCTGATTGGTATCGTTTGGTTACTTGATTTCAGAGTTTTTGTAAAACACAGCGGAAGTCTTTTTCAAATGATCGTTTCATATTTTGTCTCAACCTTAAGGGCTGTATTTATAAATATCAAAATTCAGTTGGAAAACAAAAGTCTTGTATTTACTTTATAAACATAGGGTTTGAATACCGTTCTCATTTGATTACAAAACATAGTTTGCAATCAAATACATGATGAGTCACTGGAAATAGTTCCAACACAGGGTTGATCAGTTCCCTGGTCCTATCTCCTTTCTTTAAGATTTCCCTTTACACGAGGCCTGAAAATCCTATGTGCATACCTTTTTCCTATGTCAGATCTCATGTCTGCTCATATTTCCTTCTAATCGTATTTTAATCATTACCTGGAAAACATTTTGAAAATAAAACGCTAGCGCGAACGCTGGTGAATACAATATCTTGACATAAAAATCATTTTGGCACAAACAAGTATTAATTTCATACTCACAACTTCATGTTCAATCTACACACTCAGCATGCCCGTCCTGTTCAATCGCACCACAATATACACTGGTGTCATAGCTTATAACAGCGGACAGGTCTACGCCTCCGAATTTGTTATAAGATAAGCACCCGCCGCAATCCGAGAATTTCACCCGAGACCCGTGTATCACTTGCAAGTTTTACGTATACCTATGGCCTGAATGCTTGGTTCATAGAAGAACGTTGAACATTATTTCATTAACCTTTATTTGACCATTTTCATAAATAAAACATTTGACACAAGTTTTGAAAGAGATAAAGTATTCACTTTGTTTGTAGGAATACGTCTCTAAAGTCCAAAGCTTAGCTTCTAGCTTCTTAACCTGATTTCTCTAGCGTCTTGGCCTTTCTACGAGCGTTTCTTGCTTAATCGGGAACTACGAGGAGCGAGAATCGAACCGGGATCATCGGGGATCGTCTACGGGTGCTCTGGAACTAATTGTAAGAGTAAAGGATGAATTGATTGTGAGAAAATCATTTGAAAGGATTCATCTATTTATAGGCCGGAAGTTGGGTCTGTAGCGGACTGTTATGCTTTGGCTTAGCGGTCCGCTACCTCCCTTGCATGCGTCAGCCCTACACGTCTTAATCTGATTGGACCGATCAAAGTTTTGCGGCTGGCGGACCGTTACCGCTAGGCGTAGCGGTCCGCCACCTAGCTACGTGGCAGATTCTCAGAATTTGCGGTTGGCGGACCGTTACCAGCTGGCGTGGCGGTTGTCACACCCCAACCGACGGCGGATTATACGTCGAGGCGGACGCGGTTGTTCATAAGCACAAGGTTGACTATTAAAGTTTAAATATTTCATTCATGATTTTCAAAGGTTCAATACAAGGATTAAGACAACATATAACAAGAATACAATATTCATTTGATAAATAATCTAGGTCCAAAGCATCCTATGTGATCATAACAAGTCTCATGCTAGCGTACCTGAAATATGTAAGTAAACTGTCAACTAAAAATACTTGGTGAGATACAAAGGTTTTAACAAAGTCCTTGAAAAAGTTTACAATTCACTATGTCATGCATTCTATAGTATAAGTGTGAGAACAAACATGTTAAACATTGTGCATATCAATCCTCCAACCAAGTTTAGGCATAACCCGAAGGTTACCCTTAAAAGTTTAAAGTTTAAATTCTGTAACAATCACAATGGGCTCCCGTCGAAGGGTCAATCAAACTAGGTGGACTGGTCAAATACAATAGATCTATCATTGTTACCATAGGCTTAATCAAAGTTAATGGATATGCTAGTATTAAGTCTAATTTAAGCATGCAAGTCTCAAGCATAACACAAGAATAAGCATATAGGCATAGTTTGTACAAGAATTGTATAAGTTTTGATACATATTTCACCCCAAGTTTATAAAGAATTTAAAACGAAAAAGGGCT
Source organism: Smallanthus sonchifolius (assembly GCA_023525975.1). Classification (NCBI taxonomy): domain Eukaryota; kingdom Viridiplantae; phylum Streptophyta; class Magnoliopsida; order Asterales; family Asteraceae; genus Smallanthus; species Smallanthus sonchifolius. The sequence continues at coordinate 35,575,706 of CM042034.1, read as the reverse complement.
AAATATACTTACTTGGATGATGAAGAGTGTCCAACAAAGATTAAGAGTAGCAAAGTTTTGAGGGAGAATATCCACACAACAACCTAATAATACAAGCTTAGAGTTTCAAGTTTTGATTCTATAAGTCTAAGATAAGTACCTAGGATTCTAAGATTGACTAGGGTTCCAAATGGGAGACGGGAATGATTGGGTTTGTAAAGTTTAGATTGAAGTTTCAAATACAAGACTTGGATATCAAGTTTAATAAGTTTATAGTTTAGAATAATTATTACCAACAATAATTATTTAGAAAGCTTTATAATTATCTATTACACAAGTTAGGTAATGATAATAAAAATAGTTTTCTAAGTATTTAGAAGTAGAGTGGTAATAATAGTTAAGTGAAAGACTAAATAATTGTTAAAGTTTAACACTAATTATTCAAAGGATACATAGTTACTAAAAATTTATATTACTTGGTGGAAGGATGAATAATAACTATTTTATGAATAAAATAATTATTAAATAACAAATATTTAATAAATAATGTTTAAGAGTTTAATAATAGCTATTTAAATAATAGATAATTATTAAGAATTAAACAATTATTTACAAAAATGATTATTTCATTTATTCAATATAAACCATTTAAAATCTATTAAAGTGGTTAAGCATTAAGCATATATTAAATTGAAAATAAATAATGTTTTACAACGTGTTTATAAATTTAACTAAACTATTTGAAATCATAAGTTTAAACATATATGTTTAAATAGAAATTTCTTTTAAAGATTATTTTTTTTATTATAAACTTATAATTGTTTTAAAAGTTTAAATAAAACTATAAGTTTATAAAGGTTTCAAATAGTGCTTCCTTTAAGTTTATAAAGTTTACAAGTTTCCAATGTTTTAAAGTTTCTATTTCTATTTTATAGAGTTTGAAAATTTATAAACATTTAGAAAAAAAAAAGTATAATTACTTTTCTTGTTTTAAATATATATATATATATATATATATATATATATATAATTTAAGTTTCTTATTTCTTTTTGAAGATTTATAAGTTTATAAAAGTATATAAAAAATATGTCTTAAATTAAATAGGTAAAATTTTTATAAATATGTAAAAACTTATAAGTTAATGTTTGCTAATTAATATGAAAGTTTTATAAACTTTTCTGATTTTAAAAATATTTATATAAATTTTCTGTTTTTAATAAAAATTAAATGATTTATTTAAAGTTTTAAAACAAATACATCTATTTATTTTCAAAAATATAATAAATTAAATTCTAATTAGTTTATGATTAAAGTGTAAGTTTTTTATAAAGTTTATAAGTATTTTTAAGTGTTTGAAACTATTTTTAAAGAATTTATTATTTTAAATTTTAACTAAATTTTAGTTAATTAAAATATCTCAGAATCGGAAAAGTGTAAATAAAAATTGATTCTAGGTTTATAAATATTTAACAGATTTTATAAAAGTATTTACATGGTTTAAAATTGTTTAAAATGGCTAAAAAAATAAAAGAGACAAAACTCGGGTTGGCCGGATCGAACCCGGGCCACCCGAGTCACACACACTCACGCCTAACCACCCGACTACCGGCCTCGTTAGTTTAAAACATATAAAAATAATTTGATAAACATCTCCTGAAATCGTCCCTAAATCCGTATGAACCCTAGAACCTCAAATCCAAATTACGAATCGATAATCCCTCTGTCATTGTAAATTGACAGAGGGCTTTTGATCTACGAAGGAAAACGAAGATTTTGTTCATAAAGCTTACCTGAATTGATATCGAAATTAGTAAGACCCAGTTCGAGTTTGAAGTCGGCTGTCCCAGCGTTTGATCGGCAAATGCAGGTACGAATCGAAAGAAATGAGAGTTTAGTGAGTTAAGGTGTGATGTTGCTTGTGTATTCCCGTCGGTATTTAAACCCAATTTTATTATTAAATGTCAGATTAGTTGAGAAGATTACAGATAGAAAAACGAGTTAAATTTGAACTCACACCGGTGTTAATCTCGAAATTGGGCGTTGAAACACATTGGGCTATGGTCGCACGCTGGATGTGGAGCTCGAGAAGCATTCAATTCGGTCGACTACGCGTTTTTCAATAATTTGGACTCAAAACTGGGATCATTGGGGGTCGAACTTGTGACCGGTTTCAGATCTGGAAGTTTGGTCAAATTACACTTAGGTCCTTGTAGTTTCAAGTGTTTGCTATTTTTTGTATAAAATTAGGTTTTTGTTTAAAGTAAGTTTCAAGAATTAGCATTTTTTGTCCTTGGACTTTTATAAGAATAAATACGTTTTATTTTTATAAACCCTAGATAAGTTTTATAACTTTTATTATTTTATAATTTTGTAAAATAATTTTACAAGGTTTATTAGTTTACATGTTTAAGTATTGAAAATGAGTTTATTAATTACTACAATTATAAACCTATAACGTTTTAGGAATTTAACACCTTTTCCATAAGATACATGTATATTTAAATAGGTCTCATATATTTATATATATGTATCTATATTTCAAGTATACTTGTCTTTCTTGAATAATTGAATAACTAGTCGTTGATTAAGAAAATAGTTTTTAATAGAATTTCAAGTTTCGGGTTAATGCTACGTGCAAGGGATAGGTCGGGAAAGTATTGGATATTACAGTCTCCCCTACTTTAGGAAATTTCGTCCCGAAATTAAAGTAAAATGATCTAGCTCCGGATTTGAGTTTATAGTACGCACAAGGATTATGAGAAAGATACCTCACGTTCCCAAGTAAACTCTTAGTTACGTTTAGAATTATAGGATTACGACCGAGTTTCTAAGTTTCACTGGTCCTGATTGCCAGAAGTTCCCTAAGAAGCATATATTTTCATCGAGGGATATGTTTGTGGCAATCCGGACTCTTCAGGTTAACCCAGTTAGCAATCCAATTAAACCCTGACTATTCACAAACTTTAGGGACTTGAATTATCAATTTTCAAACTCAAAACTCAAGGACTATTTGTGTAATTAGCCTAAACCTAATTATATTTGACTTTGTAAGGTCAAAATAAATTATCTAAATCTTGTTGACTTTTAAAAGTCAAACAAACCATGTTCTAACTCCATCTAAACCGTAGGGACTGTTTCTGCCAAATTCTCAAACCCTAATACTGAAAATTAGAGGGACTAGTCTTGTATTTGGACCATACTTGATTTCTGTTGACTTTCATATGTCAAACAAATTGGTTTTGACACTAATTCACGGGATTCATTGCAATCAGTAACTGACATCCACGTTCATGGCATTAACGACCCAGTTAAGTCATTTATCATCGTTTTAACTACATAATTAAACCCAATTATGGGTAATTAAGCTATAACCGTCGAAACCCACCTCATTTTCAAACGAATTCGATCATTTGGTCAATTATACTCTCAATTCATCATCTGCGCACCTCCGTCGAGTCCCACAAAACCTGATTCGCACATCAATTCGGCTGGAGTTGCAGCAGGAATCGCCGGAGAACAAGAACTCATGGTCGGGACTGTGTTTTACTCGAACACCATCAATTCGACATTCTTTCTAGTAAGTAAGCATACCTTCAGCTTCGTTTCAGTGTCTAGAGTGAAAGCCCTAAACCAATTCGGGTTCATATCATCGAATTGGTCATGTACCGATTCTAGGGTTCATACTAAAACCAGTCTAATCAAACCCTATTCCGGACTGTTCTTAAATCAAATTAATTACCATGGATAGTTTCGTAAAACTACATTCTTTGAAAGCCCTCTATTAATTTAACATGATAACATCGAATTCGACTCAAACCAGAATCTAGGGTTTGTTCTTGAGCAAGATTTAGGGTTTTGGTCCTAGATTCAATTTTAATCAAATTAAACCTAATCAACATCTTCGCAAAGTCAAAATCTTTAAAAGCCCCCTAATTTCAACTGCTTTCATTATCAAATTTTGGCCAATTCGATCTGACGTTCAAATCTAGGGTTCTGACCCTTTAACCAGTAAATTAACGAGTCCAAACGCAATACTTTTACAATTAAATCGAATCACAGACACGCCATCCCTCGATTTACAGAAACCCTATGTAAATTGGTACAACCGAAATCGAATTCAATGAGTTCAGGGATGGATTCGATCGTGCGTTGATTGGGGAGGGGGATACACTGGATCTGTTTGATAAAATCATTCCGGAACCAGTTTGTTTGCGATTACCTAGCGGGCATGACTGGTAATGCGTGTGACTGGTAGGGAGGAGACCCGGGTTCAAGTCTCCCTCCCCCTGTTTTTAGTTTTATTATTTTTAAACAATTATTTTAATATTAAAACCCAACCCCATGTTATTATATTAATATATTAAAGTGTTTTATACCCGAAAAACAACCGTAGGCTCGGTTTTGATTTTATAACCCATTTTTATATTAATTATCCACTTTTAAAATAATATATTTATATTATTTTTAACCCGTGATTCATGTTATAAAATAATATATAATTTATATTATTTCACCTCGTTTAATTACCTCGTGTGACGTTTTAAACTATTTAATAATATAATTGTTATATTATTTACTCGTGTTTATTACCTCGAATAGAAATAATATATTTATTATTTTTCCACAAATGATTATTTGGTTAAACCCACGAACTTAAAAATAATATATTAAATCATATTATTTTCCTAACTTTTGTAAACGAATCGAACGTACGAAATTATTTATTTATATATTATTCGTTATTACCGTACGACACATAACACTTTAATCTTAATTATTATATTAAGAATCTATATTTTCGTAGACACGTTCGTCTACTATTAAATCCTTAGAATGCGTTAAGACGTTCTAACTTTCCGTGTCGTCGTCACAAATCCCAACTTGTCCCTAATTGCTATGTTTATAATTCTAGGGCATACGTAAGCAGTTCACAGGCAAACTCTTGTGTTTCCTACTTGCATCCTTGTGAGATGCTATCTACTACTCGTACACAACTCAGGTGAGTTTTCACGGCCCCTTTTACCGTTTTAAAACTGGGGGAGAAAACATGACGTAAACACTTTTGGTTATGTAATTCATATATGTTATCACTTGTTTGAATATGCGTACACATCTATCATTAAGTCCTCACATCGGACCGTTAATATGAACATAGCGGGGTAATTTGAGTAGTAATACTGGGTTTGACAAACCTCACCCGCGTTAGTCGCGTTAACTCGACTGGAGGTCGAACGGGTGCAACATTGACCTAAACATGCACCATGGTTGATAGGCCTGGTGGGAGGCAAAAACATAAACAGCCAGCTGTCGGTTGCGAGCGCATTAGTTAACATGCTTATGTGTTAGCTACCTATTGATTTTAATATTAAATGTACATTAACCTATTGAACTTTGTTGCAAACTGAAACCTGTGAACTCACAAACCATGTGTTGACACTTTTTCTTACATGTTTTCTCAGGACGCTAAGCTAAGGCATAGGTGCACGTTAGGGCATGCTTGGTGTCAACATGATATATTCAATAATTGTCAATCTATTGAACATTTATTATGTTTCCGTTATTGTTAGACTTGGCGTTGTTGTGCGCATTTACTCTCTTGTTTAAACGCTTCCGCATTTACTCTGAACTTTTATAATATTTGATTTGAGTCCCATGTAGTGTCGTTCGATATAACTAATGACTGAGATCCTGGTTAGTCACACACCAAATGGTAAAACTCCGTCACTTGAAATTGGGGGTGTGACAGATTGGTATCAGAGCCATTGGTTATAGAGAACTAAGATTGCATACTAGACTATAACCTCACACATTAGTTACACGGTACAAACACTCATACCTGATACATATAGCACCTATACATACATTGCAGTGCAGACATGTTAACACCATCCGTATCACCCTCTGTTGATGAGGGACACATCATTTGCATTGCATCATCATTCCCAGTGGCGACACTCGAGGAATCACCAAAACATCACCCACTCCCGTCCGAGGGTAGTGAGACGGAGCCTTCGGAGGAGTCACTTACACCACCATCACCTGTCGAGCTTGGTGGGCTTTCTCAGGTCCATGTTATGGATGACACTCAGCTAGCACATATCTCTTTGGGAGTTGGGTTCGTCGGAGGCGAGTCCTTACTGTACCCACTAGCAACAATACGCCGAGTGAAGGCAGACCGTTACACGCATTATTGTAGGATCCATTGACACGTAGATGTCATCACTTTCCTGAGCCATGGGCTCGTGTCTTTGGTCGATATTTTGTTGAGAATAGATTGACCACAAAGTTGAGAACGCATTGCTCATTACATACTCAAACCCTATCCTGATTCATTAGAAGAACGGCTACTTTGCTGCTTCCGGTAACTCATATCCATGAATTAGTTTCACTCTCGAAGTCGCATTCGCGTGCATGATTCATCTACAATCCGCTGGATTGGATTCTCGTATTGTGTTTCAACTCGAGCGAATGCTCGGATCGAACGATTCCAGACAACACATCCTGATATGAGTCCTGGTTGATCAACTTATGGTTGATGACTAAACTTCTCAATGACTTATTATATCTGACAACACTCTGTACTCAGCAATACATACTTAAGGACATTATGAAACAGGACAGGGAGAACTAGGGTGAGACTGCAAAGAAAATTATCATTACCACGTAATAGTAATTTGAGATGCATGTAAATCCTGGTGAAACCTAGGGTGTGGATAAATGGTCCTAATCTGTGAATTACAGACTTAAGTTTTCACTGTCCGTAGAAACTCTCATAACCCACCCAATGACTAGTTGGTATCGTTAAACTCGTTCAACAGCAGATAGACGCGACTATCAGGTTGAAAATGTTTACGGACACACTGAGTTATCGTTAATGGAATCCATCTTGTTATCTTCACTCGTGTAAGAGTCTTGATGACCGTAAGACCCTCATCCAAACTTGATCAAGGAAACTATCTTGATTGAAACTCTATTAGAACCTCATGGCAAATCCATCGACTACAACTATGTAAGCGAAATTTATGAAATTCACCCTAATCTAGCACATGTTATTCCATCTGACCCTATTACCTTATCTTGTGACTAATCCTTGGTCTAATTTGAATTATACCCCAGCATATTCAATCCTGTAATCGAATTTCTTTCTTCATGAAATGATCCAGTGACATTAGGTGACGAGGATTTAATCCAACCAACCCCATCAACGACAGAGTAGGTTTAAGTCTGCTAAGAGTTTCAACCAGTCGACCTATTCAGGACAAAACCGGAGTGGTTATACGGAAAGATACCCTAAGTGCAACAAGTGTAATTTTCACCATCTCGGTACTTGTGAGAGAAATCGTTGCTAGCGACGCTGTGAAAGACTGTAGGGTTGCACTTCCGAACAAGCAACCATTTCGACCACAGGGATTTACAAGAGGATGTTTCAGTGCGGCAAGGAGGGACACATTCAAAGGGATTGTCCTCAGTCGAAGAAGGGTGGAAATGGCAACAACAATAATCAGGGCAACAATGGTAACAACAATAATCAGGGAAACAACGGTAACAACAATAATCAAGGTAACAACAATGGTAGCAACAACGACAATAATGGAGGGAATGGTGCGAAGGGACGAGCCTTCGTGCTTGGATCCGGAGAAGCCAGATACGATAACAATGTGGTTACCGGTAAGTTCCTTGAGTTTTATATCTATGAAACCTAGTGACTTGACAAAAGAAACTCCAACCCTACTAGAAGCTAAGTACATCATAGAAATAGCTGATTGACAGATAACTGAAGCAACCCACATTCTTAAGGGTTGTAAGCTTGAATTGGCTGGTCATAAACTTGATATCGACCTTATGCCGGTCACACTTGGTAGTTTTGATGTTATTGTCGGCAAGGATTGGTTATCTAAAAACCAAGCCGAAGTCATCTGTAGTGAGAAAATCGTTCGCATTCCTTTTTCGAGTGGAGAAACTCTTTCTGTTCAGGGAGAAAAGGTTGGTGCAGTCATGGGCATCATATCATTCATGAAAGCGCAGAAGTGCCTGCGTAAAGGTCACACTACTATTCTGGCACTCGTTGCTGAGCAACCATCAGAAGAGAAGAAAATTGAGGATATTCCCATCGTTCGTGATTTTCTGGAAGTATTTCCCAAAGACTTGCCTGGTCTGCCACCTCACCGTCACGTCGAATTCCAAATCGATCTAGCACCTGGAGCGGCGCCGATCGCTCGGGCACCTTACAGATTAGCACCTAGTGAATTGCAAGAGCTATCCACTCGGCTGTAGGAATTGTTAGATAAAGTTTTCATCCGACCTAGCTCATCGCCATGGGGAGCTCCAATTCTGTTTGTCAAGAAGAAGGACGTGACTTTCCGTATGTGTATCGACTACCGAGAACTGAATTAAGTCACAATCAAGAATCGTTATCCTTTGCCTCGTATAGATGATCTCTGTTGGGTATAATTTTGAGACTGATGCTGTCAATCGAAATTACAGTATCGAAACTACTAGTTTCGGTTGAACATTTGTTCAATCGAAACTACTAGTTTCGGTGGGTAGTTTCGATACCTGTTTTTCAGGCCCATTGGGCGGTGGCTTGGAAAACAAGGCACATGTGCTTGGCCTCCTATATATAGCAGATTATGCCCTAGGAGTGAGTGTGTGTCTGTAAAGGGAATCACCACCCCAGGGGGAGCTCACCCTGGGGTGAGACTAATTGTTAGTGTATGATCGAGCGTTTATTTTCATTTCAATCAAAGAATCATACGTTTTATGCTTTCAATTATCTGTTCTTTTCATTTTCATATGTTTCTGTTCGTGTATATGATTCCCGCTCCCGTCTCTACCATTTCTGATTCGGGAGTGATACCGGATCCAGAGATTCTGCCTCTCGATCCGGACTGTTTGAAGAATTTCTTCGCAGATCTGTGTCTACAGGTCTGCTCAGGACCTACAAGTGGTATCACAGCCATGGTGGCTCTTATTGCTCTCGAATCTGCTTAAAATCAAGAAAAACCCGCCATTGAGACGTTAAACTTGAAGAAATCGATGTGTAGCAGGTTCGTGACTTCTGTTCTACATTTCCACTTTCAAAATCTGAAGATGTAAGGCTTTTGAAGCATTTTTCAGACCTAGATTGGGGGTATCGAGGTAGCTGAAGGTTGAAGATGGTCAATCGAAACTATGACGCGGCTGAACATTTTCTATCGAAACTACTGGTGTTGCCCTAAATCAGAAGTAGAAGTCATCGAAACTAGGCTGTCGAAACTAGTCTATCGAAACTAGAGGGTATCGAAACTACTGGTTTGGATTGAAGAATCTCCTATCGAAACTACTAGTTTCGATTGAAGAATCTCTCTATCGAAACTTCTTGTTTCGATACTGCCTCTATCGAAACTAGCCTTGTTTCGGCTGAAGTAGAGCCTATCGAAACTACAGGCAGAACTGTCCAAGTACTTTGCAAAAAAAAAAAAAAATAAATAAATAAAGTTTTTTGGAAATTTTCTTGGTTAAATTTTTTAACAGGATATTGCATAGAAGGAGGGGAGTTTTGGAAGAAAACCTGGAGACAGCCTTTTTCGGGTTTTCGAAAATTTCGTTTCTTCGGCAATATACACGATGTTCTGCCTGATTCAACCGTAATTCCTTTGATCAAAGTTCAAGTTTGGGCAGCGGGTAACAAAGTCAAGCATACTTGTGACAAACCGGATCATTAGTTGTTGATTACATGGTGATTCGATCCCTTATCTTTTGCCTAGAAATAGGAGGGTCTACACTTCAGGGGGAGAATTACCACGAAAGACTTCAAATTATCAGCAGAGTTATGAAGATGCAAGACATAGTGAGCCTTTGCTTGAAATTGACCTTTTTTTTGTTAATTAATCAAAATTTAGAAAATAAACTACTATTCATACAATTTACTGAAAGTTAATCATTCCAAGCATCTCTACTAGTTGGGCAAATCTGGTAGAGTCAAAAGCCTTTGTGAAGATGTCTGCGGTTTGTTTATTGGTTTTGACTTCAACGATTTGAATATGTTTCTTTTCAACACAGTCACGAATAAAATGATGTTTAATTTCAATGTGTTTTGTTTTGGAATGCTGAACGGGGTTTTTGGTGATATGGGGAACGGCAGTGTTGTCACACAGAATGGGTGTCTCATGGAATGTGATCCCATAGTCAAGCATCTGATGTTGTATCCATCTGACTTGGGAACAACAGAGGGTTGCGGCAATGTATTCGGCTTCGGCGGTGGATTGGGAAACGGTGGATTGTTTCTTACATTGCCATGAGACAAGGCGGTTGCCAAGGAATTGACAACCTCTAGAAGTGGATTTTCGGTCTAAGTTGCAACCCCCGTAGTCTGAATCTGAGTAAGCCACAAGATTAAACAAGTCAGTTTTAGGATACCACAGACTCAATTTTGGCTTATACCTTAAATATCTTAAAATACGTTTGACAGCAGATAAATGAGAGAGTTTAGGATTAGCCTGAAAACGTGCACACAAGCACACTGCAAACATGATGTCGGGTCTGCTGGCCGTGAGATACATGAGAGATCCTATCATAGAGCGATAGAGATGCTGATCAACGCTTTCACCATCCACATCAGGAGTCAAACAATGTCGAACTTCCACAGGAGTTTTTACCGGATGAGAATCAGCCATTTTGAACTTGGTCAAGATTTCTTTTACGTATTTTTCTTGATGGATAAGGATTCCTGACTCAGACTGATCAACTTGTAGTCCCAAAAAGAACTTCATTTCCCCCATGGAGCTCATTTCAAACTTAGATCGCATCACTTCTTCAAATTCTTTGCAGAGACGGGGATTTGTAGATCCAAAAATGATATCATCCACATAAATTTGCACCATGATTGTATCCTTTTCATACTTCCGTTTTAGTCAATTGCTCCTCGTGTGAAACCATTCTCAAGCAGATGCTTCGATAAAGTTTCATACCATGCACGAGGTGCTTGGTGAAGACCGTACAATGCTTTATCTAACTTGTAAACACGGTCTGGAAAATTAGGATCAATGAAACCCGACGGCTGCTTGACATAAACTTCATCTTGAACTTTGCCATATAAAAATGCGCTTTTTACATCCATTTGATGAACGGTGAAGTCCATGTAGGCTGCATAGGCGAGAAACATTCGGATGGCTTCCAAACGAGCCACTGGTGCAAAGACTTCCTCATAGTCAATCCCTTCTTCTTGATAGAAACCTTGAACCACCAGACGAGCTTTATTTCGAATCACAGTGCCGCCTTCATCCTTTTTGTTGCGAAAAACCCAACGAGTGCCGATTGGAACTTTGTTCTTTGGAAGATCTACAAATTCCACAAATGCAGCTTTGAGAATTGCTGTAGCTCTTCCTGCATTGCTTCCACCCAACTGTTTTCTAGTAGAGCTGCTTTGATGTTCTTTGGTTCAGCTTGAGAAATGAAGCAAGAAAACATGCTGTTTTCAAATGCTTCACAGGCACTTCGGGTACTAACACCCACATTGAGTGGTCCAATGATGTTATTGGTGGGATGAATCTTGTGAATTCGCAGTTGAGGAATTTCATCTTCTTCCACGACTTCTTCCAAATTGGTAAGATTTTCAGCAGGAGGATCGGCAATATCATTAATAGGATCTTCAGCAGGTGATTGTGGTGCAACATTTACTATTGGAATGGAGTTATCTTCAACAGTTTCACTTGTTGCACCAGAACCGGAAGACTCCATATCAGATTCAGCATTAGCAACCACAGGAATTTCAACCTGAGCAGATGAGGAAGAGCCTTGATCATTTATGTTCCCTAGATTGTTCACAGAGAAGTAAGGATTAGCATGAGTTGATTCAATAGAGAAATCAGGAAGATTAAATGACTTAAAAACTGAATCGACGTCAAAGAGCCAATTGGGACCGTCTCCTGCGTCCGTATGATTGTTTTCATGCCAATTGATATCAGTGGACTCCAGCACTATCCTTTTCTTCTTATGGTAGACACGAAAAGCACGTTGATTGGATGAGTAACCAACAAAATAACATTCATCAGCTTTGGCTTCAAACTTGTTGAGCTGATCTGAAGTGTTCAGCATTGTGCACACCCACCCAAATTTTTTGAAGAAATCGATAACTGGCTTGCGCTTGTACATGATCTCATAAGGTGTCTTGTTGCAACTTTTAGTGATAAGAACCCGATTTTGCACAAAACATGCAGTGTTGACCGCCTCAGCCCAAAAAGTCACGGGAAGCTTAGAGTTAACAATCATAGTTCGTGCAGCTTCAATTAAAGTGCGGTTTCTTCTTTCAGCTACACCGTTTTGTTGAGGAGTACGAGGTGCACTAAATTATCGAGAAATTCCTTTGCTTTCGCAGAAGGAATCAAGAGTTGCATTTTTGAATTCTGTTCCATGATCGCTGCGGATAGTCTTCACACTTCGATTGAAGAGGTTCTCAATTTGAAGCAGATAGGTTTTTAAAATCTCTGGCGTCTCATCTTTCTTGGCTAGGAAAAACACCCAAGTGAATCGAGAAAAATCATCTGTTACCACCAGACAGTATGACTTTCGTCCAAGACTCATGACACTCACAGGACCAAAAAGATCCATGGGAAGCAATTGGAGAGGAGAGTCAATGGAATTGGTGGTTTTAGGCTTATGTGAAGATTTGTGATGTTTTCCCTTGGAACATGAGATACAGTGTTCCATAGGAGTGAAATCTTTGAGAGGTAATCCAGTGACTAGGTTGCCTCGAACCAGTCAGTTCATCGTTTTGAAATTGACATGTCCCAACCTCTTATGCCACAGGAAAGATTCATCTTCGGAAGCCTTTGAGAGAAAACACGATTCAATGCCCGATGGGTTGTTCATATCCAAGCTATATGTGTTGTATCTTCTGGGAGCACGCATGAGAATAAGTTCTTCCAGAATCACCACTCCCGGCTTCAAGATAAGACATTCTTTTGAATTGAATAAAGCACAAAAGTGTCACAAATCTGTGAAACACTCATCAGATTGTATTTCAACTGAGGAACAAAGTTGAAAAATTCCAGACTATTTACTCCATTTGATACTGTTCCTTGTCCTTCAATCTTTCCTCCTCTTGGGTTTCAGCAAAAGCAACATACTCTCCATCAATTTGATGATAATCTTGCAGCAAGTTAAAGTGCCCGGTCATATGTCTTGAACATCCACTATCTACATACCAGATGTTATCGCCGGTTCTTCTTGATTGTCCCTATACACAACGAGCCATTTATACGTTTTTGACCAAAATTGTTTCAATCAAGAGATCTTAGTGTCAGGATATGACATTTCATTGGAATCAGAATTACAACTATCCTTTGATGAAGCACTGTCATCAAATAGAACATTATTTTTAATTTTTCACGTTCATTTTAAATAATTTTTAGCATTTTTAATTCTTTTACGCCTAGATTTCCTACTGTGAGAAGACTTAGGCAACACGTATGAATTTAATGAACTTTTGGAAGGCGATTCTTCATTAGAATTTGTGGTTGTCAATTTATAACTTTTTGAAACATGATTACAACTAAAACAAATGTTTTCACAAGATATCTTAGCCTGATAATAGTCATCACAAGATGAAGATGATTGTGATGTTGAGGAATCTGAACATGAGACGGTTCTCTCATCAATAACTTTGTCTTGAAGACGATGTGCTTCCTTTAATCTGAAAAAGTCCATGTTGCTCATGGTTTCACGTGGTACATCATTCACAATAATTCCTGCACTTTTAAATTTGGTAACACATGGCATAACATTCAAAGATTTAGGAACAAAAGGCAAAGCATTTTAAAATTTAGAAACATCACATCCCAAACCCATATGCTCAGCAGGCATAGAATCAAAATACAAGTTTTTAACGTGTTCACAAATATTTGGTTTTGACACGGACATATTATTACATTCATCCGACTCAAGTTCTTTTAAAATAGTTCTATCATTAGCACTCTTATCACAATCATCTTCGAAATTTACACAATTTGATTCTTCACAAGAAGCAAAACTGTCAGAATCGGAGGACGTAATATAATCATCAGGAGATAATGTACAAACAAAAGGTGTGGAAACATGTGGAGTTGGCATATCAGCAAATCTCTCTGATTTAGAATAAGGAGGTGGATGAGAGTTATACCCAAGACCTTTTGTTCCTTTTCTGTTAAATTGTTTATCAATTATTCCAAACAAAATTTTCTGATCCATATCCATGTGGTCAACCTGTAATTTGGCTTTTTCTGCCTTTTGGACTCTTTCAGTTAAAATCGTATTATTAATGGTTTGAGTATTGAGTTGCACAATTAAAGAACGATTTTCACCAGATATGTCACGAATTTTCTTTAAGTAAAGTTTCTCATTTTTGGCAACAGAGTCATACATCACCTTAATGTGATTTCGTTCATCAATCAAGGCTTGATTGATGAATCTGTATTTTTGAATTTCATTTAAGCAAGATCTAGAATTACACAGTTTAGAGATAACCTCAGCAGGCACAGTAGTGAGATCCTCAGCAGGTTCAATCATAACACACTTGCCCATTTCCTCCACATCAGCCATCAAGGCTTTATCAGCAGCTTCATCAGCTTGGTCTCCCCAATGATAGTGTCCATCAGCTTGACACACAAGAGCTGTGGAACTTGAAGATGTGTTTGTCTTTGGAGGATTGGCAGCTTGTTTCCCAGAGGAAATCTTCTTTTCTTGCTGATCCTTGGAGGACGGCTCCTTGCAGTTTCTCGCAAAGTGACCCAGCTGATCACAATTGTAGCATCTCACCTTCTTGATATCAAACCCAAGTGTCTTTCCCTGCTTGAATCTGTCTATGCCAGTCCTTTTGATGAATCTTTTGGCTCTTAAGGTCAACATGGCCATGCACCAATCAATGTTCATTTTCTCCAAATCATCAGGATTAATCTGCTCCAAGTCATCAGGTTGAAAGCTAACCGGTGTTAGATTTCCAGAAATCAGTGCATCATAGCACGACATGAAAGCAGTCATGGTTGGGAAATAATCATCAGGAATCATGGTGACAGTCTTTTGAGGAGCAGAGGAGCTAGTAGAATTAATTGCAGCAGCTGAAGGAGGGACATCAGTCTGAAAGTATGGGCTACCGGTTGAGCTTGATCCAGCAATGAGAGCTGTGTTTCCAGACTGATTTGACGGGGTGACTGCTCCCTTCTTAATCTCAATTTCATAAGATTCAAGAATGCTATAGACTTCCTGTTGAGACAGAGCACTCAGATTCTCAGTCTTTTTGATCATGATTCGATACATATTCCATTCCTCAGGAAGAGAGTCTAGGAGTTTCTTGTTTAGATCAAGAGTAGAGTACTCAACTCCCATTACTTTCAACCTTGATACAATGCTTGAGAAACGGTTGATCAAATCAGATAGTGATTCTCCCCTTACACTGCTGAACATCGCATATTGTTTCTTGATCAGATCTCTTTTGCTTTCCCTGACATCCTCACTTCCCTCATATCTTGTGCACAATGCAGCCCATAAGTCTTTGGCAGTTGTGTACTCAGCAAAGATGTTGAAAATATCCATAGGAAGAGCCATGGCAATAGTCCCGTAGGCCTTGTTGTCTCGGGCAATCAAGGCAAGATCTTTCTCATCATACTCAGATACTAACTTAGGGCGTTGAACATCAGCAGTGGTAGTTACGGGCTTGTGGGGACCATCGGTGATAGAACTCAACAAAGTATAATCGTGAAATTGAAAGAAAAGCTTCATCTTCTTAGTCCAATCATCAAATTCTCTTGTGGACACAAGAGCAGGTGGTCTATTTCCCCTAGAATGTTCTGTTGAACTTGAAGTGGCCATAATATTCGGAATCGAAACTAAAACAGTAACTAGTTTCGATTGAACAACTTTTATCGAAACAACTAGTTTCGATAGGACAACTTCTATCGAAACAACTAGTTTCGATAGGACAAGTTTTATCGAAACAACTAGTTTCGATAGGACAACTTTTATCGAAACAACTAGTTTCGATACTGAAAATTTCACATGCAAGTTTCGATAACCACAGTTTCTACAGAGATAAGACAAAAATCTAGTTTCGATAGTACCTTCTCCCGACAAAACGTAGACAAGAAGTTTCGATTATTAAAAAAATCAGAAACTGTCCCCCGTAGTTTCGATGCCTTCTTCTCCAAGCTCAGAAATACTCCATTGTTGATAAGCTCCAGAAATCAATAGAGCAGAAATGACAAAATAATCCATCGAAAACCTTAGTCTAACACTCCTGATCACCAATCCAACCTCCGATTCTTGAAATTACGAACAAAAATCCTTGAAAAACGATGAAACAGTACGTCTGAGATGTTATGTGCAGATTCCAACAAAAACCTCAAAAATACCTCACAAATCACCTAGAATCGATCACAAAAACCTGATAACACTCAAAAACACTAGAGCATAAAGCTCTGATACCAATTGTAGGTCCAGATTTCTCTTATAAATCACTAATTTGATCGATTACACATACACACAGGCGGAAACTGTGTGTATGGTGGTGAAACAGATGATAGAAACAGTGTAGGTGAAGATAACAGGCTAACCACACTATGAATCAACACGCAAATGGTATGAAAATGTAAGAACACAGTGAATAAACAACTGCAAATTGTATTGATTCAAGAACAATGTGAAAGAGAAGGTTCAGGGTTACAGCCGCTACTTACCCCCTAAACATTCTCAAACTAGGCTATTTATAGTAGTGACAGGTATCGAAACTATGTTCAATCGAAACTACTAGTTTCGATTGACCATTTACAAGTGATACACAGACTGTCGAAACTACCATCTATCGAAACTACTAGTTTCGATTGAACAAACTCAATCGAAACTAAGTAGTTTCGATGGCCCAGACTTAGCTAATAAAGCAGTAAATTACAGAAAACTGAATATACATTTAATGAAATGACATAAAGTAAACTAGTCTAAAACTGTTTAAACACACAATAAATGACAACAGCTTATACATAAGATATGACTCTACAAATCTTTTCAGAAGTTTTGAATAAAAGTTCAGGAGCCGTAAGTTGGCTATCCCCAACTTCAGCCTAACAAATAGGAGATCGGCATTTACGTCCCTACAATGCCTCAAATGGTGCTGCCTTGATGCTAGTGTGATAACTGTTGTTGTAGGAGAACTCCACTAAAGGTAAGTGAGACTCCCAAGTGTTACCGAAATCGATCACACAAGCTCGTAGCATGTCCTCTAAGGTTTGGATGGTACGTTCCGTTTGACCATCAGTTTGAGGATGATACGCCGTACTCATGTCTAGACGCGTACCTAAAGCTTTTTGTAGAGATTGCCAGAAATGTGATGTGAATTGAGCGTCTTGATCCGAAATGATAGAAATAGGCACTCCTTGCCGAGAGACTACTTCTTTCAAGAAAAGACGAGTAAGTTTCTCCATTTTGTCAGTCTCTTTGATTGCCAAGAAGTGAGCGGATTTTATCAAACGATCGATGATCACCCAAATGGTGTCGCACCAGCTAGGAGTTCGGGGCAATTTGGTGATAAAATCCATAGAAATTTGCTCCTATTTCCATGTTGGAATATATGGTTGTTGGAGTAAACCAAAAGGATTTTGGTATTCCACTTTAACCTTTGAGCAGGTCAGGCACTTGCTCACATAGGTGGCTATATCGGCCTTCATTTTCGGCCACCAATATAGCACCTTTAGGTCATTGTACATCTTGTTAGAACCTAGATGAATAGAGTATCGAGATTTATGAGCTTCATCCATAACCCGTTCTCTTAAGTTTCCGTACACTGGAACCCATATTCACTCCGCGAAGTAGCAAATTCTGTCCGATTTAATTTCGAGTTGGTTCTCCTTACCACGTGTGGATTCCAACGATAGGTTTTCCCTCTTTCAGGGTTTCATGTTGAGCATTACGGAGCTGATCAGGTAATTCGGGGTGGATAGTGAGTCGTAATGCTCGAACTCATCTTGGCTTATTTTCTTTTCGGTTTAAGGCATCGGCTACTACGTTAGCCTTGCCCGGATGATACTTGATAGCACAGTCATAGTCGTTCAAGAGTTTGACCCAACGACGTTCAACTCTTTCTGTTCAAAGATGTGCTGAAGACTCTTGTGATCGGTGTATATGGTGCATTTGGTACCATACAAGTAATGTCTCCATATCTTTAGTGCAAAAACTACAGCTCCCAACTCTAAGTCGTGAGTTGTGTAGTTCTTCTCATGTATTTTCAGTTGATGAGAAGCGTAAGCGATGACTTTCTCTCGTTTCATCAGGACACAACCAAGACCTTGAATTGATGCATCATAGTATCCACAAAATCATCCGTTCCCTCTAGAAGAGATAGGATGGGTGCAGTGCAAAGTTTCTGTTTCAGAAGTTGGAATGTTGATTCCTGGATATTACCCCTTATAAGGTTTGCTCTTATGAGTTAAAGCTGTGAGGGGTTGTGCAATCTTGGAGAATCCTTCAATGAAACGACGGTAATAGCAAGCCAATCCTAGAAATTATCGCACCTCAGTCGGAGTTGACGGTGCCGCCCAATTCTTGATGGCCTCTATCTTGGAAGGGTTGACATGTATTCCCTTATCATTAACTAAATGTCCTAGGAATTGCACTTCGTGAATCCAGAATTCGCACTTAGATAGTTTTGCATACAGTTGTTCCTGTTTCAGCAATTCCAGAATTAAACGAAGATTTTCCTCATGTTCATCCCTATTCTTGGAATAGATGAGGATGTCGTCGATAAACACAATGACGAACTGATTGAGATAGGGTTTACACACACGGTTCATGAGGTCCATGAATACCGTGGGTGCATTTGTCAATCCAAAAGGCATGACCATAAACTCATAGTGGTCGTACCTTGTCCTGAAAGCAGTCTTAGAGATATCCTCATCTCGGATTCTCAATTGATGGTAACCGGACCTAAGATCTATCTTGGAATCGAAGCTTGATCCTTGGAGTTGATCAAAGAGATTGTTGGGTATAATTTTGAGACTGATGCTGTCAATCGAAACTACTAGTTTCGGTTGAACTTTTGTTCAATCGAAACTACTAGTTTCGGTTGAACATTTGTTCAATCGAAACTAGGTAGTTTCGATACCTGTTTTCAGGCCCATTGGGCGGTGGCTTGGAAAACAAGGCACATGTGCTTGGCCTCTTATATATAGCAGATTATGCCCTAGGAGTGAGTGTGTGTCTGTAAAGGGAATCACCACCCTAGGGGGAGCTCACCCTGGGGTGAGACTAATTGTTAGTGTATGATCGAGCGTTTATTTTCATTTTAATCAAAGAATCATACGTTTTATGCTTTCAATTATCTGTTCTTTTCATTTTCATATGTTTCTGTTCGTGTATGTGATTCCGGCACCCGTCTCTACCATTTCTGATTCGAGAGTGATACCGGATCCAGAGATTCCGCCTCTCGATCCGGACTGTTTGAAGAATTTCTCCGCAGATCTGTGTCTACAGGTCTGCTCAGGATCTACAAGTTAAACCTTTTATACCGAGGAAAACTGAAGGACCAGCTGCTTAATGAAGAGCTGAAGACAGTAATGCAACAGCTTAGGGGGAGATTGTAGAGTCATATCTTATGTATAAGCTGTTGTCATTTATTGTATGTTTAAACAGTTTTAGACTAGTTTACTTTATGTCATTTAATTAAATGTAATTTCAGTTTTCTGTAATTTACTGCTTTATTAGCTAAGTCTGGGCCATCGAAACTACTTAGTTTCGATTGAGTTTGTTCAATCTAAACTAGTAGTTTCGATAGATGGTAGTTTCAACAGTCTGTGTATCACTTGTAAATGGTCAATCGAAACTAGTAGTTTCGATTGAACATAGTTTCGATACCTATCACTACTATAAATAGCCTAGTTTGAGAATGTTTAGGGGGTGAGTAGCGGCTGTAACCCTGAACCTTCTCTTTCACATTGTTCTTGAATAAATACAATTTGCAGTTGTTTATTCACTGTGTTCTTACATTTTCATACCATTTGCGTGTTGATTCATAGTGTGGTTAGCCTGTTATCTTCACCTACACTGTTTCTATCATCTGTTTCACCACCATATACACAGTTTCCGCCTGTGTGTATGTGTAGTCGATCAAATTAGTGATTTATAAGAGAAATCTGGACCTACAAGATTTTTCAAATCCGAAACTGTATGGCGGCATCTCATGATCGCCAAAAGAGCTACGCCGATAAACGTCGTAAACCGTTAGAGTTTCAAGTAGGAGACATGGTTCTACTAAAAGTCTCACTTGGAAAGGTGTAATTCGCTTCGGGAAACGAGGCAAACTGAATCCTCGTTATGTTGGACTGTTCAAAATAGTGAAGAGAATTGGCATAATAGCGTATCAACTGGACCTACCTGAAGGAATTAGTGGTGTACACGACGTCTTTCATGTCTCGAACTTGAATAAATGTCTAGCAGACGAAACACTCGCGGTTCCTCTCGAGAAACTACAAATCGATGAACAATTGCGGTTCGTTGACGAATCGGTAGAAATCATGGATAGGGAAGTCAAAACGCTCAAACACAGTAAAATCCCTATCGTCAGAGTTCGTTTGAACTCGAAACGCGGACCGAAATCCACTTGGGAGCGCGAGGACCAGAGGATGCACAAGTATCCGCATATGTTCAAGCAATCCACTTCAAACTCGTAAGGTACTATTCTAATTTTCGGGACGAAAATTCCTTCAACTAAGGGATGATGTGACACCCAGAGATTTTTTTTATTTTTATTTTAATTTTCGGGACTAAAATTCTTTCAACTAGGGGATGATGTGGCAATCCGGACTTTTCATGTTAACCCAGTTAGTAATCCAGTTAAACCCTGACTATTCACAAACTTCAGGGACTTGAATTGTCAATTTTCAAACTCAAGGACTATTTGTGTAATTAGCCTAAACCTAATTATATTTGAATTTGTAAGGACAAAATAAATTATCTAAATCTTGTTAACTTTTAAAAGTCAAACAAACCATGTCCTAACTCCATCTAAACCGTAGGGACTGTTTCTGCCAAATTCTCAAACCCTAATACTGAAAATTAGAGGGACTAGTCTTGTATTTGGACCATACTTGATTTATGTTGACTTTCATAAGTCAAACAAATTGGTTTTGACACTAATTCGCGGGATTCATTGCAATTAGTAACTGACATCCACGTTCATGGCATTAACGAACCCAATTAAGTCATTTATCATCGTTTTAACTACAGAATTAAACCCAATTATGGGTAATTAAGCTATAACCATCGAAACCCACCTCATTTTCAAACGAATTCGACCATTTGGTCAATTATACTCTTAATTCATCATATGCGCACCTCCGTCGAGTCCCACAAAACCTGATTCGCACATCAATTCGGCTGGAGTTGCAGGAGCAATCGCCGGAGAACAAGAACTCATGGCCGGGACTGTGTTTTACTCGAACACCATCAATTCGACATTCGTTCTAGTAAGTAAGCATACCTTCAGCTTCGTTTCAGTGTCTAGAGTGAAAGCCCTAAACCAATTCGGGTTCATATCATCGAATTGGTCATGTACCGATTCTAGGGTTCATACTAAAACCAGTCTAATCGAACCCTATTCTGGACTGTTCCTAAATCAAATTAATTACCATGGATAGTTTCGCAAAACTACATTCTTTGAAAGCCCTTTATTAATTTAACATGATAACATCGAATTCGACTCAAACCAGAATCTAGGGTTTGTTCTTGAGCAAGATTTGGGGTTTTGGTACTAGATTCAATTTTAATTAAATTAAACCTAATCAACAGCTTCGCAAAGTCAAAATCTTTAAAATCCCCCTAATTTCAACTACTTTCATTATCAAATTTTGGCCAATTTGATCTGGCGTTCAAATCTAGGGTTCCAACCCTTTAACCAGTAAATTAACGAGTCCAAACGCAATATTTTTACAATTAAATCGAACCACAGACACGCCATCCCTCGATTTACAGAAACCCTATGTAAATTGGTACAACCGAAATCGAATTCAATGGGTTGAGGGATGGATACGATCGTATGTGGATTGGGGAGGGGGATACACTAGATATGTTTGATAAAAGCATTCCGGAACCAGTTTGTTTGCGATTCCCTAGCGGGCAGGACTGGTATTGCGTGTGACTGGTAGGGAGGAGACCCGGGTTCGAGTCTCCCTCCCCATGTATTTAGTTTTATTATTTTTAAACAAATATTTTGATATTAAAACCCAACCCCATGTTATTATATTAATATATTAAAGTGTTTTATATCCGAAAAACAACCGTAGGCTCGGTTTTGATTTTATAACCCATTTTTAAATTAATTATCCACTTTTAAAATAATATATTTATATTATTTTCAAACCATAGCTTCTTATAAAATAATATATTTATATTATTTTCAACCCGTGATTCATGTTATAAAATAATATATAATTTATATTATTTCACCTCGTTTAATTACCTCGTGTGTCGTTTTAAACTATTTAATAATATAATTGTTATATTATTTACTCGTGTTTATTACCTCGAATAAAAATATCATATTTATTATTTTTGCCATAAATGATTATTTGGTTAAACCTACGAACTTAAAAATAATATATTAAATTATATTATTTTCGTAACTTTTGTAAACGACTCGAACGTACGAAATTATTTATTTATATATTATTCGTTATTATCGTACGAAACATAACACTTTAATCTTATTTATTATATTAAGAATCTATATTCCCGTAGACACGTTCGTCTACTATTAAATCCTTAGAATGCGTTAAAACGTTCTAACTTTCCGTGTCGTCGTCACAAATCCCAACTTGTCCCTATTTGCTATGTTTATAATTCTAGGGTATACGTAAACAATTCACGGGTAAACTCTTGTGTTTCCTACTTGCATCCTTGTGAGATGCTATCTACTACTCATACACAACTCATGTGAGTTTTCACGGCCCCTTTTACTGTTTTAAAACTGGGGGAGAAAACATGACGTAAACACTTTTGGTTATGTAATTCATATATGTTATCACTTGTTTGACTATGCGTACACATCTATCATTAAGTCCTCACATCGGACCGTTAATGTAATATCCAGGGTTTTTCCTGATGTATCATTTTCAAATTTCAAATTGTAACCCGATGAAACTCATCCATTTCAATAAACGGATCACTTCCTAAACCTCTACGCGTGCTATTAGACTCGATAAATACAATTTATAGATACGTATATTCTACAAAAAATAGATGAAAACATTATAAATTTGTATTGTGTAAAAAAAAAAAGAAATAATGATAATAAAATATAAATACTTGAACTTATAAACCCATAAACTATTTTATCATTTAAAGTCTAGGGGCTAAACCGTAATTTCTGGAGCTCATCTTTAACATAATCCAAGTTTAAACGTAAAATGCTAAACATCTGAAACTTCGAGGGTCTATTGTCGCTTTTCCCCAAACATCCTTTGTCCAGGACCGGTCATGGGTTCGAATCCCCGCAGCCCCGTTTTTTCCCCTTTTCACCCGAAAATCACGATTTTGTCTAGGTTCACTGAACCTCGGGCTCGTCTCTCGCGTGCGACCCGTCCCTAAGGTGGGATGATGACCAATTTTGATCGAGGCCACGCATGGAGTCGGCATTTACTACTAGCGGCTCAACCACCCACCCTCGATCCATTCACGCATTTAGTGCCAAAATTGGCTATATATACCGACTTCGGACCCTCAACAACAGCACCCCAACACTCCATCACTCACCAATTTCACGAAACGAGTACCGGTTTGCCTCGGTTTGAAGCTGCGACCGCCGACGAACCACCACAGTCCCGATCTCCCTCGTTTTCGCAGCAATTCAGGTAAAATCGGTGGTCAATCGAGTCAAAATCCCTCAATAATCAAAAGCCCTCTGTTTAATTTCATTAACAGAGGGCTAATCAATACGCATTTTGCAGATTTGGGTTCTAGGGTTCATTTGGATTTTGGAATCGTTTGAACTTGTTGTTAAAAACAATTTCCTGGTTATAATCTCAGCGATAGCCTAGCGGCCGAATTGGTTAAGTCGTATGCCTGTGAACTGGGCGACCCGGGTTCGAATCCGGGCGACCCAGTTTTGATATTTCATTTTTTTAGCCACTTGTAATCAAGGTTAATTTTTCTAAATTTTTTTATAAAATCTGCTGAAACTTTATACACTTGAAAATGATTTTTATTTTTATTTTAGTTTCAGAAAACATTTTAACTAAATAAAAATCAAATTAAAAACTATAAAAGTTATTACTTAGGAATTGTTTTTAATACAAAAAAATACCTATAAAAAATTTCTTAAGTTTTATGAAACTTAAATACTCGGTAGAAATTTTATTAGATATTATTTTTAAATAGACAAAAGCCATTTTGGTTTAAATTTCAAATAATAATAATCAAACTTTCTATATATAAATACGAATTATACATTTATACTTATTTTAGAAACTTATTGATTTATAATCAAAACCCAATACTTCACTTATTTATTTGAGAAAATAAATGCATTTTAATTACAAATTCGGAGCTCGTAAACTAGGAAAAACTATATAAAAGAATTTAAAATGTTATAAAACGCAACTTGTATATATATATATATATATATATATTTTAAGGAAGCCGTCTTTTCCTTTTTAAAAAATAAATTTATTTAAGAACTTCTAAGAACATCATTACAATTATTATTTAGAACAATTACAAATTGTGAAAAAGTTTTAAAACAAATAAATATTTAAGAGTATTTATTTCTTTAAAACAATTATCTCTCCTTTTAACTATTTACTACTCATACTTAGTAATTGTCTAAGGAAACTAATATTTTCTTTTTTTTTATTTATTTAAACCCTACTATGTAAATGTTTACTAAGTTAAAATACCTATTTACTTTACACTCAATGCTATAAACACGATACACGGGAAACTATTTAGGAATCTATTACCTATCTCATGCAAACAATTATTTATTTTAAAACTTCAACTAAACAAACCTTATAAGAGCATCTAAAATTTGTTACGAATATAAACTTTATATTTCAAATGCACCCACTTCTCATTCCGAAAATCCTAGTAAACCCCAAATTCTTAAAATCCTTGTCCTAAGGATTTCTATGATCAAATCTTAAACTTTAGACTTGTCATTTAGGCTTATTGTGAGGATACCTTTCCTCGAAGCTTTCACTACAATTAATCCTTGTTGAGTACTCTTACATTCCACTCAAGGTGAGTATACTTAGCCCCTTTTGTTTTGTTTTTATTTTATAAACTTGGGGTGGAACATGTTCAAACTTTTAGACTTGTACAATTCAAACTTAACTATGTTTACATGCCTTCTATGTGTTGAATGCTTTGAGACTTGCATGCTTAAATTAAACTTAATTCTAGCATGTTCATTAACTTTGGTCGAGCCTATAGTAACAGTGATAGATCTATTGTATTTGACCAATCCACCTTGATTGATTGACCCTTCGGGGGGAGCTCTTGGTGATTGTTACCGAAACTTATACTTGAAACTTTAAGGGTAACCTTCGGGTTATGCCTAAACTTGGTTGGAGGTTTGACGTGCACAATGTTTAACTTGCTAGATCCTCACATTCATACTTAGATACATTAATCATAGTAAATTGTAAAAACTTTTAAAGACTTTTGTTAAACAATGTCAAAACCTTCGTATCTCACCAACTATTTTTAGTTGACGGTTACTTAACATGTTTCAGGTGCACAAGAGTGAGGCTTATCTATGAAAACGTAGGATGCATGGACTTAGAAAGACCGTCAAGAATTGAACTTTTGTTACTTTTCATGCTTGAACCTTATGTTATTTTTGTCATGTTGAACCCCTTTAAATTATTAATGAAATATCTCAACTTTATTAGTCAACCTTGTGCTTTTGAACAACCGTGTCCGCCCCGACGTATAATCCGCCGTCGGTTTGGGTGTGACAGATTGGTATCAGAGCCTTGGTTATAGGGAGTTAGGTTATTAGACACATGACCTAGACTATAACTTAGGATTCCCCATGACATGAGTCATCTCATGTACTTATTAGGAATCACTCGTCTATTCTACTCTCTAAACCCTATACATACTTATACTTGGAAAACTTACCACTACATCAAGTCTATATACTTAGGTTTCCAAACTAACTCCCGTCAAAAGTATTTGGGTTCTAAATAATGTATGAGAACTTGTGCGGACCGGAAGGGTGGATGCCTGTATTCTAGGAAATTCTGTCAAGGAAAGCATTTCGTACAAATCCAGATCATCCGTTGGACCCGTATGCTTCCTGGGAATTTTTGGGTGAGTGTCCACTTATAGGAATGCGCGACTTCTCTAACGTTTGAGAATTTAAACTACCTTTGATATGTCAAGGTACCTGTTTAGTAACATGGACTAAGTAGGCACCATCTAAAACCCTTATACTTCATAGCCTCATCCTATGATCCTTACCCTATTATTCTTATGTCTAAACTTTTTCATTTTATAGTATGCCTCCCCGTCGTAGCCGAAGCAGAGTCATGGCAACCCTCATCGCTCAACAAATGGCTAAGATTCTACCTACTCTAGTTACTCAACTAAACCAAGCAGCAACCAGCAACAGTGCCAACTCTGGATCTCTCCAATCAGGTTCAAACCCTCCTTGCACTTTCAAGCATTTCAACTCCTGTAATCCCGCCAAATTCTTTGGGACTGAAGGAGCCACTAGCCTCCTCCAATGGTTTGAAAGCATGGAGAGCACGTTTCTAAACAGTGACTGCCCGGATAACCTCAGAGTTCGTCATGCATCAAGTGTCCTATAAAAGAGGGCATTAACCTGGTGGAACGGAGAAAAACGAAATAGAGGTGCTGACGCTGCTATGTCACTGACCTGGGAAGAATTCAAGGAGCTAATGATCGAAGAATTTTGCCCGAGAAATGAAATGAAGAAACTCGAGGCTGAATTCTGGGATCTTGCCCAGGACAGTGGATAGAATCTGGTGTATACGACCCGTTTCCATGAACTGAGCCTGCTAGTGCCCCATATGGTTACCCCTCTGTCTCGGGGTACCGAAAAGTATATCAGTGGGATACCGATGAAGATTCAGGACACGGTGTGGGGTCGGAACCCTACCACTCTCGAAGACGCTATCCGTCTCTCTGCTACCTTGATGGATAATCACGTGAAGGCTGGAACCCTATCCAAGAAAGGCTCCAAGAAGCCCATTGATACCTCTACTCCCGAGCCTCTCAAAACGGTTAAGACTGAACCCTCGTTCAACAAAAAATGAAAGGTCAGGAACTATGCAGTGGTCACACCGGCAGCTCCTTTGGCACAAGTTGCCTCGATTAAGAAGCCCTATGGGGGAGCACATCCCCAATGTAACACCTGTAAGTTTCATCATCCAACCACCTTGCCATGCCGATTGTGCACCCTTTGTGGTCGTTATGAACATTTGTCCACTACCTGCTTCGCCAACAAACCTCCAATGGCTCAGGGAAATCGTCCCAACGTCCCGGCACTACCAGCTTTGGCAAATGGTCGAGCATGTTTTGGATGTGGTGATCCAACCCACTTCCGTAACCAGTGCCCAAGGCTCGCAAATCCAATCCCAAACCCGGGAGCACGGGGACGTGCCTTTAACATCAACGCTAATGAAGCTCAGGCCAACGCAGAAGTAGTCAACGGTACGTTTCTAGTAAATCAACAATATGCTTCCATTTTATTTGATACCGGTGCCGATAGAAGTTTCGTTTATTTGGAATTTGAGTTATTGCTTGCCAAAGACCGTTCTAAATTAGAAAAAATCCATTACGGTTGAAGTAGCTGATGGAAATCCTATAACTATTGACTCGGTTATCCGTGACTGCGTTCTTAACCTTAACGATCACGACTTTCCAATTAATCTCATCCCAATGCGTCTTGGAAGCTTCGACGTAATAATAGGCATGGATTGGTTAGCCGAACATCATTCAGAAATCATATGCTTTGAAAAATGCATCTGTATTCCCTTACCATCCGGAAGCACGTTGCAAATCTATGGTGAAAAACCATCAAGCGGTCTAAAACTCATGTCTTGTACCACAACCCGTAAATATCTACGGAAGAATTACGTGGCATTTCTAGCTAACGTCGTGGAAAAGAAAGGGAATGGAAAGAACATCCAAGACATCCCTGTCATCCGTGAGTTTCCCGAAGTGTTTCCCGAAGACTTACCAGGCCTTCCTCCCATACGAAAAGTTGAATTCAGGATCGACCTCATCCCAGGAGAAAATCCTGTAGCAAAATCACCATATCGCCTTGCACCTTCGGAAATGCAAGAGTTAGCAAGCCAACTTCAAGAGCTTTTCGAAAAAGGGTTCATTCGTCCTAGCGTCTCCCCTTGGGGAGCACCTGTCCTGTTCGTCAAGAAGAAGGATGGATCATTTCGTATGTGCATCGATTATCGTGAGCTTAATAAGCTTACCGTCAAAAATCGTTACCCATTACCCAGAATTGACGACCTTTTTGATCAACTCCAAGGTTCTGCATGCTTTTCCAAAATCGACCTCCGTTCTGGCTACCATCAACTTCGTGTCCTTGAGGAGGATATTCCAAAAACAGCCTTTCGTACAAGATATGGCTACTATGAGTTCATGGTTATGCCTTTCGGCTTAACTAATGCACACGCGGTATTCATGGACTTAATGAACCGTGTGTGTAGGCCGTACCTGGACAAATTCGTAATTGTTTTCATCGACGACATCTTGATCTACTCAAAAACTAAAAAGGATCACGAGGAACACCTACGGTTGGTATTAGACCTCTTAAAGAAGGAGACATTGTTCGCCAAATTTTCCAAGTGTGAGTTTTGGCTAAATGAAGTCCAATTCTTGGGTCATATAGTCAATGAGAAAGGAATTCATGTAGATCCTACAAAGATAGAAGCAGTGAAAAACTAGAAAGCTCCAAGGACCCCTACTGAAGTCCGTTCATTCCATGGCCTAGCTGGCTACTACCGACGTTTCATTTCTAACTTCTCGAAAGTTGCGGTGCCCCTCACAGCCTTAACCCATAAAGGAAAGCCTTACGAGTGGGGACCAAAACAAGAAGAAGCCTTTCAAACTCTCAAGCAAAAGATTTGTGACGCTCCAATCTTGACCCTTCCAGAGGGCAATGATGATTTCGTGGTTTATTGTGATGCATCCAACCAAGGTCTCAGTTGTGTCCTTATGCAACGAGGCAAGGTTATTGCTTACGCGTCAAGGCAACTCAAAATTCATGAAAAGAATTACACGACACACGACCTCGAGTTAGGTGCAGTTGTCTTCGCTCTAAAGATCTAGCGACATTACCTCTATGGTACAAAGTGTGTGGTTTTCACATACCACAAGAGCCTTCATCACATTTTTAATCAGAAGGAACTCAACATGAGGCAACGTCGTTGGGTAGAACTACTTAATGACTATGACTGCGACATTTGTTACCATCCTGGAAAGGTGAATGTTGTAGCCGATGCCTTGAGTCGGAAGGAACACACCATGTTGCATTGTGTGAGAGTTCAAAACGATATCCAAATCCGCATCCTCGAAGCACAACACCTTTCGGTCACCGAAGGGAAGATGTACGAAGAAATGGCGTGCGGAGCTGAACTCCAATTAGAGACTAAGCCCAACGGCTTACTCTATTTTTTGGACCGTATCTGGATTCCTGATCGTGATGACCTTCGTACTATCATTATGAACGAAGCTCATAAAACCCGCTATTCGGTCCATCCTGGTGCAGACAAAATGCACAAGGATCTTCGTCACCAATATTGGTGGCCCGGTATGAAGAAAGACATTGCGTTATACGTAGCAAAGTGTCTCACTTGCTCCAAGGTTAAAGCCGAGCACCAACGTCCGTCTGGCCTTCTAGAACAACCCGAGATTCTCGTATGGAAGTGGGAGTGTATAGCGATGGATTTCATTACCAAACTACCTCGTACCACTCACGGTCATGACAGCATCTGGGTAATCGTTGACCGACTAACTAAATCCGCACACTTCTTGCCTATCCGTGAGGATTATGGAGTCGAGAAGTTAGCTCGGATTTACATTAATGAAATAGTTAGTCGTCACGGTGTGCCTCTCAAGATTATCTCTGATCGTGACGGTCATTTCACTTCCTGTTTTTGGCAATCCTTACAACCCGCTCTTGGTACACAATTAAATCTCAGCACAGCATACCATCCTCAAACCGATGGTCAATCCGAAAGAACCATACAGACTTTGGAGGACATTCTTTGGGCATGCGTCATTGACTTCGGTGGTAACTGGAATTCGCATCTACCGTTGATTGAATTCTCTTACAATAATAGTTACCACACAAACATCAACATGGCACCTTTTGAAGCCCTTTATGGTCGTAAGTGTCGTTCCCCTGTTTGTTGGAACGAGATTGGCGAATCACAAATCACCGGACCTGAACTAATCCAAGAGACATCAGACAAGGTCCTTCGTATTCGTGATAATCTTCTAGCAGCCAGAAGTCGACAAAAGAGTTATGCCGACAAGCGTCGAAAGCCTCTAGAGTTTTAAGTCGGTGATCTCGTACTCCTCAAGGTATCACCTTGGAAAGGAGTAGTTCGTTTCGGAAAGAAAGGAAAACTAGCCCCTCGTTTTGTGGGTCCTTTTAAAATCCTCGAAAGGATAGGAAAGGTGGCCTACAAACTTGAACTACCTGAAAGCCTTAGCAATGTTCATCCGACTTTCCACAATGTCTTGCGGATGAGAACCTTCACATACCCCTCGAAGAAGTGCGCATTGATGACACTATGCGTTTTGTAGAGAAACCCGTGGAAATCATGGATCGTGAAGTCAAGCAGCTCAAGCGTAGTCGTATTCCTATAGTTAAAGTGCGTTGGGAGTCTAAACGTGGCCCAGAGTTTACTTGGGAACGTGAATACCATATGAAAGTCAAGCACCCGCACCTTTTCTCTAGACCTGCTCTTAAATTTCGGGACGAAATTTCCTAAAGTAGAGGAGACTGTAATATCCAGGGTTTTTCCCGATGTATCATTTTCAAATTTCAAATTGTAACCCGATGAAACTCATCCATTTCAATAAACGGATCACTTCCTAAACCTCTACGCGTGCTATTAGACTCGATAAATACAATTTATAGATACGTATATTCTACAAAAAATAGATGAAAACATTATAAATTTGTATTGTGTAAAAAAAAAAAAAGAAATGATGATAATAAAATATAAATACTTGAACTTATAAACCCATAAACTATTTTATCATTTAAAGTCTAGGGGCTAAACCGTAATTTCTGGAACTCATCTTTAACTTAAACCAAGTTTAAACGTAAAATGCTAAACATCTGAAACTTCGAGGGTCTGTTGTGGCTTTTCCCCAAACATCCTTTGTCCAGAACCGGTCATGGGTTCGAATCCCCGCAGCCCTGTTTTTCCCCTTTTCACGTGAAAATCGTGATTTTGTCCAGGTTCACTGAACCTCGGGCTCGTCTCTCGCGTGCGACCCGTCCCCAAGGTGGGATGATGACCAATTTTGATTGAGGCCACGCATGGAGTCGGCATTTACTACGAGCGGCTCAACCACCCACCCTCGATCCATTCACGCATTTAGTGCCAAAATTGGCTATATATACCGACTTCGGACCCTCAACAACAGCACCCCAACACTCCATCACTCACCAATTTCACGAAACGAGTACCGGTTTGCCTCGGTTTGAAGCTGCGACCGCCGACGAACCACCACAGTCCCGATCTCCCTCGTTTTCGCATCAAATCAGGTAAAATCGGTGGTCAATCGACTCGAAATCCCTCAATAATCAAAAGCCCTCTGTTTAATTTCATTAACAGAGGGCTAATCAATACGCATTTTGCAGATTTGGGTTCTAGGGTTCATTTGGATTTTGGAATCGTTTGAACTTGTTGTTAAAAACAATTTCCTGGTTATAATCTCAGCGATAGCCTAGCGGCCGAGTTGGTTAAGTCGTATGCCTGTGAACTGGGCGACCCGGGTTCGAATCCGGGCGACCCAGTTTTGATATTTCATTTTTTTAGCCACTTGTAATCAAGGTTAATTTTTCAAAATTTTTTTATAAAATCTGCTGAAACTTTATACACTTGAAAATGATTTTTATTTTTATTTTAGTTTCAAAAAACATTTTAACTAAATAAAAATCAAATTAAAAACTATAAAAGTTATTACTTAGGAATTGTTTTTAATACAAAAAAATACCTATAAAAAATTTCTTAAGTTTTATGAAACTTAAATACTCGACAGAAATTTTATTAGATATTATTTTTAAATAGACAAAAGCCATTTTGGTTTAAATTTCAAATAATAATAATCAAACTTTCTATATATAAATAAGAATTATACATTTATACTTATTTTAGAAACTTATTGATTTATAATCAAAACCCAATACTTCACTTATTTATTTGAGAAAATAAATGCATTTTAATTACAAATTCGGAGCTCGTAAACTAGGAAAAACTATATAAAAGAATTTAAAATGTTATAAAACGCAACTTGTATATATATATATATATATATTTTAAGGAAGCCGTCTTTTCCTTTTTAAAAAATAAATTTAGTTAAGAACTTCTAAGAACATCATTACAATTATTATTTAGAACAATTAAAAATTGTGATAAAGTTTTAAAACAAATAAATATTTAAGAGTATTTATTTCTTTAAAACAATTATCTCCCCTTTTAACTATTTACTACTCATACTTAGTAATTGTCTAAGGAAACTAATATATTTTTTTTTTTTTATTTAAACCCTACTATGTAAATGTTTACTAAGTTAAAATATCTGTTTACTTTACACTCAATGCTATAAACACGATACACGGGAAACTATTTAGGAATCTATTACCTATCTCATGCAAACAATTATTTATTTTAAAACTTCAACTAAACAAACCTTATAAGAGCATCTAAAATTTGTTACGAATATAAACTTTATATTTCAAATGCACCCACTTCCCATTCCGGAAATCCTAGTAAACCCCAAATTCTTAAAATCCTTGTCCTAAGGATTTCTATGATCAAATCTTAAACTTTAGACTTGTCATTTAGGCTTATTGTGAGGATACCTTTCCTCGAAGCTTTCACTACAATTAATCCTTGTTGAGTACTCTTACATTCCACTCAAGGTGAGTATACTTAGCCCCTTTTGTTTTGTTTTTATTTTATAAACTTGGGGTGGAACATGTTCAAACTTTTAGACTTGTACAATTCAAACTTAACTATGTTTACATGCCTTCTATGTGTTGAATGCTTTGAGACTTGCATGCTTAAATTAAACTTAATTCTAGCATGTTCATTAACTTTGGCCGAGCCTATAGTAACAGTGATAGATCTATTGTATTTGACCAATCCACCTTGATTGATTGACCCTTCGGGGGGAGCCCTTGGTGATTGTTACCGAAACTTATACTTGAAACTTTAAGGGTAACCTTCGGGTTATGCCTAAACTTGGTTGGAGGTTTGACGTGCACAATGTTTAACTTGCTTGATCCTCACATTTATACTTAGATACATTAATCATAGTGAATTGTAAAAACTTTTAAAGACTTTTGTTAAACAGTGTCAAAACCTTCGTATCTCACCAACTATTTTTAGTTGACGGTTACTTAACATGTTTCAGGTGCACAAGAGTGAGGCTTATCTATGAAAACGTAGGGTGCATGGACTTAGAAAGACCATCAAGAATTGAACTTTTGTTACTTTTCATGCTTGAACCTTATGTTATTTTTGTCATGTTGAACCCCTTTAAATTATTAATGAAATATCTCAACTTTATTAGTCAACCTTGTGCTTTTGAACAATCGTGTCTGCCCCGACGTATAATCCGCCATCGGTTGGGGTGTGACAGTTAATATGAACATAGCGAGGTAATTTGAGTAGTACTACTGGTTTAACAAACCTCACCCGCGTTAGTTGTGCTAACTCGACTGGAGGTCGAACGGGTGCAACATTGACCTAAACATGCACCATGGTTGATAGGCCTGGTAGGAGGCAAAAACATAAACAGTCAGCTGTCGGCTGCGATCGCATTAGTTAACAAGCTTATGGGTTAGCTACCTATCGATTTATATATTGAATGCATATTAACCTATTGAACTTTGTTGCAAACTGAAACCTGTGAACTCACCAACCTTGTGTTGACACTTTTTCTTACATGTTTTCTCAGGACGCTAAGCTAAGGCACAGGTGAACGTTAGGGCATGCATGGTGTCAACATGATATATTCAATAATTTTCAATCTATTGAACATTTATTATGATTCCGTTATTGTTAGACTTGGGCGCGTTGTTGTGCGCATTTACTCTCTTGTTTAAACGCTTCCGCATTTACTCTGAACTTTTATAATATTTGATTTGAGTCCCATGTAGTGTCGTTTGATATAACTAATGACTGAGATCCTGGTTAGTCACACACTAAACGGTAAAACTCCGTCAGTTAAAATTGGAGGTGTGACAATGTTGATTTAATTTTTTTTTTGGAAATGAACCTAAAGAGAAGAATTGCTGAACAATCATTTGGATTCTAAAGGTGAAATGGATTACTCAGAAATAATTTGATGTCAGTTTAATGGTCTAAGTTTGCTCAGAATATGGTTTAATAGGCCTAAGAGTTTGTCATATTACCCTTGCTATCTATTACGATAGGTTTTAGGTCATAGCACACGATAGAGTTTACTATGCCTTTCCATGCGCTGATTTTCATTCTTACGTGTGCACCCGTAAGCATTCGAATCGTCGCATAGTCCGCATAGATCCTTCCATTTGTGTGTGGATCAAGCGAGCGCGCATAGATTGATTAGTGCATGACTATTGTTTTCGTGTAAGAGTAGTTATCAATTAATGGAGTCCCTGGAGGGAAACGTTAATCAGTAACTAAAGGGTAATGATGTGGCATAACTTATAATTTCAAAGCTTCCTCGTGTTTGAACAAGAATACGTCAAACCCCGAGTAGTTTAAAATCTTTCATCTCCCTCGTGTTTGAACAAGAGTACGTCAAACCCCGAGTAGTTTTAGTCTTTCACCTTCCTCGTGTTTG
The DNA here is from genome assembly GCA_023525975.1 of Smallanthus sonchifolius. Taxonomy (NCBI): domain Eukaryota; kingdom Viridiplantae; phylum Streptophyta; class Magnoliopsida; order Asterales; family Asteraceae; genus Smallanthus; species Smallanthus sonchifolius. The sequence goes on along the minus strand of CM042034.1, from coordinate 35,540,671 downwards.
AACAAGATTACGTCAACGGAGTAGTTTTAAAGTCTCACATCTCTCCCGTTGTTTGAGCAAGTATACGTCAAACTCCGAGTAGTTTAAAATTTTCAACTTTAGAGGATAAAGTGTGTGATTACGCCTTGAGTACATAAGGTGATCACTCAAATACTCTGGTGCTCATGAGAGTGTGGGAAAGTTTCCGTAATGGAATCAATTGTTATATGTCCCTTATTCCTACATAGGGGATTCTGGTTGTTCAAGGAGACCAGATGGATGTCGATGTTTGGTTTTGATTCGAAGGCAAGTGAGGTACTTTGTTATTGAGAGCAATGTCCTTCTTCATACTAGTTTCTAGTGTTAGAAATGAAGTTACTTGTGCGTTTAGGATGAAACGAGTTTCAAGTCTTATAAGTTTTATTCAAGATGAAAGTACCACGATTGTCGTAATCAGAAATTTAGGTATGATTTAGTAAGGCAGCCTGTTAGATTGAAGTCATGATATTTCATTGTACATACTTACTTTTGGTAATCGAAAGGTGTTGAGCTTTATGGATGCAGGTTTGAATGTCGTATTATCTTTTGTATCACGTAACAAGGCGGGTCCTTCTAGACTTTAAAGTTTTGATTTTTATAGTAAAGTGTATTTTGTGCATACGTAAGTGTATTGTTTTTCACCAGTAAAGTGTGCTTGGGTTTTGACTCTCGTTGTGGTTTATGGCGAATCTTTTATGTAGCAGGATTCATTTCAATAACGAGGAAAGTCTTCTAGTGTAAGATGACAGGGGGGGTTCTAATAGTATTTGTAGAAGTATGTTTTACGAATGACTAGGCTTGTTTCGTGAGGGAACTTTGTAAATTCACTTTTTTTTATGTATGAATAGGGCGTTCGGAAGAATAATAGGTTAGACAAAGGATGAGTAGTTAAAAAAAGGAGTTCTCAAGAGTCCAATACGATTGATAAGTAGTTAGTTTAGCCGAGGCTCGGAAATGGTAGGTTTTTAAGGGGTAAGGGTGATAGTGATTCGAGATAATGGTTCGTAAGTCGTGTTGTTCTAAAAGAACTCTTTCAAGACAGAACGCTTGTTCAAGGTTTATTCTTCAATTATGTGCACCACTTAGGGTTTGATAACTTAATATCTTATGGTTTGGCAACCCAGACATTATGATGGATTGCTTTTGATAAATGTGTTAGATAAAAGAGTTAAGTTGTAATGGAAAAAGGAAAGATTTTTTATGATTCATGTCAAGTCAAGAAGTGATACAATTAAATTCCAAAATAAACTTTCATTAATGGCTTCAAAATTGGGACTTCTAGTCCCTACATAAGACATTTGTTCTTAAACAGAAAATTAAAAACAAGAAAAGTAGAGGCTTCATTTACGCCTTAGATAACTCTCCACTAGGAAGCAGATGAGTACTACAACAAGAACCGCTAGGGTCACCCGAATGGCGAACCTAGCCTCATCCCTAGTGGTTTCGGTACGACACTCAAGGATTTCCCTGTCTTCCTCCAAGGTCGTGATCTTCTCATCCTAGATCCATATTTGATTTGCCAAGTCGTCGATCCTTTGATTTAGCAGGTCATGTCGTATTCTATGCTCCATCTCCCGCCTCACAAATTCTGCGGTTCCCACAAACTGGGGAATATTAGGTACCGGGATTCCCATCGCCACAGCAGGTGTCCCGACATGCCTAGCCCTTGGGGTAAGGTCAGGTGCTAAATACGGGTCCCTTGGTGGGGATGAGAACCGGCGGTGAAGATGGGGTGCTTGGAAATGATTCCTTGGAGGGGATGGTCTAGATGCTCCATATCCCGGGCCAGGGTTTCTGGTCAAATTAGTGCTTAGGTCATATATTGCCCTAGCAGTAGGATAGGAGGTTTACTGATACATCGGTGACTCGCTGCTCTCTTCACGGCCGGACTCTCCTCCAGGGCGGTACACGGGGGAGGGATGCGATTGTGAGTCCATTGCCTAGTAAGAGAAAGAATAGGAAGAAGTTTGTAAGTAAGTTTATTAAATATTTTCAAAGTTTATTATTCATAATACTGAGTCATCACAGTAATAGTTTAAGAATGGTTCTTGACTTGAAATTGATGTGCTCAGAAAAGGAGATTCCCGGAAAAAGGGGGTGGGTCACAATGACTCACTTAAGTACCCTATTTCCCTAGCCAGAACTCTTCATGAGCCTACGACTTCTTCCAGTCATTACTTACTATTGTTTGGCTTATTGTATCATGATAGGGTTCATTCTGGGCTTTGAGTCCTCAAATGTGGGGTTTATTCATTCTAGCGGGCTTCTTTCTCTTGGGGGAAAGCAAGTAGGTTCTTAATTTCTTTGTTAATGTTCTTTAGGCCAAAAAGATGTTAAGTTTTGTTTACAAGGGACAGTGATGTGTGTACGCTTTTAAGATGTATGAAGAATTTAGGGATGTATAAAAGTGTAGTAAAAACTTAAGATAGTTATCCAATGAAGTTTAGGTAGGTAATATGAAGATAGGGCTAAGCACAAGAGTTCTTTAAGCATCATGGAATTATGAGTTTTGTAGAGTAATGTATATATATATATAGTTTTAAGTATCATAAGGGTTTGAAGTCTAGTCTTAGTTATGACGAGCAGGCATGTTGTTAGGTGACGAATCATGAAGAGAAGGAACATAAGGTTCATAGAGTAAGAATTGCGGATGTGGATTTGAAGTCGTGAGGTATAAGCATTTAGATGGTACCCATTTAATGAACATTACTAAGAAGCACTTTGACACATCAAGAGTAATTCAAGTTCCCTAACATTTTGAAAAGTTATGCATTCCTATAAGTGAACACTCATCCCAAGAAATCCCAGGAAAGCATACGGGTCCATTGGTTGATTTGGATTTGTACGAAATGCTTTCCTTGACAGATTTTCGCAGAATACAGGCATTCACTCTTCCGGTCCGCACACGTTCTCTACGTTGTTTAGATCTTGAATATTCTTGACGAGAGTTAGTTTGTTTGAATAGACTTGAAGTCTAAGATTATGATCTCGACGTAGTAGATTCTTGAACACGTAAGTAGATAAGAGTTCAAGTATGAGTATTCATGTATAATGTTTAAGGTTTAAGAATAAACTAGAGAGGAGTGTTCCTAGTATAGGACATGAGATAACTCATGTTTGGGTCTCTTAAGTTATAGTCTAGGCCATGTGTCTAATAACCTAATTCCTTATAACCAAGGCTCTGATACCAATCTGTCACACCCCAACCGACGGCGGATTATACGTCGGGGTGGACACGGTTGTTCATAAGCACAAGGTTGACTATTAAAGTTTAAATATTTCATTCATGAGTTTCAAAGGTTAAATACAAGGAGTAAGACAACATATAACAAGAATACAATATTCATTTGATAAATAATCTAGGTCCAAAGCATCCTATGTGATCATAACAAGTCTCATGCTAGCGTACCTGAAACATGTAAGTAAACTGTCAACTAAAAATAGTTGGTGAGATACAAAGTTTAACAAAGTCCTTGAAAAAAGTTTACAATTCACTATGTCATGCATTCTATAGTATAAGTGTGAGAACAAACATGTTAAACATTGTGCATATCAATCCTCCAACCAAGTTTAGGCATAACCCGAAGGTTACCCTTAAAAGTTTAAAGTTTAAATTCAGTAACAATCACCATGGGCTCCCCCCGAAGGGTCAATCAAACTAGGTGGATTGGTCAAATACATTAGATCTATCATTGTTACCATAGGCTTGATCAAAGTTAATGGATATGCTAGTATTAAGTCTAATTTAAGCATGCAAGTCTCAAGCATAACACAAGAATAAGCATATAGGCATAGTTTGTACAAGAATTGTATAAGTTTTGATACATGTTTCACCCCAAGTTTATAAAGAATTTAAAACGAAAAAGGGCTAAGTATACTTACTTGGATGATGAAGAGTGTCCAACAAAGATTAAGAGTAGCAAAGTTTTGAGGGAGAATATCCTCACAACAACCTAATAATACAAGCCTAGAGTTTCAAGTTTTGATTCTATAAGTCTAAGATAAGTACCTAGGATTCTAAGATTGACTAGGGTTCCAAATGGGAGACGGGAATGATTGGGTTTGTAAAGTTTAGATTGAAGTTTCAAATACAAGACTTGGATATCAAGTTTAATAAGTTTATAGTTTAGAATAATTATTACCAACAATAATTATTTAGAAAGCTTTATAATTATCTATTACACAAGTTAGATAATGATAATAAAAATAGTTTTCTAAGTATTTAGAAGTAGAGTGGTAATAATAGTTAAGTGAAAAACTAAATAATTGTTAAAGTTTAACACTAATTATTCAAAGGATACATAGTTACTAAAAGTTTATATTACTTGGTTGAAGGATGAATAATAACTATTTTAAGAATAAAATAATTATTAAATAACAAGTATTTAATAAATAATGATTAAGAATTTAATAATAACTATTTAAATAATAGATAATTATTAAGAATTAAACAATTATTTACAAAAATGACTAATTCATTTATTCAATATAAACCATTTTAAATCTATTAAAGTGGTTAAGCATTAAGCATTTATTAAATTAAAATTAAATAATGTTTTACAACGTGTTTATAAGTTTAACTAAACTATTTAAAATCACAAGTTTAAACATATATGTTTAAATAGAAATTTCTTTTAAAGTTTATTTTTTTATTATAAACTTATAATTGTTTTAAAAGTTTAAATAAAACTATAAGTTTATAAAGGTTTCAAATAGTGCTTCCTTTAAGTTTATAAAGTTTACAAGTTTCCAATGTTTTAAAGTTTCTATTTCTATTTTATAGAGTTTGAAAATTTATAAACATTTAGAAAAAAAAAAGTATAATTACTTTTCTTGTTTTAAATATATATATATATATATATATAATTTAAGTTTCTGTTTTCTTTTTGAAGATTTATAAGTTTATAAAAGTATATAAACAAATATGTCTTAAATTAAATAGGTATAAATTTTATAAACATGTAAAAACTTATAAGTTTATGTTTTCTAATTAATATGAAAGTTTTATAAACTTTTCTGATTTTAAAAATATTTATATAAATTTTCTGTTTTTAATAAAAATTAAATGATTTATTTAAAGTTTTAAAACAAATAAATCTGTTTATTTTTGAAAATATAATAAATTAAATTCTAATTAGTTTCTGATTAAAGTGTAAGTTTTTTATAAAGTTTATAAGTATTTTTAAGTGTTTGAAACTATTTTTAAAGAATTTATTATTGTAAGTTTTAACTAAATTTTAGTTAATTAAAATATCTCAGAATCGGAAAAGTATAAATAAAAATTGATTCTAGGTTTATAAATATTTAACAGATTTTATAAAAGTATTTACATGGTTTAAAATTGTTTAAAAGGGCTAAAAAAGTAAAAGAGACAAAACTCTGGTTGGCCGGATCGAACCCGGGTCACCCGAGTCACACACACTCACGCCTAACCACCCGACTACGGGCCTCGTTAGGTTAAAACATAGAAAAAGAATTTGATAAACATCTCATGAAATCGTCCCTAAATCCGTATGAACCCTAGAACTTCAAATCCAAATTACGAATCGACAATCCCTCTGTCATTGTAAATTGACAGAGGGCTTTTGATATACGAAGGAAAATGAAGATTTTGGTCATAAAGCTTATCTGAATTGATATCGAAATGAGTAAGACCCAGTTCGAGTTTGAAGTCGGCTGTCCAAGCGTTTGATTGGCAAATGCAGGTACGAATCGAAGGGAATGAGAGTTTAGTGAGTTAAGGTGTGATGTCGCTTGTATATTCCCGTCGGTATTTAAACCCAATTTTATCATTAAATGTCAGATTAGTTGAGAAGATTACGGATAGAGAAACGAGTTAAATTTGAACTCACGCCGATGTTAATCTCGAAATTGGGCATTGAAACACATTGGGTTATGGTCGCACGCTGGATGTGGAGCTCGAGAAGCATTCAATTCGGTCGATTACGCGTTTTTGAATAATTCGGACTCAAAACCGGGATCAGTGGGGGTCGAACTCGTGACCGGTTTCAGATCTGGAAGTTTGGTCAAATTACACTTAGGTCTCTGTAGTTTCAATTGTTTGCTATTTTATGTATAAAATTAGGTTTTTTTTTAAAGTAAGTTTCAAGAATTAGCAGTTTTTGTCCGTGGACTTTTATAAGAATAAATACGTTTTATTTTTATAAACCCTAGATAAGTTTTATAACTTTTATTATTTTATAATTCTATAAAATAATTTTATAAGGTTTATTAGTTTACATGTTTAAGTATTGAAAATGAGTTTATTAATTACTACAATTATAAACCTATAACGTTTTAGGAATTTAACACCTTTTCCATAAGATACATGTATAGTTAAATAGGTCTCATAGATTTATATATATATATATATATATATATATATATATATATATAAATATATATATATATATATATATGTATGTATATATATTTCAAGTATACTTATCTTTCTTGAATAATTGAACAACTAGCCGTTGATTAAGAAAATAGTTTTTAATAGAATTTCAAGTTTCGGGTTAATGCTACGTGCAAGGGATAGGTCGGGAAAGTACTGGATATTACAGTGGTCCGCCATGGGTACACGTGTCACAATAAGTGACCAATAGTCACTATACACGTGGCATCACCGGATTGTTTGCTTAGTGACCAAGTAGCGGACCGTTATATATATGGTGGTGGTCCGCCACCTAACTTAATCTTATAGCGGACCGTTAGGCTTGACCTTAAATTCCCATTTTTTTATTTTGAACCCTGAACTTAAGTAATATTACACTTATAGTCCTTAGGCTTCACCACATCCAAATCAAGTAATTGGTTTCTTCCTGAAACAATCTTCTGCTTTATGTCGAAATATTTTGCAAAAAGGTCCAGATCTACATTGTCCTAAGTGCCTTCTCCTGCACTTTGAACATTCAGGAATAGAAAAATTGTTATTCCGAGGGGTAAAATTGGAATTTTTGGATCCACTTGGGCCTGCCCAGTTATCTCCTTCTTTTTCTTTCCTTCTTCCTGATTTCTTATCAGGCTGGTAGTTAATGATGCCCCCAGGTCCATGGCATCATCAAGATTTTCATAATTTGCGACTTTTACCATGTCGCGAATTTCACTAATCAAACCCCAAATATAACATTTGATTCAGGAGTAGCTAGATGAGGAACTATTCTAGCATATTCCAAGAGTTTAGTGGCGTACTCTTGTTCCGATCATCCTTAAACTTAAAATTTTTCCTTCAATCTGTTCCCGTTCATTTTGGGCTACATCTCTGCCCTTAGCAGCAATAATATTGTTCCACCACTCCAAAGCTTGATCTTTGAATAAATTGGAGGCATACAGAACTTTGTCCTCCTCAGCACATTTGCCGATAGCCAAAACTGACTCAGTCTTCTCAATCCATCTCAGTGTGGCAATTCCACCTTTCTTTCCAGAGAAATTGTATGGCATACAATCCTGGAACATCTTGTACGTACAACCTACTACTTTTCTCTTCTTTTCTACGTGACCATAATTATTACCCATACTCTCGTCTTCAGAGGAGTTATGGTAATATTTTTCTTTTTCAGTTTTCTTAGACTTGTGAGAAACAGAACCCTTTGGTTCTAGAGTAATAGGTTTTGACTGGGTTACTGTTCGAGTTTGACGTGAATGAATAGATTGAGGAACTGAAGGTTGAACAGATATTCGGTCAGCTTGTCTCTTTTCAAGTTCTGTAAAAATCATTGGAAGAGAATCCTTGATCCCTTCCGTTATCATCTTTTGGAGTTCCTTTTCATTATTTTCAGCAGCATTATACGTCACTGCTTGCTTTTTCTTACCCCTTGTGTTTTGAGAAGGTCCACTTTGTTTCGACAGTCTATCAGAAGACAATACTTGAATTAAAACAGAACTTTTTATTAATGAGATATTTACAAGAAGAAAATACACATGTAAATATTGTCATAAATTTCTAAAATTCTTCTCTTCAAGAGCTTGAACTAGAAGGGCATTCCGTGCTTCTACTTCAACCTTTTCTCTTTCTAGTTCAGCTATTCGGTTTAGTAGCATTTGCTCCCTCTCACTTCCTGACGCATTCTCATTTATATGCGGAGCAGGAATAGGAATGGTCTCATAATAGGGAACGTAAGGTATATTGGAATCAGCGCGTTCTTCTTCTTCTGGATCATAATTATTTTCAATAGGAATATTGGCATATCTCTCATGAAAATTTTGTGGATAAACAGGAGTGATATTATAGGTTCCAGCAGTCGGAGCAGAATGAAAACTTATAGAGGTTTCCTATGTCTCCGAGGCTTCTGAAAGTAGAGCTTTCAGTTTCCTCATTAATTTCTATAGTTGTTTCATTCATTTTACGGTCAAAGTAACTAGCATGAGTGAATTTTCGAAGAAAACTAGGACCCTTGCCCTTTCCAACCATTCTGAAAATTAAAAACAAAAGATACTTTATTATCATAAAACATATTACAATAGAAGTAAAATACAACAAAACTTTAATATTTCATCAGCTCCTTCCCCAAGGTCTTCAAATCCTTTCCATACTCATATACCTGTTTCCCATAAAACTGGGTTCTTTTCTTATCCAAGATTTTATTCTTGGTTATCTCCTCCGTTTGGCGTAACGAACGATCTAAACATTCGAGATGGGAAGAAGGCATACTATACTTATAACCATATTTAGGAGGAGGATCACGAATACCCATCAGCATATCATTATAAGCATTATGGCATTCGGGTGGTGATTGAAAGTAAGCTTGGTAAGGATCATATGTTGGTTCGGGGAACACATATGGATCATACGTAACTGGGGATCCAGAGTTATAGGACTGATGATCAGAACTGTTTGAAATGGGGTTATTGAAAGGATAATCAGTAGGGTTTTCAGAAGTAGATTGATATTAAGGATCTTCAGAAGGATCTTCTTCAGATAATTGAATATGACTGGATTGTGCCTCATTTCCTTACACAGATTAAGAAGCAGTATTCCAGTTGCTAAAGTCTGATCCAGCATCCATCCACTGGCTGGCAGAGTTTTGAGATTGAGGGTGGTATTAAGGAGAATTAGAAAACGGGTCGTCATTATAGTAGGGCAAACATAGAGGATTCAGTTGTGAACCCAACGGATGATATTCCGGAGATTCTTGCTTAATAGGACGATTAGGATCGTAATACGGAATGGTATTTCCCCTAGACATCTGCAATCTTATCATATTAGTACTTGTTTTACTTGTAAGACATAGATAATATAATCAGTATCTTAATCTTAGCTAAAGCTCTACAAGGATGGTTATCTTTTCAGAGTAGTACCTCCAACAGTAATGTTCCTAGGTAAGAGCGACGGGTCAAGGAGAGATTTATACACTACTCTTTCCTTAGACAGAACACTTTCGTTTGTCAGATAACTACATACCTGTCAGAAGGTCACCTTGTTTTCTTATCTTAAAAGCATTATGGTTAAAGCTTACTTTTCTTAAAACATTAGTGGTTGAAGCTTAGATACTAGATCTAAGTATCTAATTCGCTAAAACCTGTGGCTCTGATACCAACCTGTCACACCCCGCCTCAGGCACCCCTGGACGTGTGTGAGCCCGATTGGTATCGTTTGGTTACTTGATTTCAGAGTTTTGTGAAACACAGCGGAAGTCTTTTTCAAATGATCATTTCAGCTTTTGTCTCAACCTCAAGGGTTGCATTTGTAAATATCAAAACTCAGTTGGAAAACAAAAGCCTTGTATTTACTTTAGAAACATAGGGTTTCAATAACCTTCTCATCTGATTACAAAACATAGTTTGAAATCAAATACATGATGAGCCATTGGAAATAGTTCCAACACAGGGTTGATCAGTTCCCTGGTCCTATCTCCTTTCTTTAGGATTTCCCTTTACACAAGGCCTGAAAATCCTATGTGCATTCCATCCTTTTTCCTAAGTCAGATCTCATGTCTGCCCATATTTCCTTCTCATCATATTTTAATCATTACCTGGAAAACATTTTGTAAATAAAACGTCAGCGCGAACGCTGGTGAATACAATATCTTGACATAAATATCATTTTGGCACAAACAAGTATTAATTTCATAATCACAGCTTCATGTTCAATCTACACACTCAGCATGCCCGTCCTGTTCAATTGCACCACAGTATACACCGGCATCATAGCTTATAACAGCGGACAAGTCTACGCCTCCGAATTTGATATAAGATAAGCACCGGCCGTAATCCGGGAATTTCACCCGAGACCCGTGTATCCCTTGCAAGTTTTACATATACCTATGGTCTGAATGCTTGGTTCCTAGAAGAACTTTGAGCATTATTTCATTAACCTTTATTTGACCATTTTTCGTAAAAAAAAATATTTGACACAAGTTTTGAAAGAGATAAAGTATTCACCTTGTTTGTAGGAATAAGGCTCTAAAGTCCAAAGCTTAGCTTCTAGCTTTTTAACCTGATTTCTCTAGCGTCTTGGCCTTTCTACGAGCGTTTCTTGCTTAATCGGGAACTACGAGGAGCGGGAATCGAACCGGGATCGTCGGGGATCGTCTACGGGTGCTCTGGAACTAATTGTAAGAGTAAAGGACGAATTGATTGTGAGAAAATCGTTTGAAATGATTCATCTATTTATAGGTTGGAAGTTGGGTCCGTAGCGAACCGTTATGCTTGGGCGTAGCGGTCCGCTACCGCCCTTGCATGCGTCAGCCCTACACGTCTTAATTTGATTGGACTGATCATAGTTTTGCGGCTAGCAGACCGTTACCGCTAGGCGTAGCGGTCCGCCACCTAGCTACGTGGCAGATTCTCAGAGTTTGCAGCTGGTGGACCGTTACCAGCTGGCGTGGCGGTCCGCCATGAGTACACGTGTCACAATAAGTGACCATTAGTCACTATACACGTGGCATCACCAGATTGTTTGCTTAGTGACCAAGTAGCGGACCGTTATATATATGGTTGTGGTCCGCCACCTAACTTAATCTTATAGCGGACCGTTAGGCTTGACCTTAGCGGTCCGCTAAGGTCTAAATTCTTAATTTTTCATTTTGAACCGTGAACTTAAGTATATATACACTTATAGTCCCTAGGGTTTACCTTTTGTCAAATCTTGGATATTTTTGGGGCAGGTGTTACAGATTTACTCTCACAACTTTGAAACTATGATGTTTTATAAAATTTTAAAATTGACACTGTGACATGCCTATTTTTATCTACGTTTCGACGTGAATTTTCGTAACATTATTTTTAAACCAACCGCTCATCTCAATATACATCGTTGTGACTTTTTTTCTACATTTAATCCGACATGCCGTAATGCGTACTCAGCGTGCTTAATTTTATCTACGTTTCGGTGTAAACTTTTTCGAATAACTTCGATTTCGTATACAACGACGTAACTTTTTCATGACTATCGAATTACCGTGCGACGTGCTTTTTTTAACGTCACGTACAATGTATCATTGTGATTTACTAATTTTTATCTACGTTTTGAATCCGCCATGAAACACGGTTGGTGTCACACCCCCAAATTTATTTACTTGTTAAATAAATACATGTTGCAACGATTGGTTCATTACACGATAGCGGAACCTGTAATAGTGATTTCTAAGACTTGTATACATACACAAATAGTAAGACTAAATAGTACAATGATCTAAGTTCTTCTAGATCAACGACAGACTTGAGACCGGATTATCTATGTCCTTCCAGCTAGGAATTGTTCCAACATAGTTAGCCTATTCCAACCACGCCATGGCTAAAGGTTACCTGAGAAACATACTTGAAAGTGTCAACACAAAGGTTGGTGAGTTCACAGAGTTTGTTCATTTAGTACAGTTAGTTTTCCCCGAAAACGTATACATGACTTAGCCGTCATAAAATAAGTAGTTTTCCTTTGAAAACATGCCCATGACTTTACCGTCATAAAATAAGTAGTTTTCCTTTGAAAACATGTCCATGACTCTACCGTCATAAAATAAGTAGTTTTCCATTGAAAACATGTCCATGACTTTACCGTCATAAAATAAGTAATTTTCCTTTGAAAACATTACCATGACTTAACCGTCAATAAATATGTAGTTTTCCTTTGAAAACATTACCATAACTTAACCGTCATAAAATATGTAGTTTTTCTTTGAAAACATTACCATGACTTAACCGTCATAAAATATGTAGTTTTCCTTTGAAAACATTACCATGACTTAACCGTCATAAAATATATAGTTTTCCTTTGAAAACATTACCATGACTTAACTGTCATAAAATATATAGTTTTCCTTTGAAAACATGCCCATGACTTAACCGTCATGAAATAAGTAGTTTTCCTTTGAAAACATGTCCATGACTTTACCGTCATAAAATATGTAGTTTTCCTTTGAAAACATTACCATGACTTTACCGTCATAAATCCAATGTTTAAACATGATCATTTTCCGAACAAAACTCTTTGTATGTATTACCAATGAATCCGAATACTAATCCGATCAATTGACCCCATTTGTAAACTTGCAAGGAATACAAAACAGTATCTAATGTACGAGACTGTAACCAAACCCCAACAATTTAGTGCCTCCCCTCGCCTTTCTGCGAGTAAGATAATATGCAGTCATTCGGCCATTTGGACCCCTGGTTAGCGCGACTAACCATGACCGGGAGCGTCACCCCCAATAGTACTATCCATATGATCCCGGGCTAAGTCCATAGCTAATGGTTACTAATTTTTATTCCGAGGACTTTAAGCGCTTTATTTTTCCCTCAATACACACATACGGTCTGATCATTAGTTCATTCATTTACATACGAAAATTCTTTATGAATATGTTTCCACCCCAAAACATTTCAAAAACTTAGAAAAAGGGGTTAGTGAAACTCACAAGAAGTTAAACCCGAATGTTCATGATGTCAAACGTGTAAGCAAATGTAATTCATGTTTTCAAAACATAACAAGTAAGTATGTTTCTCCCCCGATGTTTACAAAACAGTAAAGAGTTAAAAGGGGGCCGTGAACTCACCTTGTGTTCGATGAAATCCTAGCAAAATAAGTAGCAACTAGCAAGGTCCGTGAATATGTGAGACAACCTAACCATTCCCTATGGTAAATAAGATACTTTACGGTCTAAACACTGTTTCGAATGTGTTAGTTGATCGTGTATATGATTCACCCAATTAGACTCGACATGAATACTAGTTTATATTTCCGACAGTTTTGACATGACGACTGTCAGTGACGAGTTGTGACAATCATATACATTTATATATACTTATATAAATAAGTTATGTATCTCAAGACGTGTCTTTACGTTTACACAACCACCTCATGGTTGGAGTTGAAAACAAATATATAGTATGGAAGGTAAAACTTTTACATCAAAATAGCCTTTATTAATGTATTCGGGTTTTTAAGTCAACTTGTGTCGTGTTTTTAGTCATTTTATCGAACTCAATAATTTATGAAACTTTTACCACACTCAACTAAGTGTATTGACTCTATAGAAATGTATGGGTCATAATTTATAAAGGGGTTTAAGGGTTTTAAACAAAAATCATAACACAAAGATGTTAACAGCTTCGGTTTTGTCGGGTAGGTCTCGGAAATCTTGACGGTTGGGGCCAAAATGTTAGTTTTCTGATAATAGGACATATGGGTTGTAATGCCAACACAAAATACTAGTTTTAGAAAAAAGGAATCAAGTCATTTGAACCATTTTTGAGTGAGTTATGACCCCATGAAGTCGGCCTTAGAATTCTGTCCAAAAACTCAGGTTGTACCAATTTTCTTGTATCGATCTTTTCGGGTATTAAAACTCCACCAAAAATCACGAAATCACTTGGGTTGGATAGAGGATTCTTTAAACTTAATTTTTGACTCAAGAATCGTCCATTTTGGTTTAGTTTTGACCGAGATACAACTCCCTAAAGATGGCTAAAAATTCTGCCAGCAATATCGTGTATAAAGTGGCGACTTTTTCTTTGAACAATCTATTATTTGGGTGAATCTCCTACACAAAACAACTAGTGTACTTAATGAAATCAAGACTTAGGATATGAACACTCACTTAAAGCAAGCAAGGAGAAGGATGGAATTGTGTAGGAAGCTTGAACTCTTTAAAACACCCTTGAAACACCTTGAAGCTTCAAAGCTCTAGCTAAACCTATAGAGGATTTTGTTCTTGATTTCAAAATGGTAAAGTGTGTGTGTATGTATGTGTCGATACATATGGAGAGAAAGAAAGGAGTTGGAGTGTTTGAGTTTCCATACCACTAGTCTAGCTAGGGAAGAACCATTAGTGAAAGATGATAATGCTTGAATCCTCTTAGTAAAAGCTTCCTAAAACTCCAAGATCTCTTGAATCTTCAAGGTTTTTAGCTAATTCTTTCCAATGGATCTTGATCTTTGAGTTTTAAGTGTGTGTTTGTGTGTGTTGCTTGAGCCGAGAAAGGGAGAGAACACGAGGAAACTCTTGTTCTTCCTCCATACACTCTTATATATATATATATATATATATATATATATATATATATATATATATATATGTTGGATGGAGTGTGAACTTGGTGATCATCATGTATCATTATTACAAGGTATGGTCGATGTGATGGAGGTGACTCTTGCTTGGAGTGTTGGTTAAATGGGCATGGCCTTATGACACATATGATGGGTGAGGATGGTGGGTGGGATTGATGTGACTTTGGCTTGATTGTCACATGAAAGAGTATGGTGCAAATGACACAAGGGATGGTGCCATGGAGAAGACAAGAAGGTGGGTCCCCCTCTAGGGCCAACTTCGGCCGAGAATAGAGTATGGGTGGGGGGTTGGGTCTTGTCAAATCTTGTAGTTAGGATCCAATGGTTAGTTAGGTCGGTTCTAGTTAGAATACACCCGGTAGGTGATACCGTGATATAATACTCGGTCTAGGAACTTTTAGTGATTAAAACTTTATATCTATATACCTAGATATATATATATATATATATATATACATATATAATTATTAGATGAAACGAGGGTTGAGTATAGATCTCAACAAGTCATCATCATTAAGATTTGATGCTGGAGTGGAGTACAAGCAAGGATATAATGATAGTGATGTGATCTTTATGTTGCTTGCATCTTTGGTCATAATCATGATGATTATGACTCTTGAGTGTTGTGTAAGCAAAGCAATCATGATGATGATGTGATTGATTTAGATGTGGTATAATACCTGAAATTAATACCCGCTTTAATATCTTTAATTATTAAAACGTCTTACTAGACTTTTACTGTCAAGTTCTTGTCAATCACCAACGACCTTACTTTGTGGGTTATCACTGTTTATTTTCCTAGTAATTCTCCAAAATTACTATTTTGGTATAATTTCCTTTGTTAGACTCCTTGACTTTACTTAGTCAAAATAAAACTTCAGAAAATATATGTTATAAACGTGCATTTATGTAATATGGACACTTACCTGAAATACTGGGTGTCACATTCTCCCCATGTTAAAGAGAATTTCGTCCCGAAATTCAATTCTTGTCATCTTGACTTGGAGTGTTCGTGAACAAGGACGGATACGTGGCTTTCATTTTATTTTCCCGCTCCCACGTATACTCGGGGCCGCGCTTTGAATTCCAACGTACCCTAACTAATTCAACCCGGCTACGCCTTGTTTTCTGAACCTTCCAATCTATGACTTCAATGAGTTTCCTTGACAAAGTGTAGCTTGTTATCTATGTGAATCTCATCAGGCAGTATAATTAATGTCTCGTCTAATAAACACTTCTTGAGATTTGATACATGAAACGTATCATGTACATTACTTGGTCTTCGTGACAACTTAAGCTTGTAGGCTACAAGACCAACTCTAGCCCGTACTTCGAACGATCACCATTAACTATGGTTATGTTTTCTACAGTTGCCACACCTGGAAACTCCTTTCCAATGTGAGACCTTTAACAAGGCTCGGTATCTAATTTGGAATTCTAATGGCTTTCGTCTGTTGCTAGCACAACTCTCTTTCTTCTGCCTTGAGTGGCTTTCAGACGATCTTTGATTTCGACGATCTTGTCAATGGTTTACTAGCCAATATCAAGACCAGTCAAATGTTTTTCGCCAACCTCTGCCCAACATAGCGATGAGCGACACTTACAACCATACAAAGCCTCAACGGAGCGGCTTTGATGCTGGTGTGGTAACTGTTATTGTATGAAAACTCAGCCAACGGCGGTGAGTATCCCTATTTCCTCTGAAATCGATTACACACGCACGGAGCACATCTTTTAAGGTTTGGATGGTCCTTTTACCTTGACCATTCATCTGGGGATGATATGCAGTGCTCATGTCAAGGCGTGTGCCCAAGGCTTCTTGTACAGACTACCAGATTCTTGACATGAATCAACTGTCCCTATTAGAGAAAATGGAAACTGGCATACCATGCCTAGCCTCAATTTCCTTAATATTTAGCCTTGCATGCTTTCTACTTTTATTTGTCTCCTTGATTGGTAGGGAGTGAGCGGATTTCGTCAAACGACTGATGATTACCCATATAGTATCATAGTCGCTAGATGTTCTGGGTAGATTTGTAATGAAATCTATGGAATTCTCCTCCCATTTCCATTGAGGAATCTGCGGTTTTTGTATTCACTCAGGTGATTCCTAACATTCTGCTTTCACTGTCGGGTATCTCCCAACATAGATAGCAGTTTCTCCTTTCATGTTTTGTCACATAATGGAGTTCCTCGGGATCCTTATACGTTTTATTTGATTCTGGATGAACGGAGTACTTGGGATTATGGACTTCATCCATAACCTCCCACATAGGCTATCGATACCTGGTACCCAAATTCTATCTGTATCATCCAACTTAGGCTTCAATTGTTTGATTCCATTTACTTGATAGTCGGTATTCGAAAGAAAAGCGAATACTTCTCCGACTAACGATATTAAACGTGCAAGAACCCCTTTATTTGATTACCCTCAATATGGTAGGGTTATTTGATACTCATTCCTGATGATGAAAGAAATGGTGCCTGAGAACCTTTGAGTGTATGCTGACACATACCCTCTATTCATCTACGCACTATGATGCACAATAGCCAGATCCCTATAGATCTTAGAAAATATTTACTCGACGAGGTGTTCGGGCTTTAGTTAAAGATTGAGTAATAATGACACAATATGAAAACGAATCATTATGTTTGTCCCGCTTATGCTTTTCGAAAGCATTTTCTCGGACTAAAACTTTATTCTTATTTCAGGTTTCGTGTTATCTAGGATCTTCCATTAAAATGGGTCATAATTGATTTAATATTTCAAGATTCTTTGTGTGCTCTCACTAGCAAAGTTCGAGTCTGATCACTACTTTACCCTTTGCTTGTACCACCTTTCTGAGGCAGACCAGCCTTTGGGTTGTAACGTCCTGATATGTAAACTCATGGCTTGACGACCATACTCTCGAAGTGTGTAAGTCATACAAAGTTCTATGTTTGTTTCGAATATTCACATTCCGTTTAGGTGAGGAAATGAACAGCGATACTGTGAGAATGGTCTCATCGAATTAGTGATTTCCCCAAAATGGGCTACGGGTTTGTCAACCCATTAAGTTAGCAGAAAGAGTTGATGGCCAACTACTAGCCATACAGTGTGTCTGCACTTCCTTAGTGTTTGAATGGTGCTTTGGCGACTTACTGTTACGTATTCCACTCATATAGGTTATAGTCTCAAAATCCTTAGCACAAGGATAAAATTGAGGTAATGAGTGTTAAACATTGAAAACTTTATATTCTTACTGAGCCTTCGTTAAGAGGTCATTTCTTAACAATAGATGATCTTTGGGAAAGTGCGGGTACAAATGGTATCAAACTATCCTTCTCGAATCTTTATGGACAGTGGTCTATAGTGAACAACTCATGCTTACGTCCCTTATGCATATCGAGAGATAATGAGATTAGCAAGAAATTACGCATTTGGGAAACCTTCAAAAGTTTTGTATGTCGTTTTTCGGTTAGTGCGACAATAGTCGTTAGTCCACACTTAGGTTTCTTTGGCATTCGCTTGAGCATCATCCCCGACCTATTCATCACCGGGAGAATAGTCGGACTTAAAGGTGTACTGAATGTCAATGGTTGTGAGAACAACCTTGTTTGTCCAATATTCTAAAATTTTAGATTACCTACTTGTCTCATGTCGAGCTTCCACAATACCCCATCGGTGCTATGTGTATGCGGGTCAGCATAAACTTTCTGCCCCATCACCGAAGTTAGTGCATAGCACTCTTGGCGTAACTTCCAAGCTATTGTGAGATTGAACTGTATGATGGATCCTGAGATTACTTTATAATCTCCCACAATAATTGTGTAATTATTGTAAGTGTTAGTTGTGGTAATGCTCAATTTGAAGCATTCCTAACAAGTAGAATTTCAAAGAATGAATGTGCGAAATCCTTCGCCGTTCAGGATTCACTAAGGATTGGTTTAATTCAATTTGAATTTCTCTCGTTCCTCCCGAGCTAGGAGAATACTTTGTGGACACCTATTTGAGAAGTCTGATTTGTTAAGATCCAATCCTTAATCAAGTGACTGAGAACATGGGTTGATCATTAGATTAGACAGCAAGACTCACTAAAGTTCCCATGTGTTGCAAATTATGATTACGTGTGCACCCGTAATGATAATTTACTTTACATGATCCCTGTAGTGTTCCTTCTATCCCCAACTTTTAAATCAATGAGATTTGAAATGTTCATTAGATCGTGTTTGCACACTTGTGCAGGAGTGTGTATTGTTCTATCGGATTACTCTTGATTATGTGTACCAATACCCATGAGTCTGCCGAATCTGGCTGTTACTGGATGAGGTTAACGGTAGAGAGGCACCACCAGTGTCTCTCAAGAATAAAATGTGTATGGAAGTCAGGCACTATGTGTAGGGCAGAGATCCTCAAATTAGTGTCGAGCAACTCATGCTCCAGGTATGTATGTACGTATGGATCCACATGACCCTGATGAATGTCTGGGTCTCCTGACCCATGGAGTTCTCCCCCGTTTAATCCTGCTTATCCACCTTGGATTCCCTTCGGTCCAGGCAATCCCGTCTGCCACATCTCATGGCGAAAGTCTATTCGTTCGATCCGGCAACTCATGAATTAGAATATTTATACCGCACATACGTCAGAAAGAAAGTTGCCTCCCCGGCTAGAGTAGTTGTCGGTGTGGTGCAGGTATAGGTACAGATTCTGGTACAGGTTCAGCCTGTTGTGATACCAAGATCGGTAACTGACGGTTGCTGCCGTCGTCACCCAAGTTCAGCTTGCAACTCGATCTTCTAAGGTTGCAGTATGCTGAGTACCCGTTATTCTTGACTCGTAATCCGAACAGTAACATGTTGTAAGTGTTTATTATTTCCACATTATTGTATGTTTTTAAGTGTTCATTACATGTGCCATATAATTGTATTAGTGTAGCTAATGATACCCTAGTGTAACTCCATACACTAATAGTCTACACAAATTGTTCGGCAACGGTTGGAATTCCTATACTCAAGTCTTGGGTATTATTAGTGTGATGCAAGTCTTAGAAATCTTGGTCCCAAAATGAGTCCGGTTAGAGCCTAGGTGTCACTAAGGAAACCTAATTCGCTAAAACCATTGCTCTGATACCAATCTGTCACACCCCCAAATTTATTTACTTATTAAATAAATACATGTTGCAACGATTGGTTCATTACACGATAGCGGAAGCTGTAATAGTGATTTCTAAGACTTGTATAGATACACAAATAGTAAGACTAAATAGTACAATGATCTAAGTTCTTCTAGATCAACGACAGACTTGAGACCGGATTATCTATGTCCTTCCAGCTAGGAATTGTTCCAACATAGTTAGCCTATTCCAACCGCGCCATGGCTAAAGGTTACCTGAGAAACATACTTGAAAGCGTCAACACAAAGGTTGGTGAGTTCAAAGAGTTTGTTCATTTAGTACAGTTAGTTTTCCCCGAAAACGTATACATGACTTAGCCGTCATAAAATAAGTAGTTTTCCTTTGAAAACATGCCCATGACTTTACCGTCATAAAATAAGTAGTTTTCCTTTGAAAACATGTCCATGACTCTACCGCTCTACCGTCATAAAATAAGTAGTTTTCCATTGAAAACATGTCCATGACTTTACCATCATAAAATATGTAGTTTTCCTTTGAAAACATTACCATGACTTAACCGTCATAAAATATGTAGTTTTCCTTTGAAAACATTACCATAACTTAACCGTCATAAAATATGTAGTTTTCCTTTGAAAACATTACCATGACTTAACCGTCATAAAATATGTAGTTTTCCTTTGAAAACATTACCATGACTTAACCGTCATTAAATATATAGTTTTCCTTTGAAAACATTACCATGACTTAACCGTCATAAAATATGTAGTTTTCCTTTGAAAACATGCCCATGACTTAACCGTCATGAAATAAGTAGTTTTCCTTTGAAAACATGTCCATGACTTTACCGTCATAAAATATGTAGTTTTCCTTTGAAAACATTACCATGACTTTACCGTCATAAATCCAATGTTTAAACATGATCATTTTCCGAACAAAACTCTTTGTATGTATTACCAATGAATCCGAATACTAATCCGATCAATTGACCCCATTTGTAAACTTGCAAGGAATACAAAACAATATCTAATGTACGAGACCGTAACCAAACCCCAACAATTTAGTGCCTCCCCTCGCCTTTCTGCGAGTAAGATAATATGCGGTCATTCGGCCATTTGGACCCCTGGTTAGCGCGACTAACCATGACCGGGAGCGTCACCCCCAATAGTACTATCCATATGATCCCGGGCTAAGTCCATAGCTAATGGTTACTAATTTTTATTCCGAGGACTTTAAGCGCTTTATTTTTCCCTCAATACACACATACGGTCTGATCATTAGTTCATTCATTTACATACGAAAATTCTTTATGAATATGTTTCCACCCCAAAACATTTCAAAAACTTAGAAAAAGGGGTTAGTGAAACTCACAAGAAGTTAAACCCGAATGTTCATGATGTCAAACGTGTAAGCAAATGTAATTCATGTTTTCAAAACATAACAAGTAAGTATGTTTCTCCCCCGATGTTTACAAAACAGTAAAGAGTTAAAAGGGGGCCGTGAACTCACCTTGTGTTCGATGAAATCCTAGCAAAATAAGTAGCAACTAGCAAGGTCCGTGAATATGTGAGACAACCTAACCATTCCCTATGGTAAATAAGATACTTTACGGTCTAAACACTGTTTCGAATGTGTTAGTTGATCGTGTATATGATTCACCCAATTAGACTCGACATGAATACTAGTTTATATTTCCGACAGTTTTGACATGACGACTGTCAGTGACGAGTTGTGACAATCATATACATTTATATATACTTATATAAATAAGTTATGTATCTCAAGACGTGTCTTTACGTTTACACAACCACCTCATGGTTGGAGTTGAAAACAAATATATAGTATGGAAGGTAAAACTTTTACATCAAAATAGCCTTTATTAATGTATTCGGGTTTTTAAGTCAACTTGTGTCGTGTTTTTAGTCATTTTATCGAACTCAATAATTTATGAAACTTTTACCACACTCAACTAAGTGTATTGACTCTATAGAAATGTATGGGTCATAATTTATAAAGGGGTTTAAGGGTTTTAAACAAAAATCATAACACAAAGATGTTAACAGCTTCGGTTTTGTCGGGTAGGTCTCGGAAATCTTGACGGTTGGGGCCAAAATGTTAGTTTTCTGATAATAGGACATATGGGTTGTAATGTCAACACAAAATACTAGTTTTAGAAAAAAGGAATCAAGTCATTTGAACCATTTTTGAGTGAGTTATGACCCCATGAAGTCGGCCTTAGAATTATGTCCAAAAACTCAGGTTGTACCAATTTTCTTGTATCGATCTTTTCGGGTATCAAAACTCCACCAAAAATCACGAAATCACTTGGGTTGGATAGAGGATTCTTTAAACTTAATTTTTGACTCAAGAATCGTCCATTTTGGTTTAGTTTTGACCGAGATACAACTCCCTAAAGATGGCTAAAAATTCTGCCAGCAATAACGTGTATAAAGTGGCGACTTTTTCTTTGAACAATCTATTATTTGGGTGAATCTCCTACACAAAACAACTAGTGTACTTAATGAAATCAAGACTTAGGATATGAACACTCACTTAAAGCAAGCAAGGAGAAGGATGGAATTGTGTAGGAAGCTTGAACTCTTTAAAACACCCTTGAAACACCTTGAAACTTCAAAGCTCTAGCTAAACCTATAGAGGATTTTGTTCTTGATTTCAAAATGGTAAAGTGTGTGTGTATGTATGTGTCGATACATATGGAGAGAAAGAAAGGAGTTGGAGTGTTTGAGTTTCCATACCACTAGTCTAGCTAGGGAAGAACCATTAGTGAAAGATGATAATGCTTGAATCCTCTTAGTAAAAGCTTCCTAAAACTCCAAGATCTCTTGAATCTCCAAGGTTTTTAGCTAATTCTTTCCAATGGATCTTGATCTTTGAGTTTTAAGTGTGTGTTTGTGTGTGTTGCTTGAGCCGAGAAAGGGAGAGAACACGAGGAAACTCTTGTTCTTCCTCCATACACTCTTATATATATATATATATATATATATATATATATATATGTTGGATGGAGTGTGAACTTGGTGATCATCATGTATCATTATTACAAGGTATGGTCGATGTGATGGAGGTGACTCTTGCTTGGAGTGTTGGTTAAATGGGCATGGCCTTATGACACATATGATGGGTGAGGATGGTGGGTGGGATTGATGTGACTTTGGCTTGATTGTCACATGAAAGAGTATGGTGCAAATGACACAAGGGATGGTGCCATGGAGAAGACAAGAAGGTGGGTCCCCCTCTAGGGCCAACTTCGGCCGAGAATAGAGTATGGGTGGGGGGTTGGGTCTTGTCAAATCTTGTAGTTAGGATCCAATGGTTAGTTAAGTCGGTTCTAGTTAGAATACACCCGGTAGGTGATACTGTGATATAATACTCGGTCTAGGAACTTTTAGTGATTAAAACTTTATATCTATATACCTAGATATATATATATCTATATACATATATAATTATTAGATGAAACGAGGGTTGAGTATAGATCTCAACAAGTCATCATCATTAAGATTTGATGCTGGAGTGGAGTACAAGCAAGGATATAATGATAGTGATGTGATCTTTATGTTGCTTGCATCTTTGGTCATAATCATGATGATTATGACTCTTGAGTGTTGTGTAAGCAAAGCAATCATGATGATGATATGATTGATTTAGATGTGGTATAATACCTGAAATTAATACCCGCTTTAATATCTTTAATTATTAAAACGTCTTACTAGACTTTTACTGTCAAGTTCTTGTCAATCACCAACGACCTTACTTTGTGGGTTATCACTGTTTATTTTCCTAGTAATTCTCCAAAATTACTATTTTGGTATAATTTCCTTTGTTAGACTCCTTGACTTTACTTAGTCAAAATAAAACTTCAGAAAATATATGTTATAAACGTGCATTTATGTAATATGGACACTTACCTGAAATACTGGGTGTCACTGTTGGTAACCCACTAGTTAAACTTAATTATCTACTTTGAAATACTTGAGGTTTGACTGTAATTGGATCCGATTTCAATAATTTGCTACTAAAATGGGAAAATATTTTTTCATTACCATTTTACGACAATTGCGTATATCCTTCGATCCCTTCAAATATATATATATATATATATATATATATATATATATATATATATATATATATGGGATGGTTCCCTTAAGAAGTATTATTTGGCTAAAAAGCCTAAGAAGCAATCTCATCTATTCAAATGGATGATCAATGGTAGAGATTTAATTGTAGTAAAAACAAGGGGTGGAGGGGCATTATTGGAAAACCCACAATTGTTAATCTTTTTCAAATTCCCCCACTTTTTTTAAACGTACATAACTTTTTTATACGACCTTATTTTTTTGAAAAAAATACATCATAAAATCGAGTGTTTTTTAACCTTTAATTTGAGTATAGTATTGCTATATATATTTTTTTTTTGTAAAAACAAGATCGACACTTAATGAAATTATGCTACTTTACGTAAATGTGCTGGTTTCTAGTAAAACAGCACAATTAACTGTGTTGTGTTGTAAAACTACACTTTTAACTGTGCTATTTTATTATAAAACAATATCAAACATAACAATTAATTGTGCTGTTTTACTATAAAAAGCACCAAAACAACACGGTTATTTGTGTGACTTGCTCTTCTTAGCTAACCCAGCACAAACAAAACCAGCACAACAAAACTAAGTTTTTAAGATTGTATATCAAACCAGCACAAAACAAAGAACACAATTAGGAGTGGCATGTTATAATCCTAAAACCATCACAAACATAACACAGCACAAGCAAAACCAGCACAGGTAGGTCATCAAAAAAATGAACAAAACCCAACACAACAAAACTAAGTTTTTAAGATTGTATTATATACAAAAAAACATTTGCAAATTAGATTTTGGGTTCTAGCCCAAGTTTCATAGCATTCACATGAAGTTTTTTTAGTTCACTTTCTTGTGTTTTATGGTACATTCTTTTCCCTACAACAATAGTTACCGGAAAACGCAAAGATAAGGTACATTTTTCTTTTTATGTTGTTGAAGGTCAAACCTTAATTACTTACATTCTTCTTTTAAGATGATGACTTTTATTTTAGATTTATGATTTTGTAAAATTACCTATGTTGTTTTTGTTATTGTGTTGTTTTTTATGTTATGCTGATGTGTTGTTGTGCTGATTTTGTTGTTATGCTATTTTTCTGTGCTGGTTTGCTGTTGTTTACTAGAAAATAGCACATATTCTATTATCAGTGCTGTTTTATCGAAAATCAACAAAGATTTTGAATTTTTTTTTAAATCATCGTTTTTTATATATTAACATTACACTCAAATTAAAGAGAAAAAAAATGCTCGATTTTATGATGTAATTTTTTTCAAAAAATAATGTCATATAAAAAAGTTATGGAAGTTTAAAAAATGAGGGGAAACTTGAAAAAAGTCAACAAAAATGTCTATTCCAAAGATACCCCTCCAATCTTATTTTTTCCTCACTTAAATCTCATCTCTTATTAATAAATGAATGGCTAAGATTGCTTCTTAGGCTTATTAGCCAAATTACACTTCTTATTTGAACCTTCTCTTATAGAGGAGCCGATTCAAATACAAAAGGGGTTTTACGTGTGAAACGTATGAAGGAACTAAGTGGTGACACATGTTTCGTCTCTAATTTGGCACATAGGGCATAGATGAAATTTTATTTGCAAGTAATTCAGGAAATAATTACACGACTATTAAGATCAGCGATTCTCGAGGTTTTCGTTACAATGGATATGATATTCATTCCCATTTTATGAATTTTTTGCCATCATATTACATTCATCTTTTGTTTTGATAACTGATTTTTTCGTTGTTATAATTCTTGGCAGGATGCGTTCTAAAATAAATAACGATGGAATGTTTATACGTTTTAGCGTTTTTGATTAGTTCTTATGATTAAATTATCTCATTATTTTAGTACTTTGTTGTAGATACAATATGGTTTTTATGCCATTCACCGGTATTGATAATCATCACTCTAGTATCACTTTTGTAGTTGTGTTGTTAGGATTAGAGAAAACTGAATCCTTCAATTCAAATGGTTACACCAGTTGTTTATAGTGGGAATTGAACTCTCAACCTTTTTGAAGAGGCACATTTTCAATACCTTGATGCCATTAGGCTATAAGGCCATTGGTTCCAATAACACTTCTATACCCAAGAAAGCACAAATGTGTCTGATGATAGAAGAGGCTGCGATGGGCTCTATTTTATTTGACATCCTACGGAATATTTGGAGCTTAGTAAGAGAAAATTAACCGATGAAGGGTAATGACCTTCACAACTGTAACCGGTCAAAAACATCGGCAACCCATCAACCCCTTGTTATTGACCTCGTGAATGTTTCTCCCCTCTCTCACGGTTCCCCTTCCTCTTGTTCGTAGTCAGACTTTCACCTTGAAAAACTCTATTGTCCATCACCTTCATTTGGGAATGATGGATCCACATCGGCCACAGATACCTGTAGCCTCTCCATTAGAGACACTCTTAGTGTGGTTGGAGATTGAAGGCAATTGAGATGTGTCCTCGAAATTGATGAGATAACATTGTAACAACAAGAAGTTTAATACCCTAAAAAATGAGTATCAACGATAAATATAGAATGATGGAGGAAATTTAAAATGATTACCTGGATTTGACATTTAAGAACTTTTTTGTGATACGCACATTTTTTACAACGACGAAATTTTTTATTGATTTCCGGATATACCGTTGCGATGTGAACATCAAATTGCCGCAAAGCGCGGATAAAATTACTAGTTTTAGTGATTTAAATAAATGAGGGATTATTATCAAATATAAACTACTTGAACGAAGTTCTAAAATTTAATCAATAATATTAACTGTTATTAAGTATAAACTACTTGAGCTGAGTGGAATATACCCTACGTGTCACGTGTCGCACTTGCAAAAGTGTCTAGTTGATGAATAAGCACACGTGCCACTTGTAGATTTTGAAGTGGATAACAGTTTGAACTACGTAGAAGAACCAGTAGAGATACTGGATAGAAAAGAAAAACAACTACGAAATAAAGTAATCCAAATGGTCAAAGTACAGTGGAAGCACATAAAAGGTTCAGAGGCTACCTGTGAAAGCAAAGAGGAAATGAAGGAGTCGTACCCATAACTGTTAACTTATAACATATTTCAAGGACGAAATTTCTAATAAGGTGGGTAGACTCGTAACACCCAAAAACCAACAATTCAGTTAACGAGCGAATTATAAATTCAGGGGGCTAAACGTGTACAAAACGGAAAGAGGAAAAAGGGTTGGAGCCCTTAACCTAGTTGCCACCCTCCCCTTGCTCATTACTCCCTCTTCGTCTTCACCACCTCAAACCATCTAGAGGGAGAAAGTGAGAGTTTTAGAGAGAGAAAGTCAGAAAGCTCTCCATATTTGTCACACCCCCGCCAAGGCGGATTATACACGGGGGAACGACGAAATTAGATAAACGATTTGGACATAAAAAGTTACGATTTTGGATAAAAAAAATGAAGTTTTTTAGGGTTTGTGTTCTTGGGGCGACACAAATAATATCGCCACCTTCATCCAACAAGATTAGTTGGGGACAACGAAGTGGAGTTCCCGAGGCCGGCCACTGATTAGGTCACGTGTCATTCGTTGGCGGCACTATATGGGCGACACTTTGAGTGTTGCCGGTTGTCTTGCGACACTAATGTAAAGCGACACTAAGTCCTTAATGAAAGTTTGGGCGATACTGATCTGATGACACTGCCCTGTTGCAAGGCGACACTGTGAGACGACACTGAGGGTTTGCGAAACTAAGCCCAGGTGACACTACCTATGGTGACACTAGCAAAGTTTAACAGATTTCATGTATTGAATTCTTACATATCACGTAGCACTTGTCTAGCTTAAAGCTTATTTGTTTCCACGGTAAAATCATACACTAGGTGAGTTTTAAGTCCCCCTTTTTGTTTGTAACCTTCAGGCTGAGGTGCATACTCGTATAATGATGAATGTTATATGCCTACTTCAGTAGACGAATGTTACGAAAGAATCATATTTATGTGATTAAATTGAATTATTACGATTTATGTTTAAGAAAGATTACGGAGTTAACATGATGATTATGTGATGAATGTATAATGATTGTCTGAAATGGTTAAACTATAAGTCACTAGTGTTAGCTGGTTTTTTAGTATGCATCTCAGGTAAAGGAAAGGAAAAGATATGATGCTTTATGGGTTGGCTGGATTAGGCGATTAGCTACTTGGCACAAGAACGAATACTCCGACTTATGATGTGTTACGATCTAGAAACAATGGTATGAAAAGTTTTATTTGGTTGGCATTTTTATGATGTATGAACTAATGATTGTAATTCCGATGCATGAGTTTTATTTATAATATTTAAGTATTGAGCTATATGTTTATGAGTAAATCTAATGAGTGAGGTTTCTCAGTAACGAGGCCTTACAATAACATCTTCAATTGTTCGACCCCTACACCATTTGAAATCGAATATTTGCTAGTTGTGCTTTCCCCTACAAAATCACAATTCACAATCAACAATCGTCTTGGGGTGTTTGCAAAATCACAATCTACAATCACCAGGTATGTAATCGAATTCATTTTAAAATCGCTTTTTACTGTTTGTAAAATCACTTTCACTAAATCGCTCTTGGTTGTTCAAAATCGTCGACTACAATAACTAGGTTTGACAAATTGATTTTTTATGCTTAATGCCACCTAGATTTAAATTCATTTAAGTTTGGTTTAAAATTGATGTTTCAACAATAATTTTTTTTATTATAAAAGTTATTGTCGTATTAATTTGTACTACCTAATAAACAAGTAAACTAAGATGAAACTTGTCACCAGTGTAGGCCTCTTCATTCTCATTTTCTCGCCTCTCTCTCCTATTAACAATTAACTCCATTATCTTAGACAACAAAATTAATTATTTATTTTAATTTTTATTTACACATTTTTGAATTTAAATATGTATTTATCATCAATCAATTTGTTTAATCATCTTTTTATGAATTCTACAAACTGGAAACATATTTATATCCAACTAGGATTTCAAAAAAAAAACTTTAATCATATATTTACATATTCACATTGGTTTATTTTGACAAGTGTATATGTTAATAGATTATATTATATTTTATTCAACCCGTGTAATACATGGACTTATTCAACTCGTGCATTACACGAGTTTTAAAAACATAAACTTTTATTACTAATTATATAACATTACATTTATTCAACCGTGTAATACACGTGATTCTAACTTAGTATATTTATATTTTAAAGACCTATTTTTACTAGTCGGATGAAATCTCATGAACGGTCTTAGTTATGACATCGTTAAATGATAGAGATACTCTATTATAAATGAGACTATAATCTATACTAATAAAAAAAAGATTTAAGATGGATATTTGACACTTCCTTATGCATCCTCACATTTGTTTTTCCGCCCTTCTGTCCTAGTAAATACGTCTGTATTCTTATTAAATAAGTTATATCGTTTTTAATACACGAGATTATAATGTAGTTAATTAATTTATTAAAGAAATTTTTTTCTAAAAAGTGTATTCGATGGAAATAGTATGAATGTATGATGTTCTAATTTGGAAAGAGAAGTATAATTGAAGGACTAAAATGTGATATTTCATTCTAACAAATGAGAATAATAATATGTCCGGTTCCCAACATAAACAAAAAGCATCACTCCACAGCCAAGCAAGCAACACAAGCTCTTTCAGATTTTCAACACTCATAACGCGGCAAATTTCCGGCGACTCAGATGACCCAAACAGGTCCTCCGAGAATCCACAACTCCGGCCTGGAAGATGAATCTCGCGACCAATCGCAATCTTCTTCAACAGGTATGCGGCTCATTGTACCTTTGCAAGGGATAGTTCAAGGCAGGGGCGGATTAATTTTAGGTTCAGTTATCCCTTGCGCTGTGTACTACATCCTCCAATTCTACCTCAAACGACGTCGTTCTCTGCCAAACCCTCCGGAACAGCACACCTCGAACCCTTCGTCACCAACTCCTTCGTCATCTAACCTAGCGGAGCTTTCTAGGTCAGCCTCTCGGTCTAATTTACTCTCTCGTAGGCCGCGCCTGTCATCTAGGGTTCATTCGATTGCAAAATTGAACGATTCGCCTTATTACATTGGTCTGGATAAAGTTTCTGCAGATCCGTACGATATATTTAGTAACCCTAATGGTGTTATTCAGCTTGGATTGGCGGAAAATAGGGTAATTTTGTGGCTATTCATGTGGTTTAATGATATTTGGTTATTTGTTATATGGTAACTTTGCTATTATCAGCTGACACTGGATTTGATTGAAAATTGGATTACTAATGACACTATACTTGGCGCCAGAGGAGGTTTGAGTGTTAATGGCATTGCTGCCTATCAGCCGTTTGATGGAATGTCGGAGTTAAAAGTGGTAATTTTCTTTTTAATACTTTTTATGGATTAGTTAGTTATCAAATTTGAAAGATTGTTTCTTAATTGTTCTCATGTATTAGCAAGTTCTACTAAGTTTAAGGATTGGAATAATAATACTAAGTCTAGTTATTTTAGGGCCCGTTTGGTTGGCAGTAATTCAATGGAATTGGAATTTAAACTCCATTCCTTTGCGTGTTTGGTTGGTTAAGAGAATGAATCGGAATTGGAATTAGTTCCAACCAATTCCTTTAATTGATGGAATTTAGATTTTCCCAACATTTCAAAGAAACCCAGGAATGCTAATAATTTAGGTAATTACCCTAGCCGTTTTCCTTTTTTTAAAGACATTTGAGTTTGGATCTTTGTTTTTTAATTTGTTAACTTTATGGGGTAATTTTGTCATTTTAGGTATTTTTACATTCCAAAATTAACAAATGTAACAACCAAACACATTATGGATTTCCAAAGGAATCATTCAACTTCCAATTCCAAAACATTCCGTGAACCAAATGCCCCCTTAGAAACTACAGTTTCTTGGTATCGGTTGGTATTGACGTTGTCATCTAGTTAACATGCTGAGAAATTTGGTTGCTTTGGGAGCATGCCATGTGACTCGTTTTTCTTTCAATTAGGAAATGTGGGTGGAGATGATATTTAGCGTAATATCTGGACTCTCATACCAATTAATATTGTCCGTTTTACCCACAACATATCCTGACGTTACTCTCACCCAACAAGCACACTTAACAGTGGAGTTCTCCTTTCATTCATAGCCAATGCGTCAGTATTTGAGACTGGGCGTTCCTTATGACCCAGTCTCTGAACAATGTGGGATTTGTTTAAGTGTCACATTTAGACTATGCCCTCACACTAGACTGTAAAGCCCTTATCTATTGAATAATGTTGTATATTATATACGACTTTGTTGGTTTTGTCTACTTTTTTGGTAACCATGAGAACCCGTTAATATTGTGTACATGTTAATCATAGAATGTGTGGTAAGCTACGGTTTATTGTTGTTATGACTTGAAAAATCACATGTGTGCACTCTCTAATCACTGGCTACTTGTGGGGTTTGTACCCATCACAAGCTTTTTCTGACATGAAGGTTAGGGGACAATAATCTTGTATCTGAAATTGAACAAGAAACATGAATTAGGAAAGTGCATGCTTCTTTCCTCCCTCTCTTTACTCATTCTTTGTGATAGGTAATCAGAGTACGGTAACAGATAGAAATTGGAAATTCAAAAGAACGGATAGGTCTACGGTTCGTTTCGGATACAGATTCACCACCAAAACAAACAGTAGGGTTGCGATAACGAAACCAAAGATACAGATACACCACTTCGGCTAAAAAATCGTGTCTAAGAACACCACCCAATGTGCCAAAATTGAGCTAGCAAAGACAAATCAATTTAATACTCACACATAAAGAGATAAATTAACCAAATTCATTTTCAAACATAAAACTCTTTTTTTTCAAATATCCAAGTCTGCCTTGATTCATGATCTTGGCTACTAATAAAGAGGATTACAAACTTACAAAAGAAGTTACTACCCACTTGCCCCACTACCTATTAACTAATAGAAAATGCAAGGGTGTCTCGAAGCCCAAGCTGGCATCAAAGGTCGCTTGGGGCCTGTTTTCACGGGGACCAAATTTATAAAAAAAAATTATGTGTATATATATATATATATAAATATTTTTTTTTAAATAATTGTTATTACAATTATCATCGACTTTTAGGGAAAAAAATTATATTTAAGGGCCCATTTTTGTAATACTCGTCTGGGGCATCTGAAATCTCGGAGACGTCCTTGAGAAAATGCAAAAACAAAAATAAATTGGAAATAACCAACACATGCATGTGCTAAAATGCAGAAAACGTAAACATAGCAGGGTATGGGTCATGGGTTGTGGTTCGGTACCGGGTCACTGCTATCACTTTGTGTCTATGTAATTTACATGATTGGCTTCCTTTTATTTTAGTAGTTTATTTTTAATCATACTGATGGCATTACTTTTTTTTTCTGAATGATTATGATCTATAAGTGTAAGATAGTTGGCTGATTTATTTATTTAGGTTATCCTTTTTTTGGCAGGCCATGGCTAGTTACATGTCACAAGCTGTGGGAAGAACCGTGTCATTTGACCCGTCACAAATTGTGTTAACGTCTGGTGCAACTCCTGCTATTGAGATTCTTTGTTTTGCTTTGGCAGACCAAGGGAATGCATTTCTTATACTTGCTCCATACTACCCTGGGTAATTTCAATGCATTTCCGTCACATTATAAATCAACACCTTGAAATTTCATCATCCAGTTTAGTTCTTTATAAACCCTTTGTAGTGTTGGCAATTTTGATCCATTTACTTTTGAATGGGCCAAATCAGATTATGTTTTATCTGTAATGTGTCAAAAAAAAAATTAGCAAAAAAGAAATGTCATATGGGTCAAAAGTAAACCAAGTTGTGTTCTTAATGCAGAAAACCTACTAATTCTTTTTATTCAAATTTTAGTTATTATCGACATGATTGTTTTTTTTGTAATCATATTTGACACACTAGTTACTTTCCAAAGAAGGTCAATTTTTGGACGAAAAGGGTTTCAGGTCGATCCAACTCGACCCGTTTCGACATGTTCAAAAAATTACCCATCTTGCTCTTTGTCTGCAGGTTTGACAGGGATATGAAATGGCGAACAGGAGTGGAGCTAATACCCGTTCATTGTCGTAGCTCTGACGATTTTACTTTAAGCATTCCGGTTCTTGATCAAGCATATAATCAGGCAAGAAAACGAGGTCACAAAGTCAGGAGTGGAGCTAATACCCGTTCATTCATATCATTTCTGATGAATTATTTGCTGCTTCAACCTTTGGTGATGAAGAATTTGTAAGCATGGCAGAAATAATCGACTCAGAAGAAACCGATAAAGATCGGGTCCATATTGTATATGGACTATCCAAAGATTTATCTCTTCCGGGCTTCCGGGTCGGGGTTATATATTCATATAACGAAAGCGTTTTGACCGTTTCTCGAAAAATGACAAGATTTTCTCCGGTTTCAGCTCCAACACAACGGTTAGTAACTTCTATGATTTCAGATACAACATTCATCAAGAATTATACTGAAAGAAACAGAGAAAGATTAAGATGCATGTATGAACTGTTTGTTGAAGGTCTTAAAGAATTGGGAATTGGTTGTACAAAGAGCAGTGGAGGGTTCTACTGTTGGGTTGATATGAGCGGGCTCATTCGCCCGTATAATGAAAAAGGGGAACTTGATTTGTGGGACAAGCTTTTGAATGTAGCTAAGGTTAATATAACCCCGGGTTCATCTTGCCACTGCATTGAACCTGGATGGTTCAGATGTTGTTTCACCACATTAGATGAAAAAGATATCCCTGTAGTTATAGAACGGATCCGTTTAGTTGTTGAAACTTGTAAATCCCCTTCTTGAAATCGTTCAACATCCAAGAAACTGAAATTGAAACCTGCAAATATTGGTTGGATCGGGTCGGGTCGGGTTGACCGTATGTAACCATGCTGATATTGGTGAACAAAATGGAAACTGATGCAGTTCTGTTCATAAATCCGGGGCTTGATGATCGCCAGGCAAGGTTAGATTTATTGAAAAGATTGTTAGGTTTGATTATTGTGATAATGTTTGATTTCATTCTCGTGTTTAGAGAAAATCATCAAGTTAAATGTAGGGAATAACAACCAAATATTGTTGATATTGTATGCTTCTTGGGTTCAATAAATAAATGTAACTCATTTTTTTGCTCCAAGATAATATGAATTCCATCTGAAAAATTACCATTGATAGATTTTGATTATACAAAACACCATTTTGTATAAGCAGCAAAAACTTTTCAAAGAAGGTAGATTTAGGGGGTATGAATGTAGGGAAGCTAGTGGCGAAATAGGTTTGTTGGGCGGGTTGGTAAATGGTTAAGACTGGTTCAGGTTGAAAAAGTTTCTTTTGTAAGGATCAAAACGGGTCGGTTCTGGTTGTCCTGTAACACTTTTTCGCAAAATTATTGAAATCTTTTGCAAATAATTAGTGCATCAGATATTTACATTGATTGAATGTAAATTACCATACATGAATTTTTTAATCTATAGTAGTGGTTTCCTAATTTTTTTAGAGTTGAATACACAAATGGTCCGTGTTGTTTGACATTTGGGGTCTAACTTTAAAAAGTAAGGAGGCTATTGATAGTGTTAAACATTCTTTGAGTGACATTTTACCGGGGCATGTTTGCTTGTTGTACTGTTCATGGCAGTGGCAATTATTAGTACTTTTAGGAGGAATACGAGGGGGAAGGGATAGTTTGCAATTTATAGAAGCCGCGAGATATATGTACATCCAATCAGGTTCTTTTGACACCCAAACCCTATACGACTCGTATAGGGCTATACGAGGCATAATACGGTCATATTAGGCAATTTTTGGTCACAATACGGGTGAGGGTTTAGACGGTGATAGAATGAAAAGATGGTATTTACGACCTGATGATACATATGTTTTTTCTTGAGGCAACAACTTATCACTTTCTAGCAGTTGTATTGCTTTACAGCTACTTGATTCCAATTTCTTTACTCCAGAATATCATGTTGAATCCTAGAAAGCTATTGAGGGAGTTGTGTTTGGAGATAGAACTACTTCAAAAAAGGGTCCTGGAGCATTGACAAACTCGCTCAAGCTGGGATTCAAGCGTTATTTGCAGTTAAATAATCGGTTAATCATATGGAAATTCAGTGCTACATTGAGTGAATAAGTTGATACTCGAGATGGGCATAGAGGTGTTCAGATCAGAGATATGGATCTTAAAGTCCCTCAACAATTAAGTGTCTTTCGAATGCCACTTCTTAGAGAATACCGTATCATTTATGATCCTTTAAGTTATCCACCAAACAACGAAGATAACCACCCCTATCAACTCCTTTTTACCAACGATATATTCACCTCATCAAGCTAATCTAACGCATCTATTGGCGGACAATTTGTTGGGATTTCGACCCCCAACCAAGCCGAGACCAAAGACATCAAACGAACCAAAACAGAACACTCACCAAACACATACAAATAAGATTCCAGCTCATCATTGTATACCGGACAAAGAATACACGAAACATCAATACCTTTTATATCTAAGTTAACACTGATAGGAAGCCTATTTTACACAACTCTCCATACATAAATATTCACTTTACGAGGGACTGATTTAAACCATGTTGTATGTCTCGGGCCTGAATTAAGAATAAGACCATCAAGATACTCCCGCGCCTCCCTAACAGGATATACTTTCGAGCCATTAAGATTCCAAGCTCGCGATTCTGATTCTGAAGACAATGTAGTGTTGGCAATAATGTTCATAAGCGCTTCTAACTAAGATTACTCCGTGCCACCCCTTATCTCACGTCTCCAAGACCAAGTCGACCCATTATACCTTTGAGAAACCATACAATCTTTATCATTCTCCAATGCAAAAAGCCAGGGAAAAAGTTCAGTGAACACCAGATTATCCCACCAACAATCCTTCTAAAACATCTTGTTATCCCCACACCTCACCTTCCTACAAATCGAGTTGCTAGGGATTTGACCCGAACACAACTTCAACATACTTTGCCAAGCATTGTTGCCTTTTACTCTACATAACCTCCCGACACACGAACCATGCATATAAGAAATAAAATTTACCCAAAGACTAGCCAACTCATTAACAAATATTCATCTCTGTTTTAGAAAAAGAGCCTTATTGAATGCTTTGGTTTTATTAGGTTGGTGATATCATTGGTAGATTTGAGAAGAACACGAGAAAGGGTCATTTGACATATTATCTTTTGCACTTAATTTTCTAAAACGGTATGTATTGAAATATTTTTAAAATCGTCATGATGAACCCTTGCTGACTCTTTACTTGACGTGACATGTTTGTTTACCCGTATTGATAGTAAATTTTGACCGGAGAGGGAGAGAACATAATAAGTGATAGTGTGATACTCATTTATTCCATCCTAATCATTTATTCCATCCTAATAGGCAGTGGCGGATCTAGAAAAAAAATCCAAAATTTTTTTTCATACATTCAAGTAAATGAAGCAAAAAAAACATGATATTACAAAATGATAAAGAAATACCTAATAGATGATCTCATTTCTGTCCTCTTCGACATTTGATAACTTGAAATCTAGCCATTACATCGTCATCCGTCACTTTATCAAATATTTCTCTTTCGATCGCGCAAACTAGAGCATTATTCAAAAATTCATCACCCATTCGATTGCGTAAATCCGTCTTGATAAGCTTCATTTTAGAAAAAAACATCTTTCAACGGTTGCGGTTGCAACCGGTAAAACCAAAGCTAGCTTCAATATCCGATAAACCAAAGGAAAAGAATTATTTTTTACTGTTTCTACCATTAGACGAGCAAGGTCACATATTCCATCCAAATTTGCAAATCTATCATCTTTCTTTACAGTATGATATAAAACCTTAAGCTCACCCAAAAGACACACTCTTTCATTCGTGGTAAAATCATTCGGATACATCTCAGAAAAAGCCACTATCTTAGATGTGTCAAACTTAGAAAACCAATCACAAGGATTTAAACCCGACATATTTTCTATCATAGTAGTTGTTACCTCATTGAATCGATTTCCCATTTCTTGAATTTGCATATCCAAAACCGTATTAAAGATTTCAACTTCAAAATGATGTCGATTAGTAATGACATTCTTTCGGTTTCTTGGGTTACCATAACTTGCCATCATATCTAACATCGTAATATTGTATTTTTGACAAAAAGAAGTCGCTTTTTCCAACATCTCATCAAACCCTTTTTGTCTTAACTCATTCAATGCTCCTTTTGTTCCGTTTATCATGTTAGCCGCTTCTAATAAGTCTCGACTTTTTTTTGAAGATGTTTTGAGAGAGCATTTGTGATGCTTAGAACATCTTCCATTAAGTGTGCATAAAAAACAAATTCAAGTTTTTTAAAATATGAAAGAATACCTTTTGCATTACTACGTTGTTGAATGTTATCTCCTTCTTCTTTAACATAATGAAGTACATCAACAACTTCCGAAAATAATTTAATCAAACTTGTGATTGTTCCATGATGAGAACCCCATCGTGTATCACCGGCTCGTGCTAGGGAAACCTCTTGGTTTAATCCTTTTCCGGTCTTAATTACACCTTCAAATATTTCTTTTTCTACTCTCTCTTTTCTTGCCTCCCGTAACATATCTTTGTGTTTGCAAGAAGCAGAAACCGTATTAACCACCATGGAAAGGTATTCATAAAAACCTTGAACACCGGGATGTTTCTTTGCAACAGTCACAATCACTAACTGAAGTTGATGAGCAAAACAATGTATGTAATGTGCTGATGGATTATCTCTCAAAATCAAAGCTTTTAAGCCATTAAACTCTCTTTAACAACTCCGAGTTTATCAACATATCTCACAACTATAGCCATTTGTTCCTTCAAAGATACGTCACTAGACTCATCTATTAACAACCCAAACACATCATCTTTTATTTCTTCGCAAATCATTTTGGTTACTTCTTTCCCAAAGCAATCGATAATTTCTTTTTGTATTGATGGAGCTGTCAATTTATTATTCTTTTTTGCTTTCCCTAATGTATGCTTACCAATCTCCGGGTTATTATCACTAAGGAACTTCAAAGTTGATATGAAAAACCCTTTAGAAATAGATGTTTCCGATTCATCATGACCACGAAATGGTAAACCATTTTCTAACAAAAATCTAGCACTACGAACAGAACCCATCAATCTTAACCTATTTGCAAGCTTTTCTTCTTCAGTTTGGGCATTTAATTTCACATGAATGGATCGCTCTTGTTTCAAAAGATTTTCACTTTTTTGCATAGCCTTATTATGATAACTGTTAACCGATCCAACATGATCTCTTAAGGCAACCCCTTTACTCCAGTTACGAAAGTCTTCACTTGAAAAGGTATCTCTCCCACCTTGATTACCAACTGTTTCTTTAAACAAGTAGCAATATAAACAGTCTGCTTTAATACTATACTCTAACCACGGATATGTATCAAACCATCCTACAACAAAACGTCTAGCCTGACCGGAAAACGTTTTGCTTGGAAATATATGTTTTCGTGGTTGAAAAGCCTTTTTAACAAGATAATGTCTTCTTACTTCATCTATTTGATTGGTATGATAGCTAGCAATAGGTGGCCTATCAAAGGGATCCGAATGAAGATTCAAATCATCAATTATATTTGGTATTGAAGGATTTGAAAGAATATTTGGACTTCCATTAATATCAACATTATTTGAACTTCCATCAATATCAACATTAGGAATACTTTGACTTCCATCAATATCAACATCATCATTGAATTTTCTTTTAAAAAATTTACCAATTCGAGCTTGTTTAGTTTGTGGTTTCATCTTCCCTATAATCAAAATATTAAATACACAATAAAAACTTATTATAACAACTAAAAAAAACAAATAAAACTCTAACCTAAATTTCAATTTCACCCAATTGCACATATACACACAAACCCTAAATCAAAAATTAGTAGATTACCTTAATGAGGAGGATTGAGGAGGAGTTGATTGGATGCCCGAGCCCCTGATGGTCGTCGATGGTGGCTGTGGCGGCAGCGGCAGCGGCGATGGGCCTCTCAGACGATGGTGGTGGTCTATGGCAGGGCTGCATTGCACCTGCTGTGTTCGCTCGCTGCTTCTTCCTTTTTTTTTGGATCGATGATGAGGATAGTTGGTTGGGTTTTTTAGAATAAAATTAGGTATTGGGCTTTAATTAAAATGAGTCTTGGGTTGAGTTTTTTTATAAAGTTTGGGCTTTTATAAAGTTTATGATTTTAATAAAATTTTAGAGGTATCTAAAATTTCGTTCAGGAGTATCTGGATACATAAAACGGTAAAAAAAAAATTCTCACTACGCGTCGAAAGTTGAGGGGTACCTCTTCATATATCCGCTCCTGTTAATAGGACTCATGTCTATTCGAACAATGATTTGGATTTTGGACCAAGTTATATTTGATTCCGTAAGACAAGATGTTCTTTTGATTCCATCCAATAATGGAAACTTTACACGCTATATGGCATCTTTGTGTAATTTCGAAAGATTAAGAACAAAATCCACAAATTGAGCAAACTACAGGGAATAATTTATAATTAATTAATTTAATTATATCAACTTATTTATATATTGTGAGCTGATCAATATCCTTTCTATTAAATTGTTCCCATATATTGGGAAGTCGTGCAAGATAACTATTAATATTTTTTAGGTTAATATATATTTTAATATTTTTTTATTAAATTGTGAAATCGCAACTACATTAATTGTTCATGATTTTAGTGTCATTTAAGCAATTTTAGTTTAGCTGGATTTTTTTTAAATTATATGGGAAGTAAAAACATATATTGATACGAATTAGGACGTGTGGAGTGCACGTTGGATCAAGGCTTTGCTAACTTCGGTACTTAGGAACCTAAAAGGTAGTACCTAAACCAAAAGAGGGGGGGTTCCAAAGGGTACCGCTCTCGTGGGCGGATTCCAAGGGACGGCAGCCCCTGGTAGGGTCTAAGGGGCCCTGGCGTAATGGTGAAAAGGTCCAAGGTACTTAGCTTATTGTTGCTTTATTATGAATGCATCATATTTGCGTAAATGATGAAAAGTTGCTTGAAATTGACGATCAATACAAACCGATAAAACAGTGGAAATTTGTTGCTCAACGGTAGCTACTGAAGGATCAGAGCAAATGATGATTGGTAGCAACTTTGTCATCAGTAGCAACTGGAGTACCAGTAGCAAATGTAGCAACTGAAGCTAACAACCTTGTACTTCGATAGTAACTTTGTTACTACTAATGATCGGTAGTAACTAAGTTACTATTGATCGATACTTTCTACTGATGAAGTTACGAACAGTATAATCGTCAATCGCCATACCTGTTCATGAAACATTGTGACGATTCACGGTGACTTTACGTTCCTATATAAATGATTCAAGTGGTCTTGTCTCAGCACCAAATTCACAACAAATTTTGGTACAATTTCACTACAGAAATTCATATCCATTCTAAACAAATTTCTCTGTCTTATCTGACTGATCATTTTGTTAGTACCAACAAAATATTTCAATATGATAGTGTCCAGCATGATTCATAGAAATCCAAGTTATCACGAAATTCAAAACCTACATTAATGATATTTTTTATTGTTTAATAACGTGATAACCTGTGGAACTAGAACCTTTAACCGAAGGTGTAAAACTTCAACTACTCTACGGACGACAATATGATGAGAGGGTCAAATTACGTAAACTTTTCGTTAAACACCTCATTAATATTAAATTTGACAAACTGAAGATTCAAAGAATCCAAACCCCAATATTCTTAGTAGTCACGTCACCTTAATGCCCTTATTCGGACGATGATTTGGACCAAATTCATATGTTTGATTCCGTAAGAAAATATGTCTCTTCTTATTCCCTCCAATAATAGAATGCTTTGCAAGATGGGATCATGTTAATCAACAATGCAAAGATATTATGAAAAGAAACTTTTTTTAGGATTAGAAAAGAACAGTAAGAACTAGGCTCACTACTCTGATATGACTTAAAATACGACACAAACTTAACACTACATTAATCAGGATTTAGGTTATCATGTCTAATAATAGATTATGTTTGGGTTGACGTATTTAACCTGTTTAATTAAACAAACAGACAGAACTGTCAACCCATTTAACTCTTTTAGATAAATATGTAACATGGGTCGTGTACGAGTTACATGATTTTAAATGTGTCCGGGTTATTCAGTTCAACCCACCAACCCGACATGATTGACATCCATCGTTACTAATTTAGGAAAATTAACAACTAAGGCATAGATATAAGAGTTGGATTAGACGGTACGTGAGTTAGCCGTTAAAAAGAAACAAAACTGTTGAATATGACAATTGAACACATCAATGCTACCCGATAAAAGCATTATTTTGCTTTATTGCTAGTATTGTTTTGTTCATAGACTGTTAGAGTAAGTCTTTTGCTTTATTGTTAGTATTGTTTTGTTCATAGACTGTTAGAGTAAGTCAACATAAAGTAAAGGATACTCTGCCATAAGTGCAGAGTAAGTCATAGAGACGTAAAATAAGTCTAGAACCACAAAATAAGAAGTAGAAGCTCAAAGCCCGTCAAACATAAACGCAGAGTATGTCATAGAGATGTAAAGTAAGTCTTGAAGCGCAAAATAAGATGTAGAAGCTCAAAGCGCGTCAACCATAAACGCAGAGTAACTCATAGAGACGCAAAGTAAGTCGTCATTCTTTTGGCTTATCATCGTTTTGACAACGAACAAA
The DNA here is from genome assembly GCA_023525975.1 of Smallanthus sonchifolius. Lineage (NCBI taxonomy): Eukaryota > Viridiplantae > Streptophyta > Magnoliopsida > Asterales > Asteraceae > Smallanthus > Smallanthus sonchifolius. The sequence goes on along the minus strand of CM042034.1, from coordinate 35,499,177 downwards.
GTAAGACACAAATGTTATGGTGTCTTAATTGAAAAATATATTTTATAATGAGAATTCTAGAAAAGTTTTCATATATTTGTAAAGATGTTTATGTATGATATTATGTCTTCTGTATATTGATAACCTATTTTCAATTAGTATGATGTTATGTTTACGCGTTAAGAAAAATGTTTATGAATAGTTAAATCACAAACTCACCAACATAGTTGACAATTTTTATCATGTGTTCAATTTTAAGAGAAAAACATATGAAAAACATATAATTCTAATGTATATCTAAGTATTTAAAAAAACAAATCAAGTGTGACATGAATGTTGTTTTGAGAGAGCACAAGGTTTAACATAGTTGACAATATATAGAGAAAGAATATTGTTTTTGTATGTTTCTTTCATGAACTCACATCCTTTGCTAATATGTTAGTTTTTTATGGCTAAAATATCTCACTTTGAAAGACTATGATAGGAGAATAGGAACAAAATAAAGCCTATAATGACACCACCATACTTGAGTATGCTAATGCTTCTTTGGGTGGGGAGGGTAGGTGGGTGGGGTGGGGATGAGGGTATGACCATTTTAGTGTAACAACCAAGAAATGTTAGAAGGGTTGGTTAAAGTTGAAGAATAATAGAAAAATTATTTGTAATCTAACTTTTTTATCATTTATTATTTTCTAAAGTAATCATCATTTTTGTAAAGACAAGGAAAAAGATGCTAGGAGTGTAATAATAATTGGTTTAGAAACTAGATGAATAGAAAGAAAAAGATAGAGATAGATGACAGAGGATGACAAGCACTTTGGGTTTGGGCCATCGGTGATTCCCCCACCCCACCACCCCACACCACCATGACTAAGAGAGGGAGCCAACACAACACCCACTAAAAACAAGCATGTGTCCATAAAATTCTTTAGATGCTTTAGCATTACTTGATAAGGATTGCATGACATCATCTTGGTTAAATGGCTAAGAAAGTTTATATATAATTAAATTCTTTATACCACTACCCTAGCTTAAAATCTCGTATATTACACGAGTTAAATAAATATAATATTATATATTAAGTAGTAAAAAATTATTTTTTAAAACTCGTGTTTTACACGGATTGAATAAACCCGTAGAATACAATGTAATCTGTTAACCCGTAGAATACACTCGGTAATATAAAGATTAATATTTTCTTTAAAAATATATTATTATTAGAAGGGTTGTTCAACCAAATATTTCTAATAAATAAAATAAAATAAAATAAAAAAATTAAGCTTAAAGGCTTGTTAAAGGAAGTACTATATTTTTAGATGATTTCAAATTATAGAATTGTTTTAGAAAATCTATTTTAAAATAATGGAGTAGTCAAATAGAAAGAAAAAGATTTATTTTATATTCATTAACATAACACTAATGATTACAAGACCAAGCCTACCATCCACTTTGATCCTTTTCCTTTCAAAATTCCATATATTTTTTTAAATATAATGTATACAGTATTATATAATCCAGCTAAGCTAAGTACCCTTGATGGCAATTGATAATCTGCTATACAAAAATGATTAGATTCCATATAATCATGTTTAAATGCACTTAATCATATTCTATATTGTAAAAATATCAACTTTCTTTTCATCACTTGCGTTCAAAGCCTATACTGTATAATATGTTGTGTAGTACATAATATATATTACATGTGAGACAAAGATAAAATACGAACACAAAGTGAAACACCATATCTCAATCAACAAATATATAACATCTAATGACTAGCTTACTCTTTAAAGAAAGAAAACCTATAGGCTGTATCAAGAGTAAACCCTCCTTTATTGTGTAAATTTGAGAAAACTAATCAAAATTATTATTTTTACTGTTGGAATACAATTATTACAGCAATACAATGTTATGTTCTTTTATGTATATGTGTAAATTCAAATGTGTTTATTATTTACACATGTGTAATTTATGTTTACACATATACACTGTATAGTTACAATTTACACATGTGTAAATTTTTTAACGCATGTGAACTTACTCATATACATAAAGAACATAATGTTGTGTACGTGAGGGTTTATTCTTCTTGATATGTCTCCTATATACATGTATGTATATATATGTGTGTGTGTATATATATATATATATATAAAAAGTTGGAAAAACCAAAAACAAAAGAATCATGAGGTCCTATTGATTTTGTGGCTATATTTCACACCTCTATCTGAAAAAACATGCATGAAACAACAAAAAATATTATGCATTTCACATGATGGCTTCAGCAATACCTCCACACACAAGATTCCATGAATATGGATGCATATAATCATATATCATTTTGTGACATTAGGTATTAAAATTTACAGATCATTTTAGGAAGCTAAAACAAATCTTTACAGATCTGAATTAACCTATCTCAACTAATCTATGAAGGAAACAAGAAGAGTAATTAAGAAAGCTGTTTAATTAGCTGTTATGATGCATTGAACAAAGCTTTACCACTCATCTCTCTTTCAAACCTCCAAATATAATTCAACCCAACTAACAGTTCAGTAATAGCATCCTCAGTTTTGTCTTGGTTCGCGAAAAACAAGGTTTGTACAAGAAGAACATTAGTTTGTGGCATGAGATTTTGATGTTCAAAGCTTCTTTCACTCTGCCATTTGATCATGTTATGTGCTAATGGTGACAGCCATCCCAATATCTTCCCTAAAGCTTCCCTCCATTCTCCAGCAAGAACCGGATCACTCGCGGTGAACCCAATGCCTTTTAACCTTTTCCTTAATGAACATCTTATGCTATTTGGCAACATTGTGTAAAGATCATCCCTTGCATCAAGTCCAACCAATTGAGGTGATCTTATCATCTTCTCCATCACTATGATCAAATTAGCATAATGCAAAGATAAAGCAGCAAACCCTAATGTGTTTGATGCTGGTTTCAACATCTTTGAGTTTGTTTCAAAAAAGTTCCAATCTTGATAGAATTGTGAAGATTGATAGCCATCAATAGTACCAAAAGCGCGCTTGATCCTTGATAATATTGTGAAGATTGATACGGCTAATAGCGAAGTAACCGAATCAAAACTTCTTTTCCATAAAGATCTCTCTTTTACATACTTAACTTCTTGCCTTTGCCGAAGAATCTTTTGTTGCTTTGCAGTGTGCACTTCTTGATGATCTTTTTTACATGATTTCTTTAAATTATTCTCTAAAACAGTTAACTCATCCATCACTTTGTAAAGGGTAGCAGTGGCTGCAACATATCGTTCCATCTTTTTAATCTTAACCTCCACATCTTTTACATTTAGAACCCATCCATAAGGGTCATGACCAGTGTTCGCAAACTCTGCGAACACTGGTTCAAAGCTCCTGAGGGCGGAGTCCTCGCACCTTTTGCTCAGCCGGGACACGGATACAGCCACGACTAGAAGATTTTCGACCAGTTCTGTACACGCGAGGGCGAGAAGGAACGCGTCTTTGTTTGAGACAATTTTACGAACACCTTCTAGGCATATCGATTGGTTGCAAAGATGATCCATGTTTTGGTCGGAGAGAAAGGCCCACATGTGGGTGAGCTTTGGCATGATTCCGGCGATATCAAATGCTAAAACCCCGAGCTTTGATCGCTTGATCATTGAGCCTTTGGTTGGATCGAAGGTTTGGGATAGGGTTTTCTTGAGTTTGATCAGCCAGGCCATGTTGGGGTTTTATATATGGGATTAACGGAATTAACAGAAAGCTGATTTTGGATTTGTAGATTGAAGAGTTGCAGGTGCAGAAAAGGAAAGAAAAGAAGGTGAGATGAAGATTGATTGGAGATGGTGGGTTGTCTGAGAAAGATGAAAAGCCACATGCAGTGGAAGTGGGAGTTGATGAGGGAGAGCGTCAACTTAATTATTTTAGTAATGGGAGAAGGAAAGATGTTCAGTGCGATATTTTCAAATTTATATTGGGAAAAAATAATTAAAATCTAATGTTTTATTTTCCAGATGTCATATATTATTAACTTTTTTTTAGAACGGCATGTGTGTTAGGATGACGCTAACCTCTCTTAGTCCATAGTTTAAGTCCTGTCACAGAGAGTGTTTCTAAAATTATGAAGTACACTTTATAAGAATTAAACCTGAGACCTCCACATGAATAAAGCCATATGACAAAATCCAGACCAAGGCCTAACTACCACATATTTTTAGTGGAGTGGTAACCCCATAATTATTATATATATTAAAAAGAAATAGTAAACTTTTGGTTCTTTTTGTTTTGGCCACCAAAAGTTTTTAGTTTTTTTTTTAACTTTTTTAACATTTTTATTTTCAACCCTTATAATATATAATATACATTTTTATTACGTTTCATTTTCTATTAATTTTCGTTCGTTAATTTTTTTCAAAATACGGAGGGCACGGCTGTTTTTAGTTTTTTTTTTGTCAACGTTCCGATATATATTTTTTTAAACGGAGTTGTATTCAAAATATAAAGTTTTTTTTATCGTTACCTATAACGAGATCCGTTGTTGTCGTACCATGACGAGCCGAACCTGTTATGAGCGAACAATATCATTTTCGGTGATATTATCGGAAACCATATCGGTATTCGCTTTTATGGTTTTCGACGACCCGAACCATTAATTTTTTTATTTTGTTTATTTCTTTTTTTATTATTTGTTTTATGTTTCTCTTTGATTAATATTATTTTTTTCGTTGCACTTACGTTTTAATTTTCTTTTATTTGCATTTAGCGAGTTTCGTTACCGTTGTCGTACCATGACGAGCCGAACTTATTATAAGTGAACAACATCATTGTCGGTATTGGTATTATCGGAACCCGTATCGGTCTTCGCTTTATGTTTCTTTTTTATTAACAATATTTTTCCTTTTTTATCATTTAGTTTTATGTTTCTTTTTTATTAACATTATGTTTACCGTTGCACCTACGTTCGTGGACGAACCGAATCGATAACTACCAAACTCCCGCCGCGTAACGCGGGGGAAAAAAACTAGTTTAAGATTATTAACATCATATTTCATATATTTATTTTATAGATTTTATTTAAAATTTTATTAATTAATTAACCAACTTATTTATTTTATAAAAATATATTTTTTTATTTAATTTATTTATTTTCGTTTGTTTGAATAAGTAATATACTTTTCTCACTTTAATTTTAAAAATTTATTAATTAATTAAGTAACTTATTTGTTTTATAAAAATAGATTTTTTTATATTTTTATAATTTATTTATTTTCTTTTTGATTAAGCTATTTAGTTTTATCATTTTACAGTTATTATGTTTTTATATTATTTATTATACATTAGAGAGTTAGTATAAGTTTAAAGTTTATTTTGTAATCATACACTTAATCTTGAAATTTTATTAATTAATTAACCAACTTATTTATTTTATGAAGATATATATTTTTTATTTAATTTCTTTTATTTTCGTTTCTTTAAAATTTAATTATTTGTTCGCGTTCGATCGTTTGTTTGGTTAAAGTTAAACGAACAAAATGAATATGTTCAGTTCATTTACAAGTCTATGAATATCAACTTAACCTTCAAAGAGTTGTCTCTAGAACCCCTTCTAACGGATTTCTTTTACGTGACAGTTTTAGGTAAAATCTTGGAAAGGTTAGAGCCGGTTTGAACGGCCCCAATGCCCAACCTTGACAATCGAAAACCAACGCTTCACCCGTTTAGTTCACTCTTTAATTGGGGCTTAATTATATTTTAACCAATACACATAATACATTTATATTGAACTAGTTTACCATGTTTCACAAATTGACAAATTTCTTAGTTAAAACCTATTGGGTGAAAAAGATGTTATGAACAAACGAGTATCCACTAAACATTTGTTCTACTGAAATCAAGGTCTCAAGGTTAAGTGTATGATTATAAGATAAACTTTAAACTCCTACTAACTCTCTAATATATAAAAATTAGTATAAAGAAATATAATAATTATAAAATGACAAAATTAAATAGTTAATAAAAAAGAAAATAAATAAATTATAAAAATATAAAAAATCTATTTTTACAAAATAAATAAGTTGTCTAATTAATTAATAAAATTGTATAGAAATCTTTAAAATAAAAGTGAGAAAAGTATATTACTTATTCAAACAAACGAAAATAAATAAAATATATATCTTTATAAAATAAATAAGTTGGTTAATTAATTGATAAAATTTTAAATAAAATCTATAAAACAAAGTGATAAAAAGAAAAAAAATGAAAAATAAAAGAAAAAAAATAAAGTAAAATTTACATTACAAGAATTATCCTTTAGGGCTAAAAGACAATAACTTAACATAAATATTTAACTCCAGTTAGTCAAAAAGACAAAAAATGAGAGAACTATTAAAATAAAGGGTAGTGAGTGAAAAACATAAATGACAAAAAATTGTAATTTAGTCTAATAATAATAACACGGAAATGTATTATAATTTAGTCAGACGGATCACGACTCACATAAGTAGTTGATCCACAAATTTTTAACCAGCCACGAGATCAATTTTTTTAAACAACAATTTAGATCACTGACGGGTCACTGACCCACCCGATCATCTTCACCACCCTCAGGAGGAAACCCACCATAGGTGAGAAAACCCTCTGGCCCAACCTAGACCCCTTTTTTTGTCACATGTGATACTTGAACCCAAGACCTCCTAATTTTAGTGAATTTTTAGACATACACATTTGCCACTAAACTAAGCTAGTGATTGTACGAGATCAATTGATCATGTGGTTCTAAACACCTTAGATATTGATCAAATAAGTTTCATGTCTGGTTAGCTTACCTCCATTAACCAACCTCCCATCAATTACATCTCTTAATATAAATTTATATAACCGGCCTTGTGTTGATAACACTCATCCAATGAAATTCGTCTCCTTAAATAGAGAAATGAACTGTAATATATATTGGTATGACACTCAAAATGTTGAATTACTGTAATATATATTGGTATGACACTCAAAATGTTGAATTGTTATATTTATCATTGATCGCGTTGTTAAGGTCAATAAAAACAAGTATTATAATCCCTAGCTACATTAAACTATAGTATAGTGGAGTAGGGTATCGTATCCACATGGAATTGGTAGAAAGTGTTTGTTTTATGAAAACTGTTCGGATTTTAATTAAAAAGCAAATAACTTTAACTTTATAAAAACTATTAAGAGAAAACGGATCGCTTCAGGGTTCAGATTGCAAGTTCGGTGATTACTGGTTTGTACTTATTGGATATTACATAGACATAACTCATTAATCAGATTGATAAATAATTAACATTCAAATAACGACTGTATTGAACAACGATTGTAAAACCGAATGTTTGACACAAGTTAATTACCCAATAGTTAATTACCAATTCAGAATACTAATCATAGATACACAATGGTTCACGTAGATAACCGAAAAACTGATGCATATGATAATAAAGAAACTAAACGTGTCCAATCAATCCTAGAACTCAAACAATCAAACGATTACAAGAACACTAGACCAAATCAAGTATGAACCTAGGTATATCACTTACAAGCAGATCCTACACCCGGAAACGACACGAAGAGATTAGCCGCTCATCGACATCGTCATCGATTCTTCAATAATTGTTCTAACTTGATCTAGCATAAAAACTGGTAAAGATTGAAACTTTATCTCTTAAAATCACCTTAGGGAAGCTCTGGATCGTAGAATGACAAGTTAATTCGACTATAGACTCATCCATGCTTTATAAATGAAATTAGGTTAAATTTGCCGAATTTATGAATCTTCGTGTGGCGCGAACTTAGGATGGATGTTTTTCGCGTGGCGCGAAGAACAAATTAGTCGGGTGGGCTTTTCAAGGCCCTCGCGTGTCGCGGAATTCTTCCTCCTGGTCTTCGCGTGGCGCGAATAACCTAAATTCCATATTTTTTTACTTTTCTTGACTTTAAGTTCTCCGGGGCCCGTGTATGCTACTATCCTCATGATTTTAAGCTCATGTTTTCCCACTCACTTGGCGCATTAAACCTATAGTAGACACAAATACCAAACGCACATAAAACATACTCGATATACAAAGCTAAACGCTTAAAACTACAAACTTAGACTCTTATATACTGGATATTTAACCTCACATCACATCCCCACACTTGACATTTTTCGTCCCAAAAAAGAATTATGCATGGAATCATAATCAGAAAACTATCAATTTATTTCATTCTTTTATATCTTTTGATTTCTCAACATATTAACCATAACAATTGGTATTTCAATCCCATTAAACCCAACCACCGACTCTCGAGCCCCCAATTCTGTGATCTAATATCCTATTCATTACCAAGCAACAGTGTGTCTATAGGTCTCACACTTAGGAAGCTACAACTTAGTTTAATCTCATCTCAATGTCATGTTTAGGCACAGGTTAAACAATATAGATTTCCCACCACTATAAACACAAATTTATTTGTTTTAAAAATTAGATGAATTGTGGATCGATGGGTGAATGTTTAGCTTTTATTAACACTTATGAATAAACCTAACCCAATGGTGTTTCAATCACGCTGGAACATGATATATGACACGTAGACTGCAGTTTTTAAGCAATGAAGTACATAAGCTTCGGAACATGGGTGTATCCTTCAAGTCACCATCCCAAAGGGAAACATATAAACCTAACTTAGATATCCAATTATTGATCACTTAAGTCCCGCCCATGGGTGTATCAACCAAGTCACTATCCCGGAGGGTAACACGTAGGTTGAACCTAAGCTCTCAATTTTTAATTAATTAAGCTCATTCAATTGATGGATTATGGAATGCGGACGCCACAAACTTTCGGATTTATTTTCATAAAAAGAAAGATGTGTGCCAAAATTTTAAAAACTTATAATTTTTTGTTTATAAAGGTACCTATCACCCTATTTTGATAGTTTCGACCTTACCGGCACCCCTAAGATGAGAACCCACAAGACATCCTAAATTAATTATTCAATTTTATCTAGATACACTATCAGGATGTTTAAGCTCTTAAGTCGGTTGGGCCTACCAAAACGTTACAAATTAGACATGTTTAATCAACTTTATTATTCCTTTCAATTCCTCATTAGCACAATTTATGATTGTACTATCATTTTCCATTTAGTTGTAAAAATTCTAATCTAGGGGCATTTTTAAATTTTTTTAAATTTTTATGTATTTACGACTCAAAACTCAGACCTGAACTAGTCTCCCCTCCCCACACTTAAACACGACATTGTCCTCAATATAGGAAGAGCGACACTAAAACAAAAGAAAATTACAAAAATTAATAAAAAAACTTAGTTGGATATACGACCGTACAACATTTCATTCGCGATCGTGCTCCAGGGATACTAGCGTGTTGCATTGTACAAGGACGTTCAAGATTGGATTATCATCTCTCGAATGGAGATTGCGTACGAGGAACTAAATCCAAACCTGCAAAATCAGAATCGAAACATACCCACAAGCAGTACATCGACTCAATAAGACGACTCAATAAAAATTAAAAGACCCGACGGACACAAATGACTCAAAATAATAAAATTAATTAAAAAAAATAAAAAATTAGGGTTTCAGAGTCTTCGCGTGTCGCGAAGTCATGGGGCCAATTCTTCGCGTGTCGCGAAGAACCAATAGTCGTCCGGGTTTTTACTTTTGTTCTTCGCGTGTCGCGAAGAACTTTCTTTGGAAATTCGCGTGGCGCGAAGACACCTCCTTCACAGAAAGATTGGAAATTTTTTCACTTTTTTGCCTTAGAAATTTTTTTTAGTTTTTCAAGTCAAAATTTTCAACTTTTTCAAAATTCATTCCAACTCTCCAATTAAGTTCGTATATACTTGGAACGAGATTTGTGATGGTTTTTCATGCTCGTATGGCCCCAAATCTCCGGGAAAACTTGAAAAACCCGCAAAACCATACTGAAAACACTAAAAATGAAGACTCAAGACTCTACAAACTCTATACACGGTATAACCCCTAGAGAATGATGCATGGTCCCCATTGCATTAACATAAGCCTCAACGTTCCCAAAACGTCACTACACTTAGGCTATTCCCAGATTTAAAGCACAAAACGAAATAAAAACTAACTCACTTTTGTAGGAATCACGGATGCATTTAGCGTATGCAACAAGCCTTTTAAACCCTTTGGTAGCCCGAGTGGACGAGTTTAGTCTCATGAGGGTTTCTATAGAACACACCCACAACGTTCATTTACTCTAGACACAAAAAGTAAAGCTTAGGTTGCCTCCTAAGAACGCTAAGTGTCACACCCCTAAATTTATTTACTTAATGAATAAATAAATAAATTAAGGTTGCAACGATTGGTAACATTACACAATAGCGGAAGCATATCGAAGATATCTAAAGTATTGAACATCATTACAAAAGCTAAAATAAACTAGTACAACGTCCTATAACCATATAGGTCAAAACCGTCTTGAGGTTTGACAATCATGCATCCTCGGCTTCTAGGGTTTAATCCCAATGGCTAACCTATTCCAACCGTGCCATAGCTATGTGCTACCTAAAAACATACTTAAAATGTCAACAAAAAGGTTGGTGAGTTCACACGTTTAATTGTTGTAATGTAAAGTCATTTTCTTTGAAAACATCGATATCGTGTACATGGGCATAGTATAAAAGTGTTTTCCTCGAAAACATGTGATGACTTTATAGTCATAAAATGAGTAGTTTTCCCAACGAAAACATGTGATGACTTCAAAGTCATAAAATGAGTAGTTTTCCCCATGAAAACACATAATGAATTTATGCCCAGATAGGAACGTTAACCAAAACAAGTAGTAGTTTCAGGTGAATATGATAAACAAAACAAGTAATGTTGACCCATTTGTAGACTAGCTAAGAATACAAATAATATGTTCATACATAAGGCGTAACCAAACCATGACAATTGTTCTTTTGCCCCTCTCATTTGTTATCAGATTCTATGCAGCCATAAATCCTCCAGATTGCGATTAACATGACTAACCATGACCGGGGGACGTCACTCCCCATAGTACTATTCATAGGACCCTAGGCTACAGTTAATGGTTACTAAATTGTTCCAATGGACTTTTAGTGAACTCTTTGTTCGTTAACTCATGTAAACATAAGGTCGGGTCTTGTTTTCTTGTTACCATATGAAAATGTTCGTAAGTGTGTTCCATGTTTTCTAAAATGTATCAAGTAATGATGTTCCCAAAAGTATCAAATGTGTTAAGCAAGTATGTTTCTCCCCCCGATATTTCTAAAACATTTAAAAAGTTAAAAGGGGGCAGTGAACTCACATGGTGATGGGTCAGGAACACTAATGTCCTTCTGGTAGTATCGGAAACTCGTGTCCTACGATACATGTAGGTACTTTAAGAGCTTTATGAACTAACTCTAATGTTATAAAGTAAATCTAAACTCGCGTCAAGTTGTCACGTGTGCGGTTGAGCTCTGTTGATTCTTTACGGTAGTACCGATTCGGTATGCGATGTTCGTTTAATATTCGGTAATATTAGTTGCTTAATTCGAGTCAGGTTTCAACTCGAAAATGTTTCAATAGTTATATACAAAATATTAGTTTGTCGTGTACACGATCGTATGTAGCTATGTGCGCGTATAATTAGTAATAGTAATTCATGTTCGTGCGTCCTTTAACATAATGTATGCAACTGTATGATTTAATGAAACTATTTCAGGACTTATAGTGTATTCATACGCGTATTCATAAATATAAATCTATACTTCTTCATATATTTGTATAGTTTCAAAAACCCTGAAATGTAGTTGTAGCGTATTGTGTTTTGGAATAAACGTTCCTTAATAAGATTTGCTCGTCTTTATGCATCTACCTTAGTATATTCGTTTATCATATTTTGTTTACTCAAGTCATAACCGAAAATATAAATATATTTAATTTGATCCTTAATATAATCATATACTCATTTATTTTTTCATGAAACATATATTTATATTTTATAAACAAATATGTGAAATATCGTTTAAGACGAGTAGTGAAAACATATAATTACATATGTATTTATACTACTTATTCATGATATTATATCGTTTTAAGTTTCGAAACCGTTCATATCAATATATCTATATATATATATATATATATTCAAAACGCCAAAGTCATATTTATTTATACTCATAGTCAAATATTATACTTCATAAATAGGTGTCCGATTGTGGCATAATAAGTATATATGTGTATATATGCATTTGAATCTACCAATCGTTGTATATAATAATAGTTTGGTTTCGAATAAAGTGTGAATATTTAAGATTTCATATGTTTGTACAAACACATTTATATGCATACAAAATTTATATTTGAACGGGTTGTCGTTACTTATCAAACCCTCGTTTAGTCGATAAAGTTATAGCTAGATTTGTATAAGTTCAAAAGTATACAAACATAATATTCAAAATACGAGTGTATACAAATTATATTTGTTATCCATGTTATCCTAAATAACAAGTATCAACGGTTTATATATAATTAATGTCTTGCAAACATTTATATGACTAAAGTGATAATTATTATTCATATACATAGCTGTCGTTATATTAAAGTTCTCGTCTTACTCATTACGCGTTCACGTTTTTATTTATCATTTAATTAATATACAAATTGGAAGGAAACCTCTCACTGACAACACGTTAACTAGAATCATTAATATTAATTGTTAGATTAATATTTATTTTTACCGTTTAACGAATCATTCGTTTAGGCTCAACGCACTTAACCGTACGCACGTTTATTTTTGCGTGATTAAATATACGTTTATTTTTGCGTGATTAAATATATTCACATTAGCGTGCATTTTACACCTTTCGGGTGTCTTGTTTACGACGCGACACGTCCTAAACCTCACGATTCGCGTATTAAATGAGTTTGACTTTCGTTGACCAGGTTTGACCACGACTTGAGATGCTCGTATCTGCCAAAAAATCACACTCTTAATACTCGGGAATAAAACCCGGCAACCAAATCAACCGATCTAAACAAAAAACAATTAACTGTAACCTAACCTACTAGATTTGACGAAATATAACCCGAAACTCGTAAATCGGGACGACAGGATGACATTGAACACATATATGGTTGTTTGAGACTTGCCAGAAAGTCGGGAGTCGCCGAAAATGTCTCTGTTCGCCGGAATCGTTCCAAACTGAAGTTTAACACTGCTAATGTGTTGATCTAACTCAAAGAACAAGTAAACAATGGGGGCTTACCTGAGTCACCGAAAATAAACCAGGAAGTCTCTGATTGCCGGAATTGTAGCCGGAAAAACGTATTCCACCAAATATGTACATTTCCTACCTGAAACCACCTCATCCGCCGCCGCGCTTGGCCTGAGTCTTTGTCGGGAAGGTGAGGACGGTCGGAAAAACGATCCGCTGTCTGGTGCGGCTATTCTGATCTGTCGGAAAAGCGGGGTCTCGCCGGAACCCTAAACCACCAGCGTCGTTCACCGTCTTCTGTTCCCACGAGTCCTTAGTCGTCGCCGTCAACCACACCAGTCATCGTCTTCCCGTATTCCGCTCTCATATCCAGAACCCCGTCACCACCGCCTAACCGTGCCGCCGGAGTGACGGTCCTCGTCGAGGTAGCGGGAGCCGCCTGTGCTACACCTTCGCCGCCACCACCCTGGCATCTCTTCCGACCGTCTCTCTCTCCTCACGATTGGTCACAGGTGGTGGTAATCGTCATCGGCGGAGGGGATCTCGCCGGAGGTGTCGCTGGTGGAGAGGTCGACAGCCTCTTCCCCCTTCTCCCGATTGCTCTCTCTCTCTCTCTAGAAACACACATATGTGTGTGTGGCTAGGGTTTCAAATGAGATGGAACTAGGGTTTCTAGAGGTAAACCACCTAGCAGTGTTGTGCAATAAACCCGTAAGATACCTGTGTAACGTCGTGTAAACCCGCTTTCGTTTATTAATTTTCTCATTCATAATAAATAATATCCATATAATAATTATTTTGTTAAAATCTATTACCGATGTGTTTCTAAATCGGTACTGGTGGGCATCACGTATCTGAACCCCTATATGTAAGATTTAATGTTTCACATTACGATCATTATTAGTATTTTTTTAAAATGTTATAATAACTAATTTATAATACTTGTCGTACCAATAAACGTATCGGTAATATTCGTACTATTATCGTTGGTTCTACGCGCATCTAACACGGTTTAACGTGCACGTACGCGAACTTCGCACGCATTAGTCTAACAGAAATTCTAATTGAATATTAATACTTCGTTGTCTTCAATAATTGTCACACCGAATATTTCGTGATGACCGTTGACTGACGCGTTAAACGTTTAAAATACGGAATCACATACGTATATCTATTCTTTCCTAAATTCTTAGAAATTGCGCAACGAGTCATTAGGCGAAACTGATTGACTAGTTTGATAGCCTGATCATGAAAGTCAGGTCTCTAATGAGGTTGAATTCTTATTGGACCTCAATTGGGCTTGAATTTCCTATTGGGTCTAGCCGGGCCTAGGTTTTAGATACTGAAATTTTTGTAAGTGTCACACTAAGTTTAACGTCTTCAGCCAGACGCGGTGTACCTTACTTTGGTTATGGTGGTCGGAATGCAAATTCCCTTTCAAATGCTGCACCTACCTGGTGATACTCTTGACCATGCAATTTCGTACCTCGCATATGTTGCACATCACTATATTCTTCATCTTTCATCCCCCAGGATTCACCCACCTCATATGCTCGCCTCATGAACTCTGGAGGTTTCTTTGATCTTGCTGATGATCCTGAATTTGTGTTGTGATGATTACTTGCACTCTTTGCCTGCTGGTGCTCAGGTGGCTTTTCACTTTGTAGTCTATCATCCCCACACTTGTGGGTTACTGCATCTGCCCTTTCCTTCATCTCTCTATGCACTTCAGACCTGTCCTCATTCACAACATTCTCATTTGTGCCTCCCTTATCCAGATTGGATCGAGGTAGGCACTTGTTAGTTTTACCTGCTTTTGAACATTTAACCTTAGACAAATAAGTAAACGGGTTTGTAATCATATCTAGGTTAAGCTCACGGTTACCAAACACCATGCTCACTGTGTTGCTGCGACAGCTGATCTGAGCATTAGCAGTCGCCAAGAATGGTCTTCCCAGCAAAACTCTTGACTGCTCTTTCTTCTGGCTGGGTGCATAATCAAGTACCAAGAAGTCTTCGGGGTAATAGAAATCCCCGACCTTTACAGCTACACCCCTCAACATCCCCCGTGAACGTTTTTATGTCAAATCAGCTAACAACACGGTAGTGTCAACTTGCTGCAGAGGACCTAGGTCCGACTGATCATATATGCTTCCTGGAAGGATGCTGAGAGTTGCTCCATAATCTAAGAGTGCATGACTCACTTTTATTCTTGGAACTTCAATCGGGATAAAAGGTGCTCCTTGCTCACTTTCTTCTTCCGAGTCACCCTCTACATTGTCTTGGAAAATACTGACAACACCGACATATGCGTTGCTTGAGCTTGACCCTTGATGTTGCGGGTTGGTCTGAGTATTTCTTGGTAACTTGCCCTAGTCTCTTCTCGTCAAATATTCGGCCAATTGACCCACTTGCTTTGCAAGATCACCCACTGTCTTGTCACGGACTTCATTGTCTTTCTTTAGTTCCTTGATAGCCTCCATGATATCATTAAATTGGGCAGCCCCCATGTCCTCACCTCCTGTACTACCTCCTTGCAGATTTTGTTGTTGATAGCCCCTTTGGTATCTCTGGTATCCGCCTTGGTTATAATTTTGTTGGCGGTTTTGGAATTGTTGCTGTTGTGGTTGTCCTCCACCCTGCACATTAGCACCCTGAAAGTTAGGATTCATTTGATTAGATGCATTACCATACATGAGTAAAGGGTGATTTCTGAGTCCTGGATGATACTGTGTAGCAGTGACCTTGTCTCCTCCAAGTTGATTCACTTCTTCAGGCTTTGTTTGCTCTCTTGGACAGTTTGCTAACACATGCCCCAACTCTTCACATCCGTCACATACTGGATAAGATTGGTTCACATTTGCCACCTCTTTACCATTCGGCTTACCAAGACGTGCGATTTGAATCTCCATGGCATCCAACCGCTTCTGCATCTCATAATCAACTGACTTCACTGATGAAGTTGTCTTTCCCCTCCTGCTTGCATTAGCCTGTCTTTTGGATATCACCGCCATCCTCTCAAGTATGTCCCAATCCTCATCAACATGGTTATAGAAAAATGATCCATTACTGGTAGAGTTAACATCTCTGACATCCTCAGGCAGAAGGCCATCATAGAATGCCTGGATCAATTTGTAGGATCGTGAGATTACAAGGTGATTCTATTCTAGTTGATATTGGCGGAAACAATAACAACCAACAAAGTAAACAAGTAAACAGCAAGAATACTGATAAATGCACTGTTGTATTAAACTTCTGAGATTACAAGTTTACAAGTAAAACACTGTCAAGAAGCACTATTAAGTATAAGCACAAGCACTTTTAAAGACACACTTACTATGAAGTGTTTACACAGTATTTATAGTAACTTAGAATCAAGACAGACCCTTGATTCTAAGGATCAGATCTAACACAAGCCGTTGATCTTGTTTATTAATCTAAATTACACGCAAAGGCTAATCTAGATAACTTTATTGAAACGTCTTCTTAGGCATCATTGTTTGCATGCTTGGAGACGCGCGTCCTTGTCCTTTATTGGTTGCACCATTGATGTTCCTTCTGCTTGGAGTGTGGCAGTAACTTTTACAGAAAGGTGTCAGAGGCGCTTCACATGGATAGTCAGCTGCAACGTTTGGTCTTCAGTTAGTAAGGCTATCAGCAACAGAGATGAGAATAATACTGCTGATAAGCCCATCAGCAGCAACAAGTGTTGAATGCTGCTGATAAGCCTATCAGCAGCCATATGTGATGAATGCTGCTGATAAGCCTATCAGCAGCCATATGTGATGAATGCTGCTGATAAGCCTATCAGCAGCATTTGTACTTAGAATAATTTGGTAGCAATCAGTCTTTGGTTCTACAAACTCCCCCTAGACTGATGCAACCAAAATTCTTCTAATCACTTTGCTGCTGAAGCTTTTGCATGTGGCTGACTATCCTTTCAACCTCATAGCCTCTTGGATCCTTGCTGGGATTGTTCAGTGGAAGTTCAGACAGAGTCTTGATGTCTTTGTGTGGCATTTTGTAGATTGCTTTGCTTGAACATCTCATCTGCTGCTTCTTTACATCAATCAGAGTGAACTCATCCAGATCAGCATTGTAGGACCAAGATACAAATGGAGAGTGGGACTTGAGTGGTTTGATGTTCATGACCACATCTTTGCTAGGGTTGAAGTAGTGTTTGATTGCTAGCATAAGATGTTTCCCACTCTCATTTGCAGGCTCATGAGCTTCACCCAGCTCCAAAATTCTTCATAGGTCTGAATCTGGTAGTTGCAGAACCTCATCAACAGACCTGTATGTAGATCTTCTTCTTTCAGTTCTCCCCCTGAAGATCTCAAACCTTTAACCCTGTGGATTGTGGACCCATTCAACTATGTCCCTTGAGTCTTCAGGTTCAGGTGAGGGTTTGGATTTCTTCAAGGGAGGCTGTTGATGAGTGGGAGCTGGGTGGGATGATTTGGACTTTTTTTTTTGGGTGGAGGAGTGGAAGTTTTGGGGAGGAGAGTGGAAGGCTGTTGGATTGAGGAAGAGGTAGGTGAGGGAGAAGGCTTGGGTTTCTTTGTTTTTGGTTTTTCTTCTTCTTTGATAAGTACCCTTTTCTTGGAGCCCTTCTTCCCTAGTCTTTCTTCCTCATCCTTTTTAACTTTGAAGTAGAGGGCTTGCAGGTTCATGAAATTCATGGGACCTAGCCTCTTTCCACTGTCTCCTCTAGCCTTAAGGAAGTCAATCATGACCTTCCTTTCTTTATGGGTTCTTTTATTCAGTGCAATGGTCTTCTTGGACTGTAGCTTGGCTTTTTCTTCTTCTTCAGCCCTTTTCTTGCTAGCCAATTGACCCTGCTGACCCATGAAGGCTCTGTAGACTTATTTAGTTGATAGTTTCTCAAGGTAGTCTGCATCCTCACCTTGAGAGACTAGAGTCTTAGCTTCTTCTTTCTTCTTCTTCTCCAACTCCTCCCTCATCTCTTTAGCTAGTTCAGAATTAGTTATTCTGAACTTAGCTTCTTCTTTCTTCTTCTTCTCCAACTCTTCCTCTTCTTTATTGAACTGTTCCTGCAGTTGACGAGCAAGAGCTGCATCTTCTTCAATCCGGTCAACTGCAAGAATCTTTCTTTTTAGTTCATCCAGCTGTTTGGCATACAGCTGGATGGTTTGTTCTCTTAGGAGAATGGCTGTTTTTCTTTCTTGAGCCTTTTTCAGATCAGCCATCTCCTCTTCTTCTCTTTTTCTTCTTTTCTCCTCTGTCTTTCTTTTCTCTTTTTGCAACCTCTCTTCATCTTCATCAGTCATGATTCCCTTTCCTTTGTTTACATTGGATGCCTCTGCTTCAGCTTCATTGACCACAGCAGCAGATGATGATGCTGCTATTGGGATCTCTGCCTCAGCTTCATTGGCAAGTTGAGGGATTGACAAGGGATGATCACTTTCTTCATCTAGTTGATACTCAGGACCTTCTATTTCCCTCAGTTGATCCCTAAGAGAAGATCTTGTGCCAGATGCTGCAGATGTGTCTTTAACTTGTGGAGTATCTGAGTTGGAGTCAGCATCAGAGGTTGACATAGACTCTTCCTGAGGAATCAGTCCTTCTTCTTCAAGATGGGCTCTGACAGTAGCTATCATTGCCTGGCTTTCAAGAGAGTTGACATTGCAGATGTTTGCCCTGAGCTGAAAAATCTTGAATAGGAAGTCTGAGGGCAGCTGAAGGATGTTCCTGGTGTTGATGATGAGAGAGGAGCCATTGCTGAGCAGGAGAGTGTGGTCAAGGGACTTAGTGCTCACCCAACCTAGCACGTCCAAGTCCTTGACCAGGAAGGCATACAGGAATCTTCGAAGGCCCAGAACTTCTTCTTCATTGAGAAGACTGCTCCTTGTTATTTCAAGATTGCTAGGAGTCAGTCTCCTTTCTGCGGCCGCCGAGGATTCAGGATAAGCTACCCGATGTGCTGCTTGTAGGAATCTTTGGAACCTGGGTAGATTATCCTCCATCAGGTCATGGAACCTGCCAATGGCAAGTTCTGCTGAGAGGTCTGTTGAGGTGTTGATGCAGTTTGTTAAATGCAGATGTAGGACTTGGAGGGCATTGAGAGAGTTCCAGTTCAGCTCTTCTACTCCGCTGAACTCCCATCCAATCCAAAACCTCTCAGATGATCCATCATACCCCCAAGCTAGAATGGAGTCAAATTCTAGCTTCTTTGATGATCTTAATAGTTGGGGGGTTGAGGATTGACCAATGATGGCTGCTGCTTCAGGGATGATGCTGAATGGTGTATTTGGTTGTTCTGTGTCTTCAGTACCATTCAGCATTTCATCGACAACCCTGACGACCAACTTCCAGTCTTCAGATTCCTCTTCGTCTTCGTTATCTGGGACTGGCAAGTCATGAATTTGGACAAAGGCTGGCTTGAATAGTAAGCTTTGAAGTACAACCTGCTCTTGAATCCAGTCGTCAAGACTGTCTTTATCTTCTTCCATTGAGACCATCTCCCCCTTTTTGGTTGCATCAGTAGACAGGTAGGCATCAGTTTGGGTGCCTACTGATACAAGAGAGGGAGTGGCGAAAGTTGGGCATTGATGGGCTTCATGCATAGAGACTTGGTGTCTTAGTGTGGACACTTCAGCCTCTAGCATAGCCACCCTGGCCATCAATTCCAAGTTATGAAGTTTCAGTCTGTCCTCATCCACAGTTGTGGAATCCTTGGACCCAGATGGGGCCGTAGGCCGAGCCTCAGCATCCCCATCACCCGCGGTTTCTTGGCGCCTGGGATTCCTCTCAGTGAGGGGAGTTTCCAAGGAAACACCCTCACCATGAGTTGCCGTGGTTGAGGTCTTAAAGATGCTGTCACTATCCTCCTGGTCAGATGATGGACCAGCAGTAGTGACAGCCTCTTCCACATCCACTCCATCATAACTCCCAGAGTGGACCTTCAAGGGTGAAGACATTGGGTTGGGTGTTTCGAAAGCAAGACCAATCAGTACCTCCTTGATAGTGGTAGTTGGAGAAGGTACATCACTTTGGTCAGGTTCCTCAACACTTAAGTCCAAAGTAGACAGGAATGGCTCGAAGGGCTGTTCTATAGATCCGGGAAGTGATCCTAATCCTAATAGAGAGACTTCCGAAGGAGTCTCCCTAACAGTGTGGCTTTCCCTTATGATATTCTCACTAGAATGTTGTGATTCTGAGTGAGGGATGTTGGCTTGGGTTTGGGCCTTGGAGGCAAGAGAAGAAGGAGTTCTCTTGCCCCTTTTCCTTGTATACTTGGCTGCAACCGGGGCCCTGTGTGCCGATTGAGCAATCAAACTGTGGGTGAGTAATGTATGTGCCTGTGCATCCTCAGTAGAATGCACAGGTGTTCGATCAAGGGAAACAGTAGTTTGAGTTTGTGGCAGTGAGGTGGAGGGTGTGGGATCAGTATCAGCTGGGTTTGCTGAATTGTCACCCTGGGCACTTTGCGTGTTCAACATTGTAGACAACAATGGAACATCGGCCCCTGAGAACTTTGATGAAATTGTTCTCATGCTTTGAAAAATATTGTTCTTATGTCCCAGAATTGAGTAGATTCTTGCAGTTTTTGAAAGATCTTGGTGCTCGATGTTGAACACTTCCTGCAAGAATCTTGGGTACATGAAGAACTGTGATTTCACCCCTTCTTGAAGGTTGTATCTCAAACCTTCAAGAATGAGGTGGGAAAAATTGAAACCTGCCCCAGTTATCATACCGTGAATTGCCGACGCAAGTCCGGAGCTGAGTTGGTTCTAGCCACTTCTCTTCTGGGATATGCATTGGAGAAGAGTGTGGCAGAGATACTTCCATTTGGGACCCATGAGTGCCTTCTCTATTGTATACTCTGTTTGATTCCCAGTGTACCCTATGGATACAAAGGTCCTCATGTATACGTCTCTTGGGTAAGAGGTGGCGTCCCCTTCATCTTGAAGCTTGAGGTGTTGGCGGAGCTTTGCTTCAGTTATGATTATCTCTTTGCCGTCTACTGTTCCTTTGATTTGGGGAGTGCCCTGTTCAGTAGAGTACACGGCTGAGCTCCAAAAATCTTCCATGTGGGAAGTGTAGATGGTTGGGTTGACTGTTAGGGCATGGAAGATTTTGGACCGACAAAGGAAGTCGATCATATCATCGAAACCTTCGAATTTTTTTGCCTTTTATTAGGTATGCGGTGAGGTTGTGATATGGGGAAAACTTGTCGTTTGGGTTGTTTATGTCTGCGCCTGCCATTGTTATGGATTTGGAGGGAAAAGAGAAGGGTGTTTGAATGGTGGTTGATTATGGAGGGCTTTGAATGCTGTGGGGACGGGAGAGAAAGTGATGGAAGGTTAGGGTTTGAAATTGAAAATGAAGAGGTGGTGGGAACGTTTGAGATTGTGATATAACGGCAGACGAGGAAAAAGCAACTTCACTTGTACAGTACAACCTGTTTTACTTTTCATTGTTACAGCTGTAAAGCACTCGAACAGTCATGGTAAAGACTGAGAGTAGTTTTTACCGCAGGTAAAAGTTAATGTAGACTTGTTTTACCCATCAGCAGCAAACTTGGTTGCTGCTGATGGTGAGCTATCCGCTGCAAACTTGGTTGCTGCAGATAGTTAAGTCTTTCAGCAGCAGATTTGGTAGCTGCTGACTGATGTATTCATTCCGCAGCAAAAAGGTTGCTGCTGACCGCCTTAAAGCTATCCGCAGGAAACTTGTTCCTGCTGATAACTTAAAGCGATCAGTGGCAAAGGCTTTGCTGCTGAAGAGTAAGTCTGTCAGCAGTGAAAAAGGTGCTGCTGACTAACCTTTTATTAAGAACAAAAACATAGACATATTTACAAGGAAAGATAGAAAATTTGAGACATGTCTTATTCAAAGTTCATCATGCCAATTGATTCAACTAGATATCGAAATCTTGCTTCATCAAAAGGTTTAGTGAACAAATCAGCATATTGCTCATTTGTGTGAACCTTGGATAGGACAATTCTCTTTTTCTCAGCTTGATCCCTGATAAAGTGATACCTGATGTCGATGTGCTTAGTCTTGGAGTGCTGCACTGGATTATTCGTGATAGAGATTGCACTCATGTTGTCAATGTGAATTGGAGTCTGCATGAAGGTCATTCCATAGTCAAGCATTTGATTTTGGATCCAGATGACCTATGCACAGCAGCTTGAAGCTGCAATGTATTCTGCTTCAGTTGTTGAAGTAGAGACACATGTTTGCTTTTTGCATTGCCATGAGATGAGCCTTCCTCCAAGAAATTGACATCCCCCAGATGTGGACTTTTTGTCCAAGTTACAACCCCCATAGTCACTGTCAGTGTAGGCATAGAGATTTACATTTTCATTCTTTGGATACCATAGCCCAAGTTTTGGAGCTCCCTTTAGGTATCTAAGGATCCTTTTGACAGCTTGAAGATGAGACACTTTTGGAGCTGCTTGAAATCTTACGTAGAGACAAACTGCAAACATGATATCTGGTCTTGAGGCAGTGAGATACATGAGAGAACCTATCATTGCTCTGTACTGATGTTGATCAGTGTCTTGTCCTTCTTTATCCGGAGATAATTGATGGTGCACTTGCATAGGAGTTCTTGCAGCAGAGCAGTCAGCCATTTTGAACCGCTCCAAGATGCTTTTGACATACTTGGATTGACTTATGAAGATTCTATTTGGTACCTGTTTGACTTGAAGTCCTAAAAAGAAATTTAGTTCACCCATTGAACTCATTTCAAATTTGGAATGCATCAGAACTTCAAAGTCTTTGCAGAGCTTCTTTCTTGTAGATCCAAAGATAATGTCATCAACATAAATTTGGACCAACAAAATTTCTCCCCCTTCATCTTTGATGAAAAGTGTGTGATCAATGGCCCCCCTTCTGAAGTTGTTGCTAAGTAGATATCCAGATAAGGTTTCATACCAGGCTCTTGGGGCTTGGTGTAAGCCATAGAGAGCTTTGTCCAGTTTTAAGACCTTATTTGGATGTGCAGGATCCACAAAGCCTGGAGGCTGTTTGACATAGACCTCTTCACCAATCTTTCCATACAAGAAGGCACTCTTCACATCCATTTGATAGATCATAAAGTTTTTGGATGCAGCATATGCCAGAAAGATTCTGATGGCTTCCAGACGGGCCACAGGAGCAAAGACTTCATCATAGTCAATGCCTTCTTCTTGAGTGTAGCCTTGAGCTACCAGTCTGGCTTTGTTCTTGACCACGATGCCCCTTTCATCTTGCTTGTTTCTGAAGACCCATCTTGTTCCAATGGCTGTTTGACCAGGTGGAAGATCAACAAGCTTCCAAACATCTTGTCTTTTGAATTGCAGCAACTCTTCATGCATTGCTTCAATCCAGCTGTTGTGCTTGAGAGCTTCATCAATCTTCTTGGGTTCCACCTGAGATAGAAAACAAGAGAACAAACAAATGTTGGATTCATGAGACTTACTTCTTGTCTGGATACCTGTGTGGACTTGGCCAATGATGTTTTCCAGAGGATGCTCTTTGTTTATTCTCTGTGCTGGTATCACATCCATCCGTATTCCCTCTTCAAGATTACTTTGGTTTAGATCAGGATTGTCTTCAGTTGTGAGGAGAGGAGCTTGGAGGTTCTGATCATTGAGTTCCACATTGTCAGCAGTATTAGCATCAGAGGCCTCTTCAGCATGGATTGAGGAGGCTTCATTAAAGATTTCTTGGTCAGAGAGATTGCTGCTTGTGGTGTTGGAAGTACTGGCTTCACCTGTACCGGCTTCAATAGCTTCTGCCACTGATGGAGGATCAATGGATGGCCTTTTCATCCTGATGTAGGGACTGGGAAAATCCAGTCTGTAGTCAGTAGAGGAGGTTGAGGCAGAGGATGTTGATTTTAAAGAAGAACACTCCATATTTGAGAAAATGAGAGGCTCAAATATTTGGGTGAAGGAGTCTATATCAAAGAGCCAGTTAGGACCTTTGCCTTGTTCACAGACAACATGTTCCCTGCATTCCACATTAGCAGATTCTTCCATAATCCGAGTCCTAGAATTGAACACTCGGTAGGCCTTTGATTGAGAGGAGTAGCCCACAAAGTAACCTTCATCAGACTTTGCACCGAATTTAGGAAGAACTCCATGTGTGATGAGGATGGTACATGGACATCCAAAGGGCTTCAGGAAGCCAATGTAGGGAACTATTTTGAGCCATAGTTCATAGGGTGTTTTCTGGAGAGGCTTAACAATAAGGACTCTATTCTGCACATAATAAGCTGTGCTTACTGCTTCTGCCCAGAAAGTAAGGGGCAGCTTTGAGTCAGCCAGCATAGATCTTGCTGATTCAATCAGAGTCCTATTTCTTCTTTCAGCAACCCCATTTTGTTGAGGGGTTCTTGGAGCACTGTATTGCCTTTCAATGCCCTTGCTCTCACAGAAACTGTTCAAGGTGTTTTTTGAACTCTGTTCCCTGATCACACCTTATGATCTTTACCTTCAGATTGCTTTGATTCTCTACCCTAAGAATATAGGATTTGAGAATCTCAGCAGTTTCATCTTTTGTTCTTAGGAAGAATACCCATGAGAATCTGGAGAAGTCATCAGTTATCACCAGACAGTAGGACTTTTTGCCCATTGACATGACATTCGTAGGACAAAGAGATCCATATGCAGTAGCTGGAGAGGGGTGTCATTTGTGTTCAATGTCTTGGGCTTGTGGGAACTTTTGTGTTGTTTTCCCTTCAAGCAGGCAATGCAGTGATCGTCTAGCTGGAATTCTTTGTCAAGAAGCCCTCTGACAAGATTGTCCTTCACTAATTTATTGATTGTTTTGATGTTAACATGGCTTAACCTCCTGTGCCAAAGAGCGGATTCATCAACTGATGCCTTTGACAGAAAACATGAAACACTACCGGATGGAGTGGCTTCATTCATGTCAAGCACATATAAGTTGTCCTTTCTACGAGCAGTTAGGAGAATCTTCTCTGGAGGGGGTTTAGATAGACCAGGAGCTAACACAAAACATTCTTTGTCAGTGAAGAGCATCCAATGCTTTTGATCACATACTTGGGAAACACTCATGAGATTGAAGTCAAGTTCTTTAACATAGTTGACTCTTTCAATACTCATCCTTTCATTGGACACAGTTCCTTGTCCAGTGATAGATCCACCCTTTGAGTCACTCCCAAAGGCAACATATCCTCCATTGAAATGTCTGAAGTTAGAGAGGATGGACCTGTTGCCTGTCATGTGCCTGGAACAGCCGCTATCTACCACCCAAGTATTGTGTTTGTTGCCTGGCTGTCCCTACACATGGAAGATATCTAATTAGTGAGAGGATCATTGTAGCATGCAACATTGTAGAAGATCGTTGCTAATTTGCCATTTTCAGCGTGCTTGCAGTCAATGGAACCAATAGTTATGCTTGGAGATTGTTTGGCCTTCCATTGCTGTGTTGGTGGTTTTCTAGCTTTCCTTGCATTGTCGGTAGAAGATGTTGTTGTTGACAATTTTGGCTTATCCGCAGCTGATTTTGCTGCTGAGGGCTTTGCTGGAGCAGTAGCAGTTTTTGCTTTGTCAGCAGCAGATACTTTTGCTGCTGATGCCTTTGTTTTTGATTTTGCTTTGTCAGCAGCAGAGACTTTTGCTGCTGGAGGCTTTGCCTTTTGTTTCCTGGACTTTACTCTATCAGCAGCGATTTTGTTTGCTGCTGATGGGTTGAGCACATATGAACGATTTGCAGCTTGGTTAAAAGGGTTGAACTTGCATGTTGCAGCAAAGTGGTTTGATTCCCCACATATGATGCAAGTTTGTTGAGGTTTCTGCATCTTCACTCTTTGAGGGGATAGAGATTCTCTGAACTTTGTTGCCTTGGCATCATAGCTTCTCACCTGTTTGTTTTCTCAAAGGCATGCTGCTTTGAGTTTCTTTGGTGTTTACGGTAGTGAAAGCAGGTGCTGGCAGTGTGATTGTATTTGCCACACACAAAGCATGATACTGCTATCTTGTCCTTGTGAGAGTCCACATAGTTCTTATTTTGAAACAAATCTTTGAAGTTCCAAGGATGAGCTTTGTTATGTTCAAAGGTGGCTTCTTCTAGTGTCCTTTGAACATATGGACCTTTTTCTCCAGGTGTATGAGAAATATCAAACGCTTTTGACTTTGACTGATATTTGGGGTTGGTGAAACCTGATGTCTCTCCCTTTTCAATGATTAGCTTTCTTCCACCTGGAGGATAGCTAATCTTGATTTGTTTGAATGGGATGGGAGCTGGAATGGTTGGAGTAACAACAGGACAACCGGCTTCAGAGAAAGGAGCAGATGGGACTTCACTAGTTTCACAGTGGTCTGAGCAGGTTGACTCAGATTCTGAAGAGGTGGAGCAGTCTTCCACAAAACATGCATCCATTGAAGGATCAAGGTTTCGGTTTGCCATGTCAAGGTTTGCAGTATTGAAGCTTGGTTGGTGAATGGCAACATAATCAGCAGGAGGAGGAACTGTCTGGTACTCGTCACTGTGATATCCAAGTCCAGTTTTTACCCTTTCATGGACTTGAATATCTAACAATCTTTGTAACTTTTTAGATGAAAATTCATATTTTTCAACATGAACTTTCTGTTCAGCCAGTTCAGCTCTGGTAGCTTTAAGTTTTACTAATAGATCATCAATCTGAGTTTCTAGATTGGTTTGTTCATGTTTTAATGAAGAAATCTCTTTCTTAAGACAGTTAATTTTTTCTTTGTAAGTATCTTCGACCTTTTTGAATTCAGACTTCATTTGATGAAACTCTTCATTTTGATCTATCAGATTTTGGTTATGCTTTCTATAACCTAAAACTTTGTCAATGCAAGCTTGAGAGCAAAGATGTTCAAATACCTGAGGTGGTATCTCTGCATTGTCTGCCATAAGTGCTTGGTTGGAGGCGGAACATCTTCATATTGAAAACTCCAGTCAAAGTTTGAAGTTCCAACATTTGCACAGGCTGCAGTCTGTGCTGGAGTAGTTCCTTGCTGCTGCTGCTGCCTGGGCTGACCTTGGTAACCTTGTCTTTGATGGCTGGCACCCTGATTGGCTTTAGGTGCCTTGCACTCCCTAGCAAAGTAACCCATTTGGTTACAGTTGTAACATCGGATCTTGCTTTTATCAAGCCCAACTCTGGTGTTTGAGTTGTTGCTTGGAACTGATCTCCCGGTTCTAGAATAAAACATTTTTGCTCTGAGGGAGAGCATGGCATATGAGTGCTGAATATCCATTTCTTCAAGATCATCTGGATGAAAGCATTCCAGATCCTCCTTTATGAAGTACATGCTGCTTGAGTTGTCAGAGACAAAAGCAGTAGAGGTTGGCTGTTGAGGAGGTGCCTCAAGAAGAAATGGTGATGAGTTGGATTGTGAAGCAGTTGGTGTTTGAGGATGAGTAACTATGGGAGGATAGTAGTTGCTTGCACTAGGACCAGAATGATCAGAGTGAAGCGCTGAGGTGGTGGTAGAGGAAGTGGTAGCTGATTGATAACTGGAGCTCCTTTCTTTAGCTTGAATCATTTCTAATTCATAGGTTTTGAGCATGCCAAAGATCTCAGTCATCTGAAGAGTCTTCAGATTCTCTGTTCTTCTGATGGACACTGTATATAATGTCCAACAACTAGGAAGAGATCTTATGAACTTCTTGAGAATGTCTTCATTCTCCAGCTGTACCTTGGAGCACTGCAGTTCTCCAACCAGGTACGTGTACCTGTTATATAAAACTGTTAGTGACTCACCTTCCTTCCAGACGAAGTTTTCATACTGTTTCTTGAGAATGTCACGTCTGTTCTCTTTGACCTCCTCAGATCCAGCAAACATCTTTTCCAAGGCTCCCCATAACTCCTTTGCAGTTTTGTGAGCCTTGAAGTTGTGAAAAACTTCATTTGGAAGGCACATTTGGATAGCTCCTAATGCCTTGAAGTCCACCTCCATTTTCTTTATGTCTTCTTCAGAATACTTGGAGGGTTCCTTCGGAACTAGTGGTCCTCCGGAGTCAGCAGAGGCCACCATGGGAACATAAGGTCCATCCCTTATGGATTTCCACATTCCGTATTCATGGTAGCAGAAGAAGCTTTCCATACGGTTCTTCCACATATCATAGTCCTCCCCAGACACCAACCTCGGTGGTCGGTTGATACTGCCGATGTCTTCAGATCCATGACTTTGTGCCATTTTGTTTTGTGTGACTTGATCAAGAAAAGAGTTTTGAATAGAATCAGAAAGTGATTAAACAAATGTTAGTTTGTTTAATCTTGAGCCAAAGCTCTGATACCACTTGTAGGATCGTGAGATTACAAGGTGATTCTATTCTAGTTGATATTGGCGGAAACAATAACAACCAACAAAGTAAACAAGTAAACAGCAAGAATACTGATAAATGCACTGTTGTATTAAACTTCTGAGATTACAAGTTTACAAGTAAAACACTGTCAAGAAGCACTATTAAGTATAAGCACAAGCACTTTTAAAGACACACTTACTATGAAGTGTTTACACAATATTTATAGTAACTTAGAATCAAGACAGACCCTTGATTCTAAAGATTAGATCTAACACAAGCCGTTGATCTTGTTTATTAATCTAAATTACACGCAAAGGCTAATCTAGATAACTTTATTGAAACGTCTTCTTAGGCATCATTGTTTGCATGCTTGGAGACGCGCGTCCTTGTCCTTTATTGGTTGCACCATTGAGGTTCCTTCTGCTTGGAGTGTGGCAGTAGCTTTTACAGAAAGGTGTCAGAGGCGCTTCACATGGATAGTCAGCTGCAACGTTTGGTCTTCAGTTAGTAAGGCTATCAGCAGCAGAGATGAGAATAATGCTGCTGATAAGCCCATCAGCAGCAACAAGTGTTGAATGCTGCTGATAAGCCTATCAGCAGCCATATGTGATGAATGCTGCTGATAAGCCTATCAGCAGCCATATGTGATGAATGCTGCTGATAAGCCTATCAGCAGCATTTGTACTTAGAATAATTTGGTAGCTATCAGTCTTTGGTTCTACACAATTCCCACTTCTCTATACCATGGTGTGGGCAATTCCTCAATAATTCTTTAAACCTCTTGAAAGCTTCATAGAATGGCTCCCCTGACTTTTTCCTGAAATCTCTGATTGCAGCTCTGGCCTCATTAGTCTTGTGTGGTGGGAAGTAGTCATCCAGGAATTGTTGTTGAAGCTCTGCCCAAGTAACAATACTAGCAGATGGTATAGAAAGGAACCATTGTTTAGCACGATCCTTTAATGAAAATTGGAAGAGTACCAACTTCACCTCGTCTGTAGTAAACCCCTAACCCCCGATGGTTCTACATGTGGCCTCATATTCTGATAAGTACGTGTAGGGCTCTTCAGTAGCTCTCCCAAAGAAATGTGGGAGGATCCCTAGACATCCCAGTCTGATCTCAAATGCGTTCCCCCTATGAACTGGTGGAATTACGGGGGAAGCGTTTAGGGCTAAAGCAGGGCGAAAGTGACTGTCTACCCACTGTTCATGTCTTGGCACGTTTCTGTTCCTAGGCAGTTCCTCTTGATGATTTGGTCTATTCACTTTAGGTTGCCTGTACATGTTCTCTTGTTCAAAATTACTCTGATTTCTCGGTTGATACCCATAGTCGGCCCTTGGTGGTGGTTGTACCCAATTGTTCACCCTATTTATTTCTTGATTTCTGGGGTGGTGGTTTAGGTCATACCATGCTTCATCTTCATCCCAGTTCTCATGTTGAGAACCGTGTTCTGTCCCATAACTTTGTCTTGTTGAAAAATGCCCATCATCCTCAAATTCTGAGTAACTGGGTAGCTATTATATGGTTGGTTGTTATGGAATGGTGGTGGTGATGGTGGTTGATTTTGTGGTTGAGGTTGTGGTTGTTCGGGTGGTTGTTGATTAGGAAACAGGAGATCTGGAAAAGGTGGGACTGGTCCCCTCCTTGATTTGGATCTGGGTTCGGTGGTTGATTTTGTGACATTCTCGGGCTGTCGAGTTTTTCTAAGATGGTTTGGACTTGGTTCTTTATCTTTCGGTTGACTCTAGCGGTCTGTTCTATTTCTGGATTGAATAAAAGTGGTGACTTCCTTCCTGAATTACGAGTAAGCATAAACCTGTGTTCTGTACGAATAAACAAAGATTAATAGCTCCAAACAAAATAATTAAAAACAAAAACACTAAGCGCACGTATTCCTTGGCAGCGGCGCCATTTTAATCGCGTTGTCAAGGTCAATCAAAAACAAGTATTATAATCCCTAGCTACATTAAACTATAGTATAGTGGAGTAGGGTGTCGTATCCACATGGAATTGGTGGAAAGTGTTTGTTTTATGAAAACTGTTCGGATTTTAATTAAAAAAAATAACTTTAACTTTGTAAAAACTATTAAGAGAAAACGGATCGCTTCCGGTTTCAGATTGCAAGTTCGGTGATTAATGGTTTGTACTTATTGGATATTACATAGACATAACTCATTAATCAGATTGATAAATAATTAACATTCAAATAACGACTGTATTGAACAACGATTGTAAAACCGAATGTTTGACACAAGTTAATTACCCAATAGTTAATTACCAATTCAGAATACTAATCATAGATACTCAATAGTTCACGATAGATAACCGAAAAACTGATGCATATGATAATCAAGAAACTAAACGTGTTCAATCAATCCAATCAATCCTAGAACTCAAACAATCAAACGATTACAAGAACACTAGACCAAATCAAGTATGAACCTAGGTATATCACTTACAAGCAGATCCTACACCCGGAAACGACACGAAGAGATTAGCCGCTCATCGACATCGTCATCGATTCTTCAATAATTGTTCTAACTTGATCTAGCATAAAAAAACTGGTAAAGATTGAAACTTTATCTCTGGAAATCACCTTAGGGAGTTTACGTCCTTTCCACTAACCACCATCCAAAAGTTTAGTTAAGTGTGACCATGTGCCCCTCACGTGAGAGGCATTTATGTCTTTTTACCACTTTTTTATTCAGATAAATAAATAAATAAATATTCTTATTCTCTACTCTCTCTCTCTCTCACACACACATCTTCCAACTTCAAACCTTTGATTTCTCTCTAAACCCAGAAATTAGTCGAAGAATGAACACAAATCACAGGTCAGCCAAATCATGTCGGCCCCCTAGCGACCTTCCACAAATCAACTACAACCACCGTAGTCAACCGCCCTACCTCCATTGTCCTCACCGTCAGCCTAATCACGCCTTCCGTAATATGAATATTTGCACACTCCAATTTTTGCATCCTCGCCTCATCAGAAAAATCACCAATTTATATGTTCAAACAAAACCCCGAACTTAATAATCATGTCTATGAACTAGCTTATTTGGGAGAAATTTTCTATTAAACCACAAAACCAAAAATGAAGAATTCAAGACTAAAATCAGGTGATAAAAAGCTAAAACAACAAGAATCTTGAATCAAAGATTCATACGAGTCCAAGAAATTAAGAAAGTAGAATGAGCAGAAGAAAAAGAAAAGCATAAATGCATCAAATATAAAAGGAAAGTTAAATGAAAGTTGGGTGATTTCTTTCCTTTTTTTAAGAACCAAATTCCGAACATTTGTGTGGAATATTTGATTTTTGATCCCAAAAATATTTGATTTTACCTTCTGATTAGAACCCATTGTCGATGGTTTAGGGATGAAGTGGATTCATTTCAGTTGTGGTGGGGAAGAAGAAAGGGTTGGTGGTGCGGCGGTGACCGAGGTGGTGACCGACGGTGGTAACTTCTACCTTCCAAATGTGAATCCTCGTTTATTTGGTCAGAGATGGAGTTGGTGTAAAGAGAGAGTTAGAGAGAGGGGAGGGGGATGATGGGTTTTACATATAAGTTACAAACTTTGAGTTAATTACACAAATAGTCCTTTAAAAAGTAAAAAGACGAAATTACCCTCATGTGCATTCCACATGACTTGACTTAACAAAAAAATTTAACCCCAGTTAATGGAAAGGACTGAATGTGTGCAAAAGTTTAAAAAAAAGGACGTCCGGTGTAATTATTAAAGACAAAGGACAATCACTGCAATTTTGACTATAATTAAAGGATATAAGTTGTAATTTACTCATATTTTTTTCACCAACACTATTTTGAAAAAAACCTCTAGCAATTTAAAGTGAATGTATGAAGTTATCTTACTAACCTGATAAATAAAAATATTTGGTGACATTTGTCACTCTCTGGTTACTCCTAATCCTTATTTTCTCGTCTCTCTCTCCTATTAATTATTAATTATTCCGCTTCTGTCTCCTATTAGATAATGATATTAAATAATAATCTTTGTATTAACAAATAAAAATCTTATGGACACGTGTCACTTTGTGGTTCATTTTTATTATTATTTTTTCGCTCATCTCTCCTATTAAATAATGATATCAAAAGAATTTATTTTTATTTGTTTAATATAAATCTAATTACAGATACTTATTATTTCATCATAAATAATTATTGAATCATCAATCAAATGAATTTAATATGAATTAACAGAACTTATAACTGTCATGACAAATTATATTTTTAAAGACATATTTTGACGAATACGTGTTTTCAAATTACATTATATTTTAATCAACTGATGTAATACACTGGTATATTCAACCCGTGTATTGCACATGTTTTTAAAAAATATAAATTTTTTATTACTAATTAAATATATATTATTTTATTTATTTAAACCGTATAATACATGAAATTTTAACCTAGTTTTGTGTATCCACTAGTGTGGATCAAAGTACCGTACATCGAATGAATGTTCGTTAATGATATGTGAATACAAATAGGTAAGCAAA
The DNA here is from genome assembly GCA_023525975.1 of Smallanthus sonchifolius. Classification (NCBI taxonomy): domain Eukaryota; kingdom Viridiplantae; phylum Streptophyta; class Magnoliopsida; order Asterales; family Asteraceae; genus Smallanthus; species Smallanthus sonchifolius. The sequence goes on along the minus strand of CM042034.1, from coordinate 35,466,221 downwards.
ATGTTTTACATGGAGTGTTTTTTTTTACCGGCAGTCATATATGGAGTTAATGTAATGTTGATATACAAATATTTACAATATAATAAATAAAGATTTTAAAGTGACACTTATTACTCTTATATTTATCTTTATCATTTTTTTCTCGACTCTCTCCTATTAATTATATAATATTCTCTAACTTTTTTTAATTTTTTTTTATTTTCCACCTCTCTCTCCTATTAAATAATAGTGATTTCTATAATTATTTTTATAAAATGTTTTTTTATTTAAAAAAATATGCATGCTCATAAACTATTTTTATAAATTGAATATTTCTTTCATTTTTTTATAAAATATTTTTAAAAAAATAATTATTTTAACAATAACATCCAACATACAAATTTTCATAGAAACTATTGGTTTACAACAAGTTGTCTTTATTCAACCCATGTAATACATTGGTTTTAACCTAGTATAAAATAGATACGTAAAAAAATTCACGTATTTCATAGTAACGTGATATAATATTAACCGAAATAGGGGGAGTGACACATGTCATTTTTCCTTTCGTTTTCACCTTCATACTATGTATAATATACACTTTTAACTTGTTTAATTTTCTAATAAATTTGGTTTGTTAACTGTTTAAAAACGGAAAATGTGGCTTTTTTAATTTTTTTTCAACGTTTCGGTATAAATTTTATTGAAAATGGAATTATATACAAATTCGAGTATTTTTGTATCATATGTTATAATGAGCATACGTATGTTTTAGCCCCGCAAACGAGCCGAGCCGATAACGACCATACCCCCGCTGCGTAGCGAGGGGGAATTGTTTTTGCCTCTCATATTATACATAATATACGCTTTTAACCCACTTAGTTTTCTATTAGTTTCATTAATCTGTGATCTTTCGTTCGTTAACTTTTTTTAGAACGAAATGCACCGTTTTCTTTAGTTTTTTTGTCAACATTTGGGTATAAATTTTATTAAAAACAGAGTTGTATTCAAATTCAAGTTATTTTTGGCTATTGTACGCTATAACGAGTTTGCATTTCGACATAACTTTTATCCATACAAAGTAACCGAACTGATAACGACGTAAGTTTTTACACATTGTTAGCCGTAAGTTTGAAAATAATAAATTTCAAACATCTCCCAAAAAACACCCCAATGAACATCAGCCCATTTCGCTTCGTATGGCCCACTTAAAAACCAGGGCATCGGGCCTCTATTTTGAAAATAATAATAATAATAAAAATAATAAAAAACCTAATAATTAGTCCTCTTTATATTTGTCTCTCAAATTTGGGATTTCGATTTCTTTCTAATCTCATAAACAGATTTTTGTGTATCAAGCAAATCATGTTCTTTGATCTCACTTTCTTATTCGTTAGATTTCACTACTCTATTGATCTAGTTGCAGAGTCACTCGGCTAATGCCAGGAGCAAATCGAACAAAGGACCGGTAAAAGCAATGACAAAATAGGGAAATGAAAATGAAAACCGAACATAATTCCGAGTATAATTTCTGATTCATGTAAAAGTAAGGATTGGAAAAACTTACATGAAGAGAATAATTGAAGAAATATGCTTGGTACGACAAAGCTGGTAAAATGCGAATCCTCTCCAGCATCCACTGGGGATCGAAACTCACCCTTTCCCGAATTTCAGTTTCTTTTTTCTTGATTTATTTTTTAAAAAGTTGCAGTTAATTTTTCTTGACATGTATAATTTAATCTAGAATAACAACAAAAGAGTGGGTTAGTGGGGATGGTAGGGTCCGAAACCCACTCCTGCCACAATTTCAACTTCTTTTTTCTATATGAAAGGAAAACACTTAGAACAACGGTCTAACCCTATTGGACTGTCGTGTCATGTGACGGTTGGTGATTTGTTGTTCTTTTTTTTTCTTTTTTGTAAAAGAGAGGTTTTTCCTTCGTAAATATTATTTTGTTTACCATCCCCTCCCCCATGAAAGACTATTTAAAAAGAGTAATACTTTAAAGATCATAAGTTGAAGAAAATCAAACCCATTTTAACCACAAAAAATCCATTGGCATATTTTGAACAATGGTCATCGAAATGCATTGCCATGATATTTAACCATTTGGGTTTGGCCGGAATAATTGGTGGGCTGCTGATGATCGTATAGAACCCCACTCAAAATAGAATGGTCGGTTTAGGGTTAAAAAATGTTGGAGTGATTGCAAAGAGTTACGAAACGTAGGTAAGAGTTCTATTGTTGTGTTGGTTTAGGGTTATCCTCTCCCCAATTTTGTTTGCAATTGCTTGAATCCTAGCTTTGTAATCAATTTAATTTATGTTTAAAAGGTCGAAAAGGGGTATGTTTTGAAAAATAAGGTTTTTAGCCTCACACACATTTATTAAGGTTACCTCAAACCTTAACCGTTGAGTGGGATTCATTGGATATGTGTTGTTTACACATGTATAAAGGTCACAATCGGGGATGCAATTTGACTGCGGCAGAGATTTGGGCTTCGGCTACACCAAGTGCAAACACAATGTGATGAGGGATAGATAATCGAGCTAATAAACTACTTTGTTTTTAGGGTTCTTTTATATCCAACAGTCTTCCAGACACACTGCTGTTAAACGTCAACAACCGGTAGCCGACGGTTACTAATCGAGTGAAAAGAGAGGAACCACGGTGGCTGATGGTTGAACAGGACACCGATAAAAAGGATAGAGCTTGGACATGACTCAAATCGTTGTTCATCAAGCGAGTCAGCTGGTGAATAGAGTGATCGTTTTAGGTAATCGTTCGATTGCAGTTTAAAAACAACATACATTTGTCTACATCTATGTATTTTGCATAAAAAGTAACCGAGGCTCGATTTCGTACCTGGTGCCGTTTCTTGGGCTTTAAACTCATTACGATAAGAAATAACAATCTTATTTGAAAAATTAGTAACATCTGATTACTGATAAGGAGATGCAAGCTGTAAACAACTTTAGAGGGTTAACCAGTGATCATCACGATGGTGACAGCCATTGATGAAAACCACAAGTGATCTAGGTATGACTATTGGTAAAAACTAGGATATCATGACAGGGGCGTAGATAATATTCAAAACTTTAGCATCAAACGTTAATAAAAATATGACTATTGTAATTCTTTTTCCGCTCCAAAGAGAAAAGACTTGGAAAGATATCTTTCAACAGTTCATTTGCCATCACGGATCCAACCAAAATCTAATATGTTCACCATCCCTGATATTGCCTTTTATTAAGTTATGAAGTTGGTTCCAACCAATTTTAAATTTTGCGTCAAATCAAACAATATTATTTCAAACCCTCGGTTAAATTTGCTCGGGTGTTGATATCTTGGAGGCGACCAATGCCAAGCCCCCTTCCTTGATTGGGATTGATACCATATCCCATGCAACCCAGTGTATTTTCCTTGTCTCTTCGGATCCTCCCCATAAGAATTTTTTTCGAATAGATTCTAACCCATCTATCACTTTACTAGGATCTTTGTAGAGGGAGAAATAATAAGCTGGAAGACTTTCCATAACCGATTTGAGGAGTGTAAGACGCCCACCTAGTGGCAATTTTATTGCCTTCCATAAAGATAGTTTGTTTTCAAAGGATTCGAGGACCGGCCTCCAGTTGCATATTTTGTTCATAATTGGTCCAACCAAAAGGCCTAAATAAATACAAGGTAAGTTAGCCATATTACAACCAAATAGATTAACAAAGGAACCAACTTCACTTAAGGCAACGCCAATCTCGAACATATTGGGTTTGGAGAGATTGATTTTTAAGCCAAAGCACAAGTAAAAACACCTTAGTAACATGGCGGTGTTTTTAATGTTGGATACGGGCCAACTACCAAGGATAATGGCATCATCCGCACAAAGCAAGTGGGACACCATGGGCCCCCCATTAGGTGTGGTAACATCGTGAAAAACGCCCAAGTCCCTAGCTTTGAAAAACATACCTGATAGTGCCTACATAGCAATAATAAACGTGAAAGGAGAAAGTGGGTCACCTTGCCTAACCCTACGTTCACACTGGAATTCAAAAGTCGGAGATCCATTTACCAACACAGAAGCATGGGCCAGTCCCACGGACCTAGCCACACTATCTAGGATATAGTGATCTTTTAAGAACACCGAATGGGTTTCCGAAATGACCGATCCAACAACAATTTTAAGCCTATTTGCTAGTACTTTAGAAATTACTTTGCTGGTCCAATCAGAAGTGGATGCATCCACTTTGGAAATCTTTTTTGTCGTGGGAAATCTTTAAATGAAATGTTTTAACTTAAATGACATGCATGACAATAAGACAAGGTAAGAGGCATCCACTTTGGAAATCTTTAAATGAAATGTTTTAACTTAAATGACATCCAATATCCAACCACAACATTTGACAGGATGAATCTGCAGATTATTTAGGTTTAAGGTCAGCTTTTATGAGAAGTGGTCAAATGTGGTAGAAAAGGTCAAAAGAATCCAATATTCCAGTCTCAACTTTACATTTTTTAATTAATTAAACCAATAAATAACCTTCTTTTTAATTCTTAAAAGAAATTAATTTTCAGAAATATTCATTTTTTAATATTTTAACCATTATTAAATACATTATCTTTTTATTTAATACACTTTTATTGAATTTCCAAGACGGACTTGAATCCATTTTCTTAACCAAAATTAATACTTTGTATTTTGTAATTAAAATATAAATTATCCATCAAATTACCCATATATTTTAATAAAATCCCCTTATTTATTTTTATTTCTATTCAATTTTCCTACTTTAATTTTTCCCCTTTCTTCTTTTCCTCAGAAACCCTAATTTCATTTCTTGAAATTATTTCTAGCAACCAAACAAAACTTGATTTTGTATTTTTATTTTCCTTTTTTTTATAATTTTGAATTAAACCTTAATCTGCTGCTACAGCGTAAATTATTGTTCTTGGAGTTAATTTTTACAGTTGTTTCTGTTTGTATTTTTGCTATCAAAATTACTAAAATTTTTAGAAATTTCGTGTTCATGTCGTTAGAAATTAATTTCTAATTTGTGATAATTTTGAAGTAATTATCAAAAGTGATTAGTGAAAAATCAAATGGAAGGTAAAGAGGATAATCAGAATCATGATTCCGGTAAGTTTCTCTTTCCGCCGCCGTCGGCGGCAGTCGGAGAGGAAGAAATTTTACGCCGATCACCGCCGCAGCCGGCGGAACGGACGGTGACTGCTGTAATTTCCGGCTCAGATGGGTTCAAGAAAAAGAGGGGAAGGCCGAAGAAGTACGGACCGGACGGCAAGTTGGCGGTGACTTTATCTCCGATGCCGATTTCAGCATCGATTCCGCTCACCGGAGATTTTCCCGGATGGAAGCACAGTCAGGAGAAGCCTCTAACTTCCATCAAAGGCAAGCAGAAATTGGAGTTCTCACCATACACACCAGGTGTTTGATGAAATGTCAACATGAAATTCACTATTAAATATTAATATATTTTCTGTTATGATACTTTTTTTCATTGTATATTTCTGTTTTTTTATGAATCTAAAAAAAAGGTTTTTCTGAGTCGATATATTTTTATCCATTTGATAGAGGTAAGGTTTGCACTGATCTCATATATATGATTGTTTGCTTGTTTGAATTTGATTTTATTGTTGCTATATATAGATTCCTGTAAAATAAAATGATGTTTGTTCATATGTTTGATGTTTGAATAAGACCTAGATGTTTGGATCTTTGATGGATTTATTGGACTGGGTCCCCTGTGGTGGATGTCTGCTGTCAAATTTGAACTCACACACAGAGAACATAGTCAGTCACACATCACAATCCTCCTATTCTTATGCTCAAAATCATGGGGTCATGACAAGTTTTATAAGTCAAATGGTTTACTATTTATAGCCACTCAATGTTGTCCAGGAGAATCTTTCTGCAGAAAAAGAAAAGATTCTTTCACCTTTAGAAATCTTCTTGTTGAATATTCTAACCATTATTTTGCATTTGTTGAATTTTTGAGAAAGGTTGTTTATCGCTTTCGAACATTATATTTGCTCGGTTTTGTAATCAGATGGATATTAGTGAAAACACTCCTTTGGAAACTACTGTCTGAAACTTATCTTAGAAATTTTAAAAAAGGGCGAACCCGGTGCTTGACTTAGCTCATGCACTTGCACAGGGTCCGGGGAGGGGCCGGGTCGCTTCATGATCTGATATAGGCAACCTTACCCTACACTTTGTGCAGGAGGTTGTTTCTACGGCTCGAACCCGTGACCTCAACGTCACAAAGGAGCAACCTTGCCGGTTGCTCCAAGGCCCGCCCTCTTTTTAGAAATTTTAAAGAATTTAATTTAATTTGGTTCTAGTTGTTGTTTGAGGTATATGCTTAATATTTCTGAAAAATTAATCTAATCAATTTGGTTTAGTTTTGATATCTTCTACTTTTTAGCATAAATGTAATCAAGTTTGTGATTGTGCTCTTGCTTGAGTTTTTATGAATGAATGGACTTTGGATCTTTGTTCTTGTGAAAATGCAAATTATTATCTAGTTCAAAGATTGGATATTTATGTGTCGTAATCGGTATATTTATTGTTTTACTTGATCTTGATGTTGTAGGTGAACAAGTTGCTTACTCGGTTGGTCCTGATTTTACGCCCCACGTTCTTACAGTTAATTCTGGAGAGGTATTCCCATTATTTAAATCTATTTTCTTCTTGATTGCCCAAGATTTGAACTTATGCACTCTCCCCATGCTATGAACTCATGGTTTTATGAAAATGTTTGACTCTTGGTCGATCATAAACAATTCGGGAACGGGATTTTGACTTAAAAGTACACCCAAAAAAAGGAAAATGATTTGAAATTATGAAAGTTGGAAACTTTTCAGTTTTTTGTTATAAGCGGTTAAGAGTATGTTAATTATAATTACATCATTTATTGAACGTTTTTTGTGTGTTAGGATGTTAATATGAAGATTATATCCTTTGCACAACAAGGGTCAAAAGCTATATGTGTTCTTGCTGCAAATGGTGCGATTTCAAATGTAACACTTCGCCAGGCTAACTCTTCTGGAGGTACTTTTACATACGAGGTAAACTTTTTTCCTTTCTGTATATTTTTTCTTGAAGAAAATGCAAATTTTGATGGTCAAAGTCTTTTAAGTGTTGCAAGTGTGAAACTGTTGCAGGGTCGTTTTGACATTCTTTCTTTGTCGGGGGCATTTATATCAAATGATAACGGGGGAGCAAAAGGTATGTCAGGTGGGATGAGTGTTTCTTTGGCGGGTCCTGATGGACTTGTTTTGGGTGGAAGTCTTGCTGGTATGCTGGTAGCCGCCAGTCCCATTCAGGTAGGACCTTTTACATTTTTAGATAATGGGTTGTGCGGGTGGGTTTGTTAAGCCCGTAATGGGTTGTGCGGGTGGGTTTGGTAAAGCCCGTAATGGGTTGTGCGGGTGGGTTTGGTAAAGCCCGTAATGGGTTGTGTGGGTGGGCTGGGTAATGAGTCAAAACAGATAAGGATTGCAAGCTGGTAGTTATGAGTTGGGTTCACCCATAAATGCTTTTCAAATTTTTGTCTGTATTTTGTGAATAACTAATATGTTATTTACAATTACCATTAGGGGTGTGAATTTTCGACATGACACGAACCTAACATGAATATCGTGGGTTTGGGTTTAGTATAAACGGGATTGGGTCAGTTTTGGGTTGAAACTACGAACCCGTTTAGCTAAATGGATCGTGTTCGTGTCAACCTGATGGATTCGCCGGTTTGACCGGTTTAACCCATTTATTTTTATTTTATTTTTTTTAATGTGTTTTATATCATAAAATAAATTGGTTGGGTATATGCAGTTGTAAATAAAATGTAATTGTTTTATATGCAATTGTATTTGTTGTTGTAAAATTATAATTCTAAAGTATTAATATGTGAAAGAAATTAAAAAAAACAAATTGTGTTAAATGAGCCGTCTTCGTGTCATCTCACGAATATTCGTGTCGTGCTGATTATCATATGTCTGACACGATTTTCGGGTTCAAGTCGTGTCAAATTTTTGGGTTCGTGTCGGGTTGAACCCGCCATCCTACAAACATGACCATTTAGCACCCCTAATTAGCATCAATCTTGAAGTCAATAATTATCATGTTTGACCATAATTATCATCTTAGGTCATACTCGGAAGCTTTCTTCCTGGCCACCAACACGAGTCACAAAACCCGAAGAAATCAAAATTGGAACCCATTTCCGCCATCTCGCTACCTATTGTGGCTGCTATGCCCATCTTCAAGGAAACAATCAATAGAGCTCAAGGTGTTGAACCGAATATAAGCTTTACACTCACTGGCCCAACAAACGTATCACACGGTTTAGGTACGGAAAATAATGGATCTTTGCACGAGTCCGGACCAAAGGCGGTCAACACATCGGTGTTTGGTGTTTCGTGCTGATGAGAACACGCATGTATCAGGTTCTTTGTTAGCTGATTTTAAGGTCGCGTTACTTAGGAAATCATTTCGATAGTTTATTGATGTCAAAAAAAGACATAAAATTTGTGGTGTTGTTTTAATTTATAATCTTAGGTGGTAAGAGTAGGGTTATGTTCATTGGAGATGTATGATAAGGAAAGATGGGAAATGGGATGTTAGATTATTGATGGGTTGATTATTGTTAAAGTCGTATGGATATGAATTTGAGTTTCTAGAAATGGTGTAAATCTGAATGTTTGCCTTTGTTTTGTGTTTCAGGTAATTATCAGTAAATTTTCAATTTACCAACTCTTTTTATGTGTAACATATGATGTTTTAATTTTTAAATACATCGAATTTGAAAGGAATAACTTTATCAATATGTTATAATCTATTCTATTTTAGTCAATAATATTTTTTTGTCTCATTTTAGTTACTTAAAATCTGTTTCATTTTAGTTACTTAAAATTTTTTTGTCTAATTTTAGTTATTCAAGCTTCACATAATGATCAAATTTTACATTTGTTTCATAATGTTTTATAAGAAACTTGATTATTATTCTATAAAGTTTTCTCAATTTGAAATTTGTATCACTTTATCATTTATGTGACGGTTGTAGAGTTTGTAGATTGTGTTGAACATTTACCCGCACGTTTCGGTGATGTGTTAGAATTTGTCAAGTCTGGTTTCGACGCCCTTTATAATGTTATTAACCTAACCTAACAAAAACAATCTAAATCGAAACGATAAATTCGGAATTCTATAAAACATCATGGTAAGAGGAAAATAAAACTATAAAAATGCAAAACCTTAAAGCAATTTTTACATGTATGTTCGTGCTTCGATACCTAAGTAGATAAAAATAAGTATGTCATAACGAAATATTCGGAACTTTGTAAAACATCATATATTAAAAGTTATAAGAGAAAAACAAAATATACTCAACAAATTTTATAGACATTAAAAAAATTTAAAAATAAAAAACCTAAATATGTGTGTGACTGTGATTAGTATATTAGTAAAGGTGTTTCTATTTACACTATAGTCTACAATACCTTAACCTATAAAGCATTAATTATTACTTAAACATTAAATACCTCTCATTAATTATTAGTAAAGCACTTAATACTTCTCTATATAATTAAAATTAATACAAATAACTACTTTTTTTGTGTTCTTAATTTATTGTTAATAAATAAAAGTTTATATTTGGTTATTTTCTAAAAAATTAGATTTGTTATAAAAGTATAACGTTTATTACATGTTAATATCAATTTTACAATTGTATTATTAAGAATTTAAATTATGCAATTCCAATTGTATTGTTAAAAACAATTTGTTAAAACTTGTGTTGTCCATATTTGAATATAACAAGTTTTTTAAGAAAAACATTTAAAAATTTTTATATTGTTAATTTTAATCTTTGTTCTTTTTTTTATTTATTTTTAAATATTAATTAGTAAAAAGTTATTTAAAGTAAAATATTTTGATGTGTGGAATTTTCTTATTTGATTTAACCTTTTACACAAAAAGTCGTGACAAACATATTAAATAAAAGCATTTAATAACATTTTTTAGTTAAATGGGGTTAGACTCTGATTGGTAAATTATAGTCAAACATAATTAATACCATAGATTACGGTGTAATTAGAAAATATACATGATGCAATTAGAAAACCCATTAGTAAAAGAAACATGAACGGATTAAACCGGCCGATGGGGGACACCCTTAGCTTGAACCCATGCGGTGAGGATGGTCACATGATACCTAAACCACCATGCCAACTTCAATATATCTTGTATCTATATCTATACTAATAATAAATAAGCATTTGATGGTACATGTGTCATTCTCTTGCGTATACTTACCTTATTTTCTCGTGTCTTTCTCTCCTATTAAATAAAGGGACACGTCTCAATATCTGGTGTTTCATTACCCTTATTTTCCCGATTCTCTCTCATAGTAAAATAATAATAATAATAATATTAAAAGAATATATTTTTAAATATTTAATATAAATTTAATTATGAATAATTATTATATCATTAACTAAATAAATTAACTATGGATAGTTATAATTTCTAACGGTACTTATCAATTTCGAAAAATAAATTTGTATTATGGATGGTTATTATATCATCAAGACTGTTTTTATATTTTAATCAACTCCATATTTTAGACAACCTAAATTAATAAATTGTTACAGTTTTTATCCACAAATTTTTTAAATCAATTTTTTTCATCATCAATTAAATTGTCCAATCGTTTTATAATTTCTAATCATCATTACGTATTACTATTTATCTTTTTTTTTATTCAACCCGTATAATACATGAATTTCTAACCTAGTGTGTGTGTGTATATTAAGGGAGAGCCATGCTAGAAAGTAGAATGGAAGAAATCATTAGAAAGTCTAAGAAGACATCAGAGCATGACACGTGTCAAAGGGGAGAAGGATATACACGTTCAAAAAACAAAAAGAACGGAGCGTGCATATGCAAGTCACGTGCAACTTCCCTCTATTTTTTAAAGCGCGCATAACTTTTCATACATCATTATTTAAATAAAAAAACACCACACCTTAACATGAGTATGTTTTTATCTTTAATATGAGTATGGTCTTGCTATATATATGTATATATATATATATAGTGTCGGGTTTTTTGGATTTTACAAGTCTACCCACCTTATAAGAGGTTTCGTCCTCGAAACCTATCACAAGTTAAACGATTGCGGGTACGACTCTTTCATTTCTTCCTCACTTTCACATGTAGCCTCGGAACCCCTTCGGTGCTTCCATTGTACCTTCTCCAACTGAATCACCTTATTTTACATACACTTTTCTTTTCTACCCAGTCTGGCCACAATTTCTTCTATATAATAGATGGTTATCAACTTGGATGTCCGATAACAGCATGTGGGTTGTGTCATTTTAAGGTCCCGAAACCGGGAAACCTCACTCGTTGGATTTACTCAATAACATATAACTCAAATACTGGAATATCATAATTAAACATCATAAGCAACAGAATTACATAACTTGTCATACCTCATAAATTGTCAACCAATTCAAACTTTCATAACATTGTCCTTAAACACACATACATAAGCATATGCCGGGATGTCAGTTCTTGAATCGAGTAGCCAACCTCCTAAACCAGCCAACCAAGAAGCATCATATCTTTTCTTTTCGTTCACCTGAATTGCATACTAAAAGTCAGCTAACACTGGTGAGTTTTAGTTTAATCATTAAGGCAATCATTATACATTCATCATAAAATCATCATGTTAACTTTGTAATCTTTCTTGAACATAAACCCTAATCATTTAGTTTAAGCACTACGGATTATCAGTTCATAATATTCGTCAACCGAAGTAGTTGTTTAACATCCATCTATCGTCGTAGTTGTTTGTGACAATCCGACTTTTCAAAGTTAACGCCGTTAGCAATCCCGTTAAGTATTCCATTAAATCCTAACCCAGTTAATCTAATATAAAACTTCAGGGACTATTTCTGTCACATGTTTAATCTTAAAAAACAGGGACTAGTCCTGCCAAATCCCAAAACTTGAATTGTTGACTCTGAAAGTCAAAATCAAGATATTTGAATCACGTTTGACTTTGTAAAGTCAAAATCATGACTTTTGATTTCAAATTCAAATTCAAGAACCAATCTTCGTGTGATTTTGTAACTGAAAAACACAACCATATCATTAACGATCATCATTAGGGCAACTAAAAGCTGCATTCATCGCGAATTAATCCCAATTATTGCACATTAAGCCGTAACCGTCGACACCCTCTATGTTCACATCAAATTCGGCAAATCCATGTATCATTCTCACGATCCAGCAACCTGCGCACTTTAGACGAACTCCTCTGAAGCTTTTACACAAGTGGAATTGGCCGGAGTTGTAGCAAAAGTCGCCGAAAACTAACCCGCAAGCCGTCGACACTCGTTTTAGTCGAATCCCATCAATCCGACATTCAATCTGGTAATCTCTTATACCGTTAGCTTCGTTTCAGTCTTTAGAATAGAAGCCCTATGGTTATTGGGGCTTAAAACATCAAATTCGGCATGAACCAGATTCTAGGGTTTATGCGAAACCAGTTTAATCAAACTATAATCTAGACCCCGTTTAAATTCAATTAAACTACACCACTAGATTCGTAATCCTCTATTTTATGAAAGCCCTACGCCAATTCAAATGTTTATTATCGAATTAATCAAGATCAAAGATCTAGGGTTCATGAGTTTTCTGGTTAATCGAATCCTAATCTACACTTGTTTTAAATCCAATTAATTTATACCATCAGGTTCGAAATTCCATTCTTGTTAAAAGCCCTCTGATTACAACAACATCTAATATCAGATTCTACCGATTCAATCTTGTGTTCTTGAACTAGGGTTTCGACCCTAATTCATGTAATCTAATGATCTTAAACTCGTTAGTTTTGCAATTAAACCCACACACAGACTCGTCATGACTCGATCATTGAAACCCCTAATCAATTTTGCTAAATCGCGGTCGAAATTATGGGTATTAGACTGGTTTCGAACTTGTATGTGCAGGGAGAGGGATACACTGGAACTTATTGATAAAATCATTTGAACCGGGTATCTAACGCGATACCCTAGCGGGCGGGAATGGTTAAGACAGTGTGCGTGTGTGGGAGAGACCCGGGTTCGAGACCTCCCACATTTTATTTTTGAGGCACTTTTGGTTATATTAAATTATTAAAAATCAAACCCTACATTATTATAATATTATATTAATATTTTTTAGCCCGGGAAACCACCCGTAGGCTCGGGTTTAGATTTATGTTCTATTTTCATTATTAATTCCACTTTTAAAAATAGTTTATTTATATTGTTTTCAAGCCATAACCTCGTATAAAATAATATATTTATATTATTTTCAACCCGTGACTCTTAGTATAAAATAATATATATATTTTTATATTATTTCGCCTCGTTTACTAGTTTCGTGTAACGTTTTAAAATAATAAATAATGTAGTTATTTATAATATTTTACACTCGTTATTATCTTCGAATAAAATAATAAATTTATTATTTTATCACATAATTAATTATTGTAATAATATATGTATTATATTCGTAGGCCATTATGTAATGACGAAATCGCTCGAATATAATTATTATATTTTGTCATCCGTCGCGTAACGTATACATCTCAATTACTAATTAAAGAATTCTTATTCCCGCAGACACGTTCGTCTACTCTTAATCATTAGAGCGTTTCCTTAGGACGTTCTAACTTTCCGTGTCGTCGTCACAAATCCCAACTTGTTCCTAATTCATGTGTTTATAATTTTAGGGCATACGTAAGTTGTCTAAGACTTTCACTTGTGGTTTCAACTTATCTATTGTGTGATACTACCTACTACGCAACACATGTGAGTTTTCACGGCCCCTTTTTATGGTTTTTAAACTGGGGGAGAAAACATGTCGTAAATGCTTTGATTTTTGTAATTCATATATGATATCACTTGTATGACTTTGCGTACACATTATCCTTTAAGTCCTCACATCGAACCGTTAATATGAACATAGCGAGGTAATTTGAGTAGTACTACTGGGTTTGGCAAACCTCACCCGCTTTAGTCGCGCTAACTCGATTGGAGGTCGAACGGGTGCAATATTGACCTAAACATGCACCATGATGGTGGGAGGCATATAAACAGTCAGCTGTTGGTTCCGAGCGCATTAGTTAACATGCTTATGGGTTAGCTACCTATTGATTTATATATTGAATGTACATTAATCTGTTAAACGCTTCTATAAACTGAAACCTGTGAACTCACCAACCTCGTGTTGACATTTTCTTACATGTTTTTCTCAGGTCGCTTAAGATAAGACACAGGTGCACACAATAGGACATGCATGGAATTCTACCTTTGATTTATGTTTTATTAAATTGTTTGGACTATTTTGAATTTTGTTTGGTTTGGACTTTTGGACTATCCTTTTGGGCGCGTGTGTTTTGCGCATTTACTTTCTTTACGTGTGACAACCCGGATTTTTAGGACTAACCCCGTTAATAAATTTCGTTAAATCCTAACCCAGTTAGCCTAATCTAAAACTCCGAGGACTGTTTCTGTCACTTGTTTAACCTAAATCTGTAGGGACTAAAGTTGTAATTACCCTAAACCCAATTACGTTGACCTTACAAAGTCAAAATCGATTGATTTTGCCTCTATTGACTTTTAAAAGTCAAACTAGTTTTATTCTTGATTCAAATTCGTATCTATATCCAAAATTCGTCCGAAATTATAACTGAAATGGTTGTTAATGTCAGTTTCGATCATCATTGAGACGATTAACATCGCCATTATGTTCGAATTAATCTCAATTATGGGTATTAAACCCGTAACCGTCGACCACCCCCTCGTATACATCAAATTCGACGGATCCTTGTATTGTTTTTACAAATTGAACTCTCGCACATCTTATTCGCACACTGTGGAACCTGCTACACTACTTACTTTGATCGGAGAAGCTGTCCAAATTGCCGGAGATCGAACTCGTTAGTGTCGGAGCACGTTTTTAGTCGGGGATCATCAATTCGAACACTATTCCGGTAATTATCTAAACATTCACCTACGTTTCTGTCTAATTATTGAAAGCCCTATCATTATCAGGGCTTACAACATCAATTCGATCGAAATCAAGAACCTAGGTTCATATGCATTCTGTTTAAGCGAACCCCATCAATCCGACAATGAAAACTAAAATTGATCATGTCCACAGACTCGCCTCGACGTCTAGATCAAAAGCCCTATACTCGTTGGGGCTTACATGATCGAATTGAATATGATCCTGATTCTAGGGTTCATGCAAAACTAGTTTAATCGAAACCCAGTCTAGAACCTGTTTAAATCTAATTAAACTATACCACTAGATACGTAATAATCCGCTTAACATTATCCCTATGCCAATTTAACATCTTATCATCGAATTGATATCGATCTGGAAGTTGGGGTTTGTTCTTGAATCAATTTGGGGGATTTGATCTTAAACTCATTTTCAATCTAATTAAACCACAGGGAAAGCTTCGCAGTCATCTGTTGGGTAAAAGCCCCATGGTGTTAACGAGTTTTATCACAGAATTAAACTAAATCGATTTCCAAGTTCCTAATCTAGGGTTTCGACCATTCAACCCATGATTAAACGACTCAATACCTGATGTTTTTCTAATTAAACTCGTAATCAAGTTCGTTTGTACCTAGTAATCAAAACCCCTATGCTTCTGTTTCGATTCGCATTCAAGATTTATGAATTCTGGGCGAGATTCGGTTTCGAGTTCACATGGGGAGGGGGTTTCACTTGACTTGTATGCTAAAAGCAGATGGAACCAGAATCTTTCGCGACACCCTAGCAGGCTGAACTGGTTAAACTCTTGTGCTTCCAGGGAGGGGACCCGGGTTCGAGTCTCCCTACCCTGTTTTTGGGATTTTTATTATTTTAAGCTATTAATTTAATACTCAACCTATTCCTATATTATTATATTAACGTGTTTTGAACCCGGAATCAACCCGTAGGCTCGGGTTTGAATTATTGACCTACTTTTGTTATTTATTCCCACTTTTAAAAATAATATACTTATATTATTTTCAAACTATAACTTTGTATAAAATAATATGGTTATATTATTTTCAACCCATGGCTCGTATTATTAAATAATACATATATTTATATTATTTCGTATCATTTTATAACCTCGTATAACGTTTGGAACTAAATAATAATATAATTAGTTATATTATTTACCCGCATTTATTACCTCCATAAAAATAATATATTTATTATTTTGTACCACGAATGAGAAATTAGAATATTCATACGAACCTAAAAATAATATATTTAAATTATATTATTTTTCTAATTTTTGTAAATGACAAAACGCTCGAATATATTTATTATATATTATTTTGTCATTCGTCGCGTAACGTATATATATCTAAATTATTAATTAAAGAATTCCTATTCCCGTGGACATGTGCGTCTACTCTTGATTGCTAGAGCGTTTCTTTAGGACGTTTCTCATTCTGTGTCGTTGTCACAATTCCCATTTTATCCCTAATTTATGTGTTTATAATTTTAGGGCATACGCAAGTCGCCTGAGACTTACACTCGCGGTTCCAACTTATCTCTTGTGTGATACTGCCTACGCTATTCAGGTGAGTTTTCACGGCCCCTTTTTACCGTTTTTAAACTGGGGGAGAAAACATGTTGTAAATGCTTTTGATTTTTGTAATTCATATATGATATCACTTGTATGACTTTGCGTACACATTATCCTTTAAGTCCTCACATCGGACCGTTAATATGAACATAGCGAGGTAATTTGAGTAGTACTACTGTGTTTGACAAACCTCACCCGCGTTAGTCGCGCTAATTCGATTGGAGGTCGAACAGGTGCAATATTGACCTAAACATGCACCATGATGGTGGGAGGCATATAAACAGTCATCTGTCGGTTGCGAGCGCATTAGTTAACATGTTTATGGGTTAGGTACCTATTAATTTATATATTGAATGTACATTAATATGTTAAACGCTTCTATAAATTGAAACCTGTGAACTCACCAACCTCGTGTTGACATTTTCTTACATGTTTTTCTCAGGTCGCTTAAGATAAGGCACATGTGCACATAATAGGACATGCATGGAAATTTTGCCTTTGATTCATGTTTCAATAAACTGTTTGGACTATTTTAATTTGTGTTTGGTTTGGACTTTTGGACTATTCTTTTGGGCGCGTGTGTTTTGCGCATTTACTTTCTTTACGCTTCCGCATTAACTATGATTCAATATGATATTTTTATTTGAGTCCCATGTAGAGTCGTTCAATGTAACTAATGTCTGAGATCCTGGTTCGTCACTTCCCAAACGGTAAAACTCCGTTAGTTGAAAATTGGGGGTGTGACAGATTGGTATCAGAGCCAGGTTTATAGAGAACTAGGATTGCATACTAGACTATAACCTCACACATTAGTTACATGTCATAAATCTTGGATGTTTGGCACTTATATGTTATATTACAGGAACATGTCGTCAACTCCACTACCATCACCTAAGGCACCTGGACACGATGCACCTATCTTATCATCCCCGGAGCCCAATAGGCGCCGGACTAGTTCTAGTGATTATTCGGTTGATCAGGGTGAACCGAGTAGTGCGCAAGCAACGAATCCTGCTCGTAATTGGAATGCATACCCGCAAATGATCCAAAGGTGGACCGAGATGGGAAATGTTCCATCACCCTACTTTGGTTCCGCTTCCTCATCATCTACCTTACCTAGCTTGCCCTGCACTATGGAACAAGCTTTTGTAGCTTTTGTATTTTACATGTCTAGGGAGTTGAGCATTGTGAAAGATGCTACTGATGAGATACCTGACATTATGCAGCGAGAGACTCAAATAGAGGAGAACAGGGTAGGAATTGAGCTTTTGACTGCTGAGCTAGCAGTGACGGATCAGGTCCATAATGTTTTGGTGGATCGGGTGACACATTTGGAAACGAGGGTAGACACCTCGGATTTTGAGGTAGGAGGGATTCTGGGGAGAGTGACTGATCTGGAAGGCCAGCTGCAAGTAGCAAACCATGCTGCCGAGGGACTTCAAGAAAGAGTGACTCATTTAGAAGCCCAACTGCAAGCAGCCTTATTTCCGAAAGACATTCCACTTTCGGACGGAGAGGAAGAACCTTTCGAGGAGGAGCCCTTCGAGGATGAACCCTTGGAGGAGGAGCCACCCGAGGAGGAACCGATGGAGATCGATGATGCTCAATCATACATTTCTTCCGATGACGAGGATGTTTGATGATCTTCCTATTCTATCTTTCTTTTCATTCTTGTTTTGCTTATGTTATTTCTCTTTTCAAACCTAGATGGGTAAGGTTGTTCCCATTCAATAAAAGCATGAGAAGTTTAATGTTTGAGTTATTTATTTTGTAGCCTTACAATTTATTTAATTTTCAAAATATTAGATGTTGTATTTCCTTACTTGTACATATATAATGTTTAATATGCGACATATTTCTCATTGTTTGTATTTATGAATGTGAATAATCATGTCAGGAAGAGGACGTGGAGGTCGTACTGGTGGCTGGAGTACCATCAACATGACAGCAGCGGAGCTAGCGGCACTGATCAACGATAGTGTGGCTGAGGCTCTAGCAGCACAGAATGCTGCAGGTAAATGCTTGAACTATTGACAAATGAGGTCAATTCATATCCTAAAAGCGCTTTTCTTAAGCTCTATAATCCCAATCCTATGTTATTTCTAAATCCAGGCCAGCAAAACCAGCAAAATCAGTAACCAACATGCACGTTCAAAGCATTTATGGACTGTAAGCCCCACACCTTTAGTGGAGCTGAAGGAGCTATCAGACTGCTATGTTGGCTCGAAAAAGTAGAATCAGTGATTGCCATGTGCAACTGCCTAGTGGCCAATCAACTCAAGTTCGCTGCTGGAACTTTGGAGGGCCCGACTCTCACGTGGTGGAACGCTCAGGTCCAGATGTTGGGTTTGGCCATGGCAAATGGACTCCCATGGGAGGAGTTTAAGATGATGATGAAGGAGGAGTACTATCCTTGCGATGAAATTCAGAAGTTGGAAGGTGAATTTTGGAACCTGAAAATGGAAGGTTCTGAAATTGGGCTGTATACCACACGCTCACATGAGCTCGCTGCCATGTGCCCACATATGGCGACTCCAGATTACAAGAGAATTGAGCTGTATATTAGAGGTCTAGTGCCTCAAATTCAAAGTATGGTTACTTCGTCCAACCCTACTACCATTCAGCAGACGATCACACTGGCTCACAAGCTAACCGATCAGGCAGTGACACAAGGGACTTTACCCCCGAGAGGTTCGGCCTCTAAATCCTCCGACAATCATAAACGCAAGTTTGATCACCCACTCTAACTCTCACTCCAAAGGATCCCAGTTCAATCAACCCCAGCAGCAGCAGCGAAAGTTTGAGCCTGCTAGGAACTTCAATCAGACGACCGCCTCAGGTCAAAATCAAGGTAGTTATGCGGGCAGAGCCCCCAAGTGCAACAAGTGCAATTATCACCACGTCGGTGCTTGTAACCGTTGTCAACGGTGCGGCAAGATGGGCCACGTTGCAAAAGATTGTAGAGTGGACCTTCAGAATAAGCAACCGTTTCGATCGCAAGGATCCACAAGGGGATATTTTCAGTGCGGCAAAGAGGGACACATACAGAGGGATTGTCCTCAGTCGAAGAGGAATGGTAATGGAAGCGGGAATGGAAATGGAAATGGTAACGGCAATAACCAGGGTAATAATGGTAACGGTAACAACAATCAAGGCAATCACAGTGGTGGCAATAATGCTAGTAATGGAGGGAATGGTGCGAAAGGACGAGCTTTCGTGCTAGGATCTGGAGAAGCTCGTTATGATCATAACGTAGTCACCGGTAAGTTTCTCTTAAATAGTTACTTTGCTTCTGTCCTTTTAGACACTGGTGCCGATAGAAGTTTTATATTTAGAAAACTTAGTGATATGATAAAAGGAACTCCAACTCTGTTAGAAGCTAAGTATATAATAGAGATAGCTGATGGCCAAATAATTGAAGCAACCCACATTCTTAAGGGTTGTAAGCTAGAACTAGCTAGTCATAAACTTGATATCGACCTTATGCCGGTTACCCTTGGTAGTTTTGATGTAATTGTCGGCATGGATTGGTTATCTAAAAACCAAGCAGAAATCATCTGTCGAGAGAAAATTGTTCGAATTCCTCTCCGAGTGGAGAAACCCTTTCAGTTCAGGGCGAAAAGGTTGGTGCAGTCATGGGAATCATATCCTTTATGAAAGCACAAAAATGCCTTCGAAAAGGGCATACTGCTATTTTGGCTCTCGTTGCTGAGCAGCCCTCAGAAGAGAAGAAGATTGATGAAATTCCCGTCGTTCGTGATTTTCTGGAAGTATTTCCTGAAGATTTTCTTGGGCTGCCACCACACCATCAAGTCGAATTCCAAATCGATCTAGCACCCGGAGCGGCACCGATCGCTCGGGCACCTTACAGACTGGCACCTAGTGAATTGCAAGAGCTATCTACTCAGTTACAGGAATTGTTAGATAAATGTTTTATCTGACCTAGCTCATCGCCATGGGGAGCTCCAGTCCTGTTTGTCAAGAAGAAGGACGAAACTTTCCGTATATGCATCGACTACCGTGAGCTAAATAAAGTCACAATCAAGAATCGTTATCCTTTGCCTCGCATAGATGATCTCTTTGATCAACTCCAAGGATTCAGTTTCTATTCCAAGATAGATCTTAGGTCTGGCTACCACCAATTGAGAGTCCGAGATGAAGATATCTCTAAGACTGCTTTCAGGACAAGGTACGGTTACTATGAATTTATGGTCATGCCTTTCGGATTAACCAACGCACCCACGGTATTCATGGACCTCATGAACTGTGTGTGTAAACCATATCTTGATCAATTTGTTATCGTTTTCATCGACGACATTCTCAAATATTCCAAGAACAAGGAAGAACATGAGGAACATCTACGTCTAATTTTGGAATTACTTAAGTAGGAGTAACTGTATGCTAAGTTTTCCAAGTGTGAATTCTGGATCCGGGAAGTTCAATTCTTAGGACATGTGGTTAACTAGAAAGGAATACATGTCGATCCATCAAAGATAGAAGCCATCAAGAATTGGGCAGCGCCGACGACTCCGAATGAGGTGCGACAATTTCTGGGATTGGCTGGATACTACCGTCGATTCATCGAAGGCTTTTCAAAAATTGCACAACCCCTAACTGCCTTAACTCAAAAGGGTAAAGCCTACAACTGGGGCGATAACCAAAAGTCAGCATTTCAGCATCTTAAACAGAAACTTTGTAGTGCACCTATTCTAGCTCTTTCGGAAGGTACGGTTGATTTCGTGGTATATTGCCAAGTTACGGTTTGAAAATAATATAAATATATTCAGGGTTTGGGTTGTGTATTAATGCATCAAGAAAAGGTGATCGTATATGCTTCGCGTCAACTAAAAATTCACGAGAAAAACTACACCACTCATGACCTAGAGTTGGGAGCTGTAGTTTTTGCACTTAAGATATGGAGACACTACTTGTACGGTACCAAGTGCACCATCTACACCGATCACAAGAGTCTTCAGCACATCTTCGAGCAGAAAGAGTTGAACATGCGACAGCGTCGTTGGGTCGAACTCTTAAATGATTATGACTGTGCGATCCGGTATCATCCGGGTAAAGCTAACGTTGTAGCTGATGCCCTAAGTCGAAAGGAAACGAAACCCAAACGAGTTCGAGCATTACAGCTTACTATTCACCCCGGATTACTTGACAAAATCCGTAGTGCTCAACTTGAAGCCCTGAAAGAGGAAAACCTACCGCCGGAAGGTACATGCGGCATGGAAGCACAACTCGAGGTAAAATCTGACGGTATTCGCTACTTCGTCGAACGAATATGGGTTCCGGTATTCGGAAATTTAAGGGAACTAGTCATGGATGAGGCTCATAAATCTCGTTACTCTATTCATCCAGGTTCCGACAAAATGTACCATGATCTAAAGGTGCTGTATTGGTGGCCAAAGATGAAGGCCGATATAGCCACCTATGTGAGCAAGTGTGTGACTTGCGCGAAGGTCAAAGTTGAATACCAAAAGCCTTCCAGTCTCCTTCAACAACCAGAAATTCACATGTGAAAATGGGAGCAAATCTCCATGGAATTTATTACTAAATTGCCACGAACTCCTACCGGATGTGATATCATTTAGGTAATTGTTGACCGTTTAAAAAAGTCCGCTCACTTCTTAGCAATCAAGGAAACCGACAAAATGGATAAGCTTACTCGTACTTACTTGAAAGAAGTAGTCTCTCGGCACGGGGTACCAATCTCTATCATTTCGGATCATGATGCACGATTCACTTCTCGTTTCTGGCAGTCGTTACATAAAGCTTTAGGCACGCGTCTAGATATGAGCACAGCATACCATCCTCAAACTGATGGCCAGACAGAACGTACTATTCCAACTCTGGAGGACATGCTAACACTTAGGAGTCTCACCTACCGTTGGTGGAGTTCTCCTACAACAACAGTTATCACACAAGCATCAAAGCAGTTCCATTTGAAGCACTATATGGAAGGAAATGCCGTTCTCCTATTTGTTGGGCCGAAGTTGGGGATAGTCAACTTATAGGTCTTGAACTCGTACTTGAAACTTTTGAAAAAATCGTTCAAATTAGAAACCGTATGGCAGCAGCTCGTGATCATCAAAAAAGCTATGCCGATAAGCGTCGTAAACCGTTAGAATTTCAAGTAGGGGATAGGGTCTTGTTAAAAGTGTCACCTTGGAAGGGTGTCATTCGTTTTGGGAGACGAGGCAAACTGAATCCTCGTCATGTTGGACCATTCAAGATAATGAAGAGAATTGGACCAGTAGCGTATCAACTGGACTTACCTGAGGGACTTAGTGGTGTACACAACGTCTTTCACATCTCAAACTTAAAGAAATGTCTAGCAGATGATGCGAGGATCAGATGATGCGCAAATATCCTAATCTGTTCAAGCACTCTGCGTCAAATTCTTAAGGTACTATTTAATTTTCGGGACGAAAATTCTTTCAACTAGGGGATGATGTGATATCCCGATTTTTTTATTTTTTTATTTAATTTTCGGGACGAAAATTCTTTCAACTAGGGGATGATGTGACAACCCAGATTTTTAGGATTAACCCCGTTAATAAATTTTGTTAAATCCTAACCCAGTTAGCCTAATCTAAATCTCCGAGGACTGTTTCTGTCACTTGTTTAACCTAAATCTGTAGGGACTAAAGTTGTAATTACCCTAAACCCAATTACGTTGACCTTACAAAGTCAAAATCGATTGATTTTGCCTCTATTGACTTTTAAAAGTCAAACTAGTTTTATTCTTGATTCAAATTCGTATCTATATCCAAAATTCATCCGAAATTATAACTGAAATGGTTGTTAATGTCAGTTTCGATCATCATTGAGACGATTAACATCGCCATTATGTTCGAATTAATCTCAATTATGGGTATTAAACCCGTAACCGTCGACCACCCCCTCGTATACATCAAATTCGACGGATCCTTGTATTGTTTTTACAAATTGAACTCTCGCACATCTTATTCGCACACTGTGGAACCTGCTACACTACTTACTTTGATCGGAGAAGCTGTCCAAATTGCCGGAGATCGAACTCGTTAGTGTCGGAGCACGTTTTTAGTCGGGGATCATCAATTCGAACACTATTCCGGTAATTATCTAAACATTCACCTACGTTTCTGTCTAATTATTGAAAGCCCTATCATTATCAGGGCTTACAACATCAATTCGATCGAAATCAAGAACCTAGGTTCATATGCATTCTGTTTAAGCGAACCCCATCAATCCGACAATGAAAACTAAAATTGATCATGTCCACAGACTCGCCTCGACGTCTAGATCAAAAGCCCTATACTCGTTGGGGCTTACATGATCGAATTGAATATGATCCTAATTCTAGGGTTCATGCAAAACTAGTTTAATCGAAACCCAGTCTAGAACCTGTTTAAATCTAATTAAACTATACCACTAGATACGTAATAATCCGCTTAACATTATCCCTATGCCAATTTAACATCTTATCATCGAATTGATATCGATCTGGAAGTTGGGGTTTGTTCTTGAATCAATTTGGGGGATTTGATCTTAAACTCATTTTCAATCTAATTAAACCACAGGGAAAGCTTCGCAGTCATCTGTTGGGTAAAAGCCCCATGGTGTTAACGAGTTTTATCACAGAATTAAACTAAATCGATTTCCAAGTTCCTAATCTAGGGTTTCGACCATTCAACCCATGATTAAACGACTCAATACCTGATGTTTTTCTAATTAAACTCGTAATCAAGTTCGTTTGTACCTAGTAATCAAAACCCCTATGCTTCTGTTTCGATTCGCATTCAAGATTTATGAATTCTGGGCGAGATTCGGTTTCGAGTTCACATGGGGAGGGGGTTTCACTTGACTTGTATGCTAAAAGCAGATGGAACCAGAATCTTTCGCGACACCCTAGCAGGCTGAACTGGTTAAACTCTTGTGCTTCCAGGGAGGGGACCCGGGTTCGAGTCTCCCTACCCTGTTTTTGGGATTTTTATTATTTTAAGCTATTAATTTAATACTCAACCTATTCCTATATTATTATATTAACGTGTTTTGAACCCGGAATCAACCCGGAGAACACAGATTCAATCTTTTCAAACCATCGGAGTAATCCGACAGCTCCCTCAGCTCCACTGAATGTGTGGGGCTTGCAGTCCATAAATATCTTGAAGGTACAGACATGCTGATTGTTCTATGGATTGTTCGCTTGCCCTGGATTGAAAATCGTAGGTTGGGTTTAGGAAAGAGTGGACTAAATGCGTACAGTTGGTTGCCTAGAGTTAACGGTTAACAGGTTTACCTGCAATGTGTGCTGCTAAGGCTTCAGCAACGCTGTCATTAATCAACGCGGCCAGTTCGGCTGGCGTCAAGTTGGTATATCCATGACCACCGTTGCGACCGCCACGACCACGTCCGGCCATGATTCTTCATATTCACAAACATAAGAAATGAGTAAATACATCGCATATTGACCTCATTCAAGTGTAAGCAAATAGAAGGAGATGTGTAAAAACATGCAGGTTTATGATTATAGTAAAAGGCCAATTTAAATTGTAAGGCCATAGAATAAATAACTCAACGCAAACAGTTCACTAAGATTTTATTGGAATGGGAACATCCTTACCCATTCAGGTTTTTATTTAAAACATAAAGAAATGACAAGATAAGATATAATAGAATAGAACGGAATGTCAAGATCCACTGCCGGCGGATGAGATGACTGACTCAGCATCCTCCTCCTCTACTTCCTCGGGCTCATCTTCAGGCTCAAGGTCGGGTACTTCAGCTGGCTTTAAAGCAGCTGCAAGTTGTATCTCTAACTCCCCAATTCTTTCCTGAGATTCTACCTCAGCCTCCTCGAGTACATTCACTCTAGCCTGTAACGCCCTTACCTCGTCCACTAATGCATTATGCAAGTGGTCAGTGCCTGCCAGTTCTTCTACTAGAAGATCCATCATGTGATCCGTCTGTTTCTCCCCTCTTAACAGACCTGTGATCGCTCCTGCCGCGTCTCTCATTTTGGAAGGTGACATACCAGGATCTCAGACATCAGTTACTTCAAACGACACTATATGGGACTTGAAATGTAATAACATAAAAGATCAAGGTTCAGAGTATATATGCGGAAGCGTTAAACGAAAGTAAACGCACAAAACAACGCACCTAAATCCAAATACAAACGAAACATAAAGATTATTCAATAGATAATTATTTCAATTGTAGTCCAAGACACATGCATGACTTAACGTGATCCTGAGTGCCAACCTGAGAAAACAATTAAGAAAACGAATCAACACTAGGTTGGTGAGCTCACAGGTTTCAATCATTTCAAATAAAGCATTTGCGGATTATGTACATTCAATATGTATATCAATAGGTTGCATGCCTATATTCATGTATTGCTAAAGCGCTCGCAACCGAAACTGACAGTGTGTTTGTTTGTTTGCCTCCAGTCAGGTCTATCAACTCTGACTAATGTTTTAAGGTCAATATAACACCCGTTCGACATCCAATCGAGTTAGCGCGACTAACGCGGGTGGGGTTTGTCAAACCCAGTAGTACTACCAAAAGTACCTCGTTCATACCATATTAACGGTCCGATGTGTGTGAGGACTTTTCATGATTGTGTGTTACGCTTAGCCTCAACAGTGATATCATATGAATTACAATAACCCAAAAAGGGTTGTGACATGTTTTCTCCCCCAAATAAAAAAACAATAAAAGGGGCCGTGAAACTCACCTGCGTTGCGTAGTAGGTAGTATCACACAAGTATGAGATTTGAAATCTCAAGTGTTAGCCTGCACGGCTTACGTATGCCCTAGAATTATAAACACATAAGTTAGGGACACGTTGACATTTGTGACGACGACACGGAAGTTAGAATATCTTAACGCTTTCTAAGAATTTAAGAGTAGACGAACGTGTCTACGGAATTATATAAATTTCTTAATATAATTATTAAGGGAAAAGCGTTACGTGTCGTACGTTAATAATGAATAATAAATAAATAAATAAATACATTCGTACGTTAAAGTCGTTTACAAAAGTTAGGAAAATAATATAATTTAATATATTATTTTTAGGATCGTGGTACTATCTAAATAATCATTTGTGTGGGAAAATATTCAATATATTATTTTTAATCGAGTATATAAACGTGA
This sequence comes from Smallanthus sonchifolius, assembly GCA_023525975.1. NCBI lineage: Eukaryota > Viridiplantae > Streptophyta > Magnoliopsida > Asterales > Asteraceae > Smallanthus > Smallanthus sonchifolius. The sequence goes on along the minus strand of CM042034.1, from coordinate 35,439,428 downwards.
GTAAATAATATAAACGATTATATTATTTTTAGTGTAAACGTCACACAAAGTAATTAAACGAGTTGAAATAATATAAAAATATATATTATTTAATAGGATTTATCATGGGTTAAAAATAATAAAAACATATTATTTTATACGAAGTTACGGTTTGAAAATAATATAAATATATTATTTTTATTCGACAATAACATAAATATATTATTTTTAAAAGTGAAAATAATATATAAAAAATGGGTTAATAATTCAAAACCGAGCTTACGGGTGGTTTCCCGAGCTAAAACAGATTAATATAATATTATAATAATATAGGGTTTGATTTTTAATAATTTAATATTATCAAAAGTGTCTCAAAAATAAAATGTGGGAGCCCGGTCTCGAACCCGGGTCTCTCCCACACATGCACACTGTCTCAACCATTCCCGCCCGCTAGGGTATCGCGTTAGATACCCGGTTCAAATGGTTTTATCAATGAGATCCAGCGTGATCTTCCCCCATATCACAGTCCGATTGAAACCAGCCCCAATTTCCACGAATCTGATAACGATCGATCAAAGTGACCTAGGGGTTTTGTTAATCGGGTCCATACGCATCTGTGTGTGTATTTAATTGCAAAACCAACAAGTTTATGATCGTTAAATATTAGATTCAAAAGGCCGAAAACCCTCGATTTGATCCTGAATCGATTTGATTGATTCTGATATTGAAAAGTGTTGGATTCATAGGGTTTTTGTTAATTTGATGATTGCGAATCTGCTGGTATATTTTAATTTCATTTAAAATGAGTGTTGGTATGAATTCGATTAACTAGAAAGCCATAAGAACCCTAGGTACGATCCGGTTTCGATTAGATGATAAAACCTATAGATTTCATAGGGCTTTTAATGTAGACATCAAGGCGAGTCTACTGATAAGAATTAATTGCATTTCAAATGTGTCTAGGATAGGGTTCGATTAAACCGAATGGATATGAACCCTAGAATCGATTTGAGTTAAATTCGATAGTGAAAGTCCAAATTAACATGGGGCTTCCACTAAAAGAGTGATTTCGATTCTAGCCATATGATTTAATTGAATTATGATTGAGTCCAGAGTCAAAAGCCTCAAATTGGATTTCGTATGAACCCTAGATTCTGGATTTCAATTAATTTGATATTATGAGCCCCAATACTCATAGGGCTTTCAGTTAATACACTCAAACGAAACTAAGGATGCAATTAGTTACCAGAAATGTTGACGGATTGATGGTGACCGACTAAACCTAGTGCCGACGGCTTGCGGGTTAGATTCCGGCGACTTCTGTTGTGATTCCGACGAGTTTGATGTGTGTAATTGCTTCAATGGTGTTTGAATGAAGTGCGCAGGAGTTCAATTTGTGAGATTAACATCAGGTTTAATCGAATTCGAGAGTCAAATAATCATTGTCGACAGTTTTGAGTTAATACCTATTAATTCAGATTAATTTTAGTATAATGGTGATGATTAAGTCTTAATTAAGTTCATTAAAGGTCTGTTTGTATACGACGGTTACAAATTCCGGTATAACATCGACCATGAATGCGAATTGAGATGAAAATGTTACGATTTTGACTCCAAGAAGTCAACAGGGATCAATTTCCTTTTGATTTTGACTTTGCAAGTCAACATGTCAAGTTTAGAGACTTGACAGGATCAGTCCCTGAAGTTTGAGATCAGAAAGTGGCAGAATTAGACCCTGGGGTTAGATTTAAATGGGTTTAGTTAACAGGTTAAGTTTTAGATAGGATATTTAACGGAATTGTTAACGGAGTTAATTTGAAAAGTTCGGATTGTCACATCATCCCCTAGTTGAAGGAATTTTCTTCCCGAAAATTAAATAATAAAAAAAAATTTCCCGGGATATCACATCATCCCCTAGTTGAAAGAATTTTCGTCCCGAAAATTAAATAGTACCTTAAGAATTTGACGCGGAGTGCTTGTACAGATTAGGATATTTGTGCATCATCTGATCCTCGCGTTCCCACGTGAATTACGGTCCGCGTTTCGAGTTCCAACGAACTCTGACAATAGGGATTTTACTGCGTTTTAACGTTTTGATTTCCCTATCCATGATTTCTACCGGTTCTTCAACGAACCGCAGTTGTTCATCGATGTGTAGTTCCTCAAAAGGAACCGCAAGTGTTTCTTCGGCTAGACATTTCTTCAAGTTCGAGACATGAAAGACATCGTGTACACCACTAAGTCCTTCAGTTAGGTCCAGCTGATACGCTACTGGGCCAATTCTCTTCACTATCTTGAACGGTCCATCATAACGAGGATTCAGTTTGCCTCGCTTCCCGAAGCGAATTACACCTTTCCAAGGTGAGACTTTGAGTAGAACTATGTCGCCTACTTGAAACTCTAACGGTTTACGACGCTTATCGGCGTAGCTCTTTTGACGATCACGAGCTGTCGCTATACGGTTTCGGATTTGAACGATCTTTTCAGAGGTTTTGAATACTAGTTCGGGACCTGTAAGTTGGCTATCCCCAACTCCAGCCGAACAGATAGGAGATCGGCATTTACGTCCGTACAATGCCTCGAATGGTGCTGCTTTGATGCTAGTGTGACAACTGTTGTTGTAGGAGAACTCCACTAGAGGTAAGTGAGACTCCCAAGTGTTACCGAAATCGATCACACAAGCTCGTAGCATGTCCTCTAAGGTTTGGATGGTACGTTCCGTTTGACCATCGGTTTGCGGATGATATGCTGTACTCATGTCTAGACGTGTGCCTAAGGCTTTTTGCTATACAGTTGTTCTTTCTTAACCTTTATCTAACAACTCCTGCAGTTGTGTCGATAATTCTTGCAGCTCACTAGGTGCAAGTTGGTAGGGTACTCGAGCAATAGGCGCTGCTCTGGGTGCTAAATCAATTTGGAACTCGACCTGTCGATGCGGTGGAAGACCAGGCAAGTCTTCAGGAAATACTTCCGGGTAATTACGAACGATCGGTATATCTTCAATCCTCTTTTCTTTAGATGGCTGTTCGGCGACGAGAGCCAAAATAACAGTATGTCCTTTGCGTAGACATTTCTATGATTTCATGAAAGATATGATGTCCATAGCAGCACCACTCCTTTCGCCATGGACAGAGAGGGTTTCTCCATCAGGAAGTGGGAGGCGAACAATTTTCCCACGACAGACAATCTCGGTTTGGTTCTTGGGTAACCAGTCCATTCCGACAATTACGTCGAGACTACCGAGTGTGACCGGCATGAGATCAATTCCAAATTTATGGCTAGCCAGTTCGAGTTTACAACCCTTAAGAACATGGGTTGCTTCTATTATTTGTCCGTCTACTATTTCTATGGTGTATTTGTCCTCTAACAGGGTCGGGGTTTTTCTTAGTAGGTTACTAAGTTTATTAGTCATGAAACTCCTATCAGCACTAGTGTCAAATAGTACAGAAGCAAAATAGTTGTTTAGAAGGAACTTACCGGTAACCACGTTGTGGTCATAACGAGCTCCTCCGGATCCTAGCACAAAGGCTCGCCCCTTTGCACCATTCCCTCCATTATTGTCCCGGTTGTTATTATTGCCTTGGCGGTTGTTGTTGTTGTTTTTGTTGTTGTTGTTGTCACCCTTCTTTAATTGTGGACAATCCTTTCGGTAATGTCCATCTTTTCCACATTCAAAACAACCCTTAGTAATACCCGGTTGTTGGAAGGACTGCTTGGCTTGTAATTCCCCTCTGCAGTCTTTGGCAGCATGGCCCACCTTGCCACATCGCTGGCAACGGTTTTTGTCACAAGAACCGAGGTGGTGGTAATTACATTTGCTACACCTGGGGTGTCTCCCGGTATAACCACTCTGATGCTGACCCGAAGAGGTAGACTGGTTGAAGTTTTTCGTAGGTTCAAACCTACGCTGTGGTGGTTGCTGTGGCTGATTCAGCTGAAATCCCATGTTGTTGTTGCTACTGTCAAAATTCCTTTTGTTGTTATTAGTAGACTTGGATGCTGACTTCCTGGGAGGTAGTGTCCCTTGGGTAACGGCTTGGTCCGTCAGTTTGTGAGCAAGATGGATGGTTTGTTGGATGGTAGTGGGGTTGGATGAAGTAACCATGCTCTGGATTTGTGGTACTAATCCACTAATGGACATTTCTATCCGCTTGTAGGATGGTGTAACCATGTGAGGACACATCCCCGCTAGCTCGTGCGAGCGAGTAGTGTAGAGTTCTATTTCAGAACCCTCCATTTTCAGATTCCAGAATTCTCCCTCGAGTTTCTGAATCTCATCCCTGGGACAGTACTCTTCCTTCATCATGATCTTGAAATCTTCCCATGGTGATGCATTGGCCATGTCCAGACCTAGCATCTGGACCTGTGCATTCCACCATGTGAGGGCAGGACCCTCTAAAGTTCCCGATGCAAATTTGACTCGGTCGGCTACAGGGCAGTTACACATGGAGAACACAGATTCAATATTTTCAAACCATTGGAGTAATCCGACAGCTCCCTCAGCTCCACTGAATGTGTGGGGCTTGCAGTCCATAAATGTCTTGAAGGTACAGACAAGCTGATTGTTCTGTGGATTATTCACTTGCCCTGTATTGGAAATAGTAGGTTGGGTTTAGGAAAGAGTGGACTAAATGCGTACAGTTGGTTGCCTAGAGTTAACGGTTAACAGGTTTACCTGCAATGTGTGCTGCTAAGGCTTCAGCAACACTGTCAATAATCAACGCGGCCAGTTCGGATGGTGTCAGGTTGATATTTCCATGATCACCGTTGCGACCACCACGACCACGTCCGGCCATGATTCTTCATATTCACAAACATAAGAAATGAGTAAATACATCGCATATTGACCTCATTCAAGTGTAAGCAAATAGAAGGAGATGTGTAAAGACATGCAGGTTTATGATTATAGTACAAGGCTAACTTAAATTATAAGGCCATAGAATAAATAACTTAACTGTAACATTTCTGATTTTAGTATTCCTATTTTAATTCAATGTAATGCAATTTCAAGTTCTATACTCGTGCAATGTCTCATTATTTTCTCGCCGTAAATTTAATGCAATAATTCTATACAAATTCGCAAGTGTTACTCGGTTATATACATTTAAACGCTATACAAGAAACTATTTTATTCAAACTTATCAAATCTGAAAAGTCAAGGACTAAAATTGAAAAATGTCATCAAACCCTAGTCTAGCACGGTCGTGCTTCGTCCTAGCACGGTCGCGCCAGGTGCTTTGGCACGGTCGCGCGACCTGCTTTGGAACGATCGCGCCCGGTGCTTAGGCACGGTCGCGCCTATTTTGGCACGGTCGCGCCTGCGTAACAGTCGAAACGTAAATGTGATTTCAAAACGCTCAATCATTCGAAATTCAAATCCGATTACGTTTCTTCTTCCATTAACGTGAGTTATACCATTCTCAATTATTCAACACCTCAGTTTCATACCATCAATCTCGAATTCTCTCTCAAACAATTCAAGCAAAACTCGAATCCTATTCTGAGACGCAAATTCCCCCGATCAAGAAAGGATTACGCATCTCCCGGATCTCTCCAAGACTCTGGACGCTCTGGCCTAGCCGGAATTGCAGCCGAAGTCGCCGGAAGCCGTTTTCTCCGTCGCTGGATCTCCCTTCTACCGATCGTTACCAATTCCTTCCTGTTTTAGGTAATTATACTCTCCATATCATTCGTTTCAGTACCATCATCAAAAGCCCTCTATTAATCTGGGCTTTCATTACAGAAATCGTTCGAATCAGAATTGTTATTTTAAATAAAAAGGATTTAATCGATTCCACTCTTAAACTCGATGTTCATGCAATTAATTTATATTATTAGACTCGTAATATCTCTTTAATCAAAAGCCCTATCAATTACATTGTTTAAAATACAAGAATCTGTCAATTCGTGTCTGATTTGGAAAAGACACGGTCGCGCTAATCATCTAGCGCGGCCGTGCCTCATTTAGCGCGGTCGTGCCGATTAGCAGCGCGGTCGTGCCGATTAGCAGCGCGGTCGTGTCCTCCTGTCCAGACCTTGTCATGCCCTCTGGGCTAGTCCCTGTTGTGTCTAAAGATCATAGACACGACCGTGCCGGGCCAAGGCACGGTCGTGCCTGTCAAACTTGTCTAGATTGTGCTCCTGTTGATCAACCCGGTCGCGCCCCGACTAGCGCGGTCGCGCCCGTGGCTTGAGCACGATCGTGCCCTTCCGAGGCACGGTCGTGCTAGACTCAGATTATTTTAGCAGAATTATAATTTTTATATTTAACCAGGAAATGTTTCAGATTTTATAAAAATATGTGTTCTGTATTTAAAAATGGATTAAAAGTTTAATCTTGGCATAAATATAATTTATTTAAAAGTTTATAAAAATTGAATTTATATTTAATTAAATGATGTTTTAAATAATTAAGTTACAAAATTTATAAATAATGATTAGTTATTTAATTTACATTTTAAATCAAAATCATTTATTTATTTATACTTAATTACAATTAATATTTACATTATTTCATAAACTATAATTATATATTTATTTATTTATTCAATTCAAACCTAATCAAATTATTTCAAACATATTTTACTTCAAACTCTATATATTTTATACAAAGCAATAGTTTTATATATACAAATTCAACTTTCACTTTAGACCTAAACTTTGTACATCTATGTGATTCAATACATATTACTCTTTAGGTTAAAGTGTGCATTTCAAGGATCTTATTTGCTATCTATATTCCTTGTTAGCTCCACTTCCATACCAAGTGAGTATTCACAACCCCCTTTTACTCTTTTACACTTTTGGGGTGGAACATGAACTTTATACACATTACACATTTCACAACTACATTTATACAAACAACACAAGTGCAATATCCTACATACATACATGTGTGCAAAATTTGAGCTTTGTGCCCGAGTGCTAGTTGTGCTAGTCTTTGTGAAAACTATGTGCAATCATTAACTATACAAGTCGACGGTTTTCAATGATAGATCTATTGAGTCTGACAAACCCACCCAAGTGGAGGTGATTGATACCGACAACACAATTTGCATACTAGTTACTAAGGTTTGATTGTACTTGATTACACAATAGCAGCTCCCCATAAATGCCTTATTTTTCATGTCTTGTAAAGGATTTGTTTTACAACTATATGCTATCTATATACAACTGTGTTATACTCACCAACTTTTTAGTTGACTTTATTTTATTCATGTTTCAGGCCCTAATATGTGAGAATGATTCAAGACGTGCTCAATATAGGATTTGGACTTAGCAATATTAAATCAAGAAGTTTATGAGTTGTTTTATTTTCTTGTTTGGATTTGGTTTGTACTTGGATTATTTGTAATGGAAATTTGACTTTAATATACTTCAATTTAGTCAACCTTGTGCTATGAACAGTCTTACATGTCCCGCCCCGATGATTCCGCCATCGGTCGGGGTGTGACAGATTGGTATCAGAGCCTTGGTTATAGGGATTTAGGTTATTAGACATCTTGACCTAGACTATAACTTTAGGACACCCACTTATACTATGCTTCATGATTTTGTGCTATGTGTTACATGCTATGTGCTACATGCTTACCATGATAAATTGTTTATTATATTTGGTACCTTACTTGTTAGAAATTCATGACTTATTAGGATCTTCTTAAATAATACCTTTCCTATATCCTAAAATCCCATGATATTTCTACCTTCTTCTCTATCTTTATTCTTTCTAAGCATGTGGAAAAAAAAAAAAAAAAATTTCTTGAAGCAAAAAAAAATCTTTAAAATTTTCTTTTATTTTCTTCGTTAAGGTTTTTAAACTTGTTAAATTATTTGAGGACACGTGCAATCTGGAAGGGTGACACCTGTATTTTGGGTTTTCTGTCTAGGAAAGCATTTCGCATAAATCCCAATCAACCGAGGGACCCGTATGCTTTCCTGGGAATTCCCGAGATGAGTGTTTACCTATAGGCTAAAGCATGTCTCTTTGAAAATTATATAAGTTTAAATTAACTTTAATATGCCTTAGTATTCAAGTGATTTTATCACTTTTGAGTACAATCCAAACTATGAACATCTATTTTTACTTGGTTATCTCATCCTATATTAAATCCTAGCAATTCTCATAAGTTCTTACAATCTTTCTTGTCTTGTGAAAATCTGTAGAATGCCTCCTCGTCGTGCTCCCGCCGCCAACGCCAACACCGACATTGCTGCTATTCTCACCCAATTAGTGACACAACTCACCCAAGCCAATGGTGCCACAAATGGCAATGGTGGAAATGGAAGCAATAGTGGTAATAATGGTGGTAATGGTGGAAATGGTGGAAACAATCCATCTCAATGCATCTTCAAGCACTTCAATTCGTGCAATCCCCTAAAGTTCTATGGTACCGAAGGAGCTACTGGACTCCTTCAATGGTTTGAAAGCATTGAGAATACCTTTCTCAATAGTGACTGTCCCGACAACCTCCGTGTTCGTCATGCTACAAGTGTCCTACAAAAACGGGCACTTACATGGTGGAATGGGGAGAAAAGGAATAGGGGTGTTGACATAGTTATGGCCTTACCTTGGGATGAGGTCAAAAGGCTTATGACCGAGGAGTTCTGTCCTCGAAATGAAGTGAAAAAGTTAGAAGCTGAATTTTGGGATCTTGCCTAAGATAGTGGGGAAAGCTTAGCATATACAACTCGGTTCCATGAGTTGAGTCTTCTAGTGCCCCACATGGTCACTCCTTTAGCCCGTTGTATCGAAAAGTATATTGGTGGGCTACCAAGACAAATTCAAGATACTGTCTTAGGTAGAAATCCTGCTACTTTGGAGGATGCCATCCGCCTGTCTGCTACCTTAACTGATAATCATGTTAAAGCTGGAACTCTTACCAAAAAGGGTTCTAAGAAAGTTGCTGAAACCGTAACCCCTCCTGCCCACAACAAAGAAGCCACAACTGAACCCTCTCGCAATAACAAAAAGAGGAAAGTTAGAAACTTTGCTGTGGTTACTCCTGCTGTACCCGTTAATCAAGTTGCACCTGTAGTTCAAGCACCGGCTAAAAAGCCATATGTTGGGATTTATCCTCTTTGTGCCACCTGCAATTTTCATCATCCTCAAAATATCCCATGTCGCCTTTGCACTCATTGTGGGATATATGGTCACACTATCAATATTTGTAGGGCCAAAGCTTTTGAGGGTCAAGTCAATCCACCGTACCAACCCAACCCGCGAGTGGCTAATCAAGGTGCTCCCGCCATTGCTAATAGGCGTGCTTGCTATGAGTGTGGAGACCCGAACCATTTTCGTAATCTATGTCCAAGACTTGCAAATGCTAGACAAGGTGGAGCTCGTGGGCGTGCGTTCAACATAAACGCCAACGAAGCTCAAGCCAACAACGACGTGGTTAATGGTACGTTCCTTGTAAATAGTCATTTTGCCTCCATTCTGTTCGATACCGGTGCCGATAAAAGTTTTGTGTCACTTAATTTTGAGCCTTTACTTGCAAAGACGCGATCCCAATTAGAGAAAACCTTCACCGTTGAAATAGCAAATGGTGACTCCCTTACAATTGAGTCTATTATCTATGATTGCTCTTTAGAACTTAATGATCATGCATTCCCAATCAACCTTGTTCCAATGCCACTAGGAAGCTTTGATATTATCATAGGTATGGATTGGCTATCAAATCATCATGCCGAAGTCATTTGCTTTGAAAAGTGTATTCGAATTCCGCTACCATCGGGAGAAACCTTAAGGGTTTTTGGTGAAAAGCCTTGCAAGGGTCTTAAATTGATGTCTTGTACTACCGCTCAAAAGTACTTACGAAAGAAGTACATCGCCTTCCTAGCTCATATTGTTCAAAAGGACGTCAAGGAGAAGAGTATTCAAGACATTCCTATCATTAGGGATTTTCCCGAAGTGTTTCCTAAAGATTTATCCGGTCTTCCTCCTGTTCGTCAAGTAGAGTTCCGTATTGATCTTATGCCCGGAGCTAACCCCGTTGCTAGAGCTCCTTATCGTCTTGCACCTTCCGAAATGCAAGAGCTCGCAAGTCAACTTCAAGAACTCTCCGATAAAGGTTTCATTCGCCCAAGTCATTCACCGTGGGGTGCACCCGTCTTATTTGTTAAGAAGAAGGATGGATCATTTCGCATGTGTATTGACTACCGCGAACTCAACAAGCTTACTATCAAGAATCGTTATCCTTTGCCTAGAATCGATGATCTCTTTGATCAACTTCAAGGTTCTACTTGCTTCTCGAAGATTGATCTTCGATCTGGTTATCATCAGCTCCGTGTTCAAGAAGATGACATTCCTAAGACTGCTTTTCGAACAAGGTATGGTCATTACGAGTTCATGGTTATGCCTTTCGGGTTAACCAATGCACCCGCAGTTTTCATGGATCTCATGAACCGTGTGTGCAAACCGTACCTTGATAAATTCGTGATCGTTTTCATTGACGATATCTTAATCTATTCCAAGACTAAAGCCGACCATGAAGAACACCTTAGATTGGTTTTGGACCAATTTAAAAAAGAACAACTATATGCCAAGTTCTCCAAATATGAATTTTGGTTAAAAGAAGTTCAATTTCTTGGTCACATCGTCAACGACAAGGGTATTCATGTTGATCCTGCTAAGATTGAAACGGTTAAGAATTGGAATGCCCCGAAGACTCCTACCGAAGTTCGTTCATTTCTTGGTCTTGCGGGTTATTATCGTCGTTTCATCTCAAACTTCTCAAAGATTGCTGTCCCTCTTACCGCTTTGACTCATAAGGGTAAAACTTATGAATGGGGACCGAAACAAGAAGAAGCTTTCCAAACTCTTAAGCATAAGTTGTGCAATGCTCCTATATTAACTCTCCCCGATGGAAATGATGATCTAGTTGTCTATTGTGATGCTTCTAACCAAGGTCTTGGTTGTGTCCTCATGCAACGAGGAAAAGTGATCGCTTATGCATCAAGACAACTCAAAATTCATGAAAAGAATTATACGACGCACGATCTCGAGTTGGGTGCGGTCGTATTCGCGTTAAAGATTTGGAGACATTACCTATATGGCACGAAATGTGTGGTATTCACCGACCACAAAAGTCTTCAACATATCTTCAACCAAAAAGAACTCAATATGAGGCAACGACGTTGGGTTGAACTCCTTAACGACTATGACTGCGAAATTCGTTACCATCCCGGCAAAGCGAATGTCGTAGCCGATGCTTTGAGTCGAAAGGACCATGTTATGCTTCATTGTGCCCGTATTCAAACCAATATTCAAACCCGTATCTTAGACGCTCAACACGTCTCGGTAACCGAGGGTAACATGTATGAAGAAATGTCGTGTGGTGTTGAACTTCTTCTTGAATCAAAACCCAATGGCTTACTATATTATTTGAATCGTATTTGGGTTCCCGATCGCGATGATCTCCGTGAATTTCTCATGAACGAGGCTCATAAGACTCGTTATTCTATTCATCCTGGTGCGGATAAAATGTACCAAGATCTTCGCCAACTTTATTGGTGGCCTGGTATGAAGAAGGACATTTCTCTTTATGTTGCCAAATGCTTAACTTGCTCCAAAGTCAAAGCCGAACATCAACGTCCTTCTGGTTTGCTTGAACAACCAGAAATTCCCATGTGGAAATGGGAAAATTTAGCTATGGATTTCATTACCAAGCTCCCTCGCACCTCGAGTGGTTATGATAGTATTTGGGTGATCATTGATCGTCTCACCAAATCTGCCCACTTCTTGCCTATTCGTGAAGACTTCAAAGTGGAGAAATTAGCCCGAATTTACATTGATGAAATCGTGAGCCGTCATGGTGTTCCCTTGAACATAATATCCGATAGAGACGCTCGGTTCACTTCTCGATTTTGGCAATCTCTCCAAAAGGCTCTTGGTACTCGATTGGATTTGAGCACGGCTTACCATCCGCAAACTGATGGTCAAACCGAGCGAACAATCCAAACTCTTGAAGATATGCTTAGAGCTTGTGTAATCGATTTTGGTGGAAATTGGGATTCACATTTATCCCTTATTGAGTTTTCTTACAACAATGGCTACCACACAAGTATCAACATGGCTCCATTCGAAGCTCTCTATGGTCGCAAGTGTCGTTCTCCTATCTGTTGGAGTGAGATTGGTGAAGCACAAATCACTGGTCCCGAGTTAATTCAAGAAACATCCGACAAGATTATTCAAATCCGTGACAATATTCGAGTAGCGAGGAGCCGGCAAAAGAGTTATGCCGAAAAACGTCGAAAACCCTTGGAATTCCAAGTCGGTGATCTTGTTCTTCTTAAGGTGTCTCCTTGGAAGGGTGTGGTCCGTTTTGGAAAGAAAGGCAAGTTAGCACCTCGTTATGTTGGTCCATTCAAAATCCTTGAAAGGATTGGGAAAGTGGCTTACAAGCTCGAGTTACCTCCATCTTTCGGCAATGTGCATCCTACATTTCATATATCTAATCTGAAGAAGTGTCTCGCCGATGAAAATCTCCATATATCGCTCGACGACGTGCGCATTGATGAATCGATGCACTTCGTTGAGAAACCGGTAGAAATTATGGATCGTGAAGTCAAGCAGCTCAAGCGAAGTCGCATTCCTATCGTTAAAGTTCGTTGGGAATCTAAGCGTGGTCCTGAGTTCACTTGGGAACGAGAAGACTAAATGAAGCTCAAGTACCCTCATCTTTTTACTAATAATGTTGTTTCCTCTAGCTAAATTTCGGGACGAAATTCTCTCAACATGGGGAGACTGTAACATTTCTGATTTTAGTATTCCTATTTCAATTCAATGTAATGCAATTTCAAGTTCTATACTCGTGCAATGTCTCATTATTTTCTCGCCGTAAATTTAATGCAATAATTCTATACAAATTCGCAAGTGTTACTCGGTTATATACATTTAAACGATATACAAGAAACTATTTTATTCAAACTTATCAAATCTGAAAAGTCAAGGACTAAAATTGAAAAATGTCATCAAACCCTAGTCTAGCACGGTCGTGCTTCGTCCTAGCACGGTCGCGCCAGGTGCTTTGGCACGGTCGCGCGACCTGCTTTGGAACGATCGCGCCCGGTGCCTAGGCACGGTCGCGCCTATTTTGGCACGGTCGCGCCTGCGTAACAGTCGAAACGTAAATGTTATTTCAAAAGGCTCAATCATTCGAAATTCAAATCCGATTACGTTTCTTCTTCCATTAACGTGAGTTATACCATTCTCAATTATTCAACACCTCAGTTTCATACCATCAATCTCGAATTCTCTCTCAAACAATTCAAGCAAAACTCGAATCCTATTCTGAGACGCAAATTCCCCCGATCAAGAAAGGATTACGCATCTCCCGGATCTCTCCAAGACTCTGGACTCTCTGGCCTAGCCGGAATTGCAGCCGAAGTCGCCGGAAGCCGTTTTCTCCGTCGCTGGAACTCCCTTCTACCGATCGTTACCAATTCCTTCCTGTTTTAGGTAATTATACTCTCCATATCATTCGTTTCAGTACCATCATCAAAAGCCCCCTATTAATCTGGGCTTTCATTACAGAAATCGTTCGAATCAGAATTGTTATTTTAAATAAAAAGGATTTAATCGATTCCACTCTTAAACTCGATGTTCATGCAATTAATTTATATTATTAGACTCGTAATATCTCTTTAATCAAAAGCCCTATCAATTACATTGTTTAAAATACAAGAATCTGTCAATTCGTGTCTGATTTGGAAAAGACACGGTCGCGCTAATCATCTAGCGCGGCCGTGCCTCATTTAGCGCGGTCGTGCCGATTAGCAGCGCGGTCGTGTCCTTCTGTCCAGACCTTGTCATGCCCTCTGGGCTAGTCCCTGTTGTGTCTAAAGATCATAGACACGACCGTGCCGGGCCAAGGCACGGTCGTGCCTGTCAAACTTGTCTAGATTGTGCTCCTGTTGATCAACCCGGTCGCGCCCCGACTAGCGCGGTCGCGCCCGTGGCTTAAGCACGATCGTGCCCTTCCGAGGCACGGTCATGCTAGACTCAGATTATTTTAGCAGAATTATAATTTTTATATTTAACCAGGAAATGTTTCAGATTTTATAAAAATATGTGTTCTGTATTTAAAAATGGATTAAAAGTTTAATCTTGGCATAAATATAATTTATTTAAAAGTTTATAAAAATTGAATTTATATTTAATTAAATGATGTTTTAAATAATTAAGTTACAAAATTTATAAATAATGATTAGTTATTTAATTTACATTTTAAATCAAAATCATTTATTTATTTATACTTAATTACAATTAATATTTATATTATTTCATAAACTATAATTATATATTTATTTATTTATTCAATTCAAACCTAATCAAATTATTTCAAACATATTTTACTTCAAAATCTATATATTTTATACAAAGCAATAGTTTTATATATACAAATTCAACTGTCACTAAACTTTGTACATCTATGTGATTCAATACATATTACTCTTTAGGTTAAAGTGTGCATTTCAAGGATCTTATTTGCTATCTATATTCCTTGTTAGCTCCACTTCCATACCAAGTGAGTATTCACAACCCCCTTTTACTCTTTTACACTTTTGGGGTGGAACATGAACTTTATACACATTACACATTTCACAACTACATTTATACAAACAACACAAGTGCAATATCCTACATACATACATGTGTGCAAAATTTGAGCTTTGTGCCCGAGTGCTAGTTGTGCTAGTCTTTGTGAAAACTATGTGCAATCATTAACTATACAAGTCGACGGTTTTCAATGATAGATCTATTGAGTCTGACAAACCCACCCAAGTGGAGGTGATTGATACCGACAACACAATTTGCATACTAGTTACTAAGGTTTGATTGTACTTGATTACACAATAGCAGCTCCCCATAAATGCCTTATTTTTCATGTCTTGTAAAGGATTTGTTTTACAACTATATGCTATCTATATACAACTGTGTTATACTCACCAACTTTTTAGTTGACTTTATTTTATTCATGTTTCAGGCCCTAATATGTGAGAATGATTCAAGACGTGCTCAATATAGGATTTGGACTTAGCAATATTAAATCAAGAAGTTTATGAGTTGTTTTATTTTCTTGTTTGGATTTGGTTTGTACTTGGATTATTTGTAATGGAAATTTGACTTTAATATACTTCAATTTAGTCAACCTTGTGCTATGAACAGTCTTACATGTCCCGCCCCGATGATTCCGCCATCGGTCGGGGTGTGACATTAACGCAAACAGTTCACTAAGATTTTAGAATGTGAACATCCTTACCCATTTAGGTTTTTATTTAAAACATAAAGAAATGACAAGATAAGATAAGATAGAATAGAACGGAATATCAAGCTCCACTACCGGCGGATGAGATGACTGACTCAACATCATCCTCCTCTACTTCCTCGGGCTCATCTTCAGGCTCAAGGTTGGGTACTTCAGCTGGCTCTAAAGCAGCTGCAAGTTGTATCTCTAACTCCCCAATTCTTTCCTGAGATTCTACCTCAGCCTCCTCGAGTACATTCACTCTAGCCTGTAACGCCATTGCCTCGTCCACTAATGCATTATGCAAGTAGTCAGTGCCTGCCAGTTCTGCTACTAGCAGATCCATCCTGTGATCCGTCTGTTTCTCCCCTCTTAACAGACCTGTGATCGCTCCTGCCGCGTCTCTCATATTCCGGATCTCTCGATACATAGTTGCTACAAATGCCGCAAAGGCTTGCTCCAAGTGACAAGGTAGCAATGGTAAACGTGGTCCTGATGATGATGAAGTTCCAAAGTAAGGTGATGGAACTTGTTGCTGTCCAACCCATTTGCTCAGTAAACCGGGGTACCAATCCCAGTCACTCCCATTCCGGATATGCATGGGCTCTCCATACACAATAGAGTCATCAATGGGCTCAAACCTACGTCTCTTGGGCTCCGGTGATGCAGTGGCACGAATGCCGTGTTCCTGAATGGTAGGTGGTGAAGATGGTGGTGTAGACATAATTCCTGAAACATAAGGAGTAAGTATCTATGTCGAGTGTCTATTCCAAGTAACTAATGTGTGTGGCTATAGTCTTGAATGCAGTCCTAGTTCTCTATAACCAATGGCACTCATACCAATCTGTCACACCCCCAAATTCCACTAACGGAGTTTTACCGTTTTGGAAGGTGACATACCTGGATCTCAAACATCAGTTACTTCAAACGACACTATATGGGACTTGAAATGTAATAACATAAAAGATCAAGGTTCAGAGTGTATATGCGGAAGCGTTAAAAGAAAGTAAATGCACAAAACAACGCGCCTAAATCCAAATACAAAAGAAACATAAAGATTATTCATTTCAATTGTAGTCCAAGACACATGCATGACTTAACGTGATCCTGAGTGCCAACCTGAGAAAACATGTAAGAAAACGAGTCAACACTAGCTTGGTGAGTTCATAGGTTTCAATCATTTCAAATAAAGCATTTGCGGATTATGTACATTCAATAGATTATGTACATTCAATATGTATATCAATAGGTTGCATGCCTATATTCATGTTTTGTTAAAGCGATCGCAACAGAAACTGACAATGTGTTTGTTTGTTTGCCTCCAGTCAGGTCTATCATCTCTGACTAATGTGTTAAGGTCAATATAACACCCGTTCGACCTCCAATTGAGTTAGCGGGACTAACGCGGGTGGGGTTTGTAAAACCCAGTAGTACTACCAAAATTACGTCATTCATACCATATTAACGGTCCGATGTGTGTGAGGACTTTTCATGATAGTGTGTTACGCTTAGCCTCAACAGTGATATCATATGAATTACAATAACCCAAAAAAGGGTTGTGACATGTTTTCTCCCCCAAATAAAAAAAAACAGTAAAAGGGGCCGTGAAACTCAGTTGCGTTGCGTAGTAGGTAGTATCACACAAGTATGAGATTTGAAATCTCAAGTGTTAGCCTGCACGGCTTACGTATGCCCTAGAATTATAAACACATAAGTAGGGGACAAGTTGAGATTTGTGACGACGACACGGAAGTTAGAATGTCTTAACGCTTTCTAAGAATTTAAGAGTAGACGAACGTATCTACGGAATTATATAAATTTCTTAATATAATTATTAAGGGAAAAGCGTTACGTGTTGTACGTTAATAACGAGTAATAAATAAATAAATAAATACATTCGTACGTTAAAGTCGTTTACAAAAGTTAGGAAAATAATATAATTTAATATATTATTTTTAGGATCGTAGTACTATCTAAATAATCATTTGTGTGAGAAAATAATAAATATATTATTTTTAATCGAGTATATAAACGTGAGTAAATAATATAAACAATTATATTATTTTTAGTTTAAACGTTACACAAAGTAATTAAACGAGTTGAAATAATATAAAAATATATATTATTTAATAGGATTTGTCACGGGTTAAAAATAATAAAAACATATTATTTTATACGAAGTTACAGTTTGAAAATAATATAAATATATTATTTTTATTCGACAATAACATAAATATATTATTTTTAAAAGTGGGAATAATATATAAAAAAATGGGTTAATAATTCAAACCCAAGCTTACGGGTGGTTCCCGGGCTAAAACAGATTAATATAATATTATAATAATATAGGGTTTGATTTTTAATAATTTAATATTATCAAAAGTGTCTCAAAAATAAAATGTGGGAGCCCGGTCTCGAACCCGGGTCTCTCCCACACATGCACACTGTCTCAACCATTCCAGCCCGCTACGGTATCGCGTTAGATACCCGGTTCAAATGGTTTTATCAATGAGATCCAGCGTGATCTTCCCCCATATCACAGTCCGATCGAAACCAGCCCCAATTTCCACGAATCTGATAACGATCGATCAAAGTGACCTAGGGGTTTTGTTAATCGGGTCCATACGCATCTGTGTGTGTATTTAATTGCAAAACCAACAAGTTTATGATCGTTAAATATTAGATTCAAAAGGCCGAAAACCCTCGATTTGATCCTGAATCGATTTGATTGATTCTGATATTGAAAAGTGTTGGATTCATAGGGTTTTTGTTAATTTGATGATTGCGAATCTGCTGATATATTTTAATTTCATTTAAAATGAATGTTGGTATGAATTCGATTAACTAGAAAGCCATAAGAACCCTAGGTTCGATTCGGCTTCGATTAGATGATAAAACCCATAGATTTCATAGGGCTTTTAATGTAGACATCAAGGCGAGTCTATTGATAAGAATTAATTGCATTTCAAATGTGTCTAGGATAGGGTTCGATTAAACCGAATGGATATGAACCCTAGAATCGATTTGAGTTAAATTCGATAGTGAAAATCCAAATTAACATGGGGCTTCCACTAAAAGAGTGATTTCGATTCTAGCCATATGGTTTAATTGAATTATGATTGAGTCCAGAGTCAAAAGCCCCAAATTGGATTTCGTATGAACCCTAGATTCTGGATTTCAATTAATTTGATATTATGAGCCCCAATACTCATAGGGCTTTCAGTTAATAGACTCAAACGAAACTAAGAATGTAATTAGTTACCAGAAACGTTGACGGATTGATGGTGACCGACTAAACCGAGTTCCGACGGCTTGCGGGTTAGATTCCGGCGACTTCTGCTGTGATTCCGACGAGTTTGATGTATGTAATTGCTTCAATGGTGTTCGAATGAAGTGCGTAGGAGTTCAATTTGTGAGATTAACATCAGGTTTAATCAATTCGAGAGTCCAATAATCATTGTCGACGGTTTTGAGTTAATACATATTAATTTCAGTATAATGGTGATGGTTAAGCCTAAATTAAGTTCGTTAAATGTCTGTTTGTATACGACGGTTACAAATTCCGGTATAACATCGATCATGAATGCGAATTGAGATCAAAATCTTACGAGTTTGACTCCAAGAAGTCAACAGGGATCAATTTCCTTTTGATTTTGACTTTGCAAGTCAACAGGTCAAGTTTAGAGACTTGACAGGATCAGTCCCTGAAGATTGATATCAGAAAATGGCAGAATTAGACCCTAGTGTTAGATTTAACTGGGTTTAGTTAACAGGTTAAGTTTTAGATAGGATATTTAACGAAATTGTTAACGGAGTTAATTTGAAAAGTCCGGATTGTCACATCATCCCCTAGTTGAAGGAATTTTCGTACCGAAAATTAAATAATAAAAACAAATTTCCCGGGATATCACAATATACTTATATTATTTTTAAACCATAACTTTGTATAAAATAATATGGTTATGTTATTTTCAACCCGTGGCTCGTATTATTAAATAATACATATATTTATATTATTTCGTATCGTTTTATAACCTCGTATAACGTTTGGAACTAAATAATAATATAATTAGTTATATTATTTACTCGAATTTATTACCTCCATAAAAATAATATATTTATTATTTTGTACCACGAATTAGAAATTAGAATATTCCTACGAACCTAAAAATAATATATTTAAATTATATTATTTTTCTAATTTTTGTAAATGACAAAACGCTCGAATATATTTATTATATATTATTTTGTCATTCGTCGCGTAATGTATATATATCTAAATTATTAGTTAATGAATTCCTATTCCCGTGGACATGTGCGTCTACTCTTGATTGCTAGAGCGTTTCTTAAGGACGTTTCTCATTCTGTGTCGTTGTCACAATTCCCATTTTATCCCTAATTTATGTGTTTATAATTTTAGGGCATACGTAAGTCGCCTGAGACTTACACTCCTGGTTCCAACTTATCTCTTGTGTGATACTGCCTACGCTATTCAGGTGAGTTTTCACGGCCCCTTTTTACCCTTTTTAAACTGGGGGAGAAAACATGTTGTAAATACTTTTGATTTTTGTAATTCATATATGATATCACTTGTATGACTTTGCGTACACATTATCCTTTAAGTCCTCACATCGGACCGTTAATATGAACATAGTGAGGTAATTTGAGTAGTACTACTGGGTTTGACAAACCTCACGCGCGTTAGTCACGCTAACTCGATTGGAGGTCGAACGGGTGCAATATTGACCTAAAATGCACCATGATGGTGGGAGGCATATAAACAGTCAACTGTCGGTTGCGAGCGAATTAGTTAACATGTTTATGGGTTAGCTACCTATTGATTTATATATTGAATGTACATTGATCTGTTAAACGCTTCTATAAATTGAAACCTGTGAACTCACCAACCTCGTGTTGACATTTTCTTACATGTTTTTATCAGGTCGCTTAAGATAAGGCACAGGTGCACACAATAGGACATGCATGGAATATTTGCCTTTGATTCATGTTTCAATAAACTGTTTGGACTATTTTAATTTGTGTTTGGTTTGGATTATTCTTTTGGGCGCGTGTGTTTTGCGCATTTACTTTCTTTACGCTTCCGCATTAACTATGATTGATATGATATTTTTATTTGAGTCTCATGTAGAGTCGTTCAATGTAACTAATGTCTGAGATCCTTGTTCGTCACTTCCCAAACGGTAAAACTTCGTTAGTTGAAAATTGGGGGTGTGACATTACGCTTCCGCATTTAACTCTGATTGATATGATATTTTAATTTGAGTCCCATGTAGAGTCGTTCAATGTAACTAATGACTAAGATCCTGGTTTGTCACTTCCTGAAACGGTAAAACTCCGTTAGTTTGAAATTGGGGGTGTGACAGATTGGTATCAGAGCCATTGGTTATAGAGAACTAGGATTGAATACTAGACTATAACCTCACACCTTAGTTACATGTCATAAACCTTGGATGTTTGGCACTTATATGTTATATTACAGGAACATGTCGTCAACTCCACCACCATCACCTAAGGCACCAGGACATGATGCACCTATCTTACTATCCCCGGAGCCCAAAAGGCGCCGGACTAGTTCTAGTGACTATTCGGTTGAGCAGGGTGAATTAAGTAGCGCGCAAGCAACGAATCCTGCTCACAATTGGAATGCATACCCGCAAATGATCCAAAGGTTGATCGAAATGGGAAATGTCCCATAACCCTACTTTGGTTCCGCTTCCTCATCATCTACTTTACCTAGCTTGCCCTGCACTATGGAACAAGCTTTTGCAGCTTTTGTATTTTACATGTCTAAGGAGTTGAGCATTGTGAAAGATGCTACTGATGAGATACCTGACATTCTGCAGCGAGAGACACAAATAGAGGAGAACAAGGTAGGAATTGAGCTTTTGACTGCTGAGCTAGCAATGACGGATCAGGTCCATAACGTTTTGGTAGATCGGGTTACACATTTGGAGACGAGGGTGGACACCTCAGATTTTGAGGTAGGAGGGATTCTGGAGAGAGTGGCTAATCTGGAAGCCCAGCTACAAGTAGTAGACCATGCTGCTGAAGGACTTCAAGAAAGAGTGACTCACTTAGAAGCCCAATTGCAAGCAGCCCTATTTTCGGAAGACATTCCACTTTCGGACGACGAAGAGGAGCCTTTAGAGGAGGAGCCCTTCGAGGAGGAGCCACCCGAGGAGGAACCGGTGGAAATCGACGATGCACAATCATATGTTTCTTCCGATGACGAGGATGTTTGATGATCTTTCTATTCTATTTTTCTTTTCATTCATGCTTCATTTATGTTATTTCTCTTTTCAAACCTAGATGGGTAAGGTTGTTCCCATTCAATAAAAGCATGAGAAGTTTAAAGTTTGAGTTATTTATTTTGTAGCCTTACAATTTATTTAATTTTCAAAATATTAGATGTTGTATTTCCTTACTTGTACATAAATAATGTTTAATATGCGATATATTTCTCATTGTTTGTATTTGTGAATGTGAAGAATCATGTCGGGAAGAGGACGTGGAGGTCGTGCTGGTGGCCGAGGTACCATCAACATGACAGCAGCGGAGCTGGCGGCACTAATCAACGATAGTGTGGCTGAGGCTCTAGCAACACAGAATGCTACAGGTAAATGCTTTAACTATTGACTAATGAGGTCAGTTCATCTCTTAAAGCGCCTTTCCTAAGCTCTATAATCCCAATCCTATGTTATTTCTAAATCCAGGCCAGCAAAACCAGTAGAATTAGCAACCAGCATGCACGTTCAAGACATTTATGGACTGTAAGCCCCACACTTTTAGTGGAGCTGAAGGAGCTGTCGGACTACTCCGGTGGTTCGAAAAGGTAGAATCGGTGATTGCCATGTGCAACTGCCCAGTGGCCATTCAGGTCAAGTTCGCCACTGGAACTTAGGGCCCGACTTTCACGTGGTGGAATGCTCAGGTCCAGATGTTGGGTCTGTCCATGGCAAATGGACTCCCGTGGGAGGAGTTTAACACGATGATGAAGGAGGAGTACTGTCCTCGCGATGAAATTCAGAAGTTGGAAGGTGAATTTTGGAACCTGAAAATGGAAGGCTCTGAAATTGAGCTGTATACCACACGCTCCCATGAGATCACTACCATGTGCCCACATATGGCGACTCCAGACTACAAGAGAACTGAGCTGTATATTGGAGGTCTAGTGCCTTAAATTCAATGTATGGTTACTTCGTCCAACCCTACTACCATCCAGCAGACGATCAGACTGGCTCACAAGTTAACCGATCAGGCGGTGACTCAAGGGACTTTACCCCCCAGAGGTTCGGTGTCTAAATCCACCGACAATCATAAACGCAAGTTTGATCACCACTCCAACACTCACTCCAACTCCAAAGGACCCCAGTTCAATCAACCCCAGCAGCATCAAAAGTTTGAGCCTGCTAAGAACTTCAATCAGACGACCTCTTCAGGTCAAAATCAAGGTAATTATGTGGGAAGATCCCCCAAGTGCAACAAGTGCAATTAACACCACGTCGGTGCTTGTAACCGTTGTCAACGGTGTGGCAAGATGGGCCACGCTGCAAAAGATTGTAGAGTGGATCTTTAGAATAAGCAACCATTCCGACCGCAAGGGTCCACAAGGGGATGTTTTCAATGCGGCAAGGAAGGACATATTCAGAGGGATTGTCCTCAGTCGAAGAAGAATGGTAATGGAAATGGTAATGGTAACGGCAATAACCAGGGTAACAATGGTAACGACAACAACAATCAAGGCAACAACAGTGGTGGCAATAATGCCAATAATGGAGGGAATGGTGCGAAAGGACGAGCTTTCGTGCTAGGATCTGGAGAAGCTCGTTATGATCATAATGTGGTCACCGGTAAGTTTCTCTTTAATAATTACTTTGCTTCTGTCCTTTTTGACACTGGTGCTGATAGGAGTTTTATATCTAGAAAACTTAGTGATATGATAAAAGGAACTCCAACTCTGTTAGAAGCTAAGTATATAACAGAGATAGCTGATGTCCAAATAATTGAAGCAACCCACATTCTTAAGGGTTGTAAGCTTGAGCTAGCTATTCATAAACTTGATATCAACCTTATGCCGGTCACGCTTGGTAGTTTTGATGTAATTGTCGGCATGGATTGGTTATCTAAAAACCAATCCGAAATCATCTGTCATGAGAAAATTGTTCACATTCCTCTCTCGAGTGGAGAAACCCTTTCCGTTCAGTCATGGGCATCATATCTTTTATGAAAGCACATAAATTCCTTCGAAAAGGGCATACTGCTATTTTGGCTCTCGTTGCTAAGCAGCCCTCAGAAGAGAAGAAGATTGATGATATTCCCATCGTTCGTGATTTTCTAGAAGTATTTCCCGAAGATTTGCCTGGTCTGCCACCACACCGCCAAGTTGAATTTCAAATCGATCTAGCATCCGGAGCGGCACCGATCGCTCGGGCACCTTACAGACTGGCACCAGGTGAATTGCAAGAGCTATCTACTCAGTTACAGGAATTGTTGGATAAAGGTTTCATCTGACCTAGCTCATCGCCATGGGGAGCTCCAGTCTTTTTTGTCAAGAAGAAGGACATAATTTTTTTGTATGTGTATCGACTACCGTGAGCTAAATAAAGTCACAATCAAGAATCGTTATCCTTTGCCTCGTATAGATGATCTTTTTGATCAACTCCAAGGATCAAGCTTCTATTCCAAGATAGATATTAGGTCTGGTTACCATCAATTGAGAGTCCGAGATGAAGATATCTCTAAGACTGCTTTTAGGACAAGGTACGACCACTATGAATTTATGGTCATGCCTTTCGGATTAACCAATGCACCTGCGGTATTCATGGACCTCATGAACCGTGTGTGTAGGCCATACCTTGATCAATTTGTCATCGTTTTCATTGACGACATTCTCATTTATTCCAAGAACAAGGAGGAACATGAGGAACATGAGGAACATCTACGCCTAATTTTGGAATTACTTAAGCAGGAGCAACTGTATTCTAAGTTTGCCAAGTGTGAATTCTGGATCCGGGAATTTCAATTCTTAGGACATGTGGTTAACGAGAAAGGAATACATGTCGATCCATCAAAGATAGAAGCCATCAAAAATTGGGCAGCACCGACGACTCCGACTGAGGTGCGACAACTTCTGGGATTGGCTGATTATTACCGTCAATTCATCGAAGGATTTTCAAAATTTGCACAACCTCTCACTGCCATAACTTAAAAGGGTAAAGCCTATAACTGGGGCGATAACCAAGAGTCAGCATTCCAACATATTAAACAGAAACTTTGCAGTGCACCTATCCTAGCCCTTCCGGAGGGTACAAATGATTTTGTGGTGTATTGTGATGCATCTATTCAGGTTCTAGGTTGTGTATTAATGCAACGAGAAATGGTGATCGCATACGCTTCACATCAACTAAAAAGTCATGAGAAAAACTACACCACTCATGACCTAGAGTTGGGAGCTGTAGTTTTCGCACTTAAAAAATGGAGACACTACTTGTACGGTACCAAGTGCACCATCTACACCGATCACAAGAGTCTTCAGCATATCTTTGAGCAGAAAGTGCTGAACATGAGACAACGTCGTTGGGTCGACCTCTTGAAAGATTATGACTGTGCGATCCGGTATCATCCGGGTAAAGCTAACGTTGTAGCTGATGCCCTATGTCGAAAGGAATCCAAGCCCAAACGAGTTCGAGCATTACAGCTTACTATTCACCCCGGATTACCTGAAAAATCCGTATTGCTCAACTTGAAGCTCTGAAAGAGGAAAACCTACCGCTGGAAGCCACGCGCGGTATGGAGGCACAACTCGAGGTCAAATCAGACGGTATTCGCTACTTCGCTACTTCGCTGAACAAATATGGGTTCCAATATTCAAAAATTTAAGGGAACTAGTCATGGATGAGGCTCATAAATCTCGTTACTCTATTCATCCAGGTTCCGACAAGATGTATCATGACCTAAAGGTGCTGTATTGGTAGCCAAAGATGAAGGCCGATATAGCCACCTATGTGAGCAAGTGCCTGACTTGCGCGAAGGTCAAAGTTGAATATCAAAAGCCTTCTGGGCTTCTCCAGCAACAAGAGATTCCCATGTGGAAATGAGAGCAAATATCCATGGACTTTATCACAAAATTGCCACGAACTCCAACCGGATGTGATACCATTTGGGTAATCGTTGATCGCTTAACATAGTCCGCTCACTTCTTAGCAATGAAGGAAACTGACAAAATGGATAAGCTTACTCGTATTTATTTGAAAGAAGTAGTATCTCGGCACGGGGTGCCAAACTCTATCATTTCGGATCGTGATGCACGATTCACCTGTCGTTTCTTGAAACTTCTGAGAAAATCGTTCAAATTAGAAACCGTATGGCAGCAGCTCGTGATCGTCAAAAGAGCTATGCCGATAAGCGTCGTAAACCGTTAGAATTTCAAGTAGGGGATATGGTCTTGTTAAAAGTCTCGCCTTGGCAGGGTGTCATTCGTTTTGGGAAACGAGGCAAGTTAAATCCTCGTTATGTTGGACCATTCAAGATAGTGAAGAGAATTGGTCCAGTAGCGTATCAACTGAACCTACCTGAAGGACTTAGTGGTGTACACAGCGTCTTTCACGTCTCAAATTTGAAGTAATGTCTAGCAGACGAGTCACTCGCGGTTCCTCTTGAGGAACTACACATTGATGAACAGTTACGTTTCATCGAAGAACATGTGGAAATTATGGATAGGGAAGTAAAAACATTAAAACGCAGTAAAATCCTTGTTGTCAGAGTTCGTTGGACCTCGAAACGCAGACCGGAATTCACTTGGGAGCGCGAGGACCAGATGATGCGCAAGTATCCTTATCTGTTCAAGCAATCCACTACAAACTCTTAAGGTACTATTTTAATTTTCGGGACGAAAATTCTTTCAACTAGGGGATGATGTGACATCCGAAAAAAAAAAATTATTTAAATTTTCGGGACTAAAATTCTTTCAACTAGGGGATATGTGACAATCCGACTTTTCAAAGTTAACGCCGTTAGCAATCCCGTTAAGTGTTTCGTTAAATCCTAACCCATTTAATCTAATCTAAAACTTCAGGGACTATTTCTGTCACATGTTTAATCTTAAACAACAGGGACTAGTCCTACCAAATCCCAAAACTTGAATTGTTGACTCTGAACGTCTAAATCAAGATATTTGAATCACGTTTGACTTTGTAAAGTCAAAATCGTGACTTTTGATTTCAAATTCAAATTCAAGAACCAATCTTCGTGTGATTTTGTAACTGAAACACACAACCATATCATTAACGATCATCATTAGGGCAACTAAAAGCTACATTCATCGCGAATTAATCCCAATTATTGCACATTAAGCCGTAACCGTCGACACCCTCTATGTTCACATCAAATTCGGCAAATCCATGTATCATTCTCACGATCCAGCAACCTGCGCACTTTAGACGAACTCCTATGAAGCTTTTACACAAGTGGAATTGGCCGGAGTTGCAGCAAAAGTCGTCGGAAACTAACCCGCAAGCCGTCGGCACTCGTTTTCGTCGAATCCCATCAATCCGACATCCAATCTGGTAATCTGTTATACCGTTAGCTTCGTTTCAGTCTTTAGAATAGAAGCCCTACGGTTATTGGGGCTTAAAACATCAAATTCGACATGAATCAGATTCTAGGGTTCATGCGAAACCAGTTTAATCAAACTATACTCTAGACCCCGTTTAAATTCAATTAAACTATATCACTAGATTCGTAATCCTCTATTTTATGAAAGCCTTACGCCAATTCAAATCTTTATTATCGAATTAATCAAAGATCTAGGGTTCATGAGTTTTCTGGTTAATCGAATCCTAATCTACACTTGTTTTAAATCCAATTAATTTATACCATTAGGTTCGAAATTCCATTCTTGTTAAATGCCCTCTGATTACAACAACATCTAATATCAGATTCTACCGATTCAATCTTGTGTTCTTGAACTAGGGTTTCGGCCCTAATTCATGTAATCTAATGATCTTAAACTCGTTAGTTTTGCAATTAAACCCACACATAGACTCGCCATGACTCGATCATTGAAACCCCTAATCAATTTTGCTAAATCGCGGTCGAAATTATGAGTATTAGACTGGTTTCGAACTTGTATGTGTAGGGAGAGGGATACATTGGAACTTGTTGATAAAATCATTTGAACCGGGTATCTAATGCGATACCCTAGCGGGCGGGAATGGTTAAGACAGTGTGAGTGTGTGGGAGAGACCCGAGTTCGAGACTGGGCTCCCACATTTTATTTTTGAGGCACTTTTGATTATATTAAATTATTAAAAATCAAACCCTATATTATTATAATATTATATTAATATGTTTTAGCAAAGGAAACCACCCGTAGGCTTTCTATTTTCATTATTAACTCCACTTTTAAAAATAGTATATTTATATTGTTTTCAAGCCATAACCTCGTATAAAATAATATATTTATTTTATTTTCAACCCATGACTCTTAGTATAAAATAATATATATATATTTATTTTATTTCGCCTCGTTTACTAGTTTCGTGTAACGTTTTAAAATAATAAATAATGTAGTTATTTATAATATTTTACACTCGTTATTATCTTCGAATAAAATAATAAATTTATTATTTTATCGCATAATTAATTATTGTAATAAGATATGTATTATATTCGTAGGCCATTATGTAATGAAGAAATCGATCGAATATAATTATTATATTTTGTCATCCGTCGCGTAACGTATACATCTCAATTACTAATTAAAGAATTCTTATTCCCATAGACACGTTCATCTACTCTTAATCATTAGAGCGTTTCCTTAAGACGTTCTAACTTTCCGTGTCGTCGTCACAAATCCCAACTTGTTCCTAATTCATGTGTTTATAATTTTAGGGCATACGTAAGTCGTCTGAGACTTTCACTTGTGGTTTCAAATTATCTCTTGTGTGATACTACCTACTACGCAACGCATGTGAGTTTTCACGGCCCCTTTTTACAGTTTTTAAACTGGGGGAGAAAACATGTCGTAAATGCTTTGATTTTTGTAATTCATATATGATATCACTTGTATGACTGTGTGTATACATTATCCTTTAAGTCCTCACATCGGACAGTTAATATGAACATAGCGAGTTAATTTGAGTAGTACTACTGGGTTTGACAAACCTCACCCGCGTTAGTCGCGCTAACTTCATTGGAGGTCGAACGGGTGTAATATTGACCTAAACATGCACCATGATGGTGGGAGGCATATAAACAGTCAGCTGTTGGTTGCGAGCGAATTAGTTAACATGCTTATGGGTTAGCTGCCTATTGATTTATATAGTGAATGTACATTAATCTGTTAAACGCTTCTATAAACTGAAACCTGTGAACTCACCAACATCGTGTTGACATTTTCTTACATGTTTTTCTCAGGTCGCTTAAGATAAGGCACAGGTGCACACAATAGGACATGCATGGATATCTGCCTTTGATTTATGTTTTATTAAACTGTTTGGACTATTTTGAATTGTGTTTGGTTTGGACTTTTGGACTATCCTTTTGGGCGCGTGTGTTTTGCGCATTTACTTTCTTTACGCTTCCGCATTTAACTCTGATTGATATGATATTTTCATTTGAGTCCCATGTAGAGTCGTTCAATGTAACTAATGACTGAGATCCTAGTTTGTCACTTCCTGAAACGGGAAAACTCCGTTAGTTTGAAATTGTGGGTGTGAGATTGTTTCATCCGTTTACTGAAGTATCCGTTTTACATCCGTTTACCGAAGTAACCATTTCATTCGTCCTACCGTCGTAGTCCGTTTAACATATGGTATACCATCGTAGCCGTCTAACCTCTGTCTGCCATACAACGTATAACAGTCGTTTATCTGTCTACTGTCATAGCCCTTTCATCCGTCTACCATAGTTACCGTGTTAGATCCCCAGATCTTGATTCCAGCTTCGTTTTTTTATAGAAAAGAGTAAAGACGAGTGGTTGTGAGCCAAACACACAATCACACAAGATAATAAAGATAAATAGAAGATCCAAAGCTAGAAATTTCATTGATTTTGTACAAAGAAACTACATAGCTCCACCCCGGGTGAGCTCCCCCGGCGTGGTGGCTCACAGATAGACCAACAATTTCAAATGACAACCTAATGTCCTATTTATAGCCCCTGAGACTTGCTCCCCAATCCAACCACCACAGCCCTTAAGAAATCCTAGTAAGTGTCGCCAAGTGAATTCGGTGACACTCTCAAACCATTGCCATTTTCAGGGGCAATACTCTGAGTGTTGCCTGAAGTGTCGTCGTACACTAAAACTTTGTTTTTCGTCTGGATCGTTCGATTGATAATACCACCGCCACCGTCACCATGTGGTGAGAAAAATGAAGACCTGGCGATGGGTGGTGGTGGCTGACATTGTACAAGGGGTATTTGAAGATCTCATGTGATTTGAAAATGAACACCACCGCCACCACCTTGGTTATCTTCTTCGTGAAGCAGGTTGTCGGGCCCCTGTCCTCCGCTGGCGATTCCGATAACCTGCATCCCTTCTCCTCCACCGGCGATTCCGATAACATGCGTCCCCTCTCCTCCACCGGCGATTCCGATAACCTGCGTCCCCTCTCCTCCGCCGGTGATTTATTTTAACCGTTTTCCTCTCTTGATTCCAATAAAATGTAGGTCGTGGCTTCATGACAAATCAAAAGAAATTAAAATAAAAAATATTTTTCCAGTAGGTAAAGTTCCTTAGAAGTTTTTAACAAGTGGGTTATTGATATTTTAGAACACATTGTTCAAACAAGTCTCTGCTGCGTCTTTCTTGAAATCTATACTATATAATAAATAAATATTTTCTATGCCACATGTCATCTCCATATTCATTTTCATCATCTTTTTCCCGCCTCTCTCTCTTATTAAATACATTTCTATTTTTAATAATAATATATTTTTAAAAAATACTAATCTATATATTATATTAATTATATTAATAAATAAATCTCTCAACATATTTTGACGAGTATATGTGTTAAGATTATATTGTATTCTACGGGTTTGTTCAACCCATTTAAAACACGAGCTTTCAAAAAATATATTTTTTATTACTTAATATATAATATTATATTTATTCAGCCCGTGTAATACACGAGAATTTAACCTAGTTACTCTTATATTTCAAGAAACCCAAATGGTTAAATAATCTAAATAAAATAAAAAGTCAATATTTTTTGTGTTTTCCTATCTGGGTTTGTCTTAAAATCTAAAACCTTTGAAGAATTTTTGAGCTTTTGATAAAAAGATACGTACAGATAGTTGTTTGTATACAGTGGTGGTGGTGGTGCTAGTGGAAGATGGTGGTTTTAGCAGCCGTTCACTAGGGTAGAGAGAGAAGAGAGAGGGAGAAAGTGAAGAGAGAGGGGGAGGATAATGTAGTGGTTTTGTTTAAAAGGGTATAAGAGTAACAACTTTTGTTAAGGGGTATTTTTGTCTTTTCATAAAAAGTTAACGGAAAAATTGGATGACGTTTGAGACGTGTAGTTAATTGAGACAATTGACAAACCATAAGGACTCAGAAAGGCCAATTGAAACTATTGGATTTAAAGCGATTTTTTAAGCAAACCACATGGACTCGAAACGAAATTTACTCTTTTATTTATAATACCTTAACTTACAACCCTCACCCCTAGGGTATTATTCTTTAATCCCCATGTAATTAACTATTAATTACCTTTAACCCTCATAGTTTAATACTTACAACTAATTAGTAAAAACTATAATTATTTAAATGTTTAGCATTTAAACATTTAATTTCCCGTAAATAATTATTTTTCTAAATAATTACTTAACACATTCACCGATAAATATTTCACTAAATATTTATTTGTCGTTTATCAAATTCGTCTTTCGTGCTATAATATTTAACAATTGAATATTATCAATTTGCTCGTTGTCCAAAGTGTAACTCTTTGGATCGTACCTCGATAGTAACGTTGACCTAATTGACGACCGGACATCCTACATCCAACGAACCCGAAGTTTTTCATTGTTGTTCTCCCTCGCAGATGTAGATCTTCCTATGTTGTAGGCAAAAGATACGGCTTGAACATCCAACAATTAACATTAAACAACCGACTTTAACACGAAGGTGTTTGACTCTGTCAATTTATATTGAAATGATCCAACTTTTTTTTAGATCTTGATATCCAAAGATCAACTATATCACACGTCTTCACAAATAACTGATAGTCCGATACTTTGCATTGCAATTCTCCCCCTCAAGTGTAGATCCTCCTAACTTGTACGCAATTGATAAATGTTTGAACTTTCATTGATCAGTACCAAAATGTCAGGTCTTTAGAAGATGACAAAATCCATAACATGAACCTCAAATCTTGGGCAGTTGAGAAGACCTTAAAAAATATTGGATCCGCTATTTCCAAAGAAACAAAATTTCTGAAAAATCCAAAAAACGATGTCTCCAAGTTTTTTTTAGTGTCACCAACTATGAAATCCGGGCAACACTAACAAGCAAGTGTCGCCAGTAATGAAGACATGGCGACAGTGATGCATATCGGCAATAATGTCGCCGGTGAACTTGCGTTCAAGATTTTAATGTCACCAACCACTAGTGTTGCCGGATGACTATGAGTTTCTCCAGATGAAGATGAGTGTCGCTAGATGCATGAACATTGTTGCCCGAAGAACAACTCATCCAAGAAAAATGCAAAAAAAACTCGAAAAATCACCCAAAATCTTCAACTTTGGCCGCATTAGGAAGCCGAAATCAGTAACCGAAGCTATGATACCTTGTAGTCCCAAAAACCAACTCGGATCCAAAACATTGATTTCCGGATCTAATCAGATCCAAAAAATCAACTATAGAGTAGATGATTTGAAGATCTAAGAGTAGAAAAGTAAGAAATAATAAAGAACACTCAACAAAATCAAACACAATCAATGTATTAAGCCCAAATGATTGATTACAAGATAAGATCCTAACTATTCAAAGAAACCCTAATTCTCAAACAAAAACATCCACTAAAGTGTGATTATAACCGAAGAGCTAACACTAATTTGAGAATAAGGGAACTAACTATAGGCAACCCATCAAGTGTCGTCATGCACCGGGGCGACACTCTCAAGTGTCGCCAAATAACTTAGGCGACACAGAGAGTGTCGTCCAGGGGTATCGCCGGGTTGTCAAACTTATTAAATATTGCAGAATCAGTCCTTAAGCTTTGCTAATCGGTATACACCGGTCTAAATATACCCAAAAACCGATTAGGTTAGAAAGGAACTCTTAATATCAAAAGAGGAATTGTAGGTAACCAGGAAAGATTTGTCCAAGGCTAATAAGAAATTAGCCAAGAAAGACAAAGAACACAAATATTTCGCTGGGAGGATTTGGAACCAAAGTAAGGAGATGATGAGGGAAGCAAAGAACAAGACGAAGAAATATATTAATTGTTATGTCTTCTTTTGTTTTCAATAAAAGTGTACTCTTTAATTCCGTATTAATAAAAGTATTTTCATTTTTCTTATTTATAGAATGGAAGGAAAGGGATGACCTAGCTTTATCCGTAAATATGCACCACCAGGATACGAACGTTTGACAAACTCTTCCGAATACCATTCCGGATCTAATACGGAATATACGAGTTGAACTTTTCAGAACATAGGAGAAATAGAAACATCCATACATTTCTAAGAACCCCTTATAAGTTATTACACAGCCCCGACTTTGGAAAGCTATAACCAAACCTACATAAACACTTATGGCTATCAGGGAAGACTACCTGAAACTCCGTATGAGAACCACTATGCTCTAGAAGGAGATGAAAGGGCTGATTCAAACAGACCCTATGGAATTTTTTATTCTGTCAATCCTACTCCAATCCATACTCCCCGTGTTAACGAAGAAACACTAGGAGAAGAAAGGATTGTGGTTATGCAAGCCAGGATAGCCGAATTGGAAATGATTGAAGCAGAGAAAGACGCAAATATCGCCGCCTTACAACAAGCCTGGGTTAAAGCAAGGAATTGTAGTGAACGCTAGATATAAAATTATCACCTATGTTACTTTCTTGTTTCTGTATCTTCCATTTTCGAAGGAATAAAATATCATACTTTGAATATTGACAAATTATCTTCGACTTTTTGATGAATATCGTATATCTTGCATTTAGTATGTCAAAACATATTGAACCTTCGACAAACACCAGCGAAAGAAAGAAACTACTAGAAAACATTAAAGAGCAAGATGCTCGGGCCATCGAAATACAGAATATGGTAACAAGAGAGATAGCATTCTTAGGCTGCTAAAGGCAAGTCCAAGAAGACAATGATTGAACCATCAGTTCACCTGACTGAACGTTCTGAATCAAATAACCGTTCCAAACACAATACCTCTCTAACAATAATAAGAGAGATGAACATACCTACACTCGTCAAGGTTCTCACACCAAAAGAACCAAATGAGATGAGGATCATCATCACTCTTCGAGTGAGTTCTGAGAAAAGTTATAAACCCCGACGTAAAAAGATCAAACAAATGGGGTGTTCATATAAGACATTTTAGGCATGTAAGCCCTATGATTTCCTAGGAAAGGAAGGAGGAGTTGCCGCACTCAGATGGATAGAGAAAACTGAGTTGGTACTAGTAATAAGCAAGTGTTTAGAGCAAGGCAAGGTCCTCTATGCATCAAACTTATTCAAGAATCAAGCTCTTGAATAGTGGAACACACTATTTGCTGCCAAAGGACGAGATAGAGCTTATAAAATGATATGGAACTCATTTAAGAGTAGGGTCGAGAAGAAATTTTATCCTATCACAGAGATAGAACAAATCTAGAACAAATTCTTGAATCTAAGTTTGGTGGGCACTAACCATCAAGAGTACGTAACCAAACTCTTTGAATATGCGAGGTTAGTACCACATATGGCCAAGCCAGGATCTAACCAGATCAAACGATACGTCTACAGGTTAGCAAGTGAGATTCGGGAAATGGTCAAAGCCTCGAAGTCCAAGAACATAGGCGATGCCATGGAATTTGGTTCCTAGTTAACCGATGGGATGTATGGGACCTAAGACGAAAATAAGAGGAAGGACTGAGGAGACCTCGAATAAAAGCCGGGCTGAATATAGGAACCCAAGCCAGGGCTTCAGTCCGAGAGACAATCAATCCTCTCCTTCTGAGTGTCGAACCTGTAAACATAGACACTTTGGGAAACGCCGCTTTACTACCACGTGTAGTAACTGCAAACAACCAAGCCATAGCACTGACAGTTTCTTTAATAGAAGAATAACTGTGTGCTATGGTTGTCGAGAACAATGGTACATAAAGACCAACTGCCCTAAACTTAAAACCATTGGTGGGTCTGAATCCTAACCAGATGAGGGAGTTAAGAATACGCACGAGCGTTCGTTCTAAAAGCAAAAGAGGCATCTGAGATGCGCGAAGTTATTTTTGGAACATTTCTTGTCAACGATGCTTATGCTAGGGGTGCTATTTGACTCTGGGGCAACCCAAAATTTTATAGATCATAAATTCTACAACCTATTAAATAAGCCCTTAGCTAAGCTAAACAAATTATACCAAGTTGAGACGGCAAACGGAAACCTAATTCAAGTCTCCGAGTCACTAAATGACTTCACGATCACACTATCCGGACATGTCATACCTATACAGCACAGACTTTGACATTGCAACAAGAAGGCCATAGAATTGCGTACGCCTTCAGGAGAAACCATAATTGTGAAAGTAGATAAATCAACCAACCCTGTTAGTTTGATTTTAAAGCTAAAGGCGACAAGATATCTTCATAAGGGATATCTTGCCTACTTAGTATCTATGACAACCGGCAACACGGAAAAAAAAATTGAGGATGTACCGATTGTTGTCGAGTACCTAGATGTGTTTCCCGATGAATTGCCTGGAACACCTCCTAATCGGGAAGTGGAGCTTTAGATTAATTTTGTACCTGGTACGGCTCCAATAGCCCGATCCCCATACAAATTAGCTCCTACCGAGATTGCTGATTTAAAGAAACAACTTGATAGGTTGTTGGAAAAGGGATTTATTCAACCAAGTTCTTCACCTTGGGGAGCTTCGGTCATCTTCATAAAAAAGAAAGACGGTTCCATGCGTATGTGTATTGACAACCGAAAAAAGTTACCATAAAGAACCACTATCCACTCCCGCAAATCGACGACTTGTTTGATCAGCTCCAAAGAGCTAGATGATTCTCAAAGATATACCTTCGATCAGGCTATAATGAATTGAAAGTCTAGGAGCCTGTCTGCATTTAGAATTGGATATGGCCATTTTGAAATCACAGTCCTGCCGTTTGGACTAACAAATGCGTCGACAACATTCATGGATATGATGAACCGCATATGCAAGCCTTATTTGGGTAAATTCGTAATCGTATTCATAGACGATATACTTATTTACTCTAAGAGTAAGGAAGAACATGACGACAATCTTAATCTTATTACCCTTCTTGAACTCTTACGAAACGAGAGACTTTACGCCAAATTCTCAAAATGCGAATTTTGGCTATCGAAAGTACAATTTCTCGGTCATGTCAATAACGCAAATGGCATTCAAGTAGATCTAGCAAAAATCTAAGCTATTTCCAAATGGGAAATCCCGAAAACACCAGGAAGTTTCCTCGGTTTTGGTTGGATATTATAAAAGATTCATCTAGGATTTCTCAAGAATTGTTGTTCCTCTAACTTAGTTGACTTGCAAATCAGTAATGTGTGAATGGGGTCTAAAGTAAGTGGAAGCATTTGAAACATTAAATCAAAATTTGACGCAAGCACCAATACTGGCTTTACCATAGGGTAATGAAGGCCTCGTTGTCTATTGTGATGCATTACATACCGGACTTGGTGTGTGCTAATTCAAGGAAACAAAGTTATCGCCTATGCATCACGACAACTAAAGACACTTGAAAAGAACTATATGACTCATGATTTAGAGTTAAGTGCCATAATATTTGCATCGAAATTATGAAGGCACTATTTTTATGGAGTCAAGTTCATGGTATTCACTTACCACAAAAGTTTAAAGTACATCTTTATTCAGAAAGAACTAAACATGAGGCAAAGAAGATGGATGGAAGTCCAAAGTGACTATGACTGCGACTTCTGCTATCATGAGGGGAAGACTAATGTCCTAGCCAACTCCTTGAGCCGAAAGGAAAGGGAAAAACATAAGTATGTATTCACCTTTACTTTATTTAAACACAAGAAAGGACCGAATAAGAAATGAAGTTGTTCGGAAGAGATTGGGAGTCACATGTATCTCAGATAAGATAAGAGAAGGAAGATTGAGATGGTTTGGACATGTCAAGAGGATACAGAGCACAGATCCAGTGAGAACGGTGGAAACTCTCGTTGTAGAGGGGAAAAGGAGCAGGGGGAGACCGAAATTAACGTGGGATGAGAGGATTAGGCTTGATTTGCTAGATTTACACCTCTCAGAGGACATGATCAATGATAGGATTTCATGGAGACGTCGTATTAGGGTTTTAGGATGAGTGACCCGTTGTGTGGGAGAGTAGAGTTGTTTAGCAAAGATTTTGCGTATGTCTTGTTTCTTGTAGGTGTGTTGTGTTTCTTGTGACTAATATACTCTAGTCACACTGCTAATTGTTAGATTACTGTTAGATTTATTTTACTTTATTACTCATTAATTTTATTTATATTTTTATCTTTTTCTTTCCCATGGAGCCGGGGGTCTAAATGGGAGCAGCCTCTCTATCCCTTGGGATAGGGGTAAGGTTTGCCCTCATCACACCCTCCCCAGACCCTACTAATAGCGTTAGCTATGTGTGGGATTATACTGGGTACGTTTGGTTTGGTTTGGTTTCTTTAAACATTTATTGGTCATACATATAAGGGTGATCAACCAGTCTTACGTAAGTCACAAAGACAAACGTTCTCGAACTACCGCCGTAGCTCATTTACTTCACCGTCCGGCTCTAGAAACCATCCATCAATAGCTTAAAACCGTCCGGCAAACCTTCGGCCGTCCGTCATACCGTACTACCGTCGTAGTCCATAATTCGCCCGTCTACCCGAAGGCATCCGTTTCCCACGCGAACTATTATTTATGCAACAGTTCTACTTTTATCATTTGGCAATACATGTGACTGTCTGTTAATGCCCTTTTATACGTCCTAGCTGATGAAGGTATGTATATGTCCCGATTGCAAAATAGTCACGTGGTCGTCCATCTACCGAAGTTGCCGTTATCATCGAAGCGTCCATAATGTTTACATACATTCATAATATGCAATATATAAAATATAAAGCAAGACTTCATTCATTTACGTTATGCCATTCGTTCGTTCATTCTTTGTACACATACGTTTCGTTCTTTGTTCATCGTTCATTTTCATATATATATATATATATATATATATATATATCACGTATGATCATATTGGCATTCATAACATTTATTCATTTAGTATATACACTTCTGCCCTAAAATATTTAAAACTGTTTCCGCGTAACATATACGGGGCACATAGAACTCACCCGTTTTCCGGTGCTTAACGCGAAGGTAATGTTTTAGCTAATGTTAATGCATGTACCGATCTGCACATAAGTCAAAGTGCAATTCTTATTATTTCATGCAAGAGTCGGAAGTTTTGTGGGTATCGCCGAAAGTGTTGGCTAGGAGAATCGCTAGCCACACTCGAGTTTCAGCTAGGAGAATCGCTAGCCACACTCATTAGTGTCGCCTAAATTTGCGTTCAGGACTTGGTGTCATGCAATGGGTCAAAATTCAGCGTTTTTCTTAGATGGTCGACTCTCAGACATTCTACTTTTTTACAGTCAACTTTATGACAATCAACTCTAATAGTTGACTATGACAGTCGACTCTCTGGCAGTCAACTCTCTTCTTCTTCCTCGCTGAGAGTTGGCTCAAGAACATTGAGCATTTGCAGGTCCGGTTTTGATCCAAAAACTTTAAATTTTTACATTTAAAACGTTTATCTAGCTTCAATGAAGTTAGATCTAAGCTTTAATCCACTTTTCATACGTAAAAATTCTTCTTTTATGTTTAAAAACCCCATAAACCCTAAAACCCCATTTTTGAAGAAAAACTAATATCTGAGGTTGATTCTTACCTCAAAACTCGTGGTTCTTCATGTAGGATTGATCAAGGGTGATCGAGAGACAAAGTGAGAGCAGATTCCAAGCTTGAAAGAGTCGTCTTGAGCTTTCTCTCTCTAGGATTCTCTCTCATGGGTTTCAAGGTTGAAGATGATGAATGAGGGAAACAGAGGCTGATCATATCCTTATATACATGGGTATAAATCGGCCCGTTTGTGCCAAGCCCAAGCCCACTCCCACTCCCTTACTTTTCATTTAATCCTTGATTAAGTCCCGATCTCTTCGTTATTTATTCATTTTATGATTTGGGGATGTTACACTAAACTACGAGAATGCTCTCTCTTGATAGTTGTTGTGTGGTCTTGAGGTGCGTGAAACCAAGAACCCAAGCCCTCTATTTATAGGCCTCAAAATGAGCGTTGCACGGTCGTGCAAAGGCCTCGCGAATCAAAACAGGTACAGAGGATGGTGTACCGGGCCTTGGGGAGCAAGACAAGGTTTGCACGTCCGTGCATGTCATTGCACGGCATTACAATGCCTTGCCTTGTTGACTTTTGTTGACCAATTTTGACTTCTTGGGGTTCAAAACTCGGTAATGATCCTTCTAGAAGCTTGATTTCTTGGTGTTTTTGATAGGATTTAGCTTGATATGTATTTTCAACACCCAATAACCTACAAATATAAAATATAAACGTTTTAAGTATCATTTGCAATGTTATTGTTCAATTAGTACCATAATATGGGTATTATTATGCATGCAAAACATGTATAAATAATGGCATATCAATGGTCAGTCTGAAAGGACCATCCAAACTCTTGAGGATATGGTGCGTGCATGTATCATCGATTTTGGTGGTAGTTGGGATAGCCATCTACCCTTGGCGGAGTTCTCCTACAACAGCCATCACTCGACTATAGGCATGCCACCTTTCGAGAAGTTATATGGCTGATGATGTAGAACGCTGGTGTGCTGGGGAGAGATTGGTAAGAAAGAATTTGGGAGCCTAGAAGTGGTTAAAGTCAGACAAGTTCGATCAGATAAAGGCTCACATGAAAGCCGCGGGAGATAGGCAGAAATCTTACACTGATAAGAGCCGGAGATCCCTCGAATTCCAGGTTGAGGATAAAGTGCTATTAAAGGTATCTACCCGGAAACGTAAGTTGTTTCCACAAGAAAGGAAAGTTGAATTTGAGGTTCGTCGAACCATTTAAAACTGTAGCACGGGTTGGTGAAATAGCATACAGATTGGAACTAATTAATGAACTGAGTGTGATCCATCCTACCTTTCACGTGTCGCACTTGTGAAAGTGTTTAGCTGGCGACATAGCTTACATGCCGTTATCAGACATCGAGGTTGATAATCATTTGATTTATATCGAAGAACCCGTGGCGATAATAGATAGAAAGGAAAAACGCATGCAGACCAAGGTAATTTAGTTAGTTAAAGTACAGTGGACGCACCGAAAGGGGTCCTAGGCTATGCGGGAAATTGAGGAAGAGATGAAGGAGTCTTACCCGTGGTTATTAAATTTATGACAGATTTCAAGGACGAAACCTCTTGTAAGGTGGGTAGACTTGTAACATCCGAAAATCCTGACACTCTTAATGGTCCAACAACGAATAGAAGAAAAGAAAGAATAAATGATGATGGGATTGTGGAGGTGCATGCGCTTTGTTTGATATTAGATGTCCGATCATTGATAATATCAACGTTGCTATCGAGGTATGATCCGAAGAGTTACACATTGGGCAAAGAACAAATTATATAGTTTAATTGTTAAACGTTATTTCACGAAACACATATTCGGTGGATTAAATATCTAGAGAGATGTTTATTAGTTACGTTGTATTTAATTATTTAGAATAATTAAAAAACTAACAAAACGAGATTTTATATATAACGGCTATATATAAGGGGTTCTTTTATAATTAATAGTTAAGTATAAATTATTCGGTTTATGCAAGTTTAGTTTATAATCAGTGTAATTATAAAGTACGCGGACGAGAAACTGATTAAACGGTAATCAGTTAGTAATTAAATGTTAATTACACAAGGTTAAAGACGTAAATATTCTAATTATATATACATGCAAAATCTCAAAACCCTAATGAGTTTTTGGCCTCCCTCCCTCCCCCCTCTTGTGATCGTCGACCGACCCCCCTTCCTCTCGGTTTTCACGATCGACCACCACCGGCCATCGCCTTCGCTGCCGTGAACAGCCACCATTGGCCACCGACCTGCTGTCGTGTCCCATCCGCGAGCCAAACCGGAGATACGCCTGTGAACCGGGTTTTACAACTAGGTGTGAACCGAACCAAATACCACCGCAAATCGGCTTTGCGATTAGGAGTGTTTTTCGTGTGACGAGTTCGTTTAAATTCATCTAGCGTGACGTTCTTTGTACCCGAGTGTTACAAACCGATTATTCTTCAAAGGTATAAATCTCTATACACCCTATGGTTGTGTTTATTTATTTATTATTATTGTCTAAACGCTGTGTAATTGGATCACTGTCGTATAAAGATCTGATCTTTATTATCGTGTGCTATTGTAAACGCTTCCATCACCGTGAATCTAAATTTATGAGTTTTGGTTTTAAATGTTAAAACCGGTGCACAATATCCCAACAGTGGTATCAGAGCCACCTTTACGCGCGTTTAGACATAATTATTTATTATTCGATCTCCAATTTATTTGTTAACACTTTTGGTTAACAAAAGATCGAACCTTTATCGTTTTGATTGTGA
The DNA here is from genome assembly GCA_023525975.1 of Smallanthus sonchifolius. Classification (NCBI taxonomy): domain Eukaryota; kingdom Viridiplantae; phylum Streptophyta; class Magnoliopsida; order Asterales; family Asteraceae; genus Smallanthus; species Smallanthus sonchifolius. The sequence continues at coordinate 35,398,309 of CM042034.1, read as the reverse complement.
TTGTGATTGTGTTTGATACATCAAGCCCTAGTGACCCGTGGTTTTTGTTTGTCATGGCTGTTTTATATTCTCTGTATTTTTATTTTTTGGTTATTTGGAACCCGGATGTAATAGTTAGGTTTCTTTTATTTATTTATTTTATTGTAAAAGTATAAATGTTGTAAACCTAACAAGATGAAGATTTGAAGACAGAATATTGACAAAGACGGGATTTGAAGATAGAGATCTTGGATTAAGTGGGAGGCGACAAGTTTATTTATTATTTGTTGTCCCTTAGATCGGTTCATTTTTTTTCGTTTAATTGCTTGAACGAAACCGGACACCCTTACTAGTGGCTCGATGATTGTTTTATATTTTTGTGGTTGCTACTCTTATTTAGGATAATAATTTAAACTGCATATATTTTTATAAAACATTTAACACAATCTTATAAAATGACGAGAATATTAAAGGGTTTAAAATTTCTCGGAAAGATAATTAAATAAAAGTAGTTTTTATTTAAAAGTAAAACGGGTTTTTTAATTTAATTGTTTTATTTAAAAACATATTTAAATTAGATAATGGTTAATTAGTTTAAAATTAAGTTGGCGACTAACGACCAATTTAATTTAAAAATAAGGTAGTTAAAATTGGATCGTGTCGAGTGTTGAAAGCGTTTCACGAACTTATATTGTAAAATTGGTTTACCAAATTTTGCACGACTTGGTTCATGCTCCTCGTAGTCCAATATTTTTTGACCCGTAACTGGTAATTTAAAAACATTTAAGAAAAACCCAATTTAAAATCGATATTTCTGCGTCACCCTAAATTGTGACACTTTAACTAATCTATCCGAAACGTCGGTGTTAGTGAATTACCCTGCATCTAGCGCCACGGTTTTTTTGAAGGTAGGACCGTGATTCCTAAGTCACTTAGGCCGGGTCTTTTAAGCGGGCGTAGTTGAGGGAAACATATCCGAAGCTTGACCTGGCTCGTCATGCCCCTCAAACTAAGAATTGTGTAGTCGACACAAATGATATTTTCATACCTACCGACCTAGCTATTTCAGTGGAAAGTGCTCAGCCATTCACTTTGACATGGTGAACCGGGATCTCATTCCTAATTATATTTTTTTTGCCCTTGGGTCATTAATTTAATTAGGATATTTTAAGCATGAAAATACTAAAATTTAAATTGAATTTTATAGATATCTCCATCTGTTGATGGGGTTATTGATGTGCCATCATTGATACATATTTTACATGCACAATTATCCCCATATTAATCACAATTATAGACAAAATGATAAAGAATTGATATTTAATCTATTTAATTGTGTTACAATAGGATAATTATCCCTTACATGCAAAAACATGAAGAAATCACTCAAAAACAAGGGGAATTCAGCACCCGGGAGCCAATCGGACGTTTGTGCACCCAAGGAGTCAACCTAGAAAGTCAAATTATAAGCAGGAGTCAAAATAGGGTGATGCACGGCCGTGCAAATGGTCAAAATTGTCCCTGAGCCTGCAAAAGCTTCCAGATTCCCTCACGTGCAAGAAACGGGTACTTTGCACGCCTGTGCAATCCAATGCACGGTCGTGCATTGCCCAGCTCTCAACCTATAAATAGAAAACTCATTACAAGCATTTAGGTCTCCAAGACCAAGAGTTGGGAAGGCTTAGAGCTCTGCTAGGAGCCGGAACTCTCTTGGTTTTGGTCCATTTAGCTTTTGTTTGTTTATTTTCCTTTTAAAGTCTTGTAATATGAAACGATTCTTCTCGTTCAAGTAAAACAAGAGGCAACCTATACCCACTCTCCCTTAGTGTTGGAATACATCCACGCATTATCTAAGGGTTACTTGAGTCACTTGTATCGTTTTAAATTTAAGTATATAAAAATAAAAAAAAATATATTTTTGGATGATTTCACAAGATCAGGTTTTAAATTTATAAAATGATAATTACGTTAACTTAAAACACACACAATAGGCAAGTGTACCTATCGCAGCGTAATATAGTTATGTAAGAACCAAGTATCGAACTAATGGACACGGTCGAGTTTCGATACTCAACTTTTTTTATCGTTTAGCTGGATTAATTAGTGAGTGAGTTTTGTGTGCTTGTGAAGCAGAAAAGTAAATGACGGTAAAGTAATTAACATAAAATTAAAAGTGTGCGTGAAGTGTGTAACAGGATTGTAAATAACATAATAGTAAATAGCAGAAAAGTAAATAAGGCGAAAATGATCAGATTACGAAATGTATTGCTTTGGGATTCGAATCAGCTTGGTACGTGATAATGTTAAGTTAACTAATTCAGTGGTATGACTACTACAAACTTGTGACCCGGGTCACCGCTAGAGCCTCGTACTCTCTACACTTGATTTGCAAATTATATTCTTTAAAAAGTGGTAGTGCCTCCCGTTAGGGACAACATTTACCCTCAACCTATCGAATGGTCATCTCAGGGTTTGTTTAAGACATCAGACTCAAAATGCTTTATATTAAAGTTAAATAGGTGATTATATTTTGCTCACCGGGAGGCGGTGTAACAATGGGACCAAGTATAAAGACGTACCATTCCCAACATGAGTTCACCAATTCTTGGTCGCATAATAATCTCGTATAAAGACGTACGATCTTAGAAGTATAGACCAAGCCTTGGCTTATCAATCTCTGCTCGTATAAAGACGTACGAGTTTCAAAGGAAGTTTGATTAAAAAAGGTTTTACGATCTTACTCTTTAAAATCAAGACACTCACAAATATAAAGACCGATTTAGACAATAATAAAAGCCTATCAAAAGATGGTTTTTGAGAACGAATTAGTTAAAGACATAAACATACCACTTCATTACCCTAGCAACACAAAGAAGTTTTAGCCACGAATGGCCATAACGACTAGCGTAATGATGAGTTTCTTAGGCTCCCCTATTGCGGAACAAGGAGGAAGAGCCCCTCTACTCTCTACTATCTACTCTAACTACGAGAATGCTCTCTTCTTGAGTGTTCTTTAGGTCTAGATAGGTGTGTTGAATGAAGAACTCAAGCCTCCTATTTATAGGCCTCAAAATGTGCAATGCACGACCGTGCAATGGGTTGCACGGTCGTGCAAAGGCCCACGAAATCAAACAGGGAACAGAGTACACGGTACTGGGCCATGGAGGAGAAGAAAGGGCAATGCACGACCGTGCATTGGGATGCACGGTCGTGCGACCGTCAACTTTCTTTCAGCTTTTGTCTTTTAGCTCCTTGTGGACTCTTGTTGACCAATTTTGATTTCTTGGGGGTCAAAGCTCGGGAATGAATTTTCTACAAGCTTGAATTCTTGGTGTTTTTGGTAGGATTTATGTTGATTTATATTTTCAACACCGAATAATCCGCAATTACAAAATATAAGTGTTTTAAGCACAAATTGCAAGATTATTATTCAATTAGTACCATAATGTGGGATTATTATGCATGTAAAATATGTATAAATTATGACATATCAGACGGCTTGCAGAGGACTTCAAGAGGGAGTCATGGGGTTCGATCTTGAGAATGAAAGTCTTATTTATTTAAAATAATGTTATAAGTAAAGACAACTATTTAAGAACATAATTTGTTAAGTCTGAGCGTTCATAAAGTACCTTTGGAGGAAGTCGCGCTTTCCGACTTACCGAAAGAAGTTACAAGACATGACGTACGGCAGTCATTGGATAATCCTAGTCCGAATAATGAATCACGAGATAACCGGCGGTCTTGAGACCCCGTTCAGGGTCCGGAGATTCATTAGGAATAGTTGGCCGACCGTATCCACTATCCGTTATGAAATACTAGCTCCTCTGTCGAAAGGGCTAATACTAGTAACTATGACCAGCCTTACTTTAAATATAACATTAATTAACAAGGGATAACAGTTAGAGTAACATCTTAAACGAGATAACATTTCTAATTACATTTCTTATCCTTTTATTTTCCTTCTAAAACAAAACCCATTTTCCAACTTATTACTCTAGTCAGACAATAGCAAGGGTTGAGTACGGGATCCATATCCATGGTTCGATACTTGATTCTTACCCATACTATACTACGTTGCGATAGGTACACTTACGTATTGTGTGTGTGTTTAGTTGTAGTCAGTGACGGATCCAGGATTTTCTGTCAACGGAGGCCTAAAATGGGTAAGCCAAGATAGTGTTACGTCCAAACTAGTCAAGTCGGGTCATAACAGGTTAGATAAAAAAACTAAACTAATTCGAAGAAATATGACATGACTTTTATATTTTTCAAATAAAAAAATATATATCAAATAGCACATAAGCTACACTATGAATTTTTTATATTTTTCAAATAAAAAATTTCATTTTTATAACTCTAAATAAAAGTTTCAGTTCTTACATCCCCACTAATTTTTTTAACATAATCTAATATTTTATAATTTTAAAAATCTAAGAAAGATCGGCTAATTTTTTTAACAGAATTCAATTTATTATGATTTTAAATATCTAATAGTCTGTTTGGTATGGGAGAATGGAATGGACGAGAGAATGGAATGGACGAGGGAATGGAATGGACGAGGGAATGGAATGGACGAGGGAATGGAATGGACGAGGGAATGGAATGGACCATTCCATTCCATTATCTTATTTGGTTACCATAACGGAATGGAATAAATCATTACTTTATGTTGTTTGGTAGGTTAGAAAAGACGAAGGAATAAAATCGATGGTGAGTGGCGGTATTGGGTGGTGGTGGTTGACGGTGGGTGATGGCGACAGTGGCGGTGGTAAGAGGTGGTGGTGGGTGGTGGAGGAGGCGACAATGGTGGTGGTGGTGGTGGGAGGTGGCGGTGGGTGGTGTGACGGTGGCAGTGGGTGGTGGTGGTGATGGTGGTGGGTGGAGGGGCGGCGGTGGGAGGTTATGGGTAGTGGCGGTGTTGTGGTTGTGGTTGTGGGTGGCGGTGGTGGTGGTGGTGGCGAGAGATGGCGGTGGGTGGTGGAGGCGGCGGCGGTGGTGGGTGGGTGGTGGAGGCGGCGGCGGTGGTGGGTGGGTGGTGGAGGCGGCGGCGGTGGTGGGTGGGTGGTAGAGGCGGTGGTCGGAGGTGGTGGTGGGTGGTGGTTGGTGGTGGTTGTAGGAGGGTGTGGTGTTGATGAAGGGTGAAAGAGGGGATAGAATGAAAAAAAAAATAAGGGGGGTGGATGGAATGAATTTGAGGGATTTAGAGGGAATGACATTACGTGTGGAATGGGTGATTCTATTCCATCGTCCAACCAAACACCATTTTTTTATTCTCTCGTAATCGTCCATTCCATTCCGCTCAGTAGTGTTAATTTATATGTATTCGACCGAAAATTTTATAGTTCCGGCCCCCCCTATATGAAAAAAATTTCCTAGCCCCCCTGCGAAAAATTTCAAGCTCCGCCACTATTTGAAGGGTACCTAGCTTATTTTTTCTTGTTTAGCCGATGGTGCCTATTATAAAAGTCATGGGTGCCTAGCTTATTTTTTTTCTTAAAAAAGTGACACTTTTTATAGTTCTATCCTGAGGTGAGTGGGTGCCTCTCCACCCTCTCAAGCCTTCATAGATCCGCCCATGGTTGAAGTAATTATCATTTTAATTTATAAATTTAAAAACTGATTTTGTGTAGCTCTAAATAGAATATATTTATTACTACTAAAAACACGATATCAGTTATCCTAGAGTGTCTTAACGATATCCTTAAAATCAAACTCGTTGGAACAAACTTCTTGAATTGGTACTACAATCTAAAGAAAGTCCTTAGATATAACAAGAAGTTGCACGTTCTGAAATTCCCTATACCTAAACAGCCACCTAGAGATGCCGGGAAATTTGTTCTAAAGGCTTGGAACAAGTTTAGGGATGATATACATGTTATATCAGACCTTATACTAGCATCTGTTAGTCTCGGGATTCGAGCTCCAATCCGGCACTTATCAGCTTATGACATGATTCGTAACTTGAAGGAGAGATACCATCAAGATTACAATAAGGATCCTTCTCACTCTTTAATGATATACACTAAAGATGTTGCTTTGGAGAATCCGGATCCTGTTATGATCATGAGAAAGTTGGTGGCAGACCTCGAGAATGCATGTGTTCCGATTGACGATCACTTGGTCATTGATATTACTATTAATGACGTATTTGATGTCTATAGAGTGGATAAGCTCCTACTTAGTCGTTTTGAAGAGGTAAGGGATTTCATCTCATGGTACGCCAAAGTTGAACCTTAGGATGCTTTGAAAATGACACACTTTGTTGATCCGCTTGAGAGGACCGAGGTTTACCCCTAGTGTGAACATCATTAGAGCTATGTTCAATGATGATCTCCACTTATCCTTAACAAGCAGAGAAGTACCGGTGGAGACTGTCGAAACCGGGGATAAAGGCAAAGCTGTTGGTTAGCCCAAGGTTAAGATCTCTAAACTGAAATGCCGTGTGAGAGAGATGCCTGAAGCTGCTATTGCTAGAGAATGCTTCAATGTATATACTCCTGGTATCTAGGCAACTTTTCATTGTTTCTTTATCACTTAAAAGTTAAACTTTTAACATATGCAAACTTGCTTTTTGCAGAGATAAAAGAAAAGAAGGAAAGGAAGAAGAAAAGGAAAACGGACATAGCTTGAAGATTGTTTCAAGTTGTTGACTACACCATTTGATGAAGTCATTTTATTTTTGTTTAGAACAAATTTAAAGTCCGGATTTACTTTCTTTTGAATATTGCTTGATTATTTTAATTATGACTTATTTAAATCTTTTATGTATTATGATTGTTGCCTGACTATGAATTGAGAATTCAATACCATCTATTTTACATGAAATATTAAAGGACATGTGAGACATGTTATTCAAGTCCATTAGATACTTCATTAGATCGGATCTAATAGATATCATTAAACATCTTGAGTCTTGTAAAAGGTATATATGAGATATAATGTTTGCATATGACTTTGTGATTGAAATAGTTTCAATAAAATTCCTCAAAAAACCATCTTATAAGATAATATATAAAATAGCGATAAAGGTTATCTCTACTCTAAGACTAAGTAGTTAGTCATATGAAAACAGCTGCACATAATCCAAATCACTAGCCTTGAACCACTAGGTTCATCTACAACAGGTAAAATAATTCATATGGGATATGATTATGAAGGAGAGAGTCCTATGAACAATTAAGGATATGATGTTATGAACCCCTATACGAAATAGTTTCGTATGCTGCCTTAATAAATTTTCAAACTTATGAATAAGATTGAAACTGTTCATAACCGTGATATACCCGATTCTTGAACAAGAAGCAAGTGTTGTTTACAGTTCTGAATCAATAGTATTATTCAATTGCATGGACATAAAATTCATATACAGGCAATGATGAGATCCGTGATAAAATATATGAAAGTTTATCATAGAAAAAAGATGTAATCTTTTTCAATAGACACAAGAGATCATATGATAAAAGAATAAGATTCTTTAGTTAAATCATTCGGTGATGATCCAGACACACGATCCATATTTTGACAAATAAAGATTTGTGCATGTCTACACATGAGTAAGATTTATCAAGATATAGAGGTTGTTTTTGGAAACAACAAATGGTTTGTTAATACTAGAATTCTAACATATTATCGAAAATTGATAAAATAAGAATTAGATTCCAAGTATCATTAAAAGGAAACAGATTACAAGTTTTGAAAAGTTGAACAAACTATTCAAAATAAACATGTATTATGAATACTAGAATGTTCTTGTAATAAAATAGCTTCAAGGAAAGTATAAAAGACTGGATATGTCTGAGACCATTGAATCATTTAAATTGACAAGATCAGTTCAAATAAGATTCAATATGATAGATGCACAGGCCAGTGGGAGTAAGTACATATAACAAGAAAATGTGTAGAGACACATTATTAAGAGGAGTGTATAGAGATACACAGAACACCACAAAAAGGGATGATAAGTGCTATCATAGAATGTATAGTGATGCATTGCTAAAATCATGAGTTTTTATCATATCGTAGAAAGATAAAGTATCTTTAGAGATTAGTTTCAAAGCTTGCATTGATTACATCCATATATAAGATATATAAAGGAAAGATTCTTGAATAAGAATCACAGCAATCTATTGACATTGATTGTCTTAAATATTTTTTATGGAAAATAAATAAAGACAAATCGTTAACATTCTCTGTTAACATTATCTATAACCCCTAATGATAGGGAAATTTTTCATGTAGTTTCATCTGAAAGATAATGAGCCTTGTTAATATTTTTCATACGATGAAAGAACTTTGAAATTTAATTATAACAGAAGAAAATGATATTGCTTGAGAAACACATAATGGTGATCATAAAGTGTTATGATGAGATCATGCTATCTTATTTAATAATTAATTATAACTATCAAGAAGGGTTCTTAAAACAAGATCATAATTAATTATGACAACTTGTCGGTCAAACACTACAGTCTTAAAAGGTTGACACATAAACATCATGAGACAAATCATTAAAGAATGATTGCATGAAACATCAGTGATTATCTTATAAAAGAGTTTTATCAATAACAATTACACAGACATGAGATGTCATAACCTGGAAACATTAGAAGATAGTATTCTGAAAGGAGTTCAGATAACTTCTAATAGTTTGTAAATGAGTTCCGAAAGAGGATATTCCACCGTTAAGTTTCATTAATGGGATCATGAAATTTAGAGACATCATGATAAAACGAAATTCACACAAATCAATATCTAGCTGCCACATTCGCTAAACCTATACCTCAACCTGTATATGAGGAGCATGTTGATAGGTGTTAGACATGCTAGACTTGAGTTTGATTTGTTAGTATTGGGTGCTTTCGAACATCATGTGGAAACATTAGTGTTTTATATTGATTTAACGGTTAAATGCATTATAAATAGATGTTTCTATGTTCTATATTTTGTACGTTTTAGAAATCCTTGAATATTGTATTCTAAATGTTCGTAGTCGATCAGATTCATGGGAATCAATCTGAACGAAAGACTATTGTGAATTGGATGATTGGTTCATTAGGAATTAAAGTCCAAACGGTTGGACATCATATTCACAGATAATCATTAGAGAATAAATATTGAACGTAACTCACTTCAAAAATATTTTCATGGATCAAGGTCTTGAGATGTTTTGAATGTGGTCAGATCTATTGATCCTCGACCCAAGGCACGCACTAGAACTAACTCTGACTGAAGTTTGTTCTTTGATCTTATCTAACGATGTACCTTAACAGGCAGTAATAAGGAGATGATCTAATGTTTAGTGGGAGTTGTACGTAGCCAAAGGAATTATGTTCTCTTTTAATTAGGAGATGGACATTATGGCGCCCTCGTTGATTCAAACTGGTATAAATCGCGTGGTTACTGTTAGGGGTCAATTTTATGATCCAGAATCCAGGATCCCAAAATTGACTCGGTATCCTGAATGTTAACGTTACTAACGGTTATTTGTTCCCCTATCTTAATCTATATACACAGGTAAAACGTGTTGACTCATTCATCCCTGAAGAATCGGTTAAGAGGTCAAAGAGAATGTGTGAAACTTGCGGGAAAAGATGTATAACAGTCATATTTGAAGACCGAGTAAAGCTCCGGGATTCTCGGATATTTTGTTATTCCTTTTTTGTATTTAATTAGCAGCAATATCGAAAAGGAGACACAACACAACTCATTTAGCAACACACAACAATCGCAAACCTCCTCTATAATACTTAGTATTCGATCATTCCCTGCTCACACTTGTAATCATTTTTATCGATTTATACAATACTAGGAGGCAAGTGACTTTCGGTCACTTCCCGAGGTTTTATGCCGGCAATCCTTAGGGATTAAGGGCTTTCCTCGTAAACACTTGTGTCGTTTTATTGTTTTATACGCATTGTTCATCACGAATCATACAAGCACAATACCTCACATACAAAGTTTGGCTACTTGATTATATTTGGTAATTTTTGGTCAAAACAATTTGGCGCCCACCATGGGGCAAGTGGTGTTTTATCTTCAAATCTTTATTAAAATTTTTGTTTAATCACTATTTTTCGAAATTGATTTAAAAAATGTCATCCCAATCCAAGAATGTTTCTGTTTCTGCACCTTCTTCAACCTCTGGATTAGTAAACCCTATTCCTTCTCCTCCGTCATTCCAGAAAAAGAATGACAGTCAGCAGAAAAAAAACACTCCTGCGAAATTTTCGGGATCCGGAATATCCGCTAGTACACCTGTGCTTGCTTCAAACGACGAGATTCTCAAAATGTTCTCTAAAGTGAAGCAGCAAATGGAGCAGTAGAAAAAGACTAACCAAGCATTGTTCAGAGAGCTTGAAAAGATCAAAGAATCAAATAAACCAGCAGATGTGATGACCCCGTTGCTACCAGGGGTCTTGGATTTTGATTATTCAGGATCCTTAGGAGTTCATAAGGGAGATTTCCTGCCCATGCAGACCGGGATCACTACTGTTGAACCAACTAAGGCTGTTAGAGTTACTGCGAGTCAGGATCTTGGAGTTACTCCGGGATCATCATTCAGAAATCCTGACATGGGTAACACTTTTAATCAATTTTCAAATACTAACGAATCTGTGCAGGATACAGGAATCACTCCGTCCATAGCTAAGGAGCTGAAGAAGCTAAGGGAGATGATCTCTGGTGTACCAGGAGTAGTCCAGCCTATACCTGAGATTTCCACCACCGGTCACAGGATCTCCAGATTCTCTCCTCCCATATGCGATGTGGAAATCCCCAACCGTTTTCAAACTCCCAACATGAAACTATACGACGGAACTTCGGATCCTGAGGAACATGTCATGCAGTACAAGGAAAGAATGGAGATTAACCCCATTCCTTTGGACCTGAAGGAAGCTTGCCTGTGCAAGAGCTTCGGCTCTACGTTAATAGGATCAGCCTTAAAATGACTACTTAATGTTCCACCGTATTCTATTACTTCGTTTGCTCATTTGATTAACCTGTTTAATAACCAATTATCTTGCAGTAGAACATTTGAAAGGTTAACAAGTGACTTATACATGATAACTCAGAACAACGGAGAATCCCTTCGGGATTATGTAAGCAAATTCGGCCGAGAATCCCTGGATATCCCGAATCTTGACATAGCCACTGCTGTCCAGGCATTCAAGATGGGATTGAAAAAAGACTCCCAATTTTACGAAGACCTTGTCATGAATCCTTGCAGGAATCTTGATAAAGTCAGAAATCGGGCACTAAGGTTCATAAGACTCGAAGATGACGAGAAGATCCAGAAAAGGATTAATGCACCTCCCAATTATGATTATCCAATTAGGAAATCTGAATCATCATCTTTCAAGACTCATAGATCAAAACCTTACTCGAAAGCTCACAATCACATATTCAAAGATATGAAGGGAGATCAGGAAGAAGAAAATTATCCTAAACTGATTGACTATTGTTTCTCTGTTGATGTTTCAGGACTCATGTATGCTATGCAGGATCTTGGGGACAAGGTCAGATGGCCTAGGAAACTAACAAAGCATCTGGATGGAATGATAAATCTAAATGGTGTGCCTATCATGAATACTTCGGGCACATGACTGAGAATTGTATTGCCCTTAGAAAATAAATAAGCTATCTTCTTAGCAAAGGCCACCTGAAGGAACTCTTGGGAAAAAAGAAAGAAATAAAAGAACCAGAATCCTGATGCTACCCAAGACGAGTGTTACGGGTTAAAATTCATATCAGGATCCTAAGCAACATGTGATCCAAGATCCGGTATCCTGATGAGGTCAGTATCCTGAATAATACTAATGGCTACTTGTTTATTGCTTTATTATTCGCAGGTAAAACGTGTGCAACCACTAACGCCTAAAGACTCAAATGTGGAACTCGATGAAAAGTGTAGAATGTGCGTAGAAGGCTTTACAACGGTCATATGAGAAGATAGAGTCGAGGACTAGAATTTCACATAGTTAGTTATGTTTATTCTTGTATTTAATACGCCATGGATCATTTTGGAAAAACACGACACCCGCACTCAGAAACAATTGTAACACTTAGCTCACGATCTATTTGGTTCTCTTTTGTATTCGATAATTTCAGTTTTATACAAGACATCAGGCAGCCTGAATTTCGTCGGCACCCGAGGTTTTATGTCGGAGATCATCAAGGATCAAGGGATTTCCTCGTAAACATTCCTGTCGATTTTACTGTTTCATATTTGTGAATTTAACAAGCACACTACCTCACAAACTAAATTTGGTTACAAAGTTAGATTGCATAATTTTTACCCAAAACAATTTGGTGCCCACCGTGGGGCCAGTGGTGCTTTTTATCTTCAAATCTTTATTGAAATTTTTGTTTAATCATTATCTTTCGAAACTGATTTCAAAAATGTCGTCCCAATCTAAAAATGTTTCTATCTCTACTCCATCTTCAACCTCCGGGCTAATTAGCCATGTTCCTCCCCGTCCTTCATTCCAGAAAAAGAATGATGGTCAGCCTCGGAAGACTGTTCCTACGGTTTTTTGGGATCCGGAATATCCGCTAGCCCACCTGTGCTCGTTTCAAACGATGAACTTCTCAAAGAATTCTCCGAGGTAAAGCAGCATATGGAACAACAGAAAAAGACCAATCAGGCAATATTCAGAGAGCTTGAAAGGATCAAAGACTCAAAGAAACGGTGGATGTGACAACTTCATTACAACCAAGGGCATTGAACTTTGACTATCCAGGAATCCATCAGGGAGATTTGCTACCCATGCAGACCGGAGTCACAACTCTTGGCCCGACTGCGGCTACCAGAGTTACTACAACTAAAGATCTTGGATTTACCCCATGATCATCTATCAGGGATATCGGCATGGGTAACACATTTAATAATTTTTCGAATACTAACGAATTTGTGCAGGATACAGGGATCACTCCTTCCATGGTGAAAGAATTGAAAAGGCTGAGAGAAATGATCTCCAGTGTACCTGGTGTGGTGCAACCCATACCTGAGATGACCGATGCCAGCCACAGGACTTCCAGATTCGCTCCTCCCATTTGTGATGCCGAGATCCCCAAGCGTTTCCAAACCCCTAACATGATGTTGTATGATGGAACAACGGATCCTAAGGAGCATGTGGCGCAATATAGAGAGAGAATGGAGATCAACCCCATTCCCTTGGACCTGAAAGAGGCTTGCTTATGCAAAGGCTTCAGTTCTACCTTAACAGGATCAGCCTTAAAATGGCTACTTAATGTTCCTCCATACTCTATTACTTCATTTGCTCATTTAATCAACCTGTTTAACAATCAATTTTCTTACAGTAGAACTTTTGAAAGATTGACAAGTGACTTGTACAAGTGACTTGCAAATTTGGTAAGGAATCCCTGGATATTCCAAATCTCGACGTAGCCACAGTAGTCCAGGCCTTCAAAATGGAATTGAGGAAAGATTCTCAATTCTACGAAGACCTTGCCATGAACCCTTGTAGGAATCTTGACGAAGTCAGAAATAGGGCACTTAGGTTCATCAGACTCGAAGACGATAAGAAGATACAACAAAGGATGGATGCTCCAACCGGTTATAGTCAACCTAACCGGAAGACTGAGACTGCACCTTTCAAACCATATAGATCCAAGCCGTATTCCAAACATGATAATCACAAAGTCAATGCTGTGGAAGATGACGAGGAGGAAGCGGAATATCCTAAGTTATTTGAATACTGTTTTTCACTTGACACAACTGGTTTGTTATATGCTATGAAGGATCTTGGACACAAAGCAAGATGGCCCCGTAAATTCGAAAAGAATACCGGGGGCAAAGAGAAGTCCAAATGGTGTGCCTTCCGTGAAGATTTCGGACATATCACTGAAGATTGCATTGCCATGCGTAAAGAGATAAGCTATCTATTGAGCAAGGGATATCTTAAGGAATTTCTGGGCAAAGGAAAGAAGCAATTCAGGGATCATGACAAAATACCGCAAAGAGCCAAATCTCCGCCACCCGATGCTAAGGTAATAGGATTTATTTTTGATGGTTCTGACATTTGTGGTACATCTTACTCTACAGCTAAGAGGAATGCTAAGGAAGCTAAAATAGATAAAGGTGATAGACAGTCTGACAGAAGAAAAGATAATCTCCTTCAATGAAGAAGATAGGGATAATGTACAAGATCCTCATCATGACGGTCTGGTGATCACCCTATACGCTGCAAATCACTTCATTCGAAGAATACTGATCGACGGAGGAAGCTCGGTGAACATAATCCAGAATGATGTCTTGAAAACAATGGGGATCCCGAATTCTGAGATTATCTCTAAATCTGCAGTGCTAGTGGGATTCAGCGGAGAAGTAAAAAAACACAGTCGGAGAGATAAAGCTTCCGATATATATCGAAGGGGTAAACACTATACAAAAATTTTGCATAACTGATTCATTATCTTGTTACAATGTTATACTAGGGAGACCCTGGATACATGATATGAAAGCGGTACCCTCGACATATCATCAATGTATCAAGATTCCAACTCCTTGGGGAATAGTAAAGATCAACAGCGATCAGCAAGATGCAAAAGATTGTTATACTTCTTCAATGAAAGCGCCAACAAAGACTAGACAAGCATAGCAATTAAAGAAACAGGCTAGAAATGTCCTAGAAGCCAAGGAGCAGGATGTCAAGGAATTATCACTAAGTCCAGAGGATCCTAACGTCAAAGTGCTTATTGGACCCAGTATCCCCGAGGATATTGAGCAAAGCCTCACAAGATTACTAAAGAGCATAATTTCAACTTTTGCTTGGATGCATGAAGACATGACAGGTATTTCTAAAGATGTTATTACACATAAATTAGGACTTGATAACAGTTTCAGTCCTATACACCAAAAAAGAAGGAAATTAGCTCCGAAAAGAAATACAGTCATCCAAGAGGAAGTTGAAAGGCTGTTAAAAGCAGGAATGATTAGGGAAGTAAAATTCCCAAGATTGCTAGCCAATGTAGTAGTGGTCCAGAAGAAGAACAGGAAATGGAGAGTCTGTGTAGACTTCACAAACATAAACAAAGCATGTCCAAAAGATCCATTCCCTCTACCACATATAAACTCAACGGTGGATGCTACAGTAGGCCATGAAATGTTAACCTTCATGGATGCCTCATCAGGATTTCAGCAAATCCAGATGGAACCCTCTGATCAAGAAGATACTGCCTTCATGACTCCGATAGGTATCTATTGTTATATTGCCATGCCTTTTGGTCTAAAAAATGCAGGTGCTACATACCAGAGGCTAGTGAACATGATGTTCAAAGACAAACTTGGGGAAACTATGGAAGTCTTTATTGATGACATGGTGGTGAAGTCGAAAAAAGCTGAAGATCATCCCAGGGATCTTGAAGAAGTATTGGACATCCTAGATCATTATAACATGAAGCTCTACCCTTCCAAATGCCACTTTGGAGTGGGGGATGGAAAATTTCTAGGATACATGGTGACTAAAAGAGGGATAGAAGCCAGCCCTAAGCAGATCAAGGCAATACTCAACCTAAAATCACCACTAATACCAAAGATGTCCAAAGGCTGACGGTAGAGTAGCAGCACTCAATAGATTTATCTCAAGATCCTCAGAGAGATGTAAAGAATTTTATGATATCCTAAAGAAAAATAAAAGATTCAAATGGGAAGAAAATCATGAGCAAGCACTCCAAGCACTAAAGGAGTATTTATCCACAGCTCCTCTACTAATGAAACCTGAAGATGGCGAACCATTATCATTGTACTTAGCAGTATCTAGACATTCTGTAAGTGATGTCTTAGTTAAAGATCATGAAGGTCAGCAACATCCGGTATACTTCCAACGAAAACCAGGTATTCTCATTTAGAAAAATTAATATTAGCTTTAATAATGCCATCTACTAAACTTAGACATTATTTTGAGACTCATGCTATACATGTTAAAACTAATTATCCAATTAAGTGTGTTTTGAGAAAGCCAGAAATGTCTGGAAGAATCGCTAAATGGTCAGTCAAACTCAGCGCGTATAATCTCAAGTATGAGCCCAGGACAGCATTAAAATCTCAAGCACTCGCAGACTTTGTGGCTGATTTCAGCAGTGATATCATACAAGAAGCAGATCTCGAAGTTCAACAACTAGAGGAATCAAAGGACAAATGGATTCTATTCATAGACGGTGCATCTAATATAAGAGGTACGGGTCTTGGAATCATACTAAAATCGCCGCAAGGGGACATACTACCCCAGTCAATAAGCTGTGAGTTCCAAGCAACCAACAACGAGGCAGAGTACGAGGAGTTGATAGCAGGATTACAACTTGCTTCTGATATGAAGATCAGGTATCTCCAGGTATATGTGGATTAACTATTGATTACTAACCATTTCAATGGCTCCTATGAAACAAAGGGTGAAAGATTAATCAAGTACCTCGAGATAGTCAAACAATTATCTGCGAAATTTGAAATCTTTAGTATAATACAGGTACCAAGGGAAGACAATGCTGAAGCTGATGCCTTAGCAAATCTTGCCTCAGCACTCAAGATCCTGGAAGGAACCACAATACCGATTATACATATCCTAAGTCCAACAATTGAAAAGAAAAACGAAGTATCCAATACGGAAGCTGAAGAAGCAGATACTCGAGATCCGGAGCTAAGCCAAAGATCCTGGATCCCACCTATTATTAAATATTTACAGGATGGAGAATTCCCGAAGGATGAAAAGAATCACCGGGCTTTTCGTATGAGAATATCTCGTTTTATAATGTTAGATGGTGTTTTGTACAGAAAATCTATTGCAGGTTCTCACTTGAAATGTTTAGAAGATCCTGAAGCACTTGAAGTCCTCAGAGATATACACGAAGGTGACTGTGGAAATCACACTGGGGCAGATCACTCTTCTCAAAGATCCTAAGGACAGGATACTATTGGCCAACCATGAGGAAAGATGCCATGGAGTATTCCCAAAAGTGCGATGCATGCCAGAGACATAGCAACATCCTTCACCAGCCAGCAGAGCCCTTGTACCCAATTATTTCTTCCTGGCCATTTATGAAGTGGGGAATGGATATAGTTGGCAAGCTCCCAAAGGCACCAGGTTGAAAAGTATTTATATTAGCAATGGCTGACTACTTCTTCAAATGGATCGAAGCAGAAGCATTCGTTCAAGTCAGAGAAAAAGAATTTATACCCTTCATCAAGCGTAATATCCTGACGAGATTCGGCATCCCGGCGGAAATAACATGTGATAACGGATCTCAATTCATTGGTCAAAGAACAACCAACTTCTGTGCCAGCTGGGGAATTAAGATGATAACCTCTACCCCCATGCACCCTCAAGCCAACGGACAAGCAGAATCCAGCAACAAGATTATCATCAATAACCTCAAGAAAAGATTGGGAGCAAAGAAAGGGAAATGGGCTTAAGAACTTCCATTTGCACTATGGGCAGATAGAACAACTTCAAAAAATGCGATAGGACAAACCCCATTCTCTTTGGTGTTTGGTACTGAAGCTATGATCCCCACAGAAATGGTCATCCCTACAGCCAGAACCAGTCTTCAAACTCAGAAAAACAATAATGAAGCTCTCTCGAATGATCTCGATATTATTTACGAAATCAGAGATCTTGCGAAGGTCCGCATAGCAGCTTATCAACAAAGGATAGCAAGATCATACAACAAAGGTATAAGGATCAGAAGGTTTCAATTGGGTGATCTTGTACTGAGAAAGCATTCCAGAATACTACCAATCCTAGTGACGGTAAGCTTGCACCAAAATGGGAAGGCCCATATTTGGTGGATTCAGAGGCAGGTAAAGGTCCTTATTGGTTAGCAACTTTGGAAGGAGATCTACTACCAAGATCCTGGAACGCTATTCATCTAAAGACCTACTTCACGTAAGTTAGAATTTATATTCTAACTTAGAACGGTACGTATTCTTTCCATTTCAATTAATTTATTTATCATTCTATACCAACATACTGACTTGAGCGTCGGAGCTAACACCCACCTTCACCAAGAGTTCTTGTCTTGCAAGAAGTATCTCCAGGGATCCCGACACAAGACAGAGACTCTCCATCTCTCCTACGTTAAGGTTTAAAGGTTTTCACCTTTCTATGAATTGAGTTTAAACACTCCGCCAGTTACGCACGATGTTCGAGTATAGTTCAAGGTGGTGCGACCAGACCATGTAAAAGTGGCTGACAATTTCTTCACTGTTGGCTATAGCTTGTCCTATACAATAGTAACAGACATGTTACTCCTAAGGTTTTTAAAATTTTCATGCTAACTCAAGTCTGGCCTGGCCCACGTTATTCTGGCTTGGGCCACGTTATTTTGGCTTGGGCCACGTTATTCTGGCTTGGCACACGTTATTCTGGCTTGGCCCATGATAATTTGGCTTTGCCCACGTTACTTTGAATTAATAAATTTTATCCGTTTACTCAGCAAATGTTTATCATTGTTGTACTAACTCAAGAGTCGCGATCGAATCAAAGACTTATGCCAATTCTAAAATTCAACTACTAATCACACAATATGATTGGCAAATGTACACAGGGGACAACTCAAGGTTACAACATTTATTATGACATTCATCAAAATTCTGGTATGTACATCTATCTAGTTCAAATTTTAAACTTAAGATTACTTCTGGATTCACCATTAAAGGTAGAATCAAAATTTGTTTGACTAAGTCATGATTTGCTCTACTTATTGAAACTAAACTATATTCTAAAAAACAAAGTTTAATAAAATATCCTCAAGGATCCTAAATCTCGGATGAATACTTAAATCTATTTTTCCTAAAAGCAAACCTTAAAACACATAGAACAATCATGGCAAGATAGTCAAAAGTTACTAACATTATAAGTGCAGAAAACCAAAATACGTCTCGGGCTTCATCCAAAAATAGGACACATCCACCCGAGACTTAAGTCAACAAAATTGTCTATCCCATTCAGGGATCCCATCAACAAGAAAAGTAAAATTGTTCAGAATCAGCAAGTTAAAGATAACCACATCAGAAATCACAAATATCAGGGCTCGGGCCTAAGCGTCAATAACTTCATTGCCCTGATCCACCTACTTCCCTGCTCCCTCAGCATCATGCTCCTCAGCCACCATTGCAGACCCTTGAACCTGCTCCTCAGCCGCCACTTTCTCAACTTCCTTCTCCAAAATCAGCTCTCCTCCCAACTCAATCACCAGCCTCTTCCACTCCTCAACATCCTAAGCGCTCCTGTTAAAGTCCTTGTCCTCGGCTTCTTTGGCAATCTTGATTCTGGACCGGAAGATGGAAATGGCAGTAGAAGTTTGAGCTTGATCGTTGGACTCGTCAATATTGCGAGTGTGCTGAAGAAGCATCTCTTGCATTTCGGCTTTAACATGCGAGCTCCTTGGAGATGTCTGAAAGCGTCTTGTCTTTGGCAGCCCCACTCTTCTGCAAATCCTGTATCTTGAGTTTGCTCGCATCAGATTCTTTCAGGAGTTGGTTATGGAATGCAGTCATCTTGTTCAAAGCCTGTTTTACTTAACAAATTAGTTCACTTATATGGCTAACCCTATTAATTAGAATAGTAAATTTTTCTCACCAGATGACTAAGATTATGCAGGATCCTATGAGCATCGGCAAAGTCTGAGCAATCCTGAATGAACGATTTGGCAGGATCCAGGATCTTCCTCTTCTTGTTGGAAGATGGCTTAGCCGAGGGGGCTTCAGGCTTAGGAGCATTTGGTTTGACTACATGAGCGGTAGCTTGTTGAGGTTCCTTCTTAACAGCCTTACCCTTAGCAACCATACTGTCAATGTCATCAAGGCCAAATTTGGAACCTGATTTACGAAGGCCCATTTCAAAAGAGGCAGGTTAGTTCATTCTCATTATGTATAACTAACAAAAGGGAATGTTGCTATTTTTCTTACCAGACATAGTCGATTCGGAGAAAGAAGCGTCTGATTCAACTTCTAGCAATGGAGCCTTGAATCGAAAGGTCCGCTCGATGGGTCCAAAACCTAAGAAAAAGGCAACCTTCTTAGCTGTATCTGGAGTGGGAGGAGCAAGAATATCAAACTTCGGCATTGAAACAAAAAATTAACAGTCAGTATCCCAAATATCAAATTTATAGAAGAAAATCCTACAAGGCAGAATCCTACCCTTTACAATCCACTTGACCGGCAGTTTATCCCCATCGGGGATAGAATCCCTTCTCACAAAGAAGAAATTGTTTTTCCAGTTAGAATCGTTTTGGGTGGTTTTCAGGATCAAGTGGGTCATGCCGGGTTTAATTTGGAAAAGGAACCGAGAAGAACCATGACCCTGAGATTGTTAACATGGGCTATCTCTGAAGCAGAAAACTCAACAGCGTGGTGTTTAACCAAAAACTCCAAAGTATACAGGGTTCTCCAAACCATGGGCATGGTTTGAGCAAAGCTAAGACCGCTCTTTCTAAAAAAGTCAGTAGTGAGACGAGGAAAGGGATAAGTGAACCCTAGAGAAAAAAGGAAGAATGGAAAGCAAACCCAACTTTCAGAAGTGAAATCGGCCTTAGTTTTGGGATCAAAGGGCCGGAATACGGTATTTTCAGGGAAAAAGCATCCAGATTTGAGGGATTGGATATCAAGATCCGTGAATGTGCATTTTTCTGAGTCTGGATTAGCTATCAAGTTTTGGCTTTGAAGATCGTCAGAAGGGGTAGAAGATTGTGAATGCTTTTTAGCCATTGTTGGGGCAAAAAACCAGAAAAACAAGGAGTGAATATAGCCCTAATAATAACCGCCTCGGTCCATGATGTTTCGCTCCCTCGTTTCCCGCACCAAGTCTTATCAAGCAGCCGTATTAAGTTAAAATTCAAAATTTGAAAATTTTACAGCTGTAAATCATTAATACAGCTGTTAAATTTGGGGCAATTGTTACAGGTTAAAATTCAGAGCAGGATCCTGAGCAACATGTGATCCAAGATCCGGATCCTGATGAGGTCAGTATCCTGAATAATACTAACGGCTACTTGTTTATTGCTTTATTATTCACAGGTAAAACATGTGCAACCACTAACGCCTAAAGACTCGGACGTGGAACTCGATAACGTGTAAATGTGCGTAGAAGGCTTTACAACAGTCATATGAGAAGATAAAGTCGAGGACTAGAATTTCGCATAGTTAGTTATGTTTATTCTTGTATTTAATACGCCATGGATCATTTAGGAAAAACACAACACCCACACTCAGAAACAATTGTAACACTTAGCTCACGATCTATTTGGCTCTCTTTTGTATTCGATAATTTCAGTTTTATACAAGACACCAGGCAGCCTAACTTTCGTCGGCTCCCGAGATTTTATGCCGGAGATCATCAAGGATCAAGGGCTTTCCTCGTAAACACTCCTGTTGATTTTACTGTTTCATATTTGCGAATTTAACAAGCACACTACCTCACAAACTAAATTTGGTTACAAAGTTAACTTGCATAATTTTTACCCAAAACAACGAGCAGCATCCCCACCTAAGGATGTCAAGGTAATAAGTTTCATAACTGGTAATAAGTCTAATATATGTGGTACTTCTTATTCTACAGCAAAGATAAACGCTAAGTAAGCAAAGACAGAGAAAAGGGGACAGAGACAATGTACGGGATCCTCACCATGACGACTTGGTAATCACTCTGTGCATAGCCAATCACTTCATCCACCGGATCCTGATTGATGGAGGAAGCTCAGTGAACATCATACAATTAGAAGTCCTAAAGAGGATGAGGATCATGATTCCGAAATCATCTCAAAATGTCAGTCTTGGTAGGATTCGGTGGAGAGGTCAAAAGCACAGTTTTGGTGAAATAAAGCTACCAATCCGCATCGAAGGGGGAGACCCTGGATACATGTTATCAACACCTTTGCTAATGAAGCCAGAAGATGGTGAACCATTATCCCTATACATGGCGGGATCCAAAAATGTTGTAAGTGATGTCTTAGTCAAGGATCATGAAGGACAACAACATCCCGTATACTATGTAAGTAAAAGCTTGCTAGAAGCAGAGACCAAGTACTCTCATTTAGTAAAACTAATTTTAGCTTTAATAAAGACATCTACTAAGCTTAGACATTACTTTGAAATGTATACTATTCATGTTAAGACTAATTATCTTGTTAAGTAAGACCAGAGATGTCAGGAAGAATGGCTAAGTGGTCGGTCAAACTCAGTGCATACGATCTTGTATATGAACCTACAACAACAATAAATTCTCAATCACTTGCAGACTTTGTGGCTGATTTCAGTAGTGACATTCAACATGAAGTAGACCTTAAAGTTTAACAATTGGAAGAATCCAAGGATAAGTGGACCGTATTCGCTAATGGTGCATCAAATGTTAGAGGAACAGGTCTAGGCATCATACTGAAATCGCCACAAGGGGACATAATACCCTATTCTATAAGTTGTGAGTTCCAGGCAACCAATAACAAAGCGGAATATGAGGCGCTGATATAAGGATTACAATTAGCCAGGGATCTTGTTTTGGATAAAAATTAACAACACTAATTTTATAACCAAATTTAGAATGTGAGGTAGTGTGCTTGTAATATTCGTGATGAACAATGAGTATAAAATAATAGAATTACACGAGTGTTTACGAGGAAAGCCCTTAATCCCTAAGGATTGCCGGCATAAAACCTCGGGAAGTGACCTAAAGTCACTCGCCTCCTGTTCTTGTATAAATTGATTAAAAAAGTACAATAAGAGCAGTATATGATCGAAATCTAAGAGTTCCAGAGGTGTTTTCCAGTGTTGTGAGAATTCGTGCAATAGGTCCTATTCGATCAATACTGATGAATATATATACAAAAGATACAATAACTGAAAAGAGAGGATCCCGACGAAAAATCAGGAAAGTCTTTAATGAATCTTTATGGAATTAATTCCCGACCGTTATAGATTGATTTCCACGCGTTTTCCTAACTGTTTGAACAGTTCTTCAGCCATATTTTTAGTCATTAATGACGTTTTAATTACCTGTATGACCAAGTCAAAGAAAAACACGTAATATTAGTAGTTACAATGGTCAGTTAATCAAGATACTGAAACATAGTAAGGATCAGGGATACCGATAATTATCTGAGGATCCGGGATACCAGAGGTAAAAACTGAGGCATAACAATTGTCGCCAAGTTTTTGACAGTTATGAAGGTCATTCGGACAGCTGTAAAAAAATTTAAATTCAATATTTAAAAAGTTTTGACCAATGTGACTTAATGAGTGCGTAGGTAGAGGTAAAATGACTCCCGTATTTGATGGTTTTTCCTTTTCCTTTGTTGATCCACCGGTTTGCCTTATTCTCAGGTGACGCCTATGGAATGGAGGATTTTGTTCACGTTAATCTGTATAATCTGAGAATTCATGGGTATTCCCGCTCTACTCTTCTACTTAAGTCTGGTGGAACTCCTTTGATTCCAAAAATCACTCAAAATGACGGTGATTGGAGGGGGAAATACTTCTCTGTGAAGAGAACATTTATCCCTGATGGGGATCTCTAGTAACTCTAGTGAGTTAAGAAGGGTAGGATGTAGTCAAGATCCCTGCATGTTAGTAGGTATATATATATATATATAGATATATATATATATATATGTAACCTGTTTTGATGATCCTTGTGTCTTGTGCAATCCAAAGTTTGAGAAGCTAGTTCCTGCAATGAGTGACACAGATAAGAGGTTCAAAGCTTTGTTGGAGATACATGTTGGTGAGAGATTTTTCCACTTTGAGTCTATTCTTAGTGAAGCTAACAGTGGCTGATAATTTCTCCACTGTTGGCTATATATTGGGTGCTACGAATATAACAGACGTGTTATTACTCAAGTTTCTCAGATCATTTAACACTTACGTGTTAAAGCTAAGGTTTTTAGCATTGTCATGCCAACTCAGAATTGGCCTTGCCCACGATATTGGCTTAGCCCATGATTATCTGGCTTGGACCACGTTTTTGGCTTAGCCCATGATTTTATCTTATCACAGGTATTTAACACTTATGTGTTAACCCAAGAACTTAGAATCAATATGCTGACTCAAGATCCTTAAACGGATTGAAGACTTATGAAGATCCTGAAGTACAATTACTAAGTCTACGGCGTGTTTAATAACTATACACAGGGGACAACTTACAGTTGTTATATTCTGGACTCCATGTCATAATCTAGTATGTGTACCCACCCGACTTAGTTCTCAACAAAGGTATGTGTTACTTATTAATTTTCAATTAAAAGAAGATTCAAAATTTGAATGACTAAGTCATGATATGTTTGTAATCGGTATTCTTCCATACCATTTATCAGAACCAAACCATATTTTTCTAAGTCAAAGTTTGATAAAAACTTAAGATGTTATTTATAAATAATCATTAAGGATCCGGTATCCTGAAAATATACCTAAACCCATTTTTCTGAATATCCCAAGGCTTAACTGCCTAAAGATCCTAATCTTCTAGAACATGTCAAAGCAAACCAAACGCATTACAATCATGGAAAATAGTTATAAGCTACTAATTAATATTGAAAGTGCAGGAAGATCAAGAATCCGGGCTTCATCCAAAAGATGGACCCATCCACCTGAATCCTTAACCATTAGTCAGAAAATTAAAATGTCTATCCTATGCAGGGATCCCCAAACACAAAAGAAAATTTTGTTTTTAAACAGGTACCAACATGAACAGTAAAAAAACTATGAATTATGTGCGGAGATCCTCTTTTTTCCTGGCGTCTAGGAGCGAAGTGTCGGGATCCTGGGCTTGCAATAACAGGTGTGGGAGCCTCTTGCTTAAATAATGGCTCCTGAAGAGAGAATGATATCAAGATCAACCAAAGCAAAATGAGAACCAAATGTTTGAATCTCTACAAAAGTAGAAAAAAGTAATTAGAGTCAATAAAACTCAGTAAACAAGTAAAGCAAATTTTTACTTGATGACATGGTGGCTTCTTGGACTGGTCGCACCACCTTGAACTATAATTGGATATCGTGCGCTCCTGGCGGGGTGTATTAACCCAATACTTAGAAAGGCGAAAGCCGTTTAAACCTTCGAGGTATATCAGGATACCCAAACTTAGGATAGATGGCCAATCTCTATCTTCTGTCGGATCCCTGGAGGTAATTCCTACAAAACAGGAATCCTTGGTGCTAACACCCCTCAGACGCTCAAGTCAGTAATTTGATAAAGAATAATATAAGTTAAAAATAATTATGGAAAGAGGATGTACCATTTTAGTTAGAACATAATTTCTAACTTACATAAAGTAGGTTTTGAGATGGATGGTGTTTCAGGATCTTGGTAGGATTTCTCCTTCCATAGTAGCCAACCAATATGCACCTTTGCCAGCTTCTGAATCAATCAAGTATGGGCCTTCCCATTTTGGTGCAAGCTTTTCGTCATTGGGATTGGTAGTATTTTGGAATGCCTTCCTCAGTACTAAGTCACCTACTTGGAATCTTCTGATCCTTATGTTTTTGTTGTATGATTTTGCTATCCTCTGCTGATAAGCTGCAATACGAACTTTGGCAAGATCCCTGAGCTCATCCACAGTGTCAAGATCATGTGCAAGAGCTACAGTGTTGGTCTCTGGAGTTTGAAGATTGGTTCTGGAAGTAGGGATAACCATCTCTGTAGGGATCATGGCTTTAGTACCAAACACCAATGAGAATGGAGTTTTACATGTTGCATTTTTTTGTGGTTGTTCTATCTGCCCAAAGTGCAAAAGGTAGCTCTTCAGCCCATCTTCCTTTCTTTGCTCCTAATCTCTTCTTGAGGTTGTTGATGATGATCTTATTGCTGGATTCTGCCTGTCCATTGGCTTGAGGATGTACATGAGTGGAAGTTATCATTTTAATCCCCCAGCTGGCATAGAAGTTAGTTGTTCTTTTGCCAATGAACTGAGATCCATTGTCACATACTATCTCTGTCGGGATCCCATATCTTGTCAGGATATTGCGCTTGATGAAGGAGATGACTTCTTTTTATCTGACTTGGACAAATGCTTCAGCTTTAATCCATTTGGAGAAGTAATCTGTCATTGCTACCATAAAAAGTTTTCCTCCTGGTGCCTTGGGAAGTTTGCCGACTATATCCATTCCCCATTTCATGAATGGCCATGGGGAGATGACTGAATATAAAGGTTCTGATGGTTGGTGAAGTATGTTGTTGTGTCTTTGGCAAGCATCACATTTTTGAAAGTAAGTCATAGCATCTTTCCTCATGGTAGGCCAGTAGTAACCTGTCCTCAGGATCTTCGAGAATAATGCCCTGCCCTCGGTGTGATTTCCACAGTCACCTTCATGTATGTCTTTGAGAACATCAAGTGCTTCAGGATCCTCCAAGCATCTTAAGTATGGACCTGCAATAGACTTTCTATACAAGACATCATGTAATATTATAAAATGAGATACCGTCATGCGAAAAGCCTTGTGGTTCTTTTCATCACTTGGGATCTCACCATTCTGCAAATATTTTTTAATGGGTAGAATCTAGGATCCTTGACTAGGTTCAAGATCCTGAACATCTGCTTCTTCTGTGTTGGATACTTTGTTTTTCTTCTCAATTGCTGGGCTCAGGATATGTATGATTGGTATTTTAATACCTTCTGGTATTTTAAGAGCCGAAGCAAGGTTTGCTAAGGCATCGGCCTCAGTATTGTATTCTCTAGGTACCTGTGTAATGTTAAAAAATTCGAATTCCACAGATAATTGCTTAACTATTATGAGATATTTGGCTAACTTCTCACCTTTTACTGCATATGAGCCATTGAAATGATTAGCAATTAACAGTGAATATACATATACGTGGAGATACCTGATCTTGATATCCCTGGCTAATTGTAATCCTGCTATTAGCGTCTCATATTCTGTTTCATTATTCGTTTCCCGGAACTCACAACTTATGGATTGGGGTATTATGTCCCCTTGTGGCTATTTCAGTATTATACCTAGACATGTTCCTCTTACATTTGATGCACCGTCAGTGAATAAGGTCCACTTATCCTTGGATTCTTCTAATTGTTGAACTTCAAGGTATGCTTCATGTTGAATGTCACTACTGAAATCAGCCACAAAGTCCGCAAGTGCCTGAGCATTTATTGATGTTCTAGGTTCATATATGAGGTCATAGACGCTGAGCTTGACTGACCACTTAGCCATCCTTCCTGACATATCTGGCTTTCTCAAGACACACTTAATAGGATAGTTAGTTTTAACATGAATAGCTTGAGTTTCAAAATAATGTCTGAGTTTATTTGATGCCATTATTAAAGCTAATATTTACTTTTCTAAATGAGAATACCTGGTTTCGGCCACGAGTAGGCTTTTACTTACATAGTATACTGGATGATGATGGCCTTCATGATCCTTGAACAGGACGGCACTTACAGAATTACCGGATACCGCCAAGTATAGGGATAATGGTTCGCCATCTTCTGGTTTCATCAATAGAGGAGCTGATGACAAGTATTCCTTTAATGATTGTAGTGCTTGTTCATGCTTCTCTTCCCATTTGAATCTCTTGTTCTTCTTTAGGATGTCGTAGAACTCCTTATACCTTTTTGAGGATCTTGATATGAATCAGTTGAGTGCTGCTACTCTGTCGGTTAGCCTATGGACATCCTTGGTGTTTGCTGGGGATTTTAGATTGATGATCGCTTTGATTTGTTCAGGACTGGCTTCTATTCCTCTTTTGGTTACCTTATAGCCTAAGAACTTTCCTGCCCCCACTCCGAAGTGGAATTTGGAAGGATTCAGCTTCATGTTATATTGGTCCAGGATATCGAATGCGTCTCTGAGATCCCGGAGATGATCCTTAGCTTTCTTTGATTTTACCACCATGTCATATATGTAGACCTCCATGGTGTCCCCTAGTTTCTCTTTGAACATTATGTTCACCATCCTTTGGTATGTAGCACCTGCATTTTTCAAATGGAAAGGTATAGCAATATAACAATAAATACCTGTTGGAGTCATGAAGGCGGTATCCTCCTGATTCAAAGGTTCCATCTGGATCTGTTGGAATCCTGATGAAGCATCCATGAATGTCAGCATTTCGTGGCCTGCTGTAGCGTCAACCATTGAGACTATGTGTGGTAGTGGAAAAGGATCTTTGGGACATGCTTTGTTCAAGTCAGTGAATTCTACACAGACTCTCCATTTCCCATTCTTCTTCTGGACCACCACCACATTAGCTAGCCACCTTGGAAATTTTACTTCCTTTATCATTCCTACTTTCAATAGTGTTGGGTATAGAAATGAGACTGATGCTGTCAATAGAAACTACAGTATCGAAACTAGTAGTTTCGATTCAACTTTTGTTCAATCGAAACTAGTAGTTTCGGTTGAACATTTGTTCAATCGAAACTAGTAGTTTCGGTTGAACATTTGTTCCATCGAAACTACCTAGTTTCGATGCCTGTTTTTCAGGCCTGTTTGGCAGGTGGCTTGGAAAACAAGGCACATGAGGCCTCCTATATATAGTAGAATACCCATTAGGAGTGAGTGTGTCTGTAGAGGGAATCACCACCCCAGGGGGAGCTCACCCTGGGGTGAGATAATTGTTAGTGTATGATCGAGCCTTTTAATTTTCATTTCAATCAAAGAATCATACGTTTTATGCTTTCAATTATCTGTTCTTTTCATTTTCATATGTTTCTGTCAGTGTTTGTGATTCCCGCACCCGTCTCTACCATTTCTAATTCGAGAGTGATACCGGATCCAGAGATTCCGCCTCTCGATCCGGACTGTTTGAAGATTTCTCCGCAGATTTGTGTTTTTTCGAATCTGCTCAGGACCTACAAGTGGTATCAGAGCCATGGTGGCTCTTATTGCTCTCGAATCTGCTTAAAATCAAGAAAAACCCGCCATTGAGACGTTAAACTTGAAGAAATCGATGTGTAGCAGGTTCGTGACTGCTGTTCTACATTTCCACTTTCAAAATCTGAAGATGTAAGGCTTTTGAAGCATTTTTCAGATCTGGATTGGGGGTATCGAAGTAGCTGAAGGTTGAAGATGGTCAATCGAAACTATGTGGCGGCTGAACATTTTCTATCGAAACTACTGGTGTTGCCCTAAATCAGAAGTAGAAGACATCGAAACTAGGCTGTCGAAACTAGAGGATATCGAAACTACTAGTTTCGATTGAAGAATCTCCTATCGAAACTACTAGTTTCGATTGAAGAATCTCTCTATCGAAACTTCTTGTTTCGATACTGCCTCTATCGAAACTAGCCTTGTTTCGACTGAAGTAGAGCCTATCGAAACTACAGGCAGAACTGTCCAAGTACTTTTCAAAAAAACAAAAAAAAACAAAAAAAAATTTTTGGAAATTTTCTTGGATAAATTTTTTAACAGGATATTGCATAGAAGGAGGGGAGTTTTGGAAGAAAACTTGGAGACAGCCTTTTTCGGGTTTTCAAAAATTTCGTTTCTTCGGCAATATACACGATGTTCTGCCTGATTCAGCCGTAATTCCTTTGATTAAAGTTCAAGTTTGGGTAGCGGGTAACAAGTCAAGCATATTTGTCACAAACCGGGTCATTAGTTGTTGATTACATGGTGATTCGATCCCTTATCTTTTGCCTAGAAATAGGAGGGTCTACACTTCAGGGGGAGAATTACCACGAAAGACTTCAAATTATCAGCAGAGTTATGAAGATGCAAGACAAAGTGAGCCTTTGCTTGAAATTGACCTTTTTTTAGGGGGAGAGAAGGCAAAAGTTGATCAACTGTTCGAGAATGTCAAGAATCTTTGTAGAAAGATGGTTATTTACTGCTTAATACTTGGGATTCAAACCTTTATCAATTGCCTACAAGATAGGAGGGTCTACACTTGAGGGGGAGAATCACAACGAAAGGCTTTGGATCATCAGTCATTCTATGAAGACGAAAGACAGAGTCGGACAAGATTTGATAGCATCAGTCTAGGGGGAGATTGTTGGGTATAGAAATGAGACTGATGCTGTCAATAGAAACTACAGTATCGAAACTAGTAGTTTCGATTCAACTTTTGTTCAATCGAAACTAGTAGTTTCGGTTGAACATTTGTTCAATCGAAACTAGTAGTTTCGGTTGAACATTTGTTCCATCGAAACTACCTAGTTTCGATGCCTGTTTTTCAGGCCTGTTTGGCAGGTGGCTTGGAAAACAAGGCACATGAGGCCTCCTATATATAGTAGAATACCCATTAGGAGTGAGTGTGTCTGTAGAGGGAATCACCACCCCAGGGGGAGCTCACCCTAGGGTGAGATAATTGTTAGTGTATGATCGAGCCTTTTAATTTTCATTTCAATCAAAGAATCATACGTTTTATGCTTTCAATTATCTGTTCTTTTCATTTTCATATGTTTCTGTCAGTGTTTGTGATTCCCGCACCCGTCTCTACCATTTCTAATTCGAGAGTGATACCGGATCCAGAGATTCCGCCTCTCGATCCGGACTGTTTGAAGATTTCTCCGCAGATTTGTGTTTTTTCGAATCTGCTCAGGACCTACAAGTGGTATCAGAGCCATGGTGGCTCTTATTGCTCTCGAATCTGCTCAAAATCAAGAAAAACCAGCTATTGAGACGTTAAACTTGAAGAAATCGATGTGTAGCAGGTTCGTGACTGCTGTTCTACATTTCCACTTTCAAAATCTGAAGATGTAAGGCTTTTGAAGCATTTTTCAGATCTGGATTGGGGGTATCGAAGTAGCTGAAGGTTGAAGATGGTCAATCGAAACTATGTGGCGGCTGAACATTTTCTATCGAAACTACTGGTGTTGCCCTAAATCAGAAGTAGAAGACATCGAAACTAGGCTGTCGAAACTAGGCTGTCGAAACTAGAGGATATCGAAACTACTAGTTTCGATTGAAGAATCTCCTATCGAAACTACTAGTTTCGATTGAAGAATCTCTCTATCGAAACTTCTTGTTTCGATACTGCCTCTATCGAAACTAGCCTTGTTTCGACTGAAGTAGAGCCTATCGAAACTACAGGCAGAACTGTCCAAGTACTTTTCAAAAAAACAAAAAAAAAAAAAAAGTTTTTTGGAAATTTTCTTGGATAAATTTTTTAACAGGATATTGCATAGAAGGAGGGGAGTTTTGGAAGAAAACTTGGAGACAGCCTTTTTCGGGTTTTCAAAAATTTCGTTTCTTCAGCAATATACACGATGTTCTGCCTGATTCAGCCGTAATTCCTTTGATTAAAGTTCAAGTTTGGGCAGCGGGTAACAAGTCAAGCATATTTGTCACAAACCGGGTCATTAGTTGTTGATTACATGGTGATTCGATCCCTTATCTTTTGCCTAGAAATAGGAGGGTCTACACTTCAGGGGGAGAAATACCACGAAAGACTTCAAATTATCAGCAGAGTTATGAAGATGCAAGACAAAGTGAGCATTTGCTTGAAATTGACCTTTTTTTAGGGGGAGAGAAGGCAAAAGTTGATCAAGTGTTCGAGAATGTCAAGAATCTTTGTAGAAAGATGGTTATTTACTGCTTAATACTTGGGATTCAAACCTTTATCAATTGCCTACAAGATAGGAGGGTCTACACTTGAGGGGGAGAATCACAACGAAAGGCTTTGGATCATCAGTCATTCTATGAAGACGAAAGACAGAGTCGGACAAGATTTGATAGCATCAGTCTAGGGGGAGATTGTTGGGTATAGAAATGAGACTGATGCTGTCAATAGAAACTACAGTATCGAAACTAGTAGTTTCAATTCAACTTTTATTCAATCGAAACTAGTAGTTTCGGTTGAACATTTGTTCAATCGAAACTAGTAGTTTCTGTTGAACATTTGTTCCATCGAAACTACCTAGTTTCGATGCCTGTTTTTCAGGCCTGTTTGGCAGGTGGCTTGGAAAACAAGGCACATGAGGCCTCCTATATATAGTAGAATACCCATTAGGAGTGAGTGTGTCTGTAGAGGGAATCACCACCCCAGGGGGAGCTCACCCTGGGGTGAGATAATTGTTAGTGTATGATCGAGCCTTTTAATTTTCATTTCAATCAAAGAATCATACGTTTTATGCTTTCAATTATCTGTTCTTTTCATTTTCATATGTTTCTGTCAGTGTTTGTGATTCCCGCACCCGTCTCTACCATTTCTAATTCGAGAGTGATACCGGATCCAGAGATTCTGCCTCTCGATCCGGACTGTTTGAAGATTTCTCCGCAGATTTGTGTTTTTTCGAATCTGCTCAGGACCTACAAGTGGTATCAGAGCCATGGTGGCTCTTATTGCTCTCGAATCTGCTCAAAATCAAGAAAAACCCGCCATTGAGACGTTAAACTTGAAGAAATCGATGTGTAGCAGGTTCGTGACTGCTGTTCTACATTTCCACTTTCAAAATCTGAAGATGTAAGGCTTTTGAAGCATTTTTCAGATCTGGATTGGGGGTATCGAAGTAGCTGAAGGTTGAAGATGGTCAATCGAAACTATGTGGCGGCTGAACATTTTCTATCGAAACTACTGGTGTTGCCCTAAATCAGAAGTAGAAGACATCGAAACTAGGCTGTCGAAACTAGGCTGTCGAAACTAGAGGATATCGAAACTACTAGTTTCGATTGAAGAATCTCCTATCGAAACTACTAGTTTCGATTGAAGAATCTCTCTATCGAAACTTCTTGTTTCGATACTGCCTCTATCGAAACTAGCCTTGTTTCGGCTGAAGTAGAGCCTATCGAAACTACAGGCAGAACTGTCCAAGTACTTTTCAAAAAAACAAAAAACAAAAAAAAAAGTTTTTTGGAAATTTTCTTGGATAAATTTTTTAACAGGATATTGCATAGAAGGAGGGGAGTTTTGGAAGAAAACTTGGAGACAGCCTTTTTCGGGTTTTCAAAAATTTCGTTTCTTCGGCAATATACACGATGTTCTGCCTGATTCAGCCGTAATTCCTTTGAATAAAGTTCAAGTTTGGGCAGCGGGTAACAAGTCAAGCATATTTGTCATAAACCGGGTCATTAGTTGTTGATTACATGGTGATTCGATCCCTTATCTTTTGCCTAGAAATAGGAGGGTCTACACTTCAGGGGGAGAATTACCACGAAAGACTTCAAATTATCAGCAGAGTTATGAAGATGCAAGACAAAGTGAGCCTTTGCTTGAAATTGACCTTTTTTTAGGGGGAGAGAAGGCAAAAGTTGATCAAGTGTTCGAGAATGTCAAGAATCTTTGTAGAAAGATGGTTATTTACTGCTTAATACTTGGGATTCAAACCTTTATCAATTGCCTACAAGATAGGAGGGTCTACACTTGAGGGGGAGAATCACAACGAAAGGCTTTGGATCATCAGTCATTCTATGAAGACGAAAGACAGAGTCGGACAAGATTTGATAGCATCAGTCTAGGGGGAGATTGTTGGGTATAGAAATGAGACTGATGCTGTCAATAGAAACTACAGTATCGAAACTAGTAGTTTCGATTCAACTTTTGTTCAATCGAAACTAGTAGTTTCGGTTGAACATTTGTTCAATCGAAACTAGTAGTTTCGGTTGAACATTTGTTCCATCGAAACTACCTAGTTTCGATGCCTGTTTTTCAGGCCTGTTTGGCAGGTGGCTTGGAAAACAAGGCACATGAGGCCTCCTATATATAGTAGAATACCCATTAGGAGTGAGTGTGTCTGTAGAGGGAATCACCACCCCAGGGGGAGCTCACCCTGGGGTGAGATAATT
This sequence comes from Smallanthus sonchifolius, assembly GCA_023525975.1. NCBI lineage: Eukaryota > Viridiplantae > Streptophyta > Magnoliopsida > Asterales > Asteraceae > Smallanthus > Smallanthus sonchifolius. The sequence goes on along the minus strand of CM042034.1, from coordinate 35,364,654 downwards.
GTTAGTGTATGATCGAGCCTTTTAATTTTCATTTCAATCAAAGAATCATACGTTTTATGCTTTCAATTATCTGTTCTTTTCATTTTCATATGTTTCTGTCAGTGTTTGTGATTCCCGCACCAGTCTCTACCATTTCTAATTTGAGAGTGATACCGGATCCAGAGATTCCGCCTCTCGATCCGGACTGTTTGAAGATTTCTCCGCAGATTTGTGTTTTTTCGAATCTGCTCAGGACCTACAAGTGGTATCAGAGCCATGGTGGCTCTTATTGCTCTCGAATCTGCTCAAAATCAAGAAAAACCCGCCATTGAGACGTTAAACTTGAAGAAATCGATGTGTAGCAGGTTCGTGACTGATGTTCTACATTTCCACTTTCAAAATCTGAAGATGTAAGGCTTTTGAAGCATTTTTCAGATCTGGATTGGGGGTATCGAAGTAGCTGAAGGTTGAAGATGGTCAATCGAAACTATGTGGCGGCTGAACATTTTCTATCGAAACTACTGGTGTTGCCCTAAATCAGAAGTAGAAGACATCGAAACTAGGCTGTCGAAACTAGGGTGTCGAAACTAGAGGATATCGAAACTACTAGTTTCGATTGAAGAATCTCCTATCGAAACTACTAGTTTCGATTGAAGAATCTCTCTATCGAAACTTCTTGTTTCGATACTGCCTCTATCGAAACTAGCCTTGTTTCGACTGAAGTAGAGCCTATCGAAACTACAGGCAGAACTGTCCAAGTACTTTTCAAAAAAACAAAAAAAAAAAAAAAAAGTTTTTTGGAAATTTTCTTGGATAAATTTTTTAACAGGATATTGCATAGAAGGAGGGGAGTTTTGGAAGAAAACTTGGAGACAACCTTTTTCGGGTTTTCAAAAATTTCGTTTCTTCGGCAATATACACGATGTTCTGCCTGATTCAGCCGTAATTCCTTTGATTAAAGTTCAAGTTTGGGCAGCGGGTAACAAGTCAAGCATATTTGTCACAAACCGGGTCATTAGTTGTTGATTACATGGTGATTCGATCCCTTATCTTTTGCCTAGAAATAGGAGGGTCTACACTTCAGGGGGAGAATTACCACGAAAGACTTCAAATTATCAGCAGAGTTATGAAGATGCAAGACAAAGTGAGCCTTTGCTTGAAATTGACCTTTTTTTAGGGGGAGAGAAGGCAAAAGTTGATCAAGTGTTCGAGAATGTCAAGAATCTTTGTAGAAAGATGGTTATTTACTGCTTAATACTTGGGATTCAAACCTTTATCAATTGCCTACAAGATAGGAGGGTCTACACTTGAGGGGGAGAATCACAACGAAAGGCTTTGGATCATCAGTCATTCTATGAAGACGAAAGACAGAGTCGGACAAGATTTGATAGCATCAGTCTAGGGGGAGATTGTTGGGTATAGAAATGAGACTGATGCTGTCAATAGAAACTACAGTATCGAAACTAGTAGTTTCGATTCAACTTTTGTTCAATCGAAACTAGTAGTTTCGGTTGAACATTTGTTCAATCGAAACTAGTAGTTTCGGTTGAACATTTGTTCCATCGAAACTACCTAGTTTCGATGCCTGTTTTTCAATTATCTGTTCTTTTCATTTTCATATGTTTCTGTCAGTGTTTGTGATTCCCGCACCCGTCTCTACCATTTCTAATTCGAGAGTGATACCGGATCCAGAGATTCCGCCTCTCGATCCGGATTGTTTGAAGATTTCTCCGCAGATTTGTGTTTTTTCGAATCTGCTCAGGACCTACAAGTGGTATCAGAGCCATGGTGGCTCTTATTGCTCTCGAATCTGCTCAATCAAGAAAAACCCGCCATTGAGACGTTAAACTTGAAGAAATCGATGTGTAGCAGGTTCGTGACTGCTGTTCTACATTTCCACTTTCAAAATCTGAAGATGTAAGGCTTTTGAAGCATTTTTCAGATCTGGATTGGGGGTATCGAAGTAGCTGAAGGTTGAAGATGGTCAATCGAAACTATGTGGCGGCTGAACATTTTCTATCGAAACTACTGGTGTTGCCCTAAATCAGAAGTAGAAGACATCGAAACTAGGCTGTCGAAACTAGAGGATATCGAAACTACTAGTTTCGATTGAAGAATCTCCTATCGAAACTACTAGTTTCGATTGAAGAATCTCTCTATCGAAACTTCTTGTTTCGATACTGCCTCTATCGAAACTAGCCTTGTTTCGACTGAAGTAGAGCCTATCGAAACTACAGGCAGAACTGTCCAAGTACTTTTCAAAAAAACAAAAAAAAAAAAAAAAGTTTTTTGGAAATTTTCTTGGATAAATTTTTTAACAGGATATTGCATAGAAGGAGGGGAGTTTTGGAAGAAAACTTGGAGACAACCTTTTTCGGGTTTTCAAAAATTTCGTTTCTTCGGCAATATACACGATGTTCTGCCTGATTCAGCCGTAATTCCTTTGATTAAAGTTCAAGTTTGGGCAGCGGGTAACAAGTCAAGCATATTTGTCACAAACCGGGTCATTAGTTGTTGATTACATGGTGATTCGATCCCTTATCTTTTGCCTAGAAATAGGAGGGTCTACACTTCAGGGGGAGAATTACCACGAAAGACTTCAAATTATCAGCAGAGTTATGAAGATGCAAGACAAAGTGAGCCTTTGCTTGAAATTGACCTTTTTTTAGGGGGAGAGAAGGCAAAAGTTGATCAAGTGTTCGAGAATGTCAAGAATCTTTGTAGAAAGATGGTTATTTACTGCTTAATACTTGGGATTCAAACCTTTATCAATTGCCTACAAGATAGGAGGGTCTACACTTGAGGGGGAGAATCACAACGAAAGGCTTTGGATCATCAGTCATTCTATGAAGACGAAAGACAGAGTCGGACAAGATTTGATAGCATCAGTCTAGGGGGAGATTGTTGGGTATAGAAATGAGACTGATGCTGTCAATAGAAACTACAGTATCGAAACTAGTAGTTTCGATTCAACTTTTGTTCAATCGAAACTAGTAGTTTCGGTTGAACATTTGTTCAATCGAAACTAGTAGTTTCGGTTGAACATTTGTTCCATCGAAACTACCTAGTTTCGATGCCTGTTTTTCAGGCCTGTTTGGCAGGTGGCTTGGAAAACAAGGCACATGAGGCCTCCTATATATAGTAGAATACCCATTAGGAGTGAGTGTGTCTGTAGAGGGAATCACCACCCCAGGGGGAGCTCACCCTGGGGTGAGATAATTGTTAGTGTATGATCGAGCCTTTTAATTTTCATTTCAATCAAAGAATCATACGTTTTATGCTTTCAATTATCTGTTCTTTTCATTTTCATATGTTTCTGTCAGTGTTTGTGATTCCCGCACCCGTCTCTACCATTTCTAATTCGAGAGTGATACCGGATCCAGAGATTCCGCCTCTCGATCCGGACTGTTTGAAGATTTCTCCGCAGATTTGTGTTTTTTCGAATCTGCTCAGGACCTACAAGTGGTATCAGAGCCATGGTGGCTCTTATTGCTCTCGAATCTGCTCAAAATCAAGAAAAACCCGCCATTGAGACGTTAAACTTGAAGAAATCGATGTGTAGCAGGTTCGTGACTGCTGTTCTACATTTCCACTTTCAAAATCTGAAGATGTAAGGCTTTTGAAGCATTTTTCAGATCTGGATTGGGGGTATCGAAGTAGCTGAAGGTTGAAGATGGTCAATCGAAACTATGTGGCGGCTGAACATTTTCTATCGAAACTACTGGTGTTGCCCTAAATCAGAAGTAGAAGACATCGAAACTAGGCTGTCGAAACTAGGCTGTCGAAACTAGAGGATATCGAAACTACTAGTTTCGATTGAAGAATCTCCTATCGAAACTACTAGTTTCGATTGAAGAATCTCTCTATCGAAACTTCTTGTTTCGATACTGCCTCTATCGAAACTAGCCTTGTTTCGACTGAAGTAGAGCCTATCGAAACTACAGGCAGAACTGTCCAAGTACTTTTCAAAAAAACAAAAAAAAAAAAAAAGTTTTTTGGAAATTTTCTTGGATAAATTTTTTAACAGGATATTGCATAGAAGGAGGGGAGTTTTGGAAGAAAACTTGGAGACAGCCTTTTTCGGGTTTTCAAAAATTTCGTTTCTTCGGCAATATACACGATGTTCTGCCTGATTCAGCCGTAATTCCTTTGATTAAAGTTCAAGTTTGGGCAGCGGGTAACAAGTCAAGCATATTTGTCACAAACCGGGTCATTAGTTGTTGATTACATGGTGATTCGATCCCTTATCTTTTGCCTAGAAATAGGAGGGTCTACACTTCAGGGGGAGAATTACCACGAAAGACTTCAAATTATCAGCAGAGTTATGAAGATGCAAGACAAAGTGAGCCTTTGCTTGAAATTGACCTTTTTTTAGGGGGAGAGAAGGCAAAAGTTGATCAAGTGTTCGAGAATGTCAAGAATCTTTGTAGAAAGATGGTTATTTACTGCTTAATACTTGGGATTCAAACCTTTATCAATTGCCTACAAGATAGGAGGGTCTACACTTGAGGGGGAGAATCACAACGAAAGGCTTTGGATCATCAGTCATTCTATGAAGACGAAAGACAGAGTCGGACAAGATTTGATAGCATCAGTCTAGGGGGAGATTGTTGGGTATAGAAATGAGACTGATGCTGTCAATAGAAACTACAGTATCGAAACTAGTAGTTTCGATTCAACTTTTGTTCAATCGAAACTAGTAGTTTCGGTTGAACATTTGTTCAATCGAAACTAGTAGTTTCGGTTGAACATTTGTTCCATCGAAACTACCTAGTTTCGATGCCTGTTTTTCAGGCCTGTTTGGCAGGTGGCTTGGAAAACAAGGCACATGAGGCCTCCTATATATAGTAGAATACCCATTAGGAGTGAGTGTGTCTGTAGAGGGAATCACCACCCCAGGGGGAGCTCACCCTGGGGTGAGATAATTGTTAGTGTATGATCGAGCCTTTTAATTTTCATTTCAATCAAAGAATCATACGTTTTATGCTTTCAATTATCTGTTCTTTTCATTTTCATATGTTTCTGTCAGTGTTTGTGATTCCCGCACCAGTCTCTACCATTTCTAATTTGAGAGTGATACCGGATCCAGAGATTCCGCCTCTCGATCCGGACTGTTTGAAGATTTCTCCATAGATTTGTGTTTTTTCGAATCTGCTCAGGACCTACAAATAGTCTCTCGACCTATTCTTGGATAATTGCATTCCTTTCTGGTGCAAACTTTCTCCTCTTTTGGTGTATTGGCCTGACACTATTATCAACACCCAATTTTTGTGTAATAATATCTTTAGAGATACCTGTCATGTCTTCATGTTTCCAGGTAAAGGTTGAAGTTCTACTTTTTAGTAACTCTATAAGATTCTGCTCAATATCCTTGGGGATATTGATTCCAACAAGCACCTTGACGTCAGGATCCTCCGTACTTAGGGATACTTCTTTAACATCTTGCTCTTTGGTTTCCAATACGTCTCGAGCTTGTTTCTTTAATTGCTATGCTTGCATGGCCTTGGCGGAGGCTTTCATCGAAGAAGTTTAGCAATCCTTTGCGTCTTGTTGATCACTTTCGATCTTCACTACCCCTCAAGGGGTTGGCATCTTGACACATTGATGGTATGTTGAGGGCACTGCTTCATATCGTGTATCCAAGGCCTCCTTAAAATGATATTATAGCAAGACAAAGAATCTATTATGCAAAATTTTTGTATAGTATTTACCCCTTCGATATATATCGGTAGCTTTATCTCTCCGACTATGTTTTTGAATTCTCCGTTGAATCCTACCAGTACCGTAGACTTGGAGATAATTTCAGAATCTGGAATCCCCATTCTTTTTAGAACTCCATGTTGAATGATGTTTACCGAGCTTCCTCTGTCAGTTAGTATCCTTCGGATGAAGTGATTAGCAATATACAGAGTGATCACTAGTCCATCATGATGAGGATCCTGCACGTTATCTACGTCGTCTTCAGCGAAAGAGAACACCTTTTCTTCAGTTAAGCTGGAGGTTCTGATAGGCCTGTCCCCTTTTTCTGTCTTCGCTTGTTTGGCATTTCTTTTTGCTGCAAAGTAAGAAGTGCCACAAATATCAGATCCACCAGATATAAAACCTATTACCTTGGATCTGTACGACTTGAAGGGAGCGGACTCAGCCTTCCGATTGGGATGATTGTAACTAGTTGGAGCATCTATTCGTTGTTAAATCTTTTTATCATCCTCAATCCTTATGAACCTCAGTGCCCGGTTCCTGACTTCATTAAGACTCCTACAAGGATTCATGACAAGGTATTCATAGAATTGAGAATCCTTCTTCAGTCCCATCTTGAATGCCTGGACTGTAGTGGCAACGTCAAGGTTCGGGATATCCAGTGATTCCCGACCGAACTTGCTGACATAATCTTGGAGGGATTCTCTGGGATTCTGAGTTATCCTGTATAAGTCACTTGTTAATCTTTCAAATGTTCTGCTGCAAGAAAATAGGTTATTAAACAAATTGATCAAATGAGCAAATGAAGTTATTAAATAAGGTGGAACATTAAGTAGCCATTTTAAAACTGATCCTATTAAGGTAGAGCCGAAGCCCTTGCATAGGCAAGCTTCTTTCAACTCCAACGGAATGGGGTTTATCTCCATTCTCTCCATGTATTGCGCAACATGCTCCTCAGGATCCGTAGTTCCATCATACAGCTTCATGTTAAGAGTTTGGTAGTGTTTTGGGATTTCAACATCACATATTGGTTAAGCGAATCTCGAGATCCTGTGACTGCTTGAGAATATCTCTGGTTTAGGTTGGACTACACCTGGTACACTATAGATCATCTACCCTAACTTCTTCAGTTCCTTGGCCATGGACGGAGTGAAACCTGTATCCTGCATAGATTCGTTAGTTTTTGAAAATTGATTAAAGGCGTTACCAATTTCAGGATTTCTGAATGATAATCCCGGAGTGAATCCAAGATCCTGATTGGTAGTAACTCTCACAGCCGAAGTCGGGCCAACCGTAGTGATTCCAGTTTGCATGGGAAGAAAGTCTCCTTTATGGATTTCTGAGGATCCCGAATAATTGAAATCCAAGATCCTTGGTTGCAGCGGGGTTATCACTTCCACTGGTTTATTTTATTCTTTGACCTTCTCAAGCTCCCTGAACGGCACTTAGTTAGTTTTCCTCCGCTGCTCCATTTTTTGTTTCATCTCCGAGAATAGATCGAGGATATCATTGTTTGATACGATCACAGGTGCACCTGCAGGTATTCCGGATCCCGAAAACCCCGCAAAAGTAGTTTTCTTCGGTAGATTATTATTCTTTTTCTGGAATGATGGAGGAGGAGGAATAGGGTTATTCAACCCAGAGCTTGAAGATGGAGCAGAAACAGAAACATTTTTGGATTGGGACGACATTTTTGAAAGATAGTGATTGAACACAATTTTTCGCAAAGATTTTAAGATAAAAAAGCACCACTTGCCCCACGGTGGGCGCCAGATTGTTTTGGATAAAAATTAACAACACTAATTTTGTAACCAAATTTAGAATGTGAGGTAGTGTGCTTGTAAGATTCGTGATGAACAATGCGTATAAAATAATAGAATGACACGAGTGTTTACGAGGAAAGCCCTTAATCCCTAAGGATTGCCGGCATAAAACCTCAGGAAGTGACCGAAAGTCACTTGCCTCATATTCTTGTATAAATTGATGAAAAAAGTACAATAAAATCAGTATATGATTGAAATCTAAGTGTTACAGAGGTGTTTTCCAGTGTAGTGTGTTGTGAGAATTTGTGCAATGTGTCCTATTCAATCAATACTACTGAATATATATACAAAAGATACAATAACTGAAAAGCGAGGATCACGGCGAAAAATCAAGAAAGTCTTTAATGAGTCTTTATGGCATTAATTCCCAACCGTTATAGATTGATTTTCACGCGTTTTCCTAACTGTTTGAACAGTTCTTCAGCCATATTTTTAGTCATTAATGACGTGTTAATTACCTGTATGACCAAATCAAAGAAAATAGGTAATATTAGTTGTTACAACGGTCAGTTAATCAGGATACTGAAACATAGTAAGTATCAGGGATACCGATACTTATCTGAGGATCCGGGATACCAGAGGTAAAAACTGAGGCCTAACAGATCTCAAGATCAGGCCCATAATTGATCGACTCAGAAGCAGGCAAGGGTGCATATTGGTTGGCTACTATGGAAGGAGATATTATGTCAAGATCCTGGAACGGCATCCATATCAAAACCTACTTTATGTAAGTTAGAAATTATATCCTAACTAAATATGGTACGTCTTCTTTCCATAATTATTTTTATATTTGTTATTCTTTATAAAAGTACTAACTTGAGCGTCGAAGGGGTGTTAGCCAGTCTAACACCCACCTTCACCAAGGTTTCATGTTTTGCAGGAAGGATCCCCGAGGATCCTGACAGAAGACAGAGATTAGACATCTCTCCTAAGCCTAAGGTATTCAAAATCCCTTCAAAGGTTTAAACGGCTTTCGCCTTTCTAAGTAGATTGGGTTTCTACACCCCGCCAGGAGCGCATGATATCCAAGTATAGTTCGAGGTGGTGCGACCAGTCCATGTAACTGTTTTGGATAAAAAAATAACAAGACTAATTTTGTAACCAAATTTAGAATGTGAGGTAGTGTGCTTGAAATAATCGTGAATAAAATATAAAGGAAAACTGTAAATGACACGAGTGTTTACGAGGAAAGCCCTTGATCCTTCAGCCGGCATAAAACCTCAGGAGCCTACTAAACGTCGGGCTGCCATGTGTTCTTTAATAAATCGATGAAAAAAGTACAATATGAGTAACTAGTGATCGAATACTAAGTGTTACAGAGCTTGAATGTGAGTATTCAGTAATGCCAAGTGTGATTGTGTGTGTTTCTAATTGACCAAGTTGCTTATTATATACAAAAGATAAAAATAACTGAAAAGCGAGGATCCCGTCGAAAAATCAGGTCTTCATGGCAGTTACAAGTCTCCATTAATTCTTGACCATTATGATTTGAATTCCACACGTTTTCCTAACTGTTTGAACAGTTCTTCAGTCATATTTTTAGTCATTAATGGTGTGTTAATTACCTGTATGACCAAGTCAAAGAATAACACGTAATATTAGTTGTTACAACGGTAAGTTAATCAGGATACTGAAATATAGTAAGGATCAGGGGTACCGATACTTATTGAGGATCCGGGATACCAGAGGTAAAAACTGAGGCATAATAATTGTCCCAGAGTATTTGACAGTTGTGAAGGTCATTCGGACAGCTGTAAAAACTTTAAATTCAATATTCAAAAAGTTTTGACCTTTAAAGTTTTGACCGATGTGACTTGATAAGTGCGTAGGTCTAGGTAAAATGACTCTCGTATTTGATGGTTTTCCCTTTTCCTTTGTTGATTACCGATTTCTTTCAATCCACCGGTTTGCCTTATTTTCTTCAACTTAAGTCTGGTAAAATTCCTTTGATTCCAAAAGCTACCCAGAATGACGGTGATTGGAGTGGGAAATATTTTTTTGTGAAGAGAACATCTATCCCAGGTGGGGATCTTTAGTCACTCCAGTGGGTTAAAAAGGGTAGGATGTAGTCAAGATCCCTGCATGTTAGTAGGTATATATATATTTGTGTATATGTAACCTGTTTTGATGATCCTTGTGTCTTGTACAATCCCAATGTTTGAGAAGCTAGTTCCTGCATGAGTGACACAGATAAGAGGTTCAAAGCTTTATTGGAGATACCTATTGGTGACAGATTTTTCCACTTTGAGTCTGTTCTTAGTGAAGCTAGTTTTGCAACTGAGTACTCCAAAGCCACCATATCGTCAAGTAAGAACTTACTTCACTTGTTTACTGAGTTTTATTGACTCTAATTACTTTTTTATACTTTTGTAGAGATTCAAAGATCTGGTTCTCATTTTGCTTTGGTTAATCTTGATTGCATTATCTCTTGTGGAGCCACTGTTAAGCAAGAGGCTCCCACGCCTGTTATTGCCAAGCCAAGGATCCCGCCACTTCACACCAAGACGTCAGGAAAAAAGAGGATCTCTGCACCGAATTTGTGATTTTTTGACTGTTCATGTTGGTACCTATTTAAAAACAATTTTCCTTTTGTGTTTGAGGATCCTTGGATGGGATAGACAATTTATTTTTCTAACTAATGGTTAAGGATTCGGGTGGGTGAGTCCTACTATTGGATGGAGCCCGAATTCTTGATCCTCCTGCACTTTCAATATTAACTAGTAGCTTTTGACTATTCGCATTGATTGTAATGCGTTTGGTTTGCTTTGACAAGTTCTAGAAGATCAAGATCCTTAGGAAGTTAAGCCTTGGGATACTGAGAAAAATAGGTTTAGGTATATTTTTAGGATACCAGATCCTTAATGATTATTTATAAATAACATCTTAGGTTTTTAACAAACTTTGATTTAGAAAAATTTAGTTTGGTTCTGATAAATGGTATGGAAGAACACCGATTATAAACATATTATGACATAGTCATTCAAACTTTGAATCTTCTTTCAATTGAAAATTAATAAGTAACACATACCTTGGTTGAAAAGTAAGTCGGGCAGGTACACATACCAGATTATGACATGGAATCCAGAATATAACAATTGTTAGTTGTCCCCTGTGTATAGTTATTAAACACGTCGGAGACTTAGTAATTGTACTTCAGGATCTTCATAAATCTTAATTCTGTGACAAATTAGAATCGTGGGCTAAGCCAGAATCGTGGGCCAAGCCAGATAATCGTGGGCTAAGCCAATATCGTGGGCTAAGCCAAATAATCGTGGGCTAAGCAAATATCGTGGGCTAAGCCAATATCGTGGGCAAGGCTAATTCTGAGTTAGGATGAAAATGCTGAAAACCTTAGCTTTAACACGTAAGTGTTAAATGATCGGAGAAACTTGAGTAATAACACGTCTGTTATATTCGTAGCACCCAATATATAGCCAACAATGGCGAAATTATCAGCCACTGTTACATGGACCGGTCGCACCACCTTGAACTATAATCAGATATCGTGCGCTCCTGGTGGGGTGTATTAACCCAATACTTAGAAAGGCGAAAGCCGTTTAAACTTTCGAGGTATATCAGGATACCCAAACTTAGGAGAGATGGCCAATCTCTATCTTCTTTCGGGATCCCTGGAGGTGATTCCTACAAAACAGGAATCCTTGGTGAAGGTGGGTGTTAGCCTGGCTAACACAATTCGACGCTCAAGTCAATAATTTGATAAAGAATAATAGAAAATAAAAATAATTATGGAAAGAGGACGTACCTTTTTAGTTAGAACATAATTTCTAACTCACATAAAGTAGGTTTTGAGATGGATGGCATTCCAGGATCTTGGCAGGACTTCTCTTTCCATAGTTTCCAACCAATACGCACCTTTGCCTGCTTCTGAATCAATCAAGTACGGGCCTTCCCATTTCGGTGCAAGCTTTCTATCACTGGGATTGGTAGTATTCTGGAATGCCTTCCTTAGTACTAAGTCACCCACTTTGAATCTTCTGATCCTTATACTCGTGTTGTACAACTTTGCTATCCTCTGCTGGTAAGCTGCTATACGGACCTTTGCAAGATCCCTATGCTCATCCACAGTATCGAGATCTTGAACAAGGGCTTCTTTGTTGGATTCTTCGATTTGAAGATTGGTTCTGGCAGTTGGGATAACCGTCTCCGTAGGGATCATGGCTTTAGTTCCAAACACCAAAGAAAATGGAGTTTGCCCTGTTGCACTTTTTACGGTTGTTCTATCTGCTCAAAGTACGAAAGGTAGCTCTTCAGCCCATCGTCCTTTCTTTGCTCCCAATATTTTCTTTATGTTGTTGATGATGATCTTGTTGCTTGACTCCACCTATCCATTGGCTTGAGGATGCACAGGGGTGGAAGTTATCATTTTAATCCCCCAACTAGCATAGAAGTTGGTTGTCCTTTTGCCGATGAATTGAGACCCATTGTCGCATACTATCTCCGCTGAGATCCCAAATCTTGTAAGGATATTGCGCTTGATGAAGGAGATAACTTCCTTTTCTCTTACTTGGACAAATGCCTCGTCTTCGATCCATTTTGAGAAGTAGTCGGTCATTGCTAGCATGAACATTTTTCCTCCTGGTGCCTTGGGGACTTTGCCGACTATATCCATTCCCCACTTCATAAACGGCCAAGGAGAGATTACTGGATACAATGGCTCTGCTGGTTGGTGAAGCATATTGCTGTGTCTTTGGTAGGCATCACACTTTTAAGAGTAGGTTACAGCGTCTTTCCTCATTGTAGGCCAGTAGTATCCTGTCCTCAGGATCTTTGAAAATAGTGCCCTGCCCCCAGTGTGATTTCTGCAATCTCCTTCGTGTATGTCTTAGAGAACCTCAAGTGCTTCAGAATCCTCCAAACATCTCAAATATGGACCTGCAATAGATTTCTTATACAAGAAATCATGTAAAATTACAAAGCGAGGCATCCCCATGCGAAAAGCCCTGTGCTTCTTTTCGTCACTCGGGATTTCTCCATCCTGCAAATATTTTTTAATAGGTAAAGTCCAGGATTCCGAACTGGGCTCGGGATCCTAAATATCTATTTCTTCTGCATTTGACACTTCGTTTGGGTCTTCGATTGCTGGACTCGGGATATGTATGATCGGTATCCTGACTCCTTCTGGTATCTTGGGAGCCGAAGCGAGGTTCGCTAAGGCATCAGCTTCAGAGTTGTCTTCTCTTGGTACCTGATTTATGTCAAATATATCGAATTTCACAGATAATTGTTTAACTATTTCCACATACTTGGCTAGTCTTTCACCTTTTACTGCATACGAGCCATTAAATGGTTAACGATTAACAAAGAGTCAACGTATACTTGGAGATACCTGGTTTTCATATCCCAAGCTAATTTCAAGCCAGTTATCAGAGCCTCGTACTCAGCTTCGTTATTAGTCGCTTGGAACTCACAACTTATATATTGGGGTATTATGTCCCCTTGTGGCGATTTCAGCATGATCCCTAGACCCGTTCCTCTAACGTTTGATGCCCCGTCAGTGAATAGAATCCACTTATCCTTGGATTCCTCTAATTGCTAAACTTCAAGGTCTGCTTCATGCTGTATATCACTGCTGAAATCAGCCACAAAGTCTGCGAGTGCTTGTGATTTTATCGTTGTTCTGGGCTCATATACGAGATCATATGCGTTGAGCTTGACCGACCATTTTGCCATCCTTCCAGACATTTATGGCTTTCTTAAAACACACTTAATAGGATAATTAGTCTTTAAGTGAATAGTGTGTGTTTCAAAATAATGTCTAAGTTTAGTGGATGCCATTATTAAAGCCAATATTAATTTTTCTACATGAGAATACCTGGTTTCTGCCGGGAGTAGGATTTTACTTACATAATATACCGGATGTTGTTGGCCTTCATGATCCTTAACTAGGACAGCGCTCACTGAGGTTCCGGATACCGCCAGATATAAGGATAATGGTTCTCCATCTTCTGGTTTCATTAATAAAGGAGCAGTTGACAAGTACTCCTTTAATGATTGGAGCGCTTGCTCATGCTTCTGTTCCCATTCGAACCTCTTGTTCTTTTTCAGGATGTCATAGAATTTCCTGCATCTTTCTGAGGATCTTGGAATGAATCTATTAAGTGCTGCTACTCTGTCAGTCAGTCTCTGGACATCCTTGGTATTTGCTGGGGATTTTATATTGATGATTGCTTTGATCTGTTCCGGACTGGCTTCTATTCCGCTCTTGGTCACCATGTAGCCCAAGAATTTTCCTGCCCCCGCTTCAAAGTGACACTTGGAAGGGTTCAGCTTCATGTTATACTTGTCCAGAATGTCAAATGCTTCCCTGAGATCCCTGAGATGGTCCTCACCTCTCTTCGATTTCACCACCATGTCATTTATGTATACTTCCATAGTGTCCCCTAGCTTGTCTTTAAACATCATGTTTACCAGTCTTTGGTATGTAGCACCTGCATTTTTCAAACCAAAAGGCATAGCGATATAACAATAGATAATTGTCGAAGTCATGAAGGCAGTATCCTCATGGTCTGAGGGTTCCATCTGGATCTGTTGGAATCCTGATGAAGCATCCATGAATGTGAGCATCTCGTGGCCTACTGTATCATCAACCATTGAGTCTATGTGTAGCAATGGAAATGGATCTTTCGGACATGCTTTGTTTAAGTTTGTGATGTCTACACAAACTTTCCATTTTCCATTCTTCTTCTGGACCACTACCACATTAGCTAGCCATCTTGGGAATTTTACTTCCCTTATCATCCCTGCTTTTAGTAGTTTTTCAACTTCCTCTTGTATCACTGCGTTTCTTTCAGGAGTGAACTTCCTTCTCTTTATGTGTAATAACATTTTTAGAGATACCTGTTATGTCCTCATGCTTCCAGGAGAAAGTTGAAGTTCTACTCTTTAGAAATTCTATAAGATCTTGTTCAATATCCTTGGGGATCTTGGTTCCAATAAGCGCCTTGGCATCGGGATCCTTAGCATTTAGGGATACCTCTTTCACATCATGCTCCTTGGTCTCCAGGATGTCTCGGGCTTGCTTCTTTAATTGCTATGCTTGCCTGGTCTTGGAGGAAGCTTTCATCGAAGAGGTGTAACAGTCCTTCACATCTTGTTGATCGCTGTTGATCTTTACTACCCTCAAAGGGTTGGCATCTTGACACATTGGTGATATGTCGAAGGTACCGCTTTCATGTCATGTATCCAGGGTCTCCCTAGAATAATATTATAACAAGATAACGAATCTATTACGCAAAATTTTTGTATAGTGTTTACCCCCTCGATATATATCGGAAGCTTTATCTCTCCGACTGTGTTCTTGACCTCTCCGCTGAATCCTACTAGTACCACAGTCTTGGGGATAATTTCGGAACCCTGGATCCCCATTCTTTTTATATCATCATGCTGAATGGTGTTCGTTGAGCCTCCTCCGTCGATCAATATCCTTCGAATAAAGTGATTAGCAATATACAGAGTGATCACCAGTCCGTCATGATGAGGATCCTGAATGTTATCCATGTCATCCTCATCGAATGAGATCACCTTCTCTTCAGTTAAGCTGGAGGTTCTGATGGGCTTGTCTCCTTTTTCTGTCTTTGCTTATTTCGCATTTCTTTTTGCTGCATAGTAAGAAGTACCACAAATATCATATCCACCAGATATAAAGCCTATTACCTTAGCATCCGGAGGCGGGGATTTTGCTCTTTGTGGAATCCTGTCTTGATACTTAGTCTTATTCTTTCCTTTGCCTAGGAATTCTTTAAGATACCCCTTACTTAAGAGATAGCTTATCTCTTTGCACAGGGCGATGCAATCTTCGGTCACATGGCCAAAATCCTCATGGAAAGCACACCATTTGGACTTATCCTTTCTTCCGGTATTCCTCTCAAATTTGCGAGGCCATCTAGCCTTCTCTCTGAGATCCTGCATGGCATATAACAAACCAGTTGTGTCAAGTGAAAAGCAATATTTGGATAACTTAGGATATTCTTCCTTTTCCTCGTCATCTTCCACAACGTTCACCATGTGATTATCAGGCTTAGAATATGGTTTAGATCTGTCCGGCTTGAAAGGTGCACACTCAGCCTTTCGGTTAGGTTGGTTGTAACTGGACGGAGCTTCTGCCCTTTTTTGGACTTTCTTGTCATCCTCGAGCCTGATAAATCGTAATGCCCTGTTCCTGACTTTGTCAAGATTCCTGCAAGGATTCATGACAAGGTCTTCATAAAATTGAGAATCTTTCTTCACTCCCATCTTGAATGCTTCAATTGCAGTGGCTACATCAAGGTTCGGGATGTCCAAGGACTCGCGGCCAAACTTTCTGACATAGTCCCGGAGGGATTCCCCGGGATTTTGAATTATCCTGTATAAGTCACTTGTTAACCTTTCAAAAGTTCTACTGCAAGAAAATTAATTGTTAAACAGGTTAATCAAATGAGCAAATGAAGTAATAGAATATGGAGGAACATTAAGTAGCCATTTTAAGGCTGATCCTGCTAAGGTGGAGCCGAAGCCCTTGCACAGATAAGCTTCCTTTAGGTCCAGAGGTATGGGGTTAATCTCCATTCTTTCCCTGTACTGCGCGACGTGCTCCTCAGGATCTGTAGTTTCGTCATAAAGCTTCATGTTGGGAGTCTGAAAGCGCTTAGGGACCTCCGCATCGCATATGGGATGGGCAAATCTATAGGGCAAATCTAGAGATCATGTGACTGCTAGTGGACATCTCGGGTATAGGTTGGACCACGCCTGGTACACTAGAGATCATCTCCCTCAGCTTATTCAGTTCTTTAGCCATGGACGGAGAGATCCCTGTATCCTGCACAGATTTATTAGTATTGAAAAATCTATTGAAAGTGTTACCCATGTCAGGATTTCTGTAGGTCCCGGGAGCCTCGTCGCACAGCAGAAATACACGGATTTGTTCTGTGATTTGTGTGAGAACCAATAAACAAGACAGAGAAACACGAACATAAACAAGAGAATAATCAACAATACATAATCCATAACAAAGAAGTCATCCTGTATTATAGACTACATAGCGAAGGAGCACACATCTCTCATCTACCCTCACGGTCCAGGGGTCGGGAGAGCTCGTCCCGACCCGGACACCTCTTAACCTAGTTCCAGAGTTCCACCTAAAAATGAAGACAAGTCTTCTATTTAATGGGGCAGGAACATTACCTGCGTACTTATCTAAGTACGCAGGGTTTGGTCATGCGTACTTGACAAGTACGCAAGGAAAAAGCCTTGCGTACTTACTAAGTACGCAGGACAAAACTAGTGTGCAGGCTAAGTACTCAGGAACACCCTCCTTCGTACTAGCCACGTACACCGATACATAGAATTTTATCTATAGTTACCAAAAAAATGCTTTTACAATTTCCAAATGATGATCCTGGAGTAAATCCAAGATCCTGACTCGTAGTGACTTTAACAGTCGAAGTTGGTCCAACAGTAGTAATTCCGGTCTGTATTGGAAGAAAGTCTCCCTTATGGACTCCTGAGGATCCTGAATAATTAAAATCCAAGATCCTTGGCCGCAGCGGGTTCGTCACTTCCATTGGTTTCTTTGATTCTTTGACCTTCTCAAGCTCTCTGAACAATGCTTGGTTAGTCTTTTTCTGCTGCTCCATTTGCTGCTTCAATTCCGAGAACATTTTGAGAATGTCGTCGTTTGAAGCAAGCACAGGTGTGCCAGCAGATATTCTGGATCCCGAAAAACCCGCAGGAGTATTTTTCTTCGACTGATTATCATTCTTTTTCTGGAATGACGGAGGAGGAGGAATAGGATTGACTAACCCAGAGGTCAAAGATAGAGCAGAAACAGAAACAGAAACAGAAACATTCTTGGATTGGCATGACATTTTTGAAATCAGTTTTGAAAGATAATGATTGAACACAAATTTTAGTAAAGATTTAAAGATAAAAAGCACCACTTGCCCCACGGTGGGCGCCAAATTATTTTGGATAAAACTTAACAAGACTAATTTTGTAACCAAATTTAGAATGTAAGGTAGTGTGCTTGAAAGAATCATAAATAAAATATAAAGGAAAATTGTAAACGACATGAATGTTTACGAGGAAAGCCTTGATCCTTCAGGATCTCTGGCATAAAACCTCGGGAGCCGACTAAACGTCGGGCGGCCTTGTGTTCTTTAATAAATCGATGAAAAAGTACAATATGAGCAACTAGTGAGCGAATACTAAGTGTTACACAGCTTGAATGTGAGTACTCAGTAATGCTAACTGTGATTGTGTGTTTCTAATCGACCAAGTTGCTTATTATATATAAAATATAAAAATAACTGAAAAGCGAGGATCCCGGCGAAAAATCAGGTCTTCATGGCAGTTACAAGTCTCCATTAATTCTTGACCGTTATGATTGGAATTCCACGCGTTTTCCTAACTGTTTGAACAGTTCTTCAGCCATATTTTTAGTCATTAATGACGTGTTAATTACCTGTATGACCAAGTCAAAGAAAAACACGTAATATTAGTTGTTACAACGGTCAGTTAATCAGGATACTGAAATATAGTAAGGATTAGGGATACCGATACTTATCTGAGGATCCGGGATACCAGAGGTAAAAACTGAGGCATAACAGTAACAGTGGCTGATAATTTCATCATTGTTGGCTATATGTTGGACCTTACGAATATTATCAATGGGGTAACACGGACGTGTTATACATCCGGGCATGACCCAAGCAGTTTAACATTGACATGTTAACCAAGGTTATTGGCATTTACATGTCACTACGGGTATAACCCACTACGTTGGCATGTCCCAAGTTAATAACTCAAGATCCTAACACTCAAGCGGATTGGGGACACCCCTGAGAATCCTAAGGTACAATTACTAAGCAAACAATTTGTTTGATAGCTATACACAGGGGACAACTAAAAGTTATCATACTTTGAGTCAGTTTAGACTCCCTATCGTTATCTGGTATGTATACGTATCCAACCTGATTCTCGATGAAGGTATTTACTTAAAATTGATTATTGATTTTCAATTTTGGATAGACTTGAAATATTTGATGACTAAGTCATGGTATGTTTGTAATTGGTATTTTTCCAAACTATTTATCAGAAACAATGTATATTTTCTTAAACCAAAGTTTAAACCTAAGATATTATGTTCAGATGTTCATAAAGGATTCGGTATCCTAAAAAGACACCTAAATCTATTTTTCCGTGTATCATAAGGCTTAATTGCCTAAGGATCCTTATTTTCTAAAAACATATCAAACACATAACAATCATGGCACATAGTCATATGTTATTTACTAATATTGAGAGTGCAGGAAAATTAGTGATTCGTCTTTCATCCAAAAGCTGGACTCGGGCCTTGTATTTATTACCATCATCGTCCTGTTCAACCACCTTCTCTGCCGCCTTCACAACTAAATCATAACACCTGGTCATATGCTCTAGGCCATGTTATAAGAAAATCTATTAGAATTTCTTTAATGCATGTTCAGAATCCAGGATACTGAAAGTATGTTACCAAATGACTGAGGACATGACGCTTCTTGTAGGCATCAACATAGTCCAGGCCTTTATAGATAGGTACATCGGCAGCATCACAGAGCTTTCTCTTTTTGACAACGGTGATCTTGGGGTGTAGAGTAGGAGCATCAGGTTTGGGAGCTTCGGCAGCAGGCTGAGCCTTTTCCTTTTTGATGGCTTTGCTTTTGGAGACCGTGTTATCAATGACATCGAGGGCAAATTAAGAGCTTAACTTGCGAGCACCTAGTTCAAGATAACATGTCATATCATTACACATATTATTAACTAACAAAGTATTGTGATTTTTTCAAATCTTACCAGACATCTAAGAGGTGGAAGGATAGCTTTCTGAACTTACTTCTACGGAGGGGATCTTGAGACGGAAGGTTCTTTCAGCAGCAGCAATTTAAAAATTTAACAGCTGTAAATGGTGATAACAGCTGTCAAATTTTGGGGACAATTGTTAGGGGTCAATTTTATGATCCAGGATCCCGAAATCGACTCGGTATCCTGAATATTAACGTTACTAACGGTTATTTATTCCCCTATCTTAATCTATATACGTAGGTAAAACGTGTTGACTCATTCATCCCTGAAGAATCGGTTAAGAGGTCAAAGAGAACGTGTGAAACTTGCGGGAAAAGATCTATAACGGTCATATTTGAAGACCGAGTAAAGCTCCAGGATTCTCGGATAGTTTTTTTATTCCTTTTTTGTATTTAATTAGTAGCAATATCGAATAGGAGACACAACACAATTCATTTAGCAACACACAACAGTCGCAAACCACCTCTGTAACACTTAGTATTCGATCATTCGTTGCTCACACTTGTAATCATTTTTATCGATTTATACAATACTAGGAGGCAAGTGACTTTCGGTCACTTCCCGAGGTTTTATGCCGGCAATCCTTAGGAATTAAGGGCTTTCCTCGTAAACACTTGTGTCGTTTTATTGTTTTATACGCATTGTTCATCACGAATCATACAAGCACACCACCTCACATACAAAGTTTGGCTACTTGATTATCTTTGGTAATTTTTGGTCAAAACAGTTAAGCACAAACTAAAGATTAGTTTGTTTAGACCATTTCTGAATTGGAGAACGAGAACAAGAGTAGTTGAACCACATATGAGAAGTGACTTGTATCCATGTCTCATGTTCAACGGATGACCTAAACAGAAGGGACACATAGATATGTTTACCATGGCTATTGTACTTAGTTAAGTAATGGTTACTTGAACACGAGAAATTAGTTGACGATTGTAAATACGTCATACTTTGTTAGGGCAGAGAAATGCAGCTAGGCGTCCTCCACTGTCTACGTTGACTCGATTAATCGATGAATCGTCCAAGTGGGAGATTGTTGGATATTAGATATCCGATCATCAATAATATTAACGTTTCTATCAAGGTACGATCCAAAGAGTTACACTTTGGGCAAATAAAAAATTATATAGTTTAACTGTTAAAGATTATTTCACGAAACACATGTTTGGTGGATTAAATATCTAGAGAGATGTTTATTAGTTACGTTGTATTTAAATATTTAGAATAATTAAAAAAACTAATGAAACGAGCTTTTATATATAATGGTTATATATAAGGGGTTCTTTTATATTTAATGGTTAAATATAAATTATTCGGTTTATGCAAGTTTAGTTTATAATCAGTGTAATTATAAACTACGGGGACTGAAACTGATTAAACGGTAATTAGTTAGTAATTAAATGTTAATTACACAGGGTTTAAAGATGTAAATATTCTAATTATATATACATGCATAATCTCAAAACCCTAATGAGTTTCTGGCCTCCCTCCCTTCTCCGTCTTGCGATCGTCGACCGACCCCCTTCTTCTCGGTTTTTGCGATCGACCACCACCGGCCACCGCCTTCGCCGCCGTGAACAGCCACTGACCTGCTGCCGTGTCTCCTCCGCGAGCCAAACCGGAGATACACCCATGAACCGGGTTTTGTGACTAGGTGCGAGTCGAACCAAATACCACCACAAACCGGGTTTGTGATTAGGAGTGTTGTTCGTTTGACGAGTTCGTTTAAATTCATCTAGCGTGACGTTATTTGTACCCTGAGTGTTACAAACGGGTTATTCGTCAAAGGTATAAATCTCTAAACACCCTATGGTTGAGTTTATTTATTTATTATTATTATTTTCTTAACGCTATGTAATCGGATCACTGTCGGATAAAGATCTGATCTTTATTATCGTATGCTATTGTAAATGCTTCCGCCATTGTAAATCTAATTTTATAAGTTTTGGTTTTAAATGTTAAAACCGGAGCACGATATCTCAACAGGCTTAGCCCAAGAGGGATAACCCTAACTAGCGTCCCTATTCAGCCTCCATTACATCAACGCACAAAATTCATTTAGAGAGAGATTCTAAATCAAAAAAGTCAAGATTTAAGTGGTTTTGCTCCAAGATTGCTTCAAATCTGTTTCTCCATCATTCTAAACGAAGAATCCAAAAAGAAACGTCGTTTTTAGGTAAGGATCAAACTCGAATCTCTGTTTTCTGTTTGAAATGGGTTTGGGGGATAAACTAGGGTTTGAATCTCAAAAACAAGGGTTTTACGTGTTATTAGCCAAGTAAAGACCAGATCTAACTTCATGGAAGTAAAATAAACGTTTTAGATGTAAAAATTTAAAAGCTTAGATAGAAAAAGGGTCTCTTTATTTGGGGTAAATAGGGAAGAAAGATGTGATGCCCATGGTGTTCCAAAGATTGGTGACACGTGTCATAGACGACACTAAGATTGTCGTCAATGTCATTTGGTGACATTAAGGGTGGGCGACACTAAGTCTAAAAGTGTGTCTTGCGACATTGATGGTGTGCCCAGCGACATTGCCCAGGCGACACCGAGAGTTGGTCGGTGTAAGGCGACACTAGTCGGATTTGGTAGTTTTCGCGAGTTAACTTTTATGCAGATTGTCTAGCATGTAGCCAAACCTAGGCCTTTCATTCAGAGTTAATTACCTGACGATCAGGTGAAGTTCTAGACCCCTTTTATGCATGCTTTTGAGGTGATGTGTATATTGTGTGTTTATTATAAAAGTGTGTTAATAAACAAAAACGTGTAAAGTATTCGCCATAATTGCGTGTTGGTGAATGAAATGAAAGCGTTTACTATGCTTGCGTGTTTGTAAAAGAGAGAGAAGGAAGTCTTAAAACAAAGTTTGAAAAGAGACAAATCGAATGTTTATGCAAGTAAAGTTGTTATGAAAGATAATAATAGTTATAGATCTTACAGCATTGATCTTATATATGCTGTGCATATATGGAACAAAACCCACCAAACATCTACAAAATCTCATGAAAAACTGTATCAATGTTACAAAAATTCAAGACTTATCTTTCCAAAATTGGTTGGTTAACAAAAACAGGACATCCAATAATTGCTGTGTGCAGCTAATTCACATCTATCAGTTCAACATCAAAAACCAGCCATGAATTCGGAGGTATGGCTGAACCCGCACCTTTAGCACCATAACTGAGACAACAAACAAAAAAACAAGCTTTAGAAGCTAAGCCGCTAGAAGCGGGAAACGGGTCGGTTGACGGGTTGGTAACAGATAAAACAACTTTTTTGATAGTTGACCATAAAGACCATTCGTCCATTTTTCTATTTTTTTTTCCTTTTTCTACATTTAAAGAGTGTCGAATACCATTAAAGAAATGATATCATTTCGGTAAAAAGTAATTTTTAAGCAAAAATTATTTAAGAGGAGCTTTTATGCATCAAAATACATTTTGGCCTTACCCATTTGGCATGTTTCCTTTTAGCTAACCATTTGGCTTGTACCCGTTTGACCCATTAAATATAAAACATAACCTAAAACAACCCTTTCATAAAAGGGTAATTTTCTAACTTTTTTAGCTTGTAACCGTTTGACCCGTTAGAGATAAAACATAACTCAAAATCAACCCATTCCTAAAAAATAAGGTACTTTTCAAAGAAGATTTATAGCAGGAGTGCATAATGATTATAGAATAAGAGAATACCCCATGGCTGGAGGAATTGTTAGTCTTCTTTTGTCCCCAACACGCATGCCTAAAATAAACGAAATTCACACATAATTTAACAGACTGCAAACTAATGATGCATGAAAAATCAGAAAGGAAAATGAAAAAAAGCAGAAGCACTACCTTTAACACCAACATCCCATCCTGATATAACTTGCCCTACACCTTAAAAATGAAAGAATAGAGTTCAGCAAAAAAAAATTGTGACATTAGGAAATAAAAAGTTTATCACAAAACGGTACCTAGGCGGAATTTGAAAGGCGCCTTCCCGATATTTGAGTCAAATATTTTTCCATTCTTCTTCAGCTTCCCAATGTAGCGCATACTAATCTGATGAGAGAGAAAAAAATGCACTGTAGGTTCAAAAGAACTGATCAACTTATCAAAGCAGAAAATTAATGCACTTTGGACCTAATTTTATTTTACATTTTGTCCATACATAATTAGAGGTGTTTCAGGCAGGTTGGGTATCAGACCAAAATGGGTTCTGGTTGAAACAGGCCATTTTAGTACAGTTGAAAGCAAACCAGGTAGAGGGCTGGATTGACTGCCAGTTTTTGTCAATTATTTAATTTTTTTTATAGATAACTAATATGTTATTTATGATTAAAGTACAATAAGAGGTTCTATGCAATTAAACAGAATTTGGATGACTATCCAACTGTTTGGCCTCTTGAACCATTTTGACATGTTCCCATTTTAGCAAACTCCTTTATACGATCCATTTGAGATACCACCCAAATCGGCCCAGTCATAATCAAATGGGTCAAAATTGCCACATATACATATGATGGCAGCAGAAACGATATTTGCACTTTGGATATAAGATCTTATTATAACAGCTCACCTTTTTCCCAGGATCTGCACGTTTTCCATTTGGTTTACCCATTTGAAGTTCCTCGATTACTAACCCATTTGGAAAAGTTCTAACTTGAGTTGGTTTAGCTTCGGTAGCTGACCCATTTACTTTTGAATCTGGTGTGCTCTCCTGCTGTTTGTTCTTCTTGTTTTTCGCCACTGATGCAACCCTTCAAAAAATTACAAGATACAGTCAAATTCTATGAATATAATTAATGAGGTCACTTGTACACATATTGACCAATTACAAACTCATCAGTTCATTTACATCCACATTCCACAAGTGATTGTAAATACCTTTTTATCTCTTAAGTAATAAAAGAAATATAGAGAATAATTACTTTTCAGGGGTTTTTTCTTGATTGGTTTCTTCCTGAACCGCATTGTTGTTATTATTAGCACCTTCTTGTGTATCTTTTGCTTTCTTGTTCTTCTTCTTCTTCTTTGCTTTCTTGGCATCTACTTCTGGTGTTGCAGCTTCAACATTTGGTGGCTGACTGATAAATAATAACCAAAAAGTAACAATAAAGGTTTTTAGAGAGGAGAACAGCAAAAATACAATACATACTTTCTCAAATACCTGTCATTAATGTGCTAATTGTAGTTACAACAAAAATATTATTACAGTTTTACAGTTATAATATAAATCTTTAAATAAAGAAGACTTTCAGCCAGTAATGAATTAAAAAACACCTTAATGACTTTAAACCAGTTCGACACATTCCACTTTTAGCAACAAAAATTTAACTCGACCCGTGCTAAAACACTGCCCAAAACGACCCATTTTTAAGTAAATTGTTCAAAATTGCTACCTCTAGGAAACCTTCTGAAATAACATTGAAAGCCATACCTTGACAGATCATCATCACCTACAACAGAATCATCTTTCTTTCTTTTTGCTGACTTTTCAGAATCATCCAGCTCTTTTTTCCTCTTGGCTAGCCCCTTTTCACCCTTTTTCATTGATCCTTCTGTATTTTTAACTCCACTTGGAACACTGTCTTTGTCATTAGCAGAAGAAGATATTGGAAACCCATCTTCATCTTCACTCTCCAATACTGGAACACTGCTAGAACTTTTTAAAACAATTTGTTGCGATGAACTTTTATCATTATTAGAGGCACGTTTATTCTTCTTCTTTAACTGTTCAGAAACGGCGCTTTCATTTTGTTTCTCATCATCAACAATCTCCTCAATTCTCACTGACAAAAAACAAAGTTTTCGTTTATATTTAACTGAAACTTTTTTACAAAATCTTAACAAACTAATGTAACTAACATGTAAAAGTGTGCAAAAACAAAATAAGTATACCTCCACTATTGGGTACATTTGAGGAAGGGAACATATCCATTTCATTATCAGTGAGGTCATCCTCATCATCAAAGTCAAACTCACTATCATCTTCAGAGTCAATCTCTGCTCCTTCAAAGATACCATCTTCATCAGAACCACTTTAAAATCTTGTTAAGAAATACATTTTTAACAGAAAAGGATACGTGTGTGACTGATTTGATAATTTAACTGTTAGGTCACTAAGTGTCAAACTTGTATTGTGCCAAAAGGTTTAGAACAATTGTTGAACAAACAAACTAAAAGTTAAAAGGATACGATTCATCGTCATCTCCATCTGAATCTGGCTTCTCTCCATAGAAGAATCCAGAAAGATGAATGCTGTGTGGGCCCTCCACTGAGAATGTTACTTCATCATATTCTTCAAACTCGATATTCAGTGAGCAAGTTTCCATTTTTCTTGGAAGTAATGAGCATAAGTAAATTGGCTTCTTATCACCAACATTACACACAACAACAGCCTTCTCTTTCGATTTACAACTACCTAGTGTTGCCTATATCAACATAAAAGACATGATGTGGGCTTCAATTGTCTTACATACATCAGAACTCACATAACATAGTACTAAACATGAAAAAATAAGACCGAGCTTAGAGACATGTATGGAAACATTCATCACACCAAACACATATCGCCACTTAAATAAAATATCTAGGTACATTTGAGAAAGTAGTTATGAAACACTGCTATCACAGAAGTTAAAAGCATAACGCATAGTTGATTTCTGTTGAATCTCCTGCTTGAACGTTTAACTTATGAACTAACTCAAGATATAACAAATAACATTTATAAACTAATAACAAAGCCAATGTCAGTTCCCATCTAAGGGTGTGTTTGGGACTGTTTATTAGCTATAAAAACTGTTCATCTGCTTATTGCTTTTAAAACTAAGCAGCGTCTAA
This sequence comes from Smallanthus sonchifolius, assembly GCA_023525975.1. Taxonomy (NCBI): domain Eukaryota; kingdom Viridiplantae; phylum Streptophyta; class Magnoliopsida; order Asterales; family Asteraceae; genus Smallanthus; species Smallanthus sonchifolius. Next base: position 35,338,487 of record CM042034.1, on the reverse strand, counting down.
TAAGCAACTTCAAATTGCTTATTCAAAACCAGCGTTGTAAAAATCACTAGGCGCTAGTCGGCAGGTGGGGTACCGACTAGCGACTAATCAGGATTAATCGGATTGGAGCTTTTATATGTTTTAATATATAAAAAATATAAAATATATATGTACAACCTAAAATCTATATGCACAACATCTTGATGCAAACACATGCAAAAATCTTGGTCAGTTTTGTTAAAGCTATAATTGTGAGGATGAAAATATTGTAAATTTATTAAACAAGTGATAAATGAAAAAAAAAATGTAAGTGTCTTGGTTAATTTTGTTAAAACTATAATTTTGAGGATGAAACTTGTAATTTTATTAAAGAATAAGTGATAAATGAAAAAAAAATCTTTGGACCGATTTGGACCGCCTAGGAGCGACTAGAGATTAGTGGACCGATACATGAAAATTCCAAGGTGATTCTCCGATTAGCGATTAATCGCCGATTATTCTATATTTTTGCAACACTATTCAAAACAGCTTATTTCACCCATAAATAATCAGATGACCAGTTCACAAAAACGAGCCCAAACAGCTTATTCCTGCATGGAAATGCATTAACAGGATAACAATTTTAATACGCAATCCCAATTCCCAGACACTACAAACATCAAGGCAAAAGTTGTATGTGACATTCCAAAAAAACCTATGATTTCACTACTAACTTAAATTTTGAATTTCTTCTGACATAGCTAGGGTTGGATCTATAACTCATATTGGGACTATAGACCAATAGGCTTGTAAAAGAACCGAACACGAACAGGGCTTGTTCATGTTCATTCGTTTAACTTTAACCAAACAAATGAACAAACACGAACACTTAAATGAACAGGTTTTCTTGTCGTGTTGACCATAAACGAAAATAAACAAATAAACAAACACCAAATAAAAGTAAACGTGAATATCCAAATTAAAGTTTAAAATAACATCTATCATCACTATGTGCAGCAATTCAAAACTAAACAAATGTATCAAATTGATTTTAAATTAGGCTTAAGGGTTTAAAAATATGAAAATCAGATTGATTTTAAATTAATTAGTAATAAATAAATTTGAATGAATATTTAAACTAAACAAATGTATCAAATTGATTTTAAATTAGGCTTAAGGGTTTAAAAATATGAAAATCAGATTAATTTTAAATTAATTAGTAATAAATAAATTTGAATGAATATTTAAACGAACTAACATAAACGGACATGTTCATTCGTTATTTGTGTTCATGACATAAGAGAAGTTCACCACTGGTTCAATTACAGGCCTCTAGACAAACAAAACTAGGTCAAATTTTAGTTAAAAAATAGGATTTAATTCATGAAGTAGCAATTTTCAGAGTTGCTTCTACTTGACAAACTACAACCAATATAAGCACACAATTACAGTTTCACATGATATTGAACAACAAGCATTTGAATCCGTACGAAATTTCTTCAAATTTCAAAAACAAACCTGCGATAGACGAAGCCTTCCTCTTTCGTCATCGTACTGATGTAGGTAGGGTTTACCGGGCTTTAATTCAACTCCTGAACACAAGAAAAACGTTAAAAACACAATATATGAGGATTTGAATGATAGATGAGTTATCATAAATCGAAACGAACCCCAAAACGCCATTGTGATATTGAAACTTGGAGCTGGAGGTCTTTGCTTAAACCCTAGAAGTATAAGAGGTCACTTGGGTGGGGTGGTGTTTAAATGAGCCACTAAATTCATTTAGGCCCATATAAGCTTAAATTAAGCCCATGACCGGCCGAATTTTAAATAGTTTAATTAAGCCCATAAGAGTTTAAAATAACCCCATGAACCACTAAACACTTTTTTTACATGTTCGACGGTTCGGGTCATAACCCGATTTGGTTTGGTCAAATTTAGTCAAACCTGGTGTGAGGCCAAATCATGGGACATAACAGATAGAGTGTCGTCCTTTCCCCTAAGCCAAGATATCAAAGTTTTCGAAACCGAACCTGAATTATTCGAAATTCTGAATCTGAGTTATCCGGAAATTTGGATATTCGGATTTTCGGATTTCATATATCTGAATTTTCAGATTCTTACATATACGTACCACATAATGTTACATATACGTGATACATAGTGTTACGTATATGTAACACTAACAGAATGAAAATTGGTACACCTTCACCGTCTTTTAAAGCAAATGGGGATGAGGTGACTGGGACTCAATCTTGTTATCGTGATTGGTCTTGGCCGGGATTCACCTTGTGAGCGTAAAGAGGGCTTGTTCCTGCCTCGTCGTGAACTTATCACCTAGCAGTCGGGCACGTTCAGGTTGAAAAGTAAACTAAGTCTTCCAGTCACGACTTGAAAAATTCACGAAACGATTTGTCAGTCAAAGCGTGTTATTGGGTTGTAAATGGGTTTTCGGGTCAAAGTGGGTTTTAAACTGGTTGTGATCAAGTTATATATAGGTTGACAAGCTGTAATTAAGTTGTAATCAGGAAACATAGCGTAAATTGTTAACTTATAAACTGCGATTTTTTTTCTAGTTCTAGTTTTATGTGGGTCGGCGAGTCGGCCATTTACTTACAACCCAGCTTGAACATGACACGGTTTATATGCTTCTTAAAAGTTGATTAAATTTGTTAAGCTTGTATCATGTTGGACATTTTCGTTATGGTTTATTTAGTAAGTAAATACGATCGGGGCAGACTCAAGTGTTGGATACCAGCTTCAAGTGATCCTAAATACTTTTATAGTGTTATCTAGTATCTGATACTCATTTTTATGTGTAATATATGAAAAGTCGTCTTGATTCATCACACATATTCAAAAAAAATACTCCAATCAAAAAACCATAGGTAGTCCATATACAATTGTAAATTCTTATAGCCTTTTCCCGATATAATTATAATCAACACCATCCTATAGAATTGGATAGGCATGGATGTGCACCAAAATCATGTATCATATAAACCAATGGAATGGTGGAATGAGTATGGGTTACACACTTGCACCCATGTTATATGTCACATTTGATCCATTTAACCGGACCACTTCATGAGAATGGATAAAACTCAGATACAACCATTTTACTTCACAATCAAGACAAATGTGGTCCATTAAGCATGTAAATAGTAGAGTCGAAAAACCAATAAAAATAATATATATCTATATGTATACTATATAATAAATAAAAGTTTTTCATGTCACATGCCGTTTTCACATTCATTTAAATACATCTTTAACTTTTAATAATAATATATTTTTAAACAAAATATTAATAACTTTTATTTTAAATCAAATAGTAATCGAAAGTCAAATTACATTAAATAGTAATTAATTTATTTTTGAAATTCAATTATATATTAATTTTTACATATTTTAAATTTTTTTTATCTTTAGTATGTGTAATACATTTTTACATCCATAAAATATATGCATAAAAATTTAGGGAATTTATGTATGATATTTTTCACTCCGTGTGTAGTTCACGGGGTTCTAAGCTAGTATATATAAATCATAACTCAAAATATAAAAAAAAGTGGTTCAAAGACCTTGTTTCCCATGTCGTCCTCGTTCTAAAAAAAATCGAAAAAATAGTCAGTTTAACTTTAGAGTTTAGTTTAGCTTTTACGTTAGGTTTTTGTAAGGGGTGGGGGGTAGGTTTTTGGGTGGGGGTGGGGTGAGGTGGGGGGTTTAGGTTTTTTGGGTGATACTACACGTATGCAATATTGAAAATAAGAAGAAGAAAAAAACGACTAGTTAATTCTTATTTTTTATAACGTTATTTATACTCAATTGAAAGATAGAGAATTTTTTGATTTAATGGTGTAGTTTTTTTTTAAATAATAACGTATGTAAAAGATAGAAATGTTTAAAGATTTATATATTTTAAGTTTCAATTTTACCTTCCTCTTTAAAATTTCACCTATTCTATTTTTAGTGGTTCTCTAGTTCTCTTATTAAAATGAGTTCTCTCATGAACCTAACCCTATATTAATAACTAGGTTATATACTCATGTGTTACATGAGTTTGTTTAATAGAAAAATAAAAATATAATAATGTGTAGGAAAAATTAGATTTCAAATTTTATATTAGAATTCAAATTAAGTAAAAATTAGAATTCAAATCTTATAATTTTTTTTCTGAAAAAAAAAAACAACATTAACATAGTTAGATATTAAAATTCAAAGTTATTTAAAATAGTAAAAATTAAAATATTTTAATAAGAAAAAGTATGGTGTTGCCACATGGCATTAAGTGAAATTGTTTATTAGAAGTAGGATTAGTATATGTATATATAATTATGTATAATTATACGTAATCTATATCTATATGTATATTTATATATATACATATTAATAAATAAAGGTTTGGTTCTGCCACGTGTCGTTCTCCTAGAGCACTAAAATATCATTTTCCCGCCTAAACTCTTTTTTCACTTAAATGGTACACGCGGGTCAGTTTTGGAGTATCCGGTTTGGCCCACGTTTCTTTCACCGGATCTTTACTATCTAACTCCATTTTAAGGTTTCACTCCAAAAAATTTCGCCTCTTCACCGTCCTCTATACCGATCTAGGGTTCCTTCACCACCGGTCATCTCCTCCACTGTAACATCCATGATTTTTCCAACCCTATTTTATTTAATCAATAATAAACACTACATTTAAGTTCTTTACTCGTTCAAGCACATTATGTCTCATAACTCATTATTTTAAATAATATATTTTTTTTAATCTTGCGTTTACATATAAATTTCTATGACACATTTGTGTAATTATATATATATATATATATATTTATAATTAATGTATTTGAAGTTATTGATTAAAACTCGTAGGAATATTTTTATAAAAGAAAGATCCAAGTTTCGTTTTATATAAAGTTTAAAAAAAAAAAATCAAGTTATAAATATATACATACACATAGTTACTAGTGTGACCCGGGAGCCTCGTCGCGCAGCGGAAATAACACGATCTGTTCTGCGATTTGTGTGGGAACCAAGAAACGAGACAGAGAAACACAAACAAAGACAAAAGATAATGAAACGAAACGTAATCCATAACAAAGAAGTCATCCCATATTACAGACTACATACCGAAGGAACACACATCTCTCATCTAAGCTCACGGTCCAGGGGTCGGGAGAGCTCTTCCCGACCCGGACATCTCTCAACCTGTTCCAGAGTTCCACCTACAAATGAAGACAAGTCTTCTATTTATAGGGGCAGGAACACTTCCTGCGTACTTGACAAGTACGCAAGGCAAAAGCCTTGCGTACTTACTAAGTACGCATGGTTTGGTCATGCGTACTTGACAAGTACGCAAGGCAAAAGCCTTGCGTACTTACTAAGTACGCAGGACCAAACTGGTGTGCGGGCTAAGTACTCAGGAACACCCTCCTACGTACTAGCCACGTACACCGATACATAGAATTTAATCTATAGTTACAAAACATGCTTCTACAAACTCCCTCTTAACTATAGCATCAAATTCTATCTATCACTAACACTGATAATCATCAGTTTACAAAGAATGTCCTAACAGACTCCCTCTAAACTAATGACATCACGTGTCTTCTGGCATTCCACTTGAGATCTTCAAATCTTCAAACTTCAGTCTTCAGTTGCCGAGTGATGACAAACCCGACTTCCTCTAACTGTAGCTTTCATTGTAGACCAAACCAAGTGCTTCAATAAGAACCAACTAACCCAACACAACTCATTGTAGTTCATCCTCTCAGCAGTAGCAACCTCCACCTTGACTTAGACTTCTGAGTCTTACAATGTCTTCCTAAACAGGTAACAATAGTAGACTAAGACAGCTCCAAATCAGCTGGCATATGATAGAGAGTTTGAGTTTCCAATAACCTGCATCAAACTAATCAGCTCCCATAGGAATTCCAGTAAGATAAACTTAAGTCTTCAACCAGATGTGTCCAACTCTATCCTGTATCCTCACGAGTCAACCAAATTCCCGAAGATGTTCATTTCCAATATCCCCTTTCAGTTTAAGCTCCATCTGACTAGACCAGAAACAAGGGTATGTTTCCTATCCCATCGGCCAATGATAAAAGGTTCCATCTTCAACTAATAATCCAACGAATATCCAGCTTCATCTTGAAAACACACGATAGAATCAAACACGAATAATATAGTTTACACGAGAAATCACGGTTGAGATCCATGTTACGTCAAAGAGGTATATATATAGGAAGTACCAACGGCTTTTCCACCACCTCTTTAATGTCTCATGAATACTAAATTTTATCCCCCTCATTTCTCTGTAAACTATGACCAGCTTCATCACCACTTCACTCAAATCCTCAAAAAGCACAACTAGCCAACTCCAGAATTTTATTCTTTATTCCTTTGCAAAGATCCAAAACAACAAATCCTTGGGTTCAAGTTGTTCCAGTATTCATCCCCTATTAAATAAGTATCCGAGGACACTCGTAGCCTACATATTCAGGTTTGAATACCTAAACAAGATGATTCTTTTTTCCGAAAGACCCAAAGCAGCCACATCTTCACAAATAGAACGAGACCTTTAGCCAATGACGACCCAATTGCTCCCATTAGTTCAGCATTCATACCCTATTAAATAAGTATCCCGGATACTCGTAGCCTACATTTTCAGGTATGGACCCATAAACAATGTATGACAAGTGGTATCATCCAACAAAAATCTCGTCCGTGTTTCGCCAAGCCACATCATATACAAATTCTGGTCCGGAAAAACCAAAATTACTATCTTCTCAAAAATGGGCCGAAACACACATACAAATGATCACACAAATTTTTTTTTTTCTCGAATCCCAGAGGCTAGTCAATGCGTACTTAGTAAATACGCATATGTAGGGTGTTGCTACGTATTTAGTAAGTTCGCAAAGCCAAGTACTCATGCGTACTTGCTAAGTGCGCAGAGAAATGCTCTTGCGTACTTAGCTAAGTACGCAGGTCACTTCTCATGCGTACTTACTAAGTACGCAGGGCTAACCCATGCGTACTTAGCAAATACGCAGAAAAGGTGATTCTACGTACTTGTTCAGTACAGCAGTGTTCTTGACGGATCTTGAGGAAAATGCTCGAAAAGTGACGGATCTGAGAAATTAATGCTTCCAAAAGCTTCGAAAACATCATCTAACAAACCCTTAGCCTTCCAAACACCAAATGAAGTGATAACAAACTCGATTTTAAGGATTTTATGTTACGAACCGTTTTTGCTCAAAACCCTAAAAAATCGAAACTGGAACACAAATCAACGAACACCGAGGCTCTGATACCACTTGTAGGTCCCGGGAGCCTCGTCGCGCAGCGGAAATAACACGATCTGTTCTGCGATTTGTGTGGGAACCAAGAAACGAGACAGAGAAACACAAACAAAGACAAAAGATAATGAAACGAAACGTAATCCATAACAAAGAAGTCATCCCGTATTACAGACTACATACCGAAGGAACACACATCTCTCATCTAAGCTCACGGTCCAGGGGTCGGGAGAGCTCTTCCCGACCCGGACATCTCTCAACCTGTTCCAGAGTTTCACCTACAAATGAAGACAAGTCTTCTATTTATAGGGGCAGGAACACTTCCTGCGTACTTAACAAGTACGCAAGGCAAAAGCCTTGCGTACTTACTAAGTACGCATGGTTTGGTCATGCGTACTTGACAAGTACGCAAGGCAAAATCCTTGCGTACTTACTAAGTACGCAGGACCAAACTGGTGTGCGGGCTAAGTACTCAGGAACACCCTCCTACGTACTAGCCACGTACACCGATACATAGAATTTAATCTATAGTTACAAAACATGCTTCTACAACTAGTGTGAACCCTTTTATCAAATTGAACTCCCAACTTGAACCCCCCACATTTGGATTTGACCCTTTCATTCAATTTTGACCCCTATAGATAACTTTGACTCGTAAAAAGTCAAACAGAGCCGTTTTTGGTACAAATCAACACCCAAAATCCGTCCAACCCAACTTTAATGGACTGCTCATGTGTGTGCATTCAACCAACGAACATCCCCTGACCCATTAACAGCCCGATTCAATCATCCACGCGGTTAATTTCGAAATTCGAATGGTTTGACTCCTAGAGTCAAACCAAGCCAAATCAGTTTCCAAATTGAGTAATTGAAACGTGTTGATGACAGCAAATCATGCGTAGACTGATCACGCATGAATCCATACCATAAACATGTCCCAAATCACCCCAACTGATCTAATTTACGCGTAAATCATTCCACAGTTGTCAACCTTCAAACCTATAATCGAATCATGCCTTTAACATGGAATTAATCAAATTGTTTCACCCTTCACCTTCGCAGACCCTTTTGCAAACTCTCTGAACACACAAACGCACCCCATTTCATCTCTGACCTCCGATCGAGTGCCAAGAACACCGGACCTGCGCCTCTAGCCGTCAGCCTTCGATACCCAACCAAATCAGGTGAGGTTTATCTCATTCAATTTGTTTTTGCTCATACATAGAAAGCCCCTTATCAATTTACAGAAATCGAATATATCAAATTTAATTTTTGTTAATTTCGTGAACAAGTTCATACGATTTTAAATAGGGGATTTCAATTCTGTTTCGTTTAGGGTATTTAATCTATCGGGTTCTTTAAATAATCAGCGAAACCACTTGGTCCAACTGGTTAAGTCATTGCCCCATTGGACCAAGTGGTGTGGGTTCGAAACTCACATCTCTGGCTTCTTTTTGAGCGAGCCTTGAACCCAAACTCGGCTTCACTCCAATACCATGTTAAGATAATTCCAGTCCGGTTCTATATCAGGAATTGCTCCCTGGTCTAGTGGTTGGAGTTTGAGACTTTTACAGGGTAGACCCGGGTTCGATCCTAGGAAGCCCCATATAATTTTAAAATCGTTTTTAACACTCCAAATAATTTCATAAAAATTTTCTTATAAAACCCATGATCATTTGGAACTAATTTATGCAAAAATAAGCAGATTCAAATTAAGAACTAGTAGTTTTACGATTTAAAAGATTCTAAAACCTCATTTACAATACACATAAATCTATTTTTAATTAGAACTATTAATTTTAATTAAAGCCTATATATTACTTGATTTATAAAAAAAAATAGAGACAAGAATTTTTATAAATTTCGTTAGCATTTAAAATATATTTATAAAACAATGTTGTAAAATCATTTTTCTATTATATATAAATATCAAGGTTTAAACTCTATTCAAACAAATATAATTTTTTTCTAATATATATATATATATATAAATATATATATATATATATATACATTTACCCTCCATCTTTTTTACAACACATTACAATAACAAATAAATAAAAAGAATTTATTTATTTTATTTATTTACTCATTTTAAGTACAATCCTAAGTCAAATACTATTTTGTTATATTCCTTATACTTTGGAATTAAGTTTTATACTATTATACAAACACAAATATACCCGCATCCTCTACATATGATAACACAAACCCCTTTGGTATAAATCCCTACACTTAAAACCCGTGGAACCCTAGACGTTGCTTTAGATCATGTGCATATTTTGATTCAAGCTCATGCATTCCACTCTAGGTTAATTTGGTGATTTGCAAGAATCACTTTTGATACCTATTTACTCGTGCTACCTACACCATCAATACAGGTGAGTTTACATAGCCCCTTTTTCTTATTTACATATTTGGGGTGAAACATGATTACATTCAAATACTATTTGTAATTACACACGTACAATTTTACAATATGATCATGTGTGTTTATTTGTGCTTTATGCTTGAATGCTAATTGTTAAGGTTACATATACATGATATACACGTGCAAACACAAATACATTACTTCAGGCTATCATATGTTGTTATGCCCTACATTAGGATAACATGTGTTGTTATGCCCTTCAATTACAAAGTTTCATTTGTGTATCTAGCTTAACTTAGATTCTCCATAAATGCTTTATAAACCATGCATCATATGAATTGTACACAAAACATTTGAACTTTACTTGTGGTGTCAAAACCTATATATGCTCACCAACTATTTATAGTTGACCCTCTCATTTTATCATGTTTCAGGTACAGTTGTTTGAGTTAAGATTCAATCTACTTCACTTAGGGTTGAGGACCTAGTCTTAAATTTTAATATGGAGATTCATGTATTCTTAACTTCTTGTAAATGATGTAAATGATTACTTGAGTTATGAAATGAAATTTACTGATTAATTATTACAACCTTAGCAAACCATGAGCTTATGAACGGTCAACATGTACCTCCCCGACGTTTTCGTCGTCGGTTGGTGTGTGACAGATTGGTATCAGAGCCTTGGTTATAGGGAATTAGGTTATTAGACACCTTTGACCTAGACTATAACCTTAGGACACCTAATTATACCATGTCTCTATGATTATATGATATGCTACATGACAAATATATTATGTGTTAATTACTTACCTGTTAAATCTCATGACTTATTGGGTCTCACCTAAAAAAATATATATATATATAATATCCTTACTTATATCCTAAGTCTCAATCTTTCTTCTATGTCATTACCATCATAGCATATCGAACGTCATAAGTCTTTTAAAATTCTTTTAACACCCCGTTAGGGTTTTAAACCTTGTTAACTAGTAAAGGACACATGCAATCTGGATGGGTGACACCTGTATTCTGGGTTTTCTGTCTAGGAAAGCATTTCGTATAAATCCCAATCAACCGAGGGATCCGTATGCTTTCCTGGGAATTCCCGGGATGAGTGTTTACTTATAGGCTAAAGCATATCTTCTTGAAAGTTATATAAGTTTATTAACCTTAATGTGTCATAGCATTCAAATGGTATTATCCCTGTTGAGTGCAATCCAAACTATGAACACTTATGTTTTAAATTATCCTTTGTTTTATATCCAAGAAATCCTCATAACTTCTTATATCTTTCCCCCTGTCTTTGTTAAAATCTATAGCATGCCTCCCCGTCATGCCAACGAGAACAACAACAACAATGACCTTGCCGCTCTTCTCACTCAACTTGTGAACCAACTCACTCAGGCCAATAACAACAATGGCGGCACTAACAACAGTGCTAATAATGGTGGTGGTGGTGGTGCCAACCCACCCCTATGCACTTACTAACACTTTAACTCATTCAACCCCGTCAAGTTCTATGGTACCGAAGGAGCTACGGGCCTCCTTCAATGGTTTGAAAGCATTGAAAGCACTTTTCTCAACAGTGATTGCCCTGACCATCTCCAGGTTCGCTATGCCACCAGCGTCTTTCAGAAACGGGCGCTCACTTGGTGGAATGGTGAGAAGAGGAATCAGGGTGTGGATGTGACCATGGCCTTGCCATGGGATGAAGTTAAGAGACTCATGACCGAGGAATTCTGTCCTCGTAAAGAAATGAAGAAGTTGTGTTGGATCGGGATCTACCTTGATCCAATGATTCAACACATTAACCGAACCAAATCGTGCGGAATCCGATTTGATTGGCAATCCAATCTATGACACTGATCGGGTCGAGAGAAATGAGCGGATTAGACTTCGAAACGAAGGTTTCTATCGACCCTTTGGTGTAGAGAAGTTGGATACAAGACCTGGAAACTCTCAACGGACAGAGATTCGACAATACAGGTGCAGAGAGTTTGTGTTCTGTTGCTTAGTCTGGTTCTGCTCTGGTTAGTCTCTTCTATGTGTATATGTGTTGTCTCTATTTTGTGCTCATGAAGTGAAAGTTATATATATAGTGCAGAGGCCATTCGTACGAATGAGCCATGTGAATGGACTCATTCATGCGAATGAATCAGCAGAATGGTTCATTCGTAAGAATGAATCATCAGAATGGTTCATTCGTACGAATGAATCATTCTCATGACTTATTCTAGCGAATGAATCATTCTCATGATCTATTCGCGCGAATGGATCATTCTCATGATCTATTCGCGCGAATGGATCATTCTCATGATCCATTCGTGCGAATGGGCCTTTCAATAGCACGATTGATCAACGTTATCGATATTTATCAGATCGTTTAATACACAGTCGTTATATATGAGTAAACATTAAGGATAAACATGTAATTTCATTAATACATCAAATAATTACATTAAACATAGATGAAATACATATTACAAGGGATTAGGGACATATTATGCATCTACATACTCCCCCTTGGACCTAGATCCCTTCAAAATGACCTAACTAACATTAGTTGGTCTTCAACATCTCTTTTGTACGAGTTTTCCAGTTAACTCCGGCGTGTATGTCAAAAGCAAAGCATATACGTATCACTTTCACATACTGCAACGCCTGGTCTATATCTGCAACTTCAAAAAACGGCTGACACTTGTATAAAGTTGTAACATCTTGTTCAGACAAGTTGGTTAGCCACAAGGGATCAAAGACCCTGATGGTCTCCCATGACCCTTCTTTACAAAGCACTATAACAGCTTCACCAGTACGCCCATCATAGTACCACCATTTGAACTGATCTGAGAAGTCCTGGATCATTTTCCTTAAAGGAATCTTCTTCATGATCGTTGGAGGTTTCCACTTTAAGACAATTAGGGGCTTCTTGGTGATTGGATGAACCTTTTCCTTATGAATGTAACGTGTAGGCATTTGTGGCTTGAAGTTCACCCACTTCTTCCGGTATTCGTACTGTAATTGACGTTCAAACCATTCGGATAGACCGGAAGATTCGCTGTATAGAAGCTTTAGACGCGCCAATTGATTTACTTCAAATGCGGGCAGCGTCTTGAAATCATGAGGGTACCTGAAATATTGTATGCCCTTCTCTCTTTTTATAGCATAGCAGCTTAAGTCGTTGAAGTATGCCCAACTGATTATACGACCATCAGACTTGTGTCCTTTGAGTCGATAAACTTTAGTGTACTTGGTTGGAGGAGAGGGCTTTGAGTTCTTCTTTAATTCGGCCATGTATTCCATCCACTGACTTTTACGTTCATTCAGCTCGTCAATGTCAATAGTGGAGGGACCGGCTTCATCTTCTTTGTTGTCGATAATGCGGTTGACCTCCTCGTCGGACTGCTGAGTGAATAAGTCTGCGAAGGAGGGAAGATCATCACCATCTACTGATGTGTACTTTGGATATTCTTGATCAGTGATGTCTTCGACTTCAACCTCATCAACGTCTTCTAGTTTGTCAGAGGAGGGATAATCAGTTGTAGGAACAGATGCCTCTTTAGTGATGACTTCGTCGGGATTCATTTGAAATAGCTCGGCAATCTGTTCTTTTGACAAGCAGTGTACGATTTCCCCCTCTTCTTTGTCATAAATGACCGAGTGCTGGATGATCCCTTGCATGTCAAGCACATAAGTTAACTTTGAAGGTTGTTGCTTGAGAGGCATCACATCCAAAACTATTTACATAAACAATCATAAAATAAACATGTGAGAATAAGAAATTTCATTGATTTAATCAAAATAAAACTGAAATTATTTACATAATAATCTAATATTTACAATAAGACAACTTAAAACACTTAAAACAAAAACTATCAACCTTCAGTGCCCTTTTGTTTATCTGATGATGGGCCTTCTGATTTGTCTGATTTTTGCTTTGTTCGCGCCTCTGCTTCTGCTGTCTTTGCAGCACTTGATGCAGCATCAGCATTGGCACCATCATCCTTATCTTTGTCATTATTGTCATCATCATCATCACTTTCATCATCATCGTCATCATCATCATCATCGTCACCATCATCACCATCATCACCATCATTGCGAGCACCCTCAATTCTGGGTTTCTAAGTCTTCCAACAGTCTCTTATTATCCTCCTCAAGCCTTTGTATCCTCTGAGTATGTGCATCAACAGTTGTAGATAACTTTTGATTCTGGTTTGTAGCAGTGAGAAGGAGGACTTGTTGATCATTACATCTAGTGGAAAGACTTGTGATGGCTTGGGCTTGTTCAGTATTTTGCAGAGTCAACTGACTGATCTGTGAGCCCTGTTGATCAAGACGCTTTGATTGCTCTTCAATCTGAGCCAGTAAACGAAGTACCAAACTGTTTAAAGTACTGATCTAGTCGTGTAGAGAGACAGTCGGCAGTGACATTGACGATTCAGCTCGAATAGTTGATGGCTGTGATGTAGGAGCAGTCGTGTAGATGGGAGGAGGCACAGTTTGTGTCTGAGGCATAGATGTTGACATTGGAACCTCAGACCCGGTGGCAGTTGCTGTAGTAGTAGAGGTGCTCTCCGTCCTTCTAACAAGCTTAAACTTTTGGCGTTTGGCCATTCTCTTTCCTCTTCCTCTCTTGACTGGGGTAGATTGGGAAGAAGGAGCAACAGATACTTGTGGACAGTCAGGGACAAAGTCAGCATCCCTGACGTCATCATCAACCCTTTGATCTGCTCCCCTTTTTCGTTTTGTTGCGACTAATCTTGCCCTTTGTTGACTGATTTCAAAATCATCTTCAGTGTCCTCAGAATCAGTAAACAGGACGGTGTCCAGGTTAACGTCTTCTGGGTTAGTTGGAAGGGAAGAATCGATAGCAGTGACAGTGGGGGTGGTGGCAGCGGTAGATGGAACATTAGGAGCATTGCCACCATCTCCCTGACCATCTTGGTCGTCATCATCTTGGTCGTCAGCTGGAGGTACAACAATATCCTCCCTGTCAGAATCACTGTTATCGTGACGCCATTTTCTGTTTGTTGGTGCCACATAATCTGGATTTGCCAGATGTCCAATAAGTCGTTTGTGAGGTGGCTTTGTTGGTCTTCCCCTGTAGGTCTATACCCTGTTGAGAGTGACATCCGTCATGTGTTCTAGCTTGATCATGTCGATGTCTGACCTTGGCAGAAGAGGAAGTTGGTCATCTATTATCATCTGTAAGAATCTGGGGTACATAAGATACGCATTGTCCCCTTTTAGATAGATGTTTTCCTTAAGATGTGTGAACACCATCTCGGAAAAGTTGAACGGAATGTTCAACACCAATGCAACGAATGCGCTCTGAATTGTTTCGCGCATATCATCAAATCCGCCACGACGGGAACCGAGACAATGTAGAAGAACATGTCCTAGATACTTGTACTGTGGACAGAGGTTCGCTTTATTTAAAACTCCTTCGGCAACATTCCCGTCGTACTTTATTCTCATGAAGCATCCGCGGACCAGATATTTATCCAGTGTCACTGGATCTTCAGGATGATCACCGAATTGATACAATCGGCGAATGTGAGCTGCCGATACAACCACATCTTGACCTGCGATCTTCCCGCGTATGACCGGTGGAGATACCTCGCAGTCAATCTCGGCAGAGGCCCAAAACTCCCTTTGATGCGACGTATATGGAGTCCGGTGATGGGATATAGCATGAGCAATCCTTGATCTTGATAAAAACTCGATCATTCCGACAAACGGACGTGCATTCTTTGATGTAGGAATCATGTACGCACATATGTTGCTTTTTATTGAAGCCTTAAGAACAACTGGAGCTCTGTGTGCCATAACGATCAGTCTGCAAACACAAAAACATGAAGCACATCAGATCAGTACATGCAAGATTTTGGAAATATGAACTTTTGGACCATTTTCCCTTTGTACGAATGAACCCTAAAAGTTGGTTCATTCGTGCGAATGGATCATTCTGCCTATTCATTCGTGCGAATGAGTTTCATTCATATGAATGAGTTCGTGTGAATGAGTTTTCATTCGTACGAGTGAGTGTTCATTCATGTGAATGAGTGCTCATTCGTGTGAATGAAACTCATTCGCACGAATGAACATGAAGAGTGTGTCCATTCGTACGACAGACGGGTCGCGATCCAAATTGTCCAAAAATCAACCAAGACACGAAAAGATTTGCCGAAAAAGACACCAAAACACTCGATTATGGTTTTCAACCAGTATTTAGCATTTTAATCGGTTTATTAAGTCACTTTTTACGTTTTTTAGGTTTTGTTTTCGGTTTTGAGCCCTAAATCTAGTCGAACGTCCACGAATCGGTATACACTTGATGAATACTTGTGGCGTTATACCTGTAAAATGAAATCGAAAGATTAGATCGGTGATTTGACGGAGTTTTGTTCAAAATCAGAATTGGATGAAACAGACGTGCGAATGCGATTTCTGTTTTGTGCGAATGAGACTGAGAATGCGAATGAATGGTCTTTTTATAGGATGGCCTGGTTCATTCGTACGAATGGACCATTCCGGTCAGTCCATTTGTGCGAATGAGCTAGACTTGATTCATTCTGTTACTCATTCGTACGAGTGGACCATTCTGGTCAGTCCATTCGTGTGAATGACCTATTCTCATCATCCATTCGTACGAGTGAGCCATTTTGCTCATCCATTCGTACGAATGGGACAATCCCCTTATGCAAATTAAACTTTTCAAGTTAAATGGGGTATCCGACCACATCGGTTTTAACAAAAATTTAATTATGAAGTAATTTACATTTAATTATGAAGTGAGGGATCAATTATGAAGTTTTGGAATAGTTTATGAAGTAAAGGAACGATTTGATCAATCAGGAAGTCAAGCGGTTTTCAAATTTTGATTTTCTGACAGTCGTTCGAGTCTTATCAGATAATCTAAAATTCAGGAAAAGTAAAATCTTTTTGGATTTTTGAATATGTAATGCTGAAAATAATATCAACAAGATATATACACGCATGTCTTAGTAAGAATGATCCTTATGAGAAATCATACAAACTTAGTGACTAATGATCTGAGACATTTTGAATTTTGTAGATACAACTATACAATGGTATTTACACATCTTTTTGTGAGAAAGATCCGAACATAGGATCAGTACTAAACTCATAGCAATCAGCAACATTGCAAATTATCTGAGCTTTAAGTACACTTAGTCAAAATGCGATCATTGATATGTTTGTCCATCTTAAACTTATGCAGACCTTTTCTCAACACTTACAAGATGATCTTGAAGGATTAAGTCCATTATCTGTGTGTCCCACACTAGTTAAGAATTGACTTGAATTACTTTTCAAAACATGTTAATGTTTCAAATCAGCACAACTTACTTAACCAGTCATCATAAGTTCATGAGATCTCAGTTATTCCCTGTTACTTCTTTACTACACCAATTTTTTTTTTTTTTTTTTTTAGTGACAGCCATCAGCTCATGGACGGCTTCAGCCAGGTATTTACAAGGCAATATGGCACGTATACAACTAACGGTGTTTGTGTTCATCCTATCCCATGGATGGCTTCAACCAGGCTGCAACCCGGTAATATGGCACATATACGGATTCGGATTCGGATTCATACTTTTCTTTTATTCTTAATCGCATGGACGGCTTCAGCCAGGTATTTACAAGGCAATATGGCACGTATACGACTTCAGAATCTAATTTTTAATTTTATAACTACTTTCTGATATCTCATTAAACCGATGATAACTGGTGTGCACAGAATGAGAAACACCTTCAGTTTCTATTGTTGATTTTCGTCAATCCTTTCACCATTATGTGACTCACAAGACAATATCTAATATGGTATAGATTGATCATCAATGGTCGAGATTCAGTCAGATAAGTCTATCAATGCATCACATGTCGACTTGGTGTGACTATTCACTATGACATTAAATGCAATGTGCTTCATACATAGGTTAGTGTGCCATCACTTCCCAAAGGTTGGATACGATTTCTCATTTTTGAGTTTTTCAGATGTTTTTGGGTTTTAGACTATACAAAAATGGAAAATCTTTTTTTTTTAAACAAACTGTACACAAATAACTGTACACAAATAACTGTACACAAATAACTGTACACAATTAAGAAAATCTTTTTGGAGTCTCAGATAACTAGCGTCTGTGTACTATCATTTTTCTCAGCGAGAGATCATTTTCTTACTGACATTTTCTCCCCCTAAAATCTTAAAATGAAAAATCTTTTTGAGTTTTTGAGATTTTTAATAAACGCAAGAAAGAAAATATATACAGGAACGTAATTGATAAAAATTAGTTTAGGTTAGGAACCCAGGCCTTTACGGTCTTGGGTTTCCCAGTCTCATCTACAACAGTACAATCCATCCACTGTCCTTGTGGACTTTTGGAACAACCACTTGACTTTGAAGTACAGTCGTCAGAAGCATCATCTGATTTTGCTTTCCACACATGTTGTTTGTGCAACGACTGTTTGTGGTAAACAGTGGATTGCTTAACGATTTGTACAGGTGTGGAACTCGAATCAGAGACCAACAAGTCATGCATCTTTTGTTTAACTTTCTTTTGATGCACTTGTTGTTGGGTAAAAGAGTTAGATTTTGACTTTAAAAACTTTTGTTTATTTTCTGGAAAATGGTTAACTCTTTTACTTGGCTTCTGAAGATAAGGACAGTTGACAACAACGTGTCCTTTTGTACCGCACTCAAAACAGTATCTCCGCTCAACCAACCTCGGAGATCTGTATTGATTTTCACTTTGGTGAGTTTTTGAACCACCAGCCTTAGCTTCTTTTTGTTCAGCTGAAGAGAGTGACTTGTTTGATTGAACAGACTCTCCAGCTTTAACAAAATTAACCTTTTTGATTGAGGCTTTGGTTACTTGACTCTTCTGATCAGAAGTAGTGGGATAAGATGGACGGCAATTGGTCTGTTTAATTTTAAAAACATTTTTAGAAGCAGATTTTGAAATACCAATGCTGTCATTCTGTGGAGCAGACGAGTTTTTGTGTCCCAAACCACGAGTAGGGCACTCATCGTCGTCTTCATCCCACTCTTCTACCATTCCATCAACACACTGGGACTCCGAGGTCGAAGTACCATTATCGTTAACCTTTGGTTGAGAAATTTTGTTTTCGGTTGGATCAACGACAAGTGGCGTTTTAACCTTAAAGTCAATGATTGGGTTATCATCCGGTGTGTTTACCATAGTATTCAACACAGGTGGAGGACAATTTTTATACCCCATCCCAACATTTTTCTTTCCTGGACGCCGTGAAATCATGTAATCAAGAAGGTAAGAAGCATTTGAATAACTTTTCAGCTTTTGATTTAAAGTTTCATAATCACATTCGACAAGCGCCAGCTTTTTCTTTGTTTCATCAATCGTGTTTAAATAAAAAGTGATGGCATTTTGTTTGTTGATAACACAGATTTCTAATTCATGAACTTGCCTGTTTAAAAGATCAATTTTGTTTTTGAAGGCAAGTTCGTTTCCCTTTAAAACACGGTTTGCTTCAAGACAACCAGTTAAATCAGTAATTAAGTCTGTGTTGTGACTTTTAAGTACCTCAACTTTCTTTTCAAGTTCATCACAAATTAAACACGGTTGAGATTCAGACTCACTTTCAAAACTTTCAGAATTTATCTGAATGCCTGTGGATGTTTTTACCATAAAAGCACAGCTACAGGTAGATTTAGAAGAGGAATTGTTATCATCCACATCAGCTGTCGATTGACTTGAAGAGACGACAGATGATTTTTCTTCATTCTCAGCTGTGAAGCCAGAACTGTTTGAAGATGTGTCGTCTTCAGCTGATGAACTTTCTGAAGCAATCTCTCTCTCAGCATTAGAATCTGATTCTTCATTGATTTCTACAGCCTTTGCCATGTAAGCTCCATCCCCTGAACTGCCATCAGCTCCAAATTTAAAAGACCAATCAAAAGTCTCATCTGTTTGAACAACCATAGCTTTTGTTCCACTTGAAGTGCCTTTATCTTGTGCAAGAGTAACTGGAACAAGGTTTGTTTCTGTATTTTGAGTTTGTGACTTCGGTTGGCTTTGACGGTTGTTGAAAGGGTTGCGGTTTCCAGTCTGTTTAGGCTTTTCACATTGCCTAGCAAAATGCCCTTTCTCACCACAGTTAAAACAAACAACAGCAGACAGATCAAAACCATAAGTAGTGTCTTTGTTCCCTTCGAGAGTTTTTCCTGTCCTTTTTACATAATCTCTCGCTCTTCTGACTGCACTTGCAAGAGCCCACATTATATCAATTCGATCCATTTCATCCTTATCAATCTGAGCATAGTCTTCTGCTGTCAGATGACTGTTTCCAACCTGTCCAGCAACAAGACTGTCATATGAATTGACAACGGTAGACAACAGTGCCATGTGTTCCTTGGCCACTTCGATAGTAACCTTGTTGAAGTTGTCTGTTTGCAATTTAATGGGGCTTGGTGGAGGAGTACTAGCAGTATTTCTCTGCTGTGGAACCGAGCTTGATGAAACTGAAGCATGAGCTGTTGAAGACTGGCTGGCTGAAACATTGGACTTGTTTGATACAAACGCAGTCTGCAAAGGATCATTTTGTTGAGTTGATGTGGAATAGTACAATGAAGGATCCTGAGCTTGTACACCTCTCTTTAACTTCCACTTATTCATCACCTCTTGTTCTCTCAATTTCTGAAAAAATTCATTGATATCAATGGTTTCAAGAGTCTTGTTCTGTTTGAGAACCATCAAGAATGAATCCCATTTTGGTGGTAGCGCATCTGCCAAGCATTGAACCTTTTCTTCTTTCGTTGTTTTGATCTCATGGGCATGCAATTCACTCAACAAGTGATAGAATCTCTCAAATAAATCATCTAAGGACTCATTCCCAATATACATGAAATTATCAAATTCCTTCTTAATGGCCTTAGCATTGATAGCTTTCAACGAAGCATTTCCTTCGTGACGTTGTTCTAAGGCATCCCACAGAGATTTTGAAGATGTAAACTGCCTGAATTGATGAAATATTTCTCTTGATATGGCCTGAGATAAGATAGCATATGCCTTCTTTTCTAAGTCATATTCTTTTCTTTGTTGTTCGCTTAAAAGGGAAAGCAAAACAGGAGTTCCATCCTCACTCAACACTTTTTGATATCCATTCTTTATAATCATCCATAAGTTTGTATCAACTCCATTAATGTGTATCTCAAACCTGTTTTTCCAGTGATGATATTCGTCCATTGTCATGAGTTTTGGAGCCTTGTTAGCATTTCCAGCTTCATTATCGATTAATAACAAGTTTTGGATTTTGCTGTTCTGACTGGCAACAAAGGCTAAGTCCGACATGGTAAAAAACGAAGTTTTTCGACACTTAAAAAAAATTCAGAAGAGATTTGTGCGAATGGGTCTATTCGTGCGAATGGAATTTTCTATTCGTGCGAAAGGAATTTTCTATTCGTGCGAATGGAATTTTCTATTCGTGCGATTGGAAGCTTGAACGAATGAGCAGGAGACTTGATCTATTCGTGCGAATGGTAGGAGCCATTCGTGCAAATGAAGTTCATCATAGTAGCCATTCGTACGACAGAGGGCAGTTTGACTTTTTTGCACCAAAAAGCACCAATGATTGAGCCTTTTATCAGATCTGGAAACTGAGACGATCAGATCACTCAGAAGCAATAATCACAAGTTTTGAACGTGGCTAAACAACGATCAAGTGATCTTTATAACATTCAAGTAGCTAGAAAAAGCAAGATTAGATTTTCTATGTTGAATCTAGAGCACAATGGCTCTGATACCACTTTGTTGGATCGGGATCTACCTTGATCCAATGATTCAACACATTAACCGAACCAAATCGTGCGGAATCCGATTTGATTGGCAATCCAATCTATGACACTGATCGGGTCGAGAGAAATGAGCGGATTAGACTTCGAAACGAAGGTTTCTATCGACCCTTTGGTGTAGAGAAGTTGGATACAAGACCTGGAAACTCTCAACGGACAGAGATTCGACAATACAGGTGCAGAGAGTTTGTGTTCTGTTGCTTAGTCTGGTTCTGCTCTGGTTAGTCTCTTCTATGTGTATATGTGTTGTCTCTATTTTGTGCTCATGAAGTGAAAGTTATATATATAGTGCAGAGGCCATTCGTACGAATGAGCCATGTGAATGGACTCATTCGTGCGAATGAATCAGCAGAATGGTTCATTCGTAAGAATGAATCATCAGAATGGTTCATTCGTACGAATGAATCATTCTCATGACTTATTCTAGCGAATGAATCATTCTCATGATCTATTCGCGCGAATGGATCATTCTCATGATCCATTCGTGCGAATGGGCCTTTCAATAGCACGATTGATCAACGTTATCGATATTTATCAGATCGTTTAATACACAGTCGTTATATATGAGTAAACATTAAGGATAAACATGTAATTTCATTAATACATCAAATAATTACATTAAACATAGATGAAATACATATTACAAGGGATTAGGGACATATTATGCATCTACAAGTTGGAGGCTGAGTTTTGGGATCTTACCCAAGACAGTGATGAAAGTTTAGCGTACACAACTCGTTTCCATGAGCTAAGCCTTCGGGTGCCCCACATGGTCACTCCACTGACTCGGGGTATTGAGAAGTACATCGGTGGTCTACCCATGAAAATCCAAGACACAGTCCTAGGAAGAAATCCAGCTACTCTTGAAGACGCTATCCGCTTAGCTGCCACATTAACCGATAATCATGTGAAGGCGGGTACACTAACAAGGAAAGGCGTAAAGAAAGTAACTGACCCAACAGCCTCTTCTGAACCCAAACCTCCTCACTCCAATAAGAAACGTAACTTTGCTGTCATTACCCCTACCGTACCAATCAACCAAGTACCTCCCCTAGCCCAAAACCATAATAAGAAACCATATGCGGGCAACAACCCTCTGTACAACACGTGCAACTATCACCACTTCCCAAACATGCCATGCCGTCTATGTGCTAATTGTGGAAAGTATGGTCATGTAGCGAACACTTGTCAATCCAGATCACATGTTAGTCAAACCCACCAAGGGAACCGAGCCAATCACCAAGTTGCCAATCAAGTTGTACCAGCCATTACTAATGGGCGTGCTTGTTATGAATGTGGTAATCCAAACCACTTCAAAAACCAATGCCCAAGGATAGCCAATGCAAACCGAGGTGGTGCTCGTGGGCGTGCCTTCAACATAAACACTAACAAAACTCAAGTCAATGCCGAAGCAGTAGATGAAACCAATTGAAGCTAGTGCAAGATGGAGTCGAATAGGGATCTAGTCTGGAATAAATTATGCATTGTAATCCTTTATGTTATTTTTGTCATTGTCGGAACTATTTACACCTACTACGGTTTGTTACTATAAACTTGAGCTTGCTAGCCAACTTCAGAAAGTGAATCATTTCGCCATTAACCGTCCATATAAGCACTAACGAATTTAAAAGTTAAAACTCATCTACCTACATTGTGCATGAACGCCAGGTAACACACCCGACCGCCTACAAATTCTGATAGTTTTCGATACGCATGAGACTCAATACACATTCATAAAATACATAATACTAGAGTGATCACATTATACATATTTTCTTATACATGATACCAAATTGTTCACACTATACATGAAACCCATTTGCTTACAACATGCCTAACACTAGATCATATATGAAACATGAGTGTTTACATTATACACGAAATTAGATTGTTTACATTGTTGCAATTGACTAAGTACATCATACACAAGGCATGACTATTCACCCTATCCATGAAAGCTACTCGGGGTTTGACGTATTCTTGTTCAAACACGAGGAAACTATGGAACCCTAAATTATGCCTCGTTATTACACTTTAGTACCTGATTGACTCTACTATCTATGGACATAGTTATTTGTTAGCAACACATACGTGAAAGCAATAGTTATGAATTTAGTGTTTTTGTGTTACCCCCTGGACCTCACACACAATGGGATGAACTATGTGGACCATGCGACGATTTGGATAATTATGGGTGCATACGTAATTATAAAGATCAGCGCATGGAAGACATAGTGAAATCTGTCGTGTGTTATGACATGAAACCTATCATGGTGCATAGTAACAAAAACTAAAGTGATATGATAAGGACATGGTGGATACGCCGCTGGTACTTCCTATATATAAGTGTTCCTGTTATAAAATCAGAAGTACCGTTATTCTTGCCATGTAAAGTTTTATGTTGTTTGACGGGGCCAATGTTTGTTAAATCTTTTATACACTGATAATCCTTGAACATATTAGAGTACATCTGAAACAAACCTTGATCATCTAGTTCCTATCATTTCCATTTCAAGTAATGCATTTCATCTTTAGAATCCAAATTATTATTCAACATATCAAAACTAAATCCGCTATCATCATTCGTGCCAGATCTTGGGAAACAAACCTAAATCTTTTTATCAAATGTACTCCACAAACCGACAATCAAAACACATTTAAAAAAAAATCCAAACCCTCATCACGTTCCTGATTTAGTAACCTCCAACAATTCAATTTCGGGACAAAATTCCCTCAACAGGGGATACTGTAACATCCATGATTTTTCCAACCCTATTTTATTTAATCAATAATAAACACTAGATTTAAGTTCTTTACTCGTTCAAGCACATTATGTCTCATAACTCATTATTTTAAATAATATTTTTTTTTATCTTGCGTTTACATATAAATTTCTATGACACATTTGTGTAATTATATATATATATATATATATAATTAATGTATTTGAAGTTATTGATTAAAACTCGTAGGAATATTTTTATAAAAGAAAGATCCAAGTTTCGTTTTATATAAAGTTTAAAAAAAAATCAAGTTATAAATATATACATACACATAGTTACTAGTGTGAACCCTTTTATCAAATTGAACTCCCAACTTGTACCCCCCACATTTGGATTTGACCCTTTCATTTAATTTTGACCCCTATAGATAACTTTGACTCGTAAAAAGTCAAACAGAGCTGTTTTTGGTACAAATCAACACCCAAAATCCGTCCAACCCAACTTTAATGGACTGCTCATGTGTGTGCATTCAACAAACGAACATCCCCTGACCCATTAACAGCCCGATTCAATCATCCACGCGGTTAATTTCGAAATTCGAATGGTTTGACTCCTAGAGTCAAACCGAGACAAATCAGTTTCCAAATTGAGTAATTGAAACGCGTTGATGACAGCAAATCATGCTTAGACTAATCACGCATGAATCCATACCATAAACATTACCCAATTCACCCCAACTGATCTAATTGACGCGTAAATCATTCCACAGTTGTCAACCTTCAAACCTATAATCGAATCATGCCTTTAACATGTAATTAATCAAATTGATTCACTCCTCACCTTCGCAGACCCTTTTGCAAACTCTCTGAACACACAAATGCACCCCATTTCATCTCTGACCTCCGATCGAGTGCCAAGAACACCGGACCTGCGCCTCTAGCCGTCAACCTTCGATACCCAACCAAATCAGGTGAGGTTTATCTCATTCAATTCGTTTTTGCTCATACATAGAAAGCCCCTAATCAATTTACAGAAATCGAATATATCAAATTTAATTTTTGTTAATTTCGTGAACAAGTTCATACGATTTTAAATAGGGGATTTCGATTCTGTTTCGTTTAGGGTATTTAATCTATCGGGTTCTTTAAATAATCAGCGAAACCACTTGGTCCGACTGGTTAAGTCATTGCCCCATCGGACCAAGTGGTGTGGGTTCAAAACTCACATCTCCGGCTTCTTTTTGCGCGAGCCTTGAACCCAAACTCGGCCTCACTCCAATACCATGTTAAGATAATTCCAATCCGGTTCTATATCAGCAATTGCTCCCTGGTCCAGTGGTTGGAGTTTGATACTTTTACCGGGTACACCCGGGTTCGATCCTGGGTAGCCCCATATAATTTTAAAATCGTTTTTAACACTCCAAATAATTTCATAAAAATTTTCTTATAAAACCCATGATCATTTGGAACTAATTTATGCAAAAATAAGCAGATTCAAATTAAGAACTAGTAGTTTTACGATTTAAAAGATTCTAAAACCTCATTTACAATACAAATAAATCTATTTTTAATTAGAACTATTAATTTTAATTAAAGCCTATATATTACTTGATTTATAAAAAAAATAGTGACAAGAATTTTTATAAATTTCGTTAGCATTTTAAATATATTTATAAAGCAATGTTGTAAAATCATTTTTCTATTATATATAAA
Organism: Smallanthus sonchifolius; assembly: GCA_023525975.1. Taxonomy (NCBI): domain Eukaryota; kingdom Viridiplantae; phylum Streptophyta; class Magnoliopsida; order Asterales; family Asteraceae; genus Smallanthus; species Smallanthus sonchifolius. The sequence continues at coordinate 35,312,571 of CM042034.1, read as the reverse complement.
TATCAAGGTTTAAACTCTATTCAAACAAATATAATTTTTTTCTAATATATATATATATATATATATATATATATAAAATATATATATATATATATATATATATATATATATACATTTACCCTCCATCTTTTTTACAACACATTACAATAACAAATAAATAAAAAGAATTTATTTATTTAATTTATTTACTCATTTTAAGTACAATCCTAAGTCAAATACTATTTTGTTATATTCCTTATACTTTGGAATTAAGTTTTATACTATTATACAAACACAAATATACCCGCATCCTCTACAAATGATAACACAAACCCCTTTGGTATAAATCCCTACACTTAAAACCCGTGGAACTCTAGACGTTGCTTTAGATCATGTGCATATTTTGATTCAAGCTCATGCATTCCACTCTAGGTTAATTTGGTGATTTGCAAGAATCACTTTTGATACCTATTTACTCGTGCTACCTACACCATCAATACAGGTGAGTTTACATAGCCACTTTTTTCTTATTTACATATTTGGGGTGAAACATGATTACATTCAAATACTATTTGTAATTACACACGTACAATTTTACAATATGATCATGTGTGTTTGTTTGTGCTTTATGCTTGAATGCTAATTGTTAAGGTTACATATACATGATATACACGTGCAAACACAAATACATTACTTCAGGCTATCATGTGTTGTTATGTCCTACATTAGGATAACATGTGTTGTTATGCCCTACATTTACATCAGGATAACATGTGTTGTTATGCCCTACATTAGGATAACATGTGTTGTTATGCCCTTCAATTACAAAGTTTCATTTGCGTATCTAGCTTAACTTAGATTCTCCATAAATGCTTTATAAACCATGCATCATATGAATTGTACACAAAACATTTGAACTTTACTTGTGGTGTCAAAACCTATGTATGCTCACCAACTATTTATAGTTTACCCTCTCATTTTATCATGTTTCAGGTACAGTTGTTTGAGTTAAGATTCAAGCTACTTCACTTAGGGTTGAGGACCTAGTCTTAAATTTTAATATGGAGATTCATGTATTCTTAACTTCTTGTAAATGATTACTTGAGTTATGAAATGAAATTTACTGATTAATTATTACAACCTTAGCAACACCATGAGCTTATGAACGGTCAACATGTCCCGCCCCGACGTTTTCGCCGTCGGTTGGGGTGTGACATCCACCACCGGGCATCTCCTCCACCCTTACCTTACGCCGTTAGCCGCCATGATCGTACTCTCCCTCACCGATCTTCTTTCAGTTCCTCAAAATCAACGATTGTAATCGCCGCCGTGTTTCTTTGTTGTCCTCTTTCACGGATTTGACCATCTAGTTTCTCCTTCTGGGCCGTGTTGTTCCAGGTTCTCCTTTACGATCTGCTTTCAGGACCGTGCTGTTCCAAGTCTCCTTCACGTATTTGTTCAATCTTCTAACCATATTTACTACTATTTGTATTTGTTCAATGTTCTTTTGTTTCTTTTGCAGGAGACTCTATGAATGAGTATGTTTGCACTTCCGAGGAGCATTAAGGATCATGAGTAAGTATAGCAAATTACTAATAGAAAGGTACCAACTCTGACGATTGTATTTATGTTCTACAAATTTTGACTTCTAAATCTGTTCTATATTGAATTTTTATATCTAGGTTTGTTGTAAGTTGTTTAATCTTTTTACATTTTAATTGTTTTCTTGATTTTTATCCTTATATGCTCACTTGTGACTTTTGGGTAATTAATTTTGACTTTTTTTTGAAATTTTTAGTGTTTTACAGGCAACAAATTATTTAATGAAGATATACAGTAAAAGTAAATAAGAAAATTATAACTCATGAAGGTATCCAATAATCTCATACACATGCTCACTTATTTTTTTTTCTTTTTTCTATTTACTGCCTTTCTAGACAGTTGAGATCAATGCGTACATATAATTTACTTGTGCTCTTACAAATGTATTTTGTATACCAAATTTTGCAATGTTTTTTTTATACTAATATTATTTAATACATTGTTTATGATTTTTTTAGATATATCTAAATTTTCGTGTTCAGTTAGCTGAATTACTTGGGGTAGCTGGCTCATTTGGACCATCAGTATTTCAATTACCACATATACGAAGCCATCAGCCAAGTAAAATACTCGGTGATGAATTCTATTTCTCTGTTCTTTTGATTATGTCTTTTTATTTTAGTTTAGTATGTATATTGATTAGGTTTACAGTGATTTGGTTTACAGTGATTTGGCAGACTATGTATAAAGAGAGTAAGAAGAAAAGTATATAATATTTTGCACTTAAGATTGTTGATAAATCTCATAAAAGCAAGGTTCAGTAGGAAGTAAGCTTCATTCTTTATTTGTGTTTTTGTGTATAGGGGTTTACTTTGACAGTGGTTGACTCTTTTGTCTTGCAATCTAATAAAATTCCATATTTAATACTCACTTTGACTATTTTTTTCTTAGAATTATTTCAGCAAGGGAAGCTATGAAAAAGAAAAAGAGTAAAAAGAATTATTTCACAGATAGGTTTTCCATTTTACTCATCTCCATAAGCTTCCCGTGTTGGTTCTGTACATCCCAACAGAGAACCCAGTACTACGTGATACCGCTTATGAGGTATTTGATATACAGCAGGTTGAGTAACGGGTCAGGTTGAAATGGGTTATTTTTTAGTAAGCGTATTAAATCTCTCAGATATTTTGCTATCTCAGGCATTGGTAGTGTTATATAAAACTGATGGGCAATATGAAAAAGCTTTTGCACTTTATGCTGATGTAAGGGTTCACTATATACCTATGGTACCTAGGGCTGGCAAGATGGAGGAGTTGGGTCAAAACTGGTTCTGTTGAAATGGGTCATTTTTCGTATTGGTCAAAACATGATGGGTTGGGTTTACAAACAATACATTTTGATATATTTTTAAGATTTTTTTATTAAAGTACTTTAGTTATGATTACAAAAACTAAATTATCACAATTTACCGTAATAAACTAAATTCGTATGTAAAAGGATTTACGAGGTTATATGAATTACAAATAAACGGGTCAAAATTGCTACCACTAAATTAGTATCAGTTGCATAATATGAATTATTGCTTTATGAGGTCTTTCTTAAAAATGTCATTAACCTGTTTGTGTTTTTTCAAATTATATTTTTTCAGCTTATGAAACCAAATATCTTTAAGTTTATCGAGAAGCATAGCATGATGTCGTTCGTGAAAAGGTGTGGGAAATTTCATGTTTACAAGCAAATTACACATTTATACATGTTTTTCTTTTCTTATATTAAAGTAGAACATGGCCAGTTTTTTTTTTTTTTTTCTAAAATTGGCCCAATTTACATGTTTTTCATCTATTTGTTCGGTCATCTGATTTGTTATTATTATTATATATATATATATATTTGTATTATTTACATGTTGTCCATCTAATGCAGATTGATCATAAGCGTGCAGTTTCACTGTTAATCTAGTACAGGGACATAATTACCCCTGCAAAAGTTGTTTCCCAACTTCTGGCTTCAAAAAAGCAATGTGATTCCAAATATTTTCTGAGTCAACCGTATTGGCACTCACTATTTGAAGTTAATCCTCATGTTGGCAGAGATTTTTATGACATGCAGCTATGTTTGAAATTTCTGGTCAAGATTCTTTAATCTTAGTTGCTTCTTATTACAAAAGTTACAATCAGATTGAATATCTTGATATAACCACTATGGTAGCAAATTGTATAGTAAAAAAATCAAATTTGCTTACTTTAAATCACAGAGGTGTAAACCAATAAAAACTCAGTTACTTAAATATTCTTAAAAAAGATGCACATTCGTTTTTGTATATAAGAAAATATTTAGAAATGTATGAAAAAATATTTAGTTTTGTGAATTTAGTTGTAATTTTATTTTTTTCCCTATGTAATTAGAATTTTCTTTTTATTTATGAAATTATTTTAGATGATTATGAATGATATATGTTTCATTTCATCAACCGTGTAGAACACGGGTACTAACCTAGTTATATAATAAATAAAAATCTCTTATGTCACGTGTCGCCTCCATATATATTCTCACAATTTTTCCCCACCTCTTTCTCTTATTAAATACACTTCTTTTTTAAATAATAATTTATTTTTAAAGAAAGTATTAATCTATACTATATAATAAATAAAGGTTTTGGTGTGCCACTTGTCACTTTCTCATGCATCCTTAAGTTTTTTTTTCCCGTCTCTCTCTCCTATTAATTATTTTTTCTCTCTCATATTAAATAATAATGACTTCTATAATTTTTTTATAAAACGTTTTTCATAAATATTCATATGTAAATCTTTATTACTAAATATACTTAACGTTGCATTTATTTAACACGTATAATACATCAGGTTTTTAAAGTTTAATATGAATTAACATTTATCAGTTACATTAAAAAAAGTTAATACTTAGCTAAAAAAATGTTTTAAAAAATAAGTTAACATAATTTATAGCTGTCACGTAAAACTATATTCAACTCGTGTAATACACGGGTTTTTAAAAACATAAATTTTTTTATTACTAAGTATATACATTACATTTATTCAGACAGTGTAATACACGAGATTCTAACCTAGTTATACTAATAAAACACATTTATCTTAAATTATCTCTTATTTTAAGAAACTTTAAAATTTAATTATGTAACTTTTTTTAAACTAAATAGTTAATGTAAGTCAAATCATATTAAATAAAAATTAATGTATTTTCGAAACACAATTATATATTAACTTTTACACATATTTAGAGGGTGTTTGGGATTGCGTTAGAAAACTGCTTATTGACTTATTATTTTTTCAAAAGCCAATAAGCTAAAAAAATTGTTTGGCAAACACAAAAACACTTTTTGTTTTTACTTTTTGATAAAGCTCAAAAGTTATTTTTTAAGAAGCCACAAATTCTTGGTTGTAATAGAATTCTTATTTCCGGTTTAATAACTATGTTTGTTATGTTTTATGCAAACTATGAGATGTATCAGGTTTGGGACGTTTCACTTTCCTTTCTATGGAAGATATTAATCGCAGAGACAATGAAATTTCCATAATGGTTGAAGAAACCTCCTAATTTTTTTTATAATTCTTTATCTGATGATCAATTCAACCTCTAATTAAAAAGATATACCTTGGTTATATTTCATCTCTTCAACAAACTTAGTAATGAGCATAACGGCAATGGTTAGTTGAACTGAACTATTTGCACTCGTATTATATATATATAGGGAGAAGATCATGAGAAAACTCATTTTAAAGAGAGAATGAAGAAACTCCTCATTAATGACATTTTCGTAATAAATAGCACATTTTTTGTAAGACAAAAATAATCTATATCTATACTACTTAATAAACAAGTAAAAGTATGGGACACGTGTCACCTTCGAGTGCATTCTTAGCATAATTTTCTCGCCTATCTCTTCTATTAAATACTATATTAAATGAATATATTTTTAAATATTTAATAACAATCTAATTATGGATACTTTTTTATTTTATTATGGATTGTTATTATATTATCAAACAAATTATTTAATATGGATTATCATTTATCAATTAAATTAATACCAAGTTAAAAAAGATATTTTAAAAGTTAACTTAATATAATTTAAAACTGTCATATTACGTGTTAAAAGATTATATTATATTTTATTCAATATAACTTTTTATTACTAATTTTATTCAACGCATGCGGTAGGGTTCACGGGTTCTACTACCCGAACGTCAACGGACCAATGGGTGAAAACTCTCTTGTTTACTTTGAAACCATCGAGTATTTCAATGTAAATTTACCATTTTTTTTAAGCTTCTTCCATTGTTACATAAAGTTTCTTGACAATTTAATTAAGTATTGCATGATGTTATGGGATATGAGGATTGTGGAAGTGAAGATGAAAAGCTCTTGAAGAGAAAAACGCTTGCAAATGCTTATCTATACTATATAATTAATAAAGGTTTTGGAGTGACACTTCATATTCACTCTTAACATTTTTTTTCTGTCACTCTCTCCTATTAATTACACAAGTTTCTTTAAATTTTTTTGTTTCCCGCCTCTCTCCTATTAAATAATAATGATTTTGTAAAACTTTTTTTATTTAAAAAAATATGTCTGTTCATAAACTATTTTTATAAATTGAACATTTCTTTCCTTTTTTTATAAAATATTTTTAAAAAATAATTATTTCACAAATAACATCCAACATACAAATCTTTGTAAAAACTACTGGTTTACAATAAGTTGTCTTTATTCAACCCATGTAATACATGAGTTTTAACCTAGTTAGGGCTAATATATTTACACTTAATAGTAGCACCATAAATCTTGAAATAAATCATATTTCATCATTTAGTTTTTTTTAGTTATTTTAATTTTTATGTTTTATTTTTCTTTAGTTAATTTTAACTTTAATGTACTTTATCTTTTTAGTTAAATTTATTTAAAAAAATGTTAGGGTATGCTAAGATAAAAATGAAATGACATATTTTGAACTACATAACTTGTTTTCATTGAATAATTTTTATGGTACTTTTGGGTTCAAGGGATTCCAACCCTCCACCTTACTGTTATCATTTGGTTAAATGTGTTAATTTCATATTTTAAAAGAGAAATTTTATTAGGACACAGAGTTTTTCTATTTGGTCACGCCGCTAAAGGCTATACGTCTTGTATAGGTCAATACGGGGCACATAGCCCCTAACATTAAAAAGCAGACCTGCAGGTGTCAGTTATTGACTAATGGCTGAGCTATACACCCCATATAAGCTATACGACCGTGTACGGCCCATATAGGCCTATACGACCCATATAGGCCTATACACTAGGCCCGTTGATTTTAACCGTACCCGGTTAACCCGACCCGAATAACCTTCACCCGAACCGATTAAACCCGTACCCGAATAACCCGTAACCGATTAACCCGAAAACCGTTTAAACCGATTGTTATTCGGGTCGGGTTTCGGTTAGACTTTCAAACATCAAAAACCCGAATAACCCGAACCGATTAACCCGAATAAACCGAACATTTATAAACATGGTTTATAAATTACAATCTTATTACTACATCACTAAATTAATAGATCATTATTACGGAATTGTTCATACCTTTCTATTTACAAATTATAATCTTATTACTATAGCCGAACATTTAATTTTTCATGAAGTTGAAGAAACAATGATACCAACATAGGTTCGCATAATCTAATACTTATTCATTAATCTATTTCTTAATATTTTTTTATCTAGTATACCTTTGATTGATTATTGTTAGACTAGGACAAAACACTTGTTATTTGAAGCTTTAATCTCTTAGAAATATGCTTATTTTTGTTTCACATACGCCTTTATTTTATGTTTATAAACTTGATTCATTTATTTTTTTCAACAACGTGTCCTACCCGAAACCCGACCCGATTAAACCGAAAACCGAATAACCCGAACCCGGTCTACCCGAATGTTATTCGGATCGGTTATCGGATAAATTTTCACACACGAAAAAACCGATTAACCCGAACCGATCTACCCGAAACCCGATTAAATTACCCGAACAACACCCCTACTATACACCACCTATTTTTTTTCAAACTTGAGCAAATTTTGATTTTTATATGGCGAGTATAACCCTATACGCCACCTATGAGATTTTTTTTCCAAACTTGGCATGTTATGTATAGAGCAATGTGGAGTATAGCTCTATACGTAGACAATAAGGCTATAAGTAGAGTATAGAGCTATACGCTCTCTATACGCATTCGATTGCTTATCTTGAAACAAGATTAATAATACCAACAATATGAAAAACTATTTGGCCTTTTTGTTTCCTAAAAGGTCAAGGATACGATACCATACCATACCATACCATACCATACCATACCATACCATACCTGTAACATCCCGGATTTTCCACTAATTATGGTTCGGGCATATGGATGACCTGAATCCCTTGTAACCAAAATAGTTGGAGGGGTTTTCCTTAGAAACATAAGTTTTAAAATAGTTAGAGTACCTGAGTAACAGGTAGGCTGTTAATGAGATCGAATCGCGTGTTAGCGGAACCTCAAGGACCCGGATGTAAACCCGAAAAGTTTAAATAAGAATTTAAGGGGAAACCCTAGGTCATTTCGCATAGGGGGTACTCGACGGCAGCAAGAGAGACGCATGAAGAGAGAGGCCGAGCAAGGAGTGATCTAGCGATGGTCCTACGACGGAAATAAGAGGGGGAAAGGTATCATTACGCGTAAGGTAACCCTTAAACCTCATTCTTTGTTTCATGTTTTCGTTTAACATGTAAAACCCGATTTGGGTTTAGTTTTCGATAATCCTTTTGGTCGGAAGAGAAGGCTGTTGGGAATCATGGTACCAATTTTAACTTTTAAAACATTAATTATTTAAAAACTTTTTAAATAAATAAATCAGATATATTTTAGTGGGAGCGATTTATTAATACCATTACCAGATCAGATCTGGATTACTTTAAGTGATCCGATTACACGCACATAAACAATATTAAATAACCAACCATAGGGCGTTTAGATTTATATTTTTGACGATAACCAGATCTGTAACACCTTAGTTCAACGAACGTCACGCTAGATGACAGGTACACGAAAAACACTGCAAAACGTCACACGAATTGCGCATGAGCGAAACGATCACAGCGGCGGCGACAAAGGAGGCTCGCGGCGGAGGTGGCCGGCGACCGGGCGGCTCACGACGGTGGTGGGTGTAACTCAAAATCGGCCGAACCCAAGGGGAAGAGGGAGGGGGCACCGATTTTGAGGTGAGTGGGATTAGGGTTAGGGTTTTGATTATAATGATATATTTATAACCATTATAATTACATACCGGTCCCTCTGGTATTAACATTTAATACCCCAGTAATAATTAACATTTAATTATTAAACCCTTGTAGTTACTAATTACATATAATTAGTAAAAACATAATCCTTAAATGTTTAACCGGTTAAACATTCATTCCTCGCAAATAATTAATTAATCAGATATTTAATTATCCCTATCTGCGACAAATATTTATCTAAATATTTACTCACCATTTATTCTTTCCGTCTTTCGTGAATAATATTTAACAATTAAATATTATATATTTTGTTCGTTGTCTAAGGTGTAACTCTTTGGATCGTACCTTAATAGTAACGTTAACTTAATTAACGATCGGACATCATATATCTAACAATCTCCCACTTGGTCGATTTTTCAATTAATCGGTTCAACGAAGACAGTGGTCGACGCCTAGCTACATCTCACTGCCCCTAGCAAGGTATGACGTATTTATAATCATCAAACTATTTCCTTTTGTACAAGTAACCATTACTTTACAAAGTATAACAGTCCTAGTAAACATTTGTATCCTTTCTGTTTAGGGCATTCGTTGAACATGAGACATGGATATTATTCTCTTCTCATATGTGGTTCAACCATTCTTGTTCTTGTTCTCCAATTCAAAGTGGTCTAAACAAACTATAATTTTAGTTTGAGCATGGCCATGTGTTTTACACCAGCTTGAATCAACGAGGGCGCCATAATCTCCGGCTTCTAATTAAAGAAGAATAGAATTCCTTTGGCCACATACAACTCCCACTGAACTTCAGATTACTCCTGATAATACCCTTATTACTGCCTGTTAAGGAACAGCGTCAGATAAGATCAAAGAACAACCTTTGGTCAGGAAGAGTTCTAATAAGTGCCTCGGGTCGAGGATAGACAGATCTTACCATATTCAAAATATCTCAAGATATCAATCCATGAAGATAGTTTTGAAACGAGTTACGTCTAATAATTATTATCTAATAATTATCTATGAATATGGTCACCAACTTCTTGGTCTTTCATTCATAATGAACCAACCATCCGATTCACAATAGTCTTACATTCAGATTGATTCCCATGAATCTGATCGACTACGGGCATTTAGAATAATCTACATATTCAAGGATTTCTAAAACGTATAAACTGTCAAACACAGTAACATCTAATTTGAATGCATTTAACCATTAAATCATTCATAAAAACCAATGTAACTGAATAGTTCGAAAGCACCAAATACTAAATATAGATCAAATCCACTTTCTAGCAAATCTAAGGCCTATCTTGTCAGCATGCTCCTCATGTTTAGAACGAGGCATAGACTTAGTGAATGGGTCCGCTAGATTTTGATTTGTGTGAACTTTGTTTAACACGATGTCTTCCTGTTCTATTATATCTCGTATATAATGAAATCTTCTGAGTATGTGCTTCGTGCTGTGGTGTGACATTGGTTCTTTAGCTTGAGCAATAGCACTAGTATTGTCACATAGTATCTCGATTGGTTTCTGAATGCTAGGCATTACTCCGAGATCAGCAATGGACTTCTTCATCCAAACAGCCTCCTTTGCAGCTTCCGAAGCTGCAATATATTCTGACTCGGTGGTGGATTGTGCAACAACACTTTGCTTAATACTTTTCCAAGTAATCGCACCACCATTCAGAACAAACACAAATACTATTTGTGATCGAGAATCATCTCAATTTGTCTGGAAGCTAGCCTCAGTGTAATATTTAACAGGTAGTTCTTCTTCCAGTCCCCCGTACAACAAGAACATATCCTTAGTCCTTCTCAAGTACTTAAGAATGTTCTTTACAACTATCCAGTGACTCTCACCAGGATTCTGTTGATATCTGCTTGTCATGCTTAAAGCGTACGATATGTCAGGTCTAGTACATAGCATGGCATACATGATCAAACCAATCGCAGAAGCAAATGGAACCTTTTCCATTTTCTTCTTGTCCTCGTCAAACCGAGGGCACTGTTTGTTATTCAGTATGGTTCCATATGCCATAGGCAAAGATCCTCTCTTGGAGTCTTGAATGAAAAAAGCATCGAATGACCTTATCAATATATGTACTTTGACTTAATCCTATAAGCCGCTTTGATCTATCCCTATAGATCTTTATTCCTAGAATATAAGCAGCTTCACCAAGATCTTTCATCGCGAAACATTTTCCTAACCAAGACTTTACGTCTTTTAGCATAGGAATATGGTTTTTAACGAGTAATATGTCATCTACATACAGAATCAGAAAAGTCATATGGCTCCCACTTGTCTTTTTGTAAACACATGGTTCATCTTCGTTCTTGACGAAACCAAACTCTTTGATTTTCTAGTCAAAGCGAAGATTCTAGCTTTTGGATGCCTGCTTTAATCCATAAATGGATTTGTTCAACTTGCATACCTTATTAGGATTCTCTGGATCTTCAAAACCTTTCGGTTGAACCATATAGACATCTTCAGTAAGACGTCCGTTTAGGAACGCGGTTTTGACATCCATTTTCCATATCTCGTAGTCATAATAAGCGGCAATGGCAAGCAAGATCCTAATAGACTTAAGCATGGCTACAGGCGAGAAAGTTTCATCATAATCATTCTTTGAGTCAGAGTAAAACCCTTCGCTACTAGTCTTGCTTTGAAGGTTTGCACATTCCCATCCATGTCGATTTTCTTTTTGAAAATCCACTTACTTCCTACTGTTCGACTCTCGGGAGAAAGATAAACCAAGTCTCACACATGGTTGTCGTGCATAGATTGAATTTCAGCATCCATGGCTTCAAGAAACTTCTTAGATTCTGAATCTAAGATTGAAGATTTGTAACTAGTAGGCTCTGCCTGATCAATTATCAGGACATCGTCAATATGGTGAATCCCGATATACCGGTCGGCATGACGATCTCTAGTACTTCTGCGAACAGTTTGTGTTACAGATGAATCTTGAACATTTCTAGATTCAGTTTCAACAGTCTCATGCTGAATGGCAGGTTCAAATTGTGGTTCTTGGATCTCATCCATATCCACACGGTTGTCTCCAATCCCTCTCGCAAGTAGTTCTTTCTCCAAGAAAGTAGCTATGTGTTTAATGAAAACACGATTTTCAACAGGATTGTAGAAGTAGTAAGCAATTGTTTTAGGGTATCAGACGAAAACAACTTTATCGCCCCAGGGATTTAGTTTATCCGTAGATTCACTTGTAACATATGCCTTACATCCCCAAACCCTAAGGTAGGACACTTTGGGTTTTTTCCCATGCCAAATCTCATAAGGCTTCTTGTCCACCTTCTTAGTAGGAGTTAGATTTATGATTCTTATGGCAGTCTCAAGAGCAAAACTCCAGATGGAGTGTGGGAGGTTTATACGACACATCATAGACCGAACCATATTTATAGTGTTCGATTTATCCTTTCGGATACACCGTGAAGTTGAGGTGTTCCTGGTGGAGTCAGCTGAGAAATGATCCCACATTTCTTTAGATGTTCGTTAAACTCTTGACTAAGATATTCACCACCTCGATCAGATTGAAGCATCTTAATTATCTTACCAAGTTGATTTTGTACTTCGTTCTGGTATTGTTTGAACATTTCAAACGTTTCATGTTTATGCTTCATAAGATAAACATAACCGTATCTACTGAAATCATATGTAAATATCACGAAGTATCTCTCTCCACTTCTGGTCATTGTTTTGAATGGCCCACATACATCAGTATGAATAAGTCCCAACAGATCCTTAGCCCTTTAACCGATACCGGAAAAAGGAGCTTTGGTTAGCTTTACACTTAAACAAGATTCGCAATCATCAAATGACTCTTGACCTATAGAATTCAGAATTTCGGTGGTCTGGAGTTTCTTCATCCGATTCTTGTTTATGTGTCGAAGCCTACAATGCCATAAATACATATCATTGAAATCATATTTCGTACGTTTGGAGGAGATATTAAGTATGATGTTATTATCATGGCCTTCTATCTCATAGATTCCATTGTGAGGCTTTGCAGAAAAGTAGAACAAACCATTCAAATATGCAGAAGTGAAATCATTGTCAAAAGCATAAATAAATCCTTGTTCTCGCAAAGCAGAAACTGAAACAATATTCATAGTCAAATTAGGAATAAAATAAACATTGTTCAAAACAAGTTCTAATCCAGAAGAAAGTAAAAGAGTATATTCTCCTACAGCCTTCACAGCAACCTTTTGTCCATTTCCCACATGGAGCTCCAAGTCACCTTGCTTTAGTCTCTTAACCTTCCTTAGTCCCTACAAATCATTACAAATGTGATAACCACATCTAGTGTCAAACACCCAAGATTTGCTAGTCAGAGAGAAGATCTCGATAACAAACATACCTGAGGAATGTCCTCCAACAGACTTCTTTTTCTTCATCTCGGCCAGATACTTTGGGCAATTCCTCTTCCAGTGTCCGGTTTCATCACAATGAAAACACTTAGCATTCTTTAGAGGTTTCTTGGCAACAACTTTGCCTTTGACCTTACTCTTAGAGCTTTTCCTGCCTTTTCCTTTGGCTTCAGAAATCCTGACTCGACCTTCTTTGATCATTAGCACTGAATCAGACTTAGCATGAGTTGGTATATTTATCTCGACAGTCTTTAGCATCATATGCAACTCCGGGATGGTCTTGTCCCAAGAATTCATATTTTAATTCAGAGTGAACCGATCATATGATTTTGGCAGTGAGTTGAGGATTATATCCCTGGCAAATTCATTGCTTAAGGGGAATTCAAGACGTGCTAGGTGATCAATATATCCTTTCATTTTCAGCACATAGGTATTGACAGAAGAACCTTCTTACATGCGACAACTTATAAGTGATCTCATCACCTCGAAGTGTTCATGACAGGCATGCTGCTGGAACATATCCTGCAATTGCCTAATCATGTCATATGCAAGCATGTCCACCAGATTCTTTTAACGTTCTGGTATCATGGACGCCAGCATCAAGCAAGAGACCTTGATAGAGTCATCAACATGCTTATCCAAGGTCTTACGGGCTTGGCCCGTAGTAGCAGATGGTTCTTCCAGGATTGGTTCCTCGAGAACACACAGCTTGTTCTCAACCTTGATAACAATTGTCAAGTTTCGGTACCAGTCCATGAAGTTGGAATTGTCAAGCTTATCCTTCTCAAGGATGGATTTCAGGGAGAATGAGGAATTTGTATTCGATTCGTTAGACATCTACAAAATTCAAAAATAAGTTTTTGCATTTTCATGCTTGGATTTCCTAATAAAATTTTATGACCCAATTGCAAATATTTATATAATTAGGAATGAGATCCCGGTCCCCCATGTCTCAGTAAATGGCTGAGAACTCTTCACTGGCATAGCTAGACGGATAGATAACGATTACCAATTGTATCAACTACACAACTCTCGGTTTGAGGGGCATGACGAGTATTGTCAAGCTTTGGATACGTTTTCCCTTAACTACGCCCACTTAAAAGACTTAAGTGATATTTGTCCTTCAATTGTAACTGTAGACCCGACATAAGTGACTCAGGAATCGCGGTTCTAGCTTCAACTAAAACCGTAGGACCGGATGCAAGGTAATTCACTAACACCGGGGGTTCGGATAAATTAGTTGAAGTGTTACAATTAAGGATGGCGCAGAAATATTGATTTTATATTGGGATTTATTTAATGTTTTTTAATTATACCGTTTCGGGTCAAAAACATTTTGGTCGACGAGTAGCATGATACAAGTCGCGCAATTTTAGTAAACCAATTTTACTAATCAGTTCGTGAAACACTTTCAACACACGACACGATCCAATTTTAAATACCTTATTTTTCTAAATTGGTCATTTTTCACAAACTTATTTTAAACTAATCAACTCTTTAATTAATTTAAAATTATTTTAAATAAAAACTATTTAAATTTAAAACTTGTTTTCACTTTTAAATAAAACACTTTTATTTAATAACCTTTCCAAGAAAAATAAACAATTTAATTATCTCGTCGTTTTAAATTGTGTCAAAAGTTTTATTAAAAGTTTTGCGGTGTAATTATTATCCTAAATAATTATATCACAACCACAAAAATAAATAAAACGCAGAATCGAGCAACTAGAAAAATTGTCCGGTTTCGTTCGAGCCATCAAACGAACAACCAGACTGCTCTAAGGGATAACAAAATAATAAATCTGCTATCTTCTACTTAGTCGAAGATCTCCATCTTTAAACCTGTCTTTGTCCTCCTTGGTCTTCAAGTCTTCGTCTCTTTATGGTTACAATATTTATTTACAAATACACTAAAAATAAATAAATAAACAAAACCCTAACTATTACATCGGGTTTCAAATAACCCATAAAAATACAAAGATAACAACCAATCAACAAAAAACATAACCACAAGTCTCTAGTGCTCGATTCATTCAACACAATCAAAAGCAACGAAAAAATCTCGATCTTTTGTCAAACAAAAGTTTTGACAAATAAAACAATAGATCGATTTAAAAAAAATATGTCTAAACGCGCGTAAAGGTGGCTTTGATACCACTGTTGGGAATCATGGTACTAGTTTTAACTTTTAAAACATTAACTATTTAAAACCTTTTTAAATAAATAATTCAGATATATTTTATTTGAAGCAATTTATTAATACCATTACCATATCAGAAGATCTGGATTCCTATAAGTGATCCGATTACACGCGCATAAACAATATTAAATAACCAACCATATGGTGTTTAGATTTATACCTTTGACGATAACCAGATCTGTAACACTTTAGTTCAACGAACGTCACGCTAGATGACATGTACACGAAAAACACTGCAAAACGTCACACGAATTGCGCACGAGCGAAACGATCACAGCGGCGGCGGCGAAGGCGGCTCGCGGCGAAGGTGGCCGAAGACCGGGCGGCTCACGGCGGTGGTGGGTGGCGTTGGCCAAACTTAAGGGGAAGAGGGAGGGGGCGCTGATTTTGAGGTGAGTGGAATTAGGGTTAGGGTTTTGATTATAATGGTACATTTATAACCATTATAATTACACACTCGTCCCTCTAGTATTAACATTTAATACCCCAGTAATAATTAACCTTTAATTATTAAACCCTTGTAGTTACTAATTACATATAATTAGTAAAAACATAATCCTTAAATGTTTAACGGATTAAACATTCATTCCTCGCAAATAATTTATTAATCAGATAATTAATTATCCCAATCTCCGACAAATATTTCTCTAAATATTTACTCACCATTTATTGTTTCCGTGTTTCGTGAATAATATTTAACAATTAAATATTATATATTTTGTTCGTTGTCTAAGGTGTAACTCTTTGGATTGTACCTTAATAGTAACGTTGACTTAATTGACGATCGGACATCATATATCCAACAAAGGCACGACAGAAGAAGTGGAGGCCGATCTAGGCTGTTCCACAGAAGGATGGCAGGGACGATGATGAAGATGGTTTGGTGTGAGTAGCCGACAACGGTGGTGGTGTCTAAGGGTGCAACATGGTGGCGATGGCAGGAGGAGGAACCCGACGTGGTGATAGCCTGCCTGCGTAGTGGCGGATGGCCGAGAAGAGAGAGAGAGGGCGACGAGAAACTGTGGTTGTTTCGGTGACTATGGAGTGCGATGACAGTCGTGGAGGAGGCGGTAGAGGTATGATGTGAGGCCGATGATGGCGGTGGTAGTGCGGCAGCATAGGAGGCGATCTCGGGAGGATGATGGAACCGGCTAAGGTGAACACAAAGATAGTGAGGTTTGGTGGTGACCGGCCAGGCATACGAATTTTAAGAATTGGAGGTTGCATGGTGTCACGTGCGTGGCCAGGGTTGGCATGGTTCTTGCACGCATATGCATGCAAGCTGGGGCACGAGTACCCAAACCAATTCAGGTCGAATATTATTTTACGCAAACTCATGAGACGAGGGTCTCGTAGGAAAAGGGCGTTGAGATGACGAGACAAGTGTCGGGGCTTAATATTATGTATACGTTATTCGATGTACGAAATTGAACGTATTCCGATCAGGGATCATACGTTGACAGGTTCAGGGTGTGAGCAAGTGGACGGGGTGCAGAGCAAGGATTTGGACTCGATATAACCAATGTGTTTTTAATCCCCTATTCTTTTAAATGTTTTATTAATCTTGGGGCTATCGTACATACTTACATGGGGTGTTTGTTATATTAAACGAGTCGAGGTGCTTTGGGTTAAACCAGATATGTTTATAGACTACAACATTCACTAATGAGTCGAAGGTTCTACGGGGTGTCTAAGTGATTAGGTGAGCTAGAGATAAGAGTTAATAATGTGTGTCTTGTTAAGGGTCAGTCATGGTGAGTTGGGACTTAAGCCAAATGCTTATGAATACGTGTAGGATGTGTTGTCCTAGGGTTATGTATGGGGTGCATGTGTAGTTAAGGAGTCATGTGAATGAAGTGTGATGCTATGTGTTTTATATATATTTATGTTGTGTTTGTATCGCTGTCCCTATGACACGACAAACAGGATTGTGAAGGAAGAGTCCTTCGGGAAGTTACCAAAGGTGACCACTTTTAGCAGGTTAATGATGAGGTTGGGGTGTGTCGAACGCCCTGACTAAGGTAACACTGACGATGTGTATTTGTGTACTTATATATATGTTAAATTGCATGCAAGTATTGCGTTGTATTTATTGTGCATGAGAAGTTACTATTGTGATATGTAGATGATACGAATGAGGCGAGTAGAGTTAGATTGACCGTTGGGTCATGATTTTGATGTGGTGTTTACAACTGTAGTGTTAATCGATTTGTGAAAGCATTGGTCAAGGCTGAGTAAGTCGATGTCTAGGGATTAGTTGTGCTAACAAGGTGTCGAGTTAATACATGTGGTAGACCATGAGTATTAGTGTAGAAGCCAATCGAGGTCGGTGAGACTACTAGATTGTTATTATGGGATAAGCCTTGAATGGTGAACTGTTATTGGGTATCTATTTGTTAATAAATGGTAAAACTATTTTGTAAGGACCAAAAGATCTTGAGTAAAGTTAAATAACCTATGGAATTAGGTGGCTTTTAATTAAACTAAACTATTAGAACTCACTCAGCGTAGCTGAATTTGTGTGTACGTTAGATTGTTTTGCAGATGAGTTTTGTGGTTGACGTATTTTGGCTTGGGAGCGGCGCTACTCGGATTGGTGTGCAGACATTCATGAGGTAAATTTAATGACAATAATAATTAATGTTTTTAGAAAGACTTCCGCTGTAGTTTGATGTATCTAAAATGAGATCTTTTAAAGCGAATAACCCGTTATGAGAACCAACGGTATGATGCTCGGGTCGGGTGTCTTACAAGTTGGTATCAGAGTCGTAGTTTTAGAGAAAATAGGTGTTTTTATAACAATAAAATACCTTAACTTAAACTGAAAATGGGACAAAGGTGAAATGAATGCCACCACGAGTAACTGCGAGCCAAGAGGTACGTCTTTTGAGTTATACATTAATTGTTAGAGTGTTAATTGTGTAGTGTAGCACTACGTGGAGTTATGTCATGTGGTTAAGTGAGATTATATTGTGAGTTGAGTAATATGGAGTAGTACTTATTGTGATTATGTGAGATAGTTTGGCGTGTCGACATGGTTTAATGATTTTGTGTATAAACATGTGTGGTTAGTAATTGTGATAAATATG
The DNA here is from genome assembly GCA_023525975.1 of Smallanthus sonchifolius. NCBI lineage: Eukaryota > Viridiplantae > Streptophyta > Magnoliopsida > Asterales > Asteraceae > Smallanthus > Smallanthus sonchifolius. The sequence continues at coordinate 35,294,084 of CM042034.1, read as the reverse complement.
ATGATTTGCTAGATTATTGTGTGGTGCTGTGTGAGTTGTGCGTGATGCATGTGCATCCGGTGTGTGTTAAAGGTAGAAAGCTAGTGTGAATATGATAGGAAAGGTTTAGAATCAGAGCAGTAATGTGGACCACCAAATTGCATTTGGCTGTCTATGATTACTCTCATATTTTGAATTTGTGCCCATAGTAATCACTCTAACATTTTATCTTGTGCAAGTACTGAGGCTATGACAAAGCGTACTAGATCGGTCAGACGGGGAGCTCCGGCTAGGGAGAGAGCAGATCATCAGGACAAACCAATGACCTCCGTAGACGAGACGGACAGTGACATGCAAGTAGTGTTGGCGCTTCCTTCGCCAAGTATGACCAGAGCTGAGGATGGCAGCGCTCTGCGGGGTGCTGTGACCAGAATGACCGGATGGAAAAGGAGAGCGGTGTTAGCAGTACGCAAGTTCCCTCCAGGATGTAGACCTGTATGGCTAAGAGATCGACCACGTGCGACATATAAGAGAGCTCTATTTTAAGAGGGCCCGGTGAATGACCTGGGATCCGATAAAGATGAACCAGAGGAGTACACAGCAGATGCACCCGAGGTGGTCCCGTAGTGATTTTGCGAGCACTGTTTGAGATACTTGACTCCTTGGTGACTAGTGGATGTGACAGTTGTAACGGGAGAATGAGGGGTGGTTTAGCGTTTTGACTGATTAGACGTTTACGTGGTGTGGTGTTTGATTCAAATGTTGACTATTTGACTTTGATATTGATTTTAGTTTCACAACATTATGAATTAAGCATAATTAATGACAACTGTGTTTGTGACTATATAGGATTACGCTTACGGTAGGAATTATTTGTGGTGGTGTGATTAAGTGATTACATTTTGCATGACGTGAGTCCTGCGGGGGGTTATGATTATACATCTTTAGTAGATGTAAATGTTCAAGACGAGGTCCTGTGAAAAATTATGATTATAAATATTATGTGTATGAGTGTGTAGAGTGATGACTTATGTCTAGGTTGAGTAGTGTGTCACCCTGAAACAGTGGTACGACCCGTATGGGGTATGACCGTGTGAACTCTGTGTGAGTAGGTGATGACGTGTGGCAAGGGCTACCATTGTGAGGAATAAAAGGCAGGGTCAGGGGTTTGTGTGACTATATATGACGAGGCAGTATTTTATACACGTAGTTTTGCTCAGGTCTAGCTAGTTATGTATGTACTTTGTGCGAGTCAGAGAGTTGAGATGCTATACCTATATATACTTTGAACATGATAGGTTTTGTTATTATGACCTGACGTTATGTGTCCCGGTAGTATTTGCTTAGTCGTGCATAGGAAGGGTGGTGGGGATGAAGAAGCATAGTATTTCTATCTTGACGTTTCTTGAGTATTAATGCATAGAGGTGAAGCGAAGAGTTTTGACATTTTCTAGATGATCGGCGAGGTGCTCTTATGAGATGCCTATGCTTATATCTCAAAAATTCAGAGCACGAAGCTAATGAGTGGAGCTGTGAGAGTCGATGATGAAAGCGTTACGTGGACACTGGATTGGAGATAGTTATGATGTGATTGAGGTGATGATGCTAAAGATTCCAGCACGATGTAAACTGTGACCTTTCAAAATTTTTGTTGTAATAATTGTCACATAAATATTAACATTCTATTTCAAATCATATACACGTATATTTAATCAAATTTATACAAATTGGCGTACAATTTATGTATTTTTAAAGTAAATTTTAAAAATATTTTAAGGTTATAAACTATGTAAATTATGTTATTAAATTAAATAATTTATATAAATAAATCGATGGTTTACAATTTTATTAAATTAACCATTTAAAAAGATGGATTTTTAAATAAAAACATAAGTTTTATAAATTTTATAAACTTAAATTTCATTTTAGTTTAAAAGAATTTAAGTTAAATAAACTTAATGATTTAAATAAATAATTTAATGCATTATTTCAAAAAGATAATTATTTAAAAAGATTAGTTTTATTAAAGAAAGTGGATTTATAAAATATATAAGTATAAAATAAATTAATTGAAATTGAAAAAGAAATCTAATTAATTATTTAAATAAAAGTTCAGGGGTTATATTGTAATTAACCAAACTAAAAGGATTTAAAATTTAAAATCGTTGAGGGGCTGTTTCTGGTCAAATGAAACCACAGGGATTCATCCGGTATTTAATTTAAGGTCTTATCCGTAATTATTCCAGGGACTAAATTAAATCAAAGACAAACTCCAGGGACCAAAGTTGCCAACCCTCTATTCGCAATTCCGGTCACCCCTTTCGAATTGTCCGGCGGTCCGAGGCTTTCTCCGGCGAACACCCCGACAGGGCTGTTCCCTGCACCTCAACGCCCGACAAAAGCTTCTCTGGATTCGTCTCCCACACGCGATCAATACCCCTCGACCAATTTGTCTCCCCATCATCCCAATCGTCTGATCGTGTTCATAGCCGAAAGTTCACACCTCTATTACGGCCCCGACAGTCAACCTCCACGCCTGCAAGTGATCTCGACAGTTTCGTCTCGTCCAGACGAGTGTCGGGGCATGCTCAATTGCATGTTTCAATATAAGGATTAAGCGCGTCTATAAATGGCCATGGTCGGCCCTGCACGAACTGGTTACCCCCTTTCCACACACTCTCACACCAAATTGAAGACTCCATCACTTTCTTCGTTACTAAGTGAAGCTGCAACCAAGATTTCGAAGTCTAATTCCACCCAGAAGTCGATTCCCACTTGTGACATCTTTCGGACTTAAGTTTCTGCCGACCCGGCCCTTCGCGACCAAATAGGTACCTCAAATCCATTCGATTACCTTCTGTTACCCTTTGGCAAACTATCCTAAACGAAATCGCGGCATTCGCACGAGGATTGCCGAGCAAACCCGAGTCCTCGGGCGCGATTGCCGGTTACCGAGAACCAGCGACCAAGATCGCTTGAGTGCATATCAATTAAACGATACACACATAACCAGCGATGGGCAGTAGCCCGGCTGGTTATGCGTGTGTGTGTTTATATCGTAGGTCGCGGGTTCGATCCAGGTGGCCTCTGGCCCAACCCAAATTTTTCTGTTTTTTTTTTTTTTTTTTTTATATTATCACATTCTAATATTATATCTATACAATAAAAACTATTACGAGTCGGTTTGATCGTTCGCTTATTTTGAAATCGATAAAAAAAAAATTATATTTTCATAAACCATCCCATTTTTCTCTTTATACTTTTATAAACTTATTAAAATACTTTATAATATATAAAGTGTCCCATTTTTTTATAAATCTTGGAATAACTTTTATAAACTTATTAAAATACTTTATAATATATAAAGTGTCCCATTTTTTTTATAAATCTTGGAATAACTTTTATAAACTTATTGAAATACTTTATAATATATAAAGTGTTCTATGTTTATATAAATCTTGTAATAATTTCTATAAACTTATTAAAATACATTTAATATATAAAATGTCTCATTATTTTTATATATGAACCTAGCAATATTTTTGATAAACTTGTTAAAATAAATTTTGATATATAAAACATCAACATAATTAATCAAATAAAGACTTATCTTTTTATTTATTATTATTGTTTAAATACATAAACATAATGATTAATTATTTAAAAATGTAAAATTTCATAAGTCAAAGTTTTACAAAATCATATTCATTTTCTACCACAATTTATATATTATTATAAAATCTATACTCATTTAAATACGAATACGCACATACATATAAACATACAATAATACCCATTTATCTACATAGGGTTTCATTGTGCTTAGACTTCAACATACTTATTACCTACACGCGTGGACAAATAACCGTTTGCAAGGTGAGTTACATAGCCCCTATTTTACATTTTCATACATTTTGGGGTGAAACATTATACATGCTACTCACATTGTTTATACGTGTTATACATGAGACTATATGCTTATTCTTTGGATGTACATACATTTAAACACAAGACAACCAACTGTAATATTGATAGATCTATTGTGCCTGACCAGCCCACCCGGTTAGGGTGTTTATTACTGCATACTCGGATATAACCGCGTGTTATATTCAATCATACCGGATATAGTGGGTAACTATATTCAAGCATACCGGACTTAGCTGTTGTGCTCTGTTCAAGCGCGTCAAACTCGGTTTGAATTGTGATTAAATAAATGATACATCATATATACTATGTTTAACAAGATAAACAATGAGTTGCAAAACGATTTACAACCACTATTTACAGGAAATACTAAATCTATGTACTCACCAACTTTTTAGTTGACACTTGATTTAAATAATGTTTCAGGTTTGGATTTGTGACTGCTTGTCGAAGATCTCTCCATTTAGGAACTATGGACCTAGTTAAATAAATTAATGTTTTGAACTAGACTAGGTTATTTGAAATGTATTGTATTTGGAACTTGTTGTCTTTAAATTAAATCAATGAATTATGAAACCTTTAGTTATCATGTGCTTTTGAACAATCATCACATTGTCCGCCTCGATGATTCCGCCATCGGTCGAGGTGTGACAGATTGGTATCAGAGCCATGGTTATAGGGAATTAGGTTATTAGACACAATGACCTAGACTATAACCCTAGGACTCCCTTTTATGTGTTATGTGCTAAATGATAAATTGCTATGTGAATTATTTGTAGTTAGGTATTATTTGAATTTTTCCGAGTTTGGTACATGAGACTTATACACATACATACAAGACTTTGATACATGATACATACTTTACATACACATTTGACAAGCAAACTTATGCAAACAAATACACTACTTATCCTTGTCCATACTCTCTCCTAATCCTTATAAATTGCAACATTCCTACACATTTTATATTCATAGACTCTCAAATCTATTAAAATCTTGAAAATCTCGTCAACGACTTAATTTCCTGAAATCAGTAAAAGACACGTGCAATCTGGAAGGGTGACACCTGTACATTGGGTTTTCTGTCTAGGAAAGCATTTCGTATAAATCCAAATAAACGGACCCGTATGCTTTCCTGGGAATTCCTGAAGTGAGTGTTTACCTATAGGCTAAAGCATGTCTCTTTGAGAGTTTCGGGGAATTACTTAACGTTGATAAGTCAATGTATTCGCAAGGATACAATCCGAATTTGAACTCAAAAGTGGGGACATTATAACAAAATAGGAAAAACTAGACGAACATGCAAAACAAATCATTATTACGGGTGCACACGTAATAACAATTTGTAGTGTATGCAAGTCCCGGCAATTCCTATTATGCAAATAATGATCTATAACATCATGTCCTACCCGGAAAAGGTGACTTAGTTTCCCCTATCAACTTAGAATAAATACACATGCACTGGCACGCGTCATGATAAATCTCGTATTTCTGCTTACATTATTTCCCGTTATAACTCATATTTATCCGTCTCATCTAAAATATCATTGTCTTTCTTATGGTGTTAGAATGCCTCCTCGACGTGCAAACTCTAGCACTTCCAACCCGGATCTTGCTACTCTTCTTGCCCAGCTAGTAGGGCAAATGACTCAAGCAAATAACAACAGTGACGGGTCTCACAACATCCAAGGAAACGGTGGTACCAACCCACCTCATTGCACGTTTAAGCACTTTAACTCGTGCAATCCTACCAAATTCTTCGGGACGGAAGGTGCAACTGGCCTTCTTCAATGGTTTGAAAGTACGGAGAGTACTTTCCTAAACAGCGATTGTCCCGACAATCTCAAAGTACGTTATGCTGCCAGCGTCTTCCAAAAACGAGCACTCACCTGGTGGAACGGTGAGAAACGTACTCGAGGCAACGAATCTGCTATGTCCTTGTCTTGGGACGAAATGAAACGACTTATGACTGACGAGTTCTGTCCTCGCAACGAAATGAGGAAGCTCGAAGCTGAATTTTGGGATCTCACCCAATATAGCAGAGAGAATTTGGCTTACACCACTCGTTTTCAAGAACTAAGTCTGCTCGTGTCCCACATGGTTACTCCCTTAGCACGGGGAATTGAGAAATACATAGGCGGACTGCCTATGCCGCTCCAAGACACCGTATTGGGAAGTAATCCCTCCACTCTCGAAGACGCTATCCGTTTGTCTGCTGTGTTGACTGACAATCATGTCAAAGCAAGTACCTTATCTAGGAAGGGTACCAAGAAAGTGGTCGACAAAGCTGCTACTTCCGTGTCCGACAAAGATGAAGAACCCAAATTTTTCCATCATGATAGGAAGCGTAAGGCCCAAAACTTTGCGGCCGTCATTCCTGCCGTACCTGTGACCCAAGTTACTCCTGAGGGTCAAATTCTGAGAAATTATGTAGGTTCATTTCCCCAATGCCCTACTTGCAAGTATCACCATGCCCCGCATGCTACATGCCGTCTATGCTCAAAATGTGGACGCTATGGACACGTTGTTACTACTTGCCGTGCTCGCACTATCGTTAATCAAGCTACTCAAGACAATCATCCAATGCCTCTCGCTATCACCTATGGACGGGCCTGTTACGAATGTGGAGACCCAAACCACTTTCGGAACCAATGTCCAAGACTTCAAAATCAAGGTGGTCCTCGTGGACGAGCCTTTAATATAAATGCTAACAAGACTCCGGCCAATGACGACACTGTCAACGGTACGTCCCTTGTTCTCTATCTTTATACATCCGTTTTATTCAATATTCAAAATTGTGTCTCTTGCTCTTAACCATCTATTTGCTAAACAACCAACCAATTTTGATAACTCGTATATCATGGTAATAGCGGATGGGAAATCCATTGCTATAAATTCTAAAATCCGTGATTGCATATAACAGCTATCTCATTCCTATACTTTCGCGAAACAAATCTATTATGTTTAAATTTAGTCATACAACTTGCTAGCTCTGTTAAAGTCTACTTGAATTGTTGAAGTTCTAAATCCTAGTAATTATGCACGGGGAATCCCCAGTATATCAAAGGGGTGGTGGGTTAGCCGCTGGTACACCCTATACATAAACCCACTTGATATAACGAGTATAAACCATGCATAAGTACTAGGAAGAGGATCGGTTCTTGAATTGTTAGACATATTTGTGCTATGAAACCACTCATAGACGTGATAACATTTATAAATTGCACGCATTTCATTGTACAATTTTCAATTGAGAAAGGTGATTTGATTAAAATGATCTAAATCCTAGTAATTATGCACGGGGGATCCCCAGTATATCAAAGGGGTGGTGGGTTAGCCGCTGGTACACCCTATACATAAACCCACTTGATATAACGAGTATAAACCGTGCATAAGTACTAAGAGGAGGACCGGATTTTAGAAAATGTTTTTTTGCAAAATTTGAAAATATGAACACCCGTGGGGTGGAGTTTTAAAGGAAAATGCCATGTCACAAAGTGATTGGCACCAATATTGTTAAATCTGGGTTCTAGTAGTTTACATTCATGCGTAGTATGAGCAATGGTATGCATAAATCTCCTTATACTATTAGAACAATTAGTTAAAAACTCGACTCGAATTAGCATCGTCATCCGTTATCATACGATATTTCCCCGCTGAATATTTCTTTTGTGAAGTAATTCCATCCTAAACCTTTTGACATCTCATTCCCGCTTCTATAACCTTCGCTAATCGAATTTCGGGACGAAATTCCTTCAACCTGGGGAGACTGTGACCTTTCAAAATTTTTGTTGTAATAATTGTCACATAAATATTAACATTCTATTTCAAATCATATACACGTATATTTAATCAAATTTATACAAATTGGCGTACAATTTATGTATTTTTAAAGTAAATTTTAAAAATATTTTAAGGTTATAAACTATGTAAATTATGTTATTAAATTAAATAATTTATATAAATAAATCGATGGTTTACAATTTTATTAAATTAACCATTTAAAAAGATGGATTTTTAAATAAAAACATAAGTTTTATAAATTTTATAAACTTAAATTTCATTTTAGTTTAAAAGAATTTAAGTTAAATAAACTTAATGATTTAAATAAATAATTTAATGCATTATTTCAAAAAGATAATTATTTAAAAAGATTAGTTTTATTAAAGAAAGTGGATTTATAAAATATATAAGTATAAAATAAATTAATTGAAATTGAAAAAGAAACCTAATTAATTATTTAAATAAAAGTTCAGGGGTTATATTGTAATTAACCAAACTAAAAGGATTTAAAATTTAAAATCATTGAGGGGCTGTTTCTGGTCAAATGAAACCACAGGGATTCATCTGGTATTTAATTTAAGGTCTTATCCGTAATTATTCCAGGGACTAAATTAAATCAAAGACAAACTCCAGGGACCAAAGTTGCCAACCCTCTATTCGCAATTCCGGTCACCCCTTTCGAATTGTCCGGCGGTCCGAGGCTTTCTCCGGCGAACACCCCGACAGGGCTGTTCCCTGCACCTCAACGCCCGACAAAAGCTTCTCTGGATTCGTCTCCCACACGCGATCAATACCCCTCGACCAATTTGTCTCCCCATCATCCCAATCGTCTGATCGTGTTCATAGCCGAAAGTTCACACCTCTATTACGGCCCCGACAGTCAACCTCCACGCCTGCAAGTGATCTCGACAGTTTCGTCTCGTCCAGACGAGTGTCGGGGCATGCTCAATTGCATGTTTCAATATAAGGATTAAGCGCGTCTATAAATGGCCATGGTCGGCCCTGCACGAACTGGTTACCCCCTTTCCACACACTCTCACACCAAATTGAAGACTCCATCACTTTCTTCGTTACTAAGTGAAGCTGCAACCAAGATTTCGAAGTCTAATTCCACCCAGAAGTCGATTCCCACTTGTGACATCTTTCGGACTTAAGTTTCTGCCGACCCGGCCCTTCGCGACCAAATAGGTACCTCAAATCCATTCGATTACCTTCTGTTACCCTTTGGCAAACTATCCTATACGAAATCGCGGCATTCTCACGAGGATTGCCGAGCAAACCCGAGTCCTCGGGCGCGATTGCCGGTTACCGAGAACCAGCGACCAAGATCGCTTGAGTGCATATCAATTAAACGATACACACATAACCAGCGATGGGCAGTAGCCCGGCTGGTTATGCGTGTGTGTGTTTATATCGTAGGTCGCGGGTTCGATCCAGGTGGCCTCCGGCCCAACCCAAATTTTTCTGTTTTTATTTTTTTTTTTTTATATTATCACATTCTAATATTATATCTATACAATAAAAACTATTACGAGTCGGTTTGATCGTTCGCTTATTTTGAAATCGATAAAAAAAAAATTATATTTTCATAAACCATCCCATTTTTCTCTTTATACTTTTATAAACTTATTAAAATACTTTATAATATATAAAGTGTCCCATTTTTTTATAAATCTTGGAATAACTTTTATAAACTTATTAAAATACTTTATAATATATAAAGTGTCCCATTTTTTTTATAAATCTTGGAATAACTTTTATAAACTTATTGAAATACTTTATAATATATAAAGTGTTCTATGTTTATATAAATCTTGTAATAATTTCTATAAACTTATTAAAATACATTTAATATATAAAATGTCTCATTATTTTTATATATGAACCTAGCAATATTTTTGATAAACTTGTTAAAATAAATTTTGATATATAAAACATCAACATAATTAATCAAATAAAGACTTATCTTTTTATTTATTATTATTGTTTAAATACATAAACATAATGATTAATTATTTAAAAATGTAAAATTTCATAAGTCAAAGTTTTACAAAATCATATTCATTTTCTACCACAATTTATATATTATTATAAAATCTATACTCATTTAAATACGAATACGCACATACATATAAACATACAATAATACCCATTTATCTACATAGGGTTTCATTGTGCTTAGACTTCAACATACTTATTACCTACACGCGTGGACAAATAACCGTTTGCAAGGTGAGTTACATAGCCCCTATTTTACATTTTCATACATTTTGGGGTGAAACATTATACATGCTACTCACATTGTTTATACGTGTTATACATGAGACTATATGCTTATTCTTTGGATGTACATACATTTAAACACAAGACAACCAACTGTAATATTGATAGATCTATTGTGCCTGACCAGCCCACCCGGTTAGGGTGTTTATTACTGCATACTCGGATATAACCGCGTGTTATATTCAATCATACTGGATATAGTGGGTAACTATATTCAAGCATACCGGACTTAGCTGTTGTGCTCTGTTCAAGCGCGTCAAACTCGGTTTGAATTGTGATTAAATAAATGATACATCATATATACTATGTTTAACAAGATAAACAATGAGTTGCAAAACGATTTACAACCACTATTTACAGGAAATACTAAATCTATGTACTCACCAACTTTTTAGTTGACACTTGATTTAAATAATGTTTCAGGTTTGGATTTGTGACTGCTTGTCGAAGATCTCTCCATTTAGGAACTATGGACCTAGTTAAATAAATTAATGTTTTGAACTAGACTAGGTTATTTGAAATGTATTGTATTTGGAACTTGTTGTCTTTAAATTAAATCAATGAATTATGAAACCTTTAGTTATCATGTGCTTTTGAACAATCATCACATTGTCCGCCTCGATGATTCCGCCATCGGTCGGGGTGTGACATAATCGAAGGGACGATAGGGTCCCCATGGAATACATTCCGTATGAAGAATCCTACCAATGTAAAATACAAGATGAATGAGAATGTTTTCTCCAAACGTGACAATGGGTAGATGAGGCTTGCAATAAGACGGACTTCATGTTTGTAGTTGATAAATGAAACGTGTTCGGTGATTGCGTGATAATGATAGAGCAATGACGAGGAATGTTGAATGAAGGAAGGTTAAGGGCATGATTGCACATAAGTTCTTGGGAAGGAAATGTCTACGCTAGTTAACATGTGACTAGAGTAAAGCGAGCTCCTGTGGAGCATGCAAGTGAAACAAATGTTTGGTTGTGGAAACAGTCACACAGTGGTATGTGAGCTTTTGAGAAACACCGGGAGCTGATGACGGTAACTCTAGTGTTGAATATTATGTGTATATATAAGGAGCGTATTGGACGCATGATAGAAAAGTAAAAGAGTGCCTTGGTAGAGGCACGTGTGACTTTAGAAATTGGGAGGAGCTTCGTACAAGCTCCTAGAGACCATCTGGGAAGAGCATATGTAGTAACCTTAAGGGTAAGGCAAATGTGCCCATGAGCTGGATTAGAAATGTGACAAGTGAACGAGCTTTTGGTGGAGCTGTGCTTCGTAGTACCTAGGACAGTACTTACAACATGAGTAAGGATAACAAGGGCGATGAGGCACGGGTAATGAAATAGCCATGAATATCTTCGTGATAAAGGTGGTATCAAGAGTGACCTAGCAATATCACACCCGACAACTGCCAGAATAATGAAAGTTAGACAGACAGCATGGTGAAATGATAGTTAGGGATGCAGGGTGGGAAACATGTCAAACGGTATTGAGCCATTGAGTAATGGCTAGAAGGACGAGAGACAAAGGAATGGGGAGGTGAAGGTTTGGCACCATATGGACTCGGTGCGTAAGTAAGAATGGAAGGGTAAGTCGTATTGGTTCGTGTCGACGCAGGATTCGAGGACGAATCCTCTTTTAAGAGGGATAGACTTGTAACATCCCGGATTTTCAACTAATTATGGTTCGGGCATACGGATGACCCGAATCCCTTGTAACCAAAATAATTGGTGGGGTTTTCCTCAGAAACATAAGTTTTAAAATAATTAAAGTACCCGAGTAACAGGTAGGCAGTTAATGAGATCGAATCATGTGTTAGCGGAACCGCAGGGACCCGGATGTAAACCCGAAAAGTTTAAATAACAATTTAAGGGGAAACCCTAGGCCATTCGGCCTAGGGGGCACTCTACGGAAACAAGAGAGACGTAGGGAGAGAGAGGCCGAGCAAGGAGTGGTCTAGCGGTGGTCCTTAGGCGGCAACGAGCGGGGGAAAGGTATCATTACGCGTAAGTTAACCCTTGAACCTTGTTCTTTGTTTCATGTTTTTGTTTAACATGTAAAACCCGATTAGGGTTTAGTTTTCCTTAATCGTTTTGGTCAGAAAAGAAGGCGCGACAGAGGAAGTGGATGCCGATCTAGGTTGTTCCGTAGAAGGATGGCAGGGGCGATGATGAAGATGGTTTGGTGTGAGTGGCCGAAAACGTTGGTGGTGTCTAAAAGTGCAACATGGTGGCGATGGCAGGAGGAAGAACCCAACGTGGTGGCAGCCGGCCTACGTAGTGGCGGATGGCCTAGAAGAGAAAGAGAAAGGGAGAGGGCAATGGGGAACTGTGGTGGTTCCGGGGACTATGGAGTGCGATGACAACCGTGGATAAGGCGGTGGAGGTGTGACGTGGGGCAGATGATGTCGGTGGTTGTGCGACAGCAGAGATGGCGAGCTCGGGAGTAGCTAGGGACGATGGAAACGACTAAGGTGAACACAACGATAGTGAGGTTTGGTGGTGACCTACCTGGCATACGAGTTTTGAGAATTGAAGCTTTTTCATGGCGTAACGTGCGTGGCCAGATCCTATTCGTGTCGAATATTATTTTACGCAAAGTCATGAGACGAGGGTCTCGTAGGAAAAGGGCGTTGTGATGACGAGACAAATGTCGGGGCTTAATATTATGTATACGTTATTCGATGTACGAAATTGAACGTATTCCGATCAGGGATCATACGTTGACAGGTTCAGGGTGTGAGCAAGTGGACGGGGTGTAGAGCAAGGATTTGGAGTCAACATAACCAGTGAGTTTGTAATCCCGTATTCTTTAAATGTTTTATTAATCTTGGGGGCTATCGTACATACTTACATGGGGTGTTTGTTATATTAAACGAGTCGAAGTGCTTTGGGTAAAACCAGATATGTTTATAGACTACAACATTCACTAATGAGTCGAAGGGTCTACGGGGTATCTAAGTGATTAGGTGAGCTAAAGATAAGAGTTATTAAGGTGTGTCGTGTTAAGGGTCTGTCGGGGTGAGTCGGGACTTAAGACAAACACTTATGAATACGTGTAGGATGTGTTGTCCTAGGGTTATGTGTGGGGTGCCTGTGTAGTTAAGGAGTCATGTGAATGAAGTGTGATGTTATGTGTTTTATATATATTTGTGTTGTGTCTGTATCGCTGGCCCTATGACACGGAAAACGGGATTGTGAAGGACGAGTCCTTCGGGAAGTCACCAAAGGTGACCACTTTTAGCAGGTTAATGATGAGGTTGGGGTGTGTCGAACGCCCTGACTAGGGTAACACTGACGATGTGTATTTGTGTACTTATATATATATGTTAAATTGCATGCAAGTATTGCGTTGTATTTATTGTGCATGAGAAGTTACTATTGTGATATGTAGATGATACGAATGAGGAGAATAGAGTTAGATTGACCGTTGGGTCATGATTTTGATGTGGTGTTTACAACTGTAGTGTTAATCGATTTGTGAAAGCATTGGTCAAGGCTGAGTAAGTCGATGTCTAGGGATTAGTTGTGCTAACCAGGTGTCGAGTTAATACATGTGGTAGACCATGAGTATTAGTGTAGAAGCCAATCGAGGTCGGTGAGACTACTAGATTGTTATTATGGGATAAGCCTTGAATGGTGAACTGTTATTGGGTATCTATTTGTTAATAAATGGTAAAACTATTTTGTAAGGACCGAAAGATCTTGAGTAAAGTTAAATAACCTATGGAATTAGGTGGCTTTTAATTAAACTAAACTATTAGAACTCACTCAGCGTAGCTGAATTTGTGTGTACGTTAGATTGTTTTGCAGATGAGTTTTGTGGTTGACGTATTTTGGCTTGGGAGCGGCGCTACTCGGATTGGTGTGCAGACATCCATGAGGTAAATTTAATGACAATAATAATTAATGTTTTTATAAAGACTTCCGTTGTAGTTTGATCAGGGCCGGCTCAAGGTATTTGGTGGCCCCAAGCGAACTAAAAGTTCGAGGCCTTTTTCCAAAAGTCGTATTATAAAAAACACGCGTCATTTATCCGGGTTTGAGACCGACAATAATAAACCCTCTTCCTTGATCCTTTTAGAGATTAATCTAAGCATCTCGTTTAACTTTTTTGACTCTTTTTTATGCAACCGATTCATGCTTACGATTTCGGTTCGACATTTAAAACTTGTTTAACATAATAACACTTAAATTAGCAAATCACATATTATAACCAAATTAGCAAATTGAATCCAAATCACTAGTGTGAAAATTATAAAAGGAAATCACATATTATAACCAAATTAGCAAATTACAGATTGAATCAAATTAGCCATAGCACACTCTTCTCTTCCACTGAACCAAATTAGTTAGCAAATAACAATAGTATATTGAATCAAAGCAATTAGCAATAGCAAACGTACCTGATTGAAGATTGAAACTCAGATTGCAAAACGAAACTCACAAACAGCAGAACTCTCAGTTCGATTTTCGTTTTAAACTTTGCCGATTGAAACAACAAACTTTGTCGATTAATTAGGCAAGCACCTAGTCAGCAAGCTTCGTCGACTGAAACAACAAACACCAACAAGCTCATTCAATATCATGTTTGAAACTCAGAAATAGCATAACTTGGTCGATTGAATGTGAAGAAAAGAGAAGTCAACGGTCAATAAAAGCAATTTCCGCTTCATGACGCCTTTTGCTTGATCATCCCCATGGCGATTGCTTTTCTATCCAACTGAATTGTTGATTAGTAGTCCTAATTCTCGCTCCACCCTATTACCCTAATTGACGCAATCACGCTCCACCCTATTACCTTATTACCCTAAATTGCTCCCCCTAAATCGTAGCCGATGTATTAAATTCGGTCGTTTCTTTCTTTCGTAAGTGAATCACGCGTAGGTAGGAAGAGGAAGAGGCCTCTGATTCTGCGTGTGTTTTGGTCTAAGGCTGAAGTCCAAGCCCAATGTGGATTGCTTGCGTATACTAATGAGGCCATATCTTATATATATTTTTTATTAAATTGGGGGCCCTAATTTTTTGGTGGCCCCAAGCCCTTGCTTGGCCCAGTAACACTAATGGGCCGGTTTTGAGTTTGATGTATCTAAAATGAGATCTTTTAAAAGGAATAAACTGTTATGAGAACCAACTGTAGGATGCCCGGGCCGAGGATCTTGCCATACCATACCATACTATTCCATACCATTCCATACCCTACTGTGGTGTGGTATCGTATCATATCCTTAACCTATAAGGATATAAAAAGCCAGATAGTTCTTCATATCGTTGGTATTGTTCGAATTTTGTTGTAAGAGAATCAATCAACTGTGTATAGCGAGCGTATGGCTTTATACTTTGGGTATAGCCCTATTATCTGTCTGTAGAGCTATACTCCACATTGCTCTATACATAATAAGATCAAGTTTGGAAAACAAAATCTCATAGGTGGCGTATAGGGGTTGTATAGGCTTATATAGGGTGCATAGGCTTCTTCGTATAGGGCTATACTCGCCATATACAAATCAAAATTTGATCAAGTTTGAAAAAAATAGATGACGTATAGACCTATATGGGTCGTATAGACTTATATGGGGCGTGTAGGCTTATACGTATATTGCTATACTTGCTATATATAAATCAAAATTTGTTCAAATTTGAAAAACAATAGGGGGCGTATAAACCTATATGGGGCGTATAGCTCAGCCGCTAGACGAGAACTGACACTTGCAGGTCTGTTTTTTAAGGTTAGGGGATATACGCCCCGTATTGACCTATATGAGGCGTATAACTTTTAACGTCGTATCTAAATAGCAAAACCCATTGTCCCAATAGTAGGACACTTTTAAAATTACTGATATGTATCATCATGTCACATCTAAAACCCTTTAATGTGGTTAAATGATTCACTAAAACTCAATAAAAGAGAACTAGGACTCGTGCTCAAACAGTTTTAAAAAATGAACTTATTTTAATATTTACATTTTTTTAACTATGAACATTACAAGTTAATAACATAATAGTGGTTTAAAACTTTAATTGAATTGCATATCAGCTACCATGACGGCATGACTTAAACTAGGACACAATGTTAAAAGAAAATAATGCTTAAAAAAATAGAAAATAAACCTTAGATTAAATAATGATTAAATCATACTGGTTTTATTCATTCAAAATAAAAAATCTACTTTCGTAATACATGTTTTGACAAATAATTAAGTCTAAACCCATATATTATTTTACTAGGTTATATACCCATGTATTACATGTGACTTTTTAATAAAAAATAAAATTATAAAAATTTGTAAAAAATTTAAAATAATGTGTATAACAACAAATAAAATTCTTTGTTTCTTGAGTAAACTTCAGTTTTCGTCCCTAAGATTTGAACCAAACTTCAGGTTTCGACCTCCTGTAACACATATCATCCCTGACGTTTTATATTTTAACAGTTTCCGTCCCTGGTCTTTAACTCCGTTAAATTTTTTGTTAGTTTTTATATAAAATTACTGATATACTCCCTCCCTTTCTTTTTAAACTACAGTTTACTTTAATATATTATTTTCTCATCTGGAATCTAAAATGCAAAAAACCCCACCATTGATTGATTGATTCAACATCACAACGCATTCCTTCCCTTTTCAACCAAAACTTCAATTCATACCCTAATTTCACATTCTCTGCTTTTAATTTCAACCTTTTTTATTTACGTTTCATCCAATTCTGAGTATGTGTCACAAGCTTTTAAGTACCAACTTGATCATCCCAAACGATTGAGTGGACTAAGTATGGGTCACGAACAAGGGAATACATGCCTATATCCATGGTTGTGGAAAGAGGAGGCTTACCTGCTTCAAGGGACACTTCGGGGTGGAGATTATTTAACCGAATGTGGACAACGGCTTCATCACTGACCTCACTAGATTTAGTATTGGAACCAGTAGGATTATGAAGCTCCAGAATCGCACCTCCAGATCGCCCGGATGAACCTTCGGACACGTTCCCGTCAGAGATTAGGTCATTGTGTGGAGAAATCAAGGTCGTTTCTTGGATGATTTCGTCTACACGGAGGTCCGACAACACAAGGATGTACCGATTATCACCCTTAGGTCATCTGATGACACGATTTCCTTTGGATTTTGGTGCAACGTCACTCGACTGGCTACCTTCCATAGTCCCATGGCAACGATTTTGGCTTTAAATCAAACATTCGACTAAGCCTTGAAGAGGGAGAAAAGGGATATGGTGAGAATCTGGAGGGAGAAAAGGGATAGGCGGTGAAATTGGGGGAAGAAGAAGGGGAGGGGTATATAAGTAATTTTATATAAAAACTAACCGAAATATTAACGGGGTTAAGGACCAGGGACAAAAACTGTTAAAACATAAAACGTCAGGGATGATATGTGTTACAGGAGGACGAAACCTGAAGTTTGGTTCAAACCTCAGGGACGAAAACTGAAGTTTGGTTCAAACCTCAGGGACGAAAACTGAAGTTTACTCTTGTTTCTTTAATTAGGTAATAATTAAAATTTAAATTTTATATTATCTTTTTTGAAAAATAAAAACATTAATATGATTAAATTTCAAAATTCAAACTTACTTAAAATAGATAAAATTAAAAGATTTTGACGAGAAAAAAAATATGGTGATGACATGTGGCATTTTTTGGAATCATTTATTAGAATAAGGATTCGTTCAATAATAATATTTTGTTGTGATTTATCATCATCATTCTTAAGTTAGAAGGATGAATTTGTAATTATGAATAAATGACCTTTTTATAAACATATTATTCAAATATTTAAATCCATATAAAGCCAATTTTTCAGAACCGGACAGGACAGCGAACCGAGCGCCTTAGAGGTTCACTGGTCGGACCGGTCGGGCCAGATATAAGAACCGGACGACATCATAAATAATATAAATATATTTATAAAAATATAGAAATGTTGGGTTAGTATTAAAATGTTATAATTAGTAATTCCTTAAAACTCAAAGACGGTGTCCAATGAGAATTTTGTTTTTTCTTTTTTTTATTTTTTTATTTAAACCCTTTAACTTTCTATATTCATTTTTAAAAAAATGTATTCCTAATTTAATTTGTTCATTTACAACCTCCAGGTTTCAAAAGTTTCAAATTTATCCACTATAGTATCATCGGTTATATCGACTGACGGTGACGTGATGACACCATGAAGAATAAGACCAACAATGACTGAAAAACATCGGTACCGTTATTTAACTGTCTTTTATCTATGAATCAATATCCACAACCGACTCGCAGTAACTTAATGCATTTCTTTTATGTATTTAACTACGATATTTTTTGTGTTTAGCCACGTTAATGAGACCACCTAAACCAAATAAGGTCAACTTCATGTCGCGGAGCGCGGGGCAAATTTTCTAGTTTTGTATTAAAATACAACTTTATACATATGATTAGTTTAAATAACTTTTGTTATTCTTATTTAAATTGATTAGTTTTTGAGGGTGAAATATGAAAGTATTTAATATCAAGGGATAAAATTTGTTAAATCTGTAATTATGAAGGGGCTCTTCTTGAAACTATTCTTTTAACCCTAAATTCCCATTTCCATATATACAGAGGTTAGAAGTCGCCGGTTTTTTTTTTACTGTGGCCTCTCAAATTCATCTTCTTCAATGGTTCTCTCTATAATCCATCTTCTTCACTGGTTCGGTTTCATATTTTCTTCTCCTTCTTTACGTCTTTTCTACGAGTAACCTTCGATCTTGAATCGTTGGTCCGTTGCTCTTCAATTTTAGGGGATATGCCAACGATTTTAATAACAGGGGCAACCGGACAAGAAGTCAAGAACAGTTGAACGATTTTGTGATACTGATTCTTGATCAACACCTAATCAAACACCCACGCATTCAACGTTGAATCCAGAAAAAAAGTTTAAAATTTACATATCACTGGTTCAACCGCCGGTTCACGGTTTGACCGCTAAGCCGCTCGGACAGCCCGATTCTTTGTAAAACGGCTCTCTAGTGTGCAACCGGACCGCCGGAGTCACCGGTTCCCGGTTGGACCGGTCCGGTCTTAAAAACATTGTATAAAACATTATAACTTGAGTAATTAGTCATATAGAATTCAACAAGATACAACTTATTGTAAAAGAAACTATTGAAATATTTTATTAAAATATTGGAACCGGCCAAGGCTTGCAATTATGATTTTAATTGTTAATTAAATTGAGGGTTAGGCCATGTGGCCAACATGGTTATGAATCTAACAATATGAGCGTGTGCCAACACGAGTGGCCTGCCCACACATGTGCACTTAATCTTCACTCGTGGCTTAATCAATCACCCTTATATTTACGCAAAAACCTATACTCCACCGTCCAAAAATTATGTTTTTCATTTTTTTAATAGGAAGAAAATATATATTTTTTAAAACAATATACATGAATCTAATTCAATTTTTTTTCAAAGTTATTTATTTTGGACCCCCCAATACCTGAGTTCTACTCTTGTGATGGGATTTCAACCGTCCCAATTTTTTGAGGCTCAATGATATCGACATTGAACTCATGATTACCCTTAGGAGGAAACCCACAACTAAAAAATTCTTTGACACAACCCGGAATAAATTGCTCCGGACGATACTCGATCCTACGACCTCCCATGAAAAAAAACATGAGGCTCCCGGTGTGCCAATTGGCCTTTGGTAGATCTAATTCAAATTCATTTGCTTTTTTAATATTCGACTTAATCAGTATCATATTACTTGAAATTAATATGTTCCTCAAATCTATATGACGACGTATGCTAAAGTATGCCACACCAACACCTATATCAAAGGACAAAAAAGGAATTCTAACCCAAAAAAGACCTCAACCGTGTAACCGAAGGGAGGGGTCCACAAAGGGAATGAAGGATGAGAATGGACCAATGAGCATCAAGGCTGTCAACATCATTCGGTTAGAAGAAAGAGAATGTAAATATCCTATAAATATGAATGATCTCATAGAGAAATGGCATGTAATCTTTCATTCATAGCTCTCAGTTGATTGTATTCAGAAATTAAGCATTAAGGAGAGTTTTATAACTCTTCATTGGCGCCATCCACGGTCGAACGATAGTTACAACGGTATCCCGAGTATAATTCTTTGCTTGCAATGGATACTCTACAATCTGACTATGAATCGGACGAAGAAAGAAATCATACGGAGGACGAAGTAGCACCAGCAGGAGTTTCGCAGCCCCAGACCGCTATTCCTGCGGCTCTTTCACTAGAAGAACGCTTGGAACAGGTAGACGTCGCTCTGCAAACCCGCTAACAGCAACAACAGCAACTCATACTCCAACTATGCATGCTAATGCATCCACCTCTTTCCCTCAGTATGCTGTTCCACCGCCATCTACTCCTCCCCCGTTTTCTATTAACATTCCTACTCAGATAAGCAAGGCCGTCACGCAACCTGCACCAGCTACCAATATACCACCTCAACCTACCGTACCAAGCATGCCCGTATACAGCTTGCCACTGTCACTTGTCTCTTCTGAAGGAATTCCTCCAAACCCAGCTTCCGGTGTCCCACCTGTCCCGGGATCTGTCCCTTTCACCATGCCGTTACTTACCGGTAACGAATGGTGGATGCAACAGCAACGCCGGGCCCGCATGAATGAACAAATCTTGAAAGAGACACGTCTGGCAGAACTCCGGAACTGGCTAACTTATGAAGAAGCAGCTTATACCACTCCGGGAGGATTCCCACCAGTGTATAATACTGGACCTTCCACCGGAAGGCAGCCCGTGCCTCCTACTCAGACTTTTGGAACTCAAGGGCCCCCATCCGCATTCATACCTACTCCTGGAAGTAACCCCCTGACGGACATACACCGCCCGTATCGTCCGACAACTTTGTTAACCCAGTCTAAATTTACGCCCTGTATAGCCCAGGCAGAGATAACCAGGAAACTAAAAATGCCTACCACTATTGAGAAATATGACGGCACCACAGATCCGGATGATCACATCAACATTTTCATAAGTGTCGGAGGAGTAGAGAGACGGGCCTTACACGAATAGTGTCACATGTTTGTTCAAACACTCGTTGAGGCCGCACGTTTGTGGTATGATAGTTTACCCATAGGTCGGATTGACTGCTTTGATGAATTCTTGGAAAAATTCATGCAACAATTTAATCAACAAAAGCGACACACAAAGGAAAAAACAGAAATACTTTACATCTGAAGGCGGGACAACGAATCGGTGAAAGATTTCATCACCCGGTATAACAAAGAAAGTCTGCAGGTAGCTGGGGCAGGGGAGGATCTAATGATAGATGGTTTTATTCAAGGAATCCGACATGATGAATCCAAAGACTTCATGGCCGTGATGGGTTACCAAAAACCATGGAAGAGTTAATGATTGCTGCCCGTACCTTTGTCCTGGCAGAAAGATCTGTCCGGAGTACACATGAGTTTGATAGAAAGGATCATAAACATGATCGATCAGATAAACAATCAAATTCTCCCGGGCAGGCTCGGCGTTTCAAGGGAGTTAGCACATGGATACGACATCTTCCATACACTCGTCCTGAACCAACCAGATCTGTAAATCTCCCCATCAGATTTAAAGATAATCCGAAAAACAAGGGAACCGCATGGGTCAACAAATTGGTTAAAAGTCCCCGGGAGGTTCTTCTGACTGAGAAATTAACCTTAGACCCCCACGACCTCTTAACCCAAAGTCAATGCGAGATCCCAAACGATACTGTGTTTCACAAAGACACCGGGCATGATGCAGATCGCTGCTGGCATTTGCAAAAACAGATTAACATCGCCATTCAAACTAGCAAGCTCTTTCACTTATTAAAAGAAATACACGCTGGCACACCTGGAAGGAAACCCGCTGGTAAAAAACTCGTACGAGACCTATGCATGATAGGGAACAATGAGTTTCAAGTCAGCGGGGTCACAAGCGTGGCAGAGCACGGTTGGAAACTTGGATGGAACAACCGCTCATTTTTCCACCTGTAGCGGGGGTGTTTCATCCACCAGCCTGGTTGTAATTACGACACTTGTGAGAGATTACCGTATCAGTCGAATCCTAGTCGATAGTTGTGCATTTATGGATATGAATAGCTTTTTCGACGTCTCGATACAGAGGATCAAAAAACTTTAGAGTCGGCAAACATTGACCTTGTAGGTTTTTCCAGGGAATCAGTGGTCCCTTTAGGACAGCTCACACTTCCCATGACCCTGCAGGAGGGGACAAAAATCCGCACGGTCCTGGTCACTTTCATGGTGGTCCTGGCAGTTTCAAAAAATAACCTAATATTGGGGAGACCAGGGTTGGCATCTTTTCACGCAGCAGTATCCACTGTTCACTCCGCTATAGCATTCCAAACTCCCAAAGGAGTAGCTGTGGTGTATGATGACCAAGTCGCGTAAGTATTACAGGCTCAGACAGCCCAGACTTCTTCCAACAGTCATCCCGATACTCGTATGGAAAACATGCAAGGACCGAAGAAATGGGTCATGAATCCAGCATACCCGGAACAAATTATCACCATTGGGCATACCTTGTCCACTCAAGGACAGGACCGTTTGAAGCAATTGCTAAGAAACAATTCGGATGTCTTTGCATGGAAACCAGAGGATATGAAAGGAGTTTCGCAGGAGTTGGCTGAGCATCGCCTGCATGTGTATAAATCCGCAGACCCAGTAGTCTAGAAACATAGAAAAATGGGCCAGGATAGAAGTAGGGCGACAGTGGATCAAGTTCGAGATCTGGTTAATGCAGGCATCCTCCGGGAAGTTGATTACCCCACATGGGTAGCTAACCCGGTTATGGTAAAAAAGGGTAATGGTGCATGTGCATAGATTACAAGAATTTGAACAACGCATGTCCTAAGGATGCATATCCCTTACCTGAAATAGATCTGAAAATAGATTCTTTGGCTCCTTTCCGTTTTAAATGCTTTTTGGACGCATATAAAGGTTACCACCAGATCCCTATGGCTGAAAACGATGAGGAAAAAACAGCTTTTATCACCAACATTAGTGTATTCTGCTACACCAAAATGCCTTTTGGATTAAAAAATGTCGGAGCCACTTACCAAAGACTCATGGACAAAGTGTTTGAACCTCAGATTGGGAAAAACCTAGAAATCTATGTTGATGATCTAGTTATAAAAAGCCATACTTAGAAGCAACTTTTAGCAGATATAACATAAACATTCAAAAGATTAAAGGAATCCCGGATAATGTTGAACCCGGGGAAATGCTCGTTTGGGTGGAAGAAGGAAAATTTTTAGGAGTCATAGTCACCAAGGAAGGTTTTCGGGCAAACCCGGATAAAGTTTCGGCCATCACCCGGATGCCTTCCCCATCTTCTTTAAAGGAATTACAATCATTGAATGGACTAGGGGTGTGCACGGTTCGGTTCGGTTTTCACCTCTAACCAAAACTGAAACCGAAACTTTCGGTTAATAAAATTTAATAACCAATCGGTTTCTGTTAATTCAGTTTCTGTTAATCGGTTAATTAAGTGCATTCGGTTCGGTTAACCACCAATTAGGCTAACCAATGCAAACCAAGCCTAAAATAACACTTATTAACCAAAAGCAAACTTAAAAAACATGAAATACTAATGCCAAAAGTCTCAAAAAGACTTTCAAGCTTTATTCATTCTAGTTGAGTGTCATCCATTTTTTATTTATAGCATACTTCCTTTGACTATATTTCTCTTCGCTCCGATGTGGGATGTCACAAACCTTTTTTTTATATTTTTCTCTTCAATCTCAAATAAATTAATATTTGTAATGGTAAAGACATATTGAAAATACTGCATAAATAAGACACCAAAATATCGACTATGTAAGTTTTTTTGTGTAATTTAAAATAACTAAATACATCCATACATAAAAGAAGATAGTTGCATTAAAAGTTAATCTGAATATGGAGTTCTTAAATTTGTGTGAATTAAGAATGTTATAGGAGCATGGATGCTATTATAAAAATATTACAAATTAATGTCATTCGGTTCGGTTCAGTTATGTGTAAATGAATAACCGAACCGAAAACGTCGGTTTTGGTTATTTTCGGTCCGGTTTTTTCTTGTTTTTTGTTCGGTTCGGTTTTGTCGATTAATTCGGTTTTCTGCTCACCCCTAGAATGGACGAATGGTGGCAATAAACCGTTTCCTAGCCAAGCACGCAGAAAGATCTCTGCCTTTTGTTCAAACTTTGAAGAATTGTCTCAGCAAGGAACGATTCCAATGGACGGATCAAGCAGAAGAAGCTTTCCAGCAGCTCAAACTTTACCTGGCAAAACTTCCTACTCTCATGGCACCAATGGTAAAAGAAAAGCTAAAAGTCTACATAGCCGTAGCAGAAGCATCAGTCAGTGCCGTGCTCATGGTTGAAAGGGATGGGGTACCAACCCCCATTTATTATGTCAGTCGGGTGTTAACAGATCCGAAAACACGATATTCCCTCCTAGAAAAGTTAACCTTATCTTTGGCACACACTTCCCGGAGACTGCGTAGATATTTTCAAGCTCATCCGGTGGAGGTGCTCACTAACTTTCCTTTGCAACAAATATTAAGAAAACCGGAGCTATCTTGAAAACTAGCCAAATGGGCCATAGATCTGGGTGTTTTCAGTATAGAATACAGGTCGCGTGCTGCAGTAAAGGGGCAAGTCATCGCGGACTTCCTTGCCGAAATACCGAAAGGACGGGAGGCAGAAATCACTTGTGATCCAGTCATAGCCACGGTACAAAATGTTGCACCTTAATGGTGGTCTTTGTACACTAATGGAGCCTCTAGTATGGAGGGATCCGGGGCTGGACTTATGCTACTTAGTCTGGAAGGAGTTGAGTTAACATATGCGGTAAAACTAAATTTCAAAAGCACAAACAATGAAGCAGAATACGACGCCCTTTTGGCCAGATTGCGTTTGGCGGTGATTATGAAGGCCCAGCACATCCGGGCACATGTAGACTCTCTTTTGGTAGCTAACCAGGTGAATAAGGTCTATGAGGCCAAGGGGAAGATGATGATTGAATACCTCAAAAAGGTTATGGAAACAATGCTACAATTCAAGGAATGCAGTGTCAAGCATATTTCGCGAAGTCAGAACCGGAAGGTAGATGCATTGAGCAAATTGGCATCAGTTCAGTTCGCCCATCTAGCAAAAGAAATACGAGTGCAAACATTGGAAAAACCTTCTGTCCAAATTGAAGAAGTTCATCATATTAACAATGAGGGTCAGCTCTATCGAAGAACTTTCCTAGGTCCCTTACTAAGGTGTGTTTGCGAAAAAAGAGGCAGAATCATTGTTCAAAGAAATACATGAAGGATCCTACGGCATGCACACGGGTCCGAGAATGATAGTTGCTAAACTGATGAACATGGGATATTACTGGCAAGGAATGCATGTCAACACAGTGCAATCTAATAAATAAATATTTTTCATGTCAAATGTCGTCTCCATATTCATTTTTTTTCCCGCATCTCTCTCACATTGAATACATCTCTATCTTTTATAAATAGTATATTTTAAAAAGAAAATACTAATTATACTAATAAAACACATTTATTTTAAATTATTTGTTATTATAAGAATTTTTGAAATCTAATTATATAACTTTTATTTTCATTCAAATAGTAATGAAAGTCAAATTACATTAAATAGTAATTAACGTATTTTCGAAAGCCAATTTTATATTATTTTTATATATTTTGAATTTTGTTTTTTTATTATTAGTATATGTAATACATTTTTACACATGTAAAATATATACATCAAAATTTAAGAATTTTAAATATTAATATTTTTCACCTCGTGTATATTACACAAGTTCTAAGCTAGTACATATTATAATTATGTTGTTGTATTAGACACTAGGTTAGTAACCCGTGTACTACACGGGTTGAATATAGGAAACAATGTCAAGTAATTTTTTTTTCATAATATGTTATAACTATATGTGATATAAATAATATGCCAAAGCAAAAAAGAACCAATATATCACATAATATCAAATTGTCAGGTGTCCACAATATAAACCGCATTATTTAATACATTCCAACACCTTTTAGAGGTGGCAATTTTAATCGACTTAGGGTATCCGGTATACCCATCGATCTCACGCCATTGGTCTACGTGGCGCGCGTGATCACGCCGTGAGATCATGGCACACCGCCCCCTTGGGGCGCGTGACCCTTGCGTGGGATTGGCGTGTCGGAAAAGTGACGGGGTATACCAAAGAAAGAGAGAGAGTTTGAATGGTCAATATAACCGTTGGGGGCTGGCTTATTAAAAAAAATTAATTTTTTTTAAACCATCACACACTTTATAAAACCCATCCCATTTCCACCATTTTCACTATCACATTCATCTCATTCTCTCTCAAATTTTATAAAAACTCCATCTTTTTTTAAACTCCCCACTCAATCAATACCAACATGTCAACTTCATCTTCTGAAGACGATAGGCGACGAGCTTTGATGTTCCGGACCATGACAACCGCGGCGGTAACGCGGTGGCAAAATGTACGACGTCTATGTCGTACATCCCGAAACGCTCGTATAAACCGTGATCGTGCGGGTGGTCACACTCGTTTAGTGAACGACTATTTCAGAGACGATCCGGAAAACAATCTCCCAACGTATGGTCCCGATGATTTTAGAAGACGTTTCCGAATGAGCCGGGAATTATTTTTACGTATCGTATGCGATTTCGAGAGGGAGGTTCCTTGGTTTAGGCAACGGGCGGACGCGCAAGGTCGGGTTTGTTTTACCGCCTTGCAAAAGTGTACCGCCGCATTGCGTCATATGGGTTACGGTTCTTCATGCGATTCGTTTGACGAGTATCTACACATGTCCGAACGGACAATACGGGAATGTGCATACAAATTTGCAAAGTCTATAATTAATTTGTATCATAGGCAATATTTGCGTAAACCGACGGCCAACGACATTCAATAGCTTTACGCGGTGCATGTGGCAAAACACGGCTTTCCCGGGATGCTAGGTAGTATAGATTGCACGCATTGGGAGTGGCAGCTTTGTCCAAATGCGTGGCGAGGTCAATTTATGCGGGGTGTTCATCCACGGCCGACTATAATGCTAGAAGCGGTCACTTCTAATGACCTATGGATTTGGCATGCATTCTTTGGTGTTGGTGGCTCCAACAATGATATCAACGTTCTTGATCAATCACCGGTTTTTGATGATATGATTTCTGGAAACGCACCCAACTCATCTTTTGAGTTGAGAGACATTATATATAAACGTGGTTATTATCTTGCAGATGGAATTTATCCCGACTACGCCACGATTGTCAAGTCTCTTACTTATCCCGAAGGCATAAGACGTCAAACCTACAAAGCGGCACATGAGTCGGCGAGAAAAGACGTCGAACGTGCGTTTGCTCTTTTGAAAAACAAGTGGCATATCATTTTCCGACCCTCGCGTATTTGGTCTCAAAAGCGAATGAGACACGTCATGTACGCGTGAGTTATCATGCATAACATGATTCTAGAGGATGACGGAGTTGCAATTTGCCAATACAATCCCGACGAAGAAGTGCCGCCTATTGTAGAACTTGATATCGACGCAAAAACCGCTAACCTATTACAGATACGGGATCGAACAATTCATAATCAACTGACGGCGGATTTGATTGAGCATGTTTACGAACGATTGCTTCAGTAATTTTATTGTAAGTTTTTAATTTTTAAATTGTATGTTTTTAATTTTTATTGTATGTTATATTTATTTTTATAATTTTAATATTATTATTTGAAAAAAAAATTAAAATGTGTTGATGATGTGGCAAAGTGATGGAGAGGAGTATTTCCCTTGCACCATCACTTGCCCATCACTTTTCTGACGGCTGACGTGGCGCCCAGTTGGCAAAGTGATGGCAAGGTATACCCCTTGCCCTTATGAACATGTCAATTCACATTATGTTTTATCTCAAACAGGTCAAATTAAAAAAAAATGCAAATCCAAGGTCATAGAAATTATTACCTAGCCCGTGGATTATCTCCTTCTTCACCTTGTTTGTTGCCATGTCACCACATGTAGTTGGGTTGCGGAGCACTATCATAAATATCAAGAACATATTTTAGATATAGCATTGGCAGATTTCCTTATACAAATTTAAACTGATTCCTAACTATTTTAATATAAGGGAAAACTTCACAAAATAGTAATCAAGTTTCTTATTTGTTCCATTTTAGTCACTCAAACTTTTTTTGTCTCATTTTAGTCACTCAAATTTCACATGTTCTGATATTGTACAATTACGAAGTTAACATGTAACTTTTTTTTGGATTTTGTTTTATGAATATGGTGAAAATGTTGGATTACTCTTTTTGGATTTCATTTTCACTATATTCATAGAATGAAATACAAAAAAAAGTAACTCGTAACATGGTAATTTCGCAAGATTGGAAAAACATATGAAACTTGAGTGACTAAAATGAGACAAAAAAAGTTTGAGTGACTAAAATGGAACAGATAAGAAACTTGAGTGATTAAAATGCGACAAAAAAAAAGTTTGAGTGATTAAAATGGAATAAATGAAAAACTTAGTTATTATTGTGTAAAGTTACCCATATATATAAATGCTTGGAAAACTTACCAAACAAATATAGAAATATGACCCAAGAAATAGGCTTAACTTGGGTGAATAAGAGATTACTATCGGGTGCAAATAACCTAATGCAGCAAAGGCAACTTCTTTACTACCATTTGCAATGATGTTTTTCACGGACTGAAGCAAAGACTCCCATCCTCCAAAATAACATTTTGATTTAGCCATTATTCTGGTTCGTTTTTTTGTCGCCAAATGAAATTCTCTTTTGCAATGCCAATACATTTTATTGCCTCATCTTTATTACCATCCATGATGATTGAACAAACTCAGCTAAGCACTGAAGTTGCTCAACAAATTAACAAATCACATTCACCAACTACCCAAAGCAATGCTACCAGGTCTCAAACTTTACTAATTTGAAAAAAAAAAAGAAAAAGATATCAATATTAAATACAATTTGGCAAAACAAAAATACATAGGTTTGTTGCTGGAACTTTAGCTTCCAAATCTGTACTACAACCATAACTCAAATTTTCTTAAAATTGGAGAAAACCCAGAATTATAAACATATTGCCAAATTACCCATGGATTTTAAGAAAATTCAAAACTACATGAAATACGTTTACCAAAAAAATAATACTAAAACGTCAAAATAATTAAGAAATAGATCATTAATACCATTTAACTCGCTAAATATGCTTAGAAGAAAGATGGCTAGACATACTATAACAATATGCGTTTAACCTCACTTATTATAACCACGTATAAATACCATATGCAACCAACTAACTAACGGTAGCATGAACTTCTGTGAATTAATAAATTATACCTCGTAGTAAAAGATTTAAAATGAAAAAGGAAATGACATTCTAAATTTAAATTCACCTTTAGTCCATCAATAAGGCGCCCCAATATGCTTCCAATGTATGTCCTCTTATGCCCTCCAATGTAAGACTCATCTTTCACACCACCAAAGCATATCCTTATGAACTTTCTACCCAATGCAACACCATGTCAAAGATGTTTTCCTGACACCTGTGGACCCACAAAGCATAACTCAGTGCTTCTCTGGTTTCAGCTGCAATTGGATGACTAAATAACCTCTTGAGAACAATGATGGTTCAATTGCTAGTAGCTTGACCCAAAAGCTCTTTCCATGCTTGAGTGTTTTTGGCTATGAAACCTTCATTTAAAATCATAATTCAAATAATTTTTTGGTATCACACAAACCGCAGTAGGCGAAACCAAATGGATTAAGAAAAAAGAAATTACAACAAATGGATCACTTTGAAAATCAAAGTTTTTTTCAAAGACCATGAATTGTGATCTTTTTCTTCAACCATGAAGGACATAAAATTCAAAAGATGAATGATACTAATGTAAAAAAAAACTAACTGATTTGGTTCAAAAAGATTAACTAATGGGTTCATCCATAAAGTACAATAGGCAAAAAACATGAACATACAACAAATGTTGAACTAATGGGTTCATCCTTCAATTGTATTGTTTATCTAAAATATGTCAGTTTTATAATGCAAACGCTCAACATTCAGAGATTAAAAGCAGCAAATTGTATATTTAAAGGCAAATTCTATTTCTAACTTCCTGCTATCTCGACCCTCCCAAATCAAGTTATAGATTCAAAACATCAAAGTAAAAAACAATCACTCTATCAATTGAAGAGGCAAAATCGAAGCCCGTTGTATCATAAGATACGAAGATCAAACTGAGTCAAAATTGAAGGCGATGCAAATCAACTAAGATAAACATACACATCATAATCATAATTGTAATCATATTCATAATCAAACTCGTTTTCGATCGATAGTCAATAACAACAATAGGAATCAAACCAAGGCGCGAGAAACTAACCGACCCAGTAGAGAAATATAAGGAATTGGATGGATATTTGAACGAAGATTGGCGAATCAAGCCCTAGCAGAGAGATGTTGAACTCCAAATCGTGAAAGAGGATGAGTAAAATAAAGAATTGAATGGAAACCCTAGTCCATAGAGATGGCGATGGAGAATGAGGATCCGAATGGGCCGTTGAGATCCGCGTGTATCATTAAACGGGTTTTAGGCGGGAAAATAATATTGAGGCACCCGTTCGTAAAGATTTTTGTTTATTAGGATAGATGTGTATGTAAATTAAACCTTTATACTAATAAATAAAAAATTCTATAAAGATACTTGTAATTTTCTGGTGTATTCTTAACATGTTTTTTTCGCATCTCTCTCATATTAAATAATGATAACAAAAGAACATATTTTTAAATATTTAATTATGAATACTTATTATTTAAATATGGATAGTTATTATTTAATTAAGCAAATGAATTTAATATAAATTAATATTTATCAATTACATAAAAAAAAATTAATACGCAGTTGAAAAAAATGTTTCAAAATTAACTTAACATCATGTATAACTGTCACATCAAAGTATATATTTTTAAAAAAAATTATTTTGACGAATGTATGTGTTAACAGATTACATTATATTTTGTTCCACATGTGTAATACACGTGTTTATTCAACCCGTGTAATACACGTGTTTTTAAATACATAATTTTTTTATTACTAAATATATAACATTACATTTATTCAAACCGTGCAATACATCTGATTCTATCATAGTTAATGTATATAAAAATGCAGTTGAATAATATAAAAGATAAATTTGAGTGTTTCTAGCTTAAACTAGGTAGAAAATAGGGATGGCATTTATGACCCAATACCTATATCATACAGTTACCGTACCATACTACTATATTGGTCCCGACTGAACAACAACAGTAATGGTACCAATATTTGTTTTCCATTGATTTCAGTGTTGGTACTTTTAGTTTTGGAAATTTGTGGGTAATGTACCTATACCGGTACCAACTTGCCATCATCGATACGGTATTCGGTTTATAAGTGAGCTCGATTCCAATTTTGATTTCGGTATCTTACGATACGGTATCGGTCCAGTTCGATACTAGTATCGATCTCATCTCTAGTTGGAAATGTCTTAGTAAAGAAAGGATAGGCTAAACGAACATGTAAAACAATAATATAATAACTTTTGTGCTAGTTGTGAGTAAAAAGAGATTTTGATAGCATATGTAATTTGATTTTTTGTTCTTTGATGGAACAGTTTTTCACTTGAGAATGCATATGTGTGTAGGACATAATTAGGGTTTTTTCTCATCAAGAAATACCACAAGATTCTTGAATAACATTACATTTCTCTACTAAACACATTTTCTACATTATCATTTATTAAAAAAAAAACTTTACATGATTAGAGTGACGGATCTAAAATAAAAGTTTAGGGGTAACACATTTTTTTATCGTACTTTCATGTAAATGAAACAAAAAAAAAATATTTTTTTGACCGTACTTTCATGTAAATATTTTTTTTATGTTAACATGCGACTTGCTAGGTGGACTGCAGAGGCGGAGGACTGGGGTTTGGTGGAGGCGGCACGGGGCCATGGTCTCAACTCAGGTCGAGTTGTCGGTCTCTGACTATCACAGTCTCATAGTTCCCACTCTCTGTCTTTCTTCTTGGCTGGACAGTTGGGTAAATTGTGTTTGAGAATTGAGACTTTGAGGTATTGTGTTTTATTGTGTTTTAATAAAACATTTGGGTCGGCTAAAGCCCAAATGTTTTGTTAAAACTCAATACCTCAAAATATTAAATAAAATGTGGGGAATTTTTATAAAGTATTACGTTTTTTTTTAAATTTTGGATTTTTTTATAAAGTATTTAGCTTTTAAAAAAGTTTGAGGGATAGCGTAATTTTTGCTCAGGGGTAACATAAAGGGTAACCGGATACATAAAACCATAAAAAAAATTACACTGCACGTAAAAGTTGAGGGGTAGCGGGGGCCACCTCTACCCCTAGGGTAGGCCCGCCCCTACATGATTAGATGAAATAGTTGTAATATTTTGCTTTGTAGAACGACATAAAATTTCAGTGACTCGTGAATGGTGAAGTTAGAGATCAAGGTAAACCAACTATATTTCATATCAAGATTTGATAAGGCTTGAAATTCTGAAGATTAAGAGCATTAGGTATACCAGCGTTATCGAACGCGTGATCCAACGTGGAGGGTACCATCACAGCGTGAATGGAAGGGCACACCGCCCCCTCTTGGCATGCGTGATAAGGGTGGCGTGATATTTTCCACGGGAGAATTGAAGAGGGTAGAATGGAATATAGTTGTTGATAACGGCTAGTTTACTAATAAATAAATAAAAAGTCTTTTTTTATTAAATTTTCATTTTCTCATCTCCAATATAACACAAAACCATTTACATTTAACCTCATCTTCTCTATACTACAAAAATCTTTATGAAATGTCTTCTTCAAGCGAAGAAGCCCGGCAAATGGCGTTCAGCGTTTTCGCATCGACGACTGTTATGTGGTGGCAAGAAGCGGAATCGTTTTCAAGACCATTAAAACGAAATGCATGTCTCAACCGTGACCGGGCGGCTGCTAACGCACTTTTACTCAAAAATTACTTTGACGAAGGATGTCTGTACATGGAGGAGCAATTTAATACCCGGTTTCAAATGAGCCGGAAATTATTTTTAAGAATTAATAATGATCTTGAGAGAGACGTGCCTTGGTTGTGGTCGGGTAGGTTTTACCTCCATTCAAAATTGTACGATCGTGATTCGTCAAATGGCGTATGGCACCGTTAGTGATTCGTTTGACGATTACTAGAAGATGTCAGAAAGAACGATCATGTCATGTATATACAAGTTTTGTAAAGCAATAATTTTATTGTATGGTAAGAGATATTTACTTAAACCGTCAGATGACGTGATAATGTATGGTAAAAGATATTTATGTAAAACATTTAATTATCACATCACCTCAATCACTTAGGTATTTCACTTGCCAAGTGATGGATGATGTGATAATAAAGGGTGTGATGTGACATCATGTGGCGTGCACTTTATTATCACATGACACCGATCACTTTGATATACCACGTGATCTAAGATGTAGCCCGAGTATGATAACTAATTTCAAAATTTTGATTGATCCACCTTAAATTAGTAAGACTATCTGGAGTAAACAAGTTCTCAAGAACAAAACTATCATGGATTGTCAAGTACATACTTAGAAAGTTAGTATCACTGATTAAGATTTTAAGAAAACTCATGGTATACACTATGACGAGAACTTTCACCAATGACCATGCGTGAGTCCATTAGGATTCTACTATTTACTACTCAAACAATTACAACATAATAAGCAAAATGAATCTATATTGTTACACTTCGGTAGTGACAATCTTACTACCAAAACCTTTATTCACTATCGGCATCAAATACTCCTTCAGTAGTAACTTTCACCAGTAGCTACAGACATTGCTATTTTACCGCCGAACTTTACCACCAATTAATGTTACTACCGACCATCATTAAAACTTCGATAATAACCCTGAACTTCACCGGTTGACTTTACCATTGACTTTAGCACTATATTTAACAATGCCATAAGACAAGCCATTTGATGGATACCATTGCCATCAAAATAAGCGATTTGTTATACACATGACCATAACCTAACAAGTTTATTATTAAATTTTAGAAGATGGTTTACGTATGAGTTATAAACAAATAAAAAATAAGGCTTTTAATAAAATAAATTTATAAAATGTGATATTACTAATTAACACTAATTTAGATTCACTTATTTATAAGTTAACATTAATGATTATTTAAGAAAATCTTTTGAATTGGAATTGGACGTTTGGTTTGTGGAATTCGTTGGAATTGTAATTTTAAGAAATTGGATTTGGAATTGTAATTTCTTCAAAGGGAATTTAAAGTAATTGGAATATAGTAAAGAAATTTGAATTCCTAATTCATTTGATTGACAAAAAAAATCGTAAAGGGATTTGAATCCATCACCCACGCCACCACCTCACGGTCACTGCCGCCACCTTCACCGACCTCCCGTCACCGCTGCTGCATGCGCCCACCCCGTCGCCAGCCCCGACCAACCTTGTCGTCACCACTGACTACCCTCGACGCCGCCACCGACTAACCACCCCGCCACCGCCACTCCTCGCAGCTGCCCTCGCCCCGAAACCGCCTACCGTCTCGAAGACTCCGACAATTCATTTCATATTACGGTGGTTGAAAGCGTACATTAAATTGAACTCTTTTGATTCAAGTTTCAACTTCTTGATTTGGAATTCATGAACGTGATTACGTGTATCAAATGAAATTGTTTCAATAGTATTACATTGAATTGCATGTTTGGAAGAAGTGTTTTTGTGCTTTCATCAGAGAGTACGTGACTACGTGTATCAAATGAAAGCAGTTAAGAATGTTTATTACTGTTCTCACGTTAAAACAACTTTCAGATAATTGTTCCGTGATAATGGAGTGGCCGGTTTTCCGTTACGGCGGTGGTTGGTGGTGAGGGTCGTCGGCTATGGTTTGTTGTTTGAGATGATTGTCGGTGGCGGTTGCGGTGGTCCGTTGTTGGCGATCAGTGGCGGGGGACAGACGACGACGTAGAACAACGGTCGGGGGAGGCGGCGGTAGTCGACAGAGATGTCGGGGGCGGCGGCGGTTGATGTGGGCAGTGGCGGTGGTCAGTGATGGTGGGGGCGGCAGTCGGGTGTTGGAGTCGGGGGCGGTGGCGACGGTCGAGGGTGTGGTGGTAGGTGGCGGGGCGAGGCAAAGGTCGGTGGCGGTGGATGGTAGTCGGAGATTCCATTTACTTTGGTTGAATTTCTTTACAAGTTTGAAGGAATTTAAAATCCTTTATTTGTAGGAATTTGAGGGAATTCATTCCAATTCAAATTCCAATTCCTTTATCTACCAAACACGTTAAGAACGAAATTCAGATTCAAATTCCAACGAGTTATGCAAACCAAACATATTAGGTAATGGAATTAAGATTCCAATTCCATTGAATTCCAATGAATTCCAGCAAACCAAACACACAGGGTGCGTTTGGTTCGCGGAATTCGTCAGAATTTGAATTGGAATTGGAATTTTAAGGAATTGGAATTGTAATTGTTCAAATGATTTGGAATTTAAAGGAATTGTAATCTATTACAGGAATTTGAATTCCTAATCCACTTGAGTGACAAAACAATCATAAAGGAATTGAAATCTATCACAATGACCGCTACTTACCTAGTGTAGTCGGCCCCGCCAACCACCACCGACCGTCGCCGCCCCGACCCCACCTCAGACCGCCACCACCCACGACCCTGACCCTCGACCGACGCCATATGGTGAGTAGAACCTGGTTCCATAGTCGTTGAAGTGGAAGGCTGAAGAGGTTGGCAAGCGGAAGCATTTGGAGACGGAGAGTGGTCCAACGAGTGAGCGGTCAGGGATGCGGAAACAGGGTCAGAGGTGGGAGACGCTGCGGATGGGGAGTGGTGGGGAGTGTCTGAGGCTCTTGGATGGGAACACCAAAAGTGGAGGGGTGATCAGTGCACACAAAAAGGGTGGCAATGCCTGATTATCAGACGACTCGAAGGGAGAGTAGTCGGAGAGAGGAGGTGCTGGGTGAAACGATGCACAGAGTAATTGAGTCTCATCAAAGGTGATAAGTCGAGAAGTAATTACCTGCTGGGTGATAAGATCGATGCAACGATAACCACAATGATCCAAAGAAGGACCAAGGTGAACACAAGTGGTGGACCAATGAGAGAGTTTATGAGGAGCAGTAGAAGAAAGGTTCGGGTAACAAATACACCCAAACACACGAAGGTGAAGAAATGAAGGAAAGAATCCAAACATAATCTCAAAGGGAGACTTGTAAGAGAGAGTGACAGTGGGAAATTGATTGAATATGTTAATAGCCATGTGAAGAGCTTCAACCCAAAAGGTTGAAGGCATGCGGGCCTAAAAAAGAAGAGAGTGAATGGCATTGTTGATTTTGCGAATGGAACGTTCCGCTTTACCGTTCTGTTGGGACGAGTAGGGACAAGAGAAACGGAATTGGATGCCATGTGTGCGAAAGAGCTCATGCAATGATCGATTGGTGTATTCACGACCATCGTCACACTGCAACGCTTGGATCTCAGTTTTAAATTGATTAACCACATAAGCACGAAAGCGAAGGAATCATGTAAACACCTCAGACTTGGCACGCAGAGAAAAACCTCATAAAAATATGGAAAATCATCCAGAAATAAGACATAATATTTATAACCACACATACTAGAAACAAGAGAAGTCCAAACATCCGAATGCACAATTTCAAACATAAGCGTAGTCTTATAATTAGAAGGAGAAAAAGGTAAACGACAGTTTTTGCCTAATTAACAAGAATGACAAAAGGTAACACAGTACTAGTACATGGGATAAGTTTACGAGATGATAAATAATTAAAATTAGAAACGCCAGGATGCCCTATACGACGATGCCACGTTTCAGACGATACACCTGTCACATCGGTGGAGGGAGGCACATGTGTTAAAATCCTTCACAATAAAACCAAAAAGATCAAGTTCAACAGACACCCAATTATTAGTAGAGAAACGACGGACATATATAAGATTTTGAACCATTTTCTCATATATTAAAATATTGTTTAGGGCGAACTTGCTACGTGAAAATGGGAAAAAAAAACCAGTACCGATATGCGTAACCGACATTAAAGCACCATTACCAACCATTATAAACTTTGGATTATTACGAATTGCAAGGGAATTTAAGTTACCTTGATTAAACTTCATGTGATTACTAGCTCCGGTGTCCATGTAGTAGTTGTTACCTTGAGTAGGTGGCTGTAAAGACATGGCACTGAAAACTGAAGCAAGATAAGTGGGTTGGTAAAGCTGAGAAGTGGATGAACCATAGCCTGCAAGCTGAGATTGCAAAGGAGCAGTAGCATAAGTAGATGCCCGTGGAAGACCAAGTAGAGAAGACTGTGGGGCCCTCGACATATGTGAGATCATCTGCTGTGTTGATTGAAACTGCGACTGCAACATGTAAAGAGGTGACTGTGGTGCTGGTGGAGACTGAAACTACATGTGTTGCGGCTGCAGTCCGGATGCATAGTTAGCAGCTGATGGAGATAAGAACCAATGAACTTAGTGATTCAGCATGAACTGCTGAGGGGACTGCTGCTGATGAGAATATCCACGTATATTACCTGCAAGAGACCCAGACGAACCAAAATCGTTAGTAGCATTCCCCCCCCCCCCCACCCGAGCCCCACGTCCTTGTGATCGGTTTTTATTACCCTTTCCTTTAGAATTAGTGTTATAACCTACCTGGTTTGACTAAAGGGCGGTGGTAGGTTTTTTGTAGACCATCACGAGGGGTTCGAAAAGACCTTCACGGGTTAGGAAATGGGTGTTTGTTGGTGATGACATCGAAAATGGAGGTGTACTCACACGCTGGTAGTTATCTAAGGATTTGCATAACAAGTTCCTAGTCTGTGATGGGTGAGTCGACATCAGCAAGGGAATCAGCTAGATTTTTTAGGTGGTGTCAAAACAGGGTGATGGACATGGTACCTTTTGTGTTATGAAAGTATCCTGAAGTTGGAGCATGCGGGACATTTTGGTGTCCCATAAGGTTTTAGAAGTATATTTATCAACGGTTATGATTTGTAAAAGATCCGGATCACAAGTATTATAAAACCAGCTTTTTATTTTGGCATCCATAGAAAACCAATCAACATCTTTTTATACACAGGAACACTAGTACAATCACGATGACCTTGAACTTTAGAGCCAATACACAAATCCCTAAAATTCTACACCATAATTTATAGTGATTTCCATCCACGTTGAGTTTGAAACCAAAATGCTGATAAACATTTGTAATGGAATAAATAAGGGATGGGGCAGGTGGAGATGTGGTGGTGGTAGCGGGTGGAGATGTGTTGGTGACGGAGGCACTGTCGGTAGACATAATACCAAAAACACAGGAAAGTAATCAAAATAATTGAAACACGAAAACAGAGGAGAGCTTACCGTGGGCAGAGGGATCCGCTAGAAACAAGACTGAAATGAACCTTGAACGCCACAGGCAGAAGTGAGCTAAAGTATCCAAATCAAAAACTGAATACACCAACTAGAGCGGAAAAACGATACGGAGTCGTCGATGGCCGGTCGGCGACTAGGAGATCGGCAATGCGCCCGGACACGCCAGGTGTAGCAAAACAAGCGACGACTCTGGGCTGAAATTTTCAGGGTTTGCTCGGTTTTTCACGACGAAGCTGTTGGTGTGAGAGGTGAGATCGCACGACGTCCGGAAGTAGGTGCGGAATTTTCAGGATGTTTTTGTTTTTGTGTAGAGAGAAAAAAAAACAAAAAAACTAGTAGCTTGATACCGTGTTTGATATTGTGGAAATTCCTAGGGTTTAAGCTTTGTTTTCACCGGTTTTTATAATTACAGAGTATAGAGATTAGGGTTACATAATTATACAAACCACCCTATACTAGTAATCATTATAAAATAACCATAAGCTTATTTAATCTATCTACCACTAACCCCATTCACTCTTGTCCAATGACCATCAATAATGCTAAACGACTATCAATCAATGCTAAACTTTTCACGATAGTACGATAGACACATGACAATGTTCCCGTGACTTCCTCTGGTATGCACTTGTGTTCTCTTTGTGTGAACAATACAAATTCTTTTTGCAACAAGGTTGTATTCAAAACATACAAAAAAATAAATAAATAAGAAGCAAAAGAGAAAACAAAGGTAGACAAGATATAGTATAAAGTATAAATGTTCCCTTGTCACCATTCAATTCAAAAGCTTCTTCATCATATTATTCATCCTCCATTTCCATACCTCAATTTGTTTCATTTATCAATTCCATAAAATAAAGACAATCTTTTTATTAATTATATTTTGACTTTGACTATTTGACTTTTCAAACCCATCTTGTTTTTAGTGGTAATATATCATTGTTTTTTTAATTTAAAAAACTGATGAACTTTTTTTATTTATTTTTTATAATGTCATGTCCTAAAACTGTTTATTGTCATAAGAAATAAATTCTTTAATATGTTTGTAAAAAAGCCTACTAGTTTCTACAAAAAAAAAGATATTCTGAAAAATATATGGAAAATATTTTCTCAACGTTTTATATATTTCATTGTGGATATTGTGAAATGCGCACACCCAAGGAAGTAGGACATGAATATGGACCAAGACCCTTCTGCTTTAATTTGTGTCACATGAGTGATGAGACAAGCCATGTGTATCTCATATTAATGTTGATGTCAGAAGATAAAGAAAAATAAAATATATTCAGAATTTCATATACATAATAATGAGGTAAAAATAAGAACAACCGAGTTGTCTCTGCAAAGTTTGCAAACAAATTAAATTATTACTAAATATATAAAAAAAACAGGAACACATTAACTGATTAATTCGATTGGTCGAAATAGCTAGGACACATGACACAATTTGATTGTGTGGTTTTTTTTTTGTTTACCCGGTGTTATTTTGCATTGATAGTTGTGTATTAGGAATTTAGCACCATTTTTTATTAACCTTATATTTAAGCTATTTTTATGCAATTTTACTTTGACGTTGCAAATCTTAACGCTTTGTTTTGTAACCATTACCGCGAGTTACTGCACCGCCACGGAGCATACAAAGAGGTTTCAATACTAGAGCTGATAAAACATGTCATGGATATGACACATCTAACACGGTTAGGAAGTAACTAGCCGGACAAAAAAGCAATTTAAAAGTACATCATAGGACTTTGAATCCACTCCGTCCAAAAAAGCTTACATTTTTTATTCCTACTAGAGTACCGCAAAAAAGACGTGCCGGAGCCATCCATAACCAAGGTAAGTGTTAATAATGTTAGATAAATATTGTTGCATAAGTAGATAGTATATGTTGATACTTGCTTATGTGGTTTAATTGTGTGTTTAAATGTTTATATAATGTTGAAAATGTGAATGGTGTAATCACATGTTGATAAATATAAACATAAAAATGGTGGAAAGTCTTGGAAGTTAAATAAAAACCGGCGACGGTGATAACTTGAAGAAAGACTCCAATTTGTAAAATTGCAATAGAATTCAAAAAACTATTTGTTCCACCCGATTACAAGAGTTTTAAATAAAATATACATTCAAAAGATTCAAAAGATAAGAGCCAAACAAATACTCCACAAATTTAGGAAATTAAAAATAAACAAAGATAAACTTGATAATTAAACATAACTTGATAAGTTGAATCGGGTACGGGTCCAGCCGGCTTAAGGGTCTTCGATCGGATCACGGTTCGGATCCGGGTTAGGCTCTTGATCGGCATCATTCTCTCCCACTTGAAAAGGATTCGTCCTCGAGTCAAAGTCAATGTCTTCATCCTCCACATACGACACCAAATCTGAAACGTTAAAAGTAGTCGATACGTTGTAGTGTCCCGGCAGATCAATTTTGTAAGCATTATCGTTGATCCTCTTCAAACCACAAAAAGGACCATCTGCCTAGGGATGTAGCTTACCAAAACGACCTTGTGGGAATCTCTCTCGGCCCAGGTGAATCCACACAAGTTCTCCTTCCTTAAACACAACCTTGCGCCAATATTGGTTAGCTGGATTTTGATACTGTAGGTTGTGCTTAATAATTCGATCTCTAACCTGCTGATGTAGCTCCTTAATCTGTGCAGCTCGTTCCTCACCCTCGGCACTGAATTGTTGCGGGTCTTGCTAGGGAGCAAGGTCTAAAGGAGTGAATGGGTTTCGCCCATACACGACCAAAAATGGACTACAACCTGTGGACGAATGGTTGGACCTGTCATAGGCAAATTCAGTCTGTGATAAAGCTAAATCCCACTGTCGGGGTTTGTCTCCGACGAGACTACGAAGTAGTTTCCAAGACTACGGTTAGTAACGTCGGTTTGGGGATGATGGGAACTACTAAATGTTGATTAGTTCTTTAACATGATAATGGAAAACGATATTAAACATCGATATTAAACATAAATATGTACCTGGTAATCCAATAAGATTGGAGAAGGATGACGTCATGATCTTGATGATGATCGGGTTCCCGTTTAGGATGTACCGTT
Source organism: Smallanthus sonchifolius (assembly GCA_023525975.1). NCBI lineage: Eukaryota > Viridiplantae > Streptophyta > Magnoliopsida > Asterales > Asteraceae > Smallanthus > Smallanthus sonchifolius. The sequence continues at coordinate 35,252,493 of CM042034.1, read as the reverse complement.
AAGGATGTACCGTTATGATGGTTTAGCGTGAGAGGAGACTCACAAATTGAGAGAGAGAGAGCACCGAGTTTACGGTGTTGGTAAAAAAATTAATCAGTAGTTGTTACTCTCTAATAATCTCTCTATTTATATACATCCAAGGGGAAACCCTATTTAGGATAGTAAGGGTAATTACGTCCATAGAATAATTACCATTTAAGTCATAGGGGTATTTAAGTCAATCATCAATAATAAATAAATGATAATGATGGCCACACAATAATAGTGAGTCTTACATTCTCCCACTTGGCCGAGTGATCATTTATGATGATCATTAGTAAGTCTGGCCAGATGTTAATACTCATTTTGGTTCTAAACCGAAACGATAGCAGAGAAATACAGTCATTGAATTAGTATTAAACTCAAGACCCCTATTAATCATACTAAAATCTCAAATTTATAACTTAAGTGAACTTAGGATCAAATTGACAATTAAGCCTTTAACGTTGATTTGTATAATTATTGTCTATATGTCTTTAGGCATGCTTAGACATATTAAGAGACAAACAAATTCAAATAAATGAGGAAATTTCATTAAACGTAAGTAAGTAAATCATGCTACTAAATAAGGTCTTTAGAAAAGCCCATCTTCGAATACTTTAGGAGGGAGACCTTTAGTCATCGGATCCGCAAGCATAACTTTAGTACTTATATACTAAATACAAAGATTATTTTCCTCAACTCGCTCATGGACGAACAAGTACTTTGTATCAAGATATAATCCATCTCCAGTCGAACTGTTGTTGTTCGAGAAACTAACGGCAGCTGAGTTATCACAGTAAAGCTTCAATGGTCTAGAGATGGAATTAACAACTTTGAGTCGAGTGATTAGATTCTTTAGCAACATGCCATGACAAGTCGCATTATAAACAGCGATGTACTCTACCATCATAGTGGATGTTATGGTCAACTGTTGCTTATGACTCTTCCATGAGATAGGTCCGCCGGCTAACATAAAGATATACCCCGAATTGGATTTCTTTTCATCCTTGCATTTAGCAAAGTCAGAATCAGAATAACCAACCACTTCTAAACTATCACTTCTTCTATAGGGCAGTTTATATTCTTTTGTCCCTTTCAGATATCAGAGCACTTTCTTAGCTGCTTTCTAATGATTAAGACTAGGATTAGTCTGATAACGGCCTAGCATTCCAGCAATATAAGCGATATCTGGACGAGTACACACTTGAGCATACATAAGGCTTCCAACAACCGAGGCATAAGGTATCATTCTCATTTGCTCCTTTTCAACCTCTGTTTTAGGACATTGGAATGAACTAAAAACATCTCCTTTAACTACTGGAGCTACAGAAGGAGAGTGGTGTTGCATGTTATAACGTGTGAGGACACGCTTAATGTATTCCTTTTGAGATAAGCCTAAGATCCCATTGACTCTATCTCGGAGTATTTCGATGCCAATAACGTAAGAAACCTCTCCGAGATCCTTCATGTCGAAATTACGCGAGAGTAAACGCTTCGACTCATGCAACATGTCTAAACTATTACTCGCCAATAGAATGTCATCTACGTAAAGGACAAGTATAGTAAAGTGGCTCCCACTCATCTTGAGGCAGGTGCATTGATCCACTTGGTTCTTAATGAAATCTTGTTTCTTCATGGTCTCATCAAACTTTAGGTACTATTGACGTGATGCCTGCTTCAACTCGTATATGGATTTCTTCAACTTGACCTTCATGTTTAAAGCCTTCAACTGTTTCATGAACACGTCTTCGTTCAAGTAGCCGTTGAGGAAAGCGGTTTTAACGTCCATCTGATGTAGATCAAGATTAAAGTGAGCTACTAGGGCCATCACGATCCTTAAAGAATCTTTTTGAGAAACAGGAGAAAAGGTCTCTTGATAGTCAATTCCTTTTTTCTGAGTGAAACCCTTTGCAACCAATCTCGCTTTTTAGCGTTCAATGTTTCCATTTGAATCTAGTTTAGTTTTGAAGACCCATTTACATCCTATGGGCTTAACTCCGTTGGGTAATTCAACTAAATCCCAAACATCATTTTTTTTCATGGAGTCAAGCTCATCAATCATAGCTTTATTCCATTCAGAAGACTGATCACTGCTAATGGCTTCATGATAAGAAGTAGGATCTGCAAAATTTTCGTCATCCATTTCAGCTTCAGTCTGGAAGGTCACATAATCATCAAAGTTAATAGGACTTTTGGACCTAGATGATCTCCTGAGTAGATTATCAGGTTCGACATTGTCTTGATGTCGGTTGTTTGATGTGCCTTCATTCTTAGGTATAATCAGAGTAGCATTAAGATCTGAATGTGAAGGAAGTGGTGCAGTGACGTGCGGTGCAGCATCATGTATAAGAGGAGTAATCGGAGGTAAAATAAGCGACGAATCCCCCCGCTTCTTGTACTTCGTGATAAGGATTTTCACTGCTCCCACTGACCTTAAAATCCTCAAGGAACTCAACACGCTTGGTTTCTACAATACGAGTGACGTGAGAAGGAAAATAGAATCTATAACCCTTTGAGTGATCGGGATATCCGATAAAGTAACAAGTGACTGATTTCATGTCAAGTTTCTTTAAGAAAGGATTATAAAGTTTAGCTTCTGCAAGACAACCCCATACTTTCATATATCTTAGACTTAATTTCCTTCCTGTCCAAACTTCATAAGGAGTTTTAGGGACAAATTTCGAAGGAACTCTATTGAGTATATGAACAACTGCTTGTAAGGCCTCGGTCCAGAGGAATGAGGGTAAATCTGAGTTGGCTAACACACTGTGTACCATGTCCATTAGGGTCCTTTTTCTTCTCCCAGCAACACCGTTCTGCTGAGGAGTACCGGGCATAGTGTACTGGTTCACGATCCCATGGCCTTTACAAAACTCATAAAATGGACCAGGAGCCTGACCCACATCAGTATGTCGACCATAATATTCACCTCCTTTATTTGATCTCACAACTTTTATTTGAAGATCAAGTTATTTTTCAACTTCAGTTTTATAATCTTTAAAAGTTGCAAGTGATTCAGATTTTTCTTTAATAAGATACAAGTACATATAACGAGAATAATCATCAATAAAAGTGATAGATGAAATATGTCCAGTTATTCCAGCGATGGGATAAGGGCCACTGATGTCAGTGTGAATGAGTTCTAATAAATTAGAGCTCCTAGTGGCACCTTTCTTTTTTGTTGCTGTCCTTTTACCTTTAAGGCATTTGACACATGTTCCAGAATCATTGAAATCTAGAGAGGGTAAGACTTCATCCTTCACGAGCCTCGATAAACGTTCTCGTGATATGCGGCCTAAACGTTGATGCCACAACATGGATGAAGTTTCTAAGTCTCGTTTTCGTTTAGTCTTTGCTAAGTTCTTATTGATATTGTATGATAACAAAGACCTGGAAAATTCATCATCTACTTCTAATTTATAGAGACCAACATCCATAAAACCACGACCAAACATTTGAGAATTAAAGTTAATAGTAAGTTTTCCATGACCATGAGAAACATCAAAACCGTCTACGCCTAACTTTGGTCCTGATACAAGATGCCGAGTAATCTCAGGAATAAATAAGGTATCATAAAGTTTAATACATAAATCAGTTTTCATTATTAAATCTAAGATTCCCACGGCTTCGACAACTAGCTCCTTTCCATTTCCCAGCTTAAGTGTTCTTTGGTTTCTTTCCAGCTTCTGGATTGTATGGAATCCCTGAGTAGAATTGGTTACATGAACCATAGAACCATAGTCAAACCACCGTGTGTTAGTTGAAACATTTAAATTAAAGGACTCAAGTATCATATAAAAATGATTACCTCTCTTAGTCAGCCACTCCTTGAAGTCTGAGCATTCTTTCTGCTTATGTCCGGCCTTGCGGCAGAACCTGCAGTGAAACTTCCCTTTGGAGTTCTTAGAGCTGGAAGCAACACTTGAATCTTGCTTTTGGACCTTTGGAAATTCCTTTTTATGGAAATTTCCCTTCCTCTTCTTAGAATCACCAGTCTTGAGGTAAGCCGCATCGGGTTTCTCCAGCTTTAGGCGTTCTTTCTCTTGCACACACATAGCAATCAACTCACTCATCTTCCATTTCTCTTTCTGAGTGTTGTAGTTGATCTTGAATGCTTCGAAAGACGCAGGTAGAGAAATCATAATAAAGTGCACTAGGAAACCATCACTGATCTCCATTTCAAGTCCCTTAAGCTTATGGGCCATGCTGTGCATCATCGGGATGTGCACACGAATACCGCTGATCTCGTCATACTTAGTAGTCAACATCTTCAGAATAAGAGTGCTGGCATGCGCCTTAGAAGTTCCTTTGAATTGTTCCTCCACGGAAGCCAGATAAGTTTTAGCATTAGTCGAATATGCAATTGCTCCCCTAATGGTGATGCTGATGGATTGCTTTATGAGCATAGAGACATTCGGTTGCACCTATTCCACTTCTCATGGAGTATCTTGTCGTCAGCGGTACTCTTATCAGTGAGAGTAGGGGGTGCAGTCTCTCTCAGTGCATAATCAAAATCCAGCATTGCGAGATTCAACATTAAGGAATCTTTGCAAGAATGAAAGTTAGAACCAGTAAGAGTTTCAATTCCCATATTGGGAGCTGCAGTGAATTTAGATGAGAAAATTGAGATACATAACTAAATAGAAGAACTTAGAGTGAACTTATGGGGTACTAGACTAATTCAGGAGAAAAGTAAAGACCATTATTCTAATGAAGTTGTGATAAAGTCTATTTTAATACCAAAATAATAAACTAATTAAGGTTCTACTTAAACAATTGGCTTTCGCTTTAGCTATGACCAATTATTTAAGCATTAGGAACAAATAAGATATATAATTTAAATGTAACACATCACCTTTGGACAGAAGGGAGACATTTAATTTACACATTTAAGTTTACATGACACAAATATAACACATCGTCTTTGGACAGAAGTGAAACATTTATGTATTTAAGGCGGGTGTCATATGAATATCTAATAATTTAATGGTATACACTAAGTGACAATGCTTAATTAGACTTGAATAAATTTACACATGTTTCGCATCACCTTTGGACAGAAGTGAAACGATTAGGTGTTACTCAAGTAAATAAAAAAAAATTGTAAAACATCTAAAATTTTAAGGTTTCACAAAAATTATGAAAGCATTTAGTTAATAGCAAACCCCCTGTAAGCGCCCCCCGTCGAAAAATTTTGTCGGCCCGAGTACCTTTTAAGGGCCCGAAAACATAAGAAGCCAAGTACTTTAGAGTAGCCGTGAACTATTGTAATTAGCCGTGAACCGATGTGAGACGGGAACATTCATTGAACCGTGAACTTTGAAATTAGCCGAAAACCTAGGTGAGTCGTGAACATTTGATGTTCACGGGAAAAGTAAGGTTCACCGGAGAACTGATGTTCATGGGAAAAATTAAGGTTCACGGGAAAAAGGTAAGGTTCACGGGAAAATTTATGTTTACGAGAAAAATAAGGTTCACGGGAAAAAATAATCCGGGAACTTGCGTAAAAACCGTAAACTTATAAAACCGTGAACTTTATTGATTTCCGAAAATAATGAATAGATTTTAGGGATATCTTTTATTTCGAAATTTAAGTGTTTTATTTATATCCAAGATTTGATCAGTTCGTATAATTTTTTAAAATTTAAATAATTTATACGAAAACTTGGAGATAAAGTTAAACAATTTTCGAAAACATGATTAAATCCAATCTATCTACCAAAATAATTGATTTTCATCAAAATAAGGATGAACATCAAGAACGATTATGATGAACATGATTTCCGAAAATAATGAATATATTTTAGGGATATCTTTTATTTCGAAATTTAAGTGTTTTATTTATATCCAAGATTTGATCAGTTCGTATATTTTTTTAAAATTTAAATAATTTATACGAAAACTTGGAGATAAACTTAAACAATTTTCGAAAACAAGATTAAATCCAATCTATCTACCAAAATAATTGATTTTCATCAAAATAAGGATGAACATCAAGAACGATTATGATGAACATCATAATTGTTCTTGATTAATATCATGGTTTTAGCCTAGAATCGAAATCATAATACATCATAATAAGGATTTCGAAAATATATTAAAGTTTTATGGATCAAACCACGTTATTCAGATCTAAAAATTAAAATCATAAACCAAAAACTTGAGGTTTAGACCCGAGAACTTTAATACATCATAAAAATAGTTTATTTGATCGAACGAAGAGATCAAAACAGGTTTTTAGAAACTTTTAAATAAAACATATCTAAAAAAATCAAGTTCAGATCCGAATAATTTTATAAAAATGATTTTCCGATTCATTCCAGTTTTTAGGGAACGAAAAAGAACTAATTTATCAACATAGGCTCTGATACCACATGTTGATTAGTTCTTTAACATGATAATGGAAAACGATATTAAACATAAACATGTACCTGGTAATCCAGTAAGATTAGAGAAGGAGGACGTCATGATCTTGATGATGATCGGGTTCCTGTTTAAGATGTACCGTTATGATGATTTAGAGAGTCACAAATTGAGAGAGAGAGCACCGAGTTTATGGTGTTGGTAAACAACTAATCATTAGTTGTTATTCTCTAATAATCTCTCTATTTATATACATCAAAGGGGAGACCCTATTTATGATAGTAAGAGTAATTACGTCCATCGAATAATTATCATTTAAGTCATAGGGGTATTTAAGTCAATCATCAATGATAAATAAATGATAATGATGACCACACAATAATAGTGAGTCTTACACTAAACTGCAACTTTGACCCAACCGCTTCCAAAGCGTTCTCCAAAAATGACTAATAAATTTGACGCCACATCCGAGGTGATAGTCTTAGGAACGCCATGGAGTCTCACAATTTCTGTAAAATAAAGTCGAGTGACTTGAGAAACATCAAACGTTTTTTAACAGGGGATAAAACGTGCCATCTTAGAAAAACGGTCAACAACCACCGTTTATGGAATTCTTCATGTGTTGAGTTCGTGGTAACCCCAAAACAAAGTCAAGACTAACATCTTCCCACGACCCATTTGGAATCGGTAGCGGTGTATAAAGTCCTTGGCTGGTATTATGGGTCTTTGCAATATGACAGACCCTGCACCGCTTCAGAAGGCGAGTTACATCCTTGTCTACTTTCGGCCAAAAAAATCGATCACGTATTAATGCCACTATTTTATCCCTCCCAAAATGACCGGCTCAACCACCTTGATGGTGTCCCAATATGATTGCTTCACGATACGACCACCGGGGAACGCATAAGCGGCGCCCCTTAAATAAGAATCCATCTTTGATGCTATAATCTTAAAACGAGGACAGGTTACATTTGACCCATTGTTCCTGAAAATCCGGATCATCGTGGAACTCCAGCTCGTTGAACAGAAACGGTTGGCGACGGATTTTGATTTGGTTTTTAGTTGTTTCTCTACCCAATGAGCTAACCTGCAAACGTCATCGAAACTCCAGTATGGTTGTAATTGCACAATATCCTGAATTTCTGTTCAAAAGCCCCCAAAAACCGGCCTATTATTTGTTCCTCCTCTTCGTCGGCACCACACCTCATTCGAAGCCTATCAAATTCTACAATGAAATCTTCCACGTTCGAGGACTGTTGTTTCAGATTTTGGGAGTCAGGCATCTTGATGATGATTGACGGGTAAAAACTTGGCACGTAAAAGTTTCTTCATCTTCCCCCATGATTCCACCCTTGACTTACCCTCTTGGCCTCTCCTTTTTTTAATATGATCCCACCACAATGATGCATATTTGCGTAATTTAATAGCAACGACTTTTACCTTTATCTTTTTCGGGATGTCTCGGAGTTCAAAAACCCGTTCAACAGTACTAAGCCAATCAAAAAACTCATCGGGTTGAGAGTGCCCTTCGAACTCCTGAATCTCCAACCGAATCCCCAGGTTCCTAAGTGGGTCCCGATTGTGATGTCGTCGAGCAAAAGTCTGATTGTCAGCGCCCCCCTCGTCCCTGATGTTTGGATCAATTTTAGTTTCCTCCCAACAATCTTCTTGTTGCAATTCTAGGTCCCAGACCCGTCGTTGCAGCTATTCAATTTCTTCGATGTCTCGTGGATCTCGATAATAATCTCCGTTGCCTTTGTCGGCGTCTCTGCGGAGATGAAAACGAGGAACTCTTTCACTGCCTACCATCGAAACAACAGTGCTCTGGTACCACTTAAAACCGGCGACGGTGATAACTTGAAGAAAGACTCCAAGATTGATAAAATTGCAATAGAATTCATAAGGCTATTTGTCACCCAATTACAAGAGTTCTAAACAAAATAAACATTCAAAAGATAAGAGCCAAACAAATACTACACAAACTTAGGAAATTAAAAATAAACAAAGATAAACTTGATAATTTGAATCGGGTACGGGTCCAGCAGGCTTAAGGGTCCTCGATCGGATCGTGGTTTGGATCCGGGTCAGGGTCTGGATCCACATCATAAATACTCCTTGAAATATGATAATTGAGGGTGGAATACCCGAATAATGATAATTGAGGGTTGAATACTCGAATAATGATAATCTAGGGTGGAATACCCGATTGGAAATAATCAAGGGTGAAATACTTGTTTAAGGGGCAATCGGAGGTGGGATATCCGAATTGTGGAATTCAAGGGTGGAATACTTGAACGTCGGTCTTGGAGTCAATTACTCAAACACATAACTTAACGAGTGTGTTAAACTTGGATGGTTAGCTTGTAGTCAAAGACTCCAAATAATAACGAATGAGTCAAATCGGATAAGGGGTAAAAACAAGTTGTGGTTCTCGTATGAGGTGTTTAAAACATTCACAGAATGTTGTTGGTAGCATAAAACGAATGGGGGGATTCGGGAGGGTCGAAAAGGTTGAAAATTGAAAAACTGGGTGTGTAGGCATGAGATCAGCGTATAGGACACTGTTGGGTGTCTGTGTAACGTCGGTGGTGATTGGGGGGGGGGGGGGAGGGGGTTTGGGCCATTTGGAAAGTTAAGCACTTGGGGGTTATTGTGCAAGATTGTATCATTTTGTTGTGGCTTAGCTTCCCGTCGGCTCGTTTTATTTAATAAAATTGGTTGTTAAAAGAGTTACTTTAGCATATATTTTAACATTAAAATGAGATGTATTTAAAGTTTAAACTAGGGGTATTAGATCAATTGTAATTATAGATAATAGAAGGTAGTTTGTATATAACCTGCTCTTGTAACCTAATTCCTTAGACATTTCAATACAATTTATAATTACACACACTTAAGGTGTTTCACTTGGTATTAGAGCCAATCGCAAGTACTGTCAATCGTAAGTACCGTCAATCTCAAGTACAGTCTGTTTTAGCAAAATATTTACAATGGATGCAATCACCATCATGTCACAACAAGAGAAACTTCACACAACTCTCACAAGTTTTCTTTCATTCTATCACCCACAAGCTATGGCTACTAAAAAAACCATGCTTGAGCCTTTCCACATAACCAACAACCTCTTTGGATATGTCGACGCCTCCATTATGTGTGCAAAAACGCCCCATTGCAATAGCTTCTCGTGACACCTCGGCTGTTACAACCAACTCTAACTATACCACATGGCTCCACAATAATCCTCATGTACGAATGATCATCACTTCAACAATCTCTAAAGCATCATTCTCTGATGTTCAAGGCACAATAACCCCAGAACTATGGCTTTTCCTTAAACGGGCTTATGCTCCTCACACTGCTTCTAGGGAGTTCACGTTTAAGACAAAACTTCTTAAGCTTCAAATGAAAGGAGATGAAACCCCCCTCGCCTATCTCAATCGTGCTCAAGAGTATGCAAAATGCACTGGCTAACATTAGAGAACGTGTCAAAGACAAAGATGTTGTTCCATATGTTATCACCGGGCTGCGTGAGAAATGCAATGGCCTCAAATCCACAATACTTGCCCGTTCATCTCCATTGATCTTTGTTGAACTTTATGGTCTTCTAAGTGACCATGATTACATGGTCACCAACCCACCAAAATATGCTACCCCCAGAGCCTTCACCGCCACTTCCAGCCACTCTCAGTCTCCATAACAGCTACATGCTCTTCAACAAATTGCATCACAACTTCGCTATCACCTCATGCCTATTGTTGTAGTCGCCTCACAACCCCTCTGGCCTTCTATGGTGCTCGTTCCTTAATCAATCGTGGAATTTTTGGTCTAGCATGATGGGGATCTTACACATGGAAGTTATAACAACAACAGGTGGGGCCGAGGTCGTGGTGATAACCACACTCAGTTCAGTTGGGCTTATGTTCCAAACACCGTTTATGGCTCCGGAAACCGATGTGGCATTGGACATCTCCCAAATGATTGTCCAAACCGTGATCCTTCCACTTTTCTTACTAACCATACAACTAAGTTTGCTGATTCATGTTCAGTTTCTTGTGATAACTGTTCTGTTGCTGCTAACACCTGGTATCCAGACACAGGATCCAATAGTCACGTGACACCAGACTTATCCAACCTTTCCGTCTCTCACATTCTCCATGTTCTTGATATTAAAAAGAATCTTATATCTGTTCAACACTTCTGTTTAGATAATAATGTATTCTTTGAATTTCACTCTCTCTACTTTGTTGTGAAGGATGAGTCTACACGCACTATCCTTCTCACCAGCCTAGTGAACAAATCCTTTACTCCCTTCGCCTTCCTCAACTCATGTCCATAAATAAGACTGCCTTCTCTACTATTCAGACTTCCTCCACTATTTGGCATAGAATACTTGGCCATCCTCATAAGTGTCTCTTCAATTTTGTGCTTTCCAGTTTTCTTTCATTATGTTTGTTGTACAGCTTGTCATTTGGGCAAGCCTTCAAAACTGTCATTACCCAATGCTACATTTCATAGTTAAACTTTTCCTAATTTAATTTATTGTGATGTTTGGGGCCCTGCATATGTGTTATCTTTTGACGGCCACCGCTATTTCATGCTTTGTGTTGACCATTATTCTCGTTACATGTGGATTTTTCCTTTAACTCACAAGTCTGATGTGTTCTATACTTTCAAACTAAATGCGATGGCGAATTTTATCCATTGACATTCTTCCTAAGTTTGTATGGTATCATTTACAAACTATCGTGCCCACACACAAGTGAACAAAATGGCATCGTCAAACGTCGACATCGCCACGTTGTTGAAACTGCACACACAAGTGAACAAAATGGCATCGTCAAACATCGACATCGCCACGTTGTTGAAACTGGCCTTACACATCCAGCTCAGTCGTCCGTTACTCAACGTTTCTAGCACTTTGCTTTTGACATAGTCGTTATCTTATAAATCGAAAGTCATCTAAAATAACCTCTCACATTTCACCATTCGAACACCTCTCCAATCGTTCTTCTAATTTTTCATGCCTTCGAGTGTTCGGTTGTCAATGCTTTCCTCATATTCGACCATACAATCATCACAAGATGGATCTTCGTTCTACACTGTGTGTCTTTCTAGGCTACAATCCCTCTCACCATGTCCGCTTTAATGAGGATCACTTTCCTTTTGCCAAACCACCTCGTCCAACTCCTTCTAACCCCTATACCTCCTCTGATTTCATAAATTTTCCTCATGATCTTCCTAAACCATCATTTCCTGTGACTTCTCCACTAACTCCACCAACTTCTCCTCAACATTCACCACCGTCATCTCAATCCACAAAATTTGTTTCCTCTCAATCTCCTATACCATATCCACCTCCACCTCCTTATACTCGTCCCCCAAATCTCCATCTAAATCCACAACCTCCTGTTCCTTATAGTCCTTACGCGAATCACGTGTCCATATCTCGCAGTCCTAGATCTGAGCCATATTCCTATACCATTGCAAAACCAACATCCGGAGTAGCGTCACGCCATGGCCGAAGAACTTTCTGCTCTCACTAGAAATTGCACTTGGTCATTAGTACCACCTTTCCTTAATGCTAATGTTATTGATTATAAGTGGGTCTACAGGTTAAAGAAGTATCAAAACGGGGTAGTCACTCGTTATAAATCCCGTCTTGTGGCCAAGGGCTTTAGGCAACAGTCGGGTATTGATTTTCAAGAAACCTTTAGTCCAGTTGTGAAATCTACAACGATCAGAGTTGTAATCTATCTTGTCGTTACACAACAATGACCTCTTCATCAACCGGATGTCCACAATGTCTTCTTACATGGTGAACTCAAGGAGACGATCTACCTTCGCCAGCCACAACGATTTGTTGATTCTCAACGTCCAGATCATGTTTGCTTACTACACAAGTTTTATATGGTTTTTGACAGACTCCCAAGCATGGTTTGATTGTCTGTCACAAGCTCTGGTTTCAAGGATCCAAAACCGATCCTTCCCTATTTTCATACAAGTCTCGCAAAAAAATCACGTATACTGTAACATTCATGATTTTCAGGCCATAAATTTTCTTTAATCATTTTATTATTTAAGCACTTGAAATCCCGTACTTGCCCAACACCTCATGCCACATTAATTATTGTCTTAAACGTGTATTAATTTGAAATTTTAACCTTTCAAAAACATATTATTTTCTATATATAACACGTGTATGTATAATTATATAAATATATACCTATATATACACTTAATATGTATATGGTTGTATTATTATTTAATAAATCATTTGTAATTTTATAAAAAAAAATGGAGTTCCTATCTAAAATAGTTTAGAATAAAATAAAATAATATTTTAGACTTTAATACAAGTTTTATGAAAACTATTTTTATAACAAAATCCCAATTTATTTAATCTTGAACCTCCTCATCAACCCTTGGACATTTGAAAACCTCAACTTGGACCCCCACACTTGAATTTGAACCATTTGACTCCAATCTTGACCCAATTCTTCACATTTGAACAATTTTGACCTCATTTGACTTTTCAAAGTCAAGTAGGCAAAAATCATGCAAATTGGATGACTAATTCGATCAAGGCCGACTGTTATGGTCTCGCAATGAATTCCTAAACGAATTTTGACCTTTTTCCGGCCCAATTTACATTCCAAATCAACCCAATAGCGCGTTTATTTCAAATTTAACTACTTTGACTTCACAGAGTCAAAACCGAATCAATTTGGCCTAAAATCAAGAAATCAAGCGTATTTAATCCCGCAAATCACGAGCAAACAATCCTCATACAAATCCAGACCTTAAGCATGACCCAATTCATTCCCAATTGACTATATTGACGCGTAATGCATCCGACAGCTAGTACATTCAACCTCTTAATCGATTCGTGCATTAAGGATGAAATTGAATAAATTAATTCACTCCCACACTTTCGCATAGACTTGTGAAAACTCTCTCAACCTCCCCACGATTTGAATTTCAGTTCTAGACGACCATCGAGTATCCGAAACAACAGGTTCATTGACTCTGCCGTGCGCACCCATCCCTTCGTCTAAACAGGTAAGCTTTACGTCGTTAGCTTCGTCTCTTTATGGCAAACAATAGCCCTCTATCAATTTCATATGACAGAGGATATCAAGACCAATCGCGATGAGGGTTCTTAACCTGTTCTTGCGTTTTTGAATTGGGATCTGGGTTTAATTCGTCAAGTGTATTTAGTTAAATGGAATCCCTATACGACCAGCGAAACCACCTGATCCGACTAGTTAAGTCATTGCACCACTGGACCCGGTGGCGTGGGTTCGAAACCCACAACCAACAAAGCCGGCCTTTTTTGCGCGTTTTATATAAATAGATCCGGCCCCTGATTAGTTACAAGTTATTACCTAACCAAACCGGATCCATGACATGAAGTAGCCGCCTGGTCTAGTGGCAAAAATTGAATGCTCATACAAAACCCACCCGGGTTCGAGCCGAGTGGCGTGTTTTTTTATATATCATTTTTAAATAGTGATTAAAAAATTATTTTATAAACCTAACATTTTCTTGATCAGATTAAAACTATAGTTTACAATTTTGTTTTCATAAAACATCCATCTTTACAAATTAATTGTTTAAAAACTCATTTTTAATCATTTAAAAATATATTTTAAATCAATTATTAAATTTTTAAACAAAGTGTTCAAATACCTAATTTTATAAACATTGTGACAAGATTTTATAAACATACTTTCCCTTGAAACAAAGTTTATAAATTATTGTTTATATATATATTAGAGTTTAAACTACATTTAAAACAAATAAAATTTTTTTCTAATAAATACATTTACATTTCTTTTTTTTCACATACTACTTTAACAATAAATAAATAAATTTATTTATTAATTAATATTTTACATTAACAAATTTATTTAGGGTTTTAATTTGTAATAATATAATTTTTACCCTATAATTTTAACACATTATTATGGATAAATAAATGATAAATTTATTTTTAATAAATAGAATATCACATTATTCTAGAAACCTATTATTTTAAATAAATAAAAGGGATTTATTTATTTAAATTATTTAAACAAAAACCCTAAGACTATTATTATTATTATTATTATTATTATTTTTAAAACATATACTTTGAACTTACACATTTCCTATCCAAATGCAAACACAAGTACATCCCTTACAAGATATAACACAAACCCTTGTACAAGTCCCTACACTCAATCTCGTTGAAACCCTAGACTCTACTTTAGACATTATGCACATCATTAATTCAAATTCATATTATTTCACTCTAGGTCAAACCTAGTGTCTTGCAAATCACTTGTGCTACCCAAAGCTCGTGTTAACTACTACATTTGATACAAGTGAGTTTACATAGCCCCTCTTTTACATTTTTACATTTTTTAGGGTGAAACATGATTACTCAAGAAACACTATTTGCTATTACACACGTACAATTCTACTATATGATCATATGTGTTTATTTGTGCTTTGTGCTTGAATGCTATTTGTTAAGGCTACGTATACATGACATACTTGTGCAATCATTAACACATTACATCAGGATAACATTTGTTGTTATGCCCTACATCAGGATAACATGTGTTGTTATGCCCTACATTAGGATAACATGAGTTGTTATGCCCTTCAGTTACAAGGTTTCATTTGTGCAACTAGCTTAACTTAGATTCTCCATAAATGCTTTATAAACCATGTATCATATGAATTGTACACAAAACATTTGAACTTTACTTGTGGTGTCAAAACCTATGTATATTTAACAACTATTTATAGTTGACTCTCTCATTTTATCATGTTTCAGGTACGGATGTGTGAGTTAGATTCAACTTGCTTCACTTAGGATTGAGGACCTAGTATTTAAATCACATAAATTATTGATGTAATTTCCTTTTCTGTATTATTGAAATCTTGATCTATGAAATTAAGTTTGTTGTTTTAAATATTAAAACTTTAGTAAACCTTGAGCTTATGAACAGTCTACACGTCCTGCTCCGGCGTTTCCGCCGTCGGTTGGGGTGTGACAGATTGGTATCAGAGCCTTGGTTATAGGGAATTAGGTTATTAGACAGCTTTGACCTAGACTATAACCTTATGACACCCATTTATGCCATGCTCTATGATTATATGATATGCTACATGCTACATGTCTAATATATTATGTGCCAATATACTTAATGTCTATTTGTTAGACTTCATGACTTATTAGGTTTCACCTAAATAATAAATTAAAAACAATAATACCCATACCCTTATCCTAAGTCTCAATCCTTCTTCTATGTCATTATCATCATAGCATGTGGAACGTCATACTCATAGACATAAGTCTATTAAATTTCTTTTTACACCTCGTTAGGGTTTTAAACTTTGTTAACTAGTAGAGGACACGTGCAATCTGGAAGGGTGACACCTGTATTCTAGGTTTTCTATTTAAGAAAGCATTTCATATAAATCCCAATTAACCGAGGGATCTGTATTCTTTCCTGGGAATTCCCGGGATGAGTGTTTACTTATAGGCTAAAGTATGTCTCTTTGAAAGTTATATAAGTTTATTAACCTTAATATGTCATAGTATTCAAGTGGCATTATCACCATTTGAGTGCAATCCAAACTATGAATATTTATGTTTTAAATTATCCTTTGTTTTATATCTAAGAAATCCTCATAACCTCTCATATCTTTCCTCCTATTTTGTTTAAATCTATAGCATGCCTCCCCGTCGCGCCAACGAGACCAAAAACAACAATGACCTTGTTGCTCTTCTCACTCAACTTGTGAACCAACTCACTCAGGCCAATTACAACAATCGTGGCACTAATAGCAGTGCTAATAATGGTGGTGGTGGTGCCAACCCACCCCCATGCACTTTCAAACACTTTAACTCGTGCAACCCCGTCAAGTTCTATGGCACCGAATGAGCTGCAGGCCTCCTTCAATGGTTTGAAAGCATTGAAAACACTTTTCTCAATAGTGATTGCCCTGACAATCTCCGAGTTCGCTATGCCACCATCGTCTTCCAAAGTGCTCACTTGGTGGAATGGTGAGAAGAGAAACCGGGGTGTGGATGTGACCATGGCCTTGCCATGGGATGAAGTTAAAAGACTTATGACCGAGGATTTCTGTCCTCGTAATGAAATGAAGAAGCTGGAGGCTGAGTTTTGGGATCTTACTCAAGACAACGGTGAAAGTTTAGCCTACACAACTCGTTTCCATGAGTTACGTCTTCTGGTACCCCACATGGTCACACCACTGACTCGGGGTATTGAAAAATACATCGGTGGTCTGCCCATGAAAATTCAAGATACCGTCCAAGGAAGAAATCCAGATACTCTTGAAGACGCTATCCGCCTAGCTGCCACATTAACTGATAACAATGTGAAGGCGGGTACACTAACAAGGAAAGGTGCAAAGAAAGTCACTGACCCAGCAGTCTCTTCTGAACCCTCTAAGGAAGACAAACCCAAACCTCCTCACTACAATAAGAAATGTAACTTTGTTGTCGTTATCCCTGTTGTACCCATCAACCAAGTTGCTCCCCTAGCCCAAAACCAGAATAAGAAACCTTATGCGGGCAACAACCCTTTGTATAACACATGCCATTATCATCACTTCCCAAACATGCCATGCCGTCTATGTGCCAATTGTGGAAGGTATGGTTATGTAGCAAACACTTTCCAATCTAGACCACCTGTTAGTCAAACCCACTAGGGAAACCGAGACAATCAGCAAGTTGCCAATCAAGTTGTACCGGCCATTACTAATGGGCGTGCTTGTTATGAGTGTGGTAATCCAAACCACTTCAGAAACCAATGCACAAGGATAGCCAATGCAAACCAGTGTGGTGCTCGTCGGCGTGCCTTCAACATAAACATTAAAGAAACTCAAGTCAACACCGAAGCAGTGAATGAAACCAGTTGAAGCTAGTGCAAGATGGAGCCGAATAGAGATCCAGTCAAGAATATGCATTGTAATCATTAACTTTATCATGTCGGTGTTTGAACTATTTACACCCACTACGGTTGTCACAAAAAAATTTGAGCTTGCTAGCCAACTTCAAGGAGATGAATCATTTCGCCATTAACCATTCGTATAAGCACTAACGACTTTGAAAATATAACACTCGACTACCCACATTGTACCTAAGCACCGAGTAATATCGCCAACAAAATTCAATTAGTTTACATTACTATGAGATCCAATAACTTACAAATGAAAGCTCACATGATACATAAAACTTAGTTGGTTACAATATGCATGATACTAGGTTAATCACAGAATACATGAAACTTGTTTGTTTGCAATATACATTATACTGGATTGATCACATAATACATGAATCTTATTGTTTACAAAATACATGAATCTTAACTGTTCACACCATACAATATACATGATGCTACATTATTCACATTATACATGAAACCTATTTGCTTACAATGTATATAACACTAGATCACACATGCAAACTTGAGTGCTTACATTATAGACGGAATTAGATTATTTACATTGTTGCAATTGATTAAGTACATCATACAAAAGGCATGATTATTCGCCTTATCCATGAAAGCTACTCGAGGTTTGACGTATTCTTGTTCAAACACGAGGAAGCTATGGAACCCTAAATTATGCCACATTATTATTCTTTATTGCTTGATTGACTCTAATATCTATGGAAACAGTTAATTGTTAGCAACACATACGTGAAAACAATAGTTACGAATTAAGTGATTTTGTGTTACCCCCCTTGACCCCCACACGCAATGGGATGAACTATACGGACCATGCGACGATTTGGATAATTACGGGTGTACACGTAATTATAAAAATCAACGTATGGAAAACATAGCAAATTCTGTCGTGTGTTATGACATAAAACCTACCATGATGTATAATAACGAAACTAATGTGATATGACAAGGGCATGGTGGATACGCCGCTGGTACTTCCTATATATAAGTGTTTCTGTCATACTATCGAAAGTGGCGTTATTCGTGTCACGTAAAATTTTATGTTGTTTGACGGGGCCAATGATTGTGAAATCTCTTATTCACTTACAATTCCTTACCATATTAGACTACATCTTAAACAAACCCTGATCGTCAAATTCCTATCAGTCCATTCCAACTAATGCACTTTACCATTAGATTCTTCGACAATCCTCTCCTTAACTCTCTTGAAACTAAGATCCACTGATATCATTCATACTTAGCTTGAGATTTAGACCTGAATCTTGTTATCTAACATGCTCCTCAAACCAACAATCAAAACAACTTGAGAACCCAAACCCTCACTTCCTTCCTGATTTAGTAGACTCCACTAGTTTAATTTCGGGACAAAATTCCCTCAACATGGGGATACTGTAACATCTATGATTTTCAGGCCATAAATTTTCTTTAATCATTTTATTATTTAAGCACTTGAAATCCCGTACTTGCCCAACACCTCATGCCACATTAATTATTGTCTTAAACGTGTATTAATTTGAAATTTTAACCTTTCAATAACATATTATTTTCTATATATAACACGTGTATGTATAATTATATAAATATATACCTACATATACACTTAATATGTATATGGTTGTATTATTATTTAATAAATCATTTGTAATTTTATAAAAAAAAATGGAGTTCCTATCTAAAATAGTTTAGAATAAAATAAAATAATATTTTAGACTTTAATACAACTTTTATGAAAACTATTTTTATAACAAAATCCCAATTTATTTAATCTTGAACCTCCTCATCAATCCTTGGACATTTGGAAACCTCAACTTGAACCCCCCATACTTGAATTTGAACCATTTGACTCCAATCTTGACCCAATTCTTCACATTTGAACAATTTTGACCTCATTTGACTTTTCAAAGTCAAGTAGGCAAAAATCATGCAAATTGGATGACTAATTCGATCAAGGCCGACTGTTATGGTCTTGCAATGAATTCCTAAACGAATTTCGACCTTTTTCGGGCCCAATTTACATTCCAAATCAACCCAATAGCGCGTTTATTTCAAATTTAAATACTTTGACTTCACAGAGTCAAAACCGAATCAATTTGGCCTCAAATCAAGAAATCAAGCGTATTTAATCCCGCAAATCACGAGCAAACAATCCTCATACGAATCCAGACCTCAAGCACGACCCAATTCATTCCCAATTGACTATATTGACGCGTAATCCATCCGACAGCTGGTACATTCAACCTCTTAATCGATTCATGCATTAAGGATGAAATTGAATAAATTAATTCACTCCCACACCTTCGCATAGACTTGTGAAAACTCTCTCAACCTCCCCACGATTTCAATTTCAATTCTAGACGACCATCGAGTATCCGGAACAACAGGTTCATTGAATCTGCCATGTGCACTCATCCCTTCGTCTAAACAGGTAAGCTTTACGTCGTTAGCTTCGTCTTTTTATGGCAAACAATAGCCCTCTGTCACAATCGCGATTAGGGTTCTTAACCTGTTCTTGCGTTTTTAAATTTGGATCTGGGTTTAACTCGTCAAGTGTATTTAGTTAAATGGAATCCCTATACGACCAGCGAAACCACCCGGTCTAACTAGTTAAGTCATTGCACCACCGGACCCGGTGGCGTGGATTCAAAACCCACAACCCACAAAGCCGACCTTTTTTGCGCGTTTCTTATAAAAAGATCCGGCCCTTGATTAGTTACAAGTTATTACCCAACTAAACCGGATCCATGACATGAACTATCCCCCTGGTCGAGTGGCAAAAATTGAATGCTCATACAAAACCCACCGGGGTTCAAGCCGGGTGGTGTGTTTTTTTAATATATCATTTTTAAACAGTGATTAAAAAAAATTATTTTATAAACCTAACATTTTCTAGATCAGATTAAAACTATAGTTTACAATTTTGTTTTCATAAAACATCCATCTTTACAAATTAATTGTTTAAAAACTAATTTTTAATCATTTAAAAATATATTTTAATTCAATTATTAAATTATTAAACAAAGTGTTTCAAATACCTAATTTTATAAACATTGTGATAAGATTTTATAAACATACTTTCCCTTGAAACAAAGTTTATAAATTATTGTTTATATATATATTAGAGTTTAAACTATATTTAAAACAAATGAAAATTTTTCTAATAAATACATTTACATTCCTTTTTTTAACATACTACTTTAATAATAAATAAATTTATTTATTAATTAACTTTTTATATTAACAAACTTATTTAGGGTTTTAATTTGTAATAATATAATTTTTACCCTATAACTTTAACACATTATTATGGATAAATAAATGATAAATTTATTTTTAATAAATATAATATCACATTACTTCTAGAAACCTATTATTTTAAATAAATAAAAGGGATTTATTTATTTAAATTATTTAAACCAAAGCCCTAAGACTATTATTATTATTTTTAAACATATACTTTGAACTTACACATTTCCTATCCAAATGCAAACACAAGTACATCCCTTACATGATATAACACAAACCCTTGTATAAGTCCCTACACTTAATCCCGTTAAAACCCAAGACTCTACTTTAGACATTGTGCACATCATTAATTCAAATTCATACTATTTCACTCTAGGTCAAACCTAGTGTCTTGCAAAACACTTGTGCTACCCAAAGCTCGTGTTAACTACTACATTTGATACAAGTGAGTTTACGTATGCCCTCTTTTACATTTTTACATATTTTGGGGTGAAACATGATTACTCAACAAACACTATTTGCTATTACACACGTATAATTCTATTATATGATCATACGTGTTTATTTGTGCTTTGTGCTTGAATGCTATTTTTTAAAGCTACATATACATGACATACTTGTGCAATCATTAACACATTACATCAGGATAACATTTGTTGTTATGCCCTACATTAGGATGACATGTGTTGTTATGCCCTACATCAGGATAACATGTGTTATTATGCCCTACATTTACATCAGGATAACATGTGTTGTTATGCCCTACATTAGGATAACATGAGTTGTTATGCCCTTCAGTTACAAGGTTTCATTTCTGCAACTAGCTTAACTTAGATTATCCATAAATGCTTTATAAACCATGTATCATATGAATTGTACACAAAACATTTGAACTTTACTTGTGGTGTCAAAACCTATGTATGCTCACCAACTATTTATAGTTGACCCTCTCATTTTATCATGTTCCAGGTACGGATGTTTGAGTTAGATTCAAGTTGCTTCACTTAGGATTGAGGACCTAGTATTTAAATCACATAAATTATTGATGTAATTTCCTTTTCTGTATTGTTGAAATCTTGATTTATGAAATGAAGTTTGTTGTTTTAAATATTACAACTTTGGTAAACCATGAGCTTATGAACAGTCTACACGTCCCGCCCCGACATTTCCGTCGTTGATGACATCATTGTCCCCGGTAAAAACGCCGATGTTCTGAACACTCTGATAAAGTAGCTTAGCCATGCTTTTGTCCTTAAAAACCAACAATATGATAAAGGCAGCATAGCCATGCTTTTACCCTTAAAGACCTAGGCAATCTAGACTACTTCCTAGGTGTTTAAATAGTGCGCCTTGGCCGTGACATCCTGTTGTCTCAATGAAAGTATATAACTGAGGTTCTTCAACATGTTGAACTTTCAGAGTCCTAACCAGTCTTATCTCCTATGAGCACCTCACAAGTGTTATCCCTCGGAAACAATCCTTTATTCTTAGAACCGGTACGGTACCGCCAAATTGTGGGCGCCCTTCAGTATGTCATTCTCTCACGGTCGAATATTGCATTTGCAATCAACAAAGTCTACCAAT
Organism: Smallanthus sonchifolius; assembly: GCA_023525975.1. NCBI lineage: Eukaryota > Viridiplantae > Streptophyta > Magnoliopsida > Asterales > Asteraceae > Smallanthus > Smallanthus sonchifolius. The sequence goes on along the minus strand of CM042034.1, from coordinate 35,230,294 downwards.
ACATGCATGCGCCCTTTGAAAATCATTGGTATGTCATCAAATGCATACTCCGATACTTAAAGTCACCCTGCATCATGGCTTACTAATTCGTCACAATTCTAGTTCAATACTTCAAGCAATCACTGATGTTCACGGGCATGAAACCTCATCTATTACAACCTTCTCTGATGTTGATTGGGTCGGCTGTAGGGATGGCCGTCGGTCCATGGGGGGATTTGCTATCTATTTGGGATCTAACCTAATATTTTGGACTGCACATAACCAGAAATCAGTTTCCAGGTCATCTACAGAGTCTGAATACAAAGCTCTAGCATACACAGTTGTAGAATTAACCTGGCTAGAGGCTTTTCTCCGAGAACTTGGGATATATACAAAATATGCTCCTACTATCTGGTGTGATAATCTTGGTGCAATCAACCTTGAAGCCAATCTAGTTTTTCATGCCCGAACAGAACATGTTGAAATCGATTTTCTCTTCGTTCGTGAAAAAGTGGCTCAAGGTTTATATCAACAGTTGCCGACTCAAAGATTTGTGTTCTTACGTTCCAAACTACAGCTCGCTCCCCGCCGTTAGCTTGCGGGGGAATATTTGATCAATTGTAATTATAGATAGGGATAACTTTGTAGAATAGTAACCAAGTTTCAAAAGTGTTCCAATTAGGTCACTCAATACGCATTTTACATGGTATACACCCTCGGGTATACTATGACGAGTGACCTAATTGGAACACTGGTTACTATTCTCTGGTGTTTTCCCTTACATAGATAACAGAAAATAGTTTGTGTAAATATTGTTATAGTATACCTACTCTTGTAACCTAATTCCTTAGACATTTCAATACAATTTAAAATTGTACACACACTAGGGCTGTCAATTTATAACATGAGATGTCAACATGAAAATAATCAACCTTTACGCTATCGTTTCAAGCCTGTTTAATAAACATGACGTATTCGGGTTAAACTGCTTAACCCTTTAATTAAAAAGGACGACCCGTAAACCCATTTAAAATCAGGAAAAAAAATTATACACAATAACAAGGTTAACCCGACAACCCGGTTAACCCATTACGACACGCTGGCCCGTTTACAACATGATTACAACCGACCAACCTGTTTGACTCGTTCAAATAAATGATTATACGGGTAGTGTTTGAGTTAAACGGTTAAACGAAAAAATATATGGGATGTTTACAAGTCCATCAATTCAAACACGCTAACCCAATACCATTCACACCCCTTGTTTAAACACAACAAATTTCCTTCATACACAACAAACATGGCATTAATGTCCTCACACAACTACTCTTACATATAAATAAAACTTATTGAATGTAAGTCACCTCCCATTTAATATATTTTTGAGTTTTTTTTTAATAGCAAATACTCTATTTTGGGGGCCCTCCTAATAATTTACACCAATCCGTCTATTACGGGGCTCGAAACCTTAGGGGAGCATCACAAATATATTTTTGAGTTGGGGGAATTTCATGTATCATTTCTTAAATATTTGTATTTAACTCTCTAAATTTCCTAATGTCATATTTACTTTTTATAAAACACTAAAATCCTCATATTTACTCGTTCCATACTAACGAAAATAAAACCAATTAGCTTATAATAGCGTGTTTCACTAAATAAACAAAGCGAACATTACGCACCTAGACGAATTCATCAAACAGTTTGGTGAAGGAAACATGATGTAGATCTCTGTTGAGATTTTGGGAGGCAAAACTGCAGCACCCATTTCTGCTTCTGCAAAACATAACACAATTGTTATTATAATAGAATCTTTAAGATAAGATTAGACCTTTTAGTAACAACTTAAAACCTAATTAAATACAAATATTAGTCTGAAATCAAAATATGACAGATTTAAGAATATAAATATAAATATTTTGCTGGATTTGTGTCAGAACTAACATGGATTTTGTTTCTAAATTGTTGTTGCAAATGTTAAACAAATTAAATCAAAGTCAGATTCTTTCATGGAAGTTTTCAACTGTCCCTCTTCTAAAAACATGACAGCTAATAGATTATATTTTGAGGAATGACAGTATGTTCAAGAAACAACAAGGAAGCTGCAGCATTAATTGTTAAGCAATTCTTCTAATCTAATGATGAAGTTAGTGTCCTTGAAATCTATTGATAATTGTAAATTAAGTAAGGATATGGTCAATAATTTGTGGCGCGAACTTTGGGAGTTCATAAAGATCAAAGATGTCCTGAAAATCGCGTCTTTAAAAGGGTCCTTGAGTTAAGGGTACCAAATTAGTCATTGGTGATGTTTAATAATGTTAGAGTACAATACTCTGAACAAGCGTACCCCTCTGAGAAGGGTTATTGGACCTCAACGACAAGTCGAGTTAAAAAGGCATCGGAAACATTGAACATGTTTCTAAAGATCAAACAAGAGTGGTTTCTTTTCGCATGTAAGGAACTATCAACATATCTCACCTATCTTTATTAGGAATAGTTTTTTTGTCTATAGTCCCTCTCTAATGTAATCATTGGACAGTAGGAACTCAAACAAAGTATCATGGGCTTTAGGCATAGCAGTCAAAAGCGCAAAAAGTGCTCGCCTAGGAGCTCAGGCGAGGATTGCAACCAAAACTGGTGTGAAACATCTAAAAATGACATGGAACCTGTCTACACGAGCCTAAACCAAGCCTTAAACACCCCCTAAAAATGCCATGTTTATACTGTGCTTGTTCCTTAAAAAACCCCCACCTTTTAAGCACCTTTCGCCTAGGCCCAGGCTCAAGGCTAACCCTTTGGCCTTGAGCCTATGACTACTATGGATCTAGGGGCTTGTTTAAGTGTGTGCACATGATCAAAGGAGTCATGTCAGACTATTTAAGACACCAAGTTAGAACCCCCCCCCCCCCCTCCCCCACTCTTAATAATCAAACAAAGTTGGGACACATTTTTTGAACATGGGTATCCATGCCCAAAGTGTCTAGAAGGCAAAGATTGATGACAAGACTCCAAACTAGAAGTAGTTTAAAGCATGTATACACATGTCCTATAAAAAATAGTAACTTTTTGTAGTCTAAAAAAAATATTTATAATGGTAGTCCATATCTATATTATGTTTGGATTCACATCCATAAATCTGCCAAAATCAAATGTTTTAAAATCGGACTAGGCAGTGAACCACTTGTCATACCGGTTCACTAGTCGGACCTGATTTATTAAAGTACCGGATAGCGTCTTAAATAATATAAAAACTAAAACTATATATATATATATATATATAGATACAAAATATAAAAACGATGTATGCTTCGATATAAATTTACAATTCTAATCACATATAAAGAATAAAATAAATAAAATATAAAACATGAAATACTAAATTCATTACAAAATGAGATCTTTAAAGAAAAAAATAAATAAAACATGGAAATCCGAACCTATTCACCCGATTCATTTGTACAACCGGTTCAAATGAAAACGGTTTAAATAGCCATAACCGAACCAGTTCTACATCAGGTTGGCTAAAATAGAAGGCAATGAATCAAAGCAATGGGGGCAGGGGCTCACACCCATATCTATATCTATACTATATAATAAAGGAAAACCATGAGGGACACGTGTCACTATCTGGTTACTCCTTACCTTTATTTTCTCGTCTCTCTCTTCTATTAAATAATAATATCAAATAATAATCTTTATATTAATAAATAAAATTATATGGATACGTGTCACTTTCTGGTTCATCCGTATCATTTTTTCTCACCTCTCTCTCTCATATTGAATAGTAATATTAAAAGAACTTATTTTTAGATTTTTAATATAAATCTAATTACGGATACTTATTATTTAATTTTAAATAGTTCAACCGGTGTAATATACTGTTTTATTTAACCCGTGTACAACACGGGTTTTTAAAAATATAAAATTTTTATTACTAATTATTTAATATTTTATTTATTCAACCCGTAGTTTTTAAAAATATAAAAAATTTATTACTAATTATATAACATTTTATTATTCAAGTCGTGTAATACACGAAATTTTAAGATAGGATTATATATAGTTATATACTATATTTATGCCTTTTATTGCCTATTTATAAAGACATCACCCACATGCCCAAACCATACAATCACTCATCTTCAACTTCAAAAACAAAAACAAAAACCCTTCACATCACAACCAAAAATGGGTTACTGGTCAGCTGAAAACGCAACCGAAGCATACCTCAAAACCATGAAAATGGTAAGCATACACAACCACGAACCAGACGTAGCCGAATTCATCTCCGCAATCGCAGCCGGAAACAACGCCCAGCTCATGGTGGTCGCATGCGCCGCCACCGCCGACTTCACCACACTAGGTCTCATTGCGGCATCTCATCAAACAGGTGGCAGGCTTGTTTGCATCGTCAAGGGGTTACAACAACTTCAATCCTCAATACAAGCCCTTGATTCAGAATCCAATCACGTTGAATTCGTCGTCGGAGATGCCCAATCTTTGCTGTCGAATGAATTCAAATCCGCCGATTTTGTGGTGATCGATTGTAATTTGGAGAATCATGAAGGGGTTATCGGAGCCGTACAAAATAGGGAGAATAGTACGGTTGTTTTGGGGTATAATGCGTATTGGAAGGATTCGTGGATTTGGAGCAGATTGAATAGTCATTTGTTGCCGATTGGTGAAGGGTTGTTGTTGATGAGGGTTGCCGGAAAGTCTGGGAACGGTGGTGGGAAGAGTGGCGGCGGTGGTGGTGGTGGGAGGCGGAGCAATTGGGTGGTTAGAGTTGATAAGTGTACGGGGGAAGAACATGTTTTTCGGGTCAAGTCGCCAGGTGGAAGGGTTGTTAGAGCTTAAGATTTTGACATTTGTGTTTGTTTTGTTTTCTTGAATGTATATAGTTGTAGGTTATGATCATCTTCTGGGTGTCAATGATGTCACCAGAAAGATTAGTGATTTGTACTAAATTTTTCTGAATCTTACAACTTGGTATCGGTTCCATTTTGATTGGGAAAAATAATTAGGTTGTGTGTAATGGTTATGTCGCAGAGTGGGGTGAGGGGTGAGTTGGAAAGTGTGGTGGGTTGCGGCAACACCAACCCCATTAATCTTGTCGCACTTTTGTAAAACAAGAGTAAAGATCCATCGCATTTTATGTAGTTTTGAGAATAATTCAAGAAGGTGCAGTGGGTGTGGGGTGATGTGGTATGTAGCGAGGTGTGGTGTCTTCACCCTCACTGTAAATTTGATAAAACCATAACATACAGAGTTAGTGATTTGTACAAGAAGTAGAGCTTATTGAATAAATCAGCCTAGTTAACTAACTAGCTAAATAAATAAGAGTAAGAACAAATGATTATGGGCCTGAGCTTTAGAAAATAGTAAAAAAAGGATCGTATTTAGGTTGAAGATGGTAAAAATGAATTGGAACAAAATATTGGAGTGTTTGATGCTGAGGGAAATGAACGCATACTCAGGTTTGATGATGAGGGTGATGAACCCATGCTCGGATTCGTTGATGCTCCTCTTGTTGAGACCAAAATTTGAATTTTAATTTGATTCGTTTTCAAACCCTTAAACCCGAATTTTAACATGCTCGGATTCCGGTTTCCTTGGTTTTGTATGGCTACATATTTAACGGCTGCACAAATAGAAAAATCCATAGCCCAATACATGTAATTCAGGTTATTTGGTTTTAACTGAATTGAGTTTTTTAGAACCAAAAATCGATTATTTATTTCATTTTGGTTTAAAATCAACCAAAAACCGAATATACAATTCGGTTAAGTTTTAAATGGTTTTTAGTTAGATTCGATTCGTTTTTACGTTTAATCTCTTAAAAACCAAATATTAAACACGTCTACAATAATAATATTGGCCACTTCAATAATGTTTTTTTTTCTTTTTAATATACTGGAAAAAACATAATAATAAGCAGATAAGCCCAATCCCAAACACGGCTGGCAATTATGATACAGACCTGTTAACACAACTCGACACGACACGGATTTAAACAGGTTTAGGTTTGAGCTTAATAATTTTCATGTCATAAGCAGCTCGACATGTTTAAGACACGATTAATGTTTAGACCTTATTATACCTGTTTATATCCTTAATTTTTTTTTAAATATACATATTTATATGTTAAGGATTATTCTTGAAATATGTTATCGTTATGGATTTTAATTTTTTGTGATCTTTATTTTATCTTTTTATTTGTTAACTGTATTAAATGTTCCGGGCCGTCTCATGTTGTGTCAGGTCGGGTTACTTAATAGGTGATATTAATCGTGTTAAACAGGTTGTATCGTGTAACACGTTTATGTTCGTATTTGAAGAAAATGACATGATTAGTTAATCGTGTGTGTTCGTGTTTACCACCCGTGTTAATCGTACCAGTACCGAATTTATGGAAAAGTGGGTACCAGTACCGATACTCGGTACCAAATACTCATCCCTAATCGTGTCATGTCTGACATGTTTAAACCTGTTTTGCCAACCCTAATCCCAAACGCCTAATCTGGCTTGCATGAACTCTAGAATTCGAAGTAGAGCAGTTCCGAATTCGAAACAGAGGAAAACATGGTGGGAAAATTCAAATTATGTTCTACCAGATAGAAATGAGGCTTGGTGATTATATTATAAGTAATAACATTTTTGATTGAATCATTGATATCTTTTAGGAACTATGGATTCAATATTTATGCAAATTGTACCCGAATTGTATTTGTGTGAAATACATTCTGTTAGTATACATGTTCAGAAAGGATCTTGTCATCAGTCATAGTCTTGATATTTTAATTTGCAGTCAAGGTGATTCTCCTCTAATTTTGTTTTAATAATTTATGAATTAAAATCTTTCAAGTTAGACATTAGGTTTGTCAATCGGTTTGGTTTCACGGTCTGTTTATTTTTTAAACTTTCGGTCGGACGGTTTCATCAAACCATAGTTGACGGTTTGGTTTATAGCTTGTACCGGAAACCGGCCGTATAAAACTGGACCAGACCGTAGGATTTGTTATATTTTAATTTGTTAATTATTTAATGTGATATACTTAATTATTTGTATAAAACTTAATTAAATTAAATTGGGCCAAGTGACATGTATTATCTTATTTTAACTAAACAAATTAGGAAGCCCAAACGTATCCCAAGCCTTAAGACTCATCGCTAGGGCCATAACTAAGTGTGTCTTCATACCTTCCCGTATATTAATTACCAACACCCTAAGCTACTTCCAGTTTGCAATCTCTTTATCGTGTTCATAAGTTTATTATATCACTTGACTAGGTTAGAATCCCGTGTATTACACGGGTTGTATATTGAAAACGATATAACTTATAAACTTGTAAATACGTAACTTGCCAGACTATTATGATCGTCTAACTTGTCAGACTTTTATGACCGTCTCAAAATATATCAAGTGGAAATGTGTGTATATAACAAATTAGTATTTTTCTTTAATTAGTTATATTTTGATTTCCTATTATATATATATATATATATATATATATATATATATTCTTATTTAACATAATTAGTATTTTTATTTAATAATATATTTATAATATCATTATTATTTAATAAGATACATGTGTATTAATTAGGAGAGAGACGGGAAAACCAATTTGAGAATGCATAAGGAAGTGACAAGTGTTCAACTTAAACCTTTATTTATTAGTATAGATTCAACATAGCCCTTTTAGTCAGAATTTAGAATTTGGAATCACTGTTTATTTATGCTTTATGTTTTCATTTGCTGATGTAGTATTAGAATTAGATATTGGAATCACATTTTTGGTTAGAATTTAGAATTTATAGTATTACACCGTTGAAATTTTCCTGTACATCAAATGCCTTTTTAGTTAGTAGATTAGATAAAAATGAACATGATGAGTGACTTGAATTTTTACGGCATGTTAAAAACCCGTGAAACCAAACCGTTAATAACGGTTTGGTTTGGTTTGGTTTCGAGTTTCAACGGTTCGGTTACGGTTTTCGATAATAAAAAAACTATTACTAACGGTTTGACCTAAAAACCGTCAAAACCGGACCGTGAACACCCCTAGCTGCCATTAGGCCAAAGTCCTCACACAAATGTAACTTCCAAATTTTGGACCCTGAAAATTTATTTTAGTTACTACTTATCTTTTATTTTTGCTTTAGATGTGTTGTAATTTATATGCCTGGCTGGTAACTCGAAATAGATACGGTTCCAACTCTCAAACCCTATCAGCTAACTAATTTCCTTACGTCAGACACAATGAAACACACAACAATCGTGTTCCAAACAACTGCACACAATATGCATGGTATGAATGTATGTGGTTAAGTGTGGCACGTATCAGTCCAAAAGAAGTTTTATCTTTATCCGGTCTAGTTTCAAACCCGTAAACAACTCTAATAGTGACACGTCAACTCTTCCGAGTTGGGGTCTTATAATGCGTCACATTGTGTTATATGTAGCAATGTGAATTTTTCAATATATTAAAGTAAAATTTAATTCCTTACAATTCCATCTCGTATGCTATTAGTTCACGTGTGTGAGGAAGTGATCTTTATATGTCACGATTTATTAGTGTAGATATGTATAAATCAAATTATAATACTTAAGAAAAGTACGAGAAGATTACGATATTTGAATGCGAAACCACCAACGTCAGAATCACTTGAATATTTTTCCTTCTTTTAAGGATTGGTCTATTTTTCATCTAAGCTTTTAATATTTAAGATAATGACTTTACTAACTATCACTTCACATAATTTTTTTTTTCGACTCCCCTTTCTGTTAAATAATAATACTAAAAGAATAAATTTTTGATTGTATTAATGTCTATTATTTAATTACAAATAGTTATTATATTATTTACCAAATTAATTTAATAAAAATTAACATTTATTAATTACATAAAAACAAATTAATACACGGTTTAAAAAAAAAATTTAAAATGAAGTTAATATAATTTATAATTGTTAGGTCAAAGTACATTTTTTTAAGGACATATAATATGATGAATGTATATGTTAACAAATTATATTATATTTTATTTCACCTGAGTAATATATATAGGTTTATTAAACTGTGTAATACACAATTTTAAAGACATAAATTTCTTATTATTAAGTACAGATAAAATTACATTTATTAAAACCTTGTAATATGTAGATTTTAACCTAGTAAAACAAAAAAATGAACTTTTTGTAAACATAAAGATAACTGAAAAAGAAAAAAGGAAAATTACCAAAATAGATATTTGACCAAGGCAGATTTTTAAAATTGACATTGACTTTTAACTTTTAGTTTCATAGACATTCTCTCACAACGGACGGCTAAAGCCGGCTAATTAGCCGCCATATATTTCCGTGCAAACTTTTACGTTGGTCCAATCAAGAGACGACGTGTGGCAGGCTATTTAGCCGTACCATGACGGCTAATTAGCCTACTGTTACCAACGGCTAAATAGCCGACACCCAACGGCTAAACCGGCTGAGATCTATGGGCCGGCTTGTTATAACTGGCGCATTTGGTGGTTCTATTCGTTTTGAACGGCTAAGGCCGGCTATTTAGCTGACGCATCCGATTTTTTTATACTTACTTTTTTTGTTTTTTTATATATTTTTTTTATATTTCTCAACTTGTATATATATGAGAACATATTTTGTTATTAAATGGTTTATATTTTATTTGGAAAACGTTCCACCAAGTAAGGAAGTAAATCCTCTGGTCTGAGAACCGGATAACCGTGTTGTTAAAGATCCAGATAACCGTTTGTTAGGAGAACCGGAAAACCGGGCTCTTCAAGGACCGGAAAACCGTGTTGTTCAACAACCAGAGAATGGTTTTGTTCAAGCACCAGAAGAAGAAGATGACTTTGTTGAAGATTGGGTGACGATCTCATAGAAGAAGATGATGTTTGGAGTCCTAGTTTTGATCCAGTCGAAGACGACGTAACTGAAGTATACGCTTGTTGGAGTCCTTAAACTTTCTTGCAATCTTTTAATTTTCTTGTAATGAAGCTTTGAACGAATATAAATTAAATTAATATAAATACAAGAAATTCATAATTTGAAACAAATATTTAATAATACATTGAAATAACAAAAAATGTAATATAAATACCGTTACAATTACATTCTAAGAGTCGGTAACCAATGACAACTATAAATCTTATCTACCATGGAACATCTATATCTACTAACACTCTTCAAAAAGTCTCCTTCTAATTGTAATGGCTTATTCAAAGTTAAATGTTCCAATACAATACAAGCTAAAACACCTGAATTTTCAATCAAGTAACGGTGGGGCTTTAGATGTATTTTTCCATGGTCATAAAAGTAAACTGCTTCTCGGCATGACCCGATTTCCTCCAGTAGTGAATATCGACCAACAAAGCTCCAAAGTGTACCATGAATTTTGAAAGGAACGGATAAGTTAATTGACGATAGATGATGGTAGGAAAACTCTTCGTCCAATATTGATTTAATTCCATTGTCTTCATATCAATTCCGATAAGAAACCACCGTCTTTGTTCCATATACAGTGGAACATAAATGTAATCAACTTTCCAAAGCGGAGGAAAATATTTTTTCTACCCCGTACAAAACGTAGCTGCTATTTTTGAAGATTGATGTAACAAGTGATCATAAAACTTTGGTGGCATTATGGTCCAACGCAAATTATGTGGCGATGCATTTTTGTAACTTGTATTTTTCTAATCCGCATAATTTTACCGACCAAAGCTTCTACATGTTGTTTAAAAATCAAAACCTTAGATAATTAAATTAAAAATAGAAATAATATAAAAAATAACAGGAGTTAATTTGTTTACAATTGCCGAAAAAGAACCGTGGTGTAGAAAACCTAACAGGCTACCCCAAAACTCTTTACCCAGTTTTTTCTGTTGATTCGAATAAAGCTGAATAACAAAAAGGAGCATCTCCGTTGTTATAAAAATCAAGAACGTTTGACGACCATGTCTCTGACTCCGCACAAGGAAATAATCATTTAGGCTTTTCTTGAATATTTTCATTTTTAAGACGTAGATGATTCTCTAGTCTTGCTTTTGTAAACGTCTCCAACCTGTGGTGTTCCACTTCTACACGTCAATATATTGTTGTGAATGATATTCTTCTTCATCTTTCCTCAAATCCGAATGATTTTCCATCGTTAGAAAAACATGGAAAATCGTGAAAAACCCACTTGTATTTATAGAAAAACATATCTAAAAATTTTAAAAGGGGCCTGCTAATTAGCCATTCCATACACTGACTTCAATGTTACATTGATGTCAATGTCACACATTTCAATGACGGCTAAATTGGAAAAAGCGTCGGCTAAGCCTGAGCTTTTTTCAAAGTGCCGGCTAAGCCCGCACTTTTTCCAATTTAGCCGTCACTTTTTGAAATTCCCTTCTAATTTTTGGCTTAAATCTTTAAAGTTTTCGGTGTACCAAAGACATGGCTAAGTCTAGCCGGCTATTAGGTGATTCCAGGCGACCTGTGGCGATTTCAGGCGGTGTTGGTGATTTCAAACATGGCTGATGAAGAATACTAGAAGGCAAAGGTCAAGATAAAATGTTCTCCGGGTGTTGTTCATACGATTAAGGAAAAGCTGACTTCGAATCAACTTATAATATGGAATATTAAAGGTTTTTTAAGGTGGTTAAAAGTTAAGTGTACAATTGCGGATACTCTTTTAGTTCATATTATGTTTCAGCACGAGTTAAAATCGGATTTGAACCCTAGAACTGATGGTATATATTATTGTGTTGGTGGCGAGGCTTTAAGATTTTGACCTAAAGAGTTTTGTCTTATCACCGGGTTTAGAATTGGGACATGGGATCATCCTGAAAGGGCTTTGTCATCGACGTTTAAAGATCGAGTTTTTGAGGGAAACAGATTTAAGGTTGAAAATTTAGAACAACTTTATGCTGGAGATTTGTCTGTTTATGATGTTGATGATGTTATTCGTCTTTCTTTGCTATTACTGATGGAAATTGGACTTAAAGGTAGCCAAAAAGTTTCATACTTGGACGATTTTCTTGTGTCACTAGTCGATTATTTGAATGATTGGAAATGTTACCCATGGGGAAATTATTTGTGGGATCTTACATATCCAAACCTGTTTAACTATTTCCGGTCGAAGTTGGACAAGATGGAAAAGTCTAAGTTTGATCAAATGAGCTACTCTTTGAATGGGTTTGTTTGGGCGTTCAAGATAAGGAAACTTTATGTTCATGTTCATAATATAATGTAATGAATTGTAGCTTTAATGTAATTCTTTATTTACTATTATAGATGTGGATATATGAGGTGTTTCCCGAGTGTCAATTGTTCGTAGATAAGTACAACTTAAAAGTGCCAAGATGTCTTAGTTGGGGAGTGGCCGGTGTCATCACGTGGAATCGAGCATGCAAAGTTATGAAAAATGCGGTTTAAGTGATAATTTAAAACTCATTTGTTTTTATTTATACTTAGATTAAATTGTCGAGGTATTGTACTTATATTTGTTGTTTGTAGCCTAAGTATAGGCCGCTTGCACTTAAGTCGGACCACTTTGAGAAAGAGTTAGATTGGAGATGTGTAGTGCGAAACACACATCTTTATTTCTTTTTTTGTGTCATTTTGATTAGTTTTGTATTTGTTTTAAGTCTTTTTTGTTACATATTGAGTCTTTGTTATGTTTACAAGTCCTCGTGACAATTACAAGTGAAAACCTGAAGAAACCGAGCTCGAGAATGAAGCCCAAGAAATAAAAGAGAAAAATGATGAATTTCAAGATCTCGCGGTACGCGAAGAACGAGAATCCATCCCTCACGGTACGCGAGAGACTTTAGAATTCGGGCGCGACTATTTGTCCCTCGCGGTACGCGAGGGACTGGCCAATCTCTCTCGCGGTACGCGAGAGAGTCGTAATCCAAGAAAACCCCTATTTTCTATTTTAATAGAATTAGAACCCTGTTAATCAAAAAGTTCGTATCTTTGCCGTCCAGAGAAGGTCCAGAGACGATTTTGAGGCTAAAGGAAGCAATTGAAGTGAAAGATTGGAGCTTTTGAATCCGGGTTCGTTAGTAATAGCGTTTTGGATCTCAAGATTCGATTTTTATCTTTGATTGTTCTAATTTGAAACCATGTTCTTGTTTAATTACTTCTGATTAGATGTTTTGAACATGAATCTAGGCTAAACTCATTGATATTGCCTAGGTTAATGATGAACGCTTATTAAAGTTTCAGTTTTTATCGGTTTTGTATTTGAATGATGGTTCTATGATTTTGTAAACAATCCTAGTTAATAATAATAATGTATATGCACGCTTTTTTTCTGATTGTCTGATTGATTTTTGATTCCATGCGTTGATTGTGGTTGTCTGCTAGTTCAATTAGAGTATCTTGATCATAGATCTTAGGGCTTGTGATTGCGGTGGTTTGCTAGATGTAATAGCCATAGGAGTTGTTATTGATTGCTGATTTGAGTTGAGTGTGTGTCCTAGTTCAATACCCGAGAGGTGAGAATTAGTCATTTATTCTTTGTCAGTAGGAATCCGAGTGTTAACAGTCTGAGAGGGCGTTAGTATAAGGTGTCTAGTGATCTGTTGCTATTCTGAATCATAGTTGTTATCCTAGGATTACTCCATGCATTCCTTGAATGTATTGTGAACGGTGAGACTGAGAGGTAATCTGTTCATTAGGTTACATTGTCATAGTTGGAAATACCTGAGAAGTGATCCGACCATCTGGTGAGTTAGTACACTTTAGGCAGTGTAGTTGGTGACACCCTGAGAGTGATTAGGGATCCACTAGGTAATCTATAGCTGTCATCCTTAGAAACCAGATTCATCTTAGTTTCTAGAACTGGTAGAAGTTTTGCTTTGCATGTAGGATTCCGACCTAGGTAGTATTCTTCACAGATCCTGATTTCATCTTTGTCCTGTCTCTTGATAGTTGAGTGGATATTAGTTTATTGCATTCTTAGTGATCATCAGTAGTGTAGTAAACCCCCCAATCATCATTCTTTAGTCCAAGTCAGAGTTAGTTTTGTTATTTGTAGTGTCTCTAGGGTTCGATAATCCGGTTTACCGTTAAGCTGTGCTACACTCGATAGGTACACTTGCTTGTCAGTGTGGTTTATTTCATATTTATTACTTAGGAGTCTAGGTTAGGTTTAGTAGTTATTTTTATAGACCGTCTGGACGACATCAATCGGTAGCTGTCTTGTGTTGAGTTTATTGATAAAGAACAAGAAATGAACAAGTCGATACCAAAAAAAGGGGATTCCAATGGTTGAACACATGGCTAACCCGCTGGCTAAGTCGATGGCTAGACCGTCGACTGAGACAAAAAAAAACATAAGTCCAGGAAGCTTGATAAACTTTTGGAGATGATGCAACAAGTTGTGATTAGTCAAAAGTTTCTTTCGGTAAATAGATATATTATTTTAACAAATGCATTATTATTTACCAACATCATTTTATTTATTATATGATTTAATAGGATTTTGTCTATGAAAGTAAGAGAAAGAGAAAGCTTGATGAGGAGGAGGGAAATGGCCAAAGCGAGGGCGACGAAGAGCAAAATACTAAGAATAAAGTATGTTATTATTTTGTGGATGTATTTTAGTTTGTTTATTATATAAAATGCCACTAATTATTTTTTTATATAGAGTGATGTGGATAAATATGTTGATTATGATGCGACTTGTGGCGAGAAAACACCCGAGGGGATAAATGTTGTGAACGTTGAGGACCCGATTAAATCAGTGAAGGCAAAAAGAGTTGGTAGACAGGTCAAGAAACAATCTGCATGCGTTAGGTAACCTTTTATAGTTTTCAAGACAATGACCTATAAAAAGCAGAGTCCTGATTTACAAAAATAATGGAACTTTATAAATCTGGAAATGAGTTCAAAATAACACTTATACATGGAACACCATTACAATTATCATTCTGGAAGGATCTTTTGTCATTGGATGGGTCAAACTGCTGGTTAGAGATGGTTGTAAGTATTTTTGTTTAATCTTTTAAATATTTAAATTACTTAATGTCATTAAACTTTAAACGTTTGCAACAAATATATGGGCCTAAAGTATGTATCTTTATTACTCGAGGCCACAAGACACAACATGGAGTATTTTACGGCCGCGCTTTTGTACCTTCTTTGGATGGTGGAGATATCCGGTATTTGTTGGGCAACGAGTGTTATGAACCATATCCATTGATAACAACGATTGATACAGTAAGTTTGACATACCTATTCTTTGAAGAGATGTTAACTTTTAAATCAAAACACTCTCTGACACATATTTTTTCAAGCTCCAACTTTAAATATACTTTATTTTTGAAACACATACCTTCGGAGACATCATTACATTTCAACCATTTATCACCTTTAGGTTCTGTACTAAAATGATCTAGGGTTGGGTCTAGAATCAGATCACACTCTGGTGTTATCTTCTCACTTGGCTTCGATGATGGTGACTCACGAATTGGGAACAAATTCCCCTCAACAGGAATTGAATAAAACTCTGGCTCAGGTGATGGTGCCTCACAAATAGAATTTTCTGGGGGGAAATTTAAATCAAACAGAAACTAACTTTCATCTTGTAATATCCAAGATTTTTCCCGACGTACTTTTTCCCTAAACCTTTGAGCGTATAAAAATTTAAATTATGAAAATCTTAATTTCTTAAAATAAAATATAAATGTATTTGAGATACATATTATACTTAAGATATACATATATATATATATATATATATCATTATGGATAAATGCATTAAATTCTTAAAACTTGTAATTATATATACAACATAATTTATAAACTTATTTTAAAATGCTAAAACCTAAAAACTTAAACCTTAGAAATTATTTATATAAAAAAAATTATAAAATAATAAAAAGGTATAAAACCTATCAAACTTATTTAGTGTTATAGATATAAAACCTATTTATTTTTATACAAAACCCAGGGACTGAAACTGTTATTCCTGGAACTTGTTTTAAAACTAAATCCTAAATATTAGCATAAAATAATAAAAACTAGAAACCTCGGGGTCCATTTGTGTAATTCGACCAAACCTCCGGATTTGAAACCAGTCACGAGTTCGAATCCCACGGTGACCGGTTTTGGACTCGGATTATTCGAAATCACAATTCCGACCAAATTTGGTGAACCTCGAGCTTCCCTTCGAGCGTGCGACCGAAACCCAATGCCATTCAATGATCAATTTCGAGCCTAATGCCGCGTGATTTAAGATTTAACTCGTTTTCGTTCAACCATAACCTTCCCACCTAATCCACCATTAAACGACGAAATTGGATAAAAATACCGGTTGCTACAGTTCAACGACATCACACTCAAACTACCTGAACCCTCAATTCCTTCGAATCAAACCCGCATTCGCCATTCGAACTCGTGGACAGCCGACTTCAAACCCAGGACCGTTCTCCCTCGTCTCGGCTTCATTCCAGGTAATTCGAAAAGCCAAAGTCTTCATTTTCATCATAGGAATGTTAGCCGTCTATCAATTTACAGTATCAGGGGGTTAATCGATTCACATTTGTAGGATTAAGATTCTAGGGTTCGTACAGGAAATTGGGGACAAATCGAACAGGTGTTTATCAAATTGTTTTTTCAGGTTTAATCTTAGCGAGGCCCGTAGCCGGGTGGTTAAGTGTGTGTGTGACTCGGTTGGCCCGGGTTCGATCCGACCAACCCGAGTTTTTACTTCTTGTATTTTTTTAGCCTTTTAAAACAGTTTTTAAAACTTATAATTAGTTTTATAAACTTAGTAATACTTTTATAAACTTAAAAATCAATTTTATTTATATTTTTATATCCTGGAAACATTTTATCTAATTAAACTTAGTTAATACTTAAAAAGATTAAATTCTTTAAAAATAGTTTCTAAATGTTTAAAATCTATAAAACTTTATGAAAACTTAAATCAAGATTTTATAAATTGATTTTTATTTTCTGGAATAAATATATTATTTACTCTTTGGACATTTAATTAATTCATAACCTTTAATTTAATAAAAACACATATAACTCTTATAAAAATAGAAAAGATTTATGAAAATTATATATCCATTTACTTTTACATTTATTTTTCAAAGCTTACTTAATTATTTATTTAAAACAAATATACTTTAAGTGAATTCCTAAGAAGTTTATAAACTTTATAAAATAAACTTTAAAATATTTATAAACTTGTAATTTAAAACCTCTATATACTCATTTGCATAATTATAAACTTAAATAAACTATATTTAATACATTTATGAGTTGTATTTAAACTTTAAACTTATAATTTAAAAGTAAAATTTATAAGAGATTTTATTTAACATTTTAATACAAACTTATAGGTACTTATTAAAACTTATAACCACATCTTAAACATTATGTATTTACAAATTAAATTGCAAAAATAGATGCTTAACACTTAAATACTTTAATAAATCTTAAGTGATCCACATTGACAAATAATTCTTCTTATAGAAAATTATTTAACCCTAATCTCTGCAAATATTATTAATCCTTAGTGACTATTTATTCTTTATATGATTTTATTTATCCTTGGTAAATATTTTACTCTTGAAACAATATTTATTAACCCTTAACCATTATTTATTCTTTAAATGTTATTATTAATCCTTAATAATTATTTATGTTATAAATACTCATTATTTATCCTTACAATAATTATTGGTAAACTTTAATAATTATCCACACTTTGAATAATTATTATAAATCTTTAATTATTATTTAGTCTTTCATTTAACTATTACTTCAACTCCATTTACAAATACTTAGAAAACTATTTTGATTATTATTGATGTATAATTAATAATTGTAAGACTTTTAAATAATTATTTTAATTATTCTAGACTACAAACTTATTAAGACATTGATATCCAAGTCTTGCATTCAAAACCTTATTTAAAACTTTGATTTAAACTTTATAAACACAATAATTCTCGTCTCCCATTTGGAACCCTAGCTGCTCTTAGAAATCCTAGATACTTTACCGTAGCCTTATAGGATCAAACTTGAAACATTAGACTTGTATTCTTAGGCTTATTGAGAGGATATTCTCCCTCAAAGTCTTGTTACACCTAATATTTGTTGGACACTCTTCATCATCCATATGAGTATACTTAGCTCCTTTTCATTTTACTTTGTTTACAAATTTGGGGTGAAACATGTACAAACTTCCAAACTTATACAATTCTTGTACAACTATGCCTATATGATTATTCTTGTGTGATGCTTGAGACTTGCATGCTTAAATTAGACTTAATACTAGCATAGCCATTAACTTTGATCAAGCATATGGTAACAATGATAGATTTATTGTATTTGACTAATCCACCTAGATTGATTGACTCTTCGGGGGGAGCCCATGATGATTGTTACTGAATTTAAACTTTAAACTTTTAAGGGTAACCTTCGGGTTATGCCTAAACTTGGTTGGAGGATTGATATGCACATTGTTTAAACTTGTTTGTTCTCACACTTATACTATAAAATGCATGACATAGTGAATTGTAATACTTTTCAAAAACTTTGCTAAACTATGTTAAAACCTTCGTATCTCACCAACTATTTTAGTTGACGGTTTACTAACATGTTTCAGGTACACTAGCATGAGACTTGTTATGATCACATAGGATGCTTTGGACCTAGAATTATTTATCAATTGAATATTGTATTCTTGTTATATGATGTCTTATTCTTTGTAATGAACCTTTGAAAAACATAAATGAAATATTTAAACTTTAATAGTCAACTTTGTGCTTTTGAACAACCACGTCCGCCCCGACGTATAATCCGCCGTCGGTTGGGGTGTGACACATCTTCTTTTATTATGGGTTCAGAACTAGGTAAAGAAACATATAATCTACTATAACCACTTGAGTGACGTATTCGGTTCGACGAACCAATTGAAACGGGTTTTTGGTTAGACGAACCAACACCATCTTCTTGTATAACATACAATTTAAATATTTCAAACGGATTTTTTTCAACTATATTAAAAAAAAATGAATATCATTTTCATCGTATATAATGTTGACATTTTATAAAATCATCTTGTAATATTTTTAGGACCAAAAACTTTCAAAAGCAAAGATAACAAACCAGAGTAAGTAATAATTGTAGGTAAGCTTAGTCCACGCCTTCCAGAATCAAAAGGAACATATTGAATGTCAACAAGATCCCATCTACCACCACTAAAGATTACAATGTTCACAGACATCGTTAAAAACTAACAAATTTAAAAGAAATCTAACAAATGGCAAGCTAAGAGCATATGAGCATCCAAAAAACGAAAAAAAAATATGGATGCACCTGCTAAATATCCGACCTTAGCCGTCCAAAACGAATAGAACCATCAAATGCACCGGCTATAACAAGCCGGCTAAACATCAATCCGGCCCATAGATCTCAGCCGACTACAGCCGATAAAAAAGCGTCGACTTAGCCATCTGGTGTCGGCTATTTAGCCGTTGGTAACAGTCTGCCACACGTCGTCTCTTTATTGGGCTAGCGTAAAAGTTTGCATAGAAAAATATGGCGGCTAGCCGCCATGTTTTTCTGTGCAAACTTTTACGCTGGTCCAATGAAGAGATGACGTGTAACCGTCCGTTATGAAAGAATGTCTATGAAACTGAAGGATAAAAATCAATGTCAATTTTAAAAATTTGACTTGATCAAATATCTATTTTGATAATTTTCCCAAAGAAAAATCAAAAAAAGAATATTGTCGTTCCCTTTATTATATATTATGAACTAGGTTGAAAACCGTGTATTACACGGTTTGTATATTGAAACAACATGATTCATAAATATGTTTTTTTAACAGCAATTCATAAATATGTATATACATTTTTTAAACTTAATTCATAATCCTTGATACAACTTTAATTTTACAAATTAGAGAATAAAAAAATAAGCATCATTAGAACTTTTTGTAATATATTTAGCCAATTTCTTAAATATAGTTTGATATAACCTATTCTAATCTAAATATAAGATTAAATAAAAAAAATCGGCAATTTAATTAAAATCTTTCCTGATTTGAAGGTATAGACAAGTGAATTGATCAAATTTGTACAAATTTTTATCAAATATAATTGGTTTACCAAAAATAATTAAATTAAAATTTTTTAAAAATAAATGAAATTAAAATAAATTAATTTTTTAACTATTTTAAATGATATCTATAATTATAGTTGTGATTGGTAATTGATCTTTATGATTAATGTAATTATTTAAATTTACTCTATAATTTCCTTATCTGCTTAATATTTCATATGGAAAATTTTGAAAAAATAGTGACGTAGTTAATAAGAGAGAGAGACGTATTTAATAAGAGAGATATGTGGAAAAATAATTGTGAGATTGTATCACATAGTGACACGTGTCTAATTTTATTTTTATTTATTAGAATAGATAGAAGATAGATTTATAAAATATATTAAAAGGTTTATTAAGTATATAAAATATTAAGATTATAAGCTTCGATCTTTCCCTTTAAAAACGTAAAATATTGATTTAAATTCGACATCATTACTTCCCAGTTTTATTATGTAGTTTTGTTTATTGAAAAAAAATTAATAGTTTAAAAAAAGAGACTTGTAACGTAAATAATATAAATAATATAAAAAAAAATTTTATGTTTTCTTTATTTTAATTGATTATTATATTTTTTAAATGCATAATCTTTGACCCAATTTTATGATGTGGTAGTTTAGGTGAAAAAAAAAAGTTACTCATGTCCTTAATAAATGACACATATCACTTGAGATTTTTATTTATTAGATACGTAAGATTATAAATAAAGAAACTAAGGGGAAAAGGCCATCTTGTGATGTTGCTTGGAGTGTAGGTAATTCAAAGACACGACATCCTTTAATGTAAGAAAACACGTATCATCGCCAATACTTTTTTTTTAGTTTTTCAATTTAATTTTTTGTTGTAGCACTAAAAGTTACGATTCAAAATTTTATCATACATGCTCACACTTATTAAGATATGATACACTTTGTTAACCACAATAACTCGTTACATCGGTAACACTTTGCTAATCAATAAAGTCGCAGTTAGATAAAACATAGCTTATGTTAGGTACCAAACCA
Source organism: Smallanthus sonchifolius (assembly GCA_023525975.1). Taxonomy (NCBI): domain Eukaryota; kingdom Viridiplantae; phylum Streptophyta; class Magnoliopsida; order Asterales; family Asteraceae; genus Smallanthus; species Smallanthus sonchifolius. Next base: position 35,209,178 of record CM042034.1, on the reverse strand, counting down.
AACGTACCCAGTATAATCTCACACATAGCTAACGTTATTAGTAGGGTCTGGGGAGGGTGTGATGAGGACAAACCTTACCCCTATCCCAAGGGATAGAGAGGCTGCTCCCGTTAAATGGGTTAAAGGTAGAAAGCTGGTGGAAATAACAATATACGTCAAAATGAGATATTCAGTAAATACCATGTTAAAATAGACACATGTCCAAATAAGTAGTTAGAGTAAGGCTCATCAAAACACCCATTTTTCGAAAAAAACTACAAAAAATCGTCTCAATCATCAATCATGAATTATCAACGGTTGAAATCATTTAATTGAATTTTTGTAAAAAGAATAAAAAAAGTTTATGGGTTTAATGACTGGTTTAGGGGTAAAATGGCAAAATGAATATAATAGAATTTGGAAACCTTCAATTAGAGCTAGCAAAACAAGTCAATTCGTGTTTAAACAGGTCATAGGTCACACGAATAATAAAAGTATCAAACATGAATATGACTCGTTTAACTACTTTATATCTCATGTCTATAAGACAGTCATATCTTTTATGTACCAAGAAGAAGAAATGATGAAACCTAGCTTCATAATTTTACTTATTTTTTAAAATGTATAAAATTACATAGTAACTTTTTTGTTAAACAGGTTTAATTGTGTATTAAGCAGGTCAGGAATTGCCGGCACTACCCCTAATATCATTAACCAAATCCCATAAATGTGCATCTCTCCTCTTTCATAGTTGTTTTTTTAATAAAATCTCAATAAAAAAATAGTTAAATACGGTTTTATTCCTTATAGTTTAACTAAAATAATCATTTTAGTCCGAACGTTTAAATTTGATTTTTTTGACCTTTTTAGTCTAATAGTTTACTTTCGTATCAATTAAAGTTCAGTCCACTAACTTCATCCAATTTTTTGTTAACAAATTATTAAATGATCAAAATACCCTTAAAAAAACATTTTTTTTAATTAAGAAACCAAACCCTCCCTCCCTCCCCCTCCCTCTCTCTCTCTAAAACAACCCCATTTCAGCTCTCATAGCTTCGTCCCACCCTGCCTTCCCATATCAGCTACTTTTTCCCATCTCTCTCACTCTCTCTCCACCTTATTCCACCACCACCTAGACGCAAATACCCGAGGTTGTGTCGCCTATAAAGCACCGGAAATTGAAAACCACCACAAACCAACCGCAAATTCAGATGTTTACTCATTTAGGGTTGTATTGCTTGAGCTGCGAACCAGGAAGGATTTAGGGTATGGTGATGTGAGGGTCTCCGGAAAGACGGTTTTGCAATCCTAGCCGTTGTTTGACCCTGGTGTGTCTGCTACCTCAAGACCCGTCGCGCCACCGCCTACAACGGCTGGATTTGAGAGAAGGTGAAGATGAGGTGTGTTGGAGGAGATGGGGTGGTTTTCACCCGTCTGTGGAGGTCGTCGGAGATCGCTTAGTGTGGATGTGGGTGGTTTTTTTGAATTAGGGAGGTGAGGATAAGATGGTAGAGATGGAATTTAGGGTTTTTAAAAAAGGGAATATATAACTATTTATATATTGTTTTAGTAACAAGGGTATTATAGTCTTTTCGTATAAAGTTAACATGAAAAAGTGGATGGTGCTAGTGGTTTGGACTGTAATTGAGAAAAAAATTGGAATTAAAAAAGTCAAATTTAAACTTTTGTACTAAAACTGTTATTTTCGTCAAACCACATGGAAAAAAACCGTATTTAACTCTAAAAAACATCAATTGCATATTTTATTGATAGAATCTTAAAGAAATCGAAGGAGGAAGAAAAACACCAAAATCGTCGATTAACACGTGCTCAGAACCGATTAATCATGTACACGACCATTTCATATATGTAAATTAGTAGATAACATATATAAGCATTTAATGTAAATAATTAAATTACGAATACATATGACAAGGCTAAACTATAAATGTTTGTATAATAAAATAATAATACGTATAATTAAATTACATATATGTAATAATACGCGTGCATGGATCAACTAATCATATACAATTTGAGAGTGACATATATGAAAAAGTTTTAAATTACATATATGTAAACTATTAATAAAAACAAGAACTGAAGTTATATTAAAACAGTTGAATTACATCGTGATCGTATTATTCATGTTCATTGTGCTTTTCACGTTAATAGAATTACATATGTGTAATATACAAAATTCCATGTAAAACATAGAATTACACGTGTAATAATATAATTAGCAACATTGTCTTTGCGTTCATCTACAATTATTGGGTAGAAAAGCTGTTAAAACGAGACAAAAATAAATAAAAATACAGTAAATAAATAACTTAAACCCGCAAAAATCCTTTATCAACATTTTTTTTATGTTCTTCATATTCATCGTGCTCATCATATTGAAGAAGAAATCACTCTAAATAATTAATCAAGTAAATTACATGTATAGTCAATGTGGTTTATGAAAAGTAACAGATATGGGCACTAAAGGTTTCAAGTTACAAGTATGCAGGGCCGGCCCAAAGGGCCTGCGGGCAACACGACCGTAGGGGCCCCAACATTTCGAGGGGCCAAAATTTTTTTTTTCATTATATATGTTTAAAATTTTCGAGGCTTTAAAAAAAATTATTGGGCCTTTTTTTTGCGGCTCTGCTCATTATGGCCATTTTTTTACGGCTCGTGTAAGGTATTCGAATCCTCGGGACCGGCTCTACAAGTATGGAGATTATGTTTCAATTTGGTAATAATATTGAGTATTAAGGCTAACTATTAATTTTTTTATCAAGTCCAATGGCCGTTAAGTCTTTTTTCACATTAAAATGAGTGATTGTGTAATGATGGACCCTTTTATAAGAAACACTACCTACAGGCAGTGTTGTAAAAATCGGACAGCCATTTAACTTGTAATTTTGAGCTAGTCGGACCATTAATCGGAATCGGTCCTAGGCGTGTCTAGGCAGGCCTAGGCGGCCAGAATCCGACGAAAATTCCGGCAAAAACCTTGGATTTTCCAGCCACACCCTTCAAATTCCAGCCAAATATGTGTATAAATATTTAAAAATGAACATTTTTATAAAAATTACATATAATTATGTGTTTATATATATAAAAACTGAAAATTACATATAAAAATTTCAATACGATTAATCTCGCCTAGGCTCCGATTAATCACGCCTAGTCCTAGGCCCCACACCATCGCCCGCCTAGCGCCTAGCGATTTTTCCAACCATGCCAACAGGGACCATTGTGTAATTAACCTAGCCACCACCACCCCTCCATCTCCTTTACCACCACCGGCCACCACCACTTCATCAAAGTCGCAAGTGCTTCATTCGAGTTTCCTTCTTTCCAATGACCATCAATCATGGATGCCAAAACAACTTGATCAGGCACGATTCCAAGGCCAATCATCACACTGAAATACACATTTGCAACCTTAACTTCTGCTATATTATTATATCCTGAAATAAGAGCTCCATCAGTGAAAGCATTCGGCTTACTCCATCTTCCACCATTTGACTGATAATTAACGAATGCCACAGGCCAATCCATCTATTATGCAATTGAATGTCACAAGATTAATTTCAATTCCTTTAGCAACAATTTCGGTTTTCAACTTGAACGCCTCATCTCCTTCACCACCACCGCCAGAGAAAGAACACAGAAAAGCCCAAAAATTCCAAGCCACTCAAATCTATTGCAGTAATCGATCCAAATCACTTTCTTTACATAATCAATGTAGATCCATCACATATTTAAGCATGTTGACCACAAATAAACATCAATCGACTTAGTGTGTGTGTGTTGCTGCCGATAATTTGCCATCACCGGACCACGTATTATCATCCCAGCGATGGTGGCATCGATCTGAGTTTTGGGGGAAGGGGTTAATGGGTTGTGGCATGAAAGGGGCTCGACGGTGGTTGAGAGGAGGAGGCCAGTGGTGGTGGCATCGATCTGAATTTTGGGGGGAGGGGGTTAATTGCAGACTTGTTACATAAATGGTTCCTCTAATTACATATATGGTCCCTCATATGTGTAGGTTACATAATTAGTCCTCAGATTTGAAATGACTTAAATGCCCTTCAATTTAACAGAAAACTTAATGGAAGTTGGTGTTAATACCAAATATTGTTATAAAATCGAAATACAATATCCATTTACAACTTGAAACCTTAGTACCCATATATGATACTTTTCACAAACCACATGGACTATCCATGTAATTAACTCTAATTAGTTTGAACCCATGCTCATCGTGTTTTTATTTGAATATGATGAGAATAATTTTGATTGAAAAACTATTTATGGGAGAGAGATGGTATTCAACCTCATTTAAGGAAGAGAAGGAGATGAGAAGATAGGGGCAATATCATATATACCCCTACAAACATGGGTAAATATCATGTATACCCAATTTAAATAATTTGTTATTTATGATCATTTTACCCTTATCCATTATATGATTTTTTTATAATGTAATTTTTTTTAGTTTTATCCAATACGTAAAACATCACTTGTTCTCCTATTCTTTATGGAGACTATCGCGATTCTTCAAACCCATTCAGAAGACATTGATTCAGAAGGAATGATTGCAAGAAAGTTACAAACGCTAATGCTATAAAAGAAAATTAATAAAAATATAAAAAAATCAGAAAAAATTCAAAATAGTATTTTGAGAAATCTATTTTTATGGTTAAATATAAAATTTTAAAGTTGAAAATGTGTAAATATGAAATTTTAATGTTAAAAATTGGTAAATATGAAATATTAAAGTTTAGAAAAATAAGGGTAAAATGGTCATCTTTTAAATTATTTTTAATTAAATTTTGTATATATGATATTATTACATGTTTGTAAGGGTATATATGATAGTTTTATTTTTTGTTGAGTATATATGATATTTTTCAAGTTTATATGAGTATATATATGAAATTTCCCGAAAATATAAATACCTAAATCAAGGGGTAAAGTTTTGGTCAAAATAACATTTAATCAATAAAAAAGGAACATATTTATAAATTACGTGATTGGTTCGTTTTAATTTTTTTGATTTTTTTAAATAAGTTTTATCATAATTCTTTCTCTAATTAGTTATTAATTTATACGTGTCAAATTAGCTTAGTTGGATAGTATGACTAATATTAGGGGTGAGATCAGTACTGGTTACCGGTACCGTACTGAAAATCATCAAAACCGAAACCGAGCTCACTTCTAAACCAAATACAGTACAAATGATGGTCGGTCGGTACCAATATAGGTATGCTACTCGCAAATTACTGAAACCGAAAATACCAATACCGAAATCATGCAAATACTGTTATCGTTGGTATTCGGACGGACCGGTATTGTATGGTACCGACATTCTATAAAATCTCATGCATAGCCAATATTTTTTTTTAAATAATGAATGTTTTGATATATTTATAAAAATCATATCAAAATAAATAAGTAAATATAATGATACGTGTAACTCTCTGGTAGCTAATATCTTTTATTTTTTCACCATTTCTCCTATTAAATCAGGGGAATGTGTCACTATCTGGTGTCACCCTTATTTTCTCGTTTTTCTTTCATATAAAATAATGATATTAAATAATAATAGTTAAAAAAAAATATTTTAGATATTTAATATAATTTTAATTATTGATAGGTATTATATCATTAACTATATAAATTTAATAGCAAAAAAGGTTGTGGTGTAGTGGTTGAGGTGAGGCCTGAAGTCCCAAGGCACCCGGGTTCAATCCCTGCCACCATCATTAATTTCTGCGGCATCGCAAATGAGGCCTTTTAGGCTGATGGACCAGGGTTTTACCCACGCCGATCCAGGGTTCGAGCCTCGGCTTTCCCTCAAGCCCGGAAGCGGCCATATTGAGTGGGGTTTTTCCTTGAAAGCTCTCCAACTCTGACGCCAAGTGGGCCCGATTAAGAAAACATATTGGCCGGAGTTGGACGAGGCCCTCCCATGTGACGGGGGGTGCGACGTCACAACATTCAATGTTCGCCTGTCAATATATATATATATATATATATATATATATGAATTTAATATAAAATTAATCATGAATAATTATGATTTGTAACATTACTTATCAATTATTATAGATACTTATTATATAATCAAGACCTCTATTATTTTAAACAACTAGAATAAGAACTCATTTCAATTTTTATCTGTAAGTTTTTTAATTTAAAGTTTTATTCATCATCAATTAAATTGTTCAATCATTTTATAATTTCTAAATCATCACTACTAATTTTTTTTTTATTACACGGGTTTTTAACCCAGTTATATATATATATATATATATATATATATATATATATATATATATATATATATATAGGGGTGAGTTCAATAGAAAACTCTTTTTTCATGAGAAAATAAAAAAAAACTCATACTGCATATGTGTAGTACAACAAAAAACCCAACCCACCCTCAAAAACCTAACCCCCACCCCACCCCCACCCAAAAACCTAAACCCACCCCACCCACCCCCCATAAACCTAAACCCCCCCCACCCCTCAAAAACCTAAACCCCCACCCCACCCGTCCAAAAACCTAAACTAAACCAAAAAGCCTAACCCACCCCCAAAAACCTAAACCCCCCACCCCACCCCCACCCAAAAACCTAACCCCACCCCACCTACGCCTTCACCCACCCCCCAAAAACCTAAACCCCCACCCCCACCCCCACCCCACCCCTCCCCTAAAAAAACCTAACATTAAAGCTAAACTAAACCCACTACTTTTCGAGTTTTTTTTTGAACGAGGACGGCGTGGGAAACAAGGTCTCCGAAGCAGTTTTTTATTTTTGATTTATTTTTTGAGTTATGATTTTTTTTATTACCTTAAATAAGTAGTTTTTTGGTTTTCTCACGAACATTTAGTTTTTTTATGATCTTTCCCACACACACACACACACACACACACACACACACACATATATATATATATAGGGGATGATCAAATAAGAAGTATGTTTTCACTAAGAACTCTAAAAAATGACTAAAACGCTAAGAAACGATATCAAACGAACTCCGATTGAGCTCATTTCAGCGGCGTTGGAACCGTCTCGTCGAACTCTATCATCTTAGCTTTTAGGGTTTAGATTTTAAGGTTTAGATTTTACGTTTGAATTTTAGGGTTTTAGCCTTATGGTTTAGCCTTATGGTTTAGATTTTAGGGTTTAGATTTTATGGTTTAGGTTTTTTTGAGGGGGGAGGGGGGTGGGGGTGGGGGGTTTAGGTTTTTGGGGGTGGAGTGGGGGTTTTAGGCTTTTGGGGTGGGGTTGGAGGGGGGTTTAGGTTTTTGGGTCCAGATTAGAGTTCGATGAGACTGTTCCAACGCCGCTGGAATGAGCTCAATCGGAGTTCGTTTGACCCACTTCTTAGCGTTTCTTAGCGAAAAAACGACTTTTTAGTGGAATCTTCCCATATATATATATATAGGGGGAGGATCAAATAAGAAGTTGTTTTCGGCTAAGAACTCTAAGAAGTGACAAAAACATTAAGAAACGATATCAAACGAACTCGGATTGAGCTCATTCCAGCGGCTTTGGAACTGTATCGTCGAACTCTACCATCTTAGCTTTTAGGGTTTAGATCTTAGCGTTGAATTTTAGGATTTTAGCCTTAGGGTTTAGCTTTTAGGGTTTAGATTTTAGGGTTTAGGTTTTTTTTGAGGGGTGGGGGTGGGGGTTTAGGTTTTTGGGGGTAGGTGGGGGTGGGGTGGGGGGGTTTAGGTTTTTGGGGGTAGGTGGGGGTGGGGGTTTTAGGCTTTTCGGGGTGGGGTTGGAGGGGGGTTTAGGTTTTTTGGGGTGCGGGTGGAGGGGGGTTTAGGTTTTTGGGTCCGGATTAGAGTTCGATGAGACGGTTCCAACGCCGCTCGAATGAGCTCAATCGGAGTTCGTTTGACCCACTTCTTAGCGTTTCTTAGCGAAAAACCACTTCTTAGCGAAACCTTCATATATATATATATATATATATAACAAAGTAAAAGATTTGAATAGTTCTGATCCCACCTAAATTTTGACACGTGTAAAAGAGTTTATATACTATTTGTTTGAAACTAGAAATTAAGGCCTTTGCGATGCGGTGGGGTTGCGAACTTTGTTACTAAGTACAAAAATAAACATATAAAGTTTTCACAAATCGGTTCTAGAGATAAAAAAATAGATAAACTGCTGCACGAATAGGAGTTAACATTGAAACAACAAATTCGTTAAAGAAGTTAGTAACAAAGTAAAAACAAATTATAAATACAAAAAAATATTTTTACAAATGAATATAAAAAAAATAAAAAAACCCGGTTTGTCAAACCCTAGACTCGAACCCACGTTGGCGGATATGTATTACATGGGTAAACTTGATAGTTTAAAATTTTGAGGGGTAAAGTTGAAAATTTTGTCAAGTGGGAAATTTGAAACTTTAAAATTTTGAGAGGTATATTTGAAAATTTAGAAAGTTTAGTTGTATTACTTAAAAATATAGAAACCTAAAGATTGTATACGAAACCTTGCTCAGTAGCTTTTGATCGGCCATCGATCTTGATTATTAAGGGTTAGTAAATGTAAAACAAAACACAAGTTAGTGTAACCATCTCCATGAAAAGGAGGTTGAGGGTTTAATTTCCCCACCTAGCCTTCTTGGAGGGTTTTTTTATTTTTTAAATTTATTATTATTAATCTGTTTTTAATTATTATTATTATTATTGTTTTTGTTATTATTCCACTTGTGAATGCGTCAACTATTTTTCTCGTTTCTAGATTTCATCTTTCAAATTACATGAATAATCCTTACTATTCACTCACTTGTATCAAATTTGTTTGTTGACGCCAATTAATGTTAAAAACAGTAGTTAAGTCACCCGTAGCATCACACAGGTTGAAAATATAACACCACTTTAAATTACCAACTCTAATAACACCAAAATACTAACACCAATATCTGAATGAATCATTAAATAACTATAAATTAAGTAAATAACTACGAATTAAATAATTTAATCATAAATAAATTAACATTAATATTAGATTTAAGTAATCTTTTTTAAATATTCATGTATCTAAATCTGATTTATTCGACTCGTGATTATCCAATTATTCTTATTTATAATTTATTGTGTGTATGTATTTTTGTGCACATTTATATATGTTTTTTTTATATGACTTAATGGTCTAATGGTATGGTTCTTCCGTGTTTGTCTTTTCATAAAAATGGTGTAATTCAAATCATTATAAGTGTACAGTTAGATAAAATTTAGGTGTAAATATTTGTTGTTCGAGAAAAATATGTGTATTTTTATAATTTATTGTATGTTTTAGAATAAAAAAGAAATCATAACCGTAGTCGTTCAAGTTATCCCAATGATTGGAAAAGGATTGCAAAAGATCATAGAGATAGCAAACTTATGTTTCACTTATTTCCAGGAAACAGATCAAACTTTTAATTTGACAAGTAATTTCAAAGGATTATTTATTTAATAGTTACGTAAAATACATATTAATTATTACAAAATCTATTGAAAATACATATCTTATACTTTAAGTAATTATTGAACATGATTTATTGATTAAAAAATATTTTTTTTAAGAAAACAGTAAATAATATCGAAGAAAAATATATTTTAGTGAGACCAACAACAATCAGGCAGAATAATCACATAAAGGCTTTACAAATTGTCCGGATATGTTAAAAAAAGTATTTCTACCATCTGCTTTAAAATTCTCACACATCTTCTAACAAAAGGAAGAAACCATATAAAGGCTTAGCAACATTGTCTGCATTATTTTTTGAATATTAGCAGATTAAAAATATTTTGTATTAAATGTGGCTAAATTTTGAGAAAAAAATTACATTGAAATACAGAGAAAAATGAAAGTACTGTATTTTAGATTTATATTAAATAATATAAATTATTAGAAGAAAATTAAACTATATCTTAAATAAAAACTTAAAAAAAGAAAGTACAATGTTTTAAATTGTAGAGAGAATTTCATATATACCCATACAAACTTGAAAAATATCATATATACCTAACCTAAACTTAAAATATCATATATATACCCTAAAAAAACTAACTAAAATATCAAGTTTACCCATTTTGTTAAAAACAATTCAAGAATTGACAATTCTACCCTTATCTGCTTGAAACTTTAAAATTTCAGTATCACCTATTTTTATCCTCAAAATTTCATATTTTTCATCAACAATAGTATTCTCATTCGTAAAATTCCCATCTAAGCTTCGCCATTGATCTTTAATTCCCATCTCTAAGCTATCTATCTTCTTCAAGTTACTGTCACATAAGCTTTTTTCATCCCTGCCATAACCTTCTCTAAACCCACGATGTCTATATTTCTCATCCCTAAACTATTTTTTAAATATTAAATAAAACAAATTATAAGAGAGAGAAGCGAAGAGAGAGAGAGAGAGAGAGAGAGGGAGAGAGTTACAATATTATATTAGAAGACACATACCGATTTGGGAAAAATTTTAGGAGGCGGGTAGATGTTCCCGTGGTCCCGCAACACCCCACGTCCCTTCCCGAAGGCAAGTGCGTGTGTGTGAGAGAGAGCGCCTCATCCATTTCCCTGTTTGGAAATCCGGATGCTATCTCCAATGGGGATGTCACATTTCCAGATGCTACGTCATAGTCTTTTTAATTCATAACGTTGGAGATGCTCTAAGAATGGATCTTTTATAGCCTCAACTTGTACTTTGAGGGATTTATTTTCTTCGGGGCGTTCGTCTATTTAAAAGTTTCCTAATGAAATACCGACACACCCACCTTATAAGAATTGTAATGTAGATGTATGATTAGAACTCCTCAACCGCATCCATTTCGGACGCATACGTGTAGCCTAGGTGGCGTTTGGAATTCGACATCACCACTGGAGAGGTCGTCAACTTTCAGACAGACAACCGTTTGCCCGGAATAACGGACGGGAGAACATACAGGTTTCAAAGTGGACGTAGCATTAGGGAAGAAATGAATGTGTTTGAAATATGAGTGAAAATACGATTTTACAGCTCACCTAACGAATTTAAATGTGTTTTAAAGTATATATATTGGAGATGCTATTTGCTACCATTTATCTTATCTATAATCAATTGATGTCAATAATCTCAATAATTAACGGTGATTATCTTATGGGATTTACCCTCTTTCTTGTTTAGATAGTGATATAGTTTGGGTAATTTCTTTCTTTCAAATTCAATTTCTTTTATAATTTTTCTTTATGTGAATCATTAAAAAGGAAAACTTCATTAAATTGTAATCAATTTCTTAAGTATTTAATTAAAGCCACTCGGTTTTTTTGCCTATACACATTAAAAACAATTAAGGAGGGTGTTTGGGATTACTTTTAAAAACTCCTTATTAACTTTACTTTTGCAAAAAGTTAATAAATAGTTTTGAAAAGTAAGTGAGACTTACTTCTTGAAAACTCCTTATTCTCTTCTATTTTTTCATCTTTTTTTAATTTACCCAAACAAATTTTTAACTTATTAACTTTTTAAAAAAGTTAATAAAGAGCTCAAAAAGTAATCCCAAACATTCCCTAAATGGTTCCAATACCTATTTTAATGAAGTTTTAGTATACTTCAAAATTTTAGTTTATTGTCCGTTCCAAACTCAGATAAAAGAAGAAAGATTAATAATAATGAAATTCAGAAAAACAAAAAAGGTCAGATTTTTCTTTTCGTTTTAAACTCTTCAAAAACCTCCAAAAAGGTTATGTTGTACGTAATTAATCACAAGTCATAGATGATGATGATACGTAATTAATCACAAGTCGATGATGATGATGATGATGATGATGATCTATCTTATTCTTCCGATATATGACAGTAAAATGGCAGCATGATAGGTATAACAAACATTGAGTAAACACATGCCTAGCGTCCCTTTCAAATCTCACCTTTCACCAAACTCACGTCACAATTTACACATCTAACTATAAAAGTCAAATCCCATAACCCAACTTAATAATTTCACCAAAAAAAAAAGTAAACTCATACAATGGTTCACATCAATCTTTTCATATCATTTTCACTATCAATCATCACCATCTTTACCTCATTCTCGTCATCAATCCAATTCCAACCACTCGACATCAACCAGTGGTGTCAAACAACCCCTCATCCCTACCACAGATGATCATCATCCGCCACCACATCGAAAACATTTCCGAATCTTGGCTTTAGAAGCTGCGCTGAATCAGGCACATTTAGAAGCTGCGCTGAATCAGGCACATTATGCTCGAGATTGCGCAAGCAATCTCGAGAAACATGGCCTGAGCAAACGGAAGAAAGCGGTCTCGAAAGACTGTTGCAAGCTTGTAAACAACACCGTTACACAACTCAACGAAACTCTAATCGGGCTCAAAACCCAAAAAATCTCCGACTTTGTTGCTCAGACGTGGCTCAGCGCCGCGCTGACCAATCTTCAGATTTGTTTTTCTGGGTCAACCGAGCTAAATTTGACGAGGTTTGTGGATCCGATCAGGACGAGTAACTTGACGGAGATGATAAGCAATAGTTTGGCTATTAACCATCGGTTTTTCTTGAAGGAAACACAAGTTTTTTATCATTTTCCGGCGTGGGTTACTAAGAAAGATCGGAGGCTGATGGTGTCGGAGTCGGTTTACTCGAGGGTGAATGTGACAGTGTCTCAGGCGAAGGGGAGCAAGTTTAGAACGATTCAATCGGCGGTTGATTACGCGTCGAGTGTTAACCGTGGAGATGGGAGGTTTATTATACATATTAAACGAGGTGTTTATAAGGAGAATATTGAGATTGGATATGATTTGAAGAACATCATGTTTCTTGGTGATGGATTGAGGTACACTATTATTACCGGTGACCGGAGTGTCGCCGGCGGTTTCACAACCTATAGCACTGCAACTGTCGGTAAGAATTTTATATAAAAGTTTAAAATTTTTATACAAATGACGTACTCGGTGCTTAACTTACAATGATTTTAATTGTTTTTATTGCAGGTGTGGATGGCACTGGATTCATTGCTCGTGGCATAACTTTCCGGAACACCGCAGGGCCGGAAAAGGCTCAAGCTGTGGCGCTCCGGTCCGCATCCGATCTATCAGTTTTTTATGCGTGTAGCTTCGAAGGGTATCAAGACACACTCTTTGTTCTAGCTCAACGACAATTTTATAAACTTTGTTATGTTTATGGAACTATTGATTTCATATTTGGTAATGCGGCAGTTGTGTTCCAAAATTGTATGATTTTAGCGAGAAGACCGCTTAAAGGACAAGCGAATATGATAACTGCTCAAGGTCGTGGTGATCCGTACCAGAACACGGGGATTTCAACTCATAATTCCCGTGTAATGGCTGCATCAGACCTGAAGCCTATGGTGGGGTCAGTCCAGACTTATCTGGGCCGGCCCTGGCAAGAGTATTCAAGGACCGTTTATATGAAAACGTACATTGATACTCATGTCAATCCACAAGGATGGTCGCCATGGGGAAATACCAACTTCGCGTTTAAGACATTGTATTTTGGGGAATATGGGTGTTTTGGGCCTGGTTCAGCAACCCAAAACCGGGTCACATGGCCTGGATACCATGTTATAAAGAGCCCAAGTGAAGCATCGCAATTTACGGTGGAAAGGCTTATATCGGGCCGGGGTTGGCTGCGGGCTACTGGAGTTCCGTTCATCGCAGGGTTGTAAGGATGAATCAGATTAGTTTTTGTTATTAATTTCTGTATGTACATCATAATATCACATTACATTATTTGATTTATTAATGGAAAATTGCACACATTATTTAATACTCTTATTCTAGCTTCTAGTGGGCCTAGTGGGCTTAATAAAGGGCCTTGGACTCTTACTCTTATGGGTTAGCAGACTTAATAAAGTAAACTTGGATTACTCTTATTATATCATTTCATAGTTGGGCTCATGAAATCTTGATTGGGCATCTGATGGCCCGACTCCTATTTAGATGCACACAAATTGGGTTCTGCGTCCAAACCGATAGGGCTTAAATCGGTTCGGGTTTCGGTCAAAGATGGTCAAATTGGGTATTTGTCCAAACCAGTGTGAGTTGAAACCGGTTTTGACTGGGAAAGGATCGGGTTTGACCGTTGGAAACTAGGTTTTAACTAGTTCGGTTCGGGTCTTGGTTTTAAAAAGCGTGCCTAGGCCCGAGCAGACCTGAGGCGCAAGGAGCAGCGCTTCTGGTGACTTAAGGCGCGTGTAAACATAAAGCGCACCCGAGGCGCGATTTGTTTGCAAAAAATTGGCTTGAGGCACAGCTGAGGCGTGTGCTTTATGTATTTGAGCCTTTTTTGTACAATACATCAAGCTTTTTAGGTTGTACTTGTAGGTAATTTACATGTTAAAACACATATAAAACTTATTATAGTTCAATTTTGGATAGGAGATACTAAAAACCTATGATGTATATAAAAAAATTATATAATCATTTTGCACGAAAAGCTCACCGATTTTGCGCTTTGCGCCTCGGTATTAGACCTTGTCACTTTTGTACACTTTTCGCTTTTTAAAACCAAGGTTCGGGTTTGACCGGTTTCAAAATGGTTTCGAAGTCTAGGGTTTGGTTCCAAATTAATCGATTATAGCCAAAACGGTTTCAATACCGGTTCCGGTTCCAAGCTACAAACCGGTTCAGGTTCCCAAACAGTTTTTAAAACCAAAATTTGTATAAATAGGTGTAGGTTGTATTGGTTCAACCACACCACTCTCTACTCTCTTATTTCTCAAAAAACGCTCACACTCAAAACTTTCAAAATGGCTAACGAAAGTGCACAGTCTAATTTTAATGTTGGTGCTTCTACTGCTACTAGTACTCCCTCGGTCGTGCAGATCATTCCTACTACTAGAAACCCCAATGTTTGGCAACATTTCGATTTATGCGAAATATCGAACGGTGTTACTAAGGCTCGGTGCAAGTTGTGCTTGCATTTTTTTGGAAAAGATGCAAACACGACTTTGAAGAATCACATTGAAATAAACTATTGTTCGGTGTTGAAGGCTCAAGCTTCGCAAGGTAAAACAAGTATGACGAATGACGGTGATATTTTGCGTATAATGTTGATGCGGTTCGGGAGAGGATGTCGCATTTTGTGATTCAAGAGAGTTTGCCTTTCAAACACTTTGACAACGAGCGTTTGACGAGCCTATTTCAACAAACACCCCAACCTCGCTACACTCACGTAAGTCGTGCTACTCTTAGACGAAATTGTATAAATATGTGAAAAAAAGCTAAATTAGAATTAGTAAATGAATTTGAAAGTTTAAAACCCATATTAATTTAACTTGTGATGTTTGGTCGGCTCCCACAACTTGCCGGATTCTAACCTTTGTGTTACCGTTCATTGGGTGAATCCGGAAAGTTGGCAAATGATAAAACATACTATTGCGTTCGAAATGTATGGATACCCCCACTTCGGTGACAACTTATTTTGTATTTTAGACAAAGTTATAAGAACTTTTAAATTATAAAAAAAAGTTTTTTCTATATCGTTTGATAACGCCTCGAATAATCTAGTCGCGTTAAACTAACTTATTTTAAAATACAACCCGATTTGTGAAGGTTTTTTTCCATAGCCGATGTGTTGGCACACATTATTAATTTAGTCGTTTAAGATGGTCTTAAATACATTGAATATGTTAAAAATCAATTTAAACAAATGTTGCGTGACACTTTTAGTACAAGTAAAAAAACGATATCATCGATATATAAAATTTTGTAAAGACGGGGAAACCGAATGTTTAGGTCCAAATTAGGACGTTTCAATACGTTGGAATTCAACGTGTAACATGTATGAAAAAGCCATTCAACAAAAACAAAGTTTGCAAATGTTTCATGACAAACTTGCAAGGCAAAAAAAAGTAACAAAATTTCCGTCATCGGGTTTGGGTATCATTGAAAGTGTAGCCGATATGCTCCATGGTTTTAAAACCTCTACAACCTTTTTATCGATAGTTTACTATCTCACGAAATTCAAATCCTTTTAATGGTTGAAAAATTAAATGAACATTCTATGCGAGACGCCGTATTTGCCATCATGATACTGCAAATGAAAGACAAATAAAAAAATATTTTAAAGAAATGCCTCCGATTATTACTTGTGCTGCCACCTTAAACCCGTGCCTAAATGTTTTGGGTGTTGAAACTTTACTTGAAAAAAAAAATTTCTGTTTGGATTTATACGAAAAAGACGTATTTTATCCCAATAAAGCAAAAAGTGGTTTTAATAAAAATTTGTCAAATTTGTTAAAGTTTATGTTGAAAAATATGATACAACATCTAATATACACGAATCATTTAGAAACGCTCTAATGAGTGCAAGTAGTAGTCGAAGTTCAATGTTAAACTTATTTAATACTATAGTGAATGAAAATAGTAAACCCCAACTGGGTAAATACTCCAAGTAGCGAATTGGGGAGATATATCGGTTCGGATTCTTTTAACCGGTATGAATTATCATGATTTTGAGACCTTTGATATCTTGGCTTGGTGAAAAGGGAAGGAAGACCAATTTCCCGTCATATCCGCTATGGCTTGTGATCTACTAATCGTCCAAGCTTCTACGGTAGCTTCGGAATCTGTTTTTTCTGTTAGTGGCGTGGTTATTTTTTTACGAATAACAAGACTCACTCCGCAATCGGTGGAAACGTGTCTTTGCCTAAAGGATTACTTTGATGCGGCGGAACGAATACAACTTATATCTTCACTTGAAGGCGAAAACTTAGTCGAGGGTGAGATATACGAGGAAGAGGTGGAAAGAGGATTGATTGAAGCAATCGGCGATGAGAGCCTACGAGGGAGTTCGGGATCCGATGAAGAATAAAAATATTGCCAAGGCCCAAGAATAAAAACTCAAAGTTGTGTTCGAATTGACGTATTTCAATTAATGTTTATTTTTTTATGTATTTCAAGTATCGACTAGTAGACTTTTATAATTAGTAATTTTTAAAATTTTAGTTGTATGTTCTGTAATTTTTAAACTTTTAGTTCTATGTTTTGTAATTTTTAAATTAAGTTAATGAAAAATAAAGTGCATTTTGTTTTGTTAAGTATTATTTAACATATTATAAGAAAAAAACACATAATACATTTTATTGAATATGTGAAAAACTTTAGAAGAACATAAACCATTTTATTGAAATACATCATCAAGACCAACTTACATAACGTATTACTAATCGTCCGCATTGTTCTGTTTTGGAATCTTCGCATCGTCATACAACTTCCAATACTTTTCTAAGCGTCGACTAAAAGTTGTGTTTGACTCGTTACTAAAAAACAATCTGCACACCTTGCAACGCGCCTTGTTCAGTCCGCTTGACATCTCACACAAATCAAAATATTTCCAAACACTTGGCTTTTTGTGGTTTGAATAACTCTTACAACCGTTGAAGATTAAATTATAAAAAAAGATTAAAAGACGGCCGGGAATGCCGACGATCCATCTGACCAATACCACATCTACTCCGCGCATCTCTAGATGTTCTACCGTACTCAACTCAAACTGAATTTTTTTGGTGGATTGAACAGCGTGGTGTGGTTATTGAGAGAGGAGCCTTTGTCAGGAAATTGGGGAACAAGCATTCGATTATTTTTTTTTTTTAAAGGAAAATTTCTTGAGCTTCCCGTGACTTGAACCCAGAACCTTGGTGTTAAGAGACTTTGCTCTTACCATTAGGCCACCACCCCAATGGCTAGCTTTCTGTGGTTTGAAAGGATATTAGTTAGCGGTAGAATGTCACCTTGACGTGGTGAAAGTGATCAGTTCGAGCATGATTATCCCTAAACCCAATGTGAGTTTTTCATTTTGATTTGCTACCCCGTCGTGATTGAATGAGAATGGATAAGAGACTCGTGGGATAAACGTGAGGGGAGGGTAGAGGTGCACAAAAAATTGGTTTTGGAACCGTCAACCCGACTTGAACCGGTTTCAATTTCTAGACGTTATTGTCGTGATCCGGTTTGGACCCATTAGTACCCGATGGTCCTACCCAGTTTGGGGTTTCCTTTGCTCGACCGATTCCTACCCGGATCCAAACCAGACCCAGTTCCTACCCGGACCCGACTAGAACGGATTCCTACCTTGTTCTAGCCGTTAAACGAGGTTTAAAAAAGAGGCATTTTAACGGCCATACAGCCGTTGGATTTGTGATGTTTTTTTTTCTTTTATAGCCCCCCTTAAGTTAATATAAGTAGATGTTGGATGAATTGGTTGAGTACCAAACTTGAAAACGCAAAACCGAGCGGAAAAAAAGCAAAAACTACTCGTTTTACTCTCCTTCCCGACTTTCTACACTCATTATGGCTAAATAGCAATCACAATCATCCGTTGCTCAAGAGCCAACTAGGGCTGGAAATTTTTGACACGGACCTGTTAACACGACACGACACGTAATTAACATGTCCCGTGTTTGACCTTAACAGGTTTCGTGTCTTAAACAGGTTGACACCTTAGGGACATGTTAAATTCGTGTCTTAATAGGTTAAAGACATGTTAACACCCGTTAGGGACATGTTAACACTTCACATCCTATTTTCATCTAGATTCTAGGCCGATTCCATTAATTAAATTCGCATTTATTGGTTTTTGATTTAAAAGATTTTGGATTTATTATGTTAATGGATGTTATGATTGGACTTTTTTAAATTTTATTAAGTTTTGACATTTTTTTATTTTATTATATATATTATATTTATTCTCTTAGGTCCATTAACAGGTGACCTGTTTCTAAACAGGTCATGTTCGTGTTTGGAAAAAAAGTGACACGATTAGTTATCGTGTCGTGTTCGTGTTGAACACAACAGGTATTCGTGTCTTATCGTGTCGTATCTGACATGTTATGACAACCCTAGCGCCAACCGCTATTCGGGCGATTCCACATAATAGGAACAAAGCAATTTGGTGCAATTGGGATTTGGTTAACTTGAGTGACGGGTATCAAAACGCTCGTTGCAAGTTTTGTGGCACTTTTTCAAGTAAAGATTCGAACTCTAGTGTAAAGAAACACATTGTTCGTAAATTATGCAAGGCGTCGAAAGTGGTGAAGGACTTCGAAACAAACACAATAGGGTAGTGACGATCGAATATTTCATTAACACGTAAATATGGTTCAAGATCGAATGGAGAAGTTCGTGATTCAAGAAGCTTTGCCGTTTGACCACTTCGACAACCCTCGATTGACAAACATTATTCGAGAGACGCTTCAACCTCGTTATGCACACGTAAGTTGTACTACACTTAGACGTTATTATTTAAAAATATGGAGAAATGCAAAAAAAAAATTTCATTAGATTTTTTGATAATTTAAAAACCGGTGTGAATTTAACTAGTGATGTTTGGTCGGTTTCACATGGTTTACCTGAATCGTACCTTTGCGTCACCGCTCAATGGGTAGATCCCAATTCTTGGCAAATGATGAAACGTACGATTGCTGTAGGTCCCCGGGTGTCTCGGATCGGTTCGTGCGAGTGTGTGACTAGTCTAACTAGGTGCGGAATGCTCCTGACTAGGTGGAGAATCAAACAACACAAGATAAAACCAACAACAAACAAGAGTTACTTCAAACTTCGTCTATTGCAAATATCAGCCGATTACAAGTTGGTCAACTGACTACGTACATATCAACTACACAAGCCAGCTATATATACTAGACATGTTGCCTGCGTACTTAACATGTGCGTACTTAACGTTATCTGCGTACTTGCTAGGTACGCAAGTTATACAACCTGCGCACTTGTAAGTGCGCACAACACTTAACCAAGGCTAAACAAGTACATGTACCTACATACATGTTTACAACTCCATAAACCAATACATACAGATACTAAAATAAAAATACAAGTACAGAAAGTAGAGATACAAAGGCATAGACAACATCTAGAGTGTCTGTCACACAAACGTGCTCCAACAAACTCCCCCTTGACAACAGCTCTGGATTGTCTTCGGTCTTCAAACTCCATCAGCTCATCTTCAGCTTGTAGTCAAGGCAAAACTTGACTAACTTGTTGTATCTTGATGCTTTAAGCTTTGTCCACTCGTCCGTGTAGATGCAGTACTTGTCATTTAGAGCCGTCAGATCTTTCACAGAGAAGACTCTGATAAGTTCTTTAGGTTCCAAGCTTCCACTTGCGGACCTTATATTTCCCATCACCACCGCCTCGCCCGTCTTTGGATCCACGTACCAGTACCATATGTTACCAAGGATATCCTGAAATAACTTGCTAAGGGGAATCCTGGTTTCACACATCACTGGGTTGTAGACCGGCTTTCTTAAACTTTGGTTTGTCACGGGATGTCTGACATTCTTGTCTCGGAATCTCTTGGGCATCTGAGGCTTGAAAACCTCAAAGTTTCCCGATCTTCCCTCTCTCTATAGTGTACCCCACAACCCTTTGCCACTGCATGACTGGTGTCACAAAGCAACTCACGATTTGCCAAGTTCACTAGATTGTACTTTGGCAATGAGCTGAACGCCTCACTGGTTGGTTTCAAGTATTCCCCACCAGCTCTTTTGATGGCAAACAGCTTCTTGTCGTCGTCGAACTTGACAGACAAGATCATACCGGTTGCTCCATGTTTGTCTATGATAAAATTCTTTTGCCAAACTGGAGGTTGATCCTTAGTGAACCATCCTTGCGGGTATTTGTTCTTCCAGGCCTTGGGATCAACAGGTACGAGATCGGTGGGAGAGGCTTCAGTCGAGGTTGCTGCACCACTAGCCTCAGCAACATTTTCAGGCTCGACAGAACATGAGTTGAAAGCAACTTCAAAGGCTAGAGTCTCAAAAATCTCTCCATCCTCAAGCTCATACACTCCCTCACCATCACCCTTGGGAAACTCCACAACCACATCCTCATCATCCATATCCCACTCATCATCAGACTCGATCTCTCCTTCCTCTAGATTATAGAGAACATTGATATGTGCTTCCTTAGAATAGTCTGGCTCAATCATTAGAATGACCTCATCAGATAGGTCGTATATCACATCAACCGCAGACTTTTCTTTTTCACCTCCACCACCAGAAGCCTCACCTCCGCCTTCTTGCTGAGTCAACTCCCCCTCAACCATGGACACAACGGAAATTGGAACAATAGCCAAAGCTTGTTGCTCACTTCCACTAGGACCGCCTTCAGGATCCTTTTCTTTGTCATCATCATTGGTTAGATCAACCGGATGACAAGCCTCATCACTAGTCGATTTAGGCTTCTGCTTCTCCTTCTCTTTCTCCCCCTGAGCAGCAAGCTTCTCGGTCAATTCACACACTAACTTGACCATCATGTCATGCTCCTTTGTTTGCATGTCATACCGCAGCTCCATTGAAGTTCTGTGTCCCAAAATCATCTCCTTTGTCTTGATCAGAAGTTTATTCTGGGCCATCAAACTCTTCAGTCGCTCTTTAGTCCCATTCCTTTGGTTTCGAAGAATAGTTACCTCGTCCAAAAAGGAATTAATCTGAGCTTGTTGGGATTCAGTCTCTTCCCTTGATTTCCAAACAGTCTCAAGTAAACCAACCACATGAGATTCCAGGGTAGCAATTCTAGACTCACGGGGATCGAGATCCCGGGAAATAGAGGCTTCAGTTGTGTGGGTAGGGAAAGAGAATAGTTCATCAAAGTCAAACCCCTGGTTGAAATCACCAAAGGCGAAGGGTTGACTGATTGGTTGAATGGTGGTTGGGATTAATGTGGTTTCAATGGTGGTTGGGGTGATATTAATCGACTCAGTCTGAACGGGAGTCGTCACCATCACCTGTTGGACAGTTTGAAGCGTGGGGGATACTATGAAAGGAACCTCCTCTGAGACAGTAGTGGCAGCCACCTCCACAGTACTTCGTGGCTGCCTCCTCCTTCATTGATAAAGCTGAGTTGAAGTTGAAGTAGAGGTTGAAGCAGTGCTCACGGCCTCTGTGATTGGTTGCCGTTGAGTAAGAGTTTCAAATTCTCTAAGGATAGCATCAAATGGCCTATCCTCCCTTTGCTTCACTCTTCTCTCTCTTCTTTGTCTAAGTACTTCGGTATCCGACTCTGGTTCATACTCGCTGTCGGTACTGTTTGTTCGTCTTCTTTTTGAGGATGACTCAGGAAGGGAAACCTTCCTCATTCTCCTGGGGTGTGTCTGGTCGGGTGCATCATCAGAATCAGATGAATCAGATTTAGTGGCTTCAGAATCTGACTCTTCACCACCCTCTCCTCCTTCGTCATCATCACCATCACCAGCTTCATCATCAGAACCATTTCCTTATTCCAGTTCCTCCTCTACCTGTTCTTCACCTTGTTCATCAGAGTGTTAACTTAACTCCGGCTCAGAGTCTGCACTGTCCATTTGAAGTCAGGAGGGGCCACGTATGCTTCATTGATTAGGTGGCCAAAAAGAGGAGTGTGCTCAGGGGTAGGTTCTACACTGCCTGGCGTAAGAAATTGTGCATAGATTCTCTTGTCCACCCTCTTGACTTGTAATCTCTCTCCAATCTGAGGTAGATTGGGTACAACATCATTAATCAACATCTGCACGAACCTTGGGCACAACAGCATTGATCTGATCGGTCATGGATCTGTATATGTATTTGGAGAAAATGTAACCCTTGTTCAGAGAGAGGCCAACAATTACAGCCGAAGTCGTGACCCATAGCATCCTTGTATGCCTTCCTTGCAGATATGCACATGATCATGACATGTGCAAAGTAACGTCACTGATCAAGTACCCACATCTTCTTGTAAGAGGCATAATCCATGGCACCCAGGTATCCCATCCTCTGTTTCCAGCAACCATCAACGAAGTAGTCAGGATAAGTTACCAGATCAGTTGGTAAGTCCCTGAACTGTAGAACTCGTCTAATGGTGTCTTCAGAAATAGCAATATCATGACCCGCTACAGTGGCCCTAATGACGTTTGGGGTTACTGTACAGTCATGATCAACTGTGTTCCAGATCTGCTCCAAGTAAGGTTGAGAGACAACGGGATCGGAAAAGATTGCATAACTGATCTTTGATCTGTTGAGGAAGTCTACAATCTATCGATACTCTAGTGCAGCACCCTTCCATTCTAGGTGAGTTAGTGCTAACATGTTGAATTCACTTGTAAATGCACGAGCTATCACTGCAAAGACACAAGATGAACAAAATAAGAACACATAGAATCATTGGAATGGAACAAATATGACTTGGTATAGCGCTTCCACATTGAACTGGTTTTCCAGCCTTAAAAAATTTCATAAGTGCCTTTCTTGCGTACTTAACAAATACGCAGGATTTTGTTCTTGCGTACTTAGCAAGTAGGCAGGAGATATCTCTTGCGTACTTACTAAGTGCGCATGAACCAGCACTAAGCCAAATTTAAAAATCCAATATCCGAAAATGTGTAATGTTGATGAGGATATTGGTTACCACCTAGTCGAAAAACCTGTTTAAGACCAATGGAACCTAACCCAACACCAAAAATGCGCTATAACCCGGTCATTTTGACCTAACCCTTGTCCGACGTAAATACACGGTACAACAGGGGGTCAAAACCAAAATCAAAACAAGTTAAGGACGAAATTGAGTTGCTAGAGCTCTGATTAATGATATTAAACATGTTTTAGGGCTTAATTTCACTTATGAACCCCCAAAATCGGTTCAAATTTCATCACCAAAACCCTAGATTCTTAAGTTCAAGAAATCAGTCCAAACTCATGATTTAACGTATGAAATGGTCCAAGATTCTCACCAAATGTTAGTAAGGTGAAGATAAAACTATGATCGGGACGAAAAATCGGTTTAGGAACACACAAATTTTTGAGCGAAATTGAGTCGAGAGTATACAACAGTGTTAGTGAGTTTGAAACTGATGAACTGATGAAACTTTTCTAACACCCGTATATATACCCCACACACCATGGTCTTGCGCACTTGGTAAGTGCGCAAGATTTAACTCTTGCGTACTTACTAAGTACGCATGACTTATGTCTTGCGTACTTGGTAAGTACGCAAGGTTTAACTCTGGTGCACTTAACAAGTACGCAGATGATGTGTAAGTGTTCGTTGGGTGTTTATGATGCTTAACTATACGTTTTATGTGTGATTTAGCATGGAACGCGTTTACTTTGCATGTGTTTATGATTTATAGGTGTTTGGATGCTAAGTACGTGTTTTGGAAGCATTAGAGAGGAAATAGAGGGATTGGATCGGAAACTATGCAAAAGATGGAGGCTGATGTGGAAGTTCTGGAAGCTAAATCTTGAAACAGGCATATCTCATGCTAGAAAATGAGTTACGAGACCCATAATATATGAATATTGGGTAGCTAGAGAAGTTGGATTCAAAAAGTTGGTTAAGAAGTACCACCCGTGCGTAAGCTTACGCTCCTAGGGCGTAAGCTTAGCCAGTAACGTTTTCTGGACAGTAGCTTCAGCTCGGCGGAGTAAGCTTACGCCCCCAGCGTAAGCTTACGAGACGCGGATTTTTAGAGAAACAACCGATTTTCAGTGTTTAAATATTTCAAAATCATCTTTTTCACAGCATTTGGGGGCGATTTTTGGAGAGTCTTGGTGGCTAGGAGCATGTTATTGAAGATTATTATCAAGAAATTAAATGATCGAAGATGAATTCTACAACCATGAGCGGCTAATCCACCGGTAATCATTCCTGGGTGGATTGTTTGTATGGTTTTATCAGGTGCTAGCTTTGAGAAACAATTCTTGTAATTGTTTGGTTTGAAGTACTTGAATCTTTGTGTTTAGTATGGTTATGAACTTGCGGGAGTCGATAAATTCTTGCACCATTGACCCCGTTAGATAATAATTGCTATGAACTTTGATTTGTGTTGAATCTTTTGATTACTCTAATTCTATATTGCATACATTTGTCTCGATTTCATTCGTGAATATTGTCTTACACTATCTGCCGATGATGTATGAATGTTGATGTTCTTGGTTAGATTTGGTCAATTTGATTTGGATAATCATTCGATTGCTTGAACTCATATGTTGGTGTGATAATCCCTAATTACTTGTGAACTTGAAACCCGGGTGTGATTCCTTTTTAAATATTGTTACAATCTAAATCATTTGTTTGTTACTTGATTACTAGTGATCGTCATTGTTACTTGATAATACTTGTTTGTTGAATTTGTTAACTTCACCTCAATCATTGCTTGTGTTTGGTCAGAAAGACCCATTGCAACTTCATAAATCGTTTTATCAATTGAAGTTAAGCACCGAAAACAAACTCTTTGTGGTTCAACACCCTTCTTACCCTAACTAGTTTAAGGTGATTAGGACACACTAATTCTTTATCTTTGACCGGTCCCTTCGACACCGATCTAATTTTGGCGCCGTTGTCGGGGAGTGTGTGCGCTTGATGTTTTATTTTAATTGACTTTGGTGACTATTTGTTTACTTGTTTTATTTGGTTAATCTTCTTCTATTTTTGTGTTATGCGTGGTGTTTGTTTATGTGTGCAGGTGACAGATTAGTGCATGCGTACCCGTTCATCTGGGAGGACTTCACTGCCTGTTTTTGAACCAGAAATTGAGAGGATTGCAAAGCAAAACCGAACCCAACGACAAAATTTACACCCCATTTCATCGGAACCATCATCTATGGATAGCCGAAGCAGTCATTCTGGAAGGCCCAACTCCAAACATAGGCCCAATTCTTAACCGCCCACCAACTCCACCTCACCGATCCCCAACCCCATCCATACACATTAATAACAATCAACCCCGTGGGTCGGGTCCAGTTCAACAAAACCGACCTATTAACATCCGTTCCAATCCCGCTTACCAAGGTAGGAGGGGACCACAACAACATCAAACCCCTCCTAGAAACATCTTTGGAGCTCAACCAAGAAACGCCAATGACGACGGTTGGGAGGATGACGATGGTG
Organism: Smallanthus sonchifolius; assembly: GCA_023525975.1. Classification (NCBI taxonomy): domain Eukaryota; kingdom Viridiplantae; phylum Streptophyta; class Magnoliopsida; order Asterales; family Asteraceae; genus Smallanthus; species Smallanthus sonchifolius. The sequence continues at coordinate 35,183,304 of CM042034.1, read as the reverse complement.
AATATTTTGGGTATGATAATAATGAAGATGTCGGGAATGGTAATGGGTTTGGAGACTATGAGTATGAAGATGGTGGGCATAGTCAATTTGGAGAATTAAATGAGGGGCAAGGTTTTGGAGATGAAGAAGAGGTGAATTATGTTCCCCAAAGGGCGAGACAACCAATGGGTCGAACGGGTAGACCCGAGAGACCTGTGTATCCTCCTACACAAGAAGGGAGGAGATTTAACGGGGGCTACAACAATGAAAACCGAAGACAACCGGTAGCCCCTATGGGTGGAGTTAATGGTCGCTTTCGACCGGCTATTTCTGAGAACGCCTCTCCAATCGTTCCACCAATTCCCGGAATGAGGCGATTCAAGTCAAGGCCAAATTATATCAACGTACTCCCGCATTTTTATGGCATGGTCACCGAAGAGCCATACACCCATCTAGCCGAGTTTGCTGCCATTTGTGGCACTATTGGGGATGAAAAGTTTGACCAAAATGAGGTCAAACTCCGACTTTTTCAGTTTTCTCTCAAGGATCGAGCAAAGCAATGGTTTATCACATTGCCGGCCAATAGCATCCACACATGGGATGAAATGCAACAATTTTTCTTGGATGAATATTACTCGGTTGTGAAGACGGATGACTCCCGAATTGAGATTCGGACCTTTCAACAACAAACGGGTGAGCCTTTACATGAAGCTTTTACACGTTTCAAAGAACTATTGAGGAAGTGCCCGCATCACCAAATTGAATTGTGGAATTAGTGAAGTGTTTTGTGGACGGGTTAACTCAAGAGGAGAAGAAGTACTTGAAGTCCACAAGTAATGGGACATTGTTGTCTAATCCCAAAGAAGATGATTGGGATTTCTTAGAAAGGATGAGCCAAAACTCTAAAGCCGAAGCATCGGCTAGCCGAAGAGCCAAACACCTAATTTCTAAGTCTGTTCCGGACTGTGAAACAAAAGAGAGGTTGGCATCCATGGAAAGAGAGTTAGCATAGTTGAGGAAAAGTGAGAAGAAAGAAGTAGCGGGAGTAAAAACCCGGTTTGATGTTTGTGAAAATTGTGGAGATTTGGGGCATAAAGAAGTGAACCAAGTTTATGGTGATAGGAAACCATATGATACAAACTCAAACTCCTATCACCCGAGCTCAAGGAATCATCCCAACTTCAAATATGGGGATGCTTCAAACCAATTAAACCCAAACTTCCAAGGTGTAAATCAAGGTACCGCGTCATACCAACCTCGACAACAAGACAATTACAATTCGGGAGGTTACCAAAGGATTTCATACAACAACAACCGGAACACAAGTTACCCCTCAAGAAATTACAATCAAGATCATCAACAACAAGGTGGTTCATCGGGGGGTGATGATGCGGTTAATTCGAAGTTGGATGCAATCATGGAGATGATGAAAGAATCCAAAAGGGAGAATGAAGTGAGAGATAAGTCTCACGCGGCGTTGGAGAGACAAGTTGAGAAATTGACACAAGAAATAGCTCAGTTTAAGCAAAATGAAGGTAAATTGCCGAGTGACACCACATTGAACCCAAAACATCATGTTAGTGCAATTGATGTGGCTCATGGTAATGAAGAAGGTGAAGAAAGAGAAGAGGAAGAAATTGAGTATGGAGAACCCCTAGTTCCTATTCAAATTGGAGAATTTAAAACTAATTTGGCACTACTAGATTATGGAGCGGGGGTGAGCATTTTACCGGGGAGCGTATATGACCAATACAATTTTAGTCCATTAGAAGAATACAACACCACATTGGTGTTAGAAAATGCTACACGCACGTGTCCTCGGGGGAAATTAGTGGGAGTGGCTATGAAGATTGGACAATTTTACTATCCGGGAGATTTATTGGTGCTCGATTATGCACCACTTGCTAAGGAGGAGGAGCCACGAGTGATTTTGGGAAGACCGTTTTTGGCAACCGCAAATGCGTAAATCAATTGCCGAAACGGCACTGTTGACATGACCTTTGGGAATCGTAAGTTGAACATAAATATTTTTTCAAATTTATTTACATATTCAGTTGAAAATAAATGTTCAAAATCAGTTACTACTAACGTGTGTCATCCTCGTGCCAAGGCAAATGAGGGTGACATCAAAAAGAAGGGTATTATGTTTGACAGGTTTAATGAGAAAGACGAGCCGAAGGTAATCGAGAAGGAAACTAAGAGGTTGAAAGATGCAAAGATGCTACCCGACCATGTCCAACATCCGAACGAGAAAGGGGAATCTTTTGATGTTGATTTTACAAGATAGGAGACTTGGAGTTGGAGTGATAACAACCTAAGTGGTGGAGGAGCTAGTGGAAGCAAGTTTGTGTTCCAACCTCTATAAGGAGGTAATGTCGGGCTGAGGACAATAAACTTAGTGCTAACCGGGAGGCAACCCGGCTTGTCTTTATTTTGTTTTGTTTTGTGTGTTTAGTTTCGTCGCCATAGCAACACTCAAGTGTGAGGAAGACTCATGGAAGACTTACGAGTCCATTTTTGGTGGTGGTTCATACATACTATGATCGCCTCTAATCAGGCCCACGTACTCTTTCTCATATCTATGTTGCTTTGATTGAACTATATTATTTTTGTTGGTTTTTCTTTGTGTTGGCGTGTTTTTGTTTGAAACTTGGTTGATTGTGCTTGGGTTGGTGCTTATGGTTTTGGGAATCATTGAAGTGAATTTTGGAGATTTGGGTATTGGATATGTTTTTGCACCCACGAACCACACTATGATTGGTCATAACTATTCTACATTGAGACAATGTAAGGTTCAAGTGTGGGGGTGTGGGAAATCAATGAAACCATACAAATTTTTTTAAATAATTGTTTTACAAAGTGTTTGTCGGAAGTCTTTGGTCATGATTGATTCATTAAGTAATTGATTAAGTTTTTCCAACAAAAAAATATATATATAATAAATTTGAAAAATGTGGGAATTGGGAGTAACAAAGTTGAAAGTGACGGTTTGCATGCACATGTCGGTAACCTATTTTCCACCGTTTTTGTGAGATTTTGAGCCAAATTGACATATATATTCTTTTACATGAGTGTTTGGTCACTTTGTTTCACATTTTAGAACTTGCATAGTGTTGATACATGTTGACACCTTGAACCAATTGATTGCACAAAAATGATAAAGGCATTAGGAGAAACCTTTTTATTTTTAGCCATTTTTATACCCTTACCCGTTAATATCCACTAGATACCCACTCTGAGCCTATACTTTTTCTTTTGACAAAACCCATAACATTAGCCCATTCACCTTTTTAGCCTTTTATTTTTAAACCCGTGAGTTGGAATTCAATTAGCTTAGATTGTTGTAGTTGCGGTTGCAATTAAATGAAAAAAAAGAAAAAAAATCAATGAAAAATAAATACAAAAATAGTATTGGGTCACATTTGCCCAAAGGTTTTGAGTATTAGTTTGAGTTACAATAAAATATGTTATTGGGTCAGTTTAACCCAAGTTTCATTTGATGGTTTGAAGAAATAAGAACTTTAGTGTTGATGGGTCATTTATACTCATAGTAGAGATTTGAAAGTTTTAGATTGATTTGTAACTTCATTAGTTGAATTCCACTTACCTTTAGCCACTTTAAAAATCCCTATCCATGCCCATAACCCTAGCCTACATTACAACCCTTAAAAGACCTTTGGTTTGTGCATGTTAGTTGTGTTAGTAGGAGGAGATGTGATCAATATGCAAGCTTATGATAATGTGGTTCATTGTTTGGGTTTGAGTGAAAAATACTAGCACATCATCGCTAGTCCAGATATGAAACCGAGGGGAGTGACTGATTCTAAGGGGTGTGTGCATGCAAAGCCATAACTAGATATGAGTTAAGCGCGTTCCAATATTTCCTTTTGTTTAAAAATTCATCGATGGTTTGTTGGATTGTAAATCTGTGGAGAGTGTAATTCTTATGAATCTTGCATGACCTTGGACCTTAGCTTATGTTTAGTTAAAACAATTGTTTGAGAATTTGAAATGTGGATTTGAAGCAAAAGACGTTGCTTGAGGGCAAGAAAAATTCAAGTGTGGGGATGTGATATGTAGGTGTTCGTTGGGTGTTTATGATGCTTAACTATACGTTTTTATGTGTGATTTAGCATGGAACGCATTTACTTTGCATGTGTTTATGATTTATAGGTGTTTGGATGCTAAGTACGTGTTTTGGAAGCATTAGAGAGGAAATAGAGGGATTGAATCGGAAACTATGCAAAAGATGGAGGCTGATGTGGAAGTTCTGGAAGCTAAATCTTGAAATAGGCATATCTCGAGCTAGAAAATGAGTTACGAGACCCATAATATATGAATCTTGGGTAGCTCGAGAAGCCGGATTCAAAAAGTTGGTTAAGAAACAACCTAGGGGCCTAAGCTTAAGCTCCTAGGGCGTAAGCTTACGCAGGTAACGTTTTCTTACATCAGCTTCAACTCGGCGGAGTAAGCTTACGCCCCCAGCGTAAGCTTATGCTGGTTAGGTTTCAGACGTGAATTTTTAGAGAAACAGCCGATTTTTAGTGTTTAATTAGGGGTTTCACCCCATATTTCAAAATCATCTTTTTCACAGCAGTTGGGGGCGATTTTTGGAGAGTCTTGGAGGCTAGGAGCATATTATTGAAGATTATTATCAAGAAATTGAAGGATCGAAGATGAATTCCACAACCATGAGCGGCTAATCCATCGATAATCATTCCTGGGTGGATTATTTGCAAGTTTTTAGGGTTTTATCATGTGCTAGCTTTGAAAAACAATTCTTGTAATCATTTGGTTTGAAGTACTTGAATCTTTGTGTTTAGTATGGTTATGAACTTGCGGGAGTCAATAAATTCTTGCACCATTGACCCCGTTAGATGATAAGTGCTATGAACTTTGATTTGTGTTAAATCTTTTGATTAATCTAATTCTATATTGCATACATTTGTCTCGATTTCATTCGTGAATATTGTCTTACACTATTTGCCTATGATGTATGAATGTTGATGTTCTTGGTTAGATTTGGTCAGTTTGATTTGGATAATCAATCGATTGCTTGAACTCATATCTTGGTATGATAATCCCTAATTACTTGTGAACTTGAAACCTGAGTGTGATTCCTTTTTAATTATTGTTATAATATAAATCGTTTGTTTGTTACTTGATTACTAGTGATCGTAATTGTTACTTGATAATCCTTGTTTGTTGAATGTGTTAACTTCACCTCAATCATTGCTTGTGTTTGGTCAGAAAGGCCCATTTCAACTTCATAAATCACTTTGTTAATTGAAGTTAAGCACCGACCACAAACTCTTCGTGGTTTGACACCCTTCTTACCCTAACTAGTTTAAGGTGATTAGGATACACTAATTCTTTATCTTTGACTGATCCCTTTGACAACGATCAGTAGAGACCAGTGTTCACTCAAAGTTCAACTCAAATTATGAAGATTGTCAAGTCAAATACCAAACCCGATATGAATGTTCAATCATGAGGTTTTCAAAAACAAATCATGGAAGTTAAACACAAATATTTGTTTTGGCTTTTCTTAAGTTTTGATAAACTGTACTTAAAATCTTTTTGTCATTTTTGAAAATAGTTGAACTGTACATAAACTTAAAATCTTTTTGAGTTTTTCTGAATAAAGATAGTATGAACAAGATTCAGATCCGGATATACAGGAATATACACACAAGCTATTTTTGATCAAAATCATGAGCAAAGGATCATATCAGGCTATTATAAACAAATAAATGATACAAAATAAACATCAAAGAATATGGGATCATGTCATGGATTACTGTTTATTCATACGTAATACCCAACATAAGCAAGTTAAATCAAGTTGGAAATATTATAGAATTTGAAACCATAAGCATTTTTGCATCACGTTCTTATTAGTAAGGTATGTATTATAAGTCTACAGCGTGTACCCCACAATTATGCTACTGAAATTTAAATTGCATTATCTCAAGGCATCTAATATTTTCCCAATGATTTTCATAATTTCCAGAATGAAGTTACACCATTTAGCACAGAAAAATCAAGCAGAATCCATAAGAATTATCAGGAATCATAAGATTCAGAATCGAGTGATTCATTTGTCTTGGTTTGAAAGGATTTCTTCTGTGAATATCAGTTTGATGATTTAGGATAATAAATATGTTGTCTAAAGATTAAGGTAAGGGGATCCAACTTTTATCTGAATATGATTTTAATGAATCAGGAATGATCCAAGGGTTAGTATATGCTTAACGGTTGATGTCAAGACATATCTTGGTTCAATTTCTCATTGCATACTTGTGAGTATGGGCAGTGAAATGAACCAAAAAATTGTGCTAAAGACCTAACCCGAAACTTGTCTCATATAAAAATCATTGCCAAACGCTTACATCCTATATTGGATAATGATCTTCATCATTCTTTTACACACACACACATGCAAACATGGGTTCAAATCACAGTTGTAGTATATAGATTTAGTTTTCACACTACTAATGATTAAAAAACGCTTATAGCCTACTGACAATTCAAAGTACTTGCATATATTCAAATTAGCAGGAGAAAACAATTAAACAATCAAGTAAGCATGACGCAATCATTTCCCATATGTGCAATCTAATACGTTTAGATCATTTACTGATGTACTATTATTTCCCTTTATCTTCAAATGACTTTGAAATTTTCTTGATTATCCATTTTGTTTGGATTTTTCTGAAATATTTTGAAAATGAAACGAACTGTACAAGATTAAAAAGAAATAAACAAACTTGCATGAAAATATTTTGATTTGAAAAAGAATTTTCACTCAGGATTGAACATTCCTAACATGTTGACGAGATGTTCAAACCGAGTACGATCAAACGCCTTAGTGAAAAGGTTAGTAAAGTTGTTATCCGTTTGAACTTTTACAAGTTCAACTAAGTGCTTTTCAACACAATCACGGATGAAGTGGTGACGGATCTCAATGTGTTTAGTTTTGGAATGTTTCACCGGGTTGTTTGTGATGGACATGGTGGCATTTTTGTCAATGAATAAGGGAGTTCCAGTGTAGTTTAAGCCATAGTCTCTCAATTGTTGCTGAATCCACAATATCTGAGAACAACAACTCACAGCAGCAATGTACTCTGCTTCACATGTTGAGACAGAAACCGTTGACTGCTTCTTGCACTGCCAGGAGACTAGCCTATCTCCTAGGAATTGACATCCACCTGAAGTTGATTTTCTATCGAGGTTAAAACCGCTATAATCAGAGTTGGTATAGGCTTTGAATTCAAAGGACTGCTGCTTGGAGTACCAAAGACCTAATCAGGGTTTCCGTTTCAGGTATCTGAATATTCTCTTTACAACTATCAAATGAGATTCCTTCGGTTGTGATTGAAACCTCGAGCACAAGCAGACGGTAAACATTATGTCGGGCCTTGAAGCTGTGAGACACATGAGAGATCCGATCATCCCACAGTACATTTTACAGTCCACATCCTTTCCATCTTTGTCTAGATGCAAACCGTGATTGACTGGGATCGGTGTGCCATAAGTACTACAATCATTCATTTTATATTTTGACAAAATGTAAATACTTAGTTTGATGTAGATAAATGCCATCCTCCCTTTGATTGACTTGCAGACCCAAGAAAAATGATAGTTCACCCATGTTGCTCATTTCAAACTTGGACTTCATCACCCTTTCGAATTCCCTAAACATCTCTTCATTGGTAGACCCAAAGATAATGTCGTCGACATACACTTGCACAAGTAGAATATCACCTCCTGCTTTCCTTATGAAGAAAGTCGAGTCGATTTTTCCACGATCAAAACCATTGGACAATAGATGTTTTGACAAAGTCTCATACCATTCCCGAGGTGCTTAATGAAGACCATAAAGTGCTTTATCCAGTTTTTACACTTTATTGATATTATGCGGATCTTCAAAACCTGGAGGTTGAGTGACATAGACTTATTTATGAATTTTTTCATATAGGAAAGCACTCTTTACATCAAGTTGGTAGACCTTTAAGCCGACAAAGGAGGCATAAGCCAGAAACAGTCGAATGGCTTCAAGTCTAGCAACTGGGGCATATACTTCAGTGTAATCCAAGTCCTCTTGTTGATAAAAACCCTGAACAATCATCCTTGCTTTATTCTTCACTACAGCGTGTCGATCATCCGTTTTGCATTTGAACACCCATCTGGTGCCATTTAGATGCATACCTTTCGGAAGGTCAACCAGATCCCACACATGCAACTTTTAGAATTGAGACAGTTCTTCTTGCATCGCCTCAATCCAGCAGTTGTCAGTGAGAGCCTCTTTCACATTCTTCGGCTCCATTTGGGATACGAATACATCATGCAAACATGTTTCCATGATACTTGTGTCAAGTATCTCAGCATACAAACTGGTGTTCTCTGTAACGGTTCTATGAAGAGTTTGAACACCGGAAAAAGGATCACCAATAATGTTGTCTATTGGATGATTCTTATGCACTCTCGTCTCTAGTACATGTGGTTCTTGGATATCGGAATCCAGATTTGTGCTTAACTCCCCCATATCATGTGTACCAGAAGAAGATTCAATGTTGATTGGATATGCTGGAGCTTCATTTCCTACAAGAGTGTTAGGATTAGCTGGAGCGTCATTTCCATCAACATGAACAACGTCATCATCATCATTTTCATGAGTTCCAGATGCAGATGCAACATTGGAATCGGGAGTTACAATAGGTACAGCTGCACGGGTTGAGATATCGGAGTCATCACCGCCACTACAGAACCCTTACAAATTTGCAGCATCTTCAGCAGATAAATCAGGAAGATTGAAAGACTTGAATAGAGCATCATAATCGAATCCCCACGCTGGACCAGCAGGTTCTGGTGGAGTGCTGTGTTTACTGCAATCCACTTCGAACCATTCTTCAACTGAGCGTCTTCCTATATTGTACACTCTCTTGCAGGGTGAGTTGGCAACATATCCTAAGAAGATGCCTTCTACCGCTTTAGCATTGGATTTCCGATCCTTGTACTACAACAATAGGAACAGGGACTACCAAACGAAACTAGGTAGTCAAGATTGGGAGGTCGATTGTTGATCAACTCATAACAGGTTTTGTTGTGTCTTTTGACCACCAAAACTCTATTCAAAACGTGATACGCTGTGTTGACTACTTTCGCCCAGAAAGTCACCGGAAGTTTAGCGTTTGACAGCATCGTCCTTGCAGTTTCAATAAGAGTCTTGTTCTTCCTTTCTGCAACTCCATCTGCTGAGGTGTGTACGGTGCACTGAATTCATGACAAATACCCTTCTTGAGACAGAAAATCTCCATCATGTTATTCTTGAACTCTGTACCGTCGTCACTCCTTATTCTTCTAACCTTCAGCTTGCATAAAAATTCCAGGCTCAAGATCAGGTATTGAAGAATTTCAGCAATCTCATCCTTTGTACCTAAAAAGTGCACCCAAGAAAAACGTGAGAAATCATCGGTTACAAGTAGACAGTATGACTTACCTCCAATACTCCTGATACTTATGGGTCCAAAAAAATCCATGTGTAGGAGTTTCAAAGGGGTGTCAATAGATTTTTGGTGCTTGGGCTTGTGAGATTTCCGGTGCTGTTTGCCCTTTTTACAAGGCATACAGTCATCTGCAACGACAAATCTCAGCTTAGGACCCCCGGTTACCAAACCGTTTAGGACAAGATGATTCATTTTACGGTAAGAAATGTGTCCGAGTTTCCTATGCCACAAGATTAAGTAAAGTTCTGTCGCTTTTGTTAGCAAACAAGTAGCAACTGATGAGGTGGTTGTTGCCACACTCATATCAATCTGATAGGTGTCGTTTGTTCTTGGTGCTCGCATCAGAATCCAGTCTTTAGTAACCTCAAAACATGGTTTGAGAACTAAGCATTCACACTTGTCAAACATAACCGAGTACTCCTTGTCGCACATTTGAGAGACACTCAACAGGTTATGCTTCAGCTGCTCACAGTAGTTGACGTTGTCAAAGCTAATACATCCATTTGTAACCACGCCTTGACAAGTGACATTGCCGCCTTTCTCTCCTGCAAAGGCCACATAGCCGCCTCTGAATGGTTTAACATCTTGAAGCAGGGCCATGTTGCTTGTCGGGGAGGACGCGGTTGTTCAATAGCCCAAGGTTGACTATTAAAGTTTAAATTGTTTCATTAATAACTTTCAAGGTATCAATACAAGGAAAGAATAAATATATAACAAGAATACAATATTTATTTGATAAGTAATCTAGTTCCAAAGCATCCTAAGTGATCACGATAAAGTCTTATGCTGATGTACTTGAAACATGTTAAGTAAACTATCAATTAAAAATAGTTGGTGAGATACGAAGGTTTTGACACAATTTAACAAAGTCTTTGAAAAGTTTTACAATTCACTATGTCATACATTCTATAGTATAAGTGTGAGAGAAAACATGTTAAACATTGTGTATATCAATCCTCCAACCAAGTTTAGACATAACCCGCAGGTTACCCTTAAAAGTTTAAAGTTTAAATTGAGTAACAATCACCATGGGCTCCCCCGAAGGGTCAATCAATCTAGGTGGATTAGTCAAATACAATAGATCTATCATTGTTACTATAGGCTTGATCAAAGTTAATGAATATGCTAGTTTTAAGTTTAATTTAAGCATGCAAGTCTCAAGTATAATAACTAAAGAATAAGCATATAGGCATAGTTGTATAAGTTTGGAAGTTTGGTACATGTTCCACCCCAAGTTTATAAACAAAGTAAAACAAAAGGGGGCTAAGTATACTCACTTGTATGATAGTAGAGTGTCCAACAAGGTCAAGTGTGGCAAAACTTTGAGGGAGAATATCCTCACAACAAGCCTAATAACGAAGTCTAAAGTTTAAAGTTTGATCCTATAAGTCTATGGCAACGGATCTAGGATTCTAAGATTAACTAGGGTTCCAAAAGGAGACGGGAATGTTTGTGTCTATAAAGTTTAGATTAAAGTTTCAAATAGGGTTTTGAATAAATACCACAAGACTTGGATATCAAAGTTTAATAAGTTTATAGTCTAGAATAATTATTAATTAAAAATAATTATTTAGAAAGCTTTATAATTATTAATTACATAAGTTAGGTAATAATAATTTAAAGTAGTTTTCAAGTATTTTATGAATAAGATTGTAAGGATAATTTAATTGAAAGACTAAATAATTATTAAAGATTACTAATAACTATTTAAAGATTAAATAATGATTATGGATTTATAATAGTTATTTAAAGAATAAATAATTATTAAGGATAGATAATGATCTAAAGTAGATTAATATATATCTTTCAAGATTTATTTAAGTATCAAATATTTGTTTACAACTTAACATGTATTTCAATAATGTTTAACCTATGATTATGAGTTTAAATAAATACATGCAATTATAAGTTTATAAAGTGTTAAATAGTATTTCTTACAAGGTTTATATTTTCAACTATAAGTGTATAAAACGTTTTTAGAGTTCTAAATGAAACCACAAGTTTATAAAGTCTTAAGTAAAGTTTCCTTTAAGTTCATAAGTATTTAAATAAAGTTTATAAGTTTATAAATGTTTTAAAGTTTCTATTTTATTTTATAAAGTTTATAAATTTATAAACATTCTAAAAATAAATTAAGTATATTTATTTCTCCCATTTAAATTTTATTTAAACAACTAAGTTTTCTGTTTATATAAAATATAAGTTTTATAAAATGTACAAATCTATGATTTATTAATGTTATAGTTTCTGATTTTATAAGTTTATATATTTCTAACAATGTATATTTATTTTCTTATTTTTAATTTAAATAAATATAAGTCTTGAATTATTAAATATAAAAATGTATAAGTTTTTAAGTTTTCTGTTTCCTAAATAATATGTAAGTTCTATAAACTTTTCTCATATATATAAGAGTTATATAACTTATAAAAGTTTATAAATTTAAATCAAAGATTAAGAATTTTTTTAATTCAGAAAATAAATAAATTAAGTTTACTGTTTTCATAAAATGCTTTCTGTGCAAATATAAGTTTGTATAAAAGTATAAAAGTATTTTTATAGTTTTTAAGTGTTTAAAACTATTTTTAAAGATTTAATTGTTATAAGTTTTAGTTAGATTTAATTAATTAAAATGGTTCTGGAAACTAAAAATGTAACTAAAAACCATTTTTAAGTTTATAAAAGTTTAACAGACTTTATAAAAATAATTAAAGTATTTAAAACTGATTGAAAAAGCATAAAAAATAAAATATCAAAACTCAGGCTAGCCGGATTCGAACCCGGGCAGCTAAGTCCAAACACACATACACTACCACCCGGCTACGGGCCTCGCTAGTGTTTTAACCGGAAAAAGAATTAGTATAGGTCCCTCGGGTGTGGCGGATCGTCACATGCAAGTGGGTCTACTAGTCGGACCGGGTGCGGAATGCCCGTGACTAGGCGGAGAGTCTAGCTAAACAAAGTAAACCGACAAGAGAAAACACTTTAAACGTTCTTTGTATTATAAACACTTGAAGGTTACAGAGAAAAGCACTGAGGTTACAATCTGCGTATTTGCTATAATGCCTGCGTACTTAACTTCTGTCAACCTATCCTACTTATACCTGACCTGATGCCTGCGCACTTAGCAAGTGCGTAGGGCAAAATGCTCTTGCGTACTTAACAAGTACGCAAAGGTATTCTTGCGTACTTGCTAAGTACGCAGGAGCTTTCTCCTGCGCATATGTAAGTGCGCAAAACACTTAGAAAGAAATGCAATATTTAATATGTAAAAGTAAATACAACTCGATAAACTAATACATAAAGACTCTTACATACAAAGACAATTTCAGACATGAAAATACAAACTAAGACTCTATCCAGAGTGTTGTCACAGGAAAGTGATTCAACAAACTCCCCCTTGACAACAGCTCGGGATCTTCATCGTCTTCAATCTTCAGTCTTCACAGCTGTGCATCATTAGCTTCCATCTTCTTCTTGTATTCAAGACAGAACTTAATCACCTTGTCATATTTAGAAGCAAGGAGCTTTGTCTATTCGTCCGTGTAGACGCAATAGTGTTCTACTAGTACCTCCAGATCTTTCACAGAAAAGTTGATGAAGCAGACTTCATCAAATATTCTGATCAGTTCTTTTGTCACTAAGTTCCTACTCTCGGAACGTCCCTTTCCCATGATCACAGCCTCGCCCGTCTTTGGATCTACGTACCAGTACCACATGTCACCAAGAATATCCTGAGATAACTTGCTCAGGGGAATCATAGTTTCACATCGCACTGGCTTGTATACCAATTTCTTTAAGTGCTTCTTAGTCATAGGATGTACAGCGTGCTTATCCTTGACTCTCTTGGGCACTTGAGGCTTGAACATCTCGAACTTCCCTGATCTTGCTTCTCGCTTCAGAACCACCCACAAACCCATCGCCACTGCGTGATTGGAATGACCCAGCAGCTCTCGGTTTGCTTGGTTCACAAGGTCGTATTTGGGCAAGGAGCTGAACGCTTCACTGGTGGGTTTCAAGTATTGAACCCCGCCAGATCTTTTGATAGCGAACAGCTGCTTGTCCTCCTCGAACCTTACAGCCAAGATCATCCCTGTTGCTCCGTGTTTGTCTATTATAGACGTCTTTTGCCACACAGGAGCTGGACCCTTTGATGAAGTAGAAGGCATGTCTATTTCTTTCGGTGCCTCTGGGTCCACAGGTTCAGGGTCAACTGGGGAGGCTTCAGTCGAGGCTTCTACATTACTGGCCTGCTCGACTGAACCTGTGTCGAGAGGAGCGTCGAAGGATGGAAATTCAAAGATCTCTCCATCTTCTAGCTCGTACTCTCCTTCCCCGTCACCCTTGGGAATTTCGATGACAACATCTTCGTCATCATCATCCCAATCGTCACCAGAGTCGATCTCTCCTTCTTCTAGATTGAAGAGAGCATCGATCTGTGCTTCATTGGAATAGTCAGGCTCTAGATATAGGATCTCATCATCAGATAAGTCCTTAAGTACTTCAGCTGCTGACTTTCCTTTCTCACCACCACCACCAGAGGTATCACCACCCTCTTGCTGAGTAAACTCCCCCTTAGCCATTGGAATAGCATAGATGGGCTAATTGCCAAAGCTTGGTGCTCACCTCCACTAGGACCGGCTTCAGGATCCTTGTCTTTATCGTCATCCTTAGTCAAGTCGACTGGATGACAAGGCTCAGCACCAGTGGATTTCTTTTCTTTCTCTTTCTCCTTATCCTTCTCCTTCTCCCCCTGAGCATCAAGCTTCTTGGTCAGTTCTGCAACTAATTTGACCATCGCTTCGTGCTCTTTTCTTTGTAAATCCAGCCTTAGCTCAAGTGAAGTTCTGTGGCCTAGAATCATTTCATTTGTCTTCATTAACAGCTCGTTCTGTGCCATTACGTTCTTCAGTCGCTCATTAGTCCCCGTTCTCTGGATATGTAGAATCCTAACTTCATCGGCCAGTGAATTAATCTGTGCTTGTTGAGCATCAGATTCCTCCTTTGACTTCTGAATAGTCTTCAGCAGTCCAGCAACTTGGGTTTCTAACACATCGATCCTTGCATCATTCGGATCAGGATGCCTAGACGATGACGCTTCGGCATTACGGATAGGGGAGGCGAAGATCGTGTCGAATTCAAACCCTTGTGTGAAGTCACCATAATTAAAGGGTTGGCTTGACGGCTCAATGGTGGGTGTTGGGATTGTGGATGAGATGATGGGATTGGGTGTTGTGGTAGGGGTGATGGTGACAGACTCCGTGACAATTGGAGTAGTCACCGCCACTTGGACTGATGTTGTAGGGAGGGTCACTGTCATAGGAACCTCCTCTGTGACTGTTGTGACTACCACGTCAGCTTGAACTTGTGGTCTTCTCCTTCTAAGGTACAATTGCTGTGCTGGTGGGGTAGAGGCTGAATCTGGACTGGCAGCTGGAACTTGTACTTGCTGCACAGTCGGGACCTCTACTACCCTGGAAATAGCAACCTCTTGCCTATCTCCCCTGTTCTTATGAACACTCTCTCGTCTTTGTCTTTGTAGAGAAGCGTCAGAGTCAGAGGATGGCTCATATTCGCTGCTCGAGCTCTGTCGCTTTCTTTTGGAGGACGACTCAGGTAGGGTTACCTGTGCCGATCTCCTGGGGTGTGCCTGCGATGGTGCGTCATCGGAATCAGAAGAATCTGATTTTGTTGCTTCTGAATCGGATTCCTCAGCACCACCATCACCGCCTTCGTCGTCTCCATCCTCAGACGAACCATCATTACTCTCCATTTCCTCCTGTTGTTGCTCATCAAAGTTTTCACTCATTTCTGGTGCCGAATTGGGACTATACCAATTCCAATCTTCAGGTGCAACATATGCTTCATTGAGTAGGTGGCCAAAGAGTTCTGTATGCACAGGGGTAGGTTCTACACTGCCTGGCTTTAAGAATTGAGCAAATACTCTTTTGTCCACCCGTTTGACTTGCAGTCTCTCTCCTATAGCAGGAAGGTTTGGCAACGCGTCATCAATCAAGAGTTGCACAAACCTAGGGTACAATAAGAATCTAAACTTCTCCGCTGTGTTGATCTGGTCATTGATTGCTTTGAAGATGTAGCGCGAGAAGTTGTAGCCCCTATTAAGAGACAAGCCCACCATGGCTGCTGCAAGGTCATGACCGATGGCATCTTTACCAGCTTTCCTTGACGAGATGCACACGATCATGACGTGGGCGAAATACCGCCATTGGTCTAATACCCACATCTTTTTGTATTAGGCATAGTCCCTCGCTCCGACGTATCCCATTCTTTGCCTCCAACACCCATACACATAGTAGTCTGGATAGGCTGTCGGGTCGGTAACAAGGTCTCTGAACTGCAGGACCCTTCTTATGGTGTCTTCAGAAAAAGCGATAGCCTGACCAGCAACGGTAGCCCTTATGACATTGGGGGATACCGTGCAGTCGTGTTCTGCTGTCTCCCAGAATTGCTCCAAATAAGGTCTTGACATGGTCGGGTCAGCCGAGATAGCATAGCTGATTCTGGAGCGGTTCAAGAAATCAACTATCTCCCTATATTGCAATGCTGCACCTTTCCATTCGGGTTGAGTGTTTGCTAACATGTTGAATTCGTTAGTAAACGCCCGAGCCATAATCTGCAAAAACACACAGAAAACACAATCAGAACAACACGTATCATTGGAAATGAACAAACATGACACGGTACAGTAGTTACTCTTTGAACATAATTTTTCAGACTTAGAATTTTTCCCAAGTGTTGGTCCTACGCACTTGCCAAGTGCGCAGTCTTTTCCTCTTGCGTATTTAACAAGTACGCAAGAATTGCTTCTTGCGTACTTGCTAAGTGCGCAAGAACACCACTTGACAAAAATTCTAGATAGTTGAAAAATACACTGATCGTTCAAAACACGGGTCGATTAGGTCGCCACTAGGTCGGAATCGATGATTCTAACCTACGGGACCAGTATCAACACCACAAACTACTTAACCAGGACCAATTTTGACCTAAAAAGTCGCCCGACCCACTGTCGATTAAAATTCAACCGACGGCTCAAAATCGAGGACCATAAGGATGATTAAGAGTTAATTAAGGTTCCTATTCGCATGTTACAGACAATAAGTTACCCAAACAACCTATAATTTCCCCAAAAATTCTCGGATTTAACCTAAATTTTTCTAAGTCAATAATCGGTCCAAATGTTACGATTTCACGGATGGATTTAGCCTAGATTCTCACCAAATCGATGAAATGAGATGATGAAACTATAGACGGGACGAAAAGATGGTTTAGGAACACTCGGTTTTGAGTAAAAATTTGCAGAGGGAAAAGTTTTCATTTGAAAGCATGAAACTGAGAAAATTTTCTAAGTGTCACTTTTATACCCTTCACTAATCAGTCGTGCGTACTTGTTAAGTGCGCACGAGTTAACTCTTGCGCATTTACAAGTGCGCAAGCTTTAACTCTTGCGCATTTACAAGTGCGCAAGCTTTAACTCTTGCGTACTTGTTAAGTACGCAAGGCTTACTTCGTGCGAACTTGACAAGTACGCAAAACCCTTAAGTGCGCAAATTTTAAACTCAGAATTTATGAAGTATTTCAAGTCAAATAACGAACAAGATAAAAATATTCAATCAGGAGGATTCAAATACAATTCAGGAAGGTTAAACACAAATATTTTTGGCTTTTCTGAATAAAATTGAACTATGCATAAACTTAAAATCTTTTTGATCTTTTCTAATAAAATATACAAGAATTCACACAAACTATTTTTGATCAAAGACACGAGCAGAGGATCATATCAGGCTATCTTTTAGCAAAAACGATACAATATAAACATCAAAGAATATGGGATCATGTCATGGATCACTATTTATTCATACGTAATAAGCACATAAACAAGTAATTTAAGTTGACAACATTATAAGATTTGAAACTATAAGCATCTTTGTATCACATTCTTGTGTATCAAGGTATTAATTATAAGATATACAACGTGTATCCCACTGATATGCTACAATAATGTAAATTGCATTATCTCAAGGCATCTAAGATTTTCCTAATGATTTTCTAAATTTTCAGAATGAAGTTACATCTATTAGCATAGGAAAAATCAAGCAGAATCCATAAGGATTATCAGGAATCATAAGATTCAGAATTGAGTGATTTATTTGTCTTGGTTTCATTTGATTTTCTTCATTGAATATTGGTATGATGATTCAGGATAATATATATGGTGTTTGAATAAAGTAAGGGGATCCAACTTTTATTTGGATTTGATTTCAATGAATCAGGAGTGATTCAAGGGTGAATACATGCTCAACGGTTGATGTAGAGACATGTCTTGATTCAATCTCTCCTTGCATACTTGTGAGTATGGTCAGTGAGATGAACCGCATTAATTATGCTAATGACTTAACCCGAAACTGACCTCAAAAGAAAATTATTGCCAAAATCTAACATCCTTTATCTGATAATGATCTTTTCTACTCTTTTACGCACACACACTTGCAAACATGGGTTCAAATCACAGTTGTAATTTAGATTTATTTCCACACTACTAGTGATTCAAAGACGCATACAGCCTACTGACAATTCAAATTACTTGTAAATAAGCAGATTAAAAACATAATAATTTAAGCAATTAAGTAAGCATGACGCAATCATTTCTCATATGAGCAGTCTATGACGTATAGATCATTTCTGATGTACTATCATTTCCTCTTTTCTCAAGTTAACTTTGAAATTTTCTCCATTTTCTTTTTCATTTTTTTTTTGATTTTGTAAAATATTTTGAAACTTAAAAGAACTATACAGAAAATTTAAAAGAAATAACATTTAACTTCTATGAATTGAATTGATTTAAGAAAAATTAATTTTCACTCAGGATTGAACATTCCTATCAAGTTGACAAGATGCTCAAAACGGGATCGATCAAATGCCTTTGTGAAAAGGTCAGCAAGATTGTCATCCGTGTGAACTTTTACAAGTTCAATTAAATGCTTTTTAGCACAGTCACGGATGAAATGATGGCGAATCTCAATATGTTTAGTTTTGGAATGTTTCACCGGGTTATTTATGATGGACATGGTGGCATTGTTGTCAATGAATAAAGGAGTTCCAGTGAAGTTCAAGCCGTAGTCTCTCAATTGCTGTTGAATCCACAAAATCTGAGAACAACCGCTCGCCGCAGCAATGTATTCTGCTTCACAAGTTGAGACAGAAACCGTTGACTGCTTCTTGCACTGCCAGGAGACCAGTCTGTCTCCTAAGAATTGACATCCACCAGAAGTTGACTTTCTGTCAAGGTTACAACCGCCATAATCTGAATCAGTGTAGGCTTTGAAGTCAAATGACTGCTGCTTAGAGTATCAAAGACCTAATCGGGTTTCCCTTTCAAGTATCTGAAAATTCTCTTCACTGCTATCATATGTGACTCCTTCGGTTGAGACTGAAACCTTGAGCACAAGCACACAGCAAACATTATATCGGGTCTTCAAGCTGTGAGATACATAAGTGATCCGATCATCCCACGGTACAATCTGCTATCTACATCCTTTCCATCTTTGTCAGGATGCAGACCATGATTGATTGGGATAGGTGTGCCATAAGTACTGCTATCATTCATCTTGTATTTTGACAAGATGTCCTGCATATACTTGGTTTGATATAGATAAATTTCATCCTCTCTTTGATTGACTTGCAGACCTAGGAAGAACGACAATTCACCCATGTTACTCATTTCAAATTTGGACTTCGTCACCTGTTCGAATTCCCTACACATCCCTTCATTGGTAGATCCAAAAATAATGTCGTCGACGTAGGCTTGTACAAGAAGAATGTCACCTCCTGCTTTCCTAATGAAAAGAGTCGAGTCAATCTGTCCACGGTCGAAACCATTAGACAGTAAATGCTTAGAAAATGTCTCATACCATGCCCGCGGTGCTTGATGAAGACCATAAAGTGCTTTGTCGAGCTTATACACTTTATTGATATTATGCGGATCTTCAAAGCCGGGAGGTTGAGTGACATAGACCTCTTCATGAGCTTTACCATAAAGGAAAGCACTCTTCACATCAAGTTGATAGACCTTGAAGCCGACATATGTGGCATAAGCCAAGAACAGTCGAATGGCCTCAATTCTAGCAACTGGGGCATATACTTCCGTGTAATCCAAGCGCTCTTGCTGATAAAAACCCTGAACAACCAATCTTGCTTTGTTCTTCACAACAACGTGACGATCATCCGTCTTGCATTTGAACACCCATCTGGTTCCAATTGGCTGAAAGCCTTTTGGCAAGTCAACCAAATCCCACACATGCAACTTTTGGAATTGAGACAATTCATCTTGCATCGCCTCAATCCAGCAGTTGTCAGTGAGAGCTTCCTTCACATTCTTCGGCTCTAACTGGGACACGAATGCAGCATGCAGACATGTTTCCATGACACCAGTGTCAAATATCTCCGAGTAAAGACTGGTGTTCTCAGTGATGGTTCGATGACGAGTCTGAACACCGGCATAAGGATCACCAATAATGTTGTCAATTGGATGATTCCTATGCACTCTCGTCTCCGGTACAATCGGTTCCTGAATTTCTGAATCAAGATTCGTGCTTAACTCCCTCATTTCATGTGTTCCAGAGGAAGAAGATTCAATGTTTATTGGATCAGCTGGAGCTTCATTTCCTACATTTGTGTTAGGATTAGCTTGAGCGTCATCTCCAATGACAAGAACATCTTCACTGTTATCACTGTCATGAGTTCCAGATGCAGATGCAACATTGGAATCCGGAGTTATAATTGGTACAATAGCACGAGTGGAAAAACTGGAGTCATCGCCGCCACCAAATAATTCATAAACATTTGCGGCGTCTTCTGCAGATAAATCAGGAAGATTGAATGACTTGAATAGCACATCATAATCAAAACCCCAAGCTAGACCTGTTGGTTATGGTGGAATGTTGTGTTTACTGCAGTCCACTTCAAACCATTCCTCGACAGTACGAGTTCCTATATTGTACACTCTCTTGCAAGGCGAGTTGGCAACGTATCCTAAGAAGATGCCTTCCACCGCTTTTTCATGAAACTTAGACTGGCGGTCTTTGTACTGTAGCAACAAGGAACAGGGACTGCCAAAAGGAACTAGGTAATCAAGATTAGGAAGTCGATTGTTGATCAACTCGTAACAAGTCTTGTTGTGCCTCTTCACAACCAGAACTCTGTTTAAGACGTGACAAGCTGTATTAACGGCTTCTGCCCAGAAAGTGACAGGAAGCTTTGCATCCGACAGCATAGTCCTTGCAGTCTCAATCAGTGTTCTGTTCTTCCGTTCAGCAACTCCATTCTGCTGTTGCGTGTATGGCGCGCTGAATTCGTGACGGATCCCTTTCTTGAGACAGAAAAGCTCCATCAAATTATTCTTGAACTCAGTTCCATTGTCACTCCTTATCCTTCTAACTTTCAGCTTGCAAAGAGATTCCAAGCTCAGGATCAAGTATTGAAGAATATCAACAGTCTCGTCTTTAGTACCTAAAAAATGCACCCAAGAAAAACGTGAGAAATCATCAGTTACAACCAGACAGAACGACTTACCTCCAATACTCCTGATACTTATGGGGCCAAACAGATTCATGTGTAATAGCTCCAAAGGGGTATAAATAGAGTTTTGGAGCTTGGGCTTGTGAGACTTCCGTTGCTGTTTGCCCTTTTTACAAGGCATACAGTCATCTGCAACGGTAAATATCAGCTTAGGGACCCCGGTTACCAAACCGTTTCGGACAAGATGATTCATTTTACGATCTGAAATATGTCCGAGATTCCTATGCCACAAGATAGAGTCAAGCTCTGTCGCTTTGGTAAGCAAACAAGTAGCAACTGATGAGATGGTTCTTGCCACGCTCATATCGATCTGATAGGTGTCGTTTGATCTTGGCGCTCTCATCAGGATCCAGTCTTAGGGAACTTTAAAACCAGGTTTGAGAATCAGGCATTCTGACTTGTCAAACATCACCGAGTACTCCTTGTCACACATTTGGGAGACACTCAACAGGTTATGCTTCAGCTGCTCGCAAAAGTTGACATTGTCAAAGCTGACACAACCGTTCGAAACCACGCCTTGACACGTGATACTGCCGCCTTTTTCTCCGGCAAAGGCCACATAGCCACCTCTGAATGGTTTCACGTCTTGAAGCAAGGCCATGTTTCCTGTCATGTGCCGGGAGCATCCACTATCTACATACCAGCGGTTAGAGATAGTACCCTTCGGACATCCCTGCACGAGTAACAAAAGAATTAGTTAGATTTGGAGACCCAAGCCATTGTGGTCTTGGGTCGTCCATCCTTTTCAAAATAAACTACTTCTTTTAACTCACAGTCATGATGACTGTTCAAAATTTATGAATCTTTAGAAGAAATAGAACTAGGATATTGAGAAGTTTTGGATTTTGCAGTCCAGGATCTCTTCTGTTTCTTAACCAGAACAGGAGACTTTGGTTCAACTACAGCAGGTGAACTTGTGGAAGCTTCACCTGGTTGAACTGAAGTCAGCTGTTCAAGCTTTCTCAACCTCTTGTTTCTTCTTCTTCTTTGTGGCTTAGAAAGTCTCGCCACAGGTTTCTCACCAGTACGTGTACTACCGGAGGTAGATACACGAGGTACAGCAGGATGCGTTACCTTTCTTGAAACTGATGGTTTAGCTTCAGATTTGATCTTAGGCTTTACCATCGGTTTGACTGGTGGTTTCACCACATTTTGCTTTGGATGTTTGGGAGATGGTATTACTGGTGGCGACCTGGGGACAACAGCTGGTTGTGAAACAACAGGCTATTTCCCTTGGTTCTTCGAAGGACAGTTCACAAAAATGTGATCAACCAAGCCACAATGAAAACAGTTCCTCTTGTCTATATAAGTTCTCTTGTAAGGCTCATTAGATCTGGCCTTAGATAACTCAGCATTATGAGCAGGAGGAGTTGGTTTATGAACAGGAGTCTGAACCTTTACAGTTTGGTTTTTGGGAGTATAATATTTTTCCAAATTTTCTTTATACCCAAGCCCATAATGAGCTGAAAAAGCTTCTTTCTTTACTTGGTTAAGACTTTTATAACCCCCATAAAGCATTACCTTTAAATTATCATTTGTTTCAATGATATCGGGTTCAGTTAAAATGCAATTATCACCATTAGTGATAACGTTTTTCTTTACTTTCTGTTCAGTCAACTACTCCTCAGATACTACTCCTTCAGGGCAAGAGTTAACCGACCCGTCTTCAGAAGCAGCAACGAACTCCTCACTAGATGTGGAGTTAGCCTTACTTGAGGATTCATCCTTTTGAGGGGAATCATCCTTATCAGAGGACTCATCTAGACAAGTGAGATCAATGTCTATTAAGCTATTGACAAACTTCCCGCTCACTGGTGGAAGAATGGCATTAGTACCCAAACCTAACCGATTCATTTGTCTCACTACAGATTCGTAGTGTTCCACCACAAAGCGAGAGTTTTTCAACTTCTCATTAGAGCATTTTAACTGCAAGAACTCATTTTGCAGTTTGTTGATTTCATTGTTCCGTTTTTCTAACCCCCTGTATGCAACATCTAAGTGAAGTTGTTGATCACTTATTTTTAAAGAATATTCACATTTTTCTTTTTTCAACGTTTCAATAGAATCTTTAAAACGTTTTTCATTTTCTTTATAGTTTAGAGCTGCCATACTTAGGGGTTCGATTTTGTCTTGGAGCCTAGAATTTTCAAGTTTTAGCCCTAGACATTTAGAACATGAAATAACAGAGAAAGGGTTAGAATCTACCTTAGAAGATGAACTTGTTGCTTCTCCAATGGCCATGAGAGCAACGGCAGTAGTCGATTCCTCCTCATCAGCTACAGAAGCTTCCTTTTCCTCAGCTTCCTTCACCTCCTCTGTAGCTTTCGTCTCCATAGAAGCTTCCCTTTTCTCTGCTTCCATCATCTCCATGATCTTAGCCATGAGACCAACCTGTGTTTGTGCGATGATGGCATCCTCCAGATGAACACCCCAATCAAAGCTTTCATCCTGTTGGGCTACCAGTGCATTGGACGTTCCACCTTGGATTTGATTGTGGTGGTTTGAGTTGTTGTGGCCATGGTTGTTTCCTTGGCTGGGACGGGTAAAACCAGAGGCAGGTGCTCTGTATTTTTGACACTCACGAGCAAAGTGTCCATAGTTCAGACACTTGTAGCATTTGGCCTTAGATTTTTCAAACCCGACCTTGGCATTAGGATGCCCGCCAATAAACTTTCTTCATGTTCTGTTCAGGAAACGCTTGGCTCTCCTCAATAGCATGGCCATATTCCATTGAATATCCATGTCCTCCATGTCATCAGGATCCACTTGATTAAAATCTTCTTCAATTGTCTCGGGATCCGTGAGCTTGCCGCCAATGAAGTTCTCATAGGCAAGCATACATGATGAGAATAATTGTACATGATCTTCAGCTATTTTGGCTATAGCTGTTGTAGTAGGAGGATTTCTTGAGGTATGTTGATGATGAGACCCCAACCCTGATCCTGAAGCATAGCATGCATGACCACCACAACCAGTTGAGTGGTCTTCTTCATTAAGGTTTCCAGTGAAGAGGGCAATTCCAGAGCCCGATGACTTGGATGTAGAAGTCATTCCATGATACATAGAAGGGTCTTGTATCTGGGGTCTTTCTGAGCTCTCCTTTCTTCTTAGGTTCATGTCATGAGCTTGAACCTTTCCTATTGCCTCCTCTACTGTCAACTCATAGAATTTAGGATTTTCCCTTATAAGGGTTGTGTACATCTCAAATTTGGGTGGTAAAGCATCCAAAAACTTTTCCACCATTTCTTCATCTAGATACCTGAGTTCAAAAGCCTTCAACTCAGTTTGTAAATGATAGAATCTAGAGATGAGGTCATCTAAAGATTCGTTCTCTAAAAATCTGAAGCACTCATACTGCTTCCTGAGAAGATCCCTCTTACTCTTCTTGATGTCACTATTTCCTTCAAATCTTTTCTGTAAATCTCTCCAAAGATCCTTGGAATTGTCATAACCTCGGAAACTGTGGAACAATTCCAGAGTTAATGCCATAGTGATCGAACCAAGTGCCTTCTTTTCACGATCATAAGCTTTCTTTTCCTCATCAGTGAGTTTAGAGATAGGTTTAGGAATGGCTTCATCAAGATAGATGTGTGTGGGATGCTTATATCCCTCAAGGATTGGTATCCATAGCAATGAGTCGGTATACGAAATGTAGTGCTCAAAACGTGCTTTCCAATTAGAATAATCGTTCACGTTCAGCAACTTTGGTGGTTTCTGTGGTGTACCGATCTCATTATCATAATTTAACATGTTTCCCAAATTCTGAAGATTCGATATAGTGAACACTTAGTCAATTTTCAGAAGAATCAGACACAGTTGCGCACTTGATTTTGGCCTTGCGCACTTGAGAAATGGTCTTGCGTATTTATATTTGCTCTTGCGTACTTGTAAGTACGCAAAAGTAAATAATAAGTA
Organism: Smallanthus sonchifolius; assembly: GCA_023525975.1. NCBI lineage: Eukaryota > Viridiplantae > Streptophyta > Magnoliopsida > Asterales > Asteraceae > Smallanthus > Smallanthus sonchifolius. The sequence continues at coordinate 35,158,306 of CM042034.1, read as the reverse complement.
CGCAGGATATAACTTAAGTTCGCAGAAGATCAGTCTTGCGTACTTGTAAGTACGCAGGAGATAAGTCTTGCGTATTTAGTAAGTACGCACAAAACTGTCCTTTTTGCCAGAAATGGTAAGTACGCACAACACCTTTTCAGCAACTCTCACCAAACTATTCCGGTCACCTGAAACTCGACGAAGATGGTAAAAATTGGTCTGTTGATCAATGCAAATGAGCCAAAGGGTCAGAAACTTGTTTCTAACCAACCTTTGATGCTCAAAACACTCAAATACACAACAAAAATCAGTTTTTGAGTGATTTTTTCTTCTAAAATAGTGCTCAAGAGCTACCCCTATCTTATCACAAGAATCAACAAAAATACTTCTTTTTGCTTGTAAAAACTCGGTAGAAACTCTCCAAACTCACTCACAACACTCGAAATCAGGAGCAATGCTCTGATACCACTTGTAGGTCCCTCGGGTGTGGCGGATCGTCACATGCAAGTGGGTCTACTAGTCGACCGGGTGCGGAATGCCCGTGACTAGGCAGAGAGTCTAGCTAAACAAAGTAAACCGACAAGAGAAAACACTTTAAACGTTCTTTGTATTATAAACACTTGAAGGTTACAGAGAAAAGCACTAAGGTTACAATCTGTGTATTTGCTATAATGCATGCGTACTTAACTTCTGTCAACCTATCCTACTTATACCTGACCTGATGCCTGCGCACTTAGCAAGTGCGCAGTGCAAAATGCTCTTACGTACTTAAGAAGTACGCAAAGGTATTCTTGCGTACTTGCTAAGTACGCAGGAGCTTTCTCCTGCGCACATGTAAGTGCGCAAAACACTTAGAAAGAAATGCAACATTCAATATGTAAAAGTAAATACAACTCGATAAACTAATACATAAAGACTCTTACATACAAAGACAATTACATACATGAAAATACAAACTAAGACTCTATCCAGAGTGTTGTCACAGGAAAGTGCTTCAACAATTAGTTAAACAGCATCTCAAATCAGCCCCAATTCCCGTATGAACCCTAGAATCCAAATCTGTAAATACGAATCGATAACCCCTCTGTCATTGCAAATTGACAGAGGGCTTTTGTTCTTTGGATGAAAACGACAAGAATGGTCATGAGATTTACCTGAATTGATAACGAATTGAGGGAGAACCAGTTTCAGTTTAGCAGCGGCTGTCCCGGGATTCAATCGAGTAATGCAGGTGCGAATCGAAGAAATTGAGAGTTCGGATAGTTTGAGGGTGATGTCGCTAAGGTTGCTGGGTTGGTATTTATAACCAATTTCACGATTAAATGCTTGTACAGTTGGGGAGTTAACGGTTGTGTAAAACGATGATAATTTCGTATCCACGCGTTGCTAAAGTTAAAATCGGGCATTGGAATACCTCGGGTTATGGTCGCATGCCTGAGGCGAGACTCGAGGTTCATTGAATTTGCCCGGGAACGCGTTTTGGGGTAATTCGAGCTCAAAACCGGGCTTCGTGGGATTCGAACTAGCGACTGGTTTGGTTTCTGAAAGTTTGGGCTAATTACATGACAGGTCCTTGTAGTTTAAAGGTTTTGTTATTTTATGTTGCAACTTGATTTTGGTTTAAAATAAGATTCAGGAGTTGGCAGTTTTAGTCCCTGGACTTTTATAAAAATAAATATGTTTTATTTTTATAAAATTTAACTAAGTTTTTATAAGTCTTATATCTTTTAATATTTTATAATCTTACAAAATATTTTATAGGATTATTAGTATATAAGTTTAAACCTTTAAAATAAGTTTATTAGTTATATTATTTATATAATTATAACTCATAAGGTTTTAAGAATTTAACATATATGTATATTTTTAAATAAGTCTCATATATATATTTACATATATATATCTCAAGTATAAATGTTTTCCTTAAATACATATTAATTAAATTAATATTTATTGTTTAGGAAATTAGTTTCTTTAATAAGAATTCAAGTTTTATATTAATAATACGTGCAAAGGTTTAGGGAAAAGATAGGTCGGAAAATCCTGGATATTACAGTTTTGGAGACCCAAGTCATAGTGGTCTTGGGTCGTCCGTTTTTCTCAAAGTATACAACTTCAATCAATTCACAATCATGACTATAAAAAATGAGTGAATCCTTAGAAGGTTTGGGATCATAAGGTTGAGAACTCTTGGTTTTCTTGTTCCAAGACCTTTTTCTCTGTTTGTTTTGAACAGTAGGCTTGTTTGCATCAAACTTAGGTGAACTAGTAGAAGCTTCACCTGGTAGGCAACCAGCAGACTGTTGTGCTAGTTTTCTCAACCTTTTGTTCCTTCTTCTGTATGGCTTTGAAAGTTTCACCACAGGTTTCTCACCAGTTTGTGTACTATCAAAGGTAGGTAGACTAGGTTTAGCATATTGCTTTTCCCATTTTAGAACAGATGGTTTAGCCTCAGATTTTGCTTTTGGCTTCACCATAGGTTTCATTGGTGGTTTCACCACATTTGATTTGGGATTCTTGGGTTGCTTCACTGATGGTGGCTTAGGAGCAACAACTTGTTGTTGAACATCTGGCCGTTTCCCTTGGTTCTTATCAGGACAGTTCACCAGGATATGACCGACCATACCACACTGAAAGCAAGCTCGTCTTTCCTTATAAATCCTCCTGTAAGGTTCTCGGGTTTTGGATGCCAAGGATTCAGCTTGATGAGTACCAGGAGTTGTTTGATGAACATTATAAGCATCCTGTGCTTGACCTGATTTAGATTTTTCATTTTGGTGGTAATATTTATCAAGATTTTCTTGAGAAGTTTTTGCCTAAATGATTATCATTTTCACTAGTGCTTTATGGTTCAGTTAAAATGCAATTATCACGATCAGTGACAATGTTTTTTCTCAATTTTATGTTCATCAATCAACTACTCTAAGACAACACCCTCAGCTTTGGTGTTCTCAGAGCCTTCATCAGAGAAGAACTCCTCGTCAGAAGTTGAATCAGCCTTACATGAAGAATCATCCTTGTTAGAGGAATCATCTTGACTAGAGGATTCATCAAGACATGACAAATCACTGTCAACCACACCGTTGAAAAACTTTCTGCTTACTGGTGGAGGAATGGCATTAGTACCTAAACCTAAGCCACTCACTTGTCTCACTACAAATTCGTAGTGTTCCACCACAAAGCGAGAATTTTTCAACCTTTCAATTTTGCGACTCAACTGCAAGATCTCATTTTGCAGTCTAGCAATTTCAACATTCCTCTTCTCTAACCCCTTGTAGGCAACATCCAAATGAAATTGTTGTTCACTGATTTTAATTGAAAAATCATGTCTTTCTTTCTTAAGAGTTTCAGTTGAATCTTTAAAATGTTTTTCATTTTCTTTGTAATTTAAAGCTGCAGTATGAAGGGGTTCGAGTTGATCTTGAATCCGATCATTCTCTCCCTTCAATCTCAAACATTTAGAACAAGAAATGACAGCAAAAGAATTAGAATCTACATCATTTGACGAACTGGATGCCTCTCCAATAGCCATGAGGGCAAATGCAGATGTAGATTCTCGTTGGTCAGCTCCAGATGCTTCCCTTTCTTCTGCTTCCATCATCTCAACAATCTCAACCATCAGGCCCATTTGAGTTTGAGCAAGAATGGCATCTTCTAGATGAACACCTCAATAAAAGCTATCGTCTTGTTGAACCACTAACGCACCGGACGTTCCACCTTGACTTTGATTACGGTTGTTCTGATTGTTGTTTGGTTGTTTCCTTGGCTGCTTCCTTGGCTTGGTATGGTAAATGCCGAAGCTGGTGCTTTATCCTTCTAACATTCCCTTACGAAATGTCCAAAGTTTTGACACTTGTAGCACTTAGCTTTGGATTTATCAAATCCAACCTTCGTATTAGATGCCCCCCAATAAACTTCCTGCATGTTCTGTTCAGAAAATGCTTTGCCCTTCTTAAGATCATGGCCATATTCCATTGAATGTCCATGTCCTCCATTCATCTGGATCCACCTGATTGAAGTCTTCCTCGATAGTCTCATGATTTGTTAGCTTCCCACCAATGAAGTTCTCGTACGAAAGCATACATGAATAGAACAATGCCACATTATCTTCAGCTATCTTGGCAATATCAGTTTGGTTAGCTGATGAGGTAGGTGAAGAATTTCTTGAGGAAGATTGGTTGTGATAGGGTTGGCTGGATCATGATGCATTGAAACAAGTATGACCCCTTCAACCAGTTGTATTTTCTTTTTCTTGAGGGCTCCCAAGAAATAATGCAATCCCAGTTCCCGATGACTTAGCTGTGGAAGGCACCCCATAATACATAGAAGGGTCTTGAATATGAGGTCTTCCAGAGCTACCTTTCTTTCTCAGGTTCATATCATGTGCCTGAACCTTTCCAATTGCTTCTTCAACAGTCATCTCATAGAACTTGGGGTTCTCTTAGCAAAGTAGTATACATGTCAAACCTTGGTGGTAAAGCATCAAGGAATTTCTCAACCAACTCATCATCAGGATACTTAAGTTCATAAAATATCAGCTCAGTCTATAAGTGGTAGAGTCTAGAGATAAGCTCATAAATAGATTCATTCTGTAAGTACCTGAAGCACTCATACTGTTTCCTCAGCAGCTCTCTTTTACTTTTCTTGACATCACTGTTCCCCTCAAACAGCTTCTGAAGGGCCTTCCAAAGATCCTTAGAAGTGTCATACCCTGTGAAGATGTGGAATAGATATCTAGTTAAAGCCATAGTTATGGAACCATGAGCCTTCTTCTCACGGTCATAAGCTTTCTTTTCTTCTTCATCCAGTCTAGAGATAGGTTTGGGAACGGTTTCTTCAAGAAACAAATGAATTGGATGTTTGTACCCCTCAAGAACTGGTATCCATAACGTTGAGTCAGTGTATGAGATATACTCCTCAAAGCGTGCTTTACAGTTTGAATAATCATTTACATTAAGTAGCTTAGGTGGTTTTTGTGGAGTCCCGATCTCATTTTCATAATTTAGTAAACTACTGATGTGCTGAAGGTTTGCCATAGTGAAACACCTAGACAAAAGTAAGAAAAATAGCACAACTTACGCACTTAAGACTGGCCTTGCGTACTTAATAAAATGGTCTTGCGCACTTGTGAAATGCTCTTGCGTACATAGTAAGTACGCAGGAAGCAAAGACAAATACGCATGCACACTGGACAAGTACGCAAAAAATTGGTCTTGCGTACTTAGTAAGTACGCAGGAACAAATGAGTTTTTGCCAAAAAAAGGAAAGTACGCATTTCACTTTTTAAACTACTCCACCAACTTTTTTCGGTCGCCGGTAAATGCTCAAATCTTCAAATCTTGAAGTTTTGAACAAATTGATCAAGCCAAAAGGTTAGAAACTTATTTCTAACAAACCCTTGATGATCAAAACACTCAAACAAACAACAAAAATGTCGTATTTTGAAGGATTTTTGCCTCTAAAACAGCTCTCAATAGCTACCTCTGTTTTATAACAAAAATCGACAAAATCAGTCATTGTTTTCTTCCAAATAAGTTGTAACTTGTGTCGAAAATGCTCCTAACATACTCACAACACTCGAAATCAAGAGCTAATGCTCTTATACCACTTGTCGGTCCCTGGGTGTCTCGAATCGGTTCATGCGAGTGTGTGACTAGTCGAACTAGGTGAGGAATGCCCGTGACTAGGTGGAGAATCAAACAACACATGGTAAACCCGACAACAAACACGAGTAACTTCAAACTTCGTCTATTACAAATATCATCCGATTACAAGTTGTTCAAATGACTACGTAGATATCAACTACACAAACCAGCTATATATACTAGACTTATTGCCTGCGTACTTAACAAGTGCGCATGACTTTGTTCCTGCGTACTTAGCAAGTACGCAGACAATGTTCTTGCGTACTTGCTAAGTATGCAGGATATACAACCTGTGCACTTGTAAGTGTGCACAACACTTAACCAAGACTAAACAAGTACAAGTACCTACATACATGTTTACAACTCGATAAACCAATACATACAGATACTATAATACAAATACAAGTATAGAAAGTAGAGATACAAAAGCAAAGACAACATCCAGAGTGTCTGTCACACAAACGTGCTCCTACAATTGCGTTTGAACTTTTTTCGTATTCACATACCAGAGAATATTTGTTTCCAATCTTAGATTATGTAAGGTATTTCAAAATATCTTGATCTTTGTTGATTGCCCCGTCGACAATCGGCTCAGAAGGAATGCGATAGTCGGCCAAGGAGGGACAGTCGGCCCATAGGCATAATACACCCAAAACAAATGATACAGTCAGCTGCACACTACAACAGTCGACATGTTTACAAGGAATTGCTACGGAAAGTCAGCCCCCCTTGGGTGACTTTTTAAGAGGCCGGGAACGAACTCGCCGAAGTCGGAGCCTCTTTTGTCGAACTCTATCAATTCTTCATCTATTCTGGTAATTACTTACATCAACACTTTCATTTTTACTCATAGATGGAAAGCCCTATGCCAATTAGGGCTTACACTTTCATTTTTATTCATGCGATTGGGGATTAATCGATCATCACCTTGGGCTCTGTTTAAATCCAATTAAATTACATGATCAGTTTCACAATCACCTATTTGTTGAAAGCCCTCAATCAATTTAATCTGTTAACAACGAATTGTTCAATATCATTAACCTAGGGTTCATACGTAAACGGATTTGGAGCTTTTGATCTTAAACCCAACCTCAATCAAATTAACCTATACCAATAGATTCGCAATATCTTATTTAGTAAAAACCCTATGATTCCAACATCTGATATTATCGAAATTAATCAATTGGATTCGTGATTCAAAACCTAGGGTTTCGGCGATTTTAAACATAAATTAACACTCTTAAACTTGTTGTTTTTTAAATTAAAACCACCCTCAGACTCGAATTGGACCGATTATCAAAACCCCTATGTTCCTTTGCTAAATCAGAATCGAATTCTTGAGTTGTTGTTTGGATTTGGGGTCGGTCGCGATTTGGGGGGGGGGGGGGAGGACTCAGGGCTAGGATTGATCAAACTCATTTCTATCTGAATCCTGTTGCGATTGCCGTAGCAGGTGAGTTGGTTAAATCGATGAGCTTGCACACAGGAGACCCGGATTCGAATCCGGTCTCCTGTTATATTTTTTTAGGGACTTTCTCATTTATTTCCATTCATAAAACAAATCCCTATATTATTATAATATTATATTAAAAGGTATATACGGGAAAAACTTCCTGTAGACTCGGGTCTAGCCTTGTATCTCGTGATTGTTATTTAAATTCCGTTTATAAAATAATATACTATATTATTTTCAAACCGTAGTCTCAATTAAAAATGATGTATTTATATATTATTATCTTTTCGGTTATAAACTGGAAAGAACGTTTTACAATAATAAATAATGTAATTATTTATATTATTTGCACTCGTTGTTATCCTCGAATAAAATAATAGATTTATTGTTTTGTCGCGCAATTATTTATTGTTATACTTTTTTAAATCTAAAAATAATATATATTATATTATTTTCATAGACCATTATTTAATGGCGATAACGCTCGGATATATTTATTATATTTTATTATTTGTCACTCGTCGCAAATCGTTGTTTTCTTAATTGGTTAATTTAAGAATCCTTTATTCTCGTGGGCACGTTCGTCTACTCATGGTCAATAGAGCGTTTCTTTTAGGACGTTCATCATTCCGTGTCGTCGTCACAATTCCCATTTTATCCCTAATAATTATGTTGTAATTCTAGGGTATTCGTGAGCCGTGTCGGGCTAACGCTTGAGATTCCAATCTCATACTTGTGTGATTACTTCCTACGCAATCAGGTGAGTTTTCACGACCCATTTTACTGTTTTATCTTGGGGGAGAAAACATGTCGCAAACTATTTCTGAATATTGTATTCATATGTTATCAATGTTAAAGCTAAGCGTAACATGCTATCATTGAAAGTCCTCAACACACATCGAACCGTTAATATGGATCTTAGCAAGGTAATGTTTAGTAGTACTACTGGGTTTGACAAAACCCACCCGCGTTAATCGCGCTAACTCGATTTGAGGTTGAACGGGTGAAATGTTAGCCTACTCACATCGCTAGAGTTGATAGACCTGGCAGGAGGCAAATAAACAAACAGCTAGCTTTGGTTGCGAGCGCTTAAGTTAAACATGAAACATAGATTAGCTACCTATAGATGCATATTGAATGATCAATAATCTGGTAAACGTTTATTTATATATTGAAACCTATGAACTAACCAACCTCGTGTTGACATCTTTTCTTACATGTATTCTCAGGTCGCTAAGTTAAGAAAAAGGTGCACAAATAGGCCATGCATGGAGTCCTACTATTGAATTATGCTTTATTATTTCGTTTGAACTGTTTTGAATTATGTTTGGACTGGACTTTTTAGGCACGTTTGTTTTGCGCATTTACTTTCTTTATACGCTTCTGCATTTACTTTGATTGATGTGATATTTTCATTTTAGTCCCATATAGTGTCGTTCAATGTAACTAATCACTGAGATCCTGATTTGTCACTTCCCAAACGGTAAAACTCCGTTAGTTGAAATTGGGGGTGTGACAGATTGGTATCAGAGCCATTGGTTATAGAGAACTAGGATTGCATAATAGACTATAACCTCGCACATTAGTTACATGTCATAGACGTATGGGTTTTGGCACTTATGTATTACGTTACAGGATCATGTCGTCAACTTCACCACCACCACCTAAGGCACCAGGACATGATGCACCTATCCTACCATCCCTGGAGCCCAAAAGGCGCCGGACCAGTTTTAGTGATAATTCTTTTGAACAGGGTGAGCCGAGTAGCATGTGAGCAAGGATGAACCGCACAATTAGGATTCGTACCCTAAAATGATTCAAATATGGACCGAGATGGGAAATGTTCCATCACCTTATTTTGGTTCCACTTCTTCGTCATCTACTTTACCTAGCTTTCTATGTACCATGGAGGAATCTTTTGCGGCCTTTGTATTTTACATGACTAGGGAATTAGGAATTGTGAAAGATACTACTGATGAGATACCCAGTATTCTACAACGGGAGTTACAAGTAGAAGAAAACAAGGAACAGATTGAGCATTTGACCGCTGAGCTAGCAGCGACGGACCAGGTCTATGACCATCTAGTCGATAGGGTTCAACATTTAGAAATAAGGGTGGACACCTCGGACCATGCTGCAGAAGGGATTCTAGTACTTTGGAGGGCCCGACTCACACATGGTGGAATGCTCAAGTCTAAATGTTGGGGCTAGCTATGGACAATGCACTCCCATGGGAGGAATTCAAGATGACGATGAAGGAGGAGTATTGTCCTCGGGATGAGATTCAGAAGCTGGAAGGGGAATTCTGGAACCTGACAATGGAAGGTTCTAAAATTGAACTTTATACCACTCGCTCCCATGAGCTTGCTACCATGTGCCCACATATGGTGACCCTTGATTACAAAAGGACTGAGCTGTACATTGGAGGTTTAGTGCCTCAGATTCAGAGCATGGTCACCTGTTGATGCACTTTCCTCACTCTGGATAGAGTCTTAGTTAGTATGTCTAATGTCTGTAATTTGTCTTTGTATTCATGAGTCATTATGTAATAGTTTATCGAGTTGTATTTACTTTTACATAATGTATGTTGTTTTTCTGCTAAGTGTTTTGCGCACTTACAAGTGCGCAGGAGAAAGCTCATGCGTACTTAGCAAGTACGCAAGAACACCTCTGCGTACTTGTTAAGTACACAAGAGCAATTGGTCCTGCGCACTTGCTAAGTACGCAGGCATCAGGTCTGTATAAATAGGATAGGTTCACAGAAGCTAAGTACGCAGAACCATTTGTTTAGACGAACTCAGTTCTGCTAAGTACGCAGCTTGTATTCTCTCTATAACCGTCGAGTGTTTATAATACAAAGAACGTTTATTGTGACTCTCGTGTTTGGTTTACTTTGTTTAGTAAGACTCTCCACCTAGTCACGGGTATTCCGCAACCCGGTTTGACTAGTAGACCACTTGCATGTGACGATCCGACACACACGAAGGGACCTACAAGTGGTATCAGAGCATTGTTCTTGAATTCGAGTGTTGTAAGTGAGTTTGGAGACATTTTACTGAGTTTTACAAGCAAAAAGAGGTATTTTTGTTGATTTTTGTGATAAAAAGGGTAGCTCTTGAGCACTTTTTTAGAAGCAAAAATCTCTCAAAAACCGATTTTTGTTGTTTATTTTTGTGTTTTGAGCATCAAAGGTTGGTTAGAAACTTATTTCTGATCCTTTGGCTCGATTGCATTGATAATCAGCCTACTTTTCACTATCCCCGGCGATTTTCAGGTGACCGGAAAAGGTTGGTGAGAGTTGCTGAAAAGGTGTCCTGCGTACTTACCATTTTTGGTAAAAAGTACAGTTTTCTGCGTACTTACTAACTACGCAAGAGTTATCTCCTGCGTACTTACAAGTGCGCAAGACTGAACTTGTGCGAACTTAAGATATATCATGCGTACTTAATATTTCCTCCTGCGTACTTAACAAGTACGCAAGAGTAAGTCTTAACTACGCAAGACCATTTCTCAAGTGCGCAAGGCCAAAACCAAGTGCGCAACAGTGTCTGATTTTTCTGATTTTTGACCAAGTAATTCACTATGTCGAACCTTCAGAATCTTGGAAACATGTTAAATTATGATAATGAAATCGGTACACCTCAGAAACCGCCTAAACTATTAAATGTAAACGATTATTCCAATTGGAAGGCGCGTTTTGAGCACTACATTTCATACACCGACTCATCATTATGGATACCAATCCTTGAGGGATATAAGCATCCCACACACATCTATCTTGATGAAGAGGTGCCAAAGCCCATCTCTAAGCTTGATGAAGAACAAAAGAAAGCTTATGATCGGGAAAAGAAGGCTCTTGGCTCAATCACTATGTCATTAACTCGGGAATTGTTTCACAGCTTCCGAGGCTATGACACCTCCAAGGATCTTTGGAAAGCACTTCAGAAAAGATTTGAGGGGAACAGTGACATTAAGAAGAGTAAGCGGGATCTTCTCCGGAAGCAGTATGAATGCTTCAATTTCATGGAAAATGAATCGTTAGATGATCTCATCTCTAGATTCTATCATTTACAAACGGAGTTGAAAGCTTTTGAACTGAAATATCCCGATGAAGAACTGGTGGAAAAATTTCTTGATGCTTTGCCACCAAAGTTTGAGATGTATACAACCCTGATGAGGGAAAATCCTAAATTCTATGAGTTAACAGTAGATGAGGCTATTGGTAAGATTCAAGCTCATAACATGAATCTTATGAAGAAGGAGAGCTCGGGAAGACCTCAGATACAGGACCCTTCCATGTATCATGGGACGACTTCCACTTCAAAATCATCGGGCTCTGGAATTGCCCTCTTTACTGGACACTCCAATGAAGAAGACCACTCAAATGGGTGTGATGGTCATGCTTGTTATGCATCCGGATCAGGGTTGGGAACTAATCATCAACACACCTCAAGAAATCCTCCAGCTACATCTACAGCTAACCATTCTGCAATAGTCAAAATAGCTGAAGATCATGTAGCATTGTTTTCATCATGTATGCTTGCGTATGAGAATTTCATAGGCGGCAAGCTAACGGATCCTAAAACTATTGAAGAAGACTTTAACCAAGTGGATCCTGATGATATTGAGGACATGGATATTCAATGGAATATGGCCATGCTTTTGAGGAGGGCCAAGTGTTTCATGAACAGAACATGAAGAAAGTTCATTGGTGGACATTCTAATGCCAAGGTTGGATTTGATAAATCCAAGGCCAAATGCTACAAGTGTCTGAACTATGGACACTTTGCTCGTGAGTGTCAAAAAGACCGAGCACCGGCCTCTGGTTTCACCAGACCTAGCCAGGGAAACAGCCACGGCCACAACAACACTAGCCACCACAATCAACATCAAGGTGGTTCGTCAAATGCACTGGTAGCTCAGCATGACGAAAACTTTGATTGGGGTGTTCATCTAGAGGACGCCATCATTGCTCAAACACAGGTTGGTCTCATGGCTGAGATCATGGAGCTGATGGAGGCTGAGAGAAAAGAAGCTGAGGAGAAGGAAGTTTCTGTAGCTGTTGAAAAGGAGTCTACCACTGCCGTTGCTCTCATGGCCATTGGAGAAGCACAGAGTTCATCTTCTGAGGTAGATTCTAACCCTTTCTCTGTTATTTCTTGTTCTAAATGTCTAGGGCTAAAGCTTGAAATTTCTAAGCTCCAAGACAAAATCGAACCCCTATCTATGGCAGCTCATAATTACAAAGCAAACGAAAAACGTTTTAAAGAGTCTGTTGAAACGTTGAAAAAAGAAAAATGTGAATATTCTTTACAAATAAGTGAGCAACAAGTTCACTTGGATATTGCGTATAGAGGGTTAGAAAAATGGAACAATGAAATCAACAAACTGCAAAATGAGATCCTGCAGTTAAAATGTACAAATGAGAAGTTGAAAAACTCTCGCTTTATGGTGGAGCACTATGAATCAGTAGTGAGGAAAATGAAGGGTATAGGTCTTGGTACCAATGCCATTCCTCCACCAATAAGTGGGAAGTTTGTCAATAGCTTGATAGACATTGATCTCACCTGTCTAGATGAGTCCTCTGATAAGGATGATTCCCCTAAAAAAGATGAATCCTCAAGTAAGGCTAACTCCACATCTAGTGAGGAGTATGTTACTGCTTCTGAAGATGGGTCGGTTGACACTTGCCCTGAAGGAGTAGTCTCTGAGGAGTTGTTGACTGAACAGAAAGTCCACAAAAACATTATCACTAATGGTGATAACTGCATTTTAACTGAACCTGATATCATTGAAACAAATGATAAACTTAAGGTAATGCTTTACGGGGGTTATAAAAATATTAACCAAGTTAAGAAAGAGGCTTTTTCAGCTTATTATGGGCTTGGTTACAAAGAGAATTTGCAAAAGTATTATACCCCCAAAAACCAAACTGAAAAAGGTCAGACTTCTGTTCATAAACCAACTCCTCCTACTCATAATGGAGAGTTATCTAAGGCCAGATCTAATGAGCCTTACAAGAGAACTTATGTAGACAAGAGGAACTGTTTTCACTGTGGCTTGGTTGGTCACATTGTTGTGAACTGTCCTTCTAAGAACCAAGGGAAACGGCATGTTGTTTCACAGCCTGCTGTTATCCCCAGGTCGCCACAAGTGAAACCATCTCCCAAAAGTCCAAAGCAGAATGTGCTGAAACCACCAGTACAACCTATGGGAAAACCTAAGATTAAATCTGAGGCCAAACCATCTGTTGCAAGAAAGGTAAAGCAACCTGCTGTACCTCGTGTGTCTACATCTGGTAGTACACGCACTGGTGAGAAATCTGTGGCTAGACTCTCTAAGCCACAAAGAGTAAGAAGGAATAAGAGGTTGAGAAAGCTGGAACAGCTGACTAAGACTAAAACAAGTGAAGCTTCCACAAGTTCACCGGCTATGGTTGAGCCAAAGTCTACTGTTCTGGTTAGGAATCAAAAGAGATCCTGGAACAAGAAAGTTAAAGGTTCTCAATCTCTTGTTCCAAATTCATCCAAAGATTCACCAATTTTGAACAGTCATCATGACTGTGAGTTGAAAGAAGTAGTTTATTTTGAGAAGGATGGACGACCCAAGACCACAATGGCTTGGGTCTCCAAATCTAACTAATTCTCTTGTTACTCGTGCAGGGACGTCCGAAGGGTACTATCTCTAACCGTTGGTATGTAGATAGTGGATGCTCCCGGCACATGACAGGAAACATGGCCTTGCTTCAAGACGTTAAACCATTCAGAGGCGGCTATGTGGCCTTTGCCGGAGAAAAAGGCGGCAGTATCACGTGTCAAGGCGTGGTTTCGAACGGTTGTGTCAGCTTTGACAATGTCAACTTCTACGAGCAGCTGAAGCATAACCTGTTGAGTGTCTCCCAAATGAGTGACAAGGAGTACTCGGTGATGTTTGACAAGTCAGAATGTCTGATTCTCAAACCCGTTTTTGAGGTTCCCGAAGACTGGATTCTGATGAGAGCACCAAGATCAAACGACACTTATCAGATCGATATGAGCGTGGCAACAACCACCTCATCAGTTGCTACTTGTTTGCTTACAAAAGCGACAGAACTTGACTACATCTTGTGGCATAGGAAACTCGGACATATCTCTTATCGTAAAATGAATCATCTTGTCCGAAACGGTTTGGTAACCGGGGTTCCTAAGTTGAGGTTTACCGTTGCAGATGACTGTATAACGTGTAAAAAGGGCAAACAGCAACGGAAGTCTCACAAGCCCAAGCTCCAAAACTCTATCGATACCCCTTTGGAGCTATTACACATGGATCTGTTTGGCCGCATAAGTATCAGGAGTATTGGAGGTAAGTCGTTCTGTCTAGTTGTAACTGATGATTTCTCACGTTTTTCTTGGGTGCATTTTTTAGGTACAAAAGACGAGACTGCTGATATTCTTCAATACCTGATCCTGAGCTTGGAATCTCTTTGCAAGCTGAAAGTTAGAAGAATAAGGAGTGACAACGGAACTGAGTTCAAGAATAATTTGATGGAACTTTTCTGTCTCAATAGAGGGATCCGTCACGAATTCAGCGCGCCGTACACACCTCAACAGAATGGAGTTGCTGAATGGAAGAACAGAACACTGATCGAGACTGCAAGAACTATGCTGTCAGATGCAAAGCTTCCTGTCACTTTCTGGGCAGAAGCAGTTAATACAGCTTGTCACGTCTTAAACAGGGTTCTGGTTGTGAAAAGGCACAACAAGACATGTTATGAGTTGATCAACAATCGACTTCCCAATCTTGATTACCTAGTTCCTTTTGGTAGTCCTTGTTCCTTGTTGCTACAGTATAAAGACCGTCAGTCTAAATTTCATGCGAAAGCGGTGGAAGGCATCTTCTTAGGATATGTTTCCAATTCGTCCTACAAGAGAGTGTACAACATAGGAACTCGTACTGTCGAGGAATGGTTTGAAGTGGACTGTAGTAAACACAGCACTCCACCAGAACCAAAAGGTCCAGCTTGGGGTTTTGATAATGATGCGCTATTCAAGTCTTTCAATCTTCCTGACTTATCTGCAGAAGACGCCACAAATGTTTATGATTTATTGCGTGGCGACAATGATTCCATTTTTTCTACTCGTGCTACTGCACCAATTATAACTCCTGATTCCAATGTTGCATCTGCATCTGGAACTCATGACAGTAATGACAGTGAAGATGTTCTTGTTGATGGAGATGACGCTCCAGCCAATCCTAACACAACTGTAGGAAATGAAGCTCCAGCTGATCCAATAAACATTGAATCTTCTTCCTCTGGAACACAGGAAATGGGGGAGTTAAGCACGAATCTAGATCCAGAAATTCAAGAACCGATTGTATCGGAGACGAGGGTGCATAGGAATCATCCAATCGACAACATTATTGGTGATCCTTATGCCGGTGTTCAGACTCGTCATAGAACCATCACTGAGAACACCAGTCTTTACACAGAGATATTTGACACTGGTGTCATGGAAACATGGCTGCATGCTGCATTCGTGTCCCAGTTAGAGCCAAAGAATGTGAAGGAGGCTCTCACTGACAACTGCTGGATTGAGGCGATGCAAGATGAACTGTCTCAATTCCAAAAGTTGCACGTGTGGGATTTAGTTGACTTGCCAAAAGGCTTTCAGCCAATTGGTACCAGATGGGTGTTCAAATGCAAGACGGATGATTGTCATGTAGTTGTGAAGAACAAAGCAAGATTGGTTGTTCTGGGTTTTTATCAACAAGAGGGCTTGGATTACAATGAAGTATATGCCCCAGTTGCTAGAATTGAGGCCATTCGACAGTTCTTGGCTTATGCCACATATGTCGGCTTCAAGGTCTATCAACTTGATGTGAAGAGTGCTTTCCTTTATGGTAAGGTGCATGAAGAAGTTTATGTCACTCAACCTCCCGGTTTTGAAGATCCGCATAATATCAATAAAGTGTACAAGCTCGACAAAGCACTTTACGGTCTTCATCAAGCACCGCGGGCATGGTATGAGACATTATCTAAGCATTTACTGTCTAATGGTTTCGATCGTGGACAGATTGACTCGACTCTCTTCATACGGAAAGCAGGAGGTGACATTCTTCTTGTGCAAGTATATGTCGACGACATTATCTTTGGGTCGACCAATGAAGGGATGTGTAGGGAATTCGAGAAGGTGATGAAGTCCAAGTTCGAAATGAGCAATATGGGTGAACTGTCATTCTTTCTAGGTATGCAAGTCAGTCAAAGAGAGAATGGTATTTATCTACATCAAACTAAGTACGTGCAGGACATCTTGTCAAAATACAAGATGAGTGATAATACTACTTATGGCACACCAATCCCAGTCAATCATGGTTTGCATCCCGACAGAGATGGAAAGGATGTGGACAGCAGGTTGTACCGTGGGATGATCGGATCACTTATGTATCTCACAGCTTCAAGACCCGATATAATGTTTGCTGTATGTTTGTGCTCAAGGTTTCAGTCTCAACCGAAGGAGTCACATATGATAACTGTGAAGAGAATTTTCAGATATCTGAAAGGGAAACCCCGATTAGGTCTTTGGTACTCTAAGCAGCAGTCATTCGACTTCAAAGCCTACACTGATTCAGATTATGGCGGTTGTAACCTTGACAGAAAGTCAACTTCTGGTGGATATCAATTCTTAGGAGACAGGCTGGTCTCCTGGCAGTGCAAGAAGCAGTCAACAGTTTATGTCTCAACTTGTGAAGCAGAATATATTGCTGCAGCGAGCGGTTGTTCTCAGATACTGTGGATTCAGCAGCAGTTGAGAGACTACGGCTTAAACTTCACTGGAACTCCTCTATTCATTGACAACAATGCCACCATGTCCATCACAAATAACCCGGTGAAACATTCCAAAACTAAACATATAGAGATTCGCCATCATTTCATCCGTGATTGTGCTGAAAAGCATTTAATTGAACTTGTAAAAGTTCACACGGATGACAATCTTGCTGACCTTTTCATAAAGGCATTTGATCGATCCCGTTTTGAGCATCTTGTCAACTTGATAGGAATGTTCAATCCTGAGTGAAAACTAAGTTTTCTTAACTCAATTCAATTCATGGAAGTTAAATTTTTTAATTCCTTTAAATTTTCTGTGTAGTTCTTTTAGTTTTAAAATATTTTACAAAAAAAAAATGGAGAAAATTCAAAGTTAACTTGAGAAGAGAGGAAATGATAGTACATCAGAAATGATCTAAACTTCATAGACTGCTCATATGGGAAATGATTGCGTCATGCTTACTTATCTGTTTAAAATTATTATGTTTTTAATCTGTTTATTTACAAGTAATTTGAATTGTCAGTAGGCTGTATGCGTCTTTGAATCACTAGTAGTGTGGAAAATAAATCTAAATTACAACTGTGATTTGAACCCATGTTTGCAAGCGTGTGTGAGTAAAAGATTAGAAAAGATCACTATCAGATAAAGGATGTTAGATTTTGACAATAATTTTCTTTTGAGATCAGTTTCGGGTTATGTTTTTTTTTTTGGGAAAGGGCAATGCCCAGGCAAATATTATTAAAATTAAATAGACAGATAACAACCAAAGTGCATCCCCCCCTGGGCTTTGAACCATGAAGGGAGGAACCACAAGAAAAAAACAAACAACTCAAAACAAACTAATAAAACAGACTACTCCAACATGTCTAAGAGTAAAAACTAAGGCACACCCGTGGACATGAGCGTAGCCATTCCATCTGTCTCTGACTCAACCTCCTCCACATCCGCTTTGGTCAACAAATAATAGTACTCTTGTAGATCATTTGACCATGTCTTAAAGACATCAGGATCAGGGATAGTATTTGTTTCAACATACCTCTTAGCAAACTTTTTCAATGTAGCATTTAACTCTGGGAAGCTATCATCAGTCTCGGTGGTGTCATCCAAAGCAGAGAATTGGTTAGAAACATGCACATGAGTAGTTTGGGCTTTTGTGGAAGGCCCCTCATCCACATTGGGCCTAACTCGGCCCGAAGGCTTACTTGGGCCTGGTTTACTAACACTCAGACTTGGGATTTGCACTTTATGTTTTGGGCCATTAAACTTCTTCTTTTTCTTTACCACTTTAATGAAACCATCATCCACAATTTTCTTACCCTTAACAGTTGCAACAGGAGTAGCCAATGTTGGCGGATCCATAACCAAAGTCTCAACCACAGGAGGTGGAGGGGGAGGTTTATGGACATCATCATTGTGACCAAAAACACCGCATTTCCTGCATAAAGGAGGTCTCCACCTATAGGACAGATCAAGAGAAGCAACCTTACCCGGGAGATTCCTTCGAGACGGGAAGGAGACTTTAACCCGGTCAGGAAGGCCATTTGAAGCATTTGCATCCACCAAAACTCGAGCATAATTAATCGGACCCTCTTTTTTTTCACATCTATCATAAGTAGCTTGATCGAGCATAAGAGGCTTCCCGATACAACTAACGATCTGTCCAATGTTACCACCATTCCAGAGACACAAAGGAAGATCCTTTATGCCAACCCAAATAGGGACGTTCTTTGGGTCCGGTTTTTCCAAAATAGTATCCGGTTCCCAAACCTGCAAAACCAAAGGAACATTTTGCACTAACCAGGGATTTCTCTCAAGGACCTGCAACATGCCCTCCTCGGTATCAAACTTAAAAAAGAAATATCCACCTCTGTTCATATTGATTGATTTCAACCCGTACTTATGCCACAAAATAGCCATAAAGTTGTGCACTATAATTTGTAAAACTTTTTGACATAAAGTGACTGTTTAGCTTAACAATTACCTCCCCGTTTCCATCTCGCTTAGGGGGGTCGTAACATAGCCGAGCTTCACCACCTTCCACTGTCTTCCCTTGCAAAAGTTGCTGGAATAAATCAAGATTCCAGTATTTAGCACCTCGGATCGGATCATATTCTGGCATATCACTAGCAAATTGCAATTCCTGGTCCTTACTACCCATAAAAGGATTCTGCCGATGTAATGTTTGGCCACTGTTAGGCATATCCAAGTATTGAGGATTTTCAATTGCATCCACCTCAGTATTCAATTCTCCAACATATTTCAACGGCCAAACCTTTTTTGAAACATTTAAATGAGTGGTATTGAGTCCATTGCTACCAACCGGGTCTTGAAATCAAATCCACCTCAGTTTCGGGTTATGTTGTTAGCACAATTAATGCGGTTCATCTCACTGCCTATACTCACAAGTATGCAAGGAGAGATTGAATCAAGACATGTCTCTACATTAATCGTTGAGCATGTATACACCCTTGAATCATTCCTGGTTCATTGAAATCAAATCCAGATAAAAGTTAGATCCCCTTACCCTATAATCAAACACCATGTTCATTATCCCGAATCATCATACCGATATTCAAAGAAGAAAATCACATGAAACCAAGACAAAAGAATCACTCTATTCTGAATCTTATGATTCCTGATAATCCTTATGGATTCTGCTTGATTTTTCTGTGCTAATTGATGTAACTTCATTCTGAAAATTAAGAAAATAATTGAAAATAATCTTAGATGCCTTGAAGATAGTGCAAAATATCATACCATCTCAGTGGGGTACACGTTGTATATCTTATAATTAATACCTTAATACACAAGAACATGATACAAAGATGCGTATAGTTTCAAATCTTATAATATTGTCAACTTGAATTACTTGTTTATGTGCTTATTACGTATGAATAAAGAGTAATACATGACATGATCTCATATTCTTTGATGTTTATTTTGTATCGTTTTTTGCTAAAAGATAGCCTGATATGATCCTTTGCTCGTGTCTTTGATCAAAAATAGCTTATGTAAATGATTGTATATATCTATCTTGAAAAGAACAAAAAGATTTTAAGTTTTTAAGTTTATGCATTGTTCAAGTTTAATCAGAAAAAGCCAAAAATATTTTATGTTTAACCTTCATGAATTGTATTTGAATCCTCTTGGTTGAATATTTTTATCTTGTTCGTTATTTGACTTGAAAATCTTCATAAATTCTGAGTTGTAAATTGCGCACTTAAGGGTTGTGCGCACTTGTCAAGTACGCACGAAGTAACACTTGCGCACTTAACAAGTACGCAAGAGTTAAGCCTTGCGCACTTGTTAAGTACGCAAGAGTTAACTCGTGCGCACTTAACAAGTACGCACGAACATTGAGTGGGGGTATAAATTTTACACTTAGAACTTTTCTCAGACTTACACTTTCAGACCCAAAGTTCCCCCCTTGCAACTTTACTCTCAAAAATCGAGTGTGTTAAAACCCTCTTTTCATCCCGTCAATATTTTCATCATCCTATTTCATCTCCTTGGTAAGATTATAGACCGATTCCAACCGTAGATTCATGACATTTGGACCGTGTTTCTGACTTAGAATTTTTTTTTGGTTAAATCCGACTAAAAATTGGGATAATCTGGGGTTGTTTGGGTAACTTATTGACATTAATTTGCTAATACACGCCTAATCGATCCTCTATTCATTCTCTTAGTCATTGTCTGATCCGTCGATTGAAGTTGAACAGTCAGTGGGTCGTTCGACTGACCTAGGTCAAAATTGCTCATAGTGTAGTGTTTTGTGGTTTTAATAATGGTACCATAGGTTGGAATCCCTGATTCCGACCTAGTGGCGACCTAATCAACACACGCTTTGAACGATTTTAAAATTCTGAATTTTTTGCTAAGGGTTGTTCTTGCGCACTTAGCAAGTACGCAAGAAGTAATTCTTGCGTACTTGTTAAGTACGCAAGAGGAAAAACCTGCGCACTTGCTAAGTGCGCAGGACCAACACTTAGAAATTTTTTCTAAGTCTAAATTTTTTTTCAAAGTGTAACTACTATACTGTGTCATGTGTGTCTACTTCCAGTGTTATAAGTTGTTCTGAATATGTTTTCTGTGTGTGTTTGCAGGCTATGGCTCGTGCATTCACTGACGAATTCAACCTAGTGGCTAACACCGAACCAGAATGGAAAGGCGCAGCCTTGCAATACAGGGAGATTGTGGATTTTCTCAACATATCAAGAATAAGTTATGCAATCTCAGCAAACCCAACAGTCTCAAGACCTTACCTGGAGCAATTCTGGGAGACTGCAAAGCACGATTGCACGGTGTCCCCTAATGTCATAAGGGCAACCGTTGATGGTCGGGCAATTGCGTTCTCTGAAGATACAATCAGGAGAGTACTGCGATTCGGAGACCTTGCTACCGACCCGACATCCTATCCAGATTACTACGTGGATCGGTGTTGGAGGCATAGAATGGGGTATGTCGGGGCAAGGGACTATGCTTCTTACAAGAAGATGTGGGTATTGGATCAATGGCGTTATTTTGCCCACATCATGATCGTGTGCATCTCATCCAGGAAAGCGGGGAAAGATGCCATGGGTCATGACCTTGCAGCGGCCATGGTGGGCCTGTCTCTCAATCGGGGCTACAACTTATCTCGCTATATTTTCAAAGCAATCAATGACCAGATAAATACAGCAGAGAGGTTTAGGTTCCTTTTATACCCGAGGTTTGTGCAACTACTGATCGATGATGCATTGCCAAATCTGCGTGCTATCGGGGAGAGACTACAGGTAAAAAGGGTGGACAAGAGAGTCTTTGCACAGTTTCTAAAGCCAGGCAGTGTAGAAACTACCCCTGAGCATACTGAACTCTTCGGCCACCTGAATAATGAAGCATACGTCGCTCCGGAGGACTGAAACTGGTATAGTCCCAACTCGGGACCAGAGATGAGTGATCACTCTGATGAAGAACAGGATGAAGAGAATGAGGATGATGAAGGTGATGATGAACATGAAGGTGGTGTTGGTGGTGCTGAGGAATCCGATTCAGAGGCAACAGAATCAGATTCTTCTGATTCCGATGACGCACCATCACAAGCACATCCAAGAAGGTCGGCACAGGTAACCCTGCCTGAGTCGTCTTCAAAAAGAAAATGACAAAGCTCGAGCAGCGAATATGAGCCGGCTTCCGACTCTGACGCTGCTCTACAAATACGAAGGCAAGAGAAAGCCAACAAGAAAAGGGGCGATAGGCAAGAGGTTGCTATCCCTAGGGTTGAAGAGATTCCGACTGTGCAGCCTGTACAAGTTGAAGCTGCCCGTCCAGAGTCAGAATCTACCACGCCAGCACGGCAACTGTTTAGAAGGAGGAGAAGGCCACTGGTACAAACAGATGTGGCGGTCACGGCGGTCACAGAGGTGATTCCTGTGACGGTGACCCTCCCTACTCCAACCGTCCAGGTGACGGTGACTGCTCCACTTCTCACGGAGTCAGTCACCATCACCCCAACCATAACTCCCATCATTACATCCCCCATCCCAACACCCACCAAAGAGCCGTCAGGTCAACCCTTTAACTACAGTGATTTCTCACAGGGGTTCGACTTTGACACAATCTTCTCTTCCCCCATCCACAACGCCGAAGCCTCATCATCTAGGCATCCGGATCCAAATGAAGCTAGGATCGATGTGCTAGAAACCCAAGTTGCTGGCTTGTTGAAGACTATTCAAAAGTCAAAAGAGGATTTTGATGCTCAACAAGCACAGATAAACTCTCTGGCGGATGAAGTTAAGATTCTGCGTAGCCAGAGAACGGGGACTGATGAACAGTTGAAGAATGTCATGGCACAGAATGAATTGTTAATGAAGACTAACGAAATGATTCTAGGCCACAGAATTTCACTTGAGCTGAGGATGGACTTGCAGAGAAAAGAGCACGCAGCGATGGTCAAATTAGATGGTGAACTGATCGCGAAGCTAGGTGCTCAGGGGAGAAGGAGACAGAGAAAGACAAAGAGAAAGACAAAGAAAAGAAATCCACCGGTGCCGAGTCTTGTCATCCAGTCGATCTGACTAAGGATGATGATAAAGACAAGGATCCTGAAGTCGGTCCTAGTGGAGGTGAGCACCTAGCTTTGGCGATTGTGCCCATCTCTTCTGTTCCATTGGCTGAGGGGGATTCTACTCAGCAAGAGGGTGGTGATACCTCAGGTGGTGGTGGCGGAGATAAAGGAAAGTCAGCGGCTGACGTGCTCAAGGACTTATCTGATGATGAGATCCTCTATTTAGAGCCCGACTATTCCAAAGAGGCACAGATCGATGCTCTCCTTAATCTGGAAGAAGGAGAGATCGACTCTGGTGATGACTGGAATGAGGATGACGATGATGTGGTGATAGAGATTCCCAAGGGCGACGGAGAAGGAGAGTACGAGTTAGAGGATGGTGAGATCTTTGAAGTACCATCACTCGAATCTCTGCTCGACACAGGCTCAGTTGACATGGCAAGTAATGTTGAAGCCACAACTGAAGCCTCCCCAGTCGACCCTATACCTGCGGACCCCGAGGCACAAAAAGAGAAAGACATGCCTTCTGCATCTACAAAGGGTCCAGCTCCCGTGTGGCAAAAGACGTCTATCACAGACAAGCACGGAGCGACAGATATGATCTTAGCTGTTAGGTACGAGGAGGACAAGCAGCTGTTCGCCATCAAAAGATCTGGGGGGTTCAATACTTGAAACCCAACAGTGAGGCGTTCAACTCTTTGCCCAAGTACGACCTAGTTAACCTTGCAAACCACGATCTGCTAAGTCACTCGAATAATGCAGTAGCAATGGGTTTGTGGGTAACACTACAGCGGGAAGCAAGATCAGGGAACTTTGAATACCTCAAGCCTCAGGTGCCTAGAAGAGTCAAGGATAAGCACGCTGTGTATCCTGTGACTAAGAAGCCCATAAAGAGATTGGTATACAAACCAGTACGATGTGAAACTAAGATTCCCCTGAGCAAGTTACCTCAGGATATTCTTGGTGACATGTGGTACTGGTACGTTGATCCAAAAACAAGCGAGGCTGTGGTAATGAGTAAAGGTAAGTCAGCAAGTGGAAACATGGTGCCAAAGGAAGTGATCAAGATATTTGATGAAGTCTGCTTCATCAACTTTTCTGTGAACGATCTGGAGGTACTAGCCGACAAGTACTGCATCCACACTGACGAATGGACGAAGCTTCTCTCTGCAAAATACGACAAGTTGATCAAGTTCTGTCTTGATTACAAAAAGAAGATGGAAGCTAAGGAGCAGATGCTGTGAAGACTGAAGACCGAAGACTGAAGACGATGAAGATCCCGAGCTGTTGTCAAGGGGGAGTTTGTTGATGCACTTTCCTGTGACAACACTCTGGATAGAGTCTTAGTTAGTATGTCTAATGTCTGTAATTTGTCTTTGTATTCATGAGTCATTATGTAATAGTTTATCGAGTTGTATTTACTTTTACATAATGTATGTTGTTTTTCTGCTAAGTGTTTTGCGCACTTAAGTGCGCAGGAGAAAGCTCCTGCGTACTTAGCAAGTACGCAAGAACACCTCTGCGTACTTGTTAAGTACGCAAGAGCAATTGGTCCTGCGCACTTGCTAAGTACGCAGGCATCAGGTCTGTATAAATAGGATAGGTTCACAGAAGCTAAGTACGCAGAACCATTTGTTTAGACGAACTCAGTTCTGCTAAGTACGCAGCTTGTATTCTCTCTGTAACCGTCGAATGTTTATAATACAAAGAATGTTTATTGTGACTCTCGTGTTTGGTTTACTTTGTTTAGTAAGACTCTCCACCTAGTCACGGGTATTCCGCAACCCGGTTTGACTAGTAGACCACTTGCATGTGACGATCCGACACACACGAAGGGACCTACATCACCTCATCCAACCCTACTACCATCCAACAGACCATCAGACTTGCCCACAAGTTAACCGACCAGGCGATGACTAAAGGGACTCTACCCCGAGGGGCCCGAGGGGTTCGGTTTCTAAATCCACCGACAACCATAAGCGCAAGTTTAATCACAAATTCAACTCTCACTCCAACACCAAGGGACCCCAGTTTAATCAACCTCGGCAGCAGCAGCGTAAATTCGAGCCTACTAAGAACTTCAATCAGACGACCTCTTCAGGTCAAAATCAAGGTGGATATGCGGGGTAATCCCCCAAGTGCAACAAATGCAACTTCCATCATTATGGGGCTTGTAACCGTTGTCAGCGGTGTGGTAAGATAGGCCATGCTGCCAAGGATTGTAGGGGTGAGTTGCAAGTTAAGCAGCCTTTTCAACAACCTGGTCTACAAAGGGTTGCTTTGAGTGTGGGAAAGAGGGACACTTTCGGAAGAATTGTCCTCAGTTGAAGAAGGGAGGTAATGGCAATCACAACCCTAATCAAAACAACAACAATGGCAATAACAACGGTAATAATGGAGGGAATGGTGCGAAGGGACGAGCATTCGTGCTAGGATCTGAAGAAGCTCGATATGATCATAATGTGGTCACCGGAAAGTTCTCTTAAACAATTACTTTGCTTCTGTCCTTTTTGACACTGGTGCTGATAGGAGTTTTATATCTAAGAAACTTAGTGATATGATTAAAGGAACTCCAAATCTGCTAGAAGCTAAGTATGTAATAGAAATAGCCGATGGCCAAATAATTGAAGCAACCCACATTCATAAGGGTTGTAAACTTGAGTTGGCTAGTCATAAACTTGATGTCGACCTTATGCCGGTCGATGTAATTGTCGGCATGGATTGGTTATCTAATAACCAACCAGAAATCATTTGTCGTGAGAAAATCGTTCGCATTCCTCTTCTGAGTGGAGAAACTCTTTCCGTTCAGGGCGAAAAGGTTGGTGCAGTCATGGGCATCATATCCTTCATGAAAGCAAAGAAATGTCTTTGAAAAGGGCATACTGCTATTCTGGCTCTCGTCGCCGAGCAGTCATCTGGAGAGAAGAAGATTGATGATATTCCGATCGTTTGCAACTATCCGAAAGTATTTCCCAAGGATTTTCCTGGTCTGACACCTCACCGTCAAGTTGAATTCCAAATTGATCTAGCACCCGGAGCAGCGCCGATCGCTCGGGCACCTTATAGACTAGCACCCAGTGAATTGCAAGTGCTATGCACTCAACTAAAAGAATTGTTGGATAAAGGTTTCATCCGACCTAGCTCATCGCCATGGGGAGATCCAGTCCTGTTTGTCAAGAAGAAGGACGGGACCTTCCGTATGTGTATCGACTATCGTGAACTAAAAAAAGTCACATTCAAGAATCATTATCCTCTGCCTCGTATAGAGGATCTCTTTGATCAACTCCAAGGATCAATCTTCTATTACAAGATAGATCTTAGATCAGGTTACCACCAATTGAGAGTCCGAGACAAAGATATCTCCAAGACTGCTTTCAGGACAAGGTACGACCACTATGAGTTTATGGTCATGCCTTTCGGATTAACAAACGCACCCGCGGTGTTCATGGACCTCATGAAGCGTGTGTGTAGGCCATACCTTGATCAATTTGTCATTGTTTTCATCGACGACATCCTCATTTATTCTAAGAAAAAGGAGGAACATGAGGAACATCTATGTTTACTCCTGGAATTACTAAAGCAGGAGCAACTGTATGATAAGTTTTCTGAGTGTGAATTCTGGATCCGGGAAGTTCAATTCTTAGGGCATGTGGTTAGTGAGAAGGGAATACATGTTGATCCATCAAAGATAGAAGCCATCAAGAATTGGGCAGCACCGACGACTCCGACAGAGGTGCGACAATTTCGGAGATTGGCTGGTTATTATCGGCGATTCATCGAAGGATTTTCTAAGTGTGCACAACCTCTCAGTGCCATAACTCAGAAGGGTAAAGCCTATAACTGGGGCGACAACCAGGAGTCAGCATTCCAACTCCTCAAACATAAACTTTGCAATGCACCTATTCTAGCTCTTCCGGAGGGAACGGATGATTTTGTGGTGTATTGCGACGCATCCATTCAAGGTCTGGTTTCTGTATTAATGCAACGAGAAAAGGTGATCGCATATACTTCGTGTCAACTAAAGATTCACGAGAAAAACTACACCACTCATGACCTAGAGTTGGGAGCCGTAGTTTTCGCGCTTAAGATATGGAGACATTACTTGTACGGTACCAAGTGCACTATCTACACCTATCACAAGAGTCTTCAGCATATCTTTGAACAGAAAGAGCTAAACACGAGACAGCGTCATTGGGTCAACCTCTTGAATGATTATGACTGTTCGATCCGATATCATCCGGGTAAAGCTAATGTTGTAGCTGATGCCCTAAGTCGAAAGGAAACCCAGCCTAAATGAGTTCGAGCATTACAGCTTACTATTCACCCCAGACTACCTGAAAAAATCCGTAGTGCTCAGCTCGAAGCCCTGAAGGAGGAAAACCTACCGCTGGAAGCCACACACGGTATAGAAGCACAACTCGAGGTAAAATCTGATGGCATTCGCTACTTCGCCGAGCGAATATGGGTTCCAGTATTCAGGAACTTAAGGGAACTAGTCATGGATGAAGCTCATAAATCTCGTTACTCTGTTCATCCAGGTTCCGATAAGATGTACCATGACCTAAAGGTGTTGTATTGGTGGCCAAAGATGAAGGCCGATATAGCCACTTATGTGAGCAAGTGCTTGACTTGCGCAAAGGTCAAGGTTGAATATCAAAAGCCTTCCGGTCTACTCCAGCAACCGGAGATTCCCATGCGGAAATGGGAGCAGATATCCATGGACTTTATCACAAAATTACAACGAACTCCTACCGGATGTGATACCATTTGGGTAATCGTTGATCGTTTAACAAAATCTGCTCACTTTTTAGCAATCAAGGAAACATACAAGATGCAGAAGCTTACTCGTATTTATTTGAAAGAAGTAGTCTCGCGGCACGGGGTGCCAAACTCTATCATTTCTGATCGTGATGCACGTATCACCTCCCGTTTCTGGCAATCGTTACATAAATATTTAGGCACGCATCTAGATATGAGCATAGCATACCACCCTCAAACTGATGGCCAGACGGAGCGTACTATTCAAACCCTGGATGATATGCTACGAGCTTGTGTGATTGATTTCGGTAACACTTGGGAGTCTCACCTACCATTGGTGGAGTTCTCCTACAACAACAGTTATCACACTAGCATCAAAGCAGCTCCATTCGAGGCACTCTATAGACAGAAATGTTGTTCTCCTATTTGTTCAACCGAGGTTGGGGATAGTCAACTTACAGGTCCTGAGCTTGTACTTGAAACTTCTGGGAAAATCGTTAAAATTAGAAATCGTATGGCAGCAACTCGTGATCGTCAAAAGAGCTATGCCGATAAGCGTCGTAAACCGTTAGAATTTCAAGTAAAGGATATGGTCTTGTTAAAAGTCTCACATTGGAAGGGTGTCATTCGTTTTAGGAAACGAGGCAAACTGAATCCTCGTTATATTGGACCATTCAAGATAGTGAAGAGGATTGGCCCAGTAGCGTATCAACTAGACCTACCCGAAGGACTTAGTGGTGTACACAACGTCTTTCACGTCTCAAACTTGAAGAAATGTCTAGCAGACGAGTCACTCGCGATTCCTCTCAAGGAACTACACATCGAAGAACAGTTACGTTTCATCGAAGAACCCGTGGAAATCATGGATAGGGAAGTCAAAATGCTTAAGCGTAGTAAAATCCCTATTGTCAGAGTTCGTTGGAACTTGAAACGCGGACCGGAATTCACGTGGGAGCGTGAGGATCAGATGATGCACAAGTATCCTCATCTATTCAAGCACTCCACGTCAAACTCTTAAGGTACTATTTTAAATTTCGGGACGAAAATTCTTTCAACTAGGGGATGATGTGACATTCGTAAAAAAAATTATTTCATTTAATTTTCGAGACGAAAATTCTTTCAACAATAGTATGATGTGACAATCTGACTTTTGTTTATACTCATAGATGGAAAGCCCTATGCCAATTAGGGCTTACAACATCGATCATATCAAAAACCCGATCCTAGGGTTCATGCGACTGGGGATTAATAGATCATTACCTTGGGCTCTGTTTAAATCCAATTAAATTACATGATCAGTTTCACAATCACCTATTTGTTGAAAGCCCTCTATCAATTTAATCTGTTAACAACGAATTGTTTAAGATCATTAACCTAGGGTTCATACGTAAACGAATTTGGGGCTTTTGATCTTAAACCCAACCTCAATCAAATTAACCTATACCAACAGATTCACAATATCATATTTAGTAAAAACCCTATGATTCCAACCTCTGATATTATCGAAATTAATAAATTGGATTCGTGATTCAAAACCTAGGGTTTCAGCGATTTTAAACAGAAATTAACACTCTTAAACTTGTTGTTTTTGAAATTAAAACCACTCTCAGACTTGAATTGGACCGATTATCAAAACCCTTATGTTCCTTTGCTAAATCATAATCGAATTCTTGAGTTGTTGTTTGGATTTGGGGATCGGTCGCGATTTAGGGGGGGACTCAGGGCTAGGACTGATCAAACTCATTTCTGTCCGAATTCTGTTGCGATTCCCGTAGCTGGCGAATTGGTTAAATCGATGAGCTTGCACACAGGAGACCCAGGTTCTAATCCGGTCTCCTGTGATATTTTTTTAGGGACTTTCTCATTGATTTCCATTCATAAAACAAATCCCTATATTATTATAATATTATATTAAAAGGTATAAACGGGAAAAACCACTCGTAGACTCGGGTCTAGCCTTGTATCTCGTGATTGTTATTTAAATTCTGTTTATAAAATAATATACTATATTATTTTCAAACCGTAGTCTCAATTAAAAATGATGTATTTATATATTATTATCTTTTCGGTTATAAACTTGAAAGAACGTTTCAGAATAATAAATATTGTAATTATTTATATTATTTACACTCGTTGTTATCCTCGAATAAAATAATAGATTTATGTTTTGTCGCGCAATTATTTTTTGTAATACTTTGTTAAATCTAAAAATAATATATATTATATTATTTTCTTAGGCCATTATTTAATGGCGATAACGCTCGGATATATTTATTATATTTTATTATTTGTCACTCGTCGCAAATCGTAGTTTTCTTTGTTGATTAATATAAGAATCCTTTATTCTCGTGGGCACGTTCGTTTACTCATGGTCAATAGAGCGTTTCTTTTAGGACGTTCCTCATTCCGTGTCGTCGTCACAATTCCCATTTTATCCCTAATAATTTTTATTGTAATTCTAGGGGATTCGTGAGCCGTGTCGGGCTAACGCTTGAGATTCCAATCTCATACTTGTGTGATTACTTCCTATGTAATCAGGTGAGTTTTCACGACCCCTTTTACTGTTTTATCTTGGGGGAGAAAACATGTCGCAAACTATTTCTAAATATTGTATTCATATGTTATCAATGTTAAAGCTAAGCCTAACACGCTATCACATCGCTAGAGTTGATAGACCCGTGAACTCACCAACCTTGTGTTGACATCTTTTCTTACATGTTTAACAAATCCCACCCGCGTTTGACAAATCTTACCTGCGTTAGTCGCGCTAACTCGATTTGAAATCGAACGGGTGAAATTTTAGCCTACTCACATCGCAAGAGTTGATAGACATGGCAGGAGGCAAATAAACAAACAGTCAGCTTCGGTTGCGAGCGCTTGAGTTAAACATGAAACATAGGTTAGCTACCTATAGATGCATATTCAATGATCAATAATCTGGTGAACCTTTATTTATATATTGAAATCTATGAACTCACCAACCTCGTGTTGACATCTTTTCTTACATGTTTTCTCAGGTCTCTAAGTTAAGGCACAAGTGCACATATAGGCCATGCATGGAGTCCTACTATCGAATTATGCTTTATTATGTCGTTTGAACTGTTTTTGAATTATGTTTGTTTTGCGCATTTACTTTCTTTATACGCTTCCGCATTGACTTTGATTGATGTGATATTTTCATTTTAGTCCCATATAGTGTCGTTCAATGTAACTAATGACTGAGATCCTGGTTTGTCACTTCCTAAACGGTAAAACTCGTTAGTTGAAATTGGGGGTGTGACACAATCCAGGACCTGTTTCAAATGATATTTCATATATTGATGCAATATGAGTCAAGGTTTACCTTAAAAACCTCGGAATGCAACACACACACTTTAAGGGTAGACAAATGAGGGAATTATCGATAATACACAATCGTCTGAAGAGTAAGAGTATGCAACACACACTTTTATACTCAGAAAATTTTGCGAGGCCGACACTTGACAATCGGCCCAAAGACTCGTTAGGGCTAAAAATGAAAATGAAAATTTTGAACTTTTGACAAATACCGATCGATTTCCGAGCTTAATTTTTTGAATAAAAGACCCAAAAAACTTTATACAAGGATATAAACATACCAAGAAGCCTTTTGAGCAAACATGAAGACAAATTTTGAGGCTAAAAAGAGACACAACTTTTCTAACTTGGATATAGAACATGCAAACCTGATCATGTGGAATCATACCAACATAACTTGTCTCACAACCTTTTCTTATTGCATTTGGAAGTCCACGGCCTACGAACGACTATTGGTATGTTGTATTTGGAAACCCATGCACCATTCTTTCAACATACAACTAGCAAACGTTTATTATGTTTTGGTATATTTAGGATGAAATCATTGTACCCCACTTTTTGTCCAGTATAACCTACCCATCCTCATGGTCTATTAAGTGTGATGATGAGAGCTTCAGGTCTATGCCAACACATAATCAGAGAAGATGATCATAGAGAAACTTATGATAACTAAAGGAGCATAACTAGCAAGGGTCTGTGAACTGTTCAGGGTATCTCTAGAAGGATTTTGAGTCAGGGATACGGACTTACATACCTCGATTATGAAATAAGGTTGGACTTACATGCCATGTTTTTGTCAAGAAAATCCATTTACATTCACATGAACCCAAAAAGAAAAATATATACTATATATATGTACACACTAACATTGTGCATATTTTTGTATTTTTGTTCCTAATGCATATCATTTACATTGCGTGTTTTTTGCACAAGATTGACGAATTCAGTACTATGATGCACTTCATTGGTGTCTTTTGCTTGGATTTGCACGTCAAAGCATGTCTTTTATTTGACCTAATGCACGTCATTGCGCGTCTTTTTGTTCCTTTTGCTTTTCTTTTGAATATATATAAATAATAGAGACTCGCAACCCCTTTGTGATGGGACTGTGGTTATGTGCGACCTGGACAAGATGGATATCCACTTTTCATCAGTTATTATCTTTTGTCACCGAATTGCAGTCTATTTATTTAAATGTTGAGCCTACCAACATGGCCTTCTGTGTAACTGCTTCCGCTTTTGATCCTATTCAAACAGTGATCAAGTATGTCAGTTCAACTATCATTTTCCATAATAACAGTCATGCAAAAGCAGCAATGAAACACATCTTTTTCAAATCATTTTCTTTTTCTTTTCTATTCACATACATTTTCCCCCGAAAATTTTATTTATAGATAACCTCTTTGAATGAAATTTTCTAAACAGAAGACAAATATTTTTGCAGCTCAATCATCAAATCAGTTTGGTCAAGTAAATATTATGTACAAAGTACTATGTATGAGGGATAGAAGGTGTTACTCAAAATTCAATAAACCCAATTTCTGCACGAGATCAAGAAACTTGGATTCGTCAAATGCCTTTGTGAAAATATTAGCTTTCTAATCATTGGTGTTCACCAGAAGGACTTGAATGCACTCTTTATCATAAGCATCCCAAATGGCATGAACCCGCACATCGATGTGCTTTTTTTTAATGATATATCGGGTTCTTCATGATTTTCACACAAGCTTCATTGTCAATGAACACCGGAGTCTGCTTCAAGTTACCCTCATCAAATTATAGCAGAGTTCTCGAACGAGATTGACTTTCTCCAATGTAAGAGTTCTGTTGCATACAGTTCACTGTCCGGTGATCTTTTCTCCCTTTTCTTCACCAGCAAAGGCAACGTATGCCCCATCGATAATTCTGAAGTTAGTAAGCAGATCTTTCAGTCCCGTCATGTGACGAGAGCGCCCGCTATCAACATGCCATGCATTATCAATAGTCCTCCTGGGAAACCCTGTCACATTCAATACGCAGCTGGTAGTGAAATGCTTTACTCAGAATCAAGGAATTGATTATGATGAAACCTTCTTGCCATAGCAATGCTTAAGTCCATTAAGATCTTGATTGCCATTTCCGTGTATTATGACTACGAGATATGGCAAATGGATGTTAAACCCGCGTTCCTAAATGGGCATCTTACTGAAGATGTCTACATGGTTCAACCGGAAGGTTTGGAAGATCCAAAGAATCCTAATAAGGTGAGCATGTTAAACAAATCCATTTATGGATTAAAACAGGCATCTAGAAGCTAGAATATTCGCTTTGACCAGAAAATAAAAGGGTTTAGTTTTGTCAAGAACGAAGATTAACCATGTGTCTACAAGAAGGCAAGTGGGAGCTATGTGACTTTTTTTATTCTATATGTTGTTGGCATACTACTTACTGGAAACTATATCCCTGTGCTAAAAGACGTAAAGTCTTGGTTAGGTAAATGTTTCGCAATGAAAGATCTTGTTGAACTGCTTATATTCTAGGAATAAAGATCTATAGAGATAGATCAAAGCGGCTTATAGGTTTAACTCAAAGTACATACATTGATAAGGTCATTCGACGCTTTTTCATGCAAGACTCTAATCGAGGATCTTTGCCTATGGAACGTGGAACCATACTGAATAATAAACATTGCCCTCATTCTAACGAGGATAAGAAGAAAATGGAAAAGGTTCCATATGCTTCCGCAATTGGTTCGATCATGTATACCATGCTATGTACTAAACTTGACGTATCGTATGTTTTAAGCATGACAAGCATATAACAACAGAATCCTGGTGAAAGTTACTGGATAGTTGTAATGAACATTGTTAAATACTTGAGAAGAACTAAGGACATGTTCTTAATATATGGAGGACTGGAAGAAGAACTAGTTGTTAAGTGTTACACTGATGCTAACTTCCAGACTGATAGAGATAATTCTCGATCATAAACGGGATTTTTTTTTTGTTCTGAATGGTGGTGCGATCACTTGGAAGAGTATTAAGCAAACTGTCATTGCTCCATCCACCACCGAGTCAGAATATATTGCAGCTTCAGAAGCTGCAAAGAAGGCTGCTTGGATGAAGAAGTTATATGCTGATCTCGGAGTAATGCCTAGCATTCAGAAATTGATCAAGATACTTTGTGACAATACTGGTGCTATTGCTCAGGCTAAGGAGCCAAGGTCACACCACATCACGAAGCACATACTCAGAAGATTTCATTATATCTGGGATATATTGGAACGGGGAGACATCGTGTTAA
Organism: Smallanthus sonchifolius; assembly: GCA_023525975.1. Lineage (NCBI taxonomy): Eukaryota > Viridiplantae > Streptophyta > Magnoliopsida > Asterales > Asteraceae > Smallanthus > Smallanthus sonchifolius. The sequence continues at coordinate 35,124,001 of CM042034.1, read as the reverse complement.
ACAAAGTTCACATAGATTAGAATCTAGCTGACCCGTTTACTAAGCCTATGCCTCAATATAAACATGAGGAGCATGCTGACAAGATAGGCCGTAGATGTTACTGTGTTCGATAGTTTGTATATGATGTCCGATCATAAATTAAGTCAAAGTTACTAACGAGGTACGATACAAAGAGTTACACCAAAGGCAACAAACAAGATGTATAATATTTAATTATTAAATATTGTTAACGAAAGACGGATATAATAAATGGTGAATAATATTTAGAGAAATATTTATCGATGATTGAGATAATTAATTATCTGATTGATTAATTATTTACGGGGAATAAATGTTTAATTTGTAAAATATTTAAAGATTAGATTTTTTTTACTGATTATTAGTAGTTAGTAAAATACAAAGGTTAATAATTAAACAATTAATTATTATTGGGTATTAACTGTTAATATCTCAGGGGCCAGTTTGTAAGTTACAAGTTTATAAATATAACCTTAACTTTAACCCTAAAACCTAATTGAGAATCCTAGCCACCAAGAGGTTTTCGAAACCCCTCCTCCTCTCACTCTCTTTTAGTCGACGACAAACCACCACTGGTTGTCGCCGCCTTGCCGGGCCACCGCCTCCGTCGCACCACTACCGCCGTCGAGATAAACTTTCATTTTGCGCAACTGTGCGACCTTTTGCTGCAGGTTTCATGTACGAGTCAACTAGCGTGACATTCGTTGTAGTTAGTTGTTTCAGATATGTTTATCGTAAAAGGTATAATATATCTGAACACCCTATGGTTGGTTTATTTAATATTGTTTAGACGCGTGTAATCGGAATACTGAAAGGAATCCAGATCTGATCTGTTTGTTGTACTATAAATCGCTTTCGCTAAAATTGTGTCTGATTTATTTATTTAAATGGTTTAAATAATTATTTTTTTAAAAGTTGAAACTGGTACCATGATTCTTAACAACAGCTTCCTCTCAAAGTCATTTGAATCGAAGTATCTAACCCCCTTTTTCACAAAATCAGGAGTCTGTTGACAATCCAACATGGTATCTTGTACCTTTTTGCTTACATTCCATTAGTCAATAATAATTTGTAGCTTAACGGTTTCACTTCTAAAAGAAGTTAACTTTTTCAATCAAATTGGTGATCAAAAATTCTTTTCTATAGACAAACTCTTTCAGGGTTTGGATTTCTTGATTCACTTTGTTCAAACTGACTTTAAGAGTAACCTCGCTATTTTTATTTGGTTAAGGATATCAATAGCATCATCCTTTTCACGAATAGTGAGTTTGTTTGATGTGCGATATTGAACAATCATGTCAATGCAATCAAAGGAACAGAGATGAGATTTTACCTTAGGTGGAATCAGATTAGCAGCGGTTTTCCTACATATGCATCCTTGATTAGAGCTTCCATCACCATTGGCTTGAGTTCCATCATTTACACTTGTCGGAGAGTTAACTCGATCCGTTGAGCTGGAACTGGAGAATTATCCTTCTTCTCATTACTGACCTTTATTTTATCCATGATCTTCATGTTGGCATTCTCTTTCATGCTTCCTTAAGTGTCAATGACCTGACTCTCTGTCCCTTGAATGGCAAACTATCTAAGGAGAGCAGCAGGTCTAATAGAGTCAGTGTTGATGATTATCTTTCTGAGCACTTCATTCTTTTCCTTTTCCACAAGACTTGCTTCCGTACCGTGAACCACAAACTAAGTTGATGGAGTGTTAGCCATGAGAGCCTTGCGTACCTCAATCTGAGCTTCCTCAATCTCATTGCTCCAATCAAAGTCATTCACAACCAAAGCATTTGCTGGTTCTTTTGCTTTATCTGTTTGTTCTTGACCATCAGTGATTACAACAATGGTAGGAAGAGGCAGAGTATCGGTAATGGGATGGGGTCTCTTGAAGTGCCCGAGTTGCTTATAGTTGCAACATCTCAGCTTAGACTTGTCAAAAGCTGCAGACTTTCCACCAAGAAGCTGCTTTCCAGTCCTATCCATAAACCTTTTTGCTCTGAAAGTTAACATGGCCATCTGCCATTGTAAATCAACTTCTTCCATATCATCCAGATCAACTTGAAAGACATCTTCAATATGGCTTACTTCGGTCTTCAATTCTCCAAAAATGAAAGCTTGATAACTGTTGACGAACATACCGAACAAAGCCATAAGCTCACTTGATGGGTTTGGAACATCGGTAACTTTCTGATTACTTTTGTACTAATTGCTTGATGAACTCTGCTGATTGGAAGATGGAGTGGTAACCATAGCAGGAATAACTCCAAATGAGCTAGCATCACTGGTTGAGGAGGTTGGGGCTATGAAAGTTGCGTTGGTTGGTGCCATGGTTTTGTTGTACCCCATTTGATTTATTTGACGCTTTTCGATGTCCTTTTCAAAGGACTTTAGAGTGTTGATCACATCAGATAGATTGGATGCTTCATTCACATACTGTCTTTTAATCAACATACATTGTATGCTCCATTCCTGAGGTAAAGAATCTAGCAGCTTCTTGATCAGATCAGAGTTTCTGATGACAACCCCAGCTTGATTCAATTTACTGGAAATTTCCATAAACCTAGAGATGTGTTTTGACAGACCTTCCCCTTTGATACTCCCGAAGGTATCGTATTGCTTCTGAAGCATGTCTTTCTTCCCTTCTTTCAAGTCAGAATTTCCCTCATAAAATTCACACAAAGCTTTCCATAAAGTTTGAGAGGTCTTGTACTCCTCAAACATGTTCATAATAGCAGCTAGAAGAGCCATGTTAATGGCACCAAAGGCTTTGTAATCCCTTAGGATCAAAAGTTTGTCATTCTCAGTATAAGCTGCGGGATCAGTTTGGTCTTCAACAGCATCCTATCCTGTGGTCATTGGATAGTGTGGACCATTGGTGGTCGAGATCCAAGACCGAAGTCATCCACGTAAACGTACCTCTTCTTGCGGGTTCTTCCAGTTAGGGAAATCTTCGATGGATAGGAGCTTAGGAGGTCTAGACATGAAATCTTCGAGCTTAGGAGCTTAGCAGCTTGAATAATTGATGTAACAAACATCTAGAAAGAAAGAGACTTAAACAAAAACAGACAATGAAAATAACAGATAGTCGGATCAGAGGGTCGGCTCTCATCAAGTAAGACAGTCGGCTCGTGAGAGTCGGCTGGAGAAAACAGACAAGCGGCACTTCCTCTAGATGATCAAGAAGAATCTCACTCAGAGTGTCGGCTCAAAAGATTCGGCACCTCACACTAATCAGTCGTAAACTTGCGTTTACTGAGAGAATCAGCGATAAAAATAGACAGTCGGTCCGGACAATCGGCCAACACTAGCAACATTCGTATGGAACAATCGATCAATAAACACACATACACTCATGCAAGAGAGTAGACACTAGACAATCGGCTCAAGAACATCAACATACTCTTTTTCACAGAATAATACCAAATCAATCACCGAATGCTCAGATCTAAACCAAAATGCCAATTAGGTCTGTCAAACTCTTCATAATCAAGTTTTTAAGTGAATTTCAATATCAATTTCTGAACTTGATACAAATGAAACCAGAAAGCTAAGAAATTCAGATTTCAACAAAAACCCCAAAAACTCACTAAAATTAAAAAAAACACACTAAAACCAAATTGTAGGTCCTGATGATAGGGTCCCTATGCTAGAATAATTCTAGTCAGGAAACAATCAACAAATCAACTATATATGAGAAAATTGTTGATGAAAATAAGAAACACAAGATGAAGAGCAAGACAAATAAGAACTAAACCAAGCTTGATTCTATTAGATCCGCTGATAAACGATTACAATTAGCACCCAGATTACAATAAAAACAATCAACACCCTCCTACCGGCTCTCTTATTGACTATAGTAACGAAATATCTTGCAAGAGCTAATTTACTAGGTTTTTGGTCGTCTATTTATAGAAACATAGAGAGAGTCTCCATGAACATAACCGACTCTCAGAGAGTCGACTGACAACCGACATAGCGACTCTTGACAAAAAACCTAGTTTTACAAAATGTTTCAATCTAGCCCCTATAGATATAAGGAATGCAACGGTATTTAGGCTCCAACACAAACCTTAAAGTGAGCCTATTTATGCAATGTGACGGCCACTGGGGTTTTGGATTCAACTTTTGGAGGTTGCGAAGAGTACTTTGGAGCAGAATGGAAGATCCCGACTTTAGAAGACTCTAGGATTGAAAATCGGTCATCCCGGTTCGCGTATACTTACGTAGGTCGGACTGGTTTGCTATTCAGTCTAGTTATCTTCGTTGTTTTGACTATGGGTTTCTTCTAATATGTTTCTGCTTTACATTATCACGTACGGCTATTTTTGGATTAGATTATTATGTGTTTGGGTTAACTTTTTGGGATTAACTATGTTATGATTGTGTGATTTACTCAGTTTGTTGCTCTAGAACTTATGATGTGTATGATTTCTTGTTGGTATTGGGTTTAAATCTGTTTTATGTGGTCTTGTTGGATCATCTATGAAGTTATACGAGTTAGATCCAGCTAGCTATACCTCTAGGGTATAAAAGTGTACTTATTACCTGAGGATTTTATGCAGGAGGTGTTCCTGCGTACTTAGCATGTACTTGGTCCTGCTTACTTAGCTAAGTACGCATGGGTTTTGCCCTGCGTACTTAGCCAAGTATGCAGGAAATGTTGTTGTCCTTATAAATAGAGGGTGTTTTCCTCATTTGTAGGTGGGACAAGGTTGAGATAGGTCTGGCCGGGATGAGCTCTCCCGGCCCCCGTGGACCGTGAGCATAAACGAGAGATGTCTGCTCCTTCGGTATGTAGTCTGTAATGATGGGATGACTTCTTTTGTTATGGATTATGTATCGATTCTTGTTTCTTCTCTGTTTATGGTTGTTTCGTCTCCTTTGGTTCCCACGCGAATCAATGAACATATATGTATATTTCCGTTGTGCAACGAGGCTCCCGGGACCTACATTTGTCACTGTTTTTTATGTATTATATATAACACACTGATGAATAAATATTTGACACAATGACCTTACATTAGAAAAATATTTGACATCGGACACAATTATGAAAATCATTTGACACTATGACTTGACATTAGAAACAACGACCTAACATAAGACACAATGACGAGCAATAATCATTGTGTTTTACGTTTTATATAATTTTGTGTTACTTTTGTCACTGTTTTTTATGTATAATATATAACACCATAATGAAAACTATTTGACACAATGAAATGACATTAGATATAATGACCTGACATTTGAAAAATATTTAACATTAGACACAATGATGAAAAATATTTGACACCATGACAATCAATAATCACAATGAGCTAGAAAACGGGATTTTTTTTCGTTTTTGTATATAACGACACTACACTCGTTTTAAAGATAAAAACACTCGTTTTTATGGTGTAAGTTAAAAAAAATTTAATGTCGTATGTAAAAGTTACGGACGTTTAAAAAGAGTGGGGGAACTTGATACTCTTTCAACAATTTTTTCTCCTACAATATGATCTTAACCATTAAAAATACATCTTATGGCCCTAAATCATTCTCATATTTTTTTGGTTTAAAACCCCCTTTTGTTTGAACTTTATATATATATATATATATATATATATATATATATATATATATATATATATATGGGAGGTATATTCTAGGAAGGCTTAAAACTGTGAGAAGTGTAGGAAGGATTTTAAAAACCCACCACCAACCCCCTAAAGCGTAAAACCCCCACCCACCCCCCCCAAACCTAACCCCCCCCCCCCTAAAAAAAAAAACCTAAAATCCCCTACCCCCAAAAACCAAAATCTTAACAAAAAAACCTTAAAAAGGCCAAAAAAGTCTTCTAAAAACACCACCACCACCCCCAAAAGCTTAAACCCTCAACCCAATCCCCCTAAAAACCTAACCCCCACCCCACCCTTAAAAACCTAAAACCCCCCCACCCACCATCCCCATAAGCCTAAATCCTTAAATCTAAACCCTAAGACTAAACCCTAAGGCAAAATCTAAACCCTTAAAAACTAAACCCTACAAGCTAAGATCGTAGAGTTCGATAAGACGGTTCCAACGCCGCCTAAATGAGTAAAATCGGAGTTCGTATGAGACAGTTATAAGCGTTTTAAAATCCTTCCTACACTTCTCACAGTTTTAGGCTTTCTTAGCGAATCTCTATACTATATATATACATATATATAGGGTTGAGTTCATAAGAAAACTCATTTTAATTAGAGAACCAAGAAACTCCTCATTAATGACATTTTTGTAATCCTACTATCATTATATATTCTCAAAAATCTAACTCTCCTATACACCCCAAAAGCCTAACCCCCCCTCCCTTAAAAGCCTAACATAAAAGCTAAACCAAAAAACTAAACCCTAAAAGCTAAATTATAACCAAAAAGCTAAACCGACTATTTTTTCGATATTTGTTTTTTTTATGAAACGAGATACACATTTTGGTTTTTTTAGTTTTTAGTTTTTTTGTTTTATTAATTTTTAAGTGTTTTTTGTGCCTTACAAAAAATGTCATTAATGAGGAGTTTATTGGTTCTTTCATTAAAATAAGTTTTCTCATGATGTTTTTGTATATAAATATCTAGGTGATTATACCCACGCTCCGCGGCGGGTGTCAGGTGGATCGTAAATAAAATTTAAATGAAAACGTAGGCGCAACGGTAAAAATAATGTCATAAAAAAATATATAAAACTAAATAAAATAGAAAAGGAATTTTTTTTAAATATTACTGGTTCGGGACATCAAAAACTATAAAACCGAATACAGAGACCGGTTCTGATAATACCAATACAGACAATGATGTTATTCGCTTATAATAGGTTTAGCTCGTCATGGTTCCACAACGGTAACGACACTCGCTATAGGCTACGATACCAAAAGAAAAACTCGATTTTGAATACAACTCCGTTAAAAAAATTATATTTGAACGTTGACAAAAAAAAACAGACGCACGCTCCATTTTTTGAAAAAAGATATTGAACGAAAATAAAATTATTAGAAAATGAAACGGGTTTAAAAGGTATATGTGTATATATATATATATATATATATATATATATATATATATATATATATATATTATAAGGGGTGAAAATGAAAATTTATAAAACTTATGTGGCGAAAATCGAAAACACGAAAAGTATACTATTGATAGTCGTTCTATTTTAATCTATACTAGGTGGTTATACCCGCGCTTCGTGGCGGGTAGGTCGATCGTTGATAAAATTTAAATAAAAACTTAAGCGTAGCAGTAAAAATAATGTCATAAAAAGGAAACATAACACTAAATAATATAAAAGGAAAAAAATTAAATATTACTGGTTCGGGTCATCGAAAACTATAAAACCGAATATAGAAACGGGTTTCGATAATACCAATACCGGCAATAATGTTATTCACTCATAATAAGTTCGGCTCGTCATGGTACCACAACGGTAACGACACTCGCTATAGGCTACGATACCAAAAGAAAAACTCGGTTTTGAATACAACTCCATTAAAAAAAATTATCAGAATCTTGACAAAAAAAAACCAGAGGCGCGCTCCGTTTTTTGAAAAAAGTTAACGAACGAAAGTTTTTGAACGAAAATAAAATTATTAGAAAATGAAACGGGTTTAATACGTATAATATATATATTATAAGGGCTGAAAATGAAAATATATAAAACTTGTGTGGCGAAAATCAAAAACATGAAAAGTAAACTATTCATAAAGCTTGTACTTTAATCTATATATATATATATATATACATACTAATCTATATGCCCGTGTGACACACGGGTTGAGAAAATAATAATAAAACATGCAAGCAATTAAATTAAAGGGTTTATATACACGGGTTAAATGAATATATATATATATATATATATATATATATATATATATATATATATATATATATATATATTAAATCAAACATATATTAATTAAGGTTTAGGAATCATAAAATGTCTTTTTTTTTAGATAACATATATTATGTATAACCAACAACTTTAGGTTATAAATAATAATATACAAATCGAGAAAAAATATGAATCTTATGAACACAAATCATTATAATCAACTTCATTTCAATATTGATGATGAGTACATTGTTCTTATTAATTAAGTTACATTTTGCATATCGTCTTGCATTCCAATTTAGTACCAAATCCAAAACAACTACAAAACTCCTCACTTAACTTTTTTTTTGCTTTAAATACAATAAGTTATAATAGTAATAGTATCAACTATCAAATGTAATAAATGTAAGCACAACATAAAGAAACTCAACATTCTGTCAAAGCTTTTAAAAACATGTCAATATGATCGCATCTCCGTAAATCTGCAATCTTTTGACTACGATATAATGCATAAAAAACTGCACAAATTAGAGCATAAAAAGTTAAAATCTACACAAATTAAAGACAATAAACTGCACAAATTTGTATTGTTTTAGCAGCTAATAGTGCATAAAAACTGCGCTAATTAAACAGCAATAAACTACATAAATTAGCACTTTTTGACAACTATATAGTGAATAAAAACTGCACTAATTTGACAGTAATAAACTGCTCAAATTTGCACTGTTTTGGCAGCTATATAATGCAAAAAAAACTGCACTAATTTGACGGTAACAAACCGCATAAAACGACACTATTATCACCAATTCTCTACTACAACACAAGGTTAAATTCAATACTTTTGTTTTTAATTCCCTTGTTATATATATATATATATATATATGTGTGTGATAGTAGTTGAGTTTAAGAACTACTTACCTTTGCAAGAACTAAATCAAGATAGAGTCACTCACCTTGTAGGAAAATACCTTAGCGTCTTGATTTGAACCTCCAACACTTTGATCCCCTTATAGTCATCATAATGTTAGAGATCATCATATGGGTTTTGTACCCTTAAAAATCACTTGGTTTCATACGGGACATCTTGACCAGTCTCATTATTCTCTCTATTTACAAATGAACAACAATTAGCATCATCTTAAACTTGTTTACTTCTCATTGAAAACACTCTATGCTGACCCATTTGTCGTAAACGGGTCAAAATTGTTACCTATACCATTTATGTTCAATCTAAGTGAAGACGTCTACTTTTACCACATTTTTGTTCACCAGTTATACATACAAAAAATATGATTTGTAAGTATAAAAAATTGTATTAAAAAATAAAATCTTGAAGTTTTTAGGCCCAAAGTCCACCTGACCTAACTATTTAACTCTTGAAAAAAAAGGAAAAAAAACTATTTACAGTTAAGGAAAACCTAAACTTCTTCTTTTGTAAGGCAGTCCGGCCGAGTGGGGTCGGGTCGGGTCATGCCGGGCGAGTCGGGTTGGGCCTGGTCAAGTAAAAACCTAATCTATTCAATTCTTGAAACATGGCTATTTAGACATGCTGAATCATTTTTCAAAAGATTATTATGACACACTACTAAAACTTGATTAATAAACAAAATCATTATAAAAAATACAAAATCATAAAAAAATATCAGTTATAAATTTAGTAAAATCTAAGAAATAAGAATACCTCAGATGAAGTATAACCGCACTAGGCCAGCTCACCGCTTTCCCAAGATGCAGTTATAGATTTGAGAGGCATGTCCAACATATCTGTTAAGATTTGTTAAAAAACATAAATTAAATCATGAGCTCTAAAAGCAAATAATAAGAGAAAATGATGGTTGTTGCCAAACGGGCGGGTCAAATGGGTCGGGTAACAGGTCATGTAATTTTTTGAGCAAAATGATTGAGGAGGTTTTATGCTAGACATACACTTGACCCGTTTACTTTTTAACCAATAGTTTTCATTTACTTGTTCGACCCGTTACAGATTTAACCTGAATCAACCCATTTATAAGTAAACGGGCCGAATGATGCATACCTGGCAATACCCGTAGTTGACGGAGTGACGGAATTAAATCATCAATAGAGCCTGATGATGCTTCTTGTGGTTTTGTTGTTTGATTAATACCAACCAAAGAATCCAATAAAGATGAAAGGTTTTCCAGCAACATATGAATTAACCTTTGAATCTGATAAAAATATAAACAATTTAGAATTACTATAGGCCAAATCCTACAAATGCTAATGTGAAACAAAATTTAAAAAAAAAAATATTTGAAAGTTTTGGGTTGTGGCGGAAGCAGATGGTGGTTGTGGAGGAAGTTTAGGGTTGAAGATGAGAAGATGAAAGGGTCGATGTGTTGAAGGGGTTTAGGGTTGGTTAATTTAAAACCGGGTATAGAAAGGGAAATGGGTTACCCATCTACATCCGGATCCAGATATGTTTTAAAAACATGCCAAGTGTCCAAATATAGGTAAAAAGTTGCTAAGTGTCTATGTTGCCTTAAAATTTTGACAAGGGGCTCAACCATTCTTCTTTATTATATACTAGGTTAGTTACCCGATGGGTTGAAAACATAAAAACAATGTGAATGAAAAACTGTGTACACAATTAATAAATCTCTAAATATATTACAAAATTAATAGTACATTTCACAGGTAGTATACTAACAAAATGAGAAATGAAGTGCTTCTATTGCTAGTGTGTCCCATAACCCGCATGTACATGTATATAAACATAAGAATCAAGTTTGAGTTTTTTTTGGTCAATGAATGCAAAATTCATGATTTTGTGTGGGTGTCTGATAATACATATCTTGGCATTGATTATACATGTATACACACATAAGAACCAAGAACCATCAAGCAGCTATGAGTGAAAAAGTACAGTGGTGTAATAGGTGTGAACATCAATTGCTTCAAAAATGGTATGCATCCTATCAAAATGGCCAATATCTACAAAAATTAACATGTGTTAGGGTTGATGTAAAAAAAACACAAACATGATTCAAATTAAGCCCGACAAAAGGGTCAAAATGAGTCGTTGTAGGATCGGTGAATACAAGATGGTTCTATTCTCGTTGAGATTGGCGGAAACAATCACAACTAAGTAATGTAAACAAGTAAACACAAGAAGTACTGATAAATGCAATTTGTATTAAGCTTCAATGGTTACAAGATTACAGAGAAAACTCTAAGAAAGCACACTTGTACAATGAAATGATACACTACTTATATAGTAACTTAGAATCAAGACAGACCCTTGATTCTAAGGATTAGATCGAACACAAGCCGTTGATCTTGTATACTAGAAGCTATACTACACGTTAAGACAATAAATACTACAAAGGATAACTTTACTCAAACATGTTCTTAGGCATCATTGCTTGGATACTTGGAAGGAGAGCGTTGTTGTCTTTTATTGTCTGCACCAGTAACATTCTTTCTGCATGAGATGTGTCAGGGTTGCAGCAGAAAGTTGTCAGTGGAAAAGTTGCTTTTGCTTTGCCAATCAGCAGCAACGATTGATCTTCGGCAGATATCGCTATCAGCAGCAAAGTTGGCGATCCGCATCAAGACTCAACTATCCAAAGTTGCTGATGATTTGCCTATCAGCAGCATCAAGTGTTTGATGCTACTGAGAAGCCTATCAGCAACAACTCTGGTCTTTAGCGGATAAGGCTGTCCGCAGCAGAGTTGTCCATCAGTCGGAGAAAAACTATCCGCAGCAAACAAGCTTATCCACAGCATCTTGTTAGTCGGCAACAAAACTGTGGAGTCCGCAGCAGTTGTAATTCGAGAATTTTGTAGCCATCAGTCTTTATATCTACAAACTCCTCCTAGACTGATGCTACCAAAAATCTCTTACTGCTTTTGTTACTGAAGCTTTTGCATGTTAGCAACTATCCTTGTAACCTCATAGCCTCTAGGGTCCTTGCTGGGATTGTCAAGAGGAAGCTCAGACAGAGTCTTGATGTCTTTGCTTGGCATACTGAAGATGGCCTTGCTTGAACATCTCATCTTCTGTCCTTTGACATCTATCAAAGTGTACTCATCCTGAGCAGCATTGTAGGACCAACTGATGAATGGAGAGTGGGATTGGAGAGGTTTAGCATCAAAGATTACACCTCTGCTAGGATTGAAGTGATGTTTGATCACTAGCAACAGATGCCTCCCACCTTCATTCTCAGGCTCATGAGCTTCACCCAGCTCCATCATTCTTCTAAGATCAGAATCTGGGAGCTGCATTACCTCATCAACAGATTTGTAGATTGATCTTTTTACCTCTGTCCTTCCCCTAAAAACCTCAAACCATTGATCTTGATTGCTGTAGAACCAGATAACAACTTCTCTTGAATCTTCTAGTGTGGTAGTAGGTTTGGTTTTCTTCTTGGGAGGTTGTTGATGGGGAGGAGCTGGGTGTGAGGATTTGGACTCTTTGGGTGGAGAGGAGGGAGGTCTAGGAGGGAGAGTGGAAGGAGTGGATGAGGGAGTAGGCTTAGGTTTCTTTTGTTTTCTATCTTTTGTTTGAGTGTTTACCCTTTTCTTTGTGCGTGTCTTCCCCAATATTTCTTCCTCTTTCTTCTTGACTTTGACATATAAAGCTTGTAGGTTCATGAAGCTCATGGGACCTAGCCTCTTTCCACTTTCTCCTTTAGCATTCAGGAAGTCCATCATGACATTTCTTTCTTCATGGGTCCTAATGTTAAAAGCAATGGTCTTCTTGGTTTTCTGTTTGGCTTTTTCTTCTTCTTCAGCCCTTTTCTTGTTTGCCAGTTGACCTTGCTGACCCATGAAAGCTCTGTAAATTTCTTTATTTGATAATTTCGCAAGGTAGTCTGCATCCTCACCTTGATAAATCAGAGCTTCTATCCACTCCTCTCTCATTTCTTTGGCTAGTTCAGAGTCAGTTATCCTGAACTTAGCCTCTTCTTTTCTTTTCTTTTCTCTTTCTTCTTCTTCTTTATTCAGTTGTTCCTGCAGCTGAAGAGCTAGAGATTCATCTTCTTGTAATTGAGTAGCTGCATGAATTTTAACTTTCAGAGCATCCAGTTGCCTAACATGCAACTGGATCTGTTGTTCTCTGAGGAGAATGGCAGCTTTTCTTTCTTGAATCTTTCTAAACTCTGTCATCTCCTCTTCTTCTCTTTCCCTTCTTTTCATCTCCCTTTCTCTCTTCTCCTTCTTTAATCTTTCTTCTTATTCTTCTGTCATGATGCCCTTCCCCTTGTCTTTGTTGGATGCCTCTACTTCAGCTTCATGGATCACAACAGCAGATGTAAGAGATGCTGTTAGGATCTTAGCTTCAGCTTCATTGGTATGCTGAGGAATAGACACAGAGGAAGGGACTGCTTCACTCTCTTCCTTTTCCCATTCATTCCCATATATAGCTTTAAAGGCCTCTTTGACATTCTGAGCAGCCACTTTTCTTGACCCTTCTGCTGCATTCAGTATGACAATTGGTGAGGAGAGAAGAGATAGATCTGAGTCAGAGTCATCCATTGCAAGCCATCCCTCCTTTTCAAGATAAGCTTTGATAATTTTGATCATTGCTTGACTTTCTAAGGAGTTGATGCAGATGTGTGTTCTGAGCTCAAAAACCTTGTGCAGGAAGTCATGATTGAGGAGTCGGATCTCTTGGATGTTGTTGATTGAGAATGATGATCCATCACTTAAGAAGAACTGAAAGCCAAAGGACCAGTGCTTGACCATCCTTGCACTTCCAGGCCCCTGACCACCTCATTATAGAAAAATCTTCTGCAACATAGAACTTATTCTTCTGTTAAAGCACTGCTCCTTATCAACTCAAATCTTGGAGCCATTCTTTGTTCTGATGTTGTTGAAGATTCTGCATGGTGTTCAGGATAGGCCACCATGTTTGCTTCTTCTAGAAACCTTTCAAACCAGGGCAGATTATCCTCCATCAAGACATAGAACCTGCTGATTACAAGTTCTGCTGAGAGATCTGTGGAAGTGTTGATGCAGCTTGATAGGTACAGTTCAAGAACCTGAAGTGGATTCAGTGTATTCCAATTCAGCTCTTCTATTCCACCAAACCCCCGTCCAATCCAGAATCTCTCAGATAGTCCATCATACCCCAAAGCTAGAATGGATTCAAATTCTAGCTTATTTGCAGTCGGTGTGAATTGAGGGGCAATGGTCTGTCTTGATATGGTTGTAGCAGCGGGAAATATGCTGAATGACAAAGGTGCGTCTTCATTTTGACTTTCATTCTTCAACACCGCATCCACAGCTCGGACAACTAACTTCCAATCCTCAGTGATATCTTCCTCTTATCTACCGAGTCTGGCAAGTCATGGATTTGAACAAAAGCATGTTTGAAGAGAGAACTTTGAAAAGCAGCCTGCTCTTGTATCCATTTATCGAGGCTGTCAGCATCATCTTCCATAGTAACTATCTCCCCATTTTTTGTTGCATCAGTGCATAGAGTTTCATTTGTTTAAGTGCCCACTGATATAAGGGAGGGAGTAGTCACGGGAGGGCATTGATCGGCTTCATGCATAGATATTTGGTGCCGTAGTTTGGACACTTCAGCCTCTAGCATTGCCACCTTGGCCGTCAATTCCAAATTTTGAAGTTTCAGTATGTCCCCATCCACAGTTGTGGAATCCTTGGAACTAGATGGGGCCTTAGGCCTAGCCTCTGCATCCCCATCACCCTGGTTTTCTTGGCACCTGGGATTCCTCTCAGTGAAGAGTGTTTCAAGAGAAACATCCTCACTATGAGTTGTCATGGTTAGGGTCTTAGTGACGTTATCATTGTCCTCCTGATCAATTGATGTACCAGGAGTAGTGAAAGCCCTTTCCACATTCACTCTATCATCACTCCCAGAGTGAACCTTCTTAGGTGATGAACTTGGGTTGGGTACATTAGCAGCCAAGTCAATCAATACCTCCGAAATAGTGGTAGTTGGAGAAGGTATATCATCTTGACTAGGTGCCTCTTCACTTAAGTTCAGAGAAGAAAAATAATGACAGGGCTTAGTACGTTGATCTATGGATCCGGGATGTGATCTTGATCCTAATGGAGAAACTTCCAAGGAAGTCTCTCTAATGGTTTGGCTATCCCTTTTGATATTCTCATCAGAATGTTGGGATTCTGAATGAGGGCTTTTAGGTTGGGATTGGGCCTGTGAGACAAGAATAGAAGGAGTCTTCTTGCTCCTTTTTCTGGTATATTTTTCCGCAACTGGCAGTTGGGCGGTGAAAACATCCAAAACAGGTGTAAGTAGTTTTTGTGCATGTGCATCCTTAGTAGTATGCACAGGGGTTCGAACGGTGGAAGTAGTTTGTTGTTCAGATTTTGAAGTGGAGGGTGTGGGATCAGTATTAGCTGGGATTGCTGAACTATCACCCTGGGTACTTTGTATGTTCATTATTGTAGATAACAATGAAACATTGACCCCTGAGAACTTTTTGGAAACAGTTCTCATGCTTTGAAAAATATTATTTTTATGACCCAGCATAAGATAGTTTCTTGCAGGTTTTGAAAGATCTTTTAGTTCATTGTTGAAAACCTCCTGCAAGTACCTTGGGTACATATAAAATGCCTGCTTTGCACCTTCGTGAAAGTTATATCTCAAACCTTCAAAGATAAGATGTGCAAAGTTGAAGCCTTATCCAATGACCATACCGTGAACAACAGAGGCGAGAGCAGAACTCACTTGATGTCATCCACTTCTCTTCTGAGATATGCACTGTAGAAGAGTGTGGCATAGAAACCTCCATGGAGGGCCCATCAGCGCCTTTTCAACTGTATATTCATTCTGATTTCCAGTGTACCCTATGGATAAAAAAGGTCCTCATATACTCTTCCCTTGAGTATGAAACGGCGGCCCCCTCATCCTGAAGCTTGAGATGTTTTCTGGGTAGCTTCAGTGATGATGATGTCTTTGTCGTTTACCTTAGCTTGGATTTGTGGAATCCCCTGTTCGGTATAGTAGACGGTGGTGCTCCAAAAGTCCTTCATATGAGGGATGTATATGGTGGGTTGACGGTTAATGCAAAGTATATCTTTGATCGACGGAGAAAATCGATCATGTCATTGAACCCTTCGGATTTCTTGCCTTTTATTAGGTATGCAGTGAGATTGTGGTAGGGTGAGAACTTGTCATCGGGCTGGTTTATATCGACCTCTGCCATGGTTGTTCAGTTTGGAGGGAAGGAGGAAGTTTTGAAAGATGGTTAAGTATGGAAGGCTTTGAATGTTGTGAATGCTTGAGAGAAAATGGTGAGAGATAGGTTGGAATTGAATGTTAAGAGATTAAGGAGAAATTTGATTTGTGTTATTACGACAGAGGAGGGAAAAAGCAAAGTTACTTGTACAGTATAACCTTATTCACTTTTCACTGTTACAGCTGTAATACACTATAGCAGTCATGGTAAAGACTGAAAGTACTTTTTACAACGGGTAAAAGTTAATTTGGACTTATCTTTACCCATCAGCAGCAAACTTAGTTGCTGCGGATGGTTAAGCCTATCCGCTGCAAACTTGGTTGCTGCGGATGGTTAAGTCAGTCAGCAGCAAACTCAATTGCTGGTGATGAATGCAATGGTCCGCAGCAAAAATGTTGCTGATGACTGCCTTAAAGCTATCCGCAGGAAACTTGTTCCTGCTGATAACTTAAAGCAGTCAATGGCAAATTCTTTACTGCTGAAGATTAGACCTGTCAGCAGCAAAAATGGTTGCCGCTGACTTATAACTTTTATTTACAACAAAAGACAAACACATTTTAAAACAATTTTAGAGATAGATTTTAGTCAAAGTTCATCATACGAATAGATTCAACTAAATATCTAAATCTAGCTTCATCAAAAGGTTTTGTAAATAAATCAGCACATTGCTCATTGGTATGAACTTTGGTTAAAATAATTCTCTTTTTCTCAACTTGATCTTTTATGAAGTGATACCTGATGTCAATGTGCTTTGTCTTGGAGTGCTGCACCGGATTGTTTGTGATTGATATAGCACTCATGTTGTCAATGTGAATGGGAGTGGCCATGAAAGTCATCCCATAGTCTAGCATTTAGTTTTGTATCCAGATGACTTGTGTACAACAACTTGAAGCTGCAATGTATTCTGCTTCTGCTGTAGAAGTTGATACACAGGTTTGCTTCTTGCACTGCCATGAAATCAGTCTTACTCCCAGAAACTAACAACCCCCTGATGTGGACTTTTTGTCCAAGTTGCATCCCCCATAGTCACTGTCAGTGTATGCATACATGTTGAACTTGTCATTTTTAGAATACCATAGCCCAAGTCTTGGGGCTCCTTTTAGATATCTAAAAATTCTCTTGACAGCTTGAAGATGTGTATTCTTTGAAGCTGCTTGGAATCTTGCGCACAGGCATACTGCAAACATAATATCTGGCCTTGAGACAGTGAGATACATGAGTGACCCTATCATTGCATGGTATTGATGTTGATCAGTGTCTTGACCATCTTTGTCTGGAGTCAGTTGATGGTGTACTTGCATAGGAGTTCTTGCAGCAGTGCAGTCAGCCATCTTGAATCTTTCCAAAATGCTCTAGACATATTTGGATTGGCTGATAAAGATTCCATTTGGAACTTGTTTGACTTGAAGACCCAGAAACAAATTTAGTTCACCCATTAAACTCATTTCAAACTTTGAGTGCATCAGGATCTCAAAGTCTTTACACAACTACTTCCTTGTTGATCCAAAGATGATGTCATCAACATAGATTTGTACGAGTAGGATTTCTCCCTCTTCATCTTTTATAAACAAGGTCTGGTCAATGGCACCTCTTCTGAAGTTGTTGCTTAGCAGATATCCAGACAGAGTTTCATACCAGGCTCTTGGAGCCTTGGTTTTAAAAAGCGAGAAGCGCACCGAAGCGACAAGGTCTAAATCCGAAGCGCAAAGCGCAAAAGCGGACCGATTTTCGTACGCGAAGCGCAAAGTGCTTATATAATTTTTTTTATATATCCCATTGGTTTTTAGCATCCCCTACCCAAAATATAGTCATAAATAAGGTTTATATATGATTTAATGTATAAATTACTTACATGTACAACCTCTTTAGCCAAATGTATAACACTTTGAAGCACAAAAACAGCCCCTGTACAAGAATCGAGCTTTTAAGTGCGATTTTTTTTTCAAAAAAGTGCGAGTTTTGTACGTTGCTCGAGTTGGGTTACATGACTCGCTAGAGTCTGCGCCCTAGGTCGAGTCACGAGTTACGCGCGAGTAAGCGCGGTTTTTAAAACCAAGCTTGGAGCTTGATGTAAGCCATAGAGAGCTTTGTCTAGTTTGAACACTTTGTTAGATGTGCAGGATCTACAAAGCCTGGAGGCTGTTTGACATATACTTCCTCACCAATCTTCCATACAGAAAGGCACTCTTGACATCCATTTGATAAACCATGAAATTCTTGGATGCAGCGTATACCAGGAAGATTCTGATGGCCTCCAGCCTGGAAACAGGAGCAAAGACTTCATCATAGTCAATTCTTTCTTCCTGAGTGTAGCCTTGAGCTACAAGTCTGGCTTTGTTCTTGACGACAATGCCTCTCTCATCTTGCTTGTTCCTGAATACACATCTTGTGCCAATAGCAGTTTGACCAGGTGGAAGATCAACAAGTTTCCAGACATCATGTCTCTTGAATTGCAGCAACTCTTCCTGCATTGCCTCAATCCAACTGCTGTGTTTCAGAGCTTCATCTATCTTCTTGGGTTCTACCTGAGAAAGAAAACAGGAAAACAGACATATATTGGCCTCATGAGATTTGCTTCTTGTTTAAACTCCTTGGTGAACTTGGTTAATGATATTTTCCAAGGGATGTTCCTTGTTGATTCCCTGTGCTGGTACTACATCCAATCGTATCCCTTGCTCAAGTTTGCTCTGATTCTGATCATGAAACTCTTCATTCATGGTGGAAGAGTCTTCAATATCAACATCAGCATCAGCATTATCAGCAGCAGCATCAGCAGCATCCACACAGATGCTTCTACAACATTTACAGATGTGTCTTCATTCAGATTTTCATTCTCAGAGAGGCTGCTACTGGTAACATTTGAAAGTCTGGTTCCGGCTTCACTGGCTTCAATAGCTTCCACAACAGATGGAGGATCAATAGATGGCCTATTCAGTCTGATAGCGGGACTAGTGAACTCCAATTTGTAGTCAGTGGACGATGTGGAAGCTGGTGCTTTGGAAGAGGGAGACTCCATATTTGAGAAGATGAGAGGCTCAAATAATTGTGTGAAGGAATCTATATCAAAGAGCCAGTCTGGGCCTTTTCCCTATTCACATGCAATGTGTTCCCTACATTCCACATTGGCCGATTCTTCCATGATTCTTGTTCTTGAGTTGAATACTCTGTAGGCCTTGGATTGAGAGAAATAGCCCACAAAGTATCGTTCATCATATTTGGCACCAAACTTAGGAAGAACACCATGTGTTATCAGAATGGTGCATGGACATTCAAGAGGTTTTAGAAATACAATGTAGGGAACTCTTTTGAACCAGAGTTCATAAGGTGTCTTGTTAAGAGGCTTGACAATGAGAACTATATTCTGCACATAGCAAGCTGTGCTGACTGCTTCTGCCCAGAATGTGAGAGGCAGTTTTGAATCAGCCAACAATGATCTTGCTGATTCAATTAGAGTTATGCTTCTCCTTTCAGCAACCCCATTTTGTCGAGGAGTTCTTGGAGCAATGTACTGTCTTTCTATGCCCTTGCTCTCACAAAAACAGTTCAAGGTGTGATTTTTGAACTCTATACCTTGATCACACCTTATAACTTTCACCTTTTGATTGATTTGATTCTCAACTCTAAGAATGTAATATTTAAGAATCTCAGCAGTTTCATCTTTTGTTCTCAAGAAGTATACCCATGAAAATCTAGTATAGTCATCAGTGATCACCAGACAGTATGACTTCTTGCCCATTGACATGACATTTGTAGGACCAAAGAGATCCATATGCAGCAGCTGTAATGGAGTGTCATTTGAATTCAATGTCTTGGGCTTGTGAGAACTCTTGTGTTGCTTCCCCTTCAAGCATGCAATGCAATGATCTTCAAGTTGGAATTCTTTGTCAGGAAGCCCTCTGACAAGATTGTCAAAAACTACAGTGGTGTATTAGGTGTGAACATCAACTGCTTCAAAAATGGTATGCATCCTATCAAAATGGCCAATATCTACAAAAATTAACATATGTTAGGGTTGATGTAAAAAAAACACAAACATGATTCATATTAAGCCCGATAAAAGGGTCAAAATGAGTCGTGTTAAAAAGTATTAATTTGGTTCGGGTCAAAATGTGTTGTGGCCTAAATGGTCTGTGGTGATGATGTTTTCAACGACCGATAGGTGTTAGAAAACAGTGGCAGCGGGTGGTATTGGCCTATTTGGAACCGTACTAAGTAAGATAATTTCATATGAGTGACGCATAGTATAATTTGAGCGACCCAAATCATCCCATTTAGCTAACAAAAATTACCCAAATCAACCCATTTATTAAACAATGGGTCATGATTGCCATGTGTATTTCAAATAAACGAATTAAAAATGTGTAAATTAACTATTTTCTCACATTATCAAGCATAAGTACTTACTAATGCAACAATAGGGGGGGTTTGACTATTTGCTTTAGCTTCAACTTCTCATACCAATACTTTAAGAAATTCTTAACCCACATAAGAAAATGAAAAAAAAAAAAGAACATTTATCATTAACATGATAAAGGCATAATAACATCCACATAAAGAAAGATCAAAAGAAACTGTTAGTTCTAACCTTTCCATCTTTGGGTAAATCTTCATTTACTAGTATGGGCTCTTGATTAAAAACTTGGTTTTCAATTAACAGCTTGATAATTAGAGCACTGATAAAACAACTTGAAAAACTTGATTTAAGTGGGTGTGTTTGGAACATGATTAGGAACCAGAGTGGCATAACCGAGATATTTGGAAAATATAAAACTAAAACAATGTCATTTTATGATTGAAAATAATAAAAATCAGTTCGGTCTGGTCCCAGACCAATTATCCTTACTTCTCTTCCATCCTAATTAAAGCATTCAGTTAATTCAATCCATTTAATTTTACATTTATCATATGAGTTGTGATTATAGTAAAGAAAACATGATTAGTAACATATATGAGAGCAAAGAAAATGGTAAATGCTATAAGGTCAAGAAAAGAAGTTACTTTTGATGACTGCCTCCACTAACAGAATCATGGTATCGTTTCATTCATTGCAAGAATTCCATACTATCCAGTGGCCTTCATTTCACCAGGTTGTTCACCTCAAAGTGTGGTCACCATGCATACCAAATTACTTAAATCCTAAATGAATAAAGTGGTTTATAGCCATCATACTTGTTGCTAAATTGAATAAAAGGAGATCATGCATGTCAGTGCAAGCAATACCTTAACGTCCAGGAGATAAAGTGCAAGAAGTTATGCCCAAAGCTCTGTCAAGCAACATCCACACTGATTTCTATTGCTTGCCCAATCTGCAAGTTAATATCGTGAATTCAATTGGATTGTTGCTAAATTAAATAAAAGGAGACCATGCATGCCAGAGCAAGCGATACCTTAATGTGGAATGCCTATTTCCTGGAGATAAAGTGCTAGAAGTGATGCCGAAAGCTTTCTCAAGCACCATCCGTACTGATTTCCATTGCTGCTACCGCATTTGTAGTTGCGCTATCTGCAAGTTCATATAGTGAATTCGATTCAAATGTTGCTGATGGTCAAAATAAAGTCCTTTTGAAACTGAAAACATTAAGTTAACAAATTCGTAGTGAAATTTGTGTGTGTTGGAGAGATTCAAAACAGTAAAACTAACAAAAAACATTCAAAATCAGAGATTGTGTTAAAGCTTAAAAATAGAAGAAAAAAAAATCGATTAAGCAAAAAGTTATTTACAAATTAATATGTAAAATCAACTATAGTTAGTATCAAATGTAATCCATCATATTAAGTTTACAGATAGAATAAAAAAATAAAAATAAAACATTTATTAACAGAAAATCGCGACTGCGATTAGGTTTTGGATGTGAAAAAACATACCTATGTGATGGAGTTCATGCGATTAGGAAGCGAAGTCGGATAAGAACACATATCAATTTGGTCCGATTAAGATCTGCATCAACATACAAAAAACAAAAAAAAAATAAGTAATCGATTAAGGATTATGAGACTACACGAAGAAGCGTTTATAGACTACATACTTGTAGAGTATCATTTTAATCCTTGATCTGATGATGAAGATCATGGAAGCGGCGACATTAGGAGAGGATGAATTAGGGTAGAATGAGGAGGAAAAAAGGGTGAACTTTTTCATCAATACAACGGGTTAGTAAGTGGAAATAAAACGGGTATGGGTAATCCAATAAGGTCCGCGTGCTTTCTTTTTTTGGCTGAATTAGTAATAGGCGGGAAAAAGCAAGGAGAAATGGTCTAGGAAAAGGACACGTGACCTGAATCATTTTTATTTATTAGTTTAGATAAGGACTAGGTTAAAATCTCGTGTATTACACGGGTTAAATAAATAAAATTTTAAATATTTAGTAATAAAAAATTTATATTTTTAAAAACCCGTGTAATACGCTGGTTGAGTAATCCAGTATACTACATCGATTAAATAAAATATAATGTAATTTGTTAACAAGCACATTTTTTAAAAACATTTTTTAAAATATGTTTTTAAAAAATGTAATTTGTCGTGACAGTTATAAGGTCTGTTAAGTTAGTTTTTAAAATATTTTTTTTTCAACAGAGTATTAATTTATTTATTTAATTGATAAATGTTAGTTTATATTAAGTTTATTTGATTGATGATATAATAATTATTTATAATTAAATAATAACTATCTGTAATTAGATTTATTAATATAAAGATTATTATTTAATAGGATAGAGAAATAGAAAAATCTAATATTTAATAGGAGAGAGTTGCGGAAAAATAAAAGTGAAATGTAACTAGAGAGTGACCACTAGTACAAAAACTGTTTTTAGAAGCGGTGTAAATGATTTTTAGAAGCGTTTTGTAAACGCTTCAAAAGATACCGCCTCAAAAAATATACCCATTTTTTGCAATGGTTAGAAAGTTTTTTTAGCAACGGTGTTTTTTTTAATATAATAAATAATAAGGAATGTTTTTTACAGCGGTTATGTTTTTTAAATATTAATTAATGATGAATGTTTTTTGCAGCGTTTCGAGCAATTCATATTTTCAGCGAATATTTTATTAATAATACATTTAATTAATAATTAAAATTAATGTTTGTTTCCACCGATTCATATTTCCAGCAAAAACAAATTCAATACCAATCCAAAACCAATTCAATACACTAGATACTAATCCATATTTTCAACAAAAAAAAAATCAATTAAAATTTGGTAAAACCTAGAATTCAATTATCACTCCAGAAGCAATTCAATACACCGTTTACTAATTCAGAAATTTACAAATCCAACAATACATAAATTTCTACAAGATAGAAATCTATAAAAAGTAAAAAGTATTAACACCAAATCTAATTCAACTTATAGCTCCAATTTGGAATCAAAGTCACAAAAAGCAACGGCATTATGATTCGAAGTAACTCGTCGATATCCTTTTGTTTAGCAACTCTTGTTGTTCGCCAAATCTAAAAAGAAATAAATAAAAATGGTTAGATTTAAACTGTATTCATTTAGGGTAAAAAAGTTTAATTATATATATAAAATAATTACATCCCTGGGAAATTGTTTTTGATAAGTACAAACAAACTCCATCATAAAGCCCAACACAATGTACCCACATCCCCATTCATTTTCTTGTTGTTTACACTACAATAAATTAACAACTAATTAGGTAAAATTTAAGAAAATCAATTAACTAAGACATAGAAATGCATACCTGGACCATGCTCCATGTGAATTCTATTTCTTTGAAAACATCTTCAATGACTTTTGAAAGAAGATAATTGTTTTTGTTTTTTTTGCCCTCAAACGAATCTAAGATGAATACTTCTTTCTTTGCAAGAGAAATGATAAATAATGTCCAATGCTTACTAAAAAAAGAAAGTTATAAAATAATTAGGTAAATTATAATTAATAAAGAAAAGGAAAGCTAATTATAATAAACTAAGAAGCAAAAAAGATAATATATTACCTAGCTAAATATGGTGCAAGGAAATATTCTTTGTCCATATTGGTGTACTAAACTTGTAGAAAAAGAACTAAACTTGTAGAAAAAAGTTGGCCAAAAAAGTATTTTGAAATCATATATGCAGTGTACTAAACTTGCAGAAAAAGAACTATACTTGACAAGTATTTGACTGAGAAAATATCATTGATGTTACAGGGAAGCGGAAGTAGAAATGTCTTCATATAGGTCAAAGCCAATCTAAAACCTCGAAGAGCACTAATTAATCAACACCTAATCTGTGAATAGATTTGCTACATTGAAATCATGTTAATTTCATTTATACCAAACTAAAACAAATCTGTTATACATGACCCAAAACCGATGCATCAAATTAAGATCAAATACATGAATTCCATATTGAAATTGAAGTGCAGAAGCAAGAAGAAAGACGGTGCGGTAGATGAGCATGGCACTATATGTAAAATCGAAAACTAAATTGGGCAGAAAATACAACAAGATCCTAATACAGTTTTACAATAGTAAAGCCTAGGGAAGAAGAAATACGTACCTGCGTCGCGTAGCTCCTACTAGATTCGATTGTAAAATATATTTGCGATAACTGCAGAAGAGGACAGCGGGAAACTGTGAATTTCATCTAGGGTTAAAATGGAAGGCGGGAGACGTTGAGCGGGAGGGGTTGAGAACTGATATAGGGTAAAAATTCTATTGATAAACAGATTTGCCATTTTCTTAAATAAATAATTTCATTTTCTTTGTTACCGAGGTACTACGATGTAGTTTTTTAACGGTTTCATTTTTTGATGTAAATTTTAGCAAAGTTAAAAATTTGTTTTGGTCTTCGTTTTTTTATATGAAATTAATTCAAAATTAAGCCATGTTTACACCACAACGCGCGATACCCGAGTCTTGTTTACGCTATAACGCGCGATAAAAGTTGTAATGCGTGTGAAATCGACATACTTATATAGAGTTTCTATGATGAAAAAAAATTTATCGACCAAAAGTTATAAAAAAATAACCGTGAAACCAAACTGTTAACCTATAAATTCAAATACACGATAACTTCACAAAATACGGAGTTTCTATGATGACATATATCAAACATTTATCATTTAATTCAACGTGGTGCATCAACATATATCCCTTCGGTGTGATCAGATCGTAAGTATGTATTTGTGCGATTAATTGCATCATTCACCCGTTGAATATCGACAGAAAATGGTGGTAGGTCGTCAAACTGATTGTATTCTTCCTCATCCATAACATTGTCAACACCAAGAATACGTCGTTTACCTTGCAATACAATGTGGTATCTTGGTTTGCTCAGGTCATTGACAAAGAACACTTGTGTGACTTGTTTTGCGAGAATGAATGGTTCGGATACATATCCATTTGTTGTAAGGTCGACTTGTGTAAAGCCATATTTGTCAACTGTAACACCTGAATGGTTATTCACCCACTTACATTTGAACACGGGTATCTCAAAGGAATGGTAATCCAATTCCCAAATTTCTTGTATGACACCGTAATAAGATTCCTGGGCTATTCTTATCCTTGTAGAATGATTATTCCTGTCGAATTCGGTCCTTGATGCTATCACTGTAACTCCACTATTTTGCATTGTACTTTTTGCATCCTGATCTTTGGTGTAAAACGTATAACCGTTAATGTCGTACCTTTGATAAGATGTTACTCTAGCTTCTGGACCCCGCCCCAACCTTTCCACAATCTTATCAACATTTGCTTGGCCATAAGATGTCGTTACCTTAGTTTTAAACCAACCAGCAAACTCTTTGTTATGCTTCTTTTCATACTACATTTCACTCTTACCCTGGTATGTTGACCGTAATGTTCCCATGTGTTCGTTAATGTATGGAGCAATACAAGTCATGTGTTTTAGGACCTCAAAATGTGCAAGTTGTAAATGGTCGTAATTTGGGAGGATAGTTTTCATACCAATACAGCCTCTCCCTGAACACCAATACTTTTGACATCATCTAAATAACCAGTGAACAAACCAGTTATTACATTGTAAATTATAAATAACAAATCATATATATATTGGTGTAATATTATAAATGTTATAATATAATTACCTGTGCAGAACTCAGTCACCTCTTCAGAAGTATATCCTTCAACAATACTACTCTCAGGTCGATTACGGTTTCTTACATAACCTTTTAAGAAACCCATATATCTTTCAAAAGGGTACATGTATCGTAGAAATACAGGACTGCATGCCTTAATTTATCCTACGATATGGATTACGAGGTGAACCATCACATCAAAAAATAGGGAGGAAAATACATCTCAAGTTCACAGAGCGTGATGATAATTTCGTTTTGCCATTCATCTAGTGACTTGGGATCAATAACTTTCGAGTGAATCTTGTTAAAAAATAAACAAAGTTTTGTGATTGTATGTCGGATGTTATCCGATAACAATCCACGAATTGCAATAGGAATCATATGTGTCATCAAAACATGACAATCATGAGATTTCATACCATGCAATTTTAAGTCTTTTATCGACACCAACCTTTAAATGTTTGCAGAATAGCTGGATGGAACTTTAATATCGTGTAAACATTTACAAAACATTGTTTTTTCATCTTTTGACATAGTATAGCACGCAGGAAGCATATAAATTTTTCCCTCGCGTGCCGGGACAGGAGCAAGCTCTTTACGTATTCCCATTTCTTCCATGTCTTTACGTACCTTAATTCCATCTTTAGTTTTCCCGGGTATGTTTAACAATAAGCCTATCAAGCTATCACATACATTTTTCTCGATATGCATAACATCTAGGCAATGTTGAACTTGTAAATTCTTCCAGTAAGGCAAATCCCAAAAGATAGACTTTTTTTCCAAGTGGCTCCTTTCTCAACACGAGTTCTTTTTCCCAGCACAACATTTAGTTTTTCAACACGTGAAAATGCATCAAATTGTTTTCTTACCGTTTGGTCCTCAATGGTTCCGTCAAACTCCACCTTTTTCATCTGATAACTATGACTACGCGGAAGGAATCTTCGATGTCTCATGTATACGGTTTTTTTGCAATTATTTAACCACATCGAACTTGTGTCATCTTCACAAACAGGACAAGCTTTCTTACCTTTCGTACTATATCCTGACAAATTGCCGTATGCTGGAAAATCACTTATGGTGCAAAAAATTATGGTGCAAAAAATTATGGCTCGCAATTCAAAAATATTATTTCTTATAAGCATCGTATACTTCTACACTTGTACTCCATAGAGTTTTTAAGTCATCAATCAAAGGAGACAAATAAACATTAATGTTATTACCAGGTTGTTTCGGACCCTGAATCAACAAGGACATCATTATGTATTTCCGTTTCATGCATAACCACGGTGGAAGATTGTAGATGCATAGTAGAACCGGCCACGTACTATGACTACTACTCATATTTTTGAAAGGGTTGAATCCGTCTGAACTAAGTCCAAACCGTATGTTTCTAATCTCGTTACCAAACTCAAGAAACATATTATCAATATTTCTCCACTAGGGTGAATCCGCCACATGTCTTAATTTTCCATCATTTACACGATCATCTGAATGCCAACGCAATAACTTTGCTTCTTTCTCGTTTGAAAATAATCGTTTCAGTCTAGGTATAACAGGGAAGTACCACAGCAATTTAGCCGGTGGTCCATTTTTTGTCACATCATCGTCAACTTCATCTGTTTCAGTTTTATGCTTATACCTTGATGGTCCACAACTAAAACATTTATGATCTTTCTTGAAATCCTTTGTATACAACATACAGTCATTTGGACATGCATGTATTCTTTTAACTTCTAAGCCCATCAGACACATCACTTTTTTTGCTTGGTATAACGAAACTGGTAACTCATTCCCTTCCCGAAGTATGTCATGTAAAAGCACTAATAGGTCTGTGAAACTTTTATCACTCCATCCGTGTTTTGACTTTAAGTTAAACAACTTCAACACAACATCTAGTTTCAAAATCTTAGAACCGGTATATAATGGTTTTTCTGAATCTACAAATAATTGTTTTAGATTTTCATGATCGTTATCACCAACATTAGTCTCTAAATCATTAAGCATGCTATTTAAGTTGTCATTTACGTTGTCATCACCGTCATTTAAATTGTCATTATCGTCATTGCCTAAATTAACAGATGACGTGCCACGTTCAACAAGTGATTCTCCATGCTTTGACCAACGAGTGTATCTAGGCATAAAACCATGTTTTATCAAATGAAACTCTATATCTTTAATATCAACAAATCTTTTGAAATTTTTACAACTCATACAAGGACACCATATCTTTTGACATCCGTCATTCACTCGATTAGCTTCGGCAATTTTAAGAAAACTTTCAACGCCATTCATATATGTTGAGCTAGCACGTGCACTATCGTACATCCAGTATTTACGATCCATCTGAGAATTAAAATAAACAAATAAATGATATAAATGTTTGTATATGATGTAAACGGGTGCTTTAAGGCGGTGGATCTTAACTCACTTTTTGAATATTCTATCTCATATGTATACATCTTAACGAGTTGACTGTTTAAGAAAAAATCGGCAACATTTCTCCTTAACTCCCCAAGTATACGTATACATCGCATACTCGAAAGAGTAGGAGAAATAGCTACCGATTTATTCTCAAATAGTTAACTCGTTAAAACATATACATATCCTAAATGAGATAGAATATTAAAAAAGCAGTCCAGAAAAGGACTATCCAAAATTTATCTCTATTAGATAAATTTTGGATGAGTATATTCTAAAAGGTTATTTTAAAAGAATATGCGCACATATATATATGGAAAGTATAAAATGAAAACTCACTTGAGTTGAGAACACGCGTGAAAACCATATGTAACTTTTTTATTTTTATTTTTATTTTTTTAAAGGTAGTTTTTATACACATTTTCGTCACTTAAAAAAAACGCCGACTAGTTTTTTTACATCATGAAAAATTAAAAAACAACGTTTTTAGTGTAAATTCATCATGTTACATATGTAAAACATGATGTTACATATATAAATTAAAAAAAAACCACTCAGAGTTTTTTTAATAAAAAATGTTAAAATCATATATATATAAGCTACCCTAAAAAACGTTTTGTTTTTTAATAAAGTTTTCACGGATTTTCTCAACTCAAATGGTTTGTATGTGTCTGTATGCGCGTGTGAAATTGATTTAACTAATTGTATTTTAAGCTACCAATAAATAACATACATAAAGGAATGGATTATTAACTATGTATAAAAAAATGTATTATAACAAAAAATTTCTAACCTGTATCTAGAGATGGTGATGACCGAGCTTGTCATTTTAGTAATTATTTTTAGACGGTTCTAACTTGTATCCACACTGATGATGCTTGATATTTGATGCTCTCTAGAAAGAAAAGTTGATACATAAATGGATTAATTAATAACTATATATAAAAGTATAACTAAAATTTTCAACCTTTAATTAACGAAAAAGTCAAAACAATTTAATGTGATTCAAGGAATTGCATAGGATGTAAGATTCAAGATCACTTTATTTGTGTTATTATATAGATATGTGGTGGGGATTAGATTAAATATATTTCTTAAACATGAACTATAACAGAATTTGAGAGATAAAGGGGTACTTTAAAATTAAAATAAATGATAGCAAAGATAAACGTACTAATCATATCCATCTAGTTATTAAAATTAAAATAAACTTAAAAATAAAAATCCAAAAACACCGCTTCTAAAAATCAAACAAGATATATCAAAAATAATAATTTTAAGCCCTTATAAAAATATTAATATTAAAATAAACTTAAAAATAAAAAATTAATAAGACCGCTTCTAAATATAAGAATTAATTACATGGATGGCCCCTGTGGTTTGGTCAAATTATGGTTTTGGCCCCTAGGATTAGGAAACTACAACTTTAACCCAATAGTTTGCACGATTGTAACACGTTTGGCCCTTGGGTTGGATGGAGGTTAACTTTTTCAGTTAAGTGCAGGTGAAATGACTAAAACACCCCTCTGAACAAAAGTGTCAAACCCTCCACCTCCAACCATCATCTCCACCCTCTCACACCTCCTCCACCTCCACCGCCTTCCACCGCCATCTCCGACCATCCTACCACACCTCACCTCCACCGCCTTCCACCGCCACCTCCACTGCCACCTTCACCTCCGGTCGCGTCTCCGGCAGCCGAGAAAGGAGCAGGGGGAGAGTGGGAAGGGCTTATGGCGGTGGTTCTGAGACAGACCTAGGGTTCCTCCATAGCAGCTGATTCCAATTTCTTCTACGGCGGCGACGGTTCTGAGACAGACCACGGCGACGGCGACGACCTGTTGAACTCCCACCCCCTTTCGATGATTCCAATATCTATGAATGAGAAACATTGATTTGAACCAGATGGACCAAAAAAGTCATCATCTATGAATGAGAAGCTTCCATTAAATCAATCAATTTGATTTCCACAATAAACCAAAAGCCATTATCATCTCGAGAAGCTTCGTATTTTGCCCAAAAAAGTCGATTTTTTTGAGTTGGATGGTTGAAGGTGGACTAATAAAAAACTCTCTAGTGGTTTTTTTTGGATTGAACGATTGAAGTGGACCGGTTAAGGAAGAAAAAAGTTGCGATGCAGAGTACTGGGAAATAGGGTTGGGCGGCCGGAGGTGAAGGTGGCAGTGGAGGTGGCGATGGAAGGCGGTGGAGGTGAGGTGTGGTAGGATGGTCGGAGATGGCGGTGGAAGGCGATAGAGGTGGAGGAGGTGTGAGAGGGTGGAGATGATGGTTGGAGGTGGAGGGTTTGACACTTTTGTTCAGAGGGGTGTTCTAGTCATTTCACCTGCACTTAACTGAAAAAGTTAACCTCCATCCAAACCAGGGGCTAAACGTGTTACAATCGTGCAAACTATTGGGTCAAAGTTGTAGTTTCCTAATCTTAGGGTCCAAAACCATAATTTGACCAAACCACAGGGGCCATCCATGTAATTAATTCTAAATATAAATAAGATATAATTTAAAATAAAATTTTAAATCAACCGCTTTTAAAAATATAAAATATTATAATTAAAATAAACGTAAAAATTAAAATTTGAATGCACCGCTTCTAAAAATAATTAACGATTTATTAAAAATAAAATTTTAATACAACCGCTTCTAAAAATAAATCACATTTTATCAAAAATTAAAATTATAATATAGTCGCTTCTAATAATAAAGCGCTTCTAAAAAACTAATTAAGAACGCTTCAAAAAACAACTTTTGTAGTAGTGTACACGTGTCCTGAATAGATTTTTATTTATTAGAGTAGTAAGATGTTAGCTCTGCCTTTTTTTTGCCACGTGTCTTCAATAATAATAATAATAATAAATTATTATATATAATATTACAAGTATTTAATGAACAAATATACAAGTATTTTAATTTTCATAAATATTTTTTTTAAAATGTAATTGTTTTAATATATTATAATTACTAGCTTATAACATGTGGGTGAAAAAAATATTAATACATAAAATTTTTAATTTTTTATATATATCATATATGTGAAAAACTATAATTACATATACTAACAATAGACAATAAAATATAAAAAATATGTAAAAGTTAATGTGTAATTCTGTTTTGAAAATAAACTATTTACTATTTAAAATAATTTGAGTTTCATTTACTTTTTGAATGATATTATATATTAGGTAATTAGAATTCAAAGTTTCTTATAATATTAGATAATTTAAAATAAATATGTTTTATTAGTATAATTAATAATTTGTTTAAAAATTTATTATTATTGGAAAGATGGAGGTTATTTAATAAGAGAAATACGAGAAAAAAAATTATAAGAATGAATATGAATGCGACACGTGACATTGATAAATTTTTATTTATTATATAGTGTAGATTTTCAATATGTTTTGTTTTTCTCTTATAACTTTTAAAATATAATTTTAAAATATAATGTTTTTATCAAATTCCGAATGTACCGTTGCGATTTGCTTATTTTTATCTACGTCTCGATATAAATTTATTCAAAACTGAGCCGGTAATACACAATATGTTTGTTTATTTTTATTTTTAAATACAATTTTGTTTCCCTTTTATAACTTTTGATGTATAATGTTTTCTGAAATTCTGAATGTATCATTGCGACATGTGTACTTTTATCTACGTTTCGATATAAATTTTATTTAAAACCGTGGAAATTACATATTCAACATTTTTCTTATTCAAGAGTGTCTTATGTGTAATTAAACATAATACTTATTTAATTTTTTATATTTTAAAATCTATGTTTTTCCTCGCGGCTGGAAACCTACTGGTTATAGACAATTACTATAACCACTTATATATTAAGACTTTTGCAATTCATATATAAAGGAAGGCTACTCAATGATAATTAGACTCCTATACCACAATTTTTATAAGGAAGACAAAAAAAAAATACTACATATTGTTCTCTATGAAAGTTCAAAGACAACATTTATTCGAAGTATTTAGTCTATGAAAGTTTAATATAACATTATCAAAAGTAAAAAACGAACCATTATAAGACATTGTAGTTATACATTAGCATCCTCCGTCAACAATTGATCACTTGAATGCAATTCTCTACAAGATAAAAAAAAACAATATGAAAAGTTGCGGTTATAAAATCTTACCAAAAAAATAAAGTCTTTATCCATTATGCTTCGTAGGCATAGGTGTTTTTTTTTTCGTCACCATAGTGTACCCTATCCCGACAACAAATCGTCGCCATAAGCTTGTCGCCATTAAATCTTTTTTAAATAAAAATAATTCATTAATATAATTACTTACGACCTTTAGTGACGATAAGTCGTCGCCATAAATGCACAAAAGAAAATATTAATTAAATTAATTTAGACCTATAGCGACGACAAAGCGATGACATAGGCTATTTATTTATTTATTTTAGTTTTACTCATATAATTAATTTAGAATAAAAGAAAAGCAAAAAAAATATTAATTTAACCTATGGTGACGACATTTCGTTGGGACAGGAGGCCCTAACGGCCAAGCCCTAATATATGAAAAACTCTACACGTCACCGTACTATCTATCTATGCAAACGACTTGTTGCTATAGCTATCGTCATTATAGGCTCATTTTCTTGTAGTGTGGATTAGGTGGATATGATATTTATAAATTTTGATAGCCTTTCTATAATTAGCCTAGCCATTTGAGTTGTATGGTTGTGTTGGGGTATGTCATGATGCACCTTGATTTTAGATTACGATATGTAGCAGGGCTTGTCTGTTTTTGATATGAGTCAATGCTATGATGGTTTTACCCAAGAATGTCTCTTGGCAGAGCATCTAAAGTTCTGGCTTGATTGTTTTCCCAAACGGTTTCCCCTCTGTGTAGGTCATATGTTTGAATCTTACAAGGTGCACTTCATAAAAACTAGGAACACCCTCTGCAGATTTCAAATTCTTTGAAGGATGTTCGGGGTAGACTGATTTACGAGCCTCCCCTGATGAGACGTGCCGGTTGAGCTCACGCATTTAAAAAAAAATCTAATACCTTGGCAGAGCATCTAATTATGTATGTGATAAAACTTTGTTCAATTAAGAAGGAAAAATGGTGATATATTTATTTTCATTGAAACCCAAATAGGATAATTTTGAAAGTTAGTGAAATTTTATGTTTAAACTTTAATGTCGTCTTATTTCTATTCAGAACCTATTATAAATATATTAAGTGTTCAAAGCTCTTCAGGAATCATATATTTTGTTTCTTCATAAGTCTGGATTTCTCATAAAAAAGACCATGGCCAGAGAACGATTTTAAGACTAGCAACCGTCCTCTTCAGCAAAATTTAATAGTTTTAAAATAGTCATATGTTTACATACTTGTATATTTTCTTCAAAATTCTTTATTTGATTATGATTTTTGGGGTTTTAGACCCTTATATATTATACTAGGTTAAAACACATGTATTATATGGTTGAATAAAAATAACTTGTTGTAAACCAGTAGTTTCTATAAATATTTGTATGTTAGATTTTATTGGTGAAATAATTATTTTTTTTTAAATATTTTATAAAATATTTTTAAGAAATGTACAGTTTATAAAAATGGTTTATGAACAGGCATATTTTTTTAAATAAAACAACGTTTTATAAAAATAATTGTATAAATAATTATTATTTAATAGGAGACAGAGGCGGGAAACAAAAAACTTAAAAAAAAACTAAATAAATTTGTATAATTAATAGGAGAAAGTGGCGGAAAAAAAATTTTGACCGTGAATATGAGAGTGACAAGTGTCACTCCAAAACTTTATTTATTATATAGTATAGATTATGGTAATGGAAGGTTTCCTTATCAAATGACAAGGAAAACCATTCTATATATAATCAAATAATTTACATGACAACTACATAAAGAATGAGATAAATACAATAAATAACTATAATGTTAATTGAGTCTCATATCCCCTCAAGCGAGACGGTGGTGGCTGAGTCGAAGCATCCCCCGAAAGATTTCAAACTGAGGAAGAGGAAGACTTTTGGTGAAGATGTCAGCCACTTAAAGCTTGGTTGGAACAAACTTGGTGTGAAGTTTGCAAGATGAGACAAGTTCGCGAATGAAGTGGTAGTCTAGATCAATATGCTTGGCTCTTTTATGAGATACCGGGTTTTGTGTGAGAAAGAGAGCACTATGGTTGTCACACAGAAGGATAGGTCGATCTAGAGGTAAAGCATGAAGTTCACGTAACATATGAGTGATCCAGATCGGTTCGGCTACAGTATTGGCCATTGCTCGATATTCAGATTCACAGCTAGAGCGGGATATGGTGGGTTGTTTCTCGGCACTCCATGATACAAGATTTACACCAAGAAAGATGGGGTAACCATAGGTAGATCTGCATGTCTCAAGACATCGAGCCCAGTCAGCATCAGAGTAACCCAAAATGTTATTGTGAGACAGTCTGCTAAAGGTGACACCAAAAGCATCAGTACCTGTGACATACCAGAGGATCCTCTTGACACACTGTAGTGTGTGATAGCCGGAGCATGTAAGAATTGGTTGACCTGATTCACAGAATGTGATAGATCAGACCTGGTGATGGTTAAATATTGGAAAGCCTCAACAAGTGCCCGATAGTGAGTTGGATCTTTGTAGGGATCACCGGTAGTAGTGAAAGATTCATTTGTGGCAAGTGGTGTGTAAACGGGCTTGGAGTCAAGGAGAGATGCACGATCAAAGATGTCATAGGCATATTTATACTGACCGAGGAAAAGACCACCATTAGTATACGTAACCTCCAACCCAAGAAAGTAACTGAGTTTACCAAGGTGTTTGATGGCAAACTCATTGTTAAGCCGAGAAATACATGAGTTAATGATTTCCTCCTGATTGCCATTTAAGATCAGGTCATCAACGTATACAAGGAGATACAAAATGCATTTGTCACACTCGATGACAAATAAAGATGGGTCGGCTCGACTACATGTAAATCCATTGGTGATAAGAAAGGTACTTAGCCTTTGAAACCATGCACATGCCGCTTGCTTAGGGCCGTACGTATAGGGCTTTAGAGAGACGACATACATGATTTGGAAATTTCGGATCCTCAAAGCGGGAGGTTGCTCCATAAAGACGAGTTCACTTAAGTGGCCTTGGAGAAAGGCATTATTTACATCAAGTTGATGTAAGTTCTTGCTATTAATGACAGCCAACGAAAGGATTGTAACGAACTGTAAAGGCTTTAACCATAGGACTAATGATTTGAAAATAATCAAATCCAGGAACTTGACTAAAGCGTTGAGCAACAAGACATGCTTTATATCTTTAAATAGAGCCATTAGCAGTATATTTGGTGCGAAAGAGCCATTTGGAGCCAACCACATGTGTTGTTATAATGGGGAGCATCCATTTCCTTCTTCATAGCGTCTAACCATTTCGGATTCTTGGCGGATGTTTTAAAACCTTTGGGATCAACAACTGTGAACAAAGTTGAATAAAGGCCATGTGTTTGAATGTGAGCCAAACAAGCTATATGTTTTTGTTTAAAAATACTGGCCTTGGAACAGGTTGTCATTGGATGATCGGTTTGATGAGCTGGTGGTGTGGCTCCATAATAGGAGTTACTGGAGTGTAGGTTGAGGTAGTTTGGGCTGCTGGTTATATTCGAGATGTAAGTGGGTCCAGACAAGGATACCCCTTGTATTTGGAGCAATACCCAAGAAAATTGCACGGAATATGCCTGGGTGCTAGCTTGTGGCCGGCGTAATCCCGAAGGTAGGGATATACACGACGACCAAATGGTTTAAAGTTATTATAAACAGGAGTGTGTTGAAATAAAAGCTCAAAGGGTGTCTTTCTTTCTAAGACCGATGTTGGAAGACGATTGATTATAAAAACCGTCGTGATAAAGGCTTGAACCCATTACGAGGGAGGAACGTGGCTATTAAATAACATAGCCAAGCCCGTTTTGAAAAGTGTCGATGTTTGCATTCCACACAACTATTTTATTGTGGTGTATAAGGGCATGGAACTCTATGAAGCAAGCCATTATCATCAAGTAGTTATCGAACATTATGGTTCACAAATTCAGTACCGCCATCACTTTGAAACGCTTTTGTCTTGCCGGAAAACTGAGTTTGAACAAATTGTATGAACATCTTGAAAAAGTTATGTAATCTAGATTTTGTTTCTAGAGGATAAAACAACGTAAATCTAGAAAAATCATCCACAAAAGCCACATAATAACGATATGAGTCAATCAAGCAAACGAGTGACACTCCCCATAAATCACAATGTATTAGGTCTAGAGGATTTGACTCCCGTTTTTCATTTAAGTGAAATGATAATCGACGTGCCTTTAATAATTCACAAGGTGAGAAAATAAGTGGTTTGGGTGTAAAATAGATGTAACGGACAAATGTCACAACTTATTTAAAATTAATATAGTGTCAAACGACACATGTCCCAACCGGGAGTGTCAAAGTTCAAATGAAGCATGTAATTTAGTCCGAGATGATTCCACAAAAGCTTGAGGATAAATTTTGAGAACATATAAGCCACTTTCACATTTTCCTTATGCTAGGAACTCCTTCGTTGCTTGGTCCTGAATATATAATAAGTTTTTAGTAAGGCCGGGAACAACCAATGCATCTCGTAAGAGAAAATGATTATTAATAGGGTTCAAATTTAGAATGACCCGTATGTGAAATGGGGAGAATATAACCATTGCCAAAGACCACCTTGGCATTACCTATATAGGGTTCAAATTTGGAGACGTTTGAAGTGGAGGTAGTTATATGGTCCGTTGCACCAGAATCAACGAACCAATACGTCCCGATGACAAGACATGTCATTGAGCATGAAAGGCTTTGTCAAGGTCAGAATCTGTCCCGGGAACATGGGAAGCGTAACTAGCTAGATGTGGGCACACATTGACATAGTGATCATCTTTACGGCAGAGTTAGCAATGAGGGGATCTGCGACCGCGACCCCTACCACCACGAAAGGAACGGCCATCGCGGCCCCTGGTTGCATAATTTGGCCGAGAAGCTTGGGTATTAAAAGAAACAATAGGGTTGGCACACCCATGTAGAGAACGTAAAAACAATTCGTGTTTTTCTGCCTGAGCAAGGAGTTCCCGTAAGGTTGGAGCAAGTCTAGATGTGCACAAGGCAGTGGAAAAAGTTTCAAAAGATGGTCCGAGCCCGCAATAAAACTAGTGTAGGTTGACGGATTCTTCCACGGAATGACCAATGGCCGAGAGTTGATCACATATAGCTTTGAAGCGGCGGCCAATTCAGAAACGGGAAGCGTACCTTTAGTTCGTTGACGCAGTTGGTGCCGTAGATTTTGTACACCTTGCACCGATGAATTGCTATATGCAGATTCAAGCGCAATCCAGATTTATCGACAGTGGCAAGCCAACAATTTCATAGGCGGTTTGTTCCGTAAGAGAGGCTCGAATTATAATAACAGCCCTTTGATCGGCTGAGATCCAGGCAAGATAGGCAAATTATATATAATCAAATAATTTACACAACAAATACCTAAAGAATAAGATAAATACGATAAATAACTATAATGTTAATTGAGTCTAATATATATCACCTAACTTAATTATTTTCTAACTTTATGTGTGACGTATGTCTTTATGTGAAAGGACTTCAAAGATTAAGAATAAAGAAAATAACCCGGTGAAAATATGATATGATCATTTGATGCATGGTTGAACTTTTCAAGATTAAATTATATACATGTACATATTGTTGGTGTCCATCTCTGACGAACTTAGATAGTCAGCGAACTTGATTAGTTCGCTTAGTTAGTTAGCAGCCTAGTTATCTTCCTTAGTTTGTTAGTTTGTTCAGATTAGTTTGTTATTAGTTTTCAATTCCAACTTGTATTTATATCACTTTATGTATTCATTTTACATTTGAATAAGAATCTCCTTCCATCATGTAGTTTGATATGAAGCTTGAAAGGAGATTCTCGTTCAAATGTAAAATGAATAACTAAGGAAGATGACTAGGCTGCTAACTAACTAAGCGAAATAATCAAGTTCGCTGACTATCTAAGTTCGTCGGAGATGGACACCAACACATATTGACAAATTCTTTTGACTGATATGACAATTTTGTATGCCATAGATTTACTAATAATGATTTTATGTTTGCCAATCTTTAGTAAAATGTTTTATATATGCGTGTTTTAAATTTTTAAATAAATATTGGTAAAGATGAAATTAGTTATGTTTATTTAAAACATTGCTTCATAAAAATTGTATTTCATATTGTGATCAACACAACTCATTTTTACCTTAACTTTAATTGATATGATATTTGTATACCACTAAAATTAGTTGGTATACCAGCAAATATACTAATGACAAAAGAGTATATAAAAAGATTGAAGTACTTGCCTGTTGCCCTTGAATATTATTAGGGAAGTAGGCTGATCATGTGAGAGGTGGAACAATTGATGCACTATGTATGTACATACAATAACACTGTAATAGAGTTGTAAGAAAACATAAGTTAATGAGCGTATATGTATGTGTTATGAGCAAACGAATTTGAAATATTTTTTGTAAGATAAAAATATGATCACTCCTACTTCACTAGTAAGATCATTCACAAACATTACTTTTCTCACCTCAGTAAAAACGTTCAAAAATGTTGTAATATTATCATCATATTTTATATTTGTTTCTAATAACTCAGTACGTTCAAAAAAACAAGCATCTCTAAAAACGTTCAAAAAACATGCATCCCTAAAAATAAACAAATTATTTATTTTAATAAATTATTTTTCTAAATTTGTATTATTTGATATAATTTAGAAATTTATAAAAGATTAAAAAGTTTACAAGTCTTAATTTTAAAAACAAGCATAACTTATTATATTTTTTAAGAGAACAAAATATATAAATAGTGAAAACTAGAAAAAAAAAATAATATACTTACCCCTAAAAAATATTATTGAAAGATACCGTATGTATGTGCATATGTATAAACTCTATAAAACCGTACTTTTAATGTTATTGAAAGATACCGTATCTATGTGCATAAAAATGCATGGTGACTTTCAGGGGCGGACCTACGTTCACCGGAGGGGGTTCACCGGAACCCCCCGAGTTTCGAAATTTATATAGAACAGTATGTAAAAACACTGGGGTGAACCCCTTAAAATATATAGAGTGAACCCCCCGAACAAAATTCCTGGATCCGCCACCGGTGACTTTTGATACTTACCCCCTAAAAAAAACAAGTGAAGCAATCCAAAAGAAAGCACTCCTCCAACTTGATTCCTTATACGTTATCCAAACCTGATAAAAAATATGTAGAGATTCTTATCACAGATTAATTAAAAAGGGGTGGGGGAGTTTATAAAGATATGCGAATTGCAACATGTTGTTATACATGTACAAATATTAGTTTTGGATATCAAAAAGGCATGTGGTCTAGTGGTACTTTTGTGTTGGAAAGGTATC
Source organism: Smallanthus sonchifolius (assembly GCA_023525975.1). Lineage (NCBI taxonomy): Eukaryota > Viridiplantae > Streptophyta > Magnoliopsida > Asterales > Asteraceae > Smallanthus > Smallanthus sonchifolius. The sequence continues at coordinate 35,083,996 of CM042034.1, read as the reverse complement.
CTTCCTCAAGTGGTTGAACGTCTCTTAACGAATAAAAAATATGTGAATTTATTAGTAGGATCAGAGGGTATGTGAGTTCGACTTTCTAAAAAATATTAGTTTTGAATCTATTAAAAAAATTTTAAAGTAGTTTGTAGAAAGGCATGCCTTTATTAATCAAGTAGACTCTTACATTTTAATCTTTTAAATGTAACATAATTTGGTTTTTATACCAAGCAAGGGGACTTTATTTCTTTTGGAGTTATGCACGGTTGTATGGACTACGTACCATTTGTTGCAAGTAATATTCTTGCAATAAAATATTTATTTTTTAAATAGATATCTCATTATTTTTCTTTGTAGTAGTTCTTTTAACTTATTTATTTTAAAAAGAATCTGGTTTCTAGAAATAAACGAGACTTTATTAGGCTTGAGAAATCGGTCTTTATTTGGTTGTCAAATCGGACCGGATTTTTCTCCAGATTATATTCGTTAATATGACTGAGATATATATTATTTAACACGTGTAATAATAATTGAGATAAAATTAGATAAGTCAAGGAAGACGTACCGATAAAATTACAATGTGGATATAAACATCAATTTCAATTGGTATGATGCACCTGTGAGAATTTCTCATCCATTAGTGTACACTTTTTGTTTAGGTCAAATAGAGAAAATATAAGTTTGGAATAAAAAGGAAGAATGTTTACGAGTTGAAAGATTTGGTACAGGATGGAGATAACTCAAAAATACAAGTATAAATCAGAACTCCAAGCACCACAATGCCTAATACCGTAAAGATCACTCTTGAAACTAGAACAGAAGGTCCTCTGGTGACATCACTAAAATATTCAAATAAAAATTATATGTTAATATCTTAACGTATGCAATAATGAGGATGTCAACCTAAATTGACAATTAAAACATAAAACTTTTACATTCTAATAAAATACATAGTTTAGGGAGGTTTATTAGAAGGAAAAAAAGAAAATATAATCTCCGTCATTCATTGATATAAGGGAAAATTATCAAAATGGTGATTTGACCGGTTGATTTTAACAAAATGGTCATAACTTTTTAACCGTCTAAAACATGGTCATGATAACCAATAGCCGTTTCACTAGACTTAGCCGGCTCCAAATTCAATGCCTGATTAGAATCTGTCAGACTTTAGATCAATCAGACGTTGATATGTGGCATCACGGAAATTTTAGCCGGCTATAGCCGTTACTTTTTTCCTCATCTTGGCTCGATTTTAGCCGGAAATTTGTCAGTGTGTAAGTTACAGGTTTATAAATACAACCTTAACTTAACCCTAAAAAACTAATCAAGTTTCTTAGCCACCATAAGATTTTCGAAATCCCCCCCCCCCCTCTCCCTTGGGTTAGGCCGACGCCACCACCACCACCCTACACCGTCGCGAAGCCGGCCACTGCCGCCGCAAGTCACCGTGTCACCCCGCCGTGTTGATCGGACTCCCCTCTGCGCAACCGTGTGACGTTTTGCTGCAGGATTTCGTGTACGTGTCATCTAGCGTGACGTTCGTTGTACTAAGGTGTTACAGATCTAGTTATCGTCAAAGTATAAATCTGAACACCCTATGGTTGGTTATTTAATATTGTTTATACGTGTGTAATCGGATCTCTGAAAGGAATCCAGATCTGATATGGTAATGGTATTAATAAATCGCTTCCACTTTAATATATCTTATTTGTTTATTTAAAAGGTTTAAATAATTGTTGTTTTAAAAAGTTAAAGTAGGTACCATGATTCCCAACAGTGGTATGAGAGCCACCTTTACGCGCGTTTTGATATATTTTTTTATTGTATTCTGATCTATTGTTTTATTTGTCAAAACTTCTGTTTGACAAAAGATCGAGCCCTTTTTGTTTATTGTAATTGTGTTAAATGAATCGAGCACTAGAGACATGTGGTTGTATTGTTTGTTGATTGGTTGTTTCTCTTTGTAGTTTTAATGGGTTATTTGGAACCCGATGTAATAGTTAGGTTTATTTTTCTTTATTTATTTTTAGTGTATTTGTAAAAAATATTGTAATCCTAAAGAGATGAAAACTAGAAGACCAAGACGGAAAATGACAAGATTAAAGATGAAGATGTTAGACTAAGTGGGAGATAGCAGATTTGTTAATTTTGTTATCTTTTAGACCATCCGGTTGTTCGTTTGATTTCTCGAACGAAACCGGATAATTTTTCCTAGTTGCTCGATTCTGTGTTTTATTTATTTTTGTGGTTGTGATATAATTATTTAGGATAAAAATTAAACCGTAAAATTTTTAATAAAACTTTTGACACAATTTAAAAACGATGAGATAATTAAATTGTTTATTTTTCTCGCAAAGGCAATTAAATAAAAGGTGTTTTATTTAAAATTAAAAACAAGTTTTAAATTTAAATATTTTTATTTAAGATAATTTTAAATTAATTAAAGAGTTGATTAGTTTAAAATCAATTCGTGACAAATGACCAATTTAGATTAATAGGGTATATTAGATATTGGATCGTATCAAGAGTTGAAAGTGTTTCACTTACTAATATTTAGTAAAATTGGTTTACTAAAATTGTCGACCAAAATGTTTTTGACTCGAAACGATAATATTAAAAACATTGAAGAAATTCCGGTATATAGAAAATCGATATTTCTGTGTCACCATTAATTGTAACACTTCAACTAATTTATCTGAACCCCCGGTGTTAGTGAATTACCCTGCATCCGGCCCTACAGTTTTAGTTGAAGGTAGTGTTAGATATATGATGTTCGATCATCAATTAAGTCAACGTTACTATTAAGGTACGATCCAAAGAGTTACACATTAGGCAACGAACAAGTATATATATATATATATATATATATATATATATATATATATATATTTAGTTGTTAAATATTATTCACGAAAGACGGATGTATTAAACGGTGAATAAATATTTAGAGAGATATTTATCGGTGACTAAGATAATTAATTATCTTATTAATTAATTATTTGCGGGGAGTAAATGTTTAATCTGTTAAACATTTAAAAGATAAGATTTTACTGATTATTGTTAATTAGTAAAATAGATAAGGTTAAAAATTAAACAGTTAATTATTATGAGATATTAACTGTTAATATCTTAGGGGCAGTGTGTTAGTTACATATTTATAAATATAACCTTGACTTACCCTAAAAACCTAATCAAGTTCTTAGCCACCAAAGAGAATTTCGAACCCCCCTCTCTCCCTTCGGTCGACGTCGCAACCACCGCCGGCCGCCTCCATCGGGTCGTCGGACCACCGTTGTTGTCGCGTCACCTCCTCCGTGGTGACCGAGTTCTCCTCCTCGCAACCGTGTGACGTTTTGCGGCGGTTTTCGTGTGTGTCAACTAGCGTGACGTTCATTGTACTAAGGTGTTACAGATCTAGTTATTGCCAAATGTATAAATCTAAACACCCTATGGTTGGTTATTTAATATTGTTTATACGTTTGTAATCGGATCACTGAATGGAATCCAGATCTGATCGGGTAATGGTACTAATAAATTGCTTCCGCTAAAATATAAATGATTTTTTAATTTAAAAGGTTTAAATAATTATTGTTTTAAAAGTTAAAATTGGTACCATGATTCCCAACGGGTAGAACCGCGATTCCCGAGTCACTTAGGTTGGGTCTACAGTTACAAATGAAGAACAAATATCACTTAAGTCGTTTAAGTGGGCATGGTTGAGGAAAACATATCAAGAGCTTGACAATACTCATCATGCCTCTCAAACAAAGAGTTGTATAGTTGATATAATTGGTAATCATTACCTGCCCGTCTAGCTATATCTGTATGGAGTGCTCAGCCATTAACTGAGACATGGGGAACAGGGATCTCATTTGTAATTATATATATATATATATATATATATATATATATATATAGCAATTGGGTCATAAAATTTTGTAGATGTCTAACGAATCTAATACAAATTCCTCATTCTCCCTAAAATCTATCCTTGAGAAGGATAAGCTTGCCAACTCCAACTTCATGGACCGGTACCAAAACTTGACAATTGTTATCAAGGATGAGAATAAATTGTAATGTTCTCGAGGGACCAATCCCGGAAGAACCAGCTGCTACTACGGGCCAAGCCTGTAAGACCTGCGTTAAGCATGTTGATGATTCTATCAAGGTCTCTTGCTTGATGTTGACATCCATGATACCAGAACTTCAAAAGAATATGGTGGACATGTTAGCATACGATATGATTAAGCAACTGCAGGAAATGTTCCAGCAACAGGCCCGTCATGAACGCTTTGAGGTGACAAGACCATCCCGGAGTTGCATATGATGCTAAGACTGCCGAGATGAATATACCAACTTCTGCTAAGTCTGGTTCAGTGCTTATGATCAAAGAAGGTCGAGTCAAGAAATTTTAAGCCAAGGGAAAAGGCAAGAAAAGCTTCAAGAGCAAGGGTAAAGGCAAAGTTGTTGCCAAGAAACCTCTGAAAAATGTCAATTGTTTTCATAGTGATGAAGCCGAAAACTGGAGGAGGAACTGCCCAAAATATCTGGCCAAGTTAAAGCAGAAGAATTCTGCTGGAAGACAACCCTCAGGTATGTTTATTATCGAGATCTTCTCTCTGTATAGGAAATCTTGGGTGTTTGACACTGGATGTGGTTATCACATTTGTAATGATTTATAGGGACTAAAGAAGGTTAAAAGGCTGAAGCAAGGAGACCTGGAGCTACATGTGGGAAATGGATAAAAGTTTGATGTGAAGGTTGTAGGAGAATACACTCTTTTACTTCCTTCTGGATTAGAACTTGTTTTGAAAAATGTTTATTTTATTCCTAATTTGACTAGAAATATTGTTTCAGTATCCGCTTTGCGAGAACAAGGATTTATTTATGCTTTTGACAATGATTTCATTTCTGCATATTTGAATGGTTTGTCTTATTTTTCTGCAAATCCTCACAATGGAATCTATGAGATATAAGTCCATGATAATAACGTCATATTTAATATCTCCTACAAACGTACGAAATACGATTTCAATGATATGTATTTATGGCATTGTAGGCTTGGGCACATAAACAAGAATCGCATGAAGAAACTCCAAACCATCGGAATTCTGAATTCTACAGGTCAAGAGTCATTTGATGATTGAGAATCATGTTTGAGTAGAAAGCTAACCAAGGCTCCTTTTGCCGGTATCGGTCAAAGGGCTAAGGATCTGTTAGGACTTGTGCATACTAATGTGTGTGGTCCATTCGGAACCATGTCCAGAAATGGAGAGTGATACTTCGTAACATTACCTGATGATTTCAATAGATATGGTTATGTTTATCTTATGAAGCATAAACATGAAACGTTTGAAATGTTCAAACAATACAGAACTAAGTACAAAATCAGCTTGGTAAGATAATTAAGAAGATTCGATCTGGTCGAGGTGGTGAATATCTTAGTCTAGAGTTTGATGGACATCTAAAGAAACGTGGGATCATTTCTCAGCTAACTCCACCTGGAACGCCTCAACATAACGGTGTGTCCAAAAGGAGAAATTGAACTCTATTAGATATGGTTCGGTCTATGATGTGTCGTACAAACCTCCCACACTCCTTCTGGAGTTTTGCTCTTGAGACTTCCACAAGAATAATAAATCTAGCTCCTACTAAGAAGGTGGACAAAACACTTTATGAGATTTGGCATGAAGAGAAGCCCAAAGTGTCCTACCTTAGGGTTTGGGGATGTAACGCATATGTTACAAGTGAATCTACGGATAAACTAAATCCCCGTGGCGATAAAGTTTTTTTCGACGGATACCCTAAAACAATCGGTTACTACTTCTACAATCCTGCTGAAAATCATGTTTTCATTAAACGCATAGCTACTTTCTTGGAGAAAGAACTTCTTGTGAGGGAGATTGGAGATAACCGTGTGGATATGGATGAGATCCAAGAACCACAAACTAAACCTTTCATTCAGCATGAGATTGCTGAAACTGAATCTAGAATTGTTCAAGATTCAGCTATGACACAAACTGTTCACAGAAGTACTAGGGATCGTCATCAACCTGACCGATATATCGGGATTCACCAGATTGACGATGTCCTGATAGTTGATCAGGCAGAGCCCACTAGTTACAAATCTGCAATCTTCGATTCTGAATCTAAGAAATGGCTTGAAGCCATGGTTGCTGAAATCCAATCCATGCACGACAACCATGTTTGGGACTTGGCTGATCTTCCTCCCTAAAGTCGTACAGTAGGAAACAAGTGGATTTTCAAGAAGAAAATCGACATGGATGGGAATGTGCAAACCTTCAAAGCAAGGCTGGTAGCGAAGGGTTTTAGTTAGACTCAAGGAATTGATTATGATGAAACTTTCTCACCGATAGCCATTCTTAAGTCTATTAGGATCTTGCTTGATTGCCGCGTATTATGACTACGATATATGGCAAATGTATGTCAAAATCGCGTTCCTACATAGACGTCTTACTAAAGATGTCTATATGGTTCAACTGGAAGGTTTTGAAGATCGAGAGAATCTTAATAAGGTATGCAAGTTAAACAAATCCATTTATGGATTAAAACAGGCATCCAAAAGCTGGAATCTTCGCTTTGACCAGAAAATCAAAGAGTTTAGTGTTGTCAAGAATGAAGATGAACTGTGTGTTTACAAGAAGGCAAGTGGGAGCCATGTGACTTTTCTGATTCTTTATGTAGATGGCATACTGCTTATTGTAAACCATATTCCTATGCTAAAAGACGTAAAGTCTTGGTTAGGTAAATGCTTCGCGATGAATGATCTTGGTGAAGCTGCTTATATTCTGGGAATAAGAATCTATAGGGGTAGATCAAAGCGGCTTATAGTTTTAAGTCAAAGTACATACATTATGAAAGTCATTCGACGCTTTTTCATGCAAGACTCTAAGAGATGATCTTTGCCTATGGCACATGGAACCATACTGAATAATAAACAGTGCCCTCAGTCTAACGAGGACAAGAAGAAAATGCAAAAGGTTCCATATGCTTCTGCAATTGGTTCAATCATGTATGCCATGCTATGTACTAGACATGACGTATCGTACGCTTTAAGCATGAGAAACAGATATCAACAGAATCCTGGTGAAAGTCACTGGATAGCTGTAAAGAACATTTTTAAATACTTAAGAAGAACTAACGATATGTTCTTGATATACGGAGGATTGGAAGAAGAACTAGCTGTTAAATGCTACACTGATGCTAGCTTCCAGACTGATCGAGATGATTCTTGATCACAAACAGGATTTGTTATTGTTCTGAATGGTGGTGCGATCACTTGAAAAAGTATTAAGAAAAGCGTAGTTGCACAATCCACCACCGAGTCAGAATATATTGTGGCATCGAAAGATGCAAAGGAGGCTGCTTGGATGAGGAAGTTCATTGTTGATCTCGGAGTAATGCCTAGCATTCAGAAATCGATCGAGATAATGTGTGATAATACTGGTGCTATTGCTCAAGCTAAGGAACCAAGGTCACACCACAACACGAAGCACATACTCAGAAGATTTCATTATATCCACAACATAATAGAATGGGGAGACACGGTGTTAACCAAAGTTCACACAGATCAGAATCTAGACGCCCGTTCACTAAGCCTATGCTTTTCATTCTAAACATGTAGAGCATGCTGACAAGATAGGCCTTAGATTTGCTAGACAGTGGGTTTGATCTGTATTTAGTATTTGGTGCTTTCGAACAATACAGTTACATTACTATTGTGAATCGGATGGTTGGTTTATTATGAATGAAAGACCAAGAAGTTAGAAACCATATTCACAAATAATTATTAGAGAATAATTATTGGACGTAACTCGTTTCAAAACTATTTTCATAGATTGATACCTTGAGATGTTTTTAATAAAGTAAGATCTGACTAAAGGTTGTTTTTTTTATCTTACCTAACGTTGTACCTTAACAGGCTAATAAGGGTATTATCAGGAGTAATCTAAAGTTTAGTGGGAGTTGTACGTGACCAAAGGAATTCTGTTCTTCTTTAATTAGGAGTTGGACATTCTGGCGCCCTCGTTGATTTAAGCTGGTGTGAAACGCATGGCCATGCTCAAACTAAATATTAGTTTGTTTAGACCACTTTGAATTACAGAATGAGAACAAGAATAGTTGAACCACATACGAGAAGTGAATTATATCCATGTCTCGTGTTCAACGGATTCCCTAAACAGAAAGGATAAAAATGCTTGCTAGGACTGTTATACTTTGTAAAGTAAAGGTTACCTGTGCACAAGGAAATAGTTTGACGATTGTAAATACGTCATACCTTCCTAATGACAGCGAGATGCAGCTAAGTGTGCACCACTGTCTACGTTGAACCGGTTAATTGAAGAATCGACCAAGTGGGAGATTGTTGGATATATGATGTCTTATCATCAATTAAGTCAACATTACTATTAAGCTACAATCCAAGGAGTTACACCTTAGCCAACGAACAAATATATATAATATTTAATTATTAAATATTATTCACGAAAGACAGATTTATTTAATGGTGAATAAATATTTAGAGAAATATTTATCGGAGATTGAGATAATTAATTATTTGATTATTTAACTGTATACGGGGATAAAATGTTTAAACTATTAAACATTTAAGGATTGAATTTTAGTGATTATTATTGATTGGTAAAATAGAAAAAGGTTAATAATTAAAAAGTTATATATTATGGGGTATTAATTGTTAAGATCTCAGGGGCCAGTGGTTAAGTTACAGGTTTATAAATACAACCTTAACTTAACCCGAAAAAACTAATCAAGTTTCTTAACCACCATAAGATTTTCGAAATCCCCTCTCTCTCTCCTTTGGGTTTGGCCGACGCCACCACCACCACCCTACGCCGTCGCGACGCCGCAAGTCACCGTCGCACCCCGACGTGTTGATCGGACTCCCCTCTGAGCAACCGTGTGATATTTTGTTGCAGGATTTTGTGTACGTGTCATCTAGCGTGATGTTCATTTTAGTAAGTTGTTACAGATCTGGTTATCGTCAAATGTATAAGTCTGAACACCATATGGTTGGTTATTTAATACCGTTTATATGCGTTTAATCGGATCACTAAAAGGAATCCAGATCTGATCTGGTAATGGTATTAATAAATAGTTTCAGCTTAAATATATCTGATTTGTGTATTTAAAATGTTTAAATAATTATTTTTTAAAAAGTTAAAACATGTATCATGATTCCCAACAGGACAAAGTTATTTTTTGGTGAGTAGCTTACAAAGTATCATTGGACGCCTACATCCTTTTAGGTATAAGTGTTTTTGTGCACTATTGTAATGGTTTCGATGCGTCATTACTATTGGCATTTTTACATGCCATTGTAATGCTTTTTACGTACCAATGTAATAAGTTAGTGCACTGTTGCAACTAGTTTAGACATGCGTTGCTACTATTTTAGACTCACCGTGCAACTAGTTTAAACTTTAGACGCATCATTGTAACTAATTTGGATGCGTCATTCAAGTCAACATTGTATCAAAGTTTTTTTAATTGTTATTATATATATATGTATATATATACACGTGTGTGTGTATATACCAATATTGTATTAAAACAGATGATAATAAAATTCTTGATTTGTTTATTTAAAATGTTTAAATAATTATTGTTTTAAAAAGTAAAAACATTTACCATGATTCACAACAGTACAAAGTTATTTTTTGATGAGTAGCTTACAAAGTATCATTGGACGCCTACATCCTTACAGGTATAAGTGTTTTTGTGCTCTATTGTAATGGTTTCGATGCATCATTGCTATTGGCATTTTTACATGCCATTGTAATGCTTTTTACGTACAATGTAATAAGTTAGTGCACTGTTACAACTAGTTTAGACATGCGTTGCTACTATTTTAGACTCACTGTGCAACTAGTTTAAACTTTAGACGCATCATTGTAACTAATTTGGATGCGTCATACTAGTCAACATTGCATCAATGCTTTTTTAATTGTTATTATATATATATATATATATATATATATATATATGTCTGTGTATATATATACCAATACTATATTAAAACAGTTGATAATAAAATTCTTGATTTGAAGGAATAACTTTTTAGAAAAATAATACAGTATATAAATGTTACATGTGTTTAAAAATCAATAAACTTGATTTTAGAAAAAAAGTTCAAAAATGGAGGTTGTTATGTTTTGCCTTTCAGCCCTTTTTACTTCTCAAAAATTTTTTTTATCGGCAAACACAATTATCACCAATATTAACAATTTAAATAGTGTCATCAATGGTTCAAAATCAGTTGGTAAACTGTGCATTAAAATGTCTCTTTTTTATTTGATCCAAATTATATTATATATGTAGAGGATGTTTAAATAAGAAGTGCAATTTAGCTAATAAACCTAAGAAGTAATCTCATCCATTCAATTAGATGATCAAGGGTAGATATTTAAGTGTAGTAAAATAAGATGTGGAAGGATATTTAAGTAATAACCACTTTTGTTGACTTTTTTTTTAACTTCCCTCACTTTTTTAAAACGTTCATAACTTTTTCATGTGACATTATTTTAAAAAAAAATACACCAAAAAATTGAGCGTTTTTATCTTTAATTTGAGTATGGTATTTCTATATTTTTTATAAAAACAAAATTGACATTTATTGAAATTGTGATATTTTATATAAATGTACTGGTTTATAGTAAAACAACACAATTTATCACATTAAAAATTTGCTGATTTCTGATAAACAGCACAATTTACGTAAATGTGCTGTTTTCTTTAATTTGTGCTACTTTTAGTCAATTAATATGTGCCAAATCTGGTAGTATTTTTTGAAAATAAAAATTTAAAGCATCCATACACCAACAAACGGTTCAGTGGTTGGTTGGCAACAAAAGGTTTACGCATCAAAATGTTGTTTGTGCTGGTTTGATATACTAGTTTTGTTTTGCTGGTTTTGGTTGTGCCTGGTAAGTTACACGATTAACCGTGTTGTTTTTGTGTTGTTTTATAGTAAAACAGCACAACTAATTGTTATGTTTGGTGTTGTTTTATGATAAAACAGTGCAGTTAATTATGCTGTTTTAGAATGCAACATAGTTAATTGTGATGTTTTACAAGAAACCAGCACATTTACGTAAAGTAGCACAATTTCATTAAGTGTCGATTTTGTTTTTACAAAAAAATATAGCAATACTATACTCGAATTAAAGGTAAAAAACGCTTGATTTTATGGTGTAATTTTAAAAAAAAAATAAAGATGTATGAAAAAGTTATGTACGTTTAAGAAAAGTGGGAGAATTTTAAAAAAAAAACTCAACAATTGGGTTTTTCAAGAATGCCCCTCCACCCCTTGTTTTTCCTACAATTAAATCTATACCCTTAATCATCTATTTGAATGGATGAGATTGCTTCTTAGGCTTTTTAGCCAAATTGTACTTCTTAAGAGAACCATCTCCTATATATGTATATAGGGGGATTATCAAATAAAAAGTAGGTTTTCGTTAAGAAATTTAAGAAATGACCAAAACGCTTAGAAACGATATCAAACGAACTTCGATTGAGCTCATTTTAGCTGCGTTGGAACCGTCTCGTCGAACTCTACCATGTTAGCTTTTAGGTTTTAGCTTTTAAGGTTTAGATTTTACGTTTGAATTTTAGAGTTTTAGGCTTATGATTTAGCCTTAGAGTTTAGCTTTTAGGGTTTGGATTTTATGGTTTAGGTTTTTTTTTGGGGGTGGGGGTGGGGGGTTTATGTTTTTAGGGTGGGTGGGGGTAGGTTTAGGTTTTTGGGGGGTGGGGGGTGGTGGTTTTAGGCTTTTTGGGGTGGGGTTGGAGGGGGGGGTTTAGGTTTTTGGGGGTGCGGGTGGAGGGGGGTTTAGGTTTTTGGGTCCGGATTAGTGTTCGATGAGATGATTCCAACGCCGCTGGAATGAGCTCAATCGGAGTTCGTTTGACCCACTTCTTAGCGTTTCTTAGCGAAAAACCACTTCTTAGTGCAATATTCCCCTATGTGTGTATATATATATATATATTTACATGGAGAGAGAGGGAGACACGATTTTAGATTATTTCTTACCTTTTTTGACGTTTTGCTAACACAAAATATAACGGATATTTCAAAGATTCTTCACGTGACAACTTGTAGAATTGTGTAAGAATGTACCCAATGCTAACAAGGCTGTAAACGGTTAAAAAGGTCGACTATAGTTAGTAAGTACCAATTCTGTTAAATACCCACGTGTATGAGATCAAAATATGATTCTAAAAAAGTTTCACTATTAGTATCCAGAAGAAAGATTACCTTCCTAGAATATACATTGCGACCATTACAATTGCTGCAATAATCCAACTTGATTCTTTGTAAGCAACCCATGCCTAAACAATATCGACATATAGTTAATAACCTATGATTCTAAAGTTGATCAAAAACTTACAAATTTAACATTAATAATAGATGACTTTTAGTAGATATGATACATATGCACCATGAATCCATGATAGGCATTCATGGTTCAATTAACGTACCTCTAAAGCAATAATGTTTAGGCACTAAGTTCGTTAAATTACACACAGTGATGGATGGAACAATAAGTAATTTTTTTTTCTATAGGAGATCAAAATTATTGGGTCTCTAGTTGACCCGCAACCTCAAATGTTTGATTTCCTATACTATTTAGGTAACGTTTGGTACGTAGGAATGGGAAGTGAAATGAGATGGATGATTACGAATAAATGAAAAAAAAAGTGTTTAATTGGACGAAAGAATGGAATCACTCATTGCACAAGTAATGTCATTCCCTTTAAATCTTTTAAATTTATTCCATCCACCCTCCTTGTTTGTTTTTTCATTTAATCCCCTCTTTCACCCTTTATCACCACCACACCCTCCTACCACCACCCACCCACCATCCACCACCACTTCCACTTCCACCACCCACCACCATCGCCACCGCCGACTCCACCACACATCGCCATCTCTCGCCGCCACCACCACCGCCACTCATAACCACACCACCGCCACCCACCCCCAACTCTTATCACCGCCACTCACTTAAAATATATTATTATTAAAAGAAATATGTGTATTTAATAACGGGGAAACATGAAAAAAATGATGAGAATGAATATGGGTGCAACATGTGGCATGACAAACTTTTATTTATTATATAATATATATATATATATATATATTTATGTATGTTTTTTTTCATAAAATTTATATACTGGTTTTATAAATTGGGACCTTTTTATAAAAATTTTAAAACATATTGGGTCCTCTTTAATCTTTATAATGACTAGGCTATAACGGTTAGCTATTACGGTATGTCATGTAGCATACTATATATATATATATTTTATTTCTATGGATTTAACGTTAATCGTCGTTTAAAAAAAACTAGTTTATATATTTTGTTCGTTGGGGCTTTTTTTTCCGGCCCTGATTATGATCATACTACATATATGCAGTATTATCATATGATCATATTACATATATATATATATATATATATATATATATAAAGTATCATCATATTGTACATACAGTATAATAGTAGCACATATATGTTATATCGAAAAAGTTCGACACCTTAATTTTTTGTTTCTTTATCGTAATATTATACTGAAATTAAAAATAAAAAAATGATTATTTTATTGGTATAATTTTCATTATTTTATAAAAAGAAAAATATAGAATTACCTTTTTACCCCTTTCTTTAATACAAGGCACATATTTTTTATTAAATATATTAAAAATACAGATTTAATTACAACCACATACAAAAATATTAAGAGATGAATATGTAACCTATATTAAGTTTAAGAGTTTTCATAACAACTCAGGATTTACAGCTGATACAACCCATATATATAGGGTATGGATCATTTGTAAACCATCCCTTTATGTGTAAACCAATTAACCCAATAAAAAATGACACCTAATAATAATTTTTTTTATTAAAAGGGTATTTTAGTAAATGTAACATTCCCTTATTTTTTTATTGATAAAGATTCCACCTATTAAATTTCCCCCCTCCTTTTTTAAACATTCATTACTTTTTTATAAAACATTATTTTTTTTATAAAAATTACATCATTAAATAGAGCTTTTTTTATCTTTAATTTGAATATAGTCTTGTAAATTTTTATTTTATTTTTTTTAAAATCAGTTTTTACATATATATAACGAACAGTTACACACATGTAAATACAAACATAAATGTAGCGTTCCAAAATTATTTTTTAGAACATTAATAACTTTTTATCCTAAACCCAGATATAAATGTGTTAATCCAACTTGTTTATACAAAAAAACCAAAACCCAACCATTTATTCATTCAAAAAACCAAAACACTCATAACTTTGTTTATTCAAAACCAAATTATTTGATAATCTAAAAAAAAACACAACAATGTGTTAATCTAATAAGTTTTTTATACAATGTTATTTTTTTAAAACAAATTTAAAAACCAACTTTTTTTATCTTTATTTCAGTTATAGACTCGAAAAATCCCCGAATAATCAAGTATACATAGTGATGAATGACGACATATAGAATTGTTTATACTGCACATATTACATATAAGTAGTATCTTATATGTAATAAACAATTACATAATAATATGAACATATGTGTAATTTTTTATATTATGTAAAATAAAAAAATTACATATATGTAATATCATATTACACATATATAATATATTATTATTACATATATGTAGTATCACATTGTTACATATATGTAGTATCACATTACATATATGTAATATTATATTACATTTATGTAATAGAACAAAATATAAATTGCTATTACATATGTAATATGAATTATTGCATATGAACACATGTAACCGTATTTGCAAAAAAATTACAAAATTAATACACTTTACATATGCATTTTCATCAAAGATCAAAGTTTCCATGTAGACTTTGCATATAAATGTTTATAAGATTCGAATGCATGTGAATTAAGAATTAAAAGTCAACGAATCATTTGGCTCAAATATAAATAATTAAATGTTGGTGTGTGCAACATATAAGAATAACTCATTTTATTTGTTATTTTTAAACAGCGATTTCGCTTTTTATAAAAACTATACATCAAAATACTAGGGTTTTGAAATAAAAATAATTTATTTTTATAAAACTATACATCAACTCATTTTATCGGCAAGTGTTTTACATCTCTAGATAATAAATAAAAAAAAATACCGGTACTGGTTCCTATAATGACGATGTCGTTATCTGTTTGTTTTGTTACAGTACCAGCACAAAACCGTCATCGATTAATTGTACATTTAGTATATGGAATTTTAAATAACATTTAGTATTTCTCAATATCTTAAATAAACAATTGTTATAAATTTATAATAAATAAAATTTTAAATAGTTTTAACTTTATAATAAATAAATAAATTTTAAAATAGGTAACAATTTTATAATTTTACATATGTAATTAGTTAAATTTATATATATTAATTATTATTTTAATATAATAATTTAATATATGGTTGTGAGGGAAGAGAAAAAAAAAAACAAAATCAAATTACCATTACACACTTATTATTTGTAGCCACTCATTCATTAAAAAAAATAAAATTTATTTTGGACCACTAATTATAATATTAATAAACTAAATTAATGGTCCACATTTGATTTTTAGTTTACACAGTTAAATGTGGTTTACAAATGATCGTTTTCACACACATATATGTGTGTGTGTGTATGTATTAAAAAACTGGGTTAAAGCGAAGGAAACGCGTTGCATAGGTGAACGATGGAATAAAAGATGCTGATGTTGTGCAAAGATAATAAAAAGTGAAAAAGTATAACGCATAGCCTTATGGTGTAACTAAAACAATGAGTTCTCGTGTTTTGTGTGATACACGAAACACACAATGTTATATCTTAATTAGAGCAAGATGAATAGATAAGTGATGGGGATATCAAGTGATGGAAGAGTGCACGTCACGTCACACCCTTCATTATCACATCATTCATCACTTGGCAAATGAAATACCCAAGTGATTGAGGTGGTGTGATAATTATTTTTTCATTACCAAGTGATGACTAATGTTGCTTCTAAATATAATTTTTGCTTCTATAACACAATTACCTAATGATTTGACCTGAAGTCTTGTTACATTATTTAAACCATTTTTTCATCAACATTTCTTAATAGCATAATTGGAACATATACATTTAAAACTCATTTATGGTTTAACAAGCCTGATAGTGTAACTCCATTTATGATATCCTGATTTTCTAAATAGACTTACACTATCAGGATATCATAAACTTTCATCAAAATCATCATCAAGATGCTCTGATTGACGAATACTATTTATACTTATATGCGAAAAATCTCGCTAAACTTTTAATACTAAATCTCTTATTAAAAAAATAATAAAAAGGATACAAATAAAATTTAAATTTCAACAATATATCGTCTTTTAAATTCAAAATTTTAAACTACAAATTTTAAAAATTTCACTCCTTAATATTTTGACATAATTAAATTTAAAATTATAAAATTAAATATAAAAAAATTAAAACTAATAAATTAGAATCAAAACTTATAAACATATTTTTTGAAAAAAACAATTCTCGTCATTTAAAAAAAATAAAGTTTAAAATATAATACACTTTTTAAAATAAATATTTGCAAGTTTCATTATTTTATTAAAAACTAAGTTTAAAATTTATAAACTAAAATAAAAATTATTTATAAATATCAAATTTAACTAAAAAACTACTAATTAAATATTAGTAAACTTTATTTTAACACTTATTTATTGAAAATACAAACGTAGTATTTTTAAAATTAAAAAAATCTTGTTTTTTGATAATAAATTTTAAAAAATCATTTTTCAATAATAAAACTTTAAAAACTCGCTTTTTTAAAATCTCCTATTTTTTTAATTCTTGATTTTTTTAAATATTCACTTTTAATGATAATTTTAAAAAAGTGTTAGCTAGTGGTAATAATGATAAATTGATTTGTTAAATGTTTATTTATGTAATTAAAAAAAAAAGCTTAATATAGAAATATTAAATAGAAGATATAAATATGATATTGAGGAAAAATTTTTATTAGATGTAATGTGATGATATCAAATGATAAAATTATTTAGTTTTTAATTATAAGAAGGATGAGATAGAAACTAGAAACTAAAATAGACATAAATTCATTTTTAACTTTTAAGAAAACCACTAGATTCCTAGGCCACATATTCTCATTTAGTTTCCGTTAGTTTGTTTATTAAATTTATTTTTGAGTAAATTATAACTTATGTCCTTTAACTATATTTAAAATTACTGGTATTGTCCTTTATTTTTAATAATTAAATTGAACGTCATTTTTTTGAATTTGCACAATTTAAGTACTTATTATTAACTGAAGTTTAATTTTTCTATTAAAAACATTCACATGTCATGCATATAAGGGCATTTTTATCGTTTTATTATATAAATAATTATTTATGTAATTTATTTAAACATAATAAATAAACAATTCCAACCCCCCTCTCTCTCAGTTATCTCTTTCTTCTTCGACAACAATTCCACCGCCACCACCAATTCTCCAAAAGGCTAATATCAAATTAAAAGAAAGATTATAAAGGCTTCTGGTTCCAAATCTCCTCTTTTCTTTCGGTCATCATCGGAGACGCCGCAATCTTCATGCCAGCTCCGTCGGAACCCTTGACGGCTTCGTCAAGGTTCTTCCTTTTCATCATCCGATTTCTGCTTTCTTTAGCTGGTTTCGCTTTGAATCAACCCAAAACCCACCGATATCCCAAGTTGATTTGGCAAAGAATTAATGGAATGGCTAGATTTTCTGATGCCCTAGATACTTGGTCTGATCTGGTCACTTATGTGGAAAATGTGCAGGTTACTAAATCGGCCTGATGTGTTATTTGGAGGCTAGATTTGGCTGAAACTGTGTATTTTATTTGGCAAGAAATAAATTGCAGGTCATTCCAAGGAAAAGAGCGTATTGTTGTGGCGATTTCTCAACAGATGTCAAAGCTACTGATTGGATTACATGGGTGCAAATGGAAGAATGGCTGCTAAAGGGAAGTCTTGGCTTGGATGGGGATTGGATTGGTTTGTTTTGCATGTGCAGAAGATGGTGTTCATGAGAGTAGAGAGAGTGGGTGTCTGTGAGTACAAGGGGGAAAGATCTTTTTATTTATTTACAAGTGTAAAAAAAAGTAAAAAGACATTAATGCCTCTGATGTGAGGGGGCACATGATCTGATTTAACAAAACTTTTGGATGAAGGTTAGTGAAAATAACTTAAACCGTGCAAAAGTTTCAAAAAAAGAACGTCTAGTGTAACTATTGAATCTAAAGGACAATACCGGTAATTTTGACCATAGTTAAAGGACAAAATTTGTAATTTACTCTTTATTTTACATTATATTGTAAATATAAACAATATTATATTTTTTTTCTCTACAATGAAATCATTGAATTTTCCCACACGATAACCCGTTATTGTTAATTTGAAAAAACTTTTAAACTTCCAAGTTTTTGATGAGTGAAAATAATCATAGTCCAACAAAATAGATTGTTGTACAATAAACTCAAATTCTAAATGGCAAAGGAACAAGAACCACCATACCCCTATAACAACAACATATGTCGTAAAATCTGCCACTGTTTGTGCGAACCACCTGTAACAAATTTTGAGAATATATTTATTCAGTACCGTTGATCAAAGTTGTATGGTCACTATGAAAAGAAAATATCATTGATAATCAACTTAATTAAATCTTCAAGTTGTCTATCGCATTTAAAATACATCCATGTATCCTAAATCAAATCACAGACTAATTGATACCAAACCAAACCAAACCAAACCAAACGTACTCAGTATAATCTCACACATAACTAACGCTATTAGTAGGGTCTGGGGAGGGTGTGATGAGGGCAAACCTTACCCCTATCCCAAGGGATAGAGAGGCTGCTCCCGTTTAGACCCCCAGACTAATTGATAATTAACTTAAATAGAAGTTTCTGCTCTTTTAAAATTTATAAATTTTTATAGAATTTGTATTGGCCTATAGTGTTAATATGGTTCATTGAGTCGGTCGTACCAGAACCGGCTTTAGGCTATCTATCCTGTCCGGCTAAGTCGCTTTAAACTGTCCCCATTTGAACGGGCCGGTCAGCAGTCAGACACTACAAGGATTTGACCCTACACAGACGACACCTATCCAGACGACAAAAGTGGTCGACAACCCTATACTTGCTTTGAAAAAGGCGTGATTCATTACGTGAAAGACGCTAACCGAATAGTTAGAGATGCCGCAAGCAAAGATCATATAGCCTAATTGACTGCAAGTTGAATAAGCTATGACCCTCTTTAGATCGTTCTGTAATATTCCAGTGGTTGCCGTAAGGAATGACGACATGTTATCGGGATAGGTTTTTCCAAAAGTTGCCCTACTGAAATCCTTTACCGACGACGTGTCGTCGGTGTAAGGTTGGATAGATAGAGGGAAAAATGGCCGCCCGAATGAAAACTTGTCGTCGGTATATGTTAACTTTTTCCCCCCTTTTTTTAGTTTTAAATATTTTGTGCAACAACAAGTTTTAAAAATTAAATAAACCAATACCGACGACATGATGTCGGGATACGTGTTTTAAAAATTGACCGGTCAAAAACCTAGACGACGTGTTGTCGGTATAGGCCTACATAGACCAGTGAACATGCTGATGCCATGGTTAGACTACATATCAATTTTTTTAAAATTTTATTAACTGATTCATTTAGTATGTAGGCTTCATATATTTTATTTATTTAAACATTCTTATTTTATTAAAAATTGTCTAGCCATATAAAAAAAGATAAAGTATTTTGATATTTTGTTTTAAATTAGATACACATATATAAAGTTTTATTTTTTGTATTATTTATAATGGTATCCATTTCTTAAATCCTATCCGTTGTCGTTGTGATACCACATAAATCTGATCCGACGTAAGGAAACTGGTTTGATGTCGTTGTGATAACATTATCATTGAGTAATTTACAAGCACAACTGCTGCATATTAGACCTAAACTAATGGAATAAGAACAGCTGATATGTACCATTAATCAACATTAAGAGAATAAAAAATCGAGTATGTGAGTTACCTGGCATGCATGTCGAAACAAGAAATGAAGTCACCGGCAGTGAATAAGTAAACAAACGCAGCTACCATCACACAAAACAATACGATGAACAGTGTTCTCACTAAGACTCCCATGGACGCCGCCGCCACCATTATTGTCCCAACGTCTAACTCTGTGGAGTAGCGTTTTGCCCAAAGTTTGCAAAGCTTTTGTGATATATATAGGCGATGAATGTGTGTATATAAAATAAAAATAAAATACTCATCCTAAATGATTGATATATAAAACTAGTGGCTTCTAGAAACCAATATATTACGTATGATAAAAAATATGAATTAATTAAAAATCTTAAATTTTTATATATTTATATATTTTATAGGTATAAAAATAAAGTACATATACTAAGTAAAGAAAATAAAATTTAAAATATGTAAAAGTTAATATATAATTGGGTTTTGAAAATACATTAATTACCATTTAATATAATTTGACTTTTATTTACTTTTTGATTGAATTAAAAAGTTAAATAATTAGATTTTAAAATTTCTTATAATAAAGGATAATTTAAAATAAATGTGTTTTATTATAATAATTAGTATTTTCTTTAAAAATATATTATCACTAAAAGATAGAGGTGTATTTAATATGAGAAAAATGTGTGAAAAAAATAATGAGAGTAAATATGGAGGTGACATGTGACATGAAAAAACCTTTATTTATTAGATAATATAGATTATTGATGAATATATTTGAAGAGGTATGATGCTACTCACGGTATCTAGATCTTTGCAAGCCTTAGTATAGAAAATAGATATTAAATTGCCTTAGCATGAAAAATATACAGTAAATGCCTTAGTATAGTGATGTCGTCCAGACGATCTATATGAAAACTACTAAAACCTAACATAGACTCCTAAGTAATAAAAGGAAAACCTATGAACTAAACCGCACTCACACGCAAGTGTACCTATCGAGTGTAGCACAGCTTAATGGTAAACCGGAATATCGAACCCTAGAAACACTACGAATAACAAAACAGACTTTGACTCGGACTTAAGATGATTTGGTTTTGGGGTTTACTACTCTACTGAATATAACTAATGAATGCAATAAACTAAAATCGAATCAAACAATAAAGACGGGAACTAAGGAAGATATCTGGAAGAGGAAGAACATTACCTAGGCCTGAATCCTACTTGCAAAGCACAACTACTACCGGTTCTCGAAACTATGATAGATCTGGGATTCTAAGGATAACTGTTAAAGACAACCTAGTGGATCCCTAATCACTCTCAGGGTGTCACCAACTAAGCTTTCCTAAAGTGTATTAACTCACCAGATGGTCGGATCACATCTCGAGTATTTCCAACTATGACAGAGTACCCTAATGGACAGATTACCTCTTAGTCTCACTATCCACCATACATTCAAGGAATGCACGGGGTAATCCTAGGATAACAACTATGATTCAGAATAGCCACAATCACTAGACACCTAAACCAACTTCCTCTCAGACAGTTGACACTCGGATTCCTAAAGACGAGGACTAAACGACTAATTCTCACCTCTCGGGTATTGAACTAGGACACACATCACTTCTAAACAGTAGTCAACACAATTCCTATGGCTACTACGTCTAGCAAACCACCATAATCATAAATCCTGAGATCTATGAACTAGATACGCTAATTGAACTGACAGACAACCACAGTCATCGCATGGAATCAATAATCAAATACAAATCAGAATTAAACATGCATATATGATCACAATTGTTAACTAAGATCGTTTACAAAGTCATCAAATCATCAAGTGAATCCAAAACCGATAAAAGACTACGACTTTAACAAGTATTCATCAATTGACCTAGGCAGTATTAATGTTTTAGCCTAGGATCTTATTCAAACAACCATAACATAAGTAATAAACATTCACCATGGTATCAAATATAGAAATCAAACACAAAGATTTGAACTTTAAAACCAAATAAGCTAAACTATACAAACCTGGAATCAAAAGCTTCTATCTTGCATTCCAATAGCCTTCCTATTCCCCAAAATCGCCTCTTGAACCCTTCTGGACGGCTAAAAATCGAACCCCTGGCATTATGGCCTTACAATTCTATTAAAATCGATTTTTAGGGTTTTTTCGGATTTCACAGGCCTTTCGCGTACCGCGAGAAATTGTGGCTAGTCCCTGGCGTACTGCAAGGGACAAATTAGTCGGGCCCGGATTCAGCTTCCCTTGCGTACCACGAGGGAATGGTTCCTGTTCTTCGTGTACTGCGAGGGACTGGAAATCACCATTCTTCTCTTTTAAACTTTGGGCTTTCCTTCTCGTGCTCAGTTTCTTCAGGTTTTGACTTGATATTCACAAATAAAAAACTAATCTAAAACACACGAAAACGATGGAATAAAGATGTATGCTTTGCACTACATTAAACATCCCACACTTAACCTTTTTTTGTCCTCGAAAAAGTCTGCATTGGAATCATAACTGAGATCTAACTTTAATAATCAATTACCAATTAGCACAAATATACTAACGCGTTAACAAGCAACAATCAATTTTTCTATACGATTAAACCCAAACACCAACTATCTAGCCCATGTAATGTGTTCTAATTCCAATTTATACAACAATCAATTAAACTATGTGACTCACACTTAGAAGCTACAGCTCTACCTAATCCTGTCTCACGGTCATGTCTAGGCACGGGTTAAACCATATAGATTTGACCACCACGTTAAACTAAGATTTACAGATTTTTAGAAATTATGGAAATTGGAATGAATAGAATGAGTATTATTAAATATATATGAATCAACCTCACCTAGAGGTGTATCTCCCAAGTCATTATCCTAGAAGGTAGCACATAGGTTGCGGTCTATCAATTAAGCACATAAGCATCTAACTTAGAGGCGTATCCACCGAGTAACTATCCCCGTGGGTAACACATAAATCAGAACTTATTTATCCAAACACTGATCACTCAAATCCCAACCCATGGGTGTATCAACCAAGTCGCTATCCGGAGGGTAACACGTAGGTCAAGATTCAATCTTTCAGTTTATTTAATTACACTCATTATTATATGAAATTATGGATGCAGGCGCCACCAAAATCAGATCTATTCTCATAAAAAGAGAGTGGTGTGCCAAGAAAGTTTTCAAAAACCTCTA
This sequence comes from Smallanthus sonchifolius, assembly GCA_023525975.1. Taxonomy (NCBI): domain Eukaryota; kingdom Viridiplantae; phylum Streptophyta; class Magnoliopsida; order Asterales; family Asteraceae; genus Smallanthus; species Smallanthus sonchifolius. Next base: position 35,060,708 of record CM042034.1, on the reverse strand, counting down.
AATTTTAGCTTAACGTGGTACCTATCACCCTATATTGACAGTTTAAGTATTACCGACACCCTAAGATGAGTACCCATAAGATTTCATGAATTTATTATGTGATTAATCCTAAGTAACACTCACAGGTTATTTAAGTTATTCAAGCTGGCTGGGTCTACCAAAACATCACTAACTAGACGCGTTTTCAATTATTTATTTCATTTAAACTCAAACAAGTAGATCCAGATGTACTATCATTTTCCATTTATTATGCAAAAACGTTTTAATTTCAAAGGACATTTTTCAAAATTTTCAATTTTTTTTTGTATTTTTGACTTTTTATAAAAGACACAAACTAGCTAGACTAAACACTCACATCCCTACACTTGAAATACATATTGTCCTCAATGTGAAACAAGACACAACTAAAAATAAAAATACAAAAATAAAACAGGAAGCGACTTAGCTCGTAATGATAAACTCTCAAAGGTATAGCTTCGTTCTTACTTGTGTACACCGTATAGCATTTCGGTCACGTTTGCACAACTCTGTTGGGTTGCCTTTATAAGATGTCAGGATCAATTTCGTCCGAATGGAGATTGAGTACGGACGGAATTATGTACACCTGCGAAATAAACTCACACATACCCGCAACATCAAACTGACACAAAGTTAAAGACTCATTGACTTGACTGACTCACAATGTCTTTAGATAGAAGGCAAGGTGTCACACCCCCAAATTTCAACTAACGGAGTTTTACCGTTTTCGGAAGTGACTAACCAGGATCTCAGACATTAGTTACTTTGAACGACTCTACATGGGACTCAAATGAAAATACCATAATAATCAGAGTTCAATGCGGAAGCGTAACGAAAAGTAAATGCACAAAACACACCCGCTCAAACCAAAGTCCAAAAGTCCAAAATGTCCAACCAACCAAAATACAATACAAGATAATTATAAATATGTCATAAGCAAAATAGTTGAATCCATGCATGCCCTAACGTGCACCTGTGTCTTATCTTAGCGACCTGAGAAAACATGTAAGAAAAAGTGTCAACACAAGGTTGGTGAGTTCACAGGTTTCAATAAATAAGTAAGCGTTTACCAGATTTATGATCATTCAATATGTATCTATAGGTAGCTAACCTATGTTCATGTTTAGCTCAAGCGCTCACAACCGTAGCTGACTGTTTGTTTATTGCCTCCTGCTAGGTCTATCAACACTGGCGGTGTGAGTAGGATAACATTTCACCCGTTCGATATCTAATCGAGTTAGCGCGACTAACGAGGGTGAGATTTGTCAAACCCAGTAGTACTACTAAATATTACCTTGCTAAGATCCATATTAACGGTTCAATATAAGATGAGGACTTTCTGTGATAGCGTGTTACGCTTAGCTTTAACATTGATAGCATACGAAATACAAAATCTCAAAAATAGTTAAGCATGTTTTCTCCCCCAAGTTAAAACAATAAAAAGGGGCCGTGAAAACTCACCTGTTTTGCATTGAAGGTAGTTTCACACTAGAGGTACGTTGGAACCACGAGTGTAAGTCTCAAAAGACCTACGAATGTCCTAAAATTATAAACACATAAACTAGGAATGATAATGGGAATTGTGACTGTGACACGGAAAGAAACTTCTTAAAGAACCGCTCTAATAAACGAGAGTGGATGAACGTGTCCACGAGATTAGGAATTACTTTACGCGGCGAATGACTCAATTAATAATATATATATACGAGTGAATAATATAATTAATTATATTATTAATTAATCTCTATTGATACACGGCTTTATAAAATGATTCAAAATAATATAAATATATATTATTTAATAATACGGGTCACAGTTTGAAAATAATATAAATATACTATTTTATACGAATTTACGGCTTAAAATAAAATAAACATATTATTTTTACTTAATAATAATAATATATAAATTATAAAAGCGGGTATAATTTATAAAAATATGCTAATAATTCAAAACCCGAGTCTACAGGTTGTTTTCCGGGCTAAAAACACATTTATATAATAACCCAATATTATAAGGTTTGATTTTTATTAATTTAATATTCCAGAAAAATGTTCCAAAAATAATTGTGGGAGCCCGGTCTCGAACCCGGGTCCCTCCCACACGCACACACTGACCAAACCATCACGCCCGCTAGGGTCATCGCAAACAAACCCGAGACCCATTGCTTTTAACATCCTGCTCAAACGTGATTTCCTTCCCATATGCTCCCAGATCGAATCCCGTCCCATACACTATGAATTCGATCGCGACTGGTTTCAAAATCGTAGGGGTCTTGCTCGCCCAAGGATTGCGAGTCTGATGCTAGGTTCAGTTGCAAAAATCGTTAAGTCTTAGGTAATTAAAATTCAGTTTGAAAAGCCGAGACTTAGACTTAAAAACGTGGGATCAATTTGATAAAATCTGATGATGTTAGAGGCTGGATTCATGGGGCTATTAAAGAGAATTAGATTCCGATTCTATCCATGCATTTTAATTATATTGAGATTACAGTTTGACTGGTGTTCGATTCAACCCAAAATGTGATGAACCCTAGAATCGGTTCATCACTGATCCGATGTTATATCTTCGAATTAGCATAGGGTTTTCAAAGGATGGATTATGGCGAGTCTATCCATGAAGTTTAATTGCATTTATATTGAGTCTAAGATAGAGTTCGATTAAAATGTGAACCTATGAACCCTAGATTCTGGATTTTGTAAAATTAGATGTTTTTTGATTCAATTAACACGGGGCTTTCATTAAACTAAAGATTTCGAAACTAATGGTATGATTTAATTGCATTGAGAACGAGTCTAGAATCAAAAGCCCCAAATCCGATTTCATATGAACCCTAGAATCGGATTATGATTAAATCGATAATGTAAGCCCTGATTAGGATAGGGCTTTCATTATATAGCATAAAATGAATCAAATGAATGTTTCAATTACCCGATTGGATGTTGGATTGATAGTGCTCGACTAACACTGAGTTCGTCGACTGCGGGTTGATCTGTGATGCTTCTGGTTGCTTCTCCGGCGCGACTGGTGTATGGAAATTCTTCTGAGGGACTCGAACAAGATTCGCAGGTGTATAATTTGTGAGGGAAATACAAGAATTTTGTGAATTCGGTGATCGTTTGGAATAAGTCGACGGTTTTGGATTTAATTTCCATTATTCGAGTTTAATTTGATTAATGTCTACGATTAAAGATCAATCATGAACGATTATGGCATTTAAGTGTTAATCAATTACTACATTCGATCGATTTCGGTTATCAAACGAGAATTGGAAATCAAGAAGTCGTGAATTTTGACTTCAAAAAGTCAACATAACCAATTTTGTTAATTTTGACTTTGAGGGGTCAAATTATTTAATTTAGCATATTCCCACAACTAGTCCCTGTAGTTTTGAGTTGAATTTGTGACAGAATCAGTCCTTGGGGTTAGATTTAGTTAACGAGGTTAAGTTTTTAACCGAAAACTTAACGGAATAGTTAACGGAGTTAACCTAAAAAGTCGAATTGTCACATCATCCCCTAGTTGAAAGAATTTTCGTCCCGAAAATTAAATAATTAAATTTTTTTTCTGGGGTGTCACATCATCCCCTAGTTGAAAGAATTTTCGTCCCGAAAATTAAATAGTACCTTAAGGATTTGACACAGAGTGCTTGAACAGATTAGGATATTTGCGCATCATCTGATCCTCGCGCTCCCAAGTGAATTCAGGTCCGCGTTTCGAGTTCCAACGGACTCTAACAATAGGGATTTTACTGTGCTTTAACGATTTAACTTCTCTATCCATAATTTCTACGGGTTCTTCGATGAAACACAGCTGTTCATCAATGTGTAGTTCCTCAAGAGGAACCGCGAGGGACTCGTTTGCTAGACATTTCTTCAAATTTGAGACGTGAAAGACGTTGTGTACACCACTTAGTCCTTCAGGTAAGTCCAGTTGATACGCTACTAGTCCGATTCTCTTTATTATCTTGAATGGTCCAACATAACGAGGATTCAGTTTGCCTCGTTTCCTGAAACGAATGACACCTTTCCAAGGTGAGACTTTGAGTAAGACCATGTCACCTATTTGAAACTCTAAGGGTTTACGACGCTTGTCGGCATAGCTCTTTTGATGATTACGAGCTGTTGCCATACGGTTTCTAATTTGAACAGTTTTCTCAGAAGTTTCAAGTACGAGTTCAGGACCTGTAAGTTGACTATCCCCAACCTCGGCCCAACAAATAGGAGAACGGCATTTCCGTCCATATAGTGCTTCAAATGGAGCTACCTTGATGCTAGTGTGATAACTGTTATTGTAGGAGAACTCCACCAACGGTAGGTGAGACTCCCAAGTTTTACCGAAATTGATCACACAAGCTCGTAGCATGTCCTCCGGAGTTTGGATAGTACGTTCTATTTGGCCATCAGTTTGAGGATGGTATGCTGTGCTCATATCTAGACGCATGCCTAAAGCTTTATGTAATGATTGCCAGAAACGAGAAGTGAATCGTGCATCACGATCCGAAATAATAGAGATTGGCACCCCGTGCTGAGAGACTATTTCTTTCAGGTAAGTACGAGTAAGTTTATCCATTTTGTCGGTCTCTTTGATTGCTAAGAAGTGAGCGGACTTTTTTAATCGATCAATGATTACCCATATGGTATCACATCCGGTAGGGGTTCGTGGTAATTTGGTGATGAAGTCCATTGATATTTGTTCCCATTTCCACATGGGGATTTCTGGTTGTTGCAGAAGACCGGATGGTTTTTGATATTTAACTTTGACCTTCGCGCAAGTCAGACACTTACTAACATAGGTGGCTATATCGGCTTTCATCTTTGGCCACCAATATAGTATCTTTAGATCATGATACATTTTTTCAGAACCTGGATGAATAGAGTAACGAGATTTATGAGACTCATCCATGACTAGTTCCCTTAGGTTCCCGAATACTGGAACCCATATTCGCTCCGCAAAGTAGCGAATACGTCAGATTTGACTTCAAGTTGTGCTTCCATACCGCGTGTACTTTCCAGCGGTAGATTTTCTTCTTTTAGGGCTTCGAGTTGAGCACTACGGATTTTGTCAGGTAATCCGGGGTGAATAGTAAGCTGTAATGCTCGAACTCGTTTGGGTTTCGTTTCTTTTCGACTTAAGGCATCAGCTACAACATTAGCTTTACCCGGGTGATATCGGATCGCGCAGTCATAATTGTTTAAGAGTTCGACCCAACGAGGCTGTCGCATGTTTAACTCTTTCTGCTCGAATATGTGCTGAAGGCTCTTGTGATCGGTGTAGATGGTGCATTTGGTACCGTACAAGTAATGTCTCCATATCTTAAGTGCGAAGACTACGGCTCCCAACTCTAAGTCATGAGTGGTGTAGTTTCTCTCGTGGACCTTTAGTTGACGTGAAGGGTATGCGATCACCTTTTCGCGTTGCATTAAGACACAACCTAGACCCTGAATAGACGCATCATAATACACCACAAAATCATCCGTTCCTTCCGGAAGAGCTAGAATAGGTGCATTGCAAAGTTTCTGTTTGAGGTGTTGGAATGCTGACTCTTGGTTGTCGCCCCAATTATAGGCTTTACCCTTTTGAGTTAAAGCAGTGAGGGGTTGAGCAATTTTGGAAAATCCTTCGATGAATCGACGGTAATATCCAGCCAATCCCAGAAATTGTCGCACCTCAGTCGGGGTCGTCAGTGCTGCTCAATTCTTGATGGCTTCTATTTTGGATGGGTCGACATGTATTCCTTTCTCGTTAACCACATGCCCTAGAAACTGAACTTCCCGAATCCAGAATTCACACTTGGAAAACTTAGCATACAGTTGCTCTCATTTAAGTAATTCCAAAATTAGGCGTAGATGTTCCTCATGTTCTTCCTTATTCTTAGAATAAATGAGGATGTCGTCGATGAAAACGATAACGAATTGGTCAAGGTAAGGCTTACACACACGGTTCATGAGATCCATGAATACTTCAGGTGCGTTGGTTAACCCGAAAGGCATGACCATAAATTCGTAATGGCCGAACCTTGTTCTGAATGCAGTCTTTGAGATATCTTCTTCTCGGACTCTTAACTGATGGTAACCGGACCTAAGATCTATTTTGGAATAGAAACTTGATCCTTGGAGTTGATCAAAGAGGTCATCTATGCGAGGTAAAGGGTAGCGGTTCTTGATTGTGACTTTATTCAGCTCCCGGTAATCAATACACATACGGAAAGTTCCGTCCTTCTTCTTGACAAATAGTACCGGAGCTCCCCACGGTGATGAACTAGGTCGGATAAAACCTTTATCCAACAAATCTTGCAATTGAGTGGATAGTTCTTGTAATTCACTGGGTGCCTGTCTGTAAGGTGCCCGAGCAATTGGTGCTGCTTCGGGTGCTAAATTAATTTGGAATTCAACTTGATGGTGCGGTGGCAGACCGGGCAGATCCTCGGGAAACACTTCCAAAAATTCACGCACGACGGGAATATCTTCAATTTTATTCTCTTCGGAGGACTGCTCAGCAATGAGAGCCAAAATAGCCGTATGCCCCTTTCTAAGGCATTTTTGTGCTTTCATGAAAGATATGATGCACATGACTGCACCAACTCTTTCGCCTTGGACGGAAAGGGTTTCTCCATTCGGGAGAGGTATACGAACAATCTTCTCACGACAGATAATTTCAGCTTGGTTTTTAGATAACCAATCCATGCCGACAATTATATCAAAACTACAAGTATGACCGGCATAAGGTCGATATCAAATATATGTGTAGCTAGCTCAAGTTTACATCCCTTAAGAATGTGAGTTGCCTTAATTATTTGGCCGTCAGTTATCTCTATTGTATATTTAGTTTCTAATAGAGATGAAGTTCCTTTTATCATATTACTAAATTTCTTAGATATAAAACTCCTATCAGCACCGGTGTCAAAAAGGACAGAAGCAAAGTAATTATTTACGAGGAACTTACCGGTGACCACATTATGGTCGTAACGGGCTTCTCCAGATCCTAGTACGAAGGCTCGTCCCTTCGCACCATTTCCTCCACCATTTCCATTGTTATCACCATTACCATTGTTATTCTGGTTAGGGTTGTGATTTCCGTTACCCCCTTTCTTCAACTGAGGACATTTCTTCCGAATATGCCCTTCCTTTCCGCACTCAAAACAGCCCCTTGTGGATCCCGGTTGTTGGAAAGGTTGTTTAGTTTGTAACTCACCCCTGCAGTTCTTAGCAGCATGACCTATTTTGCCGCACCTCTGGCAACGATTGCAAAACCCAAAGTGGTGGAAGTTACACTTGTTACACTTCAGAGACTTCCCCGCGTAACCACCTTGGTTTTGACCAGAAGAGGTCGACTGATTGAAGTTCTTGGTAGGCTCAAACCTACGCTGTTGTTGCTGCTGCGGTTGATTAAACTGGGGTTGGTTGGGTTGAGGTCCTTTGGAGTGGGAGTTGGAGTGGTTGTGGGTGTTGGAATGATGATTGAACTTGCGTTTGTGATTGTCGGTGGGTTTAGCAACTGAACCTCTCGGAGGTAGGGTTCCTTGTGTCACCGCTTGGTCGGTTAACTTATGCGCAAGTCGGATGGTTTGTTGGATGGTGGTAGGATTGGATGAAGTCACCATGCTTTGTATTTGAGGCACTAGACCTCCAATGTAAAGCTCAATTCTTTTGTAATCGGGAGTTACCATATGCGGGCACATAGTAGCCAGTTCATGGGAACGTGTGGTGTAGAGTTCAATTTCAGAACACTGCATCTTTAAGTTCCAAAACTCTCCCTCTAACTTCTGGATCTCATCGTGAGGACAGTATTCCTCTTTCATCATTGCTTTGAATTCCTCCCACGGGAGTCCATTCGCCATGGCCAGACCCAACATTTGGACTTGGGCGTTCCACCATGTTAGTGCCGGGCCCTCCAAAGTTCCGGCAGCAAACTTCACCTGATTAGCCACGGGGCAGTTGCACATGGCAATTACTGATTCAACCTTCTCAAACCAGCGAAGTAGTCCAATGGCTACTTCAGCTCCACTAAAGACGTGGGGCTTGCAATCCATGAACGCCTTGAAAGTGCAGGCTGGTTGTTGGTTTTGCTGATTTTGCTGGCCTGGATTTAGAGATACAATAGAATTGGAATTATAGAGTTTAGGGCAGGCTTCTTAAGAGATGGTTTGACATCATTAGTCAATAGCTAAAGTAGTTACCTGCGACATTCTGTGCTGCCACAGCCTCCGCCACACTATCATTTATCAGTGCTGCTAGCTCTGCTGCCGTCATGTTAATGGTACCTCGACCACCGGCACGACCTCCGCATCCTCTGCCTGACATGATTTTTCACAATCACAAATGAAAAACAATGAGAAATATACCGCATATTAAACATTATTTAGGTACGGGTAAGAAGATACAACATCTAATATTTTGAAAATTAAATAAATTGTAAGGCTACAAAATAAATAACTCAAACATTAAACTTCTCATGCTTTTATTGAATGGGAACAACCTTACCCATCTAGGTTTGAAAAGAGAAATAACATAAGGAAAACAGGCATGAAAAGAAAAGATAGACTAGGAAGATCATCAAACGTCTTCGTCGTCGGATGAAACATACGATTGTGCATCATCTATCTCCACCGGCTCCTCTTCGGGTGGCTCCTCCTCGAAGGGCTCTTCCTCAAAGGGTTCCTCCTCAAAGGGCTCCTCCTCACCATTAGAAAGTGGAATCTCCTTAGGAAATAGGGCTGATTGCAGTTGTGCTTCCAAGTGGGTCACCCTCTCTTGAAGGCCTTCAGCAGTGTGGTTTGCTACATGTAGCTGAGCTTCCATAGCAGCTAACCTCTCTAGAACTCCTTCCATATCGCCATCCATAGTGTCGGCTCTCGTCTCCAAGTGTGACACACGATCTACTAATACGTTATGGACATGGTCAGTTACGGCTAGCTCGTTAGTCAAGAGTTCTATTCCTACTCTATTTTCCTCTATTTGGGGTCCATTCCTCCGCATGTTAGGTATCTCCTCAGTAGCATCTTGCACAATGCTTAGTTCCCTAGACATGTAAGAAACAAATGCCGTGAAAGCTTGTTCCATGGTGCATGGCAAGCTGGGTAGTGTAGATGATGAAGATGTAGATCCAAAATAAGGTGATGGAACATCCCCCATTTCGATCCACCTTTGGATCATATGTGGGTATACGTCCCAAATGAGAGCAAAATCCAATGCTCGTGCGTTACTTGGTTCGCCTTGGTTAACTGAATGGTCACTGGAAGTAGTCCGACGCCTTTTGGGCTCCGGGGATGCTAGGATAGGTGCCTTATGTCGTGGTGCCTTAGGTGATGAAGGTGGGGTTGACGACATGTTCCTGTAACAATACATATAAGTGCCAAACATCCAAATTCCATGTAACTAATGTGTGAGGCTATAGTCTAGTATGCAATCCTAGTTCTCTATAACTAATGGCTCTGATACCAATCTGTCACACCCCCAAATTTCAACTAACGGAGTTTTACCGTTTTGGGAAGTGACTAACCAGGATCTCAGACATTAGTTACTTTGAACGACTCTACATGGGACTCAAATGAAAATACCATAATAATCAGAGTTCAATACGGAAGCGTAACGAAAAGTAAATGCGCAAAACACACCCGCTCAAACCAAAGTCCAAAAGTCCAAAACGTCCAACCAACCAAAATACAATACAAGATAATTATAAATATGCCATAAGCAAAATAGTTGAATCCATGCATGCCCTAACGTGCACCTGTGTCTTATCTTAGCGACCTGAGAAAACATGTAAGAAAAAGTGTCAACACAAGGTTGGTGAGTTCACAGGTTTCAATAAATAAGTATGCGTTTACCAGATTTATGATCATTCAATATGTATCTATAGGTAGCTAACCTATGTTCATGTTTAGCTCAAGCGCTCACAACAGTAGCTGACTGTTTGTTTATTGCCTCCTGCCAGGTCTATCAACACTGGCGGTGTGAGTAGGCTAACATTTCACCCGTTTGATATCAAATCGAGTTAGTGCGACTAACGAGGGTGGGATTTGTCAAACCCAGTAGTACTACTAAATATTACCTTGCTAAGATCCATATTAACGGTTCAATATAAGATGAGGACTTTCTGTGATAGCGTGTTACGCTTAGCTTTAACATTGATAGCATACGAAATACAAAATCTCAAAAATAGTTAAGCATGTTTTCTCCCCCAAGTTAAAACAATAAAAAGGGGCCGTGAAAACTCACCTGTTTTGCATTGAAGGTAGTTTCACACTAGAGGTACGTTGGAACCACGAGTGTAAGTCTCAAAAGACCTACGAATGTCCTAAAATTATAAACACATAAACTAGGAATGATAATGGGAATTGTGACTGTGACACGGAAAGAAACTTCTTAAAGAACCGCTCTAATAAACGAGAGTGGATGAACGTGTCCACGAGATTAGGAATTACTTTACGCGGCGAATGACTCAATTAATAATATATATATACGAGTGAATAATATAATTAATTATATTATTAATTAATCTCTATTGATACATGGCTTTATAAAATGATTCGAAATAATATAAATATATATTATTTAATAATACGGGTCACAGTTTGAAAATAATATAAATATACTATTTTATACGAATTTACGGCTTAAAATAAAATAAACATATTATTTTTACTTAATAATAATAATATATAAATTATAAAAGCGGGTATAATTTATAAAAATATGCTAATAATTCAAAACCCGAGTCTACAGGTTGTTTTCCGGGCTAAAAACACATTTATATAATAACCCAATATTATAAGGTTTGATTTTTATTAATTTAATATTCCAGAAAAATGTTCCAAAAATAATTGTGGGAGCCCGGTCTCGAACCCGGGTCCCTCCCACACGCACACACTGACCAAACCATCACGCCCGCTAGGGTCATCGCAAACAAACCCGAGACCCATTGCTTTTAACATCCTGCTCAAACGTGATTTCCTTCCCATATGCTCCCAGATCGAATCCCGTCCCATACACTATGAATTCGATCGCGACTGGTTTCGAAATCATAGGGGTCTTGCTCACCCAAGGATTGCGAGTCTGATGCTAGGTTCAGTTGCAAAAATCGTTAAGTCTTAGGTAATTAAAATTCAGTTTGAAAAGCCGAGACTTAGACTTAAAAACGTGGGATCAATTTGATAAAATCTGATGATGTTAGAGGCTGGATTCATGGGGCTATTAAAGAGAATTAGATTCCGATTCTATCCATGCATTTTAATTATATTGAGATTACAGTTTGACTGGTGTTCGATTCAACCCAAAATGTGATGAACCCTAGAATCGGTTCATCACTGATCCGATGTTATATCTTCGAATTAGCATAGGGTTTTCAAAGGATGGATGATGGCGAGTCTATCCATGAAGTTTAATTGCATTTATATTGAGTCTAAGATAGAGTTCGATTAAAACGTGAACCTATGAACCCTAGATTCTGGATTTTGTAAAATTAGATGTTTATTGATTCAATTAACACGGGGCTTTCATTAAACTGAAGATTTCGAAACTAATGGTATGATTTAATTGCATTGAGAACGAGTCTAGAATCAAAAGCCCCAAATCCGATTTCATATGAACCCTAGAATCGGATTATGATTAAATTGATAATGTAAGCCCTGATTAGGATAGGGCTTTCATTCTACAGCATAAAACGAATCAAATGAATGTTTCAATTACCCGATTGGATGTTGGATTGATAGTGCTCGACTAACACTAAGTTCGTCGACTGCGGGTTGATCTGTGATGCTTCTGGTTGCTTCTCCGGTGCGACTGGTGTATGGAAATTCTTCTGAGGGACTCGAACAAGATTAGCAGGTGTATAATTTGTGAGGGAAATACAAGAATTTTGTGAATTCGGTGATCGTTTGGAATAAGTCGACGGTTTTGGATTTAATTTCCATTATTCGAGTTTAATTTGATTAATGTCTACGATTAAAGTTCAATCATGAACGAATATGGCATTTAAGTGTTATTCAATTACTACATTCGATCGATTTCGGTTATCAAACGAGAATTGGAAATCATGAAGTCGCGAATTTTGACTTCAAAAAGTCAACAGAACCAATTTTGTTAATTTTGACTTTGAGGGGTCAAATTATTTAATTTAGCATATTCCCACAACTAGTCCCTGTAGTTTTGAGTTGAATTTGTGACAGAATCAGTCTTTGGGGTTAGATTTAGTTAACGAGGTTAAGTTTTTAACCGAAAACTTAATGAAATAGTTAACGGAGTTAACCTAAAAAGTCGAATTGTCACACATGGATACGTACCCGATGTTTGGCAAACACATATGTAGGTCCCGGGAGCCTCGTCGCGCAGCGGAAATTACACGATCTGTTCTGTGATTTGTGTGGGAACAAAGAAACGAGACAGAGAAACAAGAACACAGATAAAAGACGATGAAACGAAACGTAATCCATAACAAAGAAGTCATCCCGTATTACAGACTACATACCGAAGGAACACACATCTCTCATCTAAGCTCACGGTCCACGGGTCGGGAGAGCTCTTCCCGACCCGAACAACCTGTTCCAGAGTTCCACCTACAAATGAAGCCAAGTCTTCTATTTATAGGGGCAGGAACACTTCCTGCGTACTTGACAAGTACGCAAGGCAAAAGCCTTGCGTACTTACTAAGTACGCATGGTTTGGTCATGCGTACTTGACAAGTACGCAGGACCAAACTGGTGTGCGGGCTAAGTACTCAGGAACACCCTCCCGCGTACTAGCCACGTACACCGATACATAGAATTTAATCTATAGTTACAAAACATGCTTCTACAAACTCCCTCTTAACTATAGCATCAAATTCTATCTATCTCTAACACTGATATACATCAGTTTACAAAGAATGTCCTAACAGACTCCCTCTAAACTAATGACATCACGTGTCTTCTGGCGAGACTTGATCTTCTGGCATTCCACTTGAGATCTTCAAATTTTCAAAGTTCAGTCTTCAGTTGCCGAGTGATGACAAACCCGACTTCCTCTATCTGTAGCTTTCATTGTAGACCAAACCAAGTGCTTCAATAAGAACCAACTAACCCAACACAACTCATTGTAGTTCATCCTCTCAGCAGTAGCAACCTCCACCCTGACTTAGACTTCTGAGTCTTACAATGTCTTCCTAAACAGGTAACAATAGTAAACTAAGACAGCTCCAAATCAGCTGGCATATGATAGAGAGTTTGAGTTTCCAATAACCTGCATCAAACTAATCAGCTCCCATAGGAATTCCAGTAAGATAAACTTAAGTCTTCAACCAGATGTGTCCAACTCTATCCTGTATCCTCACGAGTCAACCAAATTCCCGAAGATGTTCATTTCCAATATCCCCTTTCAGTTTAAGCTCCATCTGACTAGACCAGAAACAAGGGTATGTTTCCTATCCCATCGGCCAATGATAAAAGGTTCCATCTTCAACTAATAATCCAACGAATATCCAGCTTCATCTTGAAAACACACGATAGAATCAAACACGATAAATATAGTTTACACGAGAAATCATAGTTGAGATCCACGTTACGTCAAAGAGGTAAATATATAGGAAGTACCAACGGCTTTTCCACCACCTCTTTAATGTCTCATGAATACTAGATATTATCCCCCTCATTTCTCTGTAAACTATGACCAGCTTCATCACAACTTCACTCAAATCCTCAAAAAGCACAACTAGCCAACTCCAGATATTTATTCTTTATTCCTTTGCAAAGATCCAAAACAGCAAATCCTTGGGTTCAAGTTGTTCCAGTATTCATCCCCTATTAAAGAAGTATCCGAGGACACTCGTAGCCTACATATTCAGGTTTGAATACCTAAACAAGATGATTCTTTTTCCGAAAGACCCAAAGCAGCCACATCTTCACAAATAGAACGAGACATTTAGCCGATGACGACCCAATTGCTCCCATTAGTTCAGCATTCATACCCTATTAAATAAGTATCCCGGATACTCGTAGCCTACATTTTCAGGTATGGACCCTTAAACAATGTATGACAAGTGGTATCATCCAACAAAAATCTCGTTCGTGTTTCGCCAAGCCACATCATATACAAATTCTGGTCCGGAAAAACCAAAATCACTATCTTCTCAAGAATGGGCCGAAACACGCGTACAAATGATCACACAAAATTTTGGACAAGGAAGGTTTTCCCGCCAAAAAACTTTTTTTTTTTTTGAATCCCAGAGGCTAGTCAATGCGTACTTAGTAAATACGCATATGTAGGGTGTTGCTGCGTATTTAGTAAGTTCGCAAAGCCAAGTACTCATGCGTACTTGCTAAGTGCGCAGAGAAATGCTCTTGCGTACTTAGCTAAGTATGCAGGTCACTTCTCATGCGTACTTACTAAGTACGCAGGGCTAACCCATGCGTACTTAGCAAATACGCAGAAAAGGTGATTCTGCGTACTTGTTCAGTACAGCAGTGTTCTTGACGGATCTTGAGGAAAATGCTCGAAAAGTGACGGATCTGAGAAATTAATGCTTCCAAAAGCTTCGAAAACATCATCTAACAAACCCTTATCCTTCCAAACACCAAATGAAGTGATAACAAACTCGATTTTAAGGATTTTATGTTACGAACTCGTTTTGCTCAAAACCCTAAAAAATCGAAACTGGAACACAAATCAGTGAACACCGAGGCTCTGATACCACTTGTAGGTCCCGGGAGCCTCGTCGCGCAGCGAAAATTACACGATCTGTTCTGTGATTTGTGTGGGAACAAAGAAACGAGACAGAGAAACAAGAACACAGATAAAAGACGATGAAACGAAACGTAATCCATAACAAAGAAGTCATCCCGTATTACAGACTACATACCGAAGGAACACACAACTCTCATCTAAGCTCACGGTCCAGGGGTCGGGAGAGCTCTTCCCGACCCGGACAACCTGTTCCAGAGTTCCACCTACAAATGAAGACAAGTCTTCTATTTATAGGGGCAGGAACACTTCCTGCGTACTTGACAAGTACGCAAGGCAAAAGCCTTGCGTACTTGACAAGTACGCAAGGCAAAAGCCTTGCGTACTTACTAAGTACGCATGGTTTGGTCATGCGTACTTGACAAGTACGCAAGGCAAAAGCCTTGCGTACTTACTAAGTACGCAGGACCAAACTGGTGTGCGGGCTAAGTACTCAGGAACACCCTCCCGCGTACTAGCCACGTACACCGATACATAGAATTTAATCTATAGTTACAAAACATGCTTCTACAACATATACATGAACGTCATGGCAAGGTGAATCATTAGATCGAACAGTTTTCTTGTTTCCCATGGTCATGGTTAGTGAATGGTCTGCGATGGGAGATGATGGATGGAGGATGTGATAGATGATGTGGGTGGTGGTGAATATGATAGATGTTAGATGATGATTATGGTAGATGAATGGTGGTGGAATCGGTGAGGGTGACGGATATATGGGAAACCATTGTAAATAAGAGAACAAAGGGCAAAGCAGGCCCCCTGCGTACCGCGAACAAAAGTTGGGCACTCCTCGCGTACCGCGAAGGAGTGGCTTTTTAGCCGGCCAAAATTATTTGGCCTTCGCGTACCGCGAAGGTTTCAACCACATCCCTCGCGTACCGCGAGGGAGTGCTGTTCACAGAAAGATAGGAACTTTTTTTACTTAGAAAAATTTTGCCCTCTTAAAAATCTTTTTCACCCAGATTCTTAAAAACCCTGTTCCAAAGATCAAAACCAATGTAAAACATACCTGGAACGTTGTTCCTAACGATTTACCGTTCCAAATCAATTGCGAAATCTTGCAAGACACGACACAAAAAAAAACAATACCGAAAAAAATAGAAAATGACACGGACTCAAACCATATAAGCATACAAACTCTACATCCCTGGTACTTGCCCGAGATTTAATCAAACCTATCAGGAGGTTTCTCGTTGATCCTAACAGAACCGCCTTCATCCTCCGAGGTCTATCGCTTCTCCATAACCTCAGTAACTTCATACTCCTATCAAACTTTGAATTCATCTCACATGTAGAAATCAAATTCTTCCACCACGACTTAAACCTACCTGGTCCGAAGATGAAATGCATTATATAACCACGTAACCTATCACCCCTAAACATCCCCCACACTTGGGGTTTTCACTACCCTCAACCAGAATAGTAAATATTAGAAAATTAAATAAAGAGAAAATAATCAGATTACAAAATGTATTGCTTCGGGATTCGAATCAGCTTGGTACGTGATAATGTTAAGTTAACTAATTCAGTGGTATGACTACTACAAACTTGTGACCCTGGTCACCGCTACAGCCTTGTCCTCACGACATTTGATTTGCAAATTATATTCTTTAAAAAGTGGTAGTGCCTCCCGTTTGGGACAACATTTACCCTCAACCCATCGAATGGTCATCTCCGGGTTGGTTAAATACATCGGAATCAAAATGATTTATATTAAGTTAAATAGGTGATTATATTTTGCTCACCTGGAGGCGGTGTAACAATGGGACCAAGTATAAAGATATACCGTTCCCAACACGAGTTCACCAATTCTTGGTCGCATAATAATCTCGTATAAAGACCTACGATCTTAGAAGTATAGACCAAGCCTTGGATTATCAATCTCTGCTCGTATAAAGACGTACGAGTTTCAAAGGAATTTTGATTAAAAAGGGTTTTACGATCTTACTCATAATATAAAGACGGATTTAGACAATAATAGAAGCCCATCAAAATATGGTTTTTGAGGACGAATTAGTTAAAGACATAAACATACCACTTCATTAATAGATTAAACATTAACATGCACCAAACATTATCTTCACCTTAGCAATACAAAGAAGTTTTAGCCACGAATGGCCATAACGACTAGCGTAATGATGAGTTTCGTAGGCTTCCCTATTGTGAAACAAGGAGGAAGAGCCCCTATACTCTCTACTCTAACTACGAGAATGCTTTCTTCTTGAGTGTTATTTTGCTCTGGATTGGTATGTGGAATGAAGAACGCAAGCCTCCTATTTATAGGCCTTAAAATGTGCAATACGCGGCAAAGGCCCAGAGAATCAAACAGGGTACTGAGGACACGGTACCTGGCCGTGAGGAGCAGAGAAGGGCAATGCACGACCGTGCATTGGGATGCACGGCCGTGCAACCCACCATTTTCTCCTAGCTTTGTCTTGCAGTTTCTTGTTGACTATTGTTGACCAATTTTGACTTCTTGGGGGTCAATGCTCCGGGAATGAACCTTCTAGAAGCTTGAATTCTTGGTGTTCTTGATAAGATTTAGCTTGATTTGTATTTTTAACCCCGAATAACCTGCAATTAAAAAATATTTGTATTTTAAGCATAAATTGCAAGGTTATTACTTAATTAGTACCATAATGTGGGATTATTATGTATGTTAAATATGTATAAATGATGACATATCATAACACCCCACACTTAAACTTTGCTTGTACTTAAGCAAACTCATGCATGATCACACCCATAACTAAAAAAAATTACGAGGGTAATGGAATTTCAACTAGTGTTGAAACTCAGGGATAACTCTTGAGCCGCTTATTATATTTTTGTGTTTTTCTTGTTTTAAGATGATGGAATCCATGACAAGCCTACTAGAACGTTGATTATGCAAAAACTCCTCACTACTCACAATGTTCACTCAACTCTAGGGTTATATATATGGATAATGTAAGCTAAGTGGGACACTTAAGTTCGAATCGAATTATGCAATGGTTATAAGCTTTTATGCAAATCAAGTCTCCACCAACTAACTAAGTAGTATGCATGAATCAAGAGGACTATAAAGGGTTGTAATGTGGCTAAAGTAAAACTAAAGGTGAAAATGAAAATCTTTTTGGATTTTTAGGGGTTTTAAAGGGGTTTGAAGGGCTGCAGCTATCGCAAAACACTCGGCTATGGCCTCATGGCTTAAAATGGAAAGTACTAAAAGGTCCCTCTACAGAACTCAGATCATAAGGGTATAACTAATCTGATAGCTCGTTTATGGTCAGATTGCCAAGGCCAAGATCTCTCATCAGGTTCAACTCGTTCCTTATTGCGTAATACACATTGCTGCCTTTTCGTATGGTTCTTTCGGCTCGTAGCCTAACAGCACCTACTTCGATCAGATGTGTATACTCATTTTGGGAGTCAGTTTAATTCTTGCTACACTTTCCATCGTAGCTCCAGTTGCCACATTTTCTACATCTACCGTATCTTTTGGCTCTTTTTTTGGCGGCACTTTTTGACAGGCCGAAGAATGGTGGCGATTGTTCTTGCTTGCGCCATCATTTTTTTACATCACTGGTTGCTTGAAAAATCTTTTCTCGGAGTTCGGTTGGTAATTCAGGCTTTGTGAAACGAAGGCAAGAAAGAAAATTGAAATCGAAAGAATGCATGCCCAGTTCTTTAAGGTCTCCCGGTAAAAGACCAACTTCTCTCTCTTTTTTTTAACAAGACAACTTCTTCAGTACTCCTCCTTCCTCAATTTTCTTGAAACAATATTTCCTTGAATTTTCCTGCAGATAGTTCGGATAATTTCCTAATGCATCCATCATTTGTATATTCCAATTCTTCTGAGTAGGACAGATTCCTTCTAAAGTCATCTTGATGATAATGAACTTGAAATGACAACATAGGATAGTTTTCCCATTTTGAAGTCAGTTAGCCAATAACCGGTGTTTGTGAAAAGCTTGTTGGATGATAGGTATGAGTTTTTAGAAAAGAAAAGGCTAAGGCTCAGAGGGCTTTCTAGGCGAATAATATTTTTGTGGTTTTCTGATAATAAGGGTGATAAAAATACAAGTTGCCTCAATCATTTT
Organism: Smallanthus sonchifolius; assembly: GCA_023525975.1. Taxonomy (NCBI): domain Eukaryota; kingdom Viridiplantae; phylum Streptophyta; class Magnoliopsida; order Asterales; family Asteraceae; genus Smallanthus; species Smallanthus sonchifolius. The sequence goes on along the minus strand of CM042034.1, from coordinate 35,041,891 downwards.
CATACTTTCACTAGTTCATGGTCTTGATATGTATAAGTCATACAAGTTCTAATTATGTATAGAATTCAATCGAATAAACAGTCAATATACCAAACGAAAGAGCATGCAAAAATAATGATAATAATGCTCGTGAAAAGGCTCAGATTATTCTAACATGGAAATGGATGGGATAGGGTTTAGTGATTTGTTATGCATAGTTTCCTTTTGTTTCTACTTATTATGTCTTCATTTTATTTAATTAGGTGCAAACTCCAAGAGGTTTTGTTTAAAAAGGGTTTAACTATTTTTTGAAAATTTTTCGGGTTTATAAAAGGTAAGTTTTTGTAATGTTTTAGTCAAATGGGTAGAAAATCATAAGTTAATTTTTACTGCTTTGAGGTTAACAGTCCTGAATTTCTAATTCCCACCCCACACTTAAAACTGTGCATTGCCCTCAATGTACAAATGCATGTAATGAAATACTATGCAGGAATTTAAATGCATGGAGTTTTAAGGGAAAAGAAACTGGTACTCCCCCGATCAATTCGGTGTATAACCTAAGGCCAAAACTTATTGTTGCTGTCAGGCTGTTCCTATCAGCTGGTTGTCAACATGTTGCTTCAAAGACTTCATCGAATTTATCATAAATTGGATGTGGTGTCCGGCTCCAGGCTCATAGAGTTGGAGTGTAACTCCTCAAAGTAGAGAGCTGGTCTGGTGATGTTATTCTACCTGAAACATAAAAACGAACAAGGAAAATAAAAGATAGTAGTTAAGCTACTAAGGTCCTAGTATCGAGAAGGCATACCTAGGGGCTGAAGTAATTAGAAACTTATATTTGGAGAAACCAAACCCGAGGTCCATGCTTTCTGCCGTATGCACCAACTTCTCAATTTATTCATGATCATCGGGTTGCCTCCCGGAAGTGCTACGTTTATTTATGGGTCTTTAGCTTGACCCGTACGTGTTGCATCAGTGTTTCTCTTCTAGTGGAACATCATCCACTTCTTGGTCAATTGGTCCTTCGAGATAACGTTTCACTCAATGACCGTTAACTTTGACAGTTGTTCCATCTGATTGCTCTAGTTCCAATGTTCCATACGAGAATATCTTTCGGACTAAGTATGGTCCAGTCCATTTTGATCTTAGCTTCCCTGGAAATAGTTGTAGTCTTGAGTTGTAAAGTAAGACTTTGTCGCTGATGTGTTTTGTGAATTAAGTATAAAAATATAAATAAATATATTTTTAGGTTGATTGATTTCACAAGATCAGGTTTTAAAATTTTAAACTAAAATGATAACTACGTTAACTTAAAACACACACAATAGGCAAGTGTACCTATCGCAGCGTAATATAGTTAGGTAAGAACCAAGTATCGAACCAATGGACACGGTCGAGTTCCAATACTCAACTTTTGTTATCGGTTAGCCGGATTAATTAGTAGGTGGGTTTTGTGTGCTTGTGAAGCAGAAAAGTAAATGATGGTAAAGTAAATAACATAAAAGTAAAAATGTGCGTGAAGTGTGTAACAGAAATGTAAGTAGCAGAATAGTAATAGCAGAAAAGTAAATAAAGTGAAAATGATCAGATTACGAAATGTATTGCTTCGGGATTAGAATCAGCTTGGTACGTGATAATGTTAGGTTAACTAATTCAGTGGTATGACTACTACAAACTTGTAACCCGGGTCACTGCGAGAGCCTCGTCCTCAAGACATTTGATTTGCAAATTATATTCTTTAAAAAGTGGTAGTGCCTCCCGTTAGGGATAATATTTACCCTCAACCCATCGAATGGTCATCTCCGGGTTAGATAAAGACATCGGACTCAAAATACTTTATATTAAGTTAAATAGGTGATTATATTTTGCTCACCGGGAGGCGGTGTAACAATGAGACCCAGTATAAAGACGTACCGTTCCCAACATGAGTTCACCAATTCTTGGTCGCATAATAATCTCATATAAAGATGTACGATCTTAGAAGTGTAGACCAAGCCTTAGCTTATCAATATCTGCTCGTATAAAGACGTACGAGTTTCAAAGGAAGTTTGATTAAAAAGGGTTTTACGATCTTACTCTTCAAAATCAAGACACTCACAAATATAAAGACGGATTTAGAAAATAATAAAAAACCATCAAAAGATGGTTTTTGACGAAGAATTAGTTAAAGACATAAACATACCACTTCATTAATAAGTTAAACATTAACATGCACCAAACATCATCTTTACCCTAGCAATACAAAGAAGTTTTAGCCACAAATGGCCATAACGACTAGTGTAATGATGAGTTTCGTAGGCTCCCCTATTGTGAGGAAGAGCCCCTCTACTCTCTACTATAACTACGAGAATGCTCTCTTCTTTAGTGTTATTTTTGACCAAATTTGACTTCTTGGGGGTCAATGCTCCGGGAATAAACCTTCTAGAAGCTTGAATACTTGGTGTTCTTGATTGAATTTAGCTTGATTTGTATTTTTAACACCGAATAACCTGCAATTATAAATTATTTGTGTTTTAAGTATAAATTGCAAGGTTATTATTCAATTTAGTACCATAATGTGGGATTATTATGTATGTAAAATATGTATAAATGATGACATATCAGTCGCCTTCTTGAAATTCTCCGTTCTTTAGCTTCTTGTCATGAAGTCTTTTTGCTCTATCTTTGTATATTGTTGAGTTCATATATTCTTGATTTCTTAGATCTTCCAATTCATGAATTTGTAGAAGGCGATGTTCCCCTGCGCTTGATAATTCTAAGTTTACCGCCTTAAGTCCCCAATATGCTTTATGCTCAATTTTGATTGGAAGGTGACATGCTTTGCCATAAACCATTCGGTAATCCCGATGGGTGTTTTGTAAGCTGTGCGCAGAGCCCATAATGCATCTTCAAGCTTATCGGAGCAGTCCTTCCGATTTGGACTCACGACTTTTTCCAAAATTCGCTTGATTGCTCGATTTGTGACTTTGACTTGACCATTTGCTTGGGGATGGTAGGGTGTGGAAAGCTTGTGAGTACACCCATAGCGCTTAGGAGTATTTTCTAATTAAGAGTTGGAGAATTGTGTTCGTCTATCACTAATTAGCGCCTTTGGTGTGCCAAAACGAGTAAACAGTCTTTTGAGAAACCGAATGACCACTTTTGCGTCATTGGTTGGTAGAGCTTGTGCCTCGACCTATTTTGATACGTAGTCCACTGCTACCAAGATATATTTATTTCCTTTTGATGGAGGAAAAGGACCCACAAAGTCGATCCCCCAAACATCGAATATTCACATACTTGGATGCTTGTTTGAGGCATTTCATCACGTTTTGAAACACCCCCAAACATCGAATATTCACATACTTGGATGCTTATAGGCGTCTTTGAAAACAAAAGGCCAATAGAATTCGGCCTCAAAGACCTTTCTTTCCGTGTAATTTCCTGCATGATGGCCTCCCGTTGGTCCTTCATGGCATTGCCGTATTATCTCATGGGCCTCTTTCCCATAAATGCATCGTCGAACTATTTGGTCTGGACAAACCCGAAATAGATATGGATCTTCCCATAAGTAATATTTTATTTCTGAGAAAAATTTCTTTTTCTCTTGGAACGTCATTCCTTTTACCAGTACCCCACTTGCTAGGAAGTTTGCGATGTCTGCAAACCAAGGGTATTCATCAATGTCTTGCACATGCAGTATGTATTCATGAGGGAAGCTATCATTTATGGCCATTTCCTGATTTTTTTGAGTATCTTCAAGGCGAGATAGATGATCTGCCGCGAATTTCTTCGCTCCCTTTTTATCTTTGATTTCTATGTCAAACTCTTGTAATAGGAGAATCCATCTAATCAACCTTGGTTTTGCATCTTGTTTGTTGAAGAGATGTCTTAATGCTGCATGAACGGTGTAGATGACGGTCTTGGATAATACTAGATACGAGCAGAATTTATAGAATGCAAAAACCACAGCTAATAGCTCTTTTTCAGTGGTGGTGTAATTTTCTTGAGCATCATTCAAGGTTTTGCTTGCGTAATGAATTGGGTGAAAGTGATTTTCCTTTCGCTATCTAAGGACTGTAGCTACTACATAATCGCTTGGATTGCACTTAAGCTCGAATGGTTTTGTCCAATCAGGCGCTGTCATATTTGGTGCATTCACGGGCTTCTTTTTGAGAGTTTCAAAAGCTGTCAAACAATCGTCGGAGAATAGGAACGTTCGATCTTTTTCTAACAGCTGAGTTAGTGGTCTAGCGATTGATGAGAAATCTTTTATGAACCTTCTGTAGAACCCTGCATGACCGAGGAAACTTCTGATGCCTTTCACTGAATTTGGTGGAGGCAACATTGAGATAATTTCAACTTTTGATCTGTCGACTTCAATACCATCTTTTGAAATATTGTGACCCATAACTATTCCTTCCCTGACTATGAAGTGACACTTCTCCCAATTTAATGCCAGATTTGATTCCTCGCATCTTGCTAACATCTTTTCCAAGTTTTGTAGACAGTGATCGAAAGAATTTCCAAAGATAGAGAAGTCATCCATGAATACTTCCATTGATTCTTCTATGATGTCATGAAATATAGCGATCATGCATCGTTGAAATGTAGCAGGAGCATTACACAAACCGAACGCCATACATCTATAGGCAAAGGTGCCATAAGGACAGGTGAACGTGGTTTTCTCTTGATATTCGGGGGCAATAGGAATTTGGAAGTAGCCCGAAAATCCATCCAGGAAATAGTAGAACATGTTACCAGATAGTCGTTCCAACATTTGATCTATGAAAGGAAGCGGAAAGTGATCCTTTCTGGTAGAATCATTAAACTTACGATAATCAATACACACCCGCCATCCTGTTACTGCACGGGTTGGTATTAATTCATTTTTTAGTTACTGACTACTGTTATTCCTCCTTTATTTGGAACGACTTGTACCAGACTAATCCAGGCAGAGTCCGAGATAGGGTAGATAACCCCTGCATCAAGTAATTTGATAACTTCGTTCTTCACTACCTCTTGCATTTTTGGATTAAGCCGCCTTTGGTGCTGCACACTAGTCTTGTAGTTTTCTTCCATGAGTATCTTATGTGTGCAGAATGATGGATTAATTCCTTTAAGATCCACCAGCTTCCATGCAATGGCCTTCTTATGCCTTTTTAATACTGCTAGTAATTTTTCTTTTTCATCATTTTTTAATTTGGAGGAGATGATGACCGGAAGGTTGGATTCTTCGTCTAAAAAGGCATATGAAAGGTCAGGAGGAAGCTCCTTTAGCTCCAATGTGGGTGGTTCTTCAATGGACGATTTTGTCTTTTCACTCTCGTCTCTTTCTTCCAATTCTTCAATAACTAAGGTATCCTCATCATGATTAGTGTGTTTTATCATGAACCCTTCACAAACTAAATATTCCTCTTGTTCTTCAGCTGGCCATTCCTCCTCCTTCCCTATGACACCATGCATGTAGTAGCCTACAAGATAGTCGAAATCGTCGAATAAGAAGGCAAGGTCGTCGTGACAGCTTGGTCGCTTCATGGCCTTATTAAGATCGAAAGTAATTCATTCTTGTTGAACGCTCAACACTAGTCTTCCTCTCCAAACATCGACGAGTGAGAGAGCTGTATTGAGGAATGGTCTCCCCAAAACAAGAGGACTACGTGTTCCTCCAATTATATCAACTACCACAAAATCCACTGGAAAGACGAATTCTTTAATCTTTATGAGCACATCTTCAGCAATTTCCTTTGGATAGCGAACCGTTCTATTGGTTTGGAGTTTCTTGAGGTTCATCTTGTTAAATATGGCGCCTGGTAGGATGTTTATGCTAACATGTAGATCTGCAATGGCGTTTCCTTGAATCGTGTAAGGACCCAAACCCGGGAGGCCTCACTTGTTGGATTTACTCATTCACAACGGTTCTTAAACTTGAATATCAAAATAACACAACGGAAAATACTTCATTAAAAATAACATTACATTGTTCAACATACGAAAGCGTAAACATTGTCTAAACATAACATAAGCGTAATCAAAACATAACGGGATGCCAGTCTTCATAAGCAGCCGGGTAACTCTTCATCGCTAGCCAAGCATCACCGTCCATCCTCATAACCTGCCTTAACCTGAATGTGCATACTAAAAAGGTCAGCTACGCTGGTGATTTTTAGCTTTTACGTAAAAAACTAACTTCAAATATTTGCTAAAAACATATCATTTAACTTCATCAATAAAAGCGTACGATAACATGCAATATCATAACATACATAAAAACATAACCATAAGTCAACGAACATATTGAATCTGCGCCTTCTCGTAACCGTCAAATCCAAACGTCGCATACTGGCGGAATAACCTAAGGATCATCACCACTAGGCCCATCACCACCGTACTGTCCTTCGGGCATAGAAATCCTAGGGTCCGACACTTAGGCTATTCAACACCGAACTTCAAGCACGACATCACAAGGATGACACGTACCAAACTTCAAGAACTGTACCCCATAAGGCACAAGTACCAAACTTCAAGCACGACTACCCCGTAAGGTAAATCGTACCAACTTCAAGGATCACGATAACCCCCTTGGTGACCGTCATCACCCCAGTTGTACAACAGTTGGCCAGCCACAAATGCTCCTATAAGGTAAAGGCCCATAACATACATCCCATACCCATAACCTTCATTCCCTAAGGAATAATGGTAGATTCGTTCGTTTGTGACTTTCATAAACATGCACTTCTTTTACTTCAAAACTTCAGTTAAAGCATTTGTACATTTTATTAAAAATCATTCATTCGTTCGTAAACACTTCGTAAACTTCTTTTGGCAAAAATATTTCATAAACACTTCTTTCATAACATTTTATTCCAAAACATCGTTCATAAACCTCGTTTCATAAAACGTCACATATATCATTTGCAAACATCGTTTTATAAAACAGTCACATCGTCACGTCTGCACACCAGCCCAAAAAATATTATTTAAAAGAGGGCTTCTAGAACTCACTTGATAAGCTAGTCTCGTTCGGTCCTAACAAGGTCCAACGAGCGTCACACACGATCTGAATTGGTTAATTACACATACATCAGACCTAATCCAAATTACACGCTCTTACTCATTCTGATCTAGGCGAACTTAAGGCTAAGTTCGCTGCCCATAGTCTAGGAGAAAATATTGGCGAACTTGTCCTAAGTTCGCTTAACTTGACCAAGCGAACTTACCAGGCGAACATAACCAAGTTCGCCCCTTGATGCCATAAGTGACAAGGCGAACATAACCAAGTTCGCCCCTTGATGCCATAAGCGAACTTGTCAAGCGAACTTGATAAGTTCGCCCCTTGATGCCATAAGCGAACTTGTCAAGCGAACTTGATAAGTTCGCCCCAACCTTGCCAAGTTCGCCTGTCGGGCTGTCTTCTTCCCCAAAAATCCGAAGTTCTTGCATGCGAATCAGATCATGCCAATATCCCAACTTTCTTCGCTAAAAACGTTTGGTTTTCCTTCTAGATGCTAGACCTAAGCTTATTTTCAAGTTTCATCCGTAAAAACGTTACCTTTTTACCCCAAAACCCGAAAACCCAACATAAGCTAAAATCTCAAATCTAGCTCGAGTTGTTACCTGAATTGAGATTCTGATTCGGAGGTTATCTTCACGAGCACCGGAGACACGAGCTGGTATAATCTTGAGCGATTCTGACACTTTCTCTCTCTACGATTTTCTCTCTCTAGAAGTTGCAAATGAGAGAAAGTGTGTGCATGTGGGGTATTTATGGGAGGGGCCTCCCCTCCCCGAGCCCACTTCGTGACCAACTCGGCCCAACCCCGGCCCGCGCACCTTTATCCGTTCATTCCGTTCGTCCCGCTTTGAACCCGTTATCTCTATTTCTCATTTTTATTTTTGAGATGTTACAAATCGAGTCGCCTATAAGACATGAAATCATAAATTGGTCGGGAGGTTTCCTTCCTCTCATAATGGCTGAGCATTCTTCATTCAACGTGATTTGTGGGCGATCTTCCATTTTCTCCCAGATGGTCAACATATCCTTGAGGAACTTTGCATGAGACGACATCTTATAAAGGAAGAGCTCGTATGGTAGATTTAGTTGAATTTGATTTAGTAAGGACTGGAAACGTTTGAACTGCTTCTCTAACCTTGGTGGTTCCAAGGTTTCTTGTATGATTTCAACCCTTACTTATGTTGTCTTCGCCGATATCCCCCATATTACCTATAGGGATAGTGGTCACCACCTCTACGTTCTGTTCTTGTGATGCCTGGTTGTCTTCATCACCTGGTGAGTGATCAAGAACTTCTGACGAATCTTCATGCGGTTCCGTCGCATAGAGTTGAATGATTTAATTTTTTATTTCTTCTAGATTACAGAATAATTTGTCTGGTTTCCAAGGATTTGGTTCATGAAAAACACAATTCATGTCTACCGAGTGAGGTGGGGAAGGAAGCAATTCTTCAAATGGTGTTGGGTGGAGATTCATCTCATTATCCGTAGGGCGCCATACAAAAAGATAACACTCCTCGGCGTAATGTGATCCTCCACATAACTCGCACCATGAATCTAAGAAATCCCCATCAAACCTGAAGAATTCTTCTTGGGTGAAATTTTCGTTATATGAGTCCATTTTATTTTTATGAAAACTTTTCTAAAAAGGCTAATCCGTTAACTCAAACTTTTCTTGAAATCACCGTGTCCCATGCAACGACGCCAAAAACTTGATGTGTTTTGTGAATTAAGTACAAAAATATAAATAAATATATTTTTAAGGTGATTGATTTCACAAGATCAGGTTTTAAATTTATAAATTAAAATGATAATTACGTAACTTAAAACACACACAATAGGCAAGTGTACCTATCGCAGCGTAATATAGTCAGGTAAGAATCAAGTATCGAACCAATGGACACGGTCGAGTTCCAATACTAAACTTTTGTTATCGTTTAGCCGGATTAATTAGTAAGTGGGTTTTGTGTGCTAGTGAAGCAGAAAAGTAAATGATGGTAAAGTAAATAACATAAAAGTAAAAATGTGCGTGAAGTGTGTAACAGAAATGTAACTAGCAGAATAGTAAATAGCAGAAAAGTAAATAAAGCAAAAATGATCAGATTACAAAATGTGTTGCTTCGGGATTCGAATCAACTTGGTACGAGATAATATTAAGTTAACTAATTCAGTGGTATGAGTACTAAAAACTTGTGACCCGGATCACCGCGAGAGCCTCGTCCTCACGACATTTGATTTGCAAATTATATTCTTTAAAAAGTGGTAGTGCCTTCCGTTAGGGACAACATTTACCCTCAACCCATCGAATGGTCATCTCCGGTTTGGTTGAAGACATCGGACTGAAAATGCTTTATATTAAGTTAAATAGGTGATTACATTTTGCTCACCGGGAGGCGGTGTAACAATGAGACCAAGTATAAAGACGTACCGTTCCCAACATGAGTTCACCAATTCTTGGTCGCATAATAATCTCGTATAAAGACGTACGAGTTTCAAAGGAAGTTTGATTAAAAAGGGTTTTACGATCTTACTCTTTAAAATCAAGACACTCACAAATATAAAGACGGATTTAGACAATAATAGAAGCCCATCAAAATATGGTTTTTGAGGACGAATTAGTTAAATACATAAACATACCACTTCATTAATAGATTAAACATTAACATGCACCAAACATTATCTTCACCCTAGCAATACAAAGAAGTTTTAGCCACAAATGGCCATAACGACTAGTGTAATGATGAGTTTCGTAGGCTCCCCTATTGTGAGGAAGAGCCCCTCTACTCTCTACTCTAACTACGAGAATGCTCTCTTCTTGAGTGTTATTTTTCTATGGATTGGTGTGTGGAATGAAGAACTCAAGCCTCCTGTTTATAGGCGTCAAAATGTGCAATGAACGGCCGTGCAATGGGTTGCACGGTCGTGCAAAGGCCCAGGGAATCAAACAGGGTACAGAGGACACGATACCGGGCCGTGGGGAGCGGAGAAGGGCAATGCACGACCGTGCATTGGGATGCACGGCCGTGCAACCCACCATTTTCTCCTAGCTTTGTCTTGTAGCTTCTTGTTGACTATTGTTGACCAATTTTGACTTCTTGGGGGTCAATGCTCCGGGAATGAACCTTCAAGAAGCTTGAATTCTTGGTGTTCTTGATAGGATATAGCTTGATTTATATTTTTAACACCGAATAACCTGCAATTTTAAAATATTCGTATTTTAAGCATAAATTGCAAGGTTATTACTTAATTAGTACCATAATGTGGGATTATTATGTATGTTAAATTTGTATAAATGATGATATATCACTAGACCTAGGAGGTAACTCAGTCTCTCTCCCCTCATCACGAATAACAGTTGGAGGTTCAGGAATAGGTATTTCTAATGATATGACATCTACCCTCTCATCCGGACCATCATGATCCTCTAAGTTCTCCACCATGTCGTATCCTAGATTATTGACCCTACTTGTGCTAATATGTCATTCAAACTGTAATCATCATCGCCAGCACCTAGAAACGAGGATCCTACCAATTTCCTTTCAAACTCCTCCAACCAATCCGGAGGATCCTCTATCATCCATCCTTCATATCTATCAACATCATCCTCTACTGGATTAGAGTCCTTATAATAGCCCATAAATGTATCAATCATGCACAAGGAGTGGCTCTACTCACCAACCCCCCTTATGGACTTTGTCGCATAAAATGTGATCGACTCATCCTCCACACTGTCACACCTGTAACACAGGACAGTCATCTACCAGAGTAGTACCTCCAACAGATACGTTCCCAGGTAAGAGCGACGGGTCTAGGAGAGATTATACACCGCTCTTTACTAGACAGAACATTCCGTTCATCAGATAACTAGATACCGGTTGAAGGTCACCTTCTAGTTACAGTGACGTTGATTACAAAAACACACAACGAAAGACTTAACATCATAACTCATTTTATTTCATAATATAAAGTTTGTACAATAGGGACTGACTGGCAAAATACAACATAATCAAACTCTAGACTTATAGCTCATGAAAAATCATGCCAATCACTCAGGCCTTATGGTCACCCAAGGACCTGCACTCAGTCATCCCTATTTCCATCCTCTGTACACCTCCTGGAATGCTAACTACCAGCTAAAGTTCACCTGTGCTAAAAAAAACATTTGAGAACATTTTGGATCAGCTTATGCTGGTGTGTTTATAAACAAAATTATCTTTTCGTGTATCTCTGATCAAGGAGGAATACCCCGTATTGGAATTACAACCAACCCTTCCAATCCATCACCCAGAATCGCCCTAAGATTCCGAGTCTACAACATACATATATTAAGGAACTATCCAGGCGCGCTGGTCACCCTTAGACCAGATCTAACCAAGATGATCAATCTTGTCCCTAGGTCCCACCCCAACCATGGCCATAATAAGTACTTATTATAGGATATATGCACAGATAGTATTGGGATCTCAGATACAAAATCATTTACATAAATTTCATAGAGAACAACTTAAAGGAACTCACTTCAACAAAAACCTCCTCCTGTATTGAATATAATAATCAACACTTCAACAAAACCCTAGATCATATCCGATAATATCATAATCAATATCCGTATCTTAGGTTTATATGAAGAAACCTGAGGGTGTTCATAAGCCTTACCTCAATGCTATCTAAGGCAGTTTACGGACGAATTGCGAGAAACTGGACTCTTAGGGGCGGATCAGAACCTAGGGAATCGAGCTAACGGTTTTGTGTGTGTATGGTGTGTGCAAAGTGAAAAAATCGATTCATCTATTTATAGTGAAAACATCGGGCCCATAGCGGACTGCTACACAAAGTTTTGGCGTTCCGCCACCCAATGAGGTGGCTAATTTGGCTTGGTGCCTACGTAGCGGGCCGCTATGGTGAGGGCTAGCGGTCCGCCACCCTTCCACGCGTCGAAATTCGATCGATGAGTCACAGGGACACGTGTCATCTCCCGGGCATTTCCTTAGCCCACACGTAGCGGACCGCTAAGGTTTAGGGTAGTGGTCCACTACCCCTTCAAGTTTCAAAATTTTCATTTTTAGTCTTTTAACTTTGGAGAATTTAAAGTTTAACCCCTAAACTTTGTATTCTAACACTTTTGGCCTTTATATTACTTGGAAATATCCGAGTGTTACAAATCTCCACTCCTTAAAAGAATTTCGTCCTCAAAATTCAAGATCAGTCAAATAGATGGGGATACTTAACTTTCATCTGTTCTGTTAATCCCCAAGTCTTGTCGGCACCCTTCCGACCTTGCCACTGTACCAATACCATTGGTATAGTTTTCTTTATCAACTTTCGATCTTGGGTTCCTAAGAGCTTAACGGGTTGTTCAGTGAATTGAAGTTTATCATCAACCTGAACATCATCTAATGAGATTGCCTGATCAGGGTTGGCTAAACACTTGCGTAAACATGACACGTGAAACGTGTTATATATACCTTGCAATGTTTCAAGGAATTCAATTTTGTATTCTACAGTTCCAATTCTTTCAATAATTTTATAAGGTCCAATAAACCTTGGGCCTAATTTCCCACGTTTCCTGAAACGTACAACAACTTTCGAAGGTGATACTTTCAACGTTACATAGTCACTGACTTGGAATTCTAATGGCCGTCGGCGTTTATCTGCGTAACTTTTCTGTCGATCTTGTGCTGTCTTCAACCTTTGTTTGATCTGGACTATTTTATCAATCGTCTCCTGTAAGATTTCTGGTCATGATAGTTGGTTATTCCCAACTTCAATCCAACAGATTGGAGTTCTACACTTCCTACCGTATAGTGCTTCAAATGGTGCGTCTTTTATACTCGAATGGTAGCTGTTGTTGTAAGAAAATTCTATCAATGGTAGATGATTATCCCAGCTACCTCCAAATTCTATTTTACAAGCCCTCATCATATCCTCTAAGGTTGGTCCATCAGTTTGAGGATGATATGCCATTGATGTAGTCCAGACGGTCTATAAAAACTAACTTTAAAACATAACCTAGACTCCAAAGTAATAAATGGAAAACGTATGAACTAAACCGCACTAACAGGCAAGTGGACCTATCGAGTGTAGCACAGCTTAACGGTAAACCGGATTATCAAACCCTAGAGACACTATGTAACAATATTAGACTCTGACTCAGACTAAAGAATGTTTTGGTTTGGAGGTTTACTACACTACTGATTATGACTAAAGAATGTAGAAAACTAAGATCGAATCAAGCTATCAAGACAGGAACAAAGGTGAATATCAAGAGATGGGAAGAATACCACCTAGGTCGGAATCCTACTTGTAAAGCTCAACTTATAATGGTTCTAGAACTATGATGGATCTGGTATTCTAAGGATAACTGCTAAAGACAACCTGGTGGATCCCTAATCATTCTCAGGGTGTCACCAACTAAGCTACCTAAAGTGTACTAACTCACCAGATGGTCGGATCACTTCTCAGGTATTTCCACCTATGATAAAGTACCCTAATGGACAGATTACCTCACAGTCTCACCGTCCATCGTACACTCAAAGAATGCACGGGGTAATCCTAGGATAACAACTATGATTTAGAATAGCAACAATCAACAGACACCTAAACCAACTTCCTCTCAGACAATTAATACTCGGATTCCTAATGACGAAGACTAAACGACTGATTCTCACCTCTCGGGTATTGAACTAGGATACACACTTAACTCTAATCAGCAATTAACAAGAATTCCTATGACTACTACGTCTAGCAAACCACCACAGTCACAAACCCTAAGATCTATGACCTAGATACGCTAATCAACTTGGTAGACAACCAGAATCAACGCAAGGAATCAATAATCAATTACAAGAACAGAATTAAACATGCTTGTACACCATAATTAATCAAACTAGAATCGTTACAAAATCATTAAACCATCATACGAATCCAAAACCAGTAAAAATCACAACTTTAACATGCATTCATCATGTGACCTAGGCAGTATTAAGGTTTTAGCCTAGAATCATGCTCAAAACATTCAAAATGGAAGAATTAAACACAATCATTGGTTCAAACACAAGAAAAAAAGATAAAAATTCAATCTTTGAATCGAAAACGCTTAAATAAACGAACCCGGTGTCCAAAGTCTTCCACTTTACACTTGATTCCACTTCCTTAGCCCCAAAATCGCCTCTTGTAATGCTCTAGACGGCTAGAATACCAACCCTTTTGCTAATGGGATTACAAATCTATTTAATCGAAAATTAGGGTGTTTTATCGAATTCCGAGGCCCTCACGTACCGCGAGAAAACATGGCCAGTCCCTCATGTACCGCGAGGGACAAATTAGTCGCGCCCAGATATGAAACTCCTCGCATACCGTGAGAGATCTTCAGCTAGTCTTCGCGTACCGCGAGAGACCTGATTGTCAGATTTTTTTTTCATTTTTATTTCTTGGGCTTCATTCTCGTGCTCGGTTTTTTTGGATTTTCCCTTGTAGTCATCATGAGCACCTGAGAACATATAGTAGAATCAATACATAACAAAAACGACAATAAAACTAAGTAAAACGACTCTAAAACAACGGAATAAAGATGTGTGCTTTGCACTACATCAGCCGTACTCATTTTAATTCGAGTTCCCAATTTTTTCTGGAAACTAGTCCAGAATATGGAAGTGAACCGACTATCTCTATCAGAGATAATATATAGTGGTATTCCATGGCGGCTTACGATCTCATTGATGTAAAGTTGGGCAAGTTTATCCATTGAATAATTTTCACTTATAGGAATAAAGTGTGCCGATTTGGTTAGTCTATCAACCAAAACCCAAATGACATTATGCCTTTTATGGGTCCTTGGTAGTTTTTTAACAAAGTCCATAGTAATCCTATCCCATTTCCACACAGGTATCTCCAACTGTTTTAGTTGACCTGCGGGTTTTTGATGTTTAATCTTGACTTGAAGTTAAGTCAAACATTTCTCTATAAACCTCTTCATGTTTGGCCACCAGAACTGAGCTTTTAAATCCTTGTACATCTTATTAGCTCCAGGATGTATCGAATATTTTGATTTGTGAGCTTCGTCCATCACCTTTGTTTGGATTTCTCCAAGTCTATCCAAATTCTGTTTTCAAATCGTAGGATTTCATCATCGCCTTTGGTTAGTAATTTCTCTTTACAAACCATGCGTTCTTTCTTGATATTGTCTTCTTGTAGTGCTTGAGTTTGAAGTTCCTTGATTTGATCCATCCAGTTTATCCTGACTTCTAATCATAAGGCTCTTATGTTAATGGGGTTGACTCTCTACTTCTGAGTTAGTGCATCTACTACAACATTGGCTTTCCCGGGATGGTATTTGATGTTACAGTCATAATCATTAATGAGTTCCATCCATCTCATTTGTCTCATATTCAAATCCTTCTGATTGAATATATGTTGGAGACCTTTATGGTCTGTTTATATCACACATTTGGTACCGTATAGGTAGTGTCTCCAAACCTTGAGAGCAAATACTATGGCACCAAGTTCCAGATCACATGTGGTATAGTTCTTCTGATAAAATTTAAGTTGTCGCGATGCGTAGGCTATAACCTTTTCTCGCTGCATTAACACACAACCTAGACCAAATCGGGAAGCATCACAATAGATGACGAAGTCATCATTCTCTTCGGGTAATGCTAAAATTGGTGCTGAACTAAGTTTATGTTTAAGGGTTGGGAATGCTTCTTCTTGCTTCTGAATCTATTCAAACTTTATTGCCTTCTAAGTTAAAGTGGTTAATGGAGTAGAAATCTTGGAGAAATCTTGTATAAATATTCGGTAGTATCCTGCCAGACCAAGAAAGATTCGAACTTCCGTTGGAGTCTTTGGAGTTTCCCATTTGATAATGACTTCGATCTTGGCTGGATCTACTTGAATTCCATTGTGGTTTATGACATGTCCTAAAAATTGTACTTCTTGTTTCCAAAACTCGCATTTGGAAAACTTAGCGTACAACTTCTCCTTTCTGAGGGTTTCCAGGACTATCTAAAGATGTTTGGCATGATCTTTTTGGGTTTGGGAGTAAATAAGGATATCGTCTATGAATAATATAACTAATTTCTCTAAGAGGGGTTTACAAACTCGGTTCATCAGGTCTATAAATGCTGCAGGAGCATTAGTTAGACCAAACATATCTAGAAATTCATAGGGTCCATATCGGGTTCTAAAGGCAGTCTTAGGTACATCTTTGTAACATTTCTGAATTTCAGTAGCCATATTTCAATTCAATGTAATGCATTTCGAACTCAATACCCGTGCACTGTCTTAATATTTTTTCTCGCCATAAACTAAATGCAATGATTCGATACAAATTTACAAGTTTTGCTCGATTATATACACTTAAACGCTATACAAGTAACTATTTATTTCAAACTAATCAAATCTGAAAAGTCAAGGACTAAAGTAGAAAAATTTATCAAAAAAAACCCGAATTAGCACGGTCGTGCTTCGTCCTGGCACGGTCGCGCCAAGTGCCTCGGCACGATCGCGCGACTGGTCCTGGAACGATCGCGCCCAGTGCCTAAGCACGGTCGCGCCTCTCTTGGGCACGGTCGCGCCTGCGTAACAGTCGAAACGTAAATGCAGTTTCAAAACGCTCGATCGTTCGAATTCAAATCCGATTTACGTTTTACTTTTGTTATCAAGGAAAATATCTCCGTCAATTACTATTATCATTTCCAAAATACAAATTTCTCTCAAAAGAAACCGTCCAAATTATCTCCCAAGCCTCAAATCTCTATTTTCGATCCAATTGATACCAAATAATCAAGGAACTCGATCCTCCGATCATCTCTAAGGTTCTGAAGGGGTTGAATCAGCCGGAATCGCAGCAGAAGTCGCCGGAAGCCAATCTTGACGTCGTCGGAACTTCCTTCTACCGACCTCCATCGATTCCCTACTCTTTCGGGTAATTGATCACTTGTTATTATCCGTTTTAGTATTTAGATCGAAAGCCCCATGTTAATCTGGGCTTCCCTTACAGAAATCATCCAGAACCGAAACTATCGTTTTAATAAAAATGATTTAATCGATTCTACTCTTAAACACGATTTACATACGATTAATTTATATAAATAGACTCGTAACAACTCAGTAATCTAAAGCCCTAACAATTCCAACGCTATAAATACAAGATTTGTTCAATTCGTGTCTGATTTGGAATAGACACGGTCGCGCTAAACATCTAGCGCGACCGTGCCTCATGAAACGCGGTCGTGCCGAATAGCAGCGCGGTCTTGTCCTCCTGTCCAGACGTGGTCATGCCCTTTGGGCTAGCCTCTGTTGTGTCTAAAAATCATAGACACGACCGTGCCGATCCAAGGCACGGTCGTGCCTGTTGACTTGTCTAGTTTGTGCCCTCTATTGATCAACCCGGTCGCGCCCCGACTAGCGCGGTCGCGCCCGTGGCTTGAGCACGATCGTGCCCTTCCGAGGCACGGTCGTGTGTGACTCATAAATTTTAACAGAATTATAATTTTACATTTTTCAATCAATAAATGTTTCAAATTTTATAAAAATATGTTTTCTGTATTTGAAAGGATTAAAAGTTTAATCTTGGCATAAATATTATTTATTTAAAGTTATAAAAAAATTAAATTTATATTTATTGTAAAAGCTTACACATAAATGATATTTTAAATGTCTAAGTTACAAATTTTTTTATAAATGAATAAGATAATGACTATTTATTTAATTCATGTTTAAACAAAATCAATTATTTATTTATTTTCATAAGCAATAATTTTATACCTTACTTAATGGTTTATTCAAACTCAAACCTTAATCAAAATGTTTTGATAATATTCATTTTAAACTTTATATTTTATTCAACACATCCAAGTTCAAATCAATAACATTTTACTCAAGTCCAAACCATCATTTAACTTATACTGTTGTGCACACTATTTGATACAACATACATTACTCTTTAGGTTGATTTGTGCACTCGAGGATCTTTATTTTTCTATCTATTATCCTTGTTCGCTACACCTCCTTATCAAGTGAGTATTCACAACCCCTTTTACTCTTTTACACTTTTGGGGTGAAACATGAACATTATTCAAATTACACATTACATTTACACAAACAACACAAAGTACAAATCCTATTTACTTTCATGTGTGCAATTTGAGCTTTATGCCCGAGTGCTAGGTGTGCTAACCTTGTATGCGATTATGCGCAATCATTAACTATACAAGCCGACGGTTTTCAATGATAGATCTATTGAGTCTGACAAACCCACCCAGGTGCGCGGTGATTGAAACCGACAACACAATTTTTGCATGCTAGTTACAAGGTTTGGTTGTACATGGTTACACAATAGCTGCTCCCCATAAATGCCTTATTTATCATGATATGTAAAGGATTTGTTTTCAACTATATGCTATCTATATACAACTGTGTTATACTCACCAACTTTTTAGTTGACTTTATTTTATTCATGTTTCAGGCCCTAATATGTGAGAATGATTCAAGACGTGCTCAATATAGGATTTGGACTTAGCAATTTAAATCAAGAATTCAATGAGTTGTTTTATGTTTCTTTGTTTGAATTTGGTTTGTACTTGGATTATTTGTAATAGAAATTTGACTTTAATATATTTCAATCTAGTCAACCATGTGCTATGAACAGTCTTACATGTCCCGCCCCGATGATTCCGCCATCGGTCGGGGTGTGACAGATTGGTATCAGAGCCTTGGTTATAGGGAATTAGGTTATTAGACACCTTGACCTAGACTATAACTTTAGGACACCCACTTATACTATGTTTCATGATTTTTGTGCTATGTGTTACATGCTATGTGCTACATGCTTACCATGATTAATTATTATTATATTTGATACCTTACTTGTTATCATGACTTAGTAGGATCTTCTTAAATAATAATTTAATAAATAATACCCGTTCCTATATTCTAAAACCTCATAATATTTCTATCTTCTTTCTATCTTTATCTTTTCTAAGCATGTGGAAAATTCTTGAAGCAAAAATCTTAAAATTGTTTTTTTATTTCTTCGTTAAGGTTTTTAAACTTGTTAAATTATTTGAGGACACGTGCAATCTGGAAGGGTGACACCTGTATTTTGGATTTTCTGTCTAGGAAAGCATTTCGCATAAATCCCAATCAACCGAGGGACCCGTATGCTTTCCTGGGAATTCCCGAGATGAGTGTTTACTTATAGGCTAAAGCATGTCTCTTTGAAAATTATATAAGTTTAATTAATCTTAATGTGCCATGGTATTCAAGTGATTTTGTTACTTTTGAGTACAATCCAAACTAAGAATATCTATTTTTATTATCTCATTCTATTAAATCCTATCAAATCTCATAAGTTCTTACAATCTTTCTTGTCTTGTGAAAATCTGTAGAATGCCTCCTCGTTGTGCTCCCGCAACCAACACCAACACCGACATCGCTACTATTCTTACTCAATTGGTGACACAACTCACCCAAGCCAATGGTGCCACCAATGGCAACAATGGTGGAAATGGAAGCAATAGTGGTAATAATGGTGGAAATGGTGGAAATGGTGGTAACAATCCACCTCAATGCACCTTCAAGCACTTCAAATCGTGCAATCCCCTCAAGTTTTATGGAACCGAAGGAGCTACTGGACTCCTTCAATGGTTTGAAAGCATTGAGAATACCTTTCTCAATAGTGACTGTCCCGACAACCTCCGTGTTCGTCATGCTACAAGTGTCCTACAAAAACGGGCACTTACATGGTGGAATGGGGAGAAAGGAATAGGGGTGTTGACATAGCTATGGCTTTACCTTGGGATGAGGTCAAAAGGCTTATGAACGAGGAGTTCTGCCCTCGAAATGAAGTGAAAAAGTTAGAAGCTGAATTTTGGGATCTTGCCCAAGATAGTGGGGAAAGCTTAGCATATACAACTCGGTTCCATGATGGTCACTCCTTTGTCCCGTTGTATCGAAAAGTATATTGGTGGGCTACCAAGACAAATCCATGATACTGTCTTAGGTAGAAATCCTGCTACTCTGGAAGATGCTATTCGTCTAGCCGCTACCCTAACTGATAATCATGTGAAAGCTGGAACTCTTACCAAAAAGGGTTCTAAGAAAGTTTCTGAAACCGTAACCCCTCCTACTCACAACAAAGAAGCCACAACCGAGCCCTCTCGCAAGAATAGAAAGAGGAAAGTTAGAAATTTTGCTGTGGTTACTCCTACTATTCCGGTTATCCAAGTTGCACCTATGGTTCAAACACCGGTCAAAAAGCCATATGTTGGAATTTACCCACTTTGTGCCACCTGCAACTACCATCATCCCTAAAACATCCCATGTCGCCTTTGTACTTATTGTGGGAGATATGGTTATACAGTTAGTGTTTGTAGGACCAAAGCTCTTACGGGCCAAGTCAACCCTCCATACTGAACCGTACCTCAAGTGGCTAACCAAGGTGCTCCCGCCATTGCTAATGGGCGTGCTTGTTATGAGTGTGGTGACCCGAACCATTTTCGTGATCAATGTCCAAGACTTGCAAATGCTAGACAAGGTGGAGCTCGTGGGCGTGCGTTCAACATAAACGCCAACAAAGCTCAAGCCAACAACGACGTGGTTAATGGTACGTTCCATGTTAATAGTCAATATGCCTCCATTTTGTTCGATACCGGTGCCGATAAAAGTTTTGTGTCACTTAATTTTGAGCCTTTACATGCAAAGACACGATCCCAATTAGAGAAAACCTTCACCGTTGAAATAGCAAATGGTGACTCCCTTACCATTGAGTCCATTATTTATGATTGCTCCTTAGAACTAAATGATCATTCATTCCCAATCAACCTTGTTCCAATGCCACTAAGAAGCTTTGATATTATCATAGGTATGGATTGGCTATCAAATCATCATGCCGAAGTCATTTGCTTTGAAAAGTGTATCCGAATTCCGCTACCATCGGGAGAAACCTTAAGGGTTTTTGGTGAAAAGCCTTGCAAGGGACTTAAGTTGATGTCGTGTGCTACCGCTCAAAAGTACTTACGAAATAAGTACATTGCTTTCTTAGCTCATATTGTTCAAAAGGATGTCAAGGAGAAGAATATCCAAGACATTCCGATCATTCGGGATTTCCCCGAAGTTTTTCCTAAGGATTTATCCGGTCTTCCTCCCGTTCGTCAAGTAGAGTTCCGTATTGATCTTATACCTGGAGCTAACCCCGTTGCTAGAGTTCCTTATCGTCTTGCACCTTCCAAAATGCAAGAGCTTGCAAGTCAACTTCAAGAGCTCTCCGACAAAGGTTTCATTCGCCCAAGTCATTCACCGTGGGGTGCACCCGTCTTATTTGTTAAGAAGAAGGATGGATCATTTCGCATGTGTATTGACTACCGCGAACTCAACAAGCTTACTATCAAGAACCGTTATCCTTTGCCTAGAATCGATGATCTCTTTGATCAACTTCAAGGTTCTACTTGTTTCTCCAAGATTGATCTTCGATTCGGTTATCATCAGCTCCGTGTTCAAGAAGATGACATTCCCAAGACTGCTTTTCGAACAAGGTATGGTCATTACGAGTTCATGGTTATGCCTTTCGGGTTAACCAATGCACCCGCAGTTTTCATGGATCTCATGAATCGTGTGTGCAAACCGTACCTTGATAAATTCGTGATCGTCTTCATTGACGATATCTTAATCTATTCCAAGACTAAAGCCGATCATAAACAACACCTTAGATTGGTTTTGGACCTCTTGAGAAAAGAACAACTATATGCCAAATTCTCCAAATGTGAATTTTGGCTAAAGGAAGTTCAATTTCTTGGTCATATTGTCAATGACAAGGGAATTCATGTTGATCCTGCTAAGATTGAAACGATTAAGAATTGGAATGCCCCGAAGACTCCTACCGAAGTTTGTTCATTTCTTGGTCTTACGGGTTATTATCGTCGTTTCATCTCAAACTTCTCAAAGATTGCGGTCCCTCTTACCGCTTTGACCCACAAGGATAAGACTTATGAATGGGGACCGAAACAAGAAGAAGCTTTCCAAACCCTCAAGCAAAAGTTGTGCAATGCTCCCATATTGACTCTCCCCGATGGAAATGATGATTTAGTTGTCTATTGTGATGCTTCTAACCAAGGTCTTGGTTGTGTCCTCATGCAACGAGGCAAAGTAATCGCTTATGCATCAAGGCAACTCAAAGTTCATGAGAAGAATTATACGACGCACGATCTCGAGTTGGGTGCGGTCGTATTCGCGTTAAAGATTTGGAGACATTACCTATATGGCACAAAATGTGTGGTATTCACCGACCACAAAAGTCTTCAACATATCTTCAACAAAAAAGAACTCAATATGAGGCAACGACGTTGGGTCGAACTTCTTAACGACTACGACTGCGAGATTCGTTACCATCCCGGCAAAGCTAATGTTGTAGCCGATGCTTTGAGTCGAAAGGACCATGTTATGCTTCATTGTGCCCGTATTCAAACCGATATTCAAACCTGTATCTTAGAAGCTCAACACGTCTCGGTAACCGAGGGTAACATGTATGAAGAAATGTCGTGTGGTGTTGAACTTCTTCTTGAATCAAAACCCAATGGCTTACTATATTACTTGAACCGTATTTGGGTTCCCGATCGCGATGATCTCCGTACATTTCTCATGAACGAGGCTCATAAGACTCGTTATTCTATTCATCCTGGTGCAGATAAAATGTACCAAGATCTTCGCCAACTTTATTAGTGGCCCGGTATGAAGAAAGACATTGCTCTTTATGTGGCCAAATGCTTAACTTGTTCCAAAGTCAAAGCCGAACATCAACGTCCTTCTGGTTTGCTTGAACAACCGGAAATTCCCGTGTGGAAATGGGAGAACTTAGCTATGGATTTTATTACCAAACTCCCTCGCACCTCGAGTGGATATGATAGTATTTGGGTGATCATTGATCATCTCACTAAATCCGCTCATTTCTTGCCTATCCACGAAGACTTCAAAGTGGAGAAACTAGCCCGAATTGTGAGCCGTCATGGTGTTCCCGTGAACATAATATCCGATAGAGACGCTCGGTTCACCTCTCGATTTTGGCAATCTCTCCAAAAGGCTCTTGGTACTCGATTGGATTTGAGCACGGCTTACCATCCGCAAACTGATGGTCAAACCAAGCGAACAATCCAAACTCTTGAAGACATGCTTAGAGCTTGTGTAATCGATTTTGGTGGCAATTGGGATTCACATCTATCCCTCATTGAGTTTTCTTACAACAATAGCTACCACACAAGTATCAACATGGCTCCATTCGAAGCTCTCTATGGTCGCAAGTGTCGTTCTCCTATCTGTTGGAACGAGATTGGTGAAGCACAAATCACCGGTCCCGAGTTAATTCATGAAACATTCGACAAGATTATTCAAATCCGTGACAATATTCGAGTAGCGAGGAGTCGGCAAAAGAGTTATGCCGACAAGCGTCGAAAACCCTTGGAATTCCAAGTCGGTGACCTTGTTCTTCTTAAGGTGTCCCCGTTGAAGGGTGTGATCCGTTTTGGAAAGAAAGGCAGGTTAGCACCTCTTTATGTTGGTCCATTCAAAATCTTTGAAAGGATTGGGAAAGTGGCTTACAAGCTCGAGTTACCTCCATCTCTTGGAAATGTGCATCCTACATTTCATATATCTAATCTGAAGAAGTGTCTCGCTGATGAAAATCTCCATATACCGCTTGACGACGTGCACATCGATGAAACGATGCACTTCGTTGAGAAGCCGGTGGAAATTATGGATCGCGAAGTCAAACAGCTCAAGCGAAGTCGCATTCCTATTGTCAAAGTTCGTTGGGAATCTAAGCGTGGTCCTGAGTTCACTTGGGAACGAGAAGACCAAATGAAGCTCAAGTACCCTCATCTTTTTATTGATACTATTGTTTCCTCTAGCTAAATTTCGGGACGAAATTCTCTCAACATGGGGAGACTGTAACTTTTCTGAATTTTAGTAGCCATATTTCAATTCAATGTAATGCATTTCGAACTCAATACCCGTGCACTGTCTTAATATTTTTTCTCGCCATAAACTAAATGCAATGATTCGATACAAATTTACAAGTTTTTCTTGATTATATACACTTAAACGCTATACAAGTAACTATTTATTTCAAACTAATCAAATCTGAAAAGTCAAGGACTAAAGTTGAAAAATTTATCAAAAAAATCCCTAATTAGCACGATCGTGCTTCGTCCTGGCACGGTCGCGCCAAGTGCCTCAGCACGATCGCGCGACTAGTCCTGGAACGATCGCGCCCAGTGCCTAAGCACGGTCGCGCCTCTCTTGGGCACGGTCGCGCCTGCGTAACAGTCGAAACGTAAATGCAGTTTCAAAACGCTCGATCGTTCGAATTCAAATCCGATTTACGTTTTACTTTTGTTATCAAGGAAAATATCTCCGTCAATTACCATTATCATTTCCAAAATACAAATTTCTCTCAAAAGAAACCGTCCAAATTATCTCCCAAGCCTCAAATCTCTATTTTCGATCCAATTGATACCAAATAATCAAGGAACTCGATCCTCCGATCATCTCTAAGGTTCTGAAGGGGTTGAATCAGCTGGAATCGCAGCAGAAGTCGCCGGAAGCCAATCTTGACGTCGCCGGAACTTCCTTCTACCGGCCTCCATCGATTCCCTACTCTTTCGGGTAATTGATCACTTATTATTATCCGTTTTAGTATTTAGATCGAAAGCCCCATGTTAATCTGGGCTTCCCTTACAGAAATCATCCAGAACCGAAACTATCGTTTTAATAAAAATGATTTAATCGATTCTACTCGTAAACACGATTTACATACGATTAATTTATATAAATAGACTCGTAACAATTCAGTAATCTAAAGCCCTAACAATTCCAACTCTATAAATACAAGATTTGTTCAATTCGTGTCTGATTTGGAATAGACACGGTCGCGCTAATCATCTAGCGCGGCCGTGCCTCATGAAACGCGGTCGTGCCGAGTAGCAGCGCGGTCGTGTCCTCCTGTCCAGACCTGGTCATGCCCTTTGGGCTAGCCTCTGTTGTGTCTAAAAATCATAGACACGACCGTGCCGATCCAAGGCACGGTCGTGCCTGTTGACTTGTCTAGTTTGTGCCCTCTGTTGATCAACCCGGTCGCGCCCCGACTAGCGCGGTCGTGCCCGTGGCTTGAGCATGATTGTGCCCTTCCGAGGCACGGTCGTGTGTGACTCATAAATTTTAACAGAATTATAATTTTACATTTTTCAATCAATAAATGTTTCAAATTTTATAAAAATATGTTTTCCGTATTTGAAAGGATTAAAAGTTTAATCTTGGCATAAATATTATTTATTTAAAGTTATAAAAAAATTAAATTTATATTTATTGTAAAAGCTTACACATAAATGATATTTTAAATGTCTAAGTTATAAATTTTTTTATAAATGAATAAGATAATGACTATTTATTTAATTCATGTTTAAACAAAATCAATTATTTATTTATTTTCATAAGCAATAATTTTATACCTTACTTAATGGTTTATTCAAACTCAAACCTTAATCAAAATGTTTTGATAATATTCATTTTAAACTTTATATTTTATTCAACACATCCAAGTTCAAATCAATAACATTTTACTCAAGTCCAAACCATCATTTAACTTACACTGTTGTGCACACTATTTGATACAACATACATTACTCTTTAGGTTGATTTGTGCACTCGAGGATCTTTATTTTTCTATCTATTATCCTTGTTCGCTACACCTCCTTATCAAGTGAGTATTCACAGCCCCTTTTACTCTTTTACACTTTTGGGGTGAAACATGAACATTATTCAAATTACACATTACATTTACACAAACAACACAAAGTACAAATCCTATTTACTTTCATGTGTGCAATTTGAGCTTTATGCCCGAGTGCTAGGTGTGCTAACCTTTGTATGCTTTTATGTGCAATCATTAACTATACAAGCCGACGGTTTTCAATGATAGATCTATTGAGTCTGACAAACCCACCCAGGTGCGCGGTGATTGAAACCGACAACACAATTTTTGCATGCTAGTTACAAGGTTTGGTTGTACATGGTTACACAATAGCTGCTCCCCATAAATGCCTTATTTATCATGATATGTAAAGGATTTGTTTTCAACTATATGCTATCTATATACAACTGTGTTATACTCACCAATATGTGAGAATGATTCAAGACGTGCTCAATATAGGATTTGGACTTAGCAATTTAAATCAAGAATTCAATGAGTTGTTTTATGTTTCTTTGTTTGAATTTGGTTTGTACTTGGATTATTTGTAATGGAAATTTGACTTTAATATATTTCAATCTAGTCAACCATATGCTATGAACAGTCTTACATGTCCCGCCCCGATGATTCCGCCATCGGTCGGGGTGTGACAATCTTCCTCTTGTACCTTTAATTGATGATATCCAGATCAAAGATCTATTTTCGAAAAGTATTTTGTTACTTGTAATTGATCGAACAAATCGTCTATTGTAGGCAATGGATATTTGTTCTTAACAATATGTTTATTTAGTTTTCGATAATCTATGCACATTCGCATATTTCCGTCCTTCTTCTTCATGAACAATACTGGCGATCCCTATGGTGAAGTACTTAGACGTATGAAGCCTCTATCCAATAATTCTTGAATTTGCTTCATCAATTCTTTCAACTCGGAAGGTGCAAGACGATAAGGTGACTTAGCCATGGGTTTGGCTCTAGGTATGAGTTCGATTCGGAATTCAATTTGTCTATCTGGAATTCAATTTGTCTATCCGGTGGTAGACCAGGTGATTCTTCCAGAAATACATCCGGGTGATCGCATACTACAGGAATGTCCGCCATTTGCATTTCGGGTTTAGAGTCTAAAGCATAAACTACAGATACACTACATCCTATATTCTTACATTTCCTTGCTTTGGCTACATGAATCGTTTCAATCTTATTCTCATGACTCGTATTGTATAAACATAGACTCTCCGTTAAGCCTACAAATCCTAACAGTCCGTTGATCACAATCGATCTGAGCATGACATTGGTTCAACCAATCCATTCCAATGATAACATCTTACTTGCTCATACTCATTGGCATTAATTCAATCACAATATTCTCATTACCCAGAGTCATCTTGCAATTCGCATATGATTCTGTTATCTTAATCTGCTCACCACTTGCCGTCTCAACTCGTAAGCATACTCAAGTGGAGTAGGTTTCATGCCTAAATGCAAACTACAGGCATCTGAAACAAAACTTCTATTTGCTCCTGTATCAAATAGAATCTTAGCATAAATATTGTTAACTAGAAACGTACCAGCTACCACTTTGGCATTGTCGTTTCTCCTTCCTTCACCTATCACAAATACCCGACCTTTTACCCCTCATTCGGGCTTCTTCTGTGGTACAATTTCTTGGCATATGTCCCGTTTCATTACGATTGAAACATTTAAATGATGGACAATTCATTGAAACATGCCCCGACTTCTGGCATTTACCACATCTTATCTCTTGAGGATTTCTAATTGTATTATTTCCCTCTCTTCTAGGGAACTTGAAATTTCTTGGTTTAAACCGATACATCACCTCTTTACTTTTCCATTTGGTTTCTACAGGTTTTATCTCTATGGCTTTCTTAGCTTTATCTTTGGCCTCTTGAGATGCCACATCATCGTAAACTGTGGCACTCAATGCTAAAGCTGAATCCATCATTTGTGGTGAAGCGGTTTTCAGCAAGTTTCGTACCTTTAGAGGTAAACCTTTGATAAAGTGTTTGATCCTTCGGGTTTCGGGTGTCACTAGATGTGGCACCAGTTTTGACATCTCATCAGACTTGGTCGCATACTCCAGATGCGTCATAGTTCCAGCCTCCAGACGCTGAAACTCTTCCTCTAGTTTATCAAGTTCATTCCAAGGAAAGAATCATTGCATAATCAATTCCTTGAACTCGTTCAATTTCATATTTTCCATCGCTTGCTCCCCTTTAGCTTGCTTTACAGATTCCCACCAGTCCAATGCGGTGGTTTCCAAATAAGTAGCAGCAAACTTGACTACCTGATCACTTCTACACTCACTTAGTTTGATCACATCTTCCATCTTTGTGATCCAATGAGTGGTATCAATTGCTCCTTTCTTGCCGTCAAATGGCTTAGGTTTACAGCCTTCGAAGGATTTGTAATTACATCCTTCATGATTCTCAGTTCTAGTTACAGAACTACTGTGGACATTTCCATTTGCCGCTCCAGTACTGTTATTGTTTCCTCCTCCAGCTGTTCCAGACATAACTACCTCCTCAGCATGAGGATCGTTATTATTATCATTCTTGTTCGTTTCGTGATGGTCGTTAGTATCGGTGTTAATTTCAGCTTTCCTACGACTCCTAGTGATCGGAGTTCGACCTGTTCCTCTACCTCATCCTTTTCCTCGTCAGAATTCGTATAACCGGTTATGATCCAGAAAATCAGAAATTAAAGACATTTGGCCAATAATGTACTTAATATATGTTTTCTTGACATCTCCTGTTATATTCATAATGATAATCCACATCATAACTTATATCTTGTGGCATTCCACCTATTCTCAGAGCTTATAGTTTGAGTCTAGATGATAATCTTTCCTATTAATATCTAAATCTCTTAAACCGCGGCTCTGATACCAAGTTGTCACACCCGTAACACAGGAAAGTCATCTAAAAGAGCAGTACCTCCAACAGATATGTCTAGAAGAGATTTATACACCGCTCTTTCCTAGACAGAACATTCCGTTCGTCAGATAACTAGATACCGGTTGAAGGTCACCTTCTAGTTATAGTGATATTGATAACAAAAACACACAGTGGAAGACTTAACATCATAACTAATTTTATTTCATAATATAAAGTTTGTACAATAGGGACTGAATGGCAAAATACAACATAATCAAACTCTGGACTTATAGCTCATGAAGAATCATGCCAATAACTCAGGCCTTATGGTCACCGAAGGTCCTGCCCTCAGTCATCCCAATTTCCAACCTCTGTACACCTCCTGGAACGCCAACTACCAGCTAAAGTTCACCTGTGCTAAAAAACATTTGAGAACATTTTGGATCAGCTTACGCTGGTGAGTTCATAAACAAAATTATCTTTTCGTGTATCTCATATCAAGGAGGAATACCTCGTATAGGAATTACAACCATCCCTACCAATCCATCACCCAGAATCGCCCTTAGATTCCGAGTCTACAACATACATATATTCTGGAACCATCCAGGTGCGCTGGTCACCCTTAGACCAGATCTAACCAAGATTATCAATCTTGTCCCTAGGTCCTACCCCAATGCAACACTTTAAAGGAACTTACCTCAACCAGAACATCCTCCTGTATTGAATATAGCAATCAACACTTCAACAGAACCCTAGATCATATCAGACATTAGTAACAGTTTACATGAAGAAACCTCAGGGTGTTTAGAAACCTTACCTCAAAGCTATCTAAGGCAATTTACGGACGAATTGCGAGAAACCGGACTCTCAGGGGTGGACCAGAACCTCAGGAATTGAGCTAACGGTTTTGTGTGTTTATGGTGAAGGTGTTTGGTGTGTGAAAAGTGAAGAAATCGATTCATCTATTTACAGTGAAAACATCGGGCCCGTAGCGGACCACTACATAAAGCTGCTAATTTGGCTTGGTGCCTATGTAGCGGACCACTATGGTGAGGGCTGGCGGTCCACCACCCTTCCACGCGTAGAAATTCGATCGGTGAGTTACAGGGACATGTGTTATCTCCCGGGCATTTCCTTAGCCCACACGTAGCGGACCGCTATGGTTTAGGGTAGCGGTCCGCTACCCCTTAAAGTTTCAAAATTTTCATTTTTAGTCTTTTAACTTTGGAGAATTTAAAGTTTAACCCCTGAACTTTGTATTCTAACACTTTTGGTCTTTATATTACTTGGGAATATTCGGGTGTTACACACACGAAGTGTGAGTTTCCTGTCAAAGACATCAATCAATGCCTTGGCGGTGCGCAAGAATGGGCGCCCAAAGATTTGTGGACTCTGTCATCCACATCCATATCCAGAATGACAAAATCCACGGGGAAGACAAATTTGCCTTCTTTCACTAATAGGTTCTCCACAAATTCCCTGTGGATACTTGACTGAGCGGTCAGCCAAAGATATGCTCTTGCGCGTCGGCTGTGGTTTACCTTGGTCTAGCTGCTTATATATAGAATATGTCATTAGGTTGATGCTAGCTCCAAGGTCGGCCAACGCGTGGTACAAGGGTAGACTGCCTAGGAGACATGGGATCGTGAAACGACCCGAATATCCTAGTTTCTCTGGCAGCTTGTACTGCATCACCGTTTAGCATTGCTCACTGAGTGAGACTTTAGAGACCTCTTTGAGTTTCTTCTTGTTGGAAAGAAGATCTTTAGTTGTTTAAACATGTCAAAGAAGTGACCGTATTCCCTAGCTTGCTTAAATGGCAACAAACGTGCTGGGTAGGGGACACGAGTCAGGTCAATCTCGGGGGCGTTCATCTCCGCCCCCTTCTTCTTCTTCTTCTCTGCCTTCTCGGCAGGAACCTCTACTACTCTCTCCTCGTCCACCTGCTCCTCAGCCATCTTAGCATTGATCTCAGCGAATCGAGCTCTCCGGTCAATCTTCTTGACCTCCTCAGGTGATGGAATATTGTGCTTACTGGAGTGGGAGTCATCCTCTACAACCTATTTTCTCTCCACACTCTTAACTGACACGGCCATCACTGAAGCTCTCATGCCTGAAGATGGACCTCCCTGTCGATCCTTCAGGCTCTTAGTGATGTCTTCTACCGTGTGTTGCAGATCAAGGAATACCGATTGTTGATTCTTCAGTAGAGTCTCGTGGCTATCCGATCTCTGCCTAGCATCCCTTTCCTGCTGGACTAAGTGGGCAAGCAGTTGTGTCTGAGTCTCATGCGTCTCTTCTATCATCTTGGTGTCGACACTGCTTCCCGTGCTAGCTCCTGTATCTCCTCCTCCTTGCTGCTGCTGACGTCCATTAAACCCAGGCGGGTTATTTCCAGATTTCCATCACGAGCCAAATGTATTGTAGTTGTTGTACCCTCGATTCTGGTATTGGTTGCCAGCATAGCTCACCTACTCTTGATTATTCACTGGGAAACCACAGGTGTCGTGGCTTCCCCTGCACACCTGACACCGTTGAGCACTGAGCATCAGGTCCTTTATCTCGTTAGCCATTGAGGCGAGTGCAACAACCATGGTAGAATCAGCAGTGACCTGATGCACACTTCTAGAGGCGAGGTGGATGATCTAGCACTTGGAATGGAAGTCCTAGTAGATGGGTACTGTTGTTCGGCATGAGCGAAGCTCTCGAACATTTCCTCGCACTCAGATGGCTCGAGTCTCTCCATGATATGGCCTCCCGCAGATGTATTGAACATTTGCTGCTTCTC
Source organism: Smallanthus sonchifolius (assembly GCA_023525975.1). Classification (NCBI taxonomy): domain Eukaryota; kingdom Viridiplantae; phylum Streptophyta; class Magnoliopsida; order Asterales; family Asteraceae; genus Smallanthus; species Smallanthus sonchifolius. Next base: position 35,010,503 of record CM042034.1, on the reverse strand, counting down.
GAAGGTAAGGCCATTATAGAACTTCTCCACTATCGCCCAGTTTGACAAAACATGCTGGGGATATCGGCTCAACAGCGTGCTGAACCGCTCCCAGGCCATATGATAAGGCTCGTCGGGATCCATCCGGAAGGAGTGGATTTGATCTCTTAACCGAGCGACCCTGGAAGGTGGGTAGTACTTCTTGTAGAACATAGCTTGGAGATCCTCCCATGTGGTGATGTAATTGTCTCGAAGGGTGTCAAGCCAAGTAGATGCACGCCCAGAGAGTGAGAATGGAAAGAGACTCAAGTAGATTAAAGGTATCACATATACGAACAAAACGAGATAAGTGTCCGGGTGCGTCCTCATCCCCGAGGGCATAGAACTGAGTAGCATGAGTCATCGTGCTCATGACATGTGACGGGATCTGCCAAGAATTTGTATTAGGTATATCGGGACGTGTGATTGAAGATCTCGCCCCGGTGACCCCATCATTGCCTCTCTTATGTACGGTACGCCTCGCTAGTGGATCAACATCGCCCATTTTAGGAAAGGGAATTGGGCTTATAGTGCGTACCAGGGATTTGCACAACTCTTTCAAACGCTCCAGGAAGTCGTGGGTGCACTCGTGAAGCTCTCGCTTGGGCTCTAAGAAAGCAGAATATGGTGGTGACCCCTGCGAGCGAGTGTGGTGCATAAACTGACACAAGAACAAAAGAAAATAAACACAGACTCAAGAACAAAAAGACTCGATCTTATGATAGATACTCATATAGGACACATAAGTAGCACGTAGGACAAGCACACAAAACATACTCAAAGAGAACTAGTCAAAGCTAATATTGCTATTGCCAAGTGTCCCCGATAACGGCGCCAAAAACATGATGTCGTCCGGACGGTCTATATAAAAACTAGTAAAACCTAACCTAGACTCCTAAGTAATAAAAGGAAAACCTATGAACTAAACCACACTGACAGGCAAGTGTACCTATCGAGTGTAACACAACGTAACGGTAAACCGGAATATCAAACCCTAGAAACACTACGAATAACAAAACAGACTCTAACTCGGACTTAAGATGATTTGGTTTGGGGGTTTACTACTCTACTGAATATAACTAATGAATGCAATAAACTAAGATCGAATCAAACAATCAAGACGGGAACTAAGGAAGATACCTGGAAGACGAAGAACACTACCTAAGTCGGAATCCTACTTGCAAAGCACAACTACTACCGGTTTTGGAAACTATGATGGATCTGGGATTCTAAGGATAACTGCTAAAGACAACCTAGTGGATCCCTAATCACTCTCAGGGTGTTACCAACTAAGCTTTCCTAAAGTGTATTAACTCACCAGATGGTCGGATCACCTCTCGGGTATTTCCAACTATGATAGAGTACCCTAATAGACAGATTACCTCTCAGTCACTATTCACCATACATTCAAGGAATACACAGAGTAATCCTAGGATAACAACTATGATTCAGAATAGCAATAATCACTAGACTCCTAAACCAACTTCCTCTCAGAAAGTTGACACTCGAATTACTAATGACGAGGACTAAACGACTAATTCTCACCTCTCGGGTATTGAACTAGGACACATATTCACTTCTAAACAGTAGTCAACACAATTCCTATGGCTACTACATCTAGCAAACCACCATAATCATAAACCCTGAGATCTATGACCTAGATACGCTAATTGAACTGGTAGACAACCACAATCAACGCATGGAATCAATAATCAAATACAAATCAGAATTAAACAAGCATATATGACCACAATTGTTAACTAAGATCGTTTACAAAGTCATCAAATCATCAAGTGAATCCAAAACCGATGAAAGACTATGACTTTAAAAAGTATTCATCAATTGACCTAGGCAATATTAATTTGTTAGCCTAGGATCATATTCAAACAAACAAAACAGAAGAAATAAACACTCACCATGGTATCAAACATAGAAATCAAACACAAAGATTCGAATTTTAAAACCGAATAAGCTAAACTATACAAACCCGGAATCAAAAGCTTCGATCTTGCAATCCAATAGCCTTCCTATTCGCCAAAATCGCCTCTTGAATCCTTCTGGACGGCTAAAAATCGTACCCCTGGCATTATGGCCTTACAATTCTATTCAAATCGATTTTTAGGGTTTTTTCGGATTTCATAGGCCACTCGCGTACCGCAATAAATTGTTGCTAGTCCCTCGCGTACCGTGAGGGACAAATTAGTCAGGCCCAGATTTAACTTCCCTCGCATACCGCGAGGGAATTGTTCATGTTCTTCATGTACCGCGAGGGATTGGAATCTCCATTCTTCTCTTTTTAACTTTGGGCTTTCCTTCTCGTGCTCGGTTTCTTCGGTTTTTGACTTGATATTCACACGAGCTCCTGTAATCATAACAAAAACGACTCAAAACAAATAGAAAACTAATCTAAAGCACACAAAAATGATGGAATAAAGATGTGTGCTTTGCACTACATCATATAGAGTCTACACAATATGTGTCTTAATGTACAGACTCTGAACTTGGATGCAAATGTTACTTCTGACAGTAGATGTTCAGAACCTGAGTAGTAAACTAAATTAGTAATTTGATACCAGTATATGTAATTAGTAATTTACATTACTCTATATGTTCTAAATAATTACCTGTCATGATGACACAGTATTCCTTGTTTGTAGTTAGACACTAATGGCTAGAGGACATAGAGGTTGTCGAACTGGCCGTAGAGGCCGACCGCCGGGTAACCAAGCACGGAAGGGGGAGCCAGCCGGTTGGTTTGAGCAAAGGTGAGGAGGCCAAGAAGTCACTTTAGGGTTTTGAGTTAGGTTTGTATTTATAATCCCCATAATTACAAACCGCACCCGGGTAATTAAAAGTTAATTCCATTTGTAATTAACAATTAATTATATTTAATCCTTGCACTTTTACCAATTAAAAATAAATAGTAAACCTCAACCGTGTAATGTTTAACTCTTAAACTTAAACCGTGTAAACCTTTGTCTTAAATAATTAATTAACGAAACAAACTTCATTTAGTTTGAGCGTGGCTACGCGTTTTACCCAAGTTTGAATTAACGAAGGCGCCAGAATGTTCACAGAACAACGTTAGATATGGTCAAAGAACAAACTTTAGTTAAAGTTAGTTCAAATATGTGAATTGGGTCGAAGGAAAGATTGATCTTACCATATTCAAAACTTTTTATCACATAGATCGATGAAGATAGTTTTAAAACAAGTTACATCCGATATCATTCTCTAATGCATATATATGAATCTTGGTTCTCAACACATTGAGCTTTCACCTTGTTAACTAACCAACCATTCATAATAGTCTTACATTCAGATTGATTCCCATGAATGTAATCGACTACGGACATTTAGAATACAATATTCAAGGATACTAAAACGTATAAAATATAGAACATAGAAACATTTATTTATAACACATTTAACCATTAAATAATAAAATACCAATGTAACTAAAATGTTCAAAATCACCAAATACTAACTTACAAATCAAGCCCATTGTCTAGCAAATCTAAGGTCAATCATGTCAGCATGATCCTCATGTTTAGCTTGAGCATAAGCTGAGTGAACAGGTCAGCTAGATTCTGATATGTGTGAACTTTGTTTAACACGATGTCTCCCCATTCCAATATATCACTGATGTCACTGGTATGGTCTATAAAATTTACCTAATTTGACCTAACCTAGAGACACTAGTTAAACTCTAGACTCTCCTAAATACTAGACCACAATGACCGGAAAGTGTACCTATCGAGTGTAGTAAAGCCTAATGTAAGTCCGTATATCGAACACACAAGACACTAATAATAAATAAAACTAGACTCTGACTCAACTAACTAACTAACTGATATTGTGGGGGGAGGGGGGGTGTTGTTTTGTGATTATAAATCACTCAAAGTATTTAGACGAACTTAAGAATGGGGAAGGCACCACCCATGTAAGAATCCAATTTCTGAATCTCGGATTTCTCTCGGTCATGGAAACTATGATTCAACTGGGATCTTAAAGTACGACTCCCTTAGACAACCTAGTGGATCCGTGATAAATCTCTCGATGTGACCAACAGGAAACCATAAGGGGTGTAAACGCTCACCAGTTAGTTGGATTACCTTCACTCTCTCCAACGACACTAAAGTACTCAAAAGATAGATTACCTTTCAGTCTTACTATCTCAATACATTCAAAGAATGCAAGTAGGGGTGAGCACATATCGGGTCTGCCCGAAAAATAACGAACACTGTACCGAAAATTACAGAAACCGAATCGATTCTGCGAACCTATGTTAGCCATCGGGTATTGTTAATTATAAAAACTGGTATAGGGATCGGTACCGGGAATAAACCTTGGGAAACCGAGAAATGTGATACCGACTTGAATGTTGTAAATTCATAATTTTACAAGTCTGCAACTGTAATTCCTACTTTCCTTCCACGTTCCAATTACAACTCCAATCCCTAATTCCCTGCATAATAATAAGGCAACTATAATTCAATCATAAATTCCATAGTCAATCATAAATTCCATAGTCAATCATACTATGTTTACCTTGTCAAATTAAACTCTCAAATTTGATGGGTTGTCTGCATATTTGAAGTAGACTAAAGTTAAATTATTTTGATGTGGACCAATCGATTAACAAAGCAAGAAGAATAACTAGTTTATTTATCTCAAAAGATGGCTTTTCATTTCATCTTTGAGAGGCTAATCTGTGAGGTTACCATCTCCTTCATTGAAATCCCATAAATATCATCATCGAGCACTTTTGGATTAGAACTGGATTGAATCCCCAATTTCGATTTGATTCAATGTATATCCTCCACCCAAATCTGAATCCGAGCCGGAGAATGAAGGGCAATCGTCGGTCTTTTTGCGTGAAGTGGAAGAGGAGAAGGACGATCCAATAGTCCCGCCACGAAGAAGATGAACAACTTCATAGCAATTGTTGGTCTTCGAGATAATCGGGTGCCCAAGATGTAGATACCGATCAAACACCGATTCTCGAAATGAAGTCCTTGGTCCAGTATTTGGTTCAACTTATTTGACAAAACCGTGATTCAGGTCGGGTCGGTAATGCCTGAACCAGTCATGTCTACTCGAAATGCTCAGCCCTAAATGCAAGGGGTAATCAAAGAACAATTAGTAAGAACCGGAATGGAAAAGATACTAAGAAACCTAAGGAAACCTCCTCTCAGAGCCTTTACTCCTAGACACCTAATACCAACGAGAACCCGTTTACTTAGCACTTGTCAGACATTGAAGTAAGTAGAATACTTAAATCCTCTAAACTCTCAACTATCGTTCCTATGGATTTGAACGTTTAAAAACCATAAACTAGTCACAAACACCCAGTAAGCAACCTAGTATGCATCTATACATGAAAGAAATTCACAAAGACACATATGGAACAATAATTAATCATAAATCAGATATAAATACACATGCACATCAAACCAATTGTAAAGAAATTCTTTACATCAAGGTCAAACCATCAATCATAACCAAAAACCGACAAAAATTCAAATTTTCAACAAATCATCATCAAACCTAGGTAGCGATGGAATCTTAGCCAACAATCATGTTCAAAAATAGTAACTAGGTCATAAAGATCAAGAGCATAACGTCAATTATATTGATTAAACACAAGAAAATGTAGAAGAATAACCGAACGATTATGATCTAACCAATATGTACTCACAACAGCTTCAATCTCATGCTCCCTTTCCTTCTCTGCTCCCAAAATCTCCCAAAGTCTCCGCTGAGATGGCTAAAAGTCCAACCCTTGATAGCTTGGCATTAAAATGTTTAAATAATCAACTTTTAGGGTTTTGCCGGATTTTGGGGTTTTCACATGTCGTGAACCAAGGAATAACCACCCTTCGTGTCTCGCGAAGGATAAAGTAGGCAGGGTCCTTATTTCTGATCTCTGGGTTTTCGCGTGTCGCGAAGACCTGTACCTTCCCTTCGCGTGTCGCGAATAGCTGCTTTTCCATAATTTTATTTTCTTTTTCACGCTTTTCCTCATGTGCTCGATTTCTCCAGTTTTTAACTCTCGGTTTATGCTGCTTTTGCACACGCACACCTGCAAACACAACCTGAACTCAGAACGAACCAAAAACGACTCAAAACGAATAAATAACTAGCTAAAACGAACGAAACAATGGGATAAATGATATATGTTGTGCAACACATCAAACAACCCCACACTTAACCTTTTTTCATACTCGAAAAACAAATCGGCGATGGAATCATAACTGGAAAAACTAGCTTTACAATCACATTAATTTAATAGTTCAAATATAATCACCCTCTAACTGCAATTACTGGTATTTCTATCCGACTAAACCTAATCACCAACTTATCAAGCCTTCGATTATGTTTTAATATCAAATTACAAAGCTATCATTCTATCTATGGGTTTCACACTCAGAAAGTCACAGATTAGCCTAATCCCATCTCAAGGTATATCAAGGCCTGGGTCAAACCATATAGATTTCCCATCACTATTTACAAAAAACTTATATATTTTAAAAATTGATGTAGATGAATCATGGATAAATGTTTAGAGCATTAGTAAAAAATATGATTAAAACCTTACCTAGTGGTGCTTCAACCAAGCTGTAACTCAGCGTGTGGCACATAGGCTGTAGTTTTAGCAATGAAGTACTTAAGATTCAACCCAATGATGTTTTGTTTAGGCTGTAAGCCGACGTGTGACACGTAGGCAAAACTTAGATTTTCGAATTAATTAATCTCATGTAAGTGGAATTATGGAATGTGGCAACTCTCAGATTTATTTTCATAAAAAGGAAGTGGCGTGCCAAAGAATTTCAAAAGCATATAAATTTTTAAATTTAACGTGGTACCTATCACTCTATACCGACACTTCCAGCTTTACCGTTTCGCCTAAGATGAAAACCCACTAGATATCCTGATTTAATTTATAGAGTAAATTCTTTTAACATTCTCAAGATATTTAATCTCTCGAAATCGGCTGGGCCTACCAAAACATCACAAATTAGACCCTCTTTCTATTATTACTATTTCGTTTTAAACTCAACTTGCAGACTCCAGTTCTACCTAACAAAACATCAAAAATTAGACGTGCTTTCTATGATTCATCTAAAGATGAGGGTGAATTAAGATGAAGTAGGAAGAGATGCTAAATTATTTAAAAATTGTTGAATTGGTTTGGCTCAACAGTTAGTGAAGGTAAATGAGTCTTCAAGGGGTTCAAAGAAAAGTGCATAAGAACAGTCTAGCTTTCGTTTGGAAAAGTCGTAGTTCTTCTAGATGAGGAAGTAAAAGTCATTTCTTGAACATAGTCTCATAGAAGTTATCTCTTGAAACTTATTCAGAGAGTGCTAGCCTATTAAATCGGTCAGTTGTGATGTGATAACATGGTCAGTTTAGTCAAGGGCTTGGCATCTCATTAAGAGGATGCCAGGAAATAAACGACAATCAAGTAGAACTTGAGGGGATAGCCAAACGCGATGAGATGATGCTCTTGTGTTCCATAAAGATAAAGTGTAGATAACCTTAAAGATCTTGGAAAAGTAAATATAAAATTTAGGAGGAATGATGAGAAGTCGAAAGAAATGTATATGTGTAGACATTCAAGAGAGTAAGGTCAACTACGATTTGTCTCTTATTCACCTCACTGGTTGCGTACAGTTTTAATGGTTATCAATCGTAGAATACATAACTAAATCCTCAAATTTCAAATTAGGTCCTTGAATTCCTAACAAAGTTCGTTGGAATGGATCATGGTGTTTCAGAATGTGTCAACAACTGATAATATAGTATGTCTGCAACTTCCGTGACATTCCAATGGTATTGTCACGACTTACCATTTCGTATTTCACCTACATCGGTTATAGCCTTAAATTACTTACAACAAGGTCTAAAGACATAAAATTGAGGTAATGAGTGTTAAGTGTTAGGGAGTTGTATCTTCTGTAGGTGCCTTTAAGAGTTTATGTAGCAGCTTCACGCTTTAATAGAGAGGTAACAAAATTGAAAGGAGAAAATCTATAGTTGAATCTCGAAAGTTGAAGTAGTATGTAGGGTATTATTAAGGCTGACGCTTATCAAAATAATCAAGATTCAGATGAAAGATCAAGTTCAAGTAAAAATCAAAGATCGGTCGAAAGTTCAAGGTTCATTCACAAGTATAGTTTCGATTGTCGTGCGTGTTTCGATTAACAGTGGCATTTTTGTAATATTGTCAAACCTAGTCTAGACTTATAAATAGAATAGTTTTTCTAGGGTTTAGTGTGTGCACACAATAGGATTTTTTTCAACAGATTTGTTTCGTCATCATTGTGAGCACACATTCAAGAGAGATTTGAGGGTTTTCATTTTAATATCTTTTGATTCAAATCAATACATGAAGGTTTTTGTTGTTCATCTATTGTTCTTGTGTGTTCATCACCAAATCAAGAGATTTCGCCTCTTGATTTGGGTTTCTACAGATTCGTGTTAGATTTAAGGACTTACAATTGGTATAAGAGCCACGGGGCTCGTTTTTGCTGATTTCATCATCAATTTTTTTTTCTTTTCGGATCTGTTTTGGTGAACAATTTCTAGAGAGAGAGGCAACAGTTTAGTGAGAGAAAGTGAATCTGGATTGAAGTCATCTTGTCATTATCATATATCTTCACATTTCTGATCATTACAAAGAATTTATACAAAGGTAAAACTAATCAGATTTTTTCCATATCTTGTTCATTCTTCACCAAGAACACACGCAATATTGTGTGAGAGAGAGTAGAGAGAGAAAGCTTGTTGTTCTTCATTGTTTCACCCAAACTAGGCTGCCATCGAAACTAGGTTGCGGCCGAAACTAGCTTGCCGTCGAAACTAGGTTGAAATCGAAACTAGGTAGTCGTCGAAACTAGCTTGCCATCGAAAGTACGATCTGTGAATTCCTAATTGAAACTACAAATCATCGAAAGTACTAAAATTCTTTCTGTTTGGGACGAAGAAGTCAAAGATTATACTTGTTTTGGGTTCACGAGCTAGGGTTACAAGTTTTATGATATAGCCAGTTAGAAGAACTTAGGGTTATTGATTGATGAGATCTACAACATAAGAAAGTGGTGTTAAATTTGTTTAGGGTTTCTCTAGTTTATTTGTTGTTATGTAAAGAAAGAAAGGAGACGAATTTTAAGTTACGTGAAAGAGATAAGAACAGGAAACAACTTTTTATTTGTTGCTGCATTGAAGAAGAATAGGTATTAGGTAATAGGTTTGTGGTGGATCTGACATTATTAGGTTTGTGGTCGATCAAATTCATTTTGGGCCGGTGGAAGTTTTGGTGAAAAAAAAAACAATTTATTAATGGGCGAGGAATATGGTGTATGCTGCCACAGAGAATTTAATGAGTTAAAACTCATTTTTAAGATTGGGATACTAGAACTTAAAAGTGATTTTTTTTACTGAAGTCTTTGGTCGATTTTTAAAATCAATTTGGAAATGCAAGTTTTATGCATCTTACAATTGAAGAACGGTAGCAAATTAAAAATAAAGAAAATATTGAAACTCATGAACAAATCATATTGTCCAAATTTCAAACGTCCGAACTATGTGCTTTCTGGTTCCATAAATATTCATCAAAGTCGAAGGAAGTTTCGGATTTGATTTTAGGTTGATTTAGAATTGGTTTGGGTGTTACAGACTAGTTTTCATTTGATAAAGATATTTTTTTCGCTTACGGGCTCATCTCCGGGAGTTTTGGATACTGTTTTGATCGGTTATTGTCGGTAAGTCCAGTTGGTGAATATTATCTATTTGTCGTACCCAAGACTGCAAGATTACTCTTCTAAGTTCAGCTGGAAGAAAAGACATGTTAATGCTAAGATATCGACAGTTTGGACGTGCAGAAGGGGAATGTTTGATTGATCAATACAACAGATATACAAGATTGATTAGTGAACTTCAAGATATTGGTGTGAAGATTGAGAATATACGGATAATAGCAAAGTATTTGGACCCTCAACCGGCATCATGGTCTCAGACAATTGAGAGCCTCCTATAGAGTATGAATTGAAGGACTATTCCAATGAAAGACATGTGTGAGAAGCTTCAATTAAAAGAAGAACTCTTCGATCAACACTTGTAGTGATCAAAGGAGGATATGGATACGATTCCAATGGAAATTGTGTACGTATTGGATCAAATTTGGTCGCTTGCGAAATGGAACAATCAAAGATGTATGAAGAACATTCATCATCAACCAAAGATCACAAGCAACAGATTCTAGATACTTCGAAGTCAATAGAAAGTGAAAATCAAGCCTCAATCTCCACATCCACAACGGCACACAATCATGAAGTCATGACAGATGTTGAAGATGGAGATCGACTTGTTATCATCCAACCAGTTGAGGATCTCACTGCTGTTCCAGCTGAGGTAATTTCTAAACTGTGCAAATCTTAATCTTGTTTAAATGAAATTCAGAAATATAGATTCATCAACCAAGCTTTGGTAGATGAACGTGATCATATAAAAGTCATGTATGATTATGTGGCTAAGAATGAAAAACTTTATTTAAAGAAAATTTGTGACATTTCTACTGAAAACCGATCCTTAATTATGCAACTTACCACCCAATAGAATAATAATCAAATTTTAATTGAGAAACTTCAAAAGGCTGAAAAAGCAAAATTTCAAGTTGAAAACTTGGGTATGGATCAAAAAATTTTATTTGGAATCATTGATAAGCAAATCCATAAGAAGGTCACATAAGGTATTGGATATAACACACATCCTCCGCCTTATTTCTAGTCAGGTAGGTTTGTTGATATGCTTACTCCTCATGTTCTCACACCATTTGTTTGTACTTTATCTATTGATGATTATTTTAAAACTTCAGATGATTCTGATAGTTTTGCTTCATGTGCAAAATTTAGATTCATGAGCTCATCCGAGGATGATTTGATGAGAATGAGAAACCCGAGAGTGTTAATGTTACTTTAGTGACAAAACCCGATTTTGAAAACAATGTTGGTTCTTCGTGTGTCACACAAGAAACTTGTTTAAAAACTAATAATGTTTTGCCATGTGTTCCTAGATATGTTAATCCAAAAGGAGTTTTCACTAACTTCATAAGTTCAGGAACTGTTGTCACCAATGTTCCTCATGAAAGCATGAGTAATAGAGAATTCTTTGTTTTGAAACAGACTCAATCACAACAACAGGCTTGTCAAAATCAGAGTATTCAACAGGTTAACATTAAAGAGAATATTGTAGTTACACGATCTTCATCAAGGGCCTCAACATCATAGTCTTCATCATCATGTTGTGACAATTTCTCTCAATAGAATAATCAAAGACGGTTCTCTCGGGTCAAGGTATGTTTTTCTTGTGGAAAGGGGGGACACTTAGCAAAGAAGTGCATTTATTCCTCCACAAAAATGAATGGTGAGAAGTGTAAAGTGAAACCAGGGATGGTTTCAAACAAATTCAAAGTGATTCATAAATCACCAACTGTATCTGTGTCAGATATTCAGGGTTGTGCTTCACGAGAAAGCAGAAATTACACTCCAAAATCTAATGCACCAAAGTTGAAACAAAAGAATTTTACTAGACCAAAAGGTGGAAGACAGAAATTTGTAAAACCTAAACAAATTTGGCAAGTAAAAACTCCACCAAATCCACAGATTTCAACTAAACCGAAAAATTTCTTTGATAATGCACGTGATTTTGGTTATCGAGAAGTTACCATCTTTGATTCTCAAGGAGAACCCAAGATCATCATGGCTTGGGTTCCACTCTCTAACTGTTTTGTTGATGAGTGCAGGAACATCCTAGGAGGTTTGTAAATTAACAATGGTTATTAATAATGGTTGTTCCATGTACATGTTTGAGGAGGTAACATCACATGTCATGGTATTATTTCATATTTTGCTGACTACGAGAATGCTCTCTTCTAAAGTGTTCTTGAGGTAAGGAATGGTGTGTGGAATGAAGAACTCAAGCGTCCTATTTATAGGCCTAAAAATGTGCAATGCACGGCCGTGCAATGGGTTGCACGGTCGTGCAAAGGCCTAGGGAATCAAACAGGGTACAGAAGACACTGTAATTAGTTGTGGGGACAAGAGAGGGCTTTGTGCGGCCGTGCAATGGGATGCACGACCATGCATCCCCCTGTGTTGTTTTTTAGTTGCTTAATTGATTTTTGTTGACCAATTTTTGCTTCTTGGGGGTCAATGCTCGGAAATGAACCTTCTAGAAGCTTGAATTCTTGGTATTTTTGATAGGTATTAGCTTGATTTATATTTTCAACACCGAATAACCTGCAATTACAAAATATAAACGTTTTAAGCATCAATTGCAAGGTTATTATTCAATTAGTACCATAATATGGGGATTATTATGCATGTAAAATATGTATAAATGATGACATATCATAACACCCGACACTTAAACTTTGCTTATCCTCAAGCAAACTCATGCATTGTCATACCCATAACTAAAAACTTTACAAAGTTGAAGTTCCGGTATAACTCTTGAGTTGCTTATTCTATTTTTATATTTTTCTGTTGCAAGATAATGGAATGCATGACAAACCTACTAGAACTTTGATTATGCAAAAAATGCTCACTACTCACAATGTTCACTCAAATCTAGGGTTATATATATGTGGATAATGTAGGTTAAGTGGAACACTCAAGTTCGAATCGAATTGTGCAATGGTCATAAGCTTGTATGCAAATCAAGTCTCCACCAACTAAGGGGCTGTTTGTTTGCATCTGAATGGCTCCATTCAGGCCACACATTTGAATTGGTCAGAGGTTAGGATGTTTGGTTAAAAAAAAGCCATCTCTTAATGGCTCCATTCAGATCTGAATGGGTCAGCTAAAATATGAGTCTAAATGAAATATAACCTAATTTTTCCCTTTTTCCCCATCCAAAAAAGAACACCCCTTTTGCTCACCACCAATACGACAACCTTCACCACCGTTGTCACCTTCACTACCTTTCACCGCCTCCGTCATCGGTGGTTACGCCTTAAAAAACTAGGTCACACGAGGATGCTGGGACCCGTCGTCGAAAAAATTGAATCCGAGAAGAAGACTGAGGTATTGTTACTGTGTATCTATCTATTCAATTACAATTCTTTCATACTTGCTACTGATATTTACAGGATTAGATTCCGATGGTTTATGGAGTAGTTGAGGATGTTAAGGAGGAAGACGACCACAACGAAGAAGACGATTCCGACGATGATGAGGATGAAAAGGAAGACGATGCTCAAGGTAGTTATTTTTTTATATTTTTATGTTGTTTTATTTATTAGGAATGAAAATCTAGGTGGGAGTGAAACTTCAAAGCAAAGCAGGAGTGAGAAGAAGAGTAGAAACGCAATGTTGAAGCTGGGAATGAAACTTGTTCTTGGTGTTAGCATGTTGAAGGAGATCGATGGCCGTAGATTCAAGTATTTTAAGGTGCAAAGAATAAGTCGATTGGAGTTGCTGTCAAATGAAACCGACGAACAAGCTGTGTATTCATTCTTTCTTTTATTTTTTTTCCTTTTTAACCCTTGATTTTTCATACGTTACACTTTCTACACTTTCAAGTATTATCGTTAATTAGTATAAGATGTTGATATTGAAGATATTATGGTGTGTGGAAGCTATCAGTTGGTAATAAACAAAATAGTTTGTTCATCACAAAATAGTTTAGAGGGGTAAAATAGTCATTATGCAGAGTCATTCAAAGTCCCAACCAAACAGCACTAATGGTTCAACACTTCACTGGTTCAGACACTCTTAACCATTCAGACCTCTTACTGGTTCAGCACTTACTGGTTCCGAAGTCACCAAACAGCCCCTAACTAAGTAGTACGCATGAATTAGAGGACTTTAAGGGGTTGTAATGTGGCTAGAGTAAAACTAAAGGTGAAAATGAAAATCTTTTTGGATTTTTAGGGGTTTTAAGGGGTTTAAAGGGCTGCAACTATCATAGTACTCCGATCATGAGGGTATAACTAATTTGAGGGCTCGTTTATGGTCAGATTTCCAAGACCAAGATCTCTCATCAATGCTAACTCATCCCTAATTGCGTAATACACATTGCTGCTTTTTCGTATGGTTCTTTCGGCTTGTGCGCCTACTTCGATCATGTGACACCCGACAATTTCAGGTGAACTCCATTAACGCAAACATCGTTATCTCAAGCATCGTTCATACAAACTCTGTTTTCTCAGTTAGTCACACGTGCATTGCATTTAATTAGGTTAATTAAATGTGTGAGTTAATACACACACACACACACTCACAAAGCGGTAACTCGTAGAACTATCGGATCACACTTGAGTCTAATCCGGAACGTTGGTGATTAATCAAGAATAATATTTCGAACAACTAAAAATTTATAATTAATATAATTTATGTGATTTTGCATGTTATATGATTTTACGTGAATTATGTGAATTTTCTTGATATCGAGCATGTTTATCGAATGTTAATTGTGTTAGTTATTTTTATAGAAAATGGATTTTTTATAAAAATAATAGTTAATGGTTTTAATTGTTTTTAGTAATTAATTGTTTTTAAAATTTCCCATGGACCATTTAGATAAGCCCGTGGATTATCTTTGACCCAAGTTTTTAAACCCATGGATACAAGTATAAATAAAATTTTATAAAAATTAAAACCCTATTCCCTTTTGTTCCCTTGAAGCCTTTGCGATCCAAACCCCCACCCCCTCATTGCCGAGAGCAATAATTAACCCAAACACACCCTCTTTGATCTTCAATATTGCAATTGGAAGTGTATTTAGTCTAGTCTAGGTGTTCCTAACAATCCTACATAAGTTATTTCATCTGATTTCATTACTTTATGATTTCAAGAATTTTGATTGAAACCCTAGTTCATGCAAACATGAGTTTTTGTAAAAAGTTGGTGAATTGGTTATTTGATTGATGTTATTGCACCTATATAATGAGTATATTGTTATTTGGAAAACCCTAGTTGCATGTAGTCCATAACTTGACTAAAGTAGAAACTTTTTGATTATGTGATGTTGTAGGATTGCATGCTAGACCTGTATGATGTTTGTTATGATTATACTTATGCTAGTTAGGTTGTATGCAATTGAATTGGTGCGTTGAATCTTGTTAACAAAGCTAGAAAATGTAGATCTTCTTAAAGAGGAAACTTTATTGAAAGGTGGTTGTTGAATGTGAGTTGTTTTACGTGCATGATATTATAGGATGATGCTAGCATGTTATTATGAACGCATTAAAGCTTGTTAGAGTGTTGTTTGGTACAAATCACATGCATTGATAATAACTTACTAAAAATGGAAACTTCTAGAATTTTAAACTTGATGTCTAGACCAATGTGTATTTTGTGGTTATCATTCACGCATTAGTAGGTATGTATAAACATGATTAGGGTTATTTAATTGTGTAATAGATTATGTAATCTATTGAAACCAAACTTTGTGTTCATACATTCTTAAAAGTAGGAACTTTGTTAAACGTGCATTGTGTAGACATAACTTGCCATGCTAAGTTAATTGTGAGTTGTGCAGCATGAAACTTGAATTACTTGTGTACTATGTGTGTTAGTATTCAAACCAAACATTAAATCACTAAACGGGTCACCAACCGGTCGTCGGGTCAAACTTGGTAAAACTATTAAATATTTAAAACAATGGGATTGTTTGGATACTTAGGGCTTATGTCAACTAACACCAACACACACTTATAAACCGATGTTTATAGGTGGCAGTTAGTGGTCTGGCAATTTTAATTATCTTTCATATGCACGCATTCTAAGGTGAGTTTCACGGCCCCTTTTTCTATGTTTTAAACTAGGGGGAGAAAACATGAACACAAAAAGTTAGATCTTACATTTCTTTTATACCACTTGTTGTACTAAGCACAAACATATCATACAAGTCCTTACATATCGAACTATTTAATATATGGAATAGCGAGGTAATCTTGAGTAGTACTACTGGGCATGACAAGCCCCACCCGTGTTAGTCGCAATAACATGACTGGAGGTCGAACGAGTGTAATTTTGACCTAACATCTTACCATTGTTCATGATAGACATGGTGGAAGCCAAATCAAAAACAAACAGTCAGCTTCGGTGTCGAAACGCTTTAATAACATGTTTATTAGGCTAGCTACCTATTGATATAATTGCAAATGTTTTATCTTTTATCTTCACTAACATTTGAAACCAAGACAACAACAATCAGCAGAGGCCACCATGGGTACATATGGTCCATCTTTAATGGATCTCCACATCCCATACTCTTGATAGCAGAAGAAACTTTCCATCCTGTTCTTCCACATATCATAGTCTTCTCCAGACACCAGTCTTTGTGGTCTGTTGATGCTTCCAATATCTTCAAAACCATTATTTTGTGCCATTTTGGATTTGTGATATAGGGTGTCTTAGAAAAGAGATAGTATTGAAAAGAACTAGAGAGTGATTAAACAAGTGTGAGTTTGTTTAATCTGAGAGCCAAAGCTCTGATACCACTTGTAGGATCGGTGAATACAAGATTGTTCTATTCGGGTTGAGATTAGCGGAAACAATCATAACTAAGCAATGTAAACAAGTAAACACAAGAAGTACTGATAAATGCAATTTGTATTAAGCTTCAATGGTTACAAGATTACAGAGAAAAATCTAAGCAAGGCACACTTATACAATGAACCGATAAACTACTTATATAGTAACTTAGAATCAAGACAGACCCTTAATTCTAAGGATCAGATCGAACACAAGCCGTTAATCTTGTTTACTAGAAGCTGAACTACACGTTAAGACAATAAATACTACAATGGATAACTTTACTCAAACGTTTTCTTAAGCATCATTGCTTGGATACATGGAAGGAGAGCGTTGTTGTCTTTTATTGTCTGCACCAGTGACATTCTTTCTGCATGAGATGTGTCAGAGTTGCAGCTGAAAGTTGTTAGTGGAAAAGTTGCTTTTGCTTTGCCAATCAGCAGCAACGATTGATCTTTGGCAGATATGGCTATCAGCAACAACTCTGGTTTTTAGCAGATAAGGCTATCCGGAACAGAGTTGTCCATCAGCAGGAGAACAACTATCCGCAGCAAACAAGCTTATCCGCAACAGCTTGTTGGTCAGCAGCAAAACTGTGGAGTCTGCAGCAGTTGTACTTGGAGAATTTTGTATTCATCAATCTTTATATCTACAATTTACTTATTTAAATTGCATGGTTTGGGCTCGTTTGTTTTGCGCGTGGATTTTGTTAAACCTTTTCTCTTCCGCATTTCGTATTTACTCTGACTATTAAATGGCATTTATTAAACTCATATAGAGTCGTTCAATGCAACTAATGACTGAGATCCTAGTATGTCACGCTCCTAACGATAAAACTCCGTTAGTGATATCATAGTCTTCTCCAGACACCAGTCTTGGAGGTCTGTTGATGCTTCCAATATCTTCAAAACCATTATTTTGTGCCATTTTGGATTTGTGATATAGGGTGTCTTAGAAAAGAGATAGTATTGAAAAGAACCAGAGAGTGATTAAACAAGTGTGAGTTTGTTTAATCTGAGAGCCAAAGCTCTGATACCAATTGTAGGATCGGTGAATACAAGATTGTTCTATTCGGGTTGAGAATAGCGGAAACAATCATAACTAAGCAGTGTAAACAAGTAAACACAAGAAGTACTGATAAATGCAATTTGTATTAAGCTTCAATGGTTACAAGATTACAGTGAAAAATCTAAGCAAGGCACACTTGTACAATGAACCGATAAACTACTTATATAGTAACTTAGAATCAAGACAGACCCTTGATTCTAAGGATCAGATCGAACACAAGCCGTTAATCTTGTTTACTAGAAGCTGAACTACACGTTAAGACAATAAATACTACAAAGGATAACTTTACTCAAACGTTTTCTTAAGCATCATTGTTTGGATACATGGAAGGAGAGCGTTGTTGTCTTTTATTGTCTGCACCAGTGACATTCTTTCTGCATGAGATGTGTCAGAGTTGCAGCTAAAAGTTGTCAGTGGAAAAGTTGCTTTTGCTTTGCCAATCAGCAGCAGCGATTGATCTTTGGCAGATATGGCTATCAGCAACAACTCTGGTTTTTAGCAAATAAGGCTGTCCGGAACAGAGTTGTCCATCAGCAGGAGAACAACTATCCGCAGCAAACAAGCTTATCCGCAACAGCTTGTTGGTCAGCAGCAAAACTGTGGAGTCTGCAGCAGTTGTACTTGGAGAATTTTGTATTCATCAATCTTTATATCTACAATTTACTTATTTAAATTGCATGGTTTGGGCTCGTTTGTT
The DNA here is from genome assembly GCA_023525975.1 of Smallanthus sonchifolius. Lineage (NCBI taxonomy): Eukaryota > Viridiplantae > Streptophyta > Magnoliopsida > Asterales > Asteraceae > Smallanthus > Smallanthus sonchifolius. Next base: position 34,992,176 of record CM042034.1, on the reverse strand, counting down.
TTGCGCGTGGATTTTGTTAAACCTTTTCTCTTCCGGATTTTAGTATTTACTCTGACTATTAAATGGCATTTATTAAACTCATATAGAGTCGTTCAATGCAACTAATGACTGAGATCCTAGTATGTCACGCTCCTAACGATAAAACTCCGTTAGTGATATCATAGTCTTCTCCAGACACCAGTCTTGGTGGTCTGTTGATGCTTCCAATATCTTCAAAATCATTATTTTGTGCCATTTTGGATTTGTGATATAGGGTGTCTTAGAAAAAAGATAGTATTGAAAAGAACCAGAGAGTGATTAAACAAGTGTGAGTTTGTTTAATCTGAGAGCCAAAGCTCTGATACCACTTGTAGGATCGGTGAATACAAGATTGTTCTATTCGGGTTGAGAATAGCGGAAACAATCATAACTAAGCAGTGTAAACAAGTAAACACAAGAAGTACTGATAAATGCAATTTGTATTAAGCTTCAATGGTTACAAGATTACAGTGAAAAATCTAAGCAAGGCACACTTGTACAATGAACCGATAAACTACTTATATAGTAACTTAGAATCAAGACAGACCCTTGATTCTAAGGATCAGATCGAACACAAGCCGTTAATCTTGTTTACTAGAAGCTGAACTACACGTTAAGACAATAAATACTACAAATGATAACTTTACTCAAACGTTTTCTTAAGCATCATTGCTTGGATACATGGAAGGAGAGCGTTGTTGTCTTTTATTGTCTGCACCAGTGACATTCTTTCTGCATGAGATGTGTCAGAGTTGCAGCTGAAAGTTGTCAGTGGAAAAGTTGCTTTTGCTTTGCCAATCAGCAGCAGCGATTGATATTTGGCAGATATGGCTATCAGCAACAACTCTGGTTTTTAGCAGATAAGGCTGACCGGAACAAAGTTGTCCATCAGCAGGAGAACAACTATCCGCAGCAAACAAGCTTATTCGCAACAGCTTGTTGGTCAGCAGCAAAACTGTGGAGACTGCAGCAGTTGTACTTGGAGAATTTTGTATTCATCAATCTTTATATCTACAATTTACTTATTTAAATTGCATGGTTTGGGCTCGTTTGTTTTGCGCGTGGATTTTGTTAAACCTTTTCTCTTCCGCATTTCGTATTTACTCTGACTATTAAATGGCATTTATTAAACTCATATAGAGTCGTTCAATGCAACTAATGACTGAGATCCTAGTATGTCACGCTCCTAATGATAAAACTCCGTTAGTGATATCATAGTCTTCTCCAGACACCAGTCTTGGTGGTCTGTTGATGCTTCCAATATCTTCAAAACCATTATTTTGTGCCATTTTGGATTTGTGATATAGGGTGTCTTAGAAAAGAGATAGTATTGAAAAGAACCAGAGAGTGATTAAACAAGTGTGAGTTTGTTTAATCTGAGAGCCAAAGCTCTGATACCACTTGTAGGATCGGTGAATACAAGATTGTTCTATTCGGGTTGAGATTAGCGGAAACAATCATAACTAAGCAATGTAAACAAGTAAACACAAGAAGTACTGATAAATGCAATTTGTATTAAGCTTCAATGGTTACAAGATTACAGAGAAAAATCTAAGCAAGGCACACTTGTACAATGAACCGATAAACTACTTATATAGTAACTTAGAATCAAGACAGACCCTTGATTCTAAGGATCAGATCAAACACAAGCCGTTAATCTTGTTTACTAGAAGCTGAACTACACGTTAAGACAATAAATTCTACAAAGGATAACTTTACTCAAACGTTTTCTTAAGCATCATTGCTTGGATACATGGAAGGAGAGCATTGTTGTCTTTTATTGTCTGCACCAGTGACATTCTTTCTGCATGAGACGTGTCAGAGTTGCAGCTGAAAGTTGTCAGTGGAAAAGTTGCTTTTTCTTTGCCAATCAGCAGCAACGATTGATCTTTGGCAGATATGGCTATCAGCAACAACTCTGGTTTTTAGCAGATAAGGCTGTCCGGAACAGAGTTATCCATCAGCAGGAGAACAACTATCCGCAGCAAACAAGCTTATCCGCAACAGCTTGTTGGTAAGCAGCAAAACTGTGGAGTCTGCAGCAGTTGTACTTGGAGAATTTTGTATTCATCAATCTTTATATCTACAATTTACTTATTTAAATTGCATGTTTTGGGCTCGTTTGTTTTGCGCGTGGATTTTGTTAAACCTTTTCTCTTCTGCATTTCGTATTTACTCTGACTATTAAATGGCATTTATTAAACTCATATAGAGTCGTTCAATGCAACTAATGACTGAGATCCTAGTATGTCACGCTCCTAATGATAAAACTCCGTTAGTGATATCATAGTCTTCTCCAGACACCAGTCTTGGTGGTCTGTTGATGCTTCCAATATCTTCAAAACCATTATTTTGTGCCATTTTGGATTTGTGATATAGGGTGTCTTAGAAAAGAGATAGTATTGAAAAGAACCAGAGAGTGATTAAACAAGTGTGAGTTTGTTTAATCTGAGAGCCAAAGCTCTGATACCACTTGTAGGATCGGTGAATACAAGATTGTTCTATTCGGGTTGAGAATAGCGGAAACAATCATAACTAAGCAGTGTAAACAAGTAAACACAAGAAGTACTGATAAATGCAATTTGTATTAAGCTTCAATGGTTACAAGATTACAGTGAAAAATCTAAGCAAAGCACACTTGTACAATGAACCGATAAACTACTTATATAGTAACTTAGAATCAAGACAGACCCTTGATTCTAAGGATCAGATCGAACACAAGCCGTTAATCTTGTTTACTAGAAGCTGAACTACATGTTAAGACAATAAATACTACAAAGGATAACTTTACTCAAACGTTTTCTTAAGCATCATTGCTTGGATACATGGAAGGAGAGTGTTGTTGTCTTTTATTGTCTGCACCAGTGACATTCTTTCTGCATGAGATGTGTCAGAGTTGCAGCAGAAAGTTGTCAGTGGAAAAGTTGCTTTTGCTTTGCCAATCAGCAGCAACGATTGATCTTTGGCAGATATGGCTATCAGCAACAACTCTGGTTTTTAGCAGATAAGGCTGTCCGCAACAGAGTCGTCCATCAGCAGGAGAACAACTATCTCAGCAAACAAGCTTATCCGCAACAACTTGTTGGTCAGCAGCAAAACTGTGGAGTCTGCAGCAGTTGTTCTTGGAGAATTTTGTATTCATCAATCTTTATATCTACAATTTACTTATTTAAATTGCATGGTTTGGGCTCGTTTGTTTTGCGCGTGGATTTTGTTAAACCTTTTCTCTTCCGCATTTCGTAGTTACTCTGACTATTAAATGACATTTATTAAACTCATATAGAGTCGTTCAATGCAACTAATGACTGAGATCCTAGTATGTCACGCTCCTAACGATAAAACTCCGTTAGTGGATTTTGGGGGTGTGACAGATTGGTATCAGAGACATTGGTTATAGAGAACTAGGATTTTGCATACTAGACTATTATCATACACGTGCATTAGTTACACAACACTTACATTCATACATGATACCTATGCATTACGTTACAGGAAATGCCTACATCCCCTAAGTCACCTATATCCCCAGATAGCCAGGAACCGCTGTTCCTGTAGTACGATCACCAGAACCCAAACGACGTCGATTGAACCCTGTTGATGACACTATGGTGTACAACGAGCCCTTCCATGTGCGTGTCAGAGAAAACACGCGGGACTGGGATTGGTATCTCGATATGATCAGGAGCTGGATCCGTGAGGAGCAGGTCCCACCTCCACTCACTACTGACACTCATTCTTCATATTCTTCGCGAGCTTTGCCATCACTGAAGTACCCACTTGAGCAGGTGGAGGCTGCTATCATAGCTAAGATGGACCAGTAGATCCGGAACATGAGAGACGCTGCGGGGGAGATCATTGGTCTTTTGGTGAGAGACAGTCATAAGACTGAGAAGATCGCAAATCTAACCACATGACTAGAATCTACTAACCACCATCATGAGAATTTGGCAATGTCATGCGTGGATATGGATGAGCGGGTGAATACTCTAGAGTTCAACCTAGATGTTGCCTTCACTAGGATTGAGCATTTGGAGGCACAACTTGGAGTCGCCAATGCAGCAGTAGAGGCACAGGCTGATGAGCCCGAAGGAGACCCGTCTGAGGACGAGGATGTTAGATCAGATGTCACTTCAGCTAGCAGTGGAGTTTGATCGTTTTCATTGCTTTCTATTCCTTTTAGTTAAACCTAGATGGGAAGGGTTGTACCCATCCAACAGATGTTTCTGGATTTTGATGTTTGATTGAAAGTACTTTGTAACCATTACAATTTATTTTATCAAGTATTATTATTGAAATGTTAGATGTTGTGGTTTAGCTTTCTTTTGTTTACTTATACTTGTATGATGATAAAATGTGATTTATTTGTCTCATTATTGTATGTTGTGATGTAAAGATAATGTCTAGACATGGAAACGAACGTGGTGGATGCGCCGGTGGACGTGGCAATCACGAAAATGTCAACATGATTGCAAACGAATTCACGACATTCATAAACGAGCGTGTGGCTGAGATTGTGGTAGCTAGCCAAGCCGCTGCTAATGCCGCAGGTAAATCAATCATTTATCGAATCTAGTGAGTCATCATTCTTTCTAAACTCAAATTCAAATATTTAATCCCTAAACGCATTCTTGTCTACAAACCAGGTTAGAACAACAACCAACAGACTTGTACTTTGAAGGCTTTCATCGATTTCAAGCCTCACACCTTTAGTGGAGCTGAAGGGGTTGTTGGCCTACTCCGTTGGATGGAGAAAACTGATTCAGTCTTTGCAATGTGCAACTGTCCACAGAATAAGCAGGTGAAATTTGCATCTAGCACACTTGTGGGTCCGACCCTTATCTGGTGGAACTCCCAGGTACAGATGCTAACTCTGCAAATGGCAAATGCTTTGCCATGGGACGAATTCAAGACTATGCTTCGGGAGGAGTACTATCCCCTCAAATGGTGACGCCCGCCTATAAGCGGATCGAGAAATACATCGAGGGTTTAGTCCCACAGATTCAGAGTATGGATCGTACTATAATCCAGCAAACTATCAGGTTGGCTCCAAGATTAACTGATCAAGCAGTCACTCAGGGCACCCTACCACCTAGGGGTGCAGCATCAAAGGCAACCGACAAGAACCGAAAGTTTGAAAGTACTCACCTTAAAACTTTGCAATCAAACTCACTGCGTCAACAACAACGTAAGTTTTAACCTTCCAAGAACCTTACACAGTCTGTCTCCACTTAAAAAAATCAAGGTTCGTATGCTGGTAAGTACCCAAAAAGCAAGAAATGTAATTTCCACCATAACGAAGCATGTGACCGATACCGTTGCAAATGGTGTGGAAAGATGGGCCATTCGGCCAAGGATTGTAGGGATGAACTGCAGAGCAAACAGACATCAACCGGTGAAGCACCCAAGGGTTGCTTTGAGTGCGGCAAAAAGGGACATTTTAGGAAAAACTGTCAGCAATTGAAGAAAAATGGAAACGAGAATGGCAATGGTAACAACAACCAAGGTGGTAATGGTAATAACGACAATAGTGGCGCGAAGGGTCGAGCCTTCGTGATTGGATCGGGGGAAGCTAGGAATGATCAAAACATTGTTAACGGTATGTTTCCTTTAAACGACCATTTTGCTTCTGTACTTTTTGTTACTGGCGGTGATAGAAGCTTTATATCTAGAAACTTTAGTAAACGGTTAGAATCGAACCCAACCCGATTAGAACACCCGTATACCGTAGAGATAGTAGACGGTAAGATAATCAAGGAAACCCACATCCTCAAGGGATGTAAGTTAAGATTATCTCATCACAAACTCGATATCGATCTCATACCAGTTGCACTTGGAAGTTTTGATGTAATCCTCGGCATGGATTGGTTATCTAAAAACCAAGCTAAGATTATCTGTAGTGATAAGATTGTTCATATACCCCTTCCTAGGAGAGATCCTCTCCGTTCAGGGTGAGAGAAGGGGTTCAATCGTGGGAATCATATCATTCATGAAGGCACAGAAGTGTCTGCGTAAGGGTGATACCACGATACTAGCCCTTGTCGATGACACGTCTTTCGAGGAGAAAAAGCTTGAAGATATCCCTATTGTTCGTGACTTCCCAGAAATGTTTCCTGAAGACCTACCTGATCTTCCACCTCATCGTTAGGTTAAATTTCAGATTGACCTAACACCCGGAGCAGCGCCTATTGCTCGAGCACCATAAAGACTTGCACCTAGTGAGTTGCAGGAGCTATCCACACAACTGCAATAGTTGTTGGGCAAGGGTTTCATCCAACCAAGCTCATCGCCATGGGGAGCCCCAGTCCTATTTCTAAAAAAGAAAGATGAGAATTTCCGTTTGTGCATTGATTACCGAGAGCTAAACAAGGTAACAGTCAAGAACCGCTACCCACTTCCCCGCATCGACAATCTATTCAACCAACTTCACTGGTCGAGTTTTTACTCAAAAATCGATTTAGGATCTGGAGATCATCAGCTGAGAGTTCGAGATGAAGATATATCCTAAACTGCATTCAGAACTCGATACGGCCATTACGAGTTTTTGGTCATGCTATTTGGATTAACCAACGCACCCACGGTGTTCATGGACCTCATGAACCACGTATGTAAACCCTATCTGGACCAGTTCATCATTGTTTTCATTGAAGATATCCTCATATATTCTAAGAGTTAGGAAGAGCATGAGGAGCATCTGCGTTTGATCCTTGAACTACTGAATAGGAGCAGCTATACGTTAAGTTTTCTAAATGCGATATTTGGATTCGCGAGGTTCAATTTTTAGGTCATGTGGTCAATGAGAAAGGAATACATGTCGATCCAGCCAAAGTAGAAGCCATCAAGAATTGGGCAGCACCAACGACTCTGGCAGAAGTTTGAAAATTTCTAGGATTAGCAGGATACTGCCGTCGTTTTATTGAGGGATTTTCAAAGATCGCTCAACGTCTCACCGCACTAACCTAAAAAGGAAAGCCCTATAACTGGAGCGAGACTCAAGAATAAACAATCCAGCTACGGAAGTAGAAACTATGTAGTGCACCCATCCTATCTCTGCCAGAGGGAACTGATGATTTCGTAGTGTAATGCGATACCTCCATCCAAGGTCTCGGTTGTGTGTTGATGCAACGTGAGAAGGTTATCGCGTACGCTTCCCGGCATTTGAAAATCCATGGGAAGAACTGCATGACTCATGACTTGGAGTTGGGAGTTGTGGTGTTTGCATTGAAGATCTGGAGACATTACTTGTACGGTACCAAGTGCACCATTTACACCAATCACAAGAGTCTTCAACACATATTCGAACAAAAAGAGTTGAACAGGCGACAAAGTCGTTGGATCGAGCTCTTAAATGATTATGACTGTGTCATCAAGTACGATCCGGGTAGAGCTAATGCGGTAGCCGATGCCCTAAGTATAAAGGAAACCAAACCCTGATGAGTTAGAGCGTTACAACTCACCATTCATACATGATTACGCAAACAAATCCGTAATGCTCAAGTTGAAGCCCTAAAAGAGGAGAAATTATCATTGGAACCCACTCGTGGTATGGAGAAATAAGTTTTGGTTAAATCAGATGGTTTTCGCTACTTCGCAGAGTGAATATGGATTCCAGTGTATGGAAACCTAAGGGAGCTAGTCATGGATGAAGCCCATAATTCCCGATACTCCGTTCATCCGGGATCCGACAAGATGTATCATGATCTAAAAGTGTTGTATTGGTGGCCGAACATGAAAGCCGACATAGCCACCTATGTGAGCAAGTGCCTAACTTATTCAAAGGTCAAGGTGGAGTACCAAAGGCCATCCGGATTGCTCCAACAAATGAAAATCCCGATGTGGAAATGGGAGTAGATTTCCATGGATTTCATCACCAAATTACCCCGAACCCCTACCGGATGTGACACAATCTGGGTGATAGTGGATCACCTAACCAAATCCGCTCACGTCCTTGCTATTAAAGAGATCTATAAAATGGAAAAGTTAACCCGCCTCTATCTTAAGGAAGTAGTATCCCGGCATGGAGTGCCAATCTCCATTTTCGATAGAGACGCCCGATTCACCTCACGTTTCTAGCAATCATTATAGAAAGCTCTAGGAACGTGCCTGGATATTAACACAACATATCACCCTCAAACAGATGGCTAGAGTGAGCGTACCATTCAAACCCTAGAAGACATGCTACGGGCTTGTGTGATCGATTTCGGTAAAAGTTGGGAGACTCATTTGCCTTTAGTAGAGTTCTCCCACAACAACAGTTATCATACTAGCATCTAGGTAGCATCGTTTGAGGCTTTGTATGGATGGAAATGCTGATCACCAATTTGTTGGGCGGAAGTTGGATATAGCCAACTTACGGGTCATGAACTTGTGCACGAAACGTCGGAGAAAATCGCGCAAATATGAAACTGTATGGCAGCAGCCCATGACCGTTTAAAGAGTTATGCAGACAAGCGCAAAAAACCGTTAGAATTCTAGGTGGGTGACAAAGTGCTATTAAAGGATTCACCTTGGAAAGTTGTGATTCGTTTTGGGAAACGAGGCAAGTTAAACCCACGTTATGTTGGACCATTCGAGATAGTGAAAAGGATTGGTCCAATAGCGTATCAACTGAACCTACCAGATACACTCAATGGAGTACACAACTTCTTTCATGTCTCAAATCTAAGGAAATGCCTATCAGATGAGACACTTCTGGTTCCACTCGAGGAGTTGGAAATCGATGAACAGTTACGTTTTATTGAGGAATGAGTTGAAATCATGGACCGAGAGGTCAAAACTGCTGGAACCTAGTAGTCCATAGAAATCAATTATAGGCTGAATTGTATAACTCTAGAGTTTTTGGTCGAAAACTAAGTTTTCGATCGAAAAGTGTTTTCGGTCGGAAACACTTTTCGATCGAATTCTATCTAGTATATATATGTTGTCTTTTGTATTTTGTAAGCAGATTTCATAATTGTATCTTTTGATCAGAATTGTTCTAAGTGAAAACATACTTTGTAGTTTGTTGATTCAAAGTGTAATTACCAAAGTTTTTCAATTGAGATTATCAGTTTGATTAAGGATGTTATGGTGATGACGTTTCTTGATATAGTTCGTGTTTGATTTGATCATCTAGTTGATTAGTTGATTTCTGGAGTGTTTCCCCAATTCTAGAGGTTTTTTGAGAAGATTAGGTTTGAATATCGAAGGGATCACAAGTGGTATCAGAGCTGTTGGTTAAAGCTCTTGGTATTCAAGAAGTTTCTTCATCAAATTTGATCAAATCAGAGTGTTTTTGTGTGCCATTGTTGTATTTTTTGAGCTAAAAGTAATGGAGATGAAGTCTACAATAGGTTTGAAGGATTGATTTTGGATTCAGATCATTGCAGAGAGTTTTTGGTCAATTCAAGTGTTCATCAGAAGAATTGCCCGAAAAGTTAGCTTGAACGAGTCGAAATCTTCTTTTCGACCGAAAAGTGTGTAGTTTTTGATCGAAAAGTATTGCCCAAAATCTTAGGATCAAAATATCCTATGTTCGAAATCTAGAATTTTTGACCGAAAAGTCTTGACCGAAAAGGGTTTTTGATCAAACAGTTTTTCAACCGACTAAGTGTTAAAAGTTGGAAATTTTATAGATTTCGACTAAGTGTTAAAAGTACAGGTATAAGATGGTTGGAAAGGTTTATGATACTGAGAGGGTTGTGGGAAAGTCACCACCGATGCTGAAGTCAATCTTAGAGTTTTCTAACTGGAAAATTATGATGAAAGCATATTTCAAGTTTAATGAGCACACTTTATGGGAGTCAATTGTAAAGGGTGCTCATATACCGAAGACTGTAAATGCTGATGGATTACTCCCTATTGCAGATCCTGATTTGTATTCAGAGAAAGACAAGAAGCTGATTGAGAGAGATAACATAGCTTTGTTATCTATTATCTTGGCACTTTTGACTGAATTGTATCTAAATTTTGAGCAGCACGAGACATCTCAAGGACTGTGGAATGCATTATGTTTGAGGTTTGAAGGAAATGCAACATTTCCAGAAGGAGAATAGATCTTTTGTTGAAGCAGTATAATATGTTCAGTTATAAGAAGAATGAGACTCTTAGCAAACAAGTTACAAGGTTCACAACTATGATTAATAGGCTAAGAAAGATGGGAGTAAAGTTCGAAGAATATGATTTGGGAAAGAAATTGTTGGGTTCTCTACCGGATTGCTGGAGCATACCTTGTTTGCTGAAAAAGAATACAACTCCAGATCTGAAGAACAAATCACTTGATGATATAATCTGTCTGCTTGAGTTATATGAGCTAGATGCAAAGAAAAGAGACTTGAACAATCAAGACAAGCAAAATGTTTTAGGTTCAGCTAATGCAGCTTTGTTTTCGGGGAGTAGTGATGGAAGCAGTGGGTCTAAGTCTGAAAAGAATAAGGGTTGTTGTGAACATTCTTCTGGACAGATGGTTAAGACTTCTGGTCAGATTCCTGAAGATCAAATTGCCTTGTTTGGAGCTTTTATGAGCAGTTACGATGCTTTGGTAACTGGAAAGCTTCAACCTGCCGTGCATGATGTCGAGGACCTTATGCAAACTAATCCTGATGATTTAGAGTACATGGATTTACAATGCTAGATGGCCATGATTGCTGTGAGGGCCAAAAAGTATCTTCAAAAGGTCAGGAAACACAAACTGCAGTTCGGAAAGAAAGTTGGTTTTGATAAAGCTAAGCTCATATGTTATAATTTTCAACAACTTGGTCACTTTGCTCGTGAGTGTACCAAAGACAAGAAGAAGAAAGTTGAAGGAAGTGGAGTGAAGCTTGTGGAGATGACTGATGAAACTGGTAAGTCTAAGAAAGCTCCAACTGCACTTATGTTAAAGCAACTTCGTAATTTTGAGTAGGAAGATGAGATTGAGGATGCTGAGGGTGAATTTGATGAGGCACTGATGGCTGAGATTGAAGTCTCAAAGAAAACAGCTGAAATTGCCGGTGTTTGTGCACTCAAAACTGATGATAAGGGAAAGGGCAAAGCTATTGAGGATTCTGATGAGATTTCATCTGAGAGTGAGGTAAATTCTAATAATGAATTTGATATTTGTTCCTCTGGTTGTATAGATAAAATGCAAAATTATCATGCAGCAAATAATTTCTTACTTACTGAGAATGATAAACTAAAGATGGTAAATAAAGAACTAAAACAAAATGACGTTACATTTACAAGAAAAATAAAAGCACTTTTGAAAGATAATGTTACTTTTAAAGAATATATTGATAAAAAGGATGTATTAATAAAAGATATTCCAGACAAACTCATTGCATAAGAAACAGATTCAATAAAAGAACGGGTAATTGTTGCAAAATGGAAAATGAAACAAAATGTGTTTGATGTGTGTGTTAGTAAACAGAGAACTTTTTATACCAAAGATGGTTTGGGTTATAACAAAGTGCCTCATCCTGATAATTTTGTGCCTTTTCCTGAACCGCATGAATTAAACGAGTTGATAAATGCGAGTGATTCTAACTTTCATGACATGTATGCAAATGCAGATTTAGACACATGTTGTGTTGATGATGAGGTTGAACTTGATGGAGTTAAGATTTTCTCTGCCTTTAATAGACAGTGCACTAGAGAATTCATAAGAGATTGCAAGCAATATCTAGATGTTAATTGTGATCTCAATAGATTTGTTTCTGTTATTAAAAAATTTGATGTTGATGTAAACAATTGTTTAGATTTTGATAGTTCTTATGTTTCTACTTGTTCTACTAATGTTTGTGATGATTCTGATTGTGTGTCTGAAGTGTCATCAACTTCCACTTTCTTTGATAAAGTGATGCACATAGCTAGAGATTATGTACCGCTTCATAAAGTCTCAATTCTAGCTGATGATGTTGTCCTAGATGAGTATGGAAACCCATTAATTCAAGAGTATGATTTGTCAAGTGAAAAGCCTAAGAAAAATGAGTTCATAGCACCAGAGAATCATATACTTACTAGTAAGCAAGGGAGTAAGAAAGATGTCAAAGGTAAAACAAATGTACCAAGAAAAATCCAAAGAAAGTCATGTTGTGTCAAAGGCAAATCCGTTGATGTCAAAGACGAGTTCATTGATGTCAAAGATAAGCATGTTCATAGCAAAGGATACTTAAGAAAAGGTGTTTGTGGGTCAAAGAGTGAAGTAGGCGAGTGTTCAAAGTCAAGGTCAAAGTTAAAGACTAAAAGCTACAACTGTTATGTGTGTGGTCAAGTTGGACATTTTGCGAGAAACTGCAAATATAACTCAAGTGAGTCAAGGTTAAAAAGGGACAAAGAGGGAGTTAAAAGCAAAATCACAAAGCATTTCAGGAAAGCGTCTGAGAACAAGAGTGTGTCTAAGTCCGGAGTGAAACAACGTTACAGTCGTGCTTACTTGCTTTCTAGAAATTGTCATGATTTATATTCAAATGCTTGTCGTGATTATGTATTACCTAAATTTGTGGACACAAGGGTCCCAAACAGTACAAAGTATGTGAAAAAAATTAACCAACAAATATATTTTGCTAAAGAAAAAATGACTAAGAAATATGGGAAAAATATTGGTTGTTTTTGGAAAATTAATGAACAATCTTCACATATGGTTGGAACACAGAATGATGTAAACTTGAAGGGACAAGTCGTTGTGACTAAGACTGTAAAAAGTTAAAGTCAGTCCGGGTCAAAGATGATCTTGGTACCTGTTTCTCATTAAGTTTGTCTTGAATGTGCAGAGTTTAGACGGGAGGACTATTAATAACGCTTGGCATATTGATAGCGGTTGCTCAAGGCATATGACTGGACAAAGAGAGATTCCGGATAATTTTCGATCTCTTGATGGTGGTTTCGTTGCTTTTTCTCTAGACAAAAAGGGAGGGAAAATTACTTGTCAGGGAACAGGGTCAAATTATCATTTCACGCTAGAGTAAGTTAACTTCATGTCTCAGTTGGAATTTAATCTACTAAGTGTTTCTAAAGTGTGCGATAAAGATATACCTGTCCATTTTACAGCAAATGAATGCTTATTCTTAAAGCTTGGACTGGTTATTCCAGAAACTATGATTCTGATGTGTGCTCCAAGAAAATTCAACACATACGTGATTGACATGAATGATCATACAACACCAGTAAATGTTTCATGTTTGTTATCAAAAGCAACTGGTTCAGAATCTTATTTGTGGCATCGTCGAATGGTTCATGTGAATTTGAAAACATGAATAATTTGGTTTATAAAGATTTGGTGCAAGGATTACCAAAGAAAGAATTCACAATTCAAGAGAGCTGTATGTCATGCGCAAAGGGAAAACAGTATAAAAAGTCCCATCCGAGAAAAACCATGTCCACATTCACTAGACCTTTATTTCTGATTCATATGGATTTATTTAGTCCAGTTCATGTCAAAAGCATTGCGAAGAAATCATATTGTCTTGATATCACATATGAGTTTTCAAGATTTTCATGGGTATTTTCCCTTGCAACAAAGGATGAGACACTTTAAACAATCATTGAATTTGTAAAAAGGATTGAAAACATCTGTGATAGCAAAGTATCAATCACTCGTAGTGACAATGGAACAGAGGTGAAAAATCAACTGATAAATTCTTTTTGTGTAGAAAAAGGAATAACACATCTATATAATGTAGCAAGAACACCACAACATAATGGCGTGGTTGAAAGGAAGAGCAGAACTTTAATAGAAGCTGCTCGCACAATACTTGTAGATTCAAAGTTTCCCATTATTTTTTGGGCCGAAGAAGTAAACACGGCATGCTATGTTTTGGACAGAGTTCTTATGGTGAAGCAACATACAAAGACTTCCTATGGACTGTTTTTTAAAAGAAAGTCGTACGTCAAGTTCTTCAAGGCATTTGGTTGTTCTTGTTCACTTTTAAACACACAAGATTCATTGCAAAAATTTGCAGCTGTCGGTGATGAATGCTACTTCCTAGGATACTCTTCATATCAAAAAGCTTAAAGAGTCTATAAGAAGAGAACCAAAATTGTTCAAGAGTCTAGTTATGTTGTGTGGAAAGAAATGAATATTCCTCCAGAGCAAAATGGGCGTGACTGGTTCTTTGATGCGGATTTAATTTTCAAGACATTTGATCAGCAACTTCTGTAGGCCCTGATTTCACTCAGAAATCACTAAGATGATCGATTACACACACACACACCGGCGGAAACGGTATGTATGGTGGTGAAACAGAGGATAGAATCAGAATTGGTGAAGATAAGAGGCTAACCACACTTGAATCAACACAAAATGATATGAAAATGCAAGAACACAGTGTAAAAACAATTGCAAATGTATTAATTCAAGAACAATGTGAAAGAGAAAATGTCAGGGTTACAGCCGCTACTCACACCCTAAACATTCTCAAACTAGGCTATTTATAGTAGTTGACAGGTATCGAAACTATGTCAACCGAAACTACTAGTTTCGGTTGAACATTTACAAGTGATAGTCAAACCTATCGAAACTAATATCTATCGAAACTACTAGTTTCGATTGAACAAATCTCAATCGAAATTAAGTAGTTTCGATGGCCCATACTTAAACTAAAAAAAAGTTACAATACTGAAATTACAAATAAGGAAACTAAACTAACATTGTTCAAGATACAATAATGACAACAGCTTAATAAAGTTACATGACTCTACAATCTCCCCCTAAGCTGTTGCATTACTGTCTTCAGCCCTCCTCTAAGCAGTTGGTCCTTCAGTAGGCTTCTAGATGTAAGGCTTGACATGTAGGGTCACAACCCATTGATATGCCTTGGCATCCGCTTCATCTTCATCGTTGTAGGCCTGAATATGATTCTTGAAGAGAACCTCCAGATCATCCGGTTAGAACTTCAGCAACTCCATTGGTTCGAAGATCACCGTATCTTCCTTGCCTTCACACTCTATCACGACACTTCCAATATTTAGATTATAGTACCATTTCTTGAAAGTTTGGAGTTGAACAGTCAGTGATTTGGGAAGAGTGATGGTTTTGTGAGTCTATGCTGGTTTGTACCTTAAGAAGACATAAGGCTTTTTGGTTTTGGGATGAAACCTAGTATTTGAAATTTTTTTCTTGGTCTTTCTAGGCTTCATCCCCTTGAAGTCAAAGTTCACTTAGGTGTGTAGGAAGTGTTCCAAGTCTGAAGCCATCATCACCTTCCCTAGATTTTGAAGGGGAAGCTTGTCCAGATCTCTCAGGTCATAGAAAGGAAGAGTTTGGAAGTCAGTCATATTCTCGAAGTGCTGAAATCCTCCCTTATATATTCTAATAATGAACAACTTCCTCTCTGCATCATACTTCCATCTAACAGGAGGCCTTTTAAGCTCTTGGTGCTCAGCTATCCATTCATCTGTTTTTGGGCTCTCTTCTGATGCAATCTTTCCCATCCACGGTTTCTTCGAATTTTGGTAGTTAGGATCAATAGGAGGTTGAGTTGGAGCTTGAGTGGCTTCAGATGCTGTTAGGCTGGTTCATCAGTAACAACAGGCTTTACGACGTTCACCTGGACATCTTCTTCATCTTGGTTTTCATCTGATAGAGCTTGAATTTCATCTCCTTGTTCTGTAAAGTATCGGACTCTTTCAGTCTCTAGCTCTTTAGTAGGTAAGATTTCTAGACAAAGATCATTGTAACCAAAGTTATCTATTTCATCTTGGAGTGCATTGAGCTCATTGTCAGATGCCACATCCTCTTCATCCAGAATCAATTTTTAAACCTCAGTATCAGTTCCCTTCCCTCTCTTCCTAGCTTTTTTTCTTTCACTTACTAAGGGAAGGTCGAACACTTGCTCTTCAATTTTAACCTCCACAGCTTCCTTTGGCTCAGTGGCAGGTTCGGAGAAGATGGTCAAAGCCGATTCAAGATTTGTGACCAAGGCAGGGGAAGAGGGTTCCACACCCGAAGTTATCTCCCCCTGAGCTGTGGAGGTGGTTTCTTGTTGCTGAACAGGCTTTATCAGTGAAGCTTTTAATTGCTCAACAACTTCAGCTAAGGCTTTGAATTCTTCTTGTTGCCATGAGATGAGCTTTTATTATGTTTCCAGTTTAGTTTGCTGGACTTCAAGCTGGGTATGTAAGCCCCCAACTTCAGGTCTTTGACCTCTTCTTTGCACTCATCCAGCTCAGTTATTAAACTTTCAATTACTGTTTCCTTCTCTTTAACATGATCCAGTAGTTTCTTCACTTCAAGGCTTAAGGTTTTGACTCTTAGCATTGATGAAGTTGGTTCATGAGATGGTGATGTAGGTGGAGTTGGAATGTATACATGTTGAGGTGATGGTGGTGGTGTAGGGATGTTTACTTGTTGAGGTGATGGTTGTGGTGTAGGAAAGGGTGCTTGTTGTGGAGATGGAGGTGGTGTGGGTTGTGGTGTTGGCTGTGGTGATGGTGGAGGTGTAGGTTGTGGTGTATCAAGAATTGAATCAGAGGAAGATGATACATCTTCAAACCCGATCTTTATTTTCTTGGCCTTAGGCTCTTCAAGTTCATAATCGGAGTCTGAGGCAGCATGTCTCTTGGAGGATGATGCAGGGAGTTCAGTTTGAGCATCGGAGTTTGACTTGTAGTAGTCTGACCCATATATTACTGCATTTAGAGTCTCACTTGACTCTGCAACCTCCTCTTCATCTCCTTGAATACCAGCTTCAACATTAATCACTGGCTCAACAGGAATCTGTACTTCATCAACAAAGGCAACCTCTAGCACAGGCTCATCAACAAGTTGTTCTTCTTCTTGAATAATGGGGATTTCAATATCAGCTTCATCTTCATCCTCTTGCTGGTTCCCTTCATCTTGTTCTACCTCCACTTCTTCTTCGTCAGCTAATTCATCATCTTCTTCAATAGGTAGATCGGGATCAATATCTGGTACAAATTCTTCTTCCTCACCAATTACATGTCCAAATAATGGGATATCAGCAATGACTCTATTTGTTCTCTTGTTTTTGCTCTTCATGTAGCTCAGAGTCTTTGCTCCCATATGATCAAATACCAAGATGTTTCCTCCCTGTTGAAGATTTGGACAGAGGTGATTTATGATTATCTGAAGAAATCTTGGGTAGACTAGAAACTTTTCTTTCACAGCCCTAGTTAAATTCTCCTTAGTTGTGTGAATACCAGTCCAGAGAAATTGTAGTTCCTCCCTTTGATTAACCCTAAAATAGCACATGCCACCATTCCATTTGTAGAGTCAAAACCACCCTTTTGAATGGACAAGCAGTGGATGAAGATGTGCACAAAATATCTCCAGTGTGAAGGTAAGGAATTCTTAATGATCTGGCCACTTTTGAATTCATCTGGATGGCCCATTCTTCTAAAACATTCTTTTATGTAGAAGCTTGGAAACTCTATTGGTGCCTCTGGATTGTGGTTGAACATCATCACTTGTCTTATTGTGGCTTTAGAAAATAAGACCTCTTGCTCACAAACTGTGGCCCAAATGTGCTCAACATTGTTAATAGTAACTAATTCAGATGTTTCCCAAAACTCTCTGATGGATACTTCAAACACCCGAAGGTTGTGACTGATGGAAAAGCTTATGTTTGAATTGGCTAGGAAGTTCAGGACTGGAACAAACTCGACACTTTTTGGATCTTTAGTATCAAGGAAAGCACAGACATTGTGTCTCTTTACAAATAAGAGATCCATATCTGCAAACACATAAGATTAATCAAGCTTGATACTTAGAGAAATTTCAGAGAAAAACCTGATCGAAACTACCTGAACCAACACTTAGACATTTTCTGAGACAACCCCCATCGAAACTACTAGTTTCAATCGAAACAACAAGTTTCCGTCAACATTTAGAAAATTTCAGAAAAAAGGCCTTATCGAAACAGTTTCGATCGAAACAACAAGTTTCGATCAACAGTTAGAAAATTTCAGAATAAGTCTTATCGAAACTTCTAGTTTCGATCGAAACAACAAGTTTCAGTCAACACATAAAAAATTTCAGAAAAGGTTGACCGAAACTATATAGTTTTGGGCAAAGAGACTAGTGAAAATTTGGGTATCGAAACTACTAGTTTCGATTGAAAATATGTTTAAATTTTGAAAAAGCAATTTTAAAATAAAAACACCCCTTTTATCGAAACTAAACCCTTGATCATACTTATACACACAGAAACAATCACACATAATCAAGACTAAGATATTTACATATATATATATATATATATATATATATATATATATATATATATATATCAAGCACACAAAAAAGATAAAGTAAAGGGTAAAAGTAGCCCGTGTTGCCAAAACTTCATCTTACCGAAGATTCAAAGAAAGATATGCAAATGTGAACATAAAGATGTAAGTAATCGACAATGGTAAGTTAACGAACAAGATGTAAGCCCTAATCTGCCTTTAAAACGATGTAACAGTCATAAAAACCTTTCAAACTCAAACCCTAGGTATGTTCATCTGAAATTTCATAGTTAAACCACAAACATCGTTACCTGATGATGAAGACGACGGAGGAATCAGATGAAAACCATTGATTTCACAAACCTTGACCGAATGGTTTGAGAGCTTTTGTGTGTGAGAGAGAAAGTGTAAAGTCATCGAAGATGGTAGAGTGAGGCTTGACGACAAAGAAATCGGATTATGAAGACATTTAATTTTTTCATGTGGTAAAAGACCAAAATGCTCCTGTCGAAACTACTAGTTTTGATAGGCAAACGAAGTTTCGGGTGACTAGGTAGTTTCAGGTGATGTTGAAAGTTTCGGGTGAATTGAGTAGTTTCGGGTGAATTGAATAGTTTCGAGTGAACTCATGAAGTTTCGATAGCCATAGAACAGATACAACTTTAAAAATAAAATCTATTCACAAGATATTTACCCTTTTATACAAACTTAAAATAAAATATTCACAGAATATTCACACTAATCTTCTTGGAAAAGATCCAACATGAGATCAGATCTGGCCAGTCTCTTGAAACACATCCTTTTGCAATCAACTACTATGAGTCCCTGAAGATAGCTGATATTTGTGCAAAGTAAACCCGAGCATTTGTTTGTGCATAGGTTTCATGTGATTATAACGTTTTTTTTAAAGCATGATACAAGGTGTCACTCCCGTAACACAGGAAAGTCATCTACGAGAGTAGTACCTCCAACAGATATGTTCACAGTTAAGACCGATGGGTCTAGGAGAGATTTATACACCGCTCTTTCCTAGACAGAACATTTCGTTCGTCAGATAACTACATACCAGTTGAAGGTCACCTTGTAGTTACAGTGACGTTGATAACAAAAACACACAGTGGAAGACTTAACAACATAACTTATTTCATTTCATAATATAAAATTTGTACAATAGGGACTGACTGACAAAATACAACTAACTCAAACTCTGGACTTATAGCTCACGAACAATCATGCCAATTACTCAGGCCTTATGGTCACCCAGGGACCTATCCTCAGTCATCCCTAATTCCAACCTTTTTACACCTCCTGGAATGCCATCTACTAGCTAGGGTTCACCTGTGCTAAAAAATATTTGAAAACATTTTGGATCAGCTTACGCTGGTGAGTTCATAAACAAAATCATCTTTACATGTATCCCTGATCGAGAATGAATACCTCGTATAGGAATTACAATCATTCTATCCAACCCATCACCCAGAATCGCCCTTAGATTCCTGGGTCTACAACATACATATATTCAGGAACCCTCCCGGCTTGCTGGTCCCATACGTATCAGAACTAAAACAAGAGGGTCAGTCTTATCCCTGGGTCCCTCACAATCAATGGCCATAATAAGTAATTATTATAGGGTATATGCACGAACATCGTTGGGATCTTAGACATAAAATCATTTACAAAACATTTCATACAGTACAGTTTAGAGGAACTCACCTCAAACAGAACCTCCTATTGTACTGAGTATAACAATTAACACCTTAACAGAACCCTACATTATAACCACATTATCATAATCAATATCCCTATCTTAGGTTTATATAAAGAAACCATAGGGTGTTTAGAAACCTTACCTCGATGCTATCTATGGCAGTTTGTGGACGAATTGAGAAAAACCGGACTTTCGAAAGTGGATCGGATCCTTGGAAATCGAGCTATTAGACCTTGTGTGTGTGATGGGAGTGTGTTGGTGTGTGCAAAGTGGCTAGGATCGATCAACTATTTATAGGGTGATAATCGGACCCGTAGCGGACCGCTAAGCAAGGGTGTAGCGGTCCGCCACCCCTTGAGGCGGCTTATTCAGCTTGGAGCCTACGTAGCGGACCGCTAAAGTTCGGGCTGGCGGTCCGCCACCCTTCCACGCGTCAAAACTTAACCGGCGAGTCATAGGGGCACATGTCACCACCCGAGCCTTTCTTTAGCCCGCACGTAGCGGACCACTAAGGCTTAGGGTAGTGGTCCACTACCCCATTTATTTCCAAAATTTTCAATTTTGGTCCCTTGACTTTTGGGGGATTAAAATTTAACCCTTGAACTTTTTGTTTTGATACTTTTGACCCTTGGGAATTATCCGGGTATTACAAATCTCCCCACTTTAAGAGAATTTCATTCTTTAAATTCAGGATTAGTCAAATAGATGGGTATACTTAACTTTCATCTGCTCTGTTAATTCCAAGGTTTTGTCGGCACCTTTCTAACCATGCCAATGTACGAATACCATTGGTATAGTTTTCTTTCTTAGCTTTCGATCTTGAGTTCCTATGATCTTAATGGGATGTTCGGTGAATTGTAGTTTGTCGTAAATATGAATATCATCCAACGAGATCGCCTGATCAGGATCTGCTAAGCACTTGCGTAGACATGACACATGAAATGTGTTATGAATACTTTGCAATGCTTCAGGCAATTCAAGTTTGTATGCTACAGCTCCAACTCTTTCTATGATCTTATAAGGTCCAATATATCTTGGGCCTAGCTTTTCGCATTTTCTAAAACGTACAACACCTTTCCAAGGTGATACTTTCAACATCACATAGTCACCGACTTGGAATTCTAATGGCCGTCGGCGTTTATCTGCATAACTCTTTTGCCGATCCTGTGCAGCTTTTAGTCTTTGTTTGATCTGGACTATTTTTAAAAGTCGTTTCCGGTAAAATTTATGGTCCAGATAGTTGGCTATCTCCAACTTCAGTCCAATAGATTGGAGTTCTGCATTTCCTGCCGTATAGTTTTTCAAACGGTGCAGCTTTTATACTTGAATCGTAGCTGTTGTTGTAAGAGAATTCTATTAATGGTAAATGATTATCCCAGCTACCTCCAAATTCTATTGCACAAGCCGTCAGCATATCCACTAAAGTTTGAATTGTTCTTTCACTTTGTCCATCGGTTTGAGGATGATATGTTGTGCTCATATTGATTTGAGTTCCCAACTCTTTCTAGAAACTAGTCCAGAATCTGGAAGTGAACCGACTATCTCATTCAGAGATAATAGATAATGGTATACCATGACGGCTTACAATCTCGTTGATGTATAGTCGGGCAAGTTTGTCCATTGAGTAACCCTCGTTGATAGGATCAAAATGTGCCGATTTAGTTATTCTATCAACTACAACCCAAATAGCATCATGCCCTTTCGGGGTTCTTGGCAGTTTCGTGAAAAAGTCCATAGTAATCCTATCCCATTTACACACAGGTATCTCCAACTGTTGCAGTTGACCTGCGGGATTCTGATGTTCAATATTGCCTTGAAGACAAGTCAAACATTTCTCTATATACTGAGCTATGGATCTCTTCATGTTTGGCCACCAGAACTGAGTCTTCAAATCCTTGTACATCTTATTAGCTCCAGGATGTATCGAATACTTGGATTTGTGGGCTTCGTTCATTACCTTTGTTTGGATATCTCCATGTCTAGGAATCCAAATTCTGTTTTCAAATCGTAAGATTCCATCATCGCCTTTAGTTAGTAATTTCTCTTTACCAACCATGCGCTCTTTCTTTATTTTATCTTCTTGGAGTGCTTGAGTTTGAATTTCCTTGATTTGATCCATCCAATATACTCTGACTTCTAACCTTAAGGCTCTTATCTTGATGGGCTTGACTCTCTCCTTCCGACTTAGTGCATCCGCTACAACATTGGCTTTCCTGGGATGGTATTTGATCTCACAGTCATAATCGTTAATGAGTTCCATCCATCTCCTTTGTCTCATATTCAAATCCTTCTGATTGAATATACGCCGGAGACTTTTATGGTTTGTATATATCACACACTTAGTACCATATAGATAGTGTTTCCAAATTTTTAAAGCAAACACTATAGTGTGCGGTATAGTTCTTCTCATGAATCTTAAGTTGTCGTGATGCGTAGGCTATAACCTTTTCTTGCTGCATTAATACACAACCTAGACCAATTCGGGAAGCATCACAATAAATGACGAAGTCATCATTCCCTTCGGGTAATGTTAAGCTTGGTGCTGAACTAAGTTTCTGTTTAAGGGTTTTAAAAGCCTCTTCTTGCTGATGACCCCATTCAAACTTTACCGCTTTCTGAGTCAAAGTCGTTAATGGAGTAGCAATCTTGGAGAAATCTTGTATGAATCTTCGGTAGTATCCAGCTAGACCAAGGAAACTTCGCACTTAAGTTGGTGTCTTTGGAGTTTCCCATTTCATAACAGCTTCAATCTTGGCTGGATCTACTTGGATTCCCTGTTTATTTATGACATGCCCTAAGAATTGTACTTCTTGTTTCCAAAACTCGCATTTGGAAAACTTAGCGTACAACTTTTCCTTTCTAAGGGTTTCTAAGATAATCTGAAGACGTTGAGCATGATCTTCTTGGGTTCGGGAATAGATAAGGATATCGTCTATGAATACTATTACGAATTTATCCAAGAATGGTTTGCAAACTCGATTCATTAGGTCCATAAATGTTGCGGGAGCATTAGTTAGACCAAATGACATAACTAAGAATTCCTAATGCCCATAATGGGTTCTAAAGGCAGTCTTAGGTACATCTTCCTCCTGTACCTTTAGCTGATGATATCCTGATCTAAGATCAATCTTTGAGAAGTATTTTGCTCCTTGTAATTGATCGAACAAGTCATCTATCCTTGGTAATGGATATTTGTTCTTTATCATGAGTGTGTTCAATTCCCGATAATCTATACACAAACGCATACTCCCGTCCTTTTTCTTGACAAACAAGACTGGTGCTCCCCATGGTGAAGTACTTGGACGTATAAAGCCTCTTTTCAATAATTTTTCGATCTGCTTCATCAACTCCTTCAACTCGGAAGGTGCAAGACGATAAGGTGACTTAGCTACGGGTTTGGCTCTGGGTATGAGTTCGATTCGGAATTCGCTTTGTCTATCCGGAGGTAGACCAAGTAATTCTTCCAGAAATACATCCGAGTGATCGCCTACTACAGGAATGTCCGGAATCTGTCATTCGGGTTTGGAGTCTAAGGCATAAATAATAAATACACTACATCGTGTATTCACACATTTCTTAGCTTTAGCTATAGAAATTGTTTCAGTCTTATTCTTATCACTATCACATTGTATCAACATACACTCTCCGTTCTGCCTACAAATCCTAACAGTCCGTTGATCACAATTGATTTGATCATGGTATTGGTTCAACCAACACATTCCAATGATAACATCGTACTTGCTTATACTCATTGGCATCAATTTAGTCATTTAATTTTCATTGCCTAGAGTCATTTTGCAATTCACATACGATTCGGTTATCTTAATCTGCTCGTCACTTGCCGTCTCAACTATGTAAGCATTCTTAAGTGGAGTAGGTTTTATGCCTAAATACAAACTAAAGGCATCTGAAACAAAACTTCTATTTGCTCTTGTATCAAATAGAATTTTAGCATAGATATCGTTAACTAGGAACGTACCAGCTACCACTTTGGCATTGTCGTTCCTTCTCCCTTCGCCTATTACAAACACTGGTCCTTTAGCCCCTCCTCCGGGCTTTTACTGTATGGGTTTGGTACAGTTTCTTGCTATGTGTCCTTCCTCATTACATTTGAAACACTTAAGAGTAGGATAGGATGTTGCAATATGCCCTAGCTTCTGGCATTTGTAACATCTTATTTCTTGAGGGTTTCTCATCGGGTTATTTCCTTCTCTCCTAGGGAATTTAAAGTTTCTCGGTTTAAACCGGTACATCACATCCGCTTTTCCTCTTTGTTTCTACAGGTTTCACCTCTACTACCTTTTCATCCTTATCCTTAGCCTCTTGAGCTCCCACATCGTCGTACACCGAGGCACTCAATGCTAACGCAGAATCCATTGTTTGTGGTGCAACGGTTTTCACCAAAGTTCGTACCTTGAGAGGCAAAGCTTTGATAAAGTGTTTGATTCGTCGAGGTTCAGGTGTCACCAGATGTCGCACCAGTTTTGACATCTCATTAAACTTAGTCGCATACTCCTGATGCATCATAGTTCCAGCCTCCAATCGGTGAAATTCTTCCTCAAGCTTATCAAGTTCGTTCTGAGGACAGAATCGTTGCATGATTAGTTCCTTGAACTCACTCCATTTCATATTCTCCACTTCTTGCTTCCCTTTGGCTTGGTTTACAGACTCCCACCAATCTAGAGCGGTGGTTTCCAAAGAATTGGCAGCAAACTTGATTGCTTGATCATTTCTACATTCACTCAGCTTGATCACGGCTTCCATCTTCATGATCCACTGAGTAGTATCAATGGCTCCCTTCTTGCCATCAAAAGGTTTGGGTTTGTAGCCTTCGAAGGATTTGTAACAGCATGCTTCCCGATTCTGAGTTCTTGTTACTGAGCTAGTATGAGCGTTTCCATTTGCTCCACCGGTGGTGTTATTGTTTCCTCCTCCAGCCGTGCCAGTACCCATTCTTCTTGAAAGAAATTCGTCTAGTAGTCCAGGTAGGGTGTTTCGTAAGGCTTTAGTGACTTCACTGGCCACTGCGTCTTGAAATTGGGTTTCAGACATGATTACTTCTTCAACATGAGGATCATTATTATTGTTATTCTCATTTGCTTCATGATGGTCGTCATTATCGGTGTTAATTTCAGCTTGCCTATGGCTCCTAGTGACTGGAGTACGACTTGTTCCTTTAAGTCTTCCTCTTCCAACCATTGTTACCTATACACATAGATATATAACATCAGAATTCGTATAACCGGTTATGATCCAGAAAATCAGAAATTAAAGACATTTGGCCAATAATGTACTTAATATATGTTTTCTCGACATCTCCTGTTATATTCATAATGATAATCCACATATTAACTTATATCCTGTGGCATTCCAGCTAAACTCAGAGCTCTTAGTTTAAGTCTAGATACTATTCATTTCTATTAGTATCTAAATCCCTTAAACTGCGGCTCTGATACCAACTTGTCACACCCATAACACAGGACAGTCATCTGCCAGAGTAGTACCTCCAACAGATATGTTCCCAGGTAAGAGCGACGGGTCTAGGAGAGATTTATACACCGCTCTTTCCAAGACAGAACATTCCATTCGTCAGATAACTACATACCTGTTGAAGGTTGCCTTCTAGTTACAGTGACGTTGATAACAAAAACACACAGCGGAAGACTTAACAACATAACTTATCTCATTTCATAATATAAAGTTTGTAAAATAGGGACTGACTGGCAAAATACAACAAACTCAAACTCACGAAAAATCATGCCAATTACTCAGGCCTTATGGTCACCTAGGGACCTGCCCTAAGTCATCCGTAATTCCAACCTTTACACACCTCCTGGAATGCCATTTACTAGCTAGGGTTCACATGTACTCAAAAAAATTTGAAAACATTTTGGATCAGCTTACGCTGATGAGTTCATAAACAAAATATTCTTTACGTGTATCCCTGATCGAGAATGAATACCCTGTATAGGAATTACAATCATCCTATCAAACCCATCAACCAGAATCGCCCTTAGATTCCCGGGTCTACAACATACATATATTCAGGAACCCTCCCGGCTTGCTGGTCCCATACGTACCAGAACTAAAACAAGATGGTCAGTCTTGTCCCTAGGTCCCTCACAATCAATGGCCATAATAAGTACTTATTATAGGATATATGCACGGACAGCGTTAGGATCTTTAAATCAAAATCATTTACAAAACATTTTATACAACACAGTTTAGAGGAACTCACCTCAAACAGAACCTCCTCTTGTACTGAGTATAACAACTAACACCTCGACAGAACCCTAGATTATAACCCACATTATCATAATCAATATCCCTATCTTAGGTTTATACAAAGAAACCATAGGGTGTTTAGAAACCTTACATCGATGCTATTTATGGCAGTTTGCGGACGAATTGAGAGAAACCGAACTTTCGAAAGTGGATCGGATCCTTGGAAATCAAGCTATTAGAGCTTGTGTGTGTGATGGGAGTGTGTTGGTGTGTGCAAAGTCACTAGAATCAATCAACTATTTATAGGGTGATAATCGGACCCGTAGCGGACTGCTAAGCAAGGGTGTGGCGGTCCGCCACCCGTTGAGGCGGCTTATTCAGTTTGGAGCCTACATAGCGGACCGCTAAGGTTCGGGTTGGCGGTCCGCCACCCTTCCACGCGTCAAAACTTAACCGGCGAGTCACAGGGGCACATGTCACCACCCGAGCCTTTCCTTAGCCCGCACGTAGCGGACCGCTAAGGCTTAGGGTAGCGGTCCGCTTACCCTTTTATTTCTAAAATTTTCAATTTTGGTCCCTTAACTTTTGGGGGATTAAAATTTAACCCTTGAACTTTCTGTTTTGATACTTTTGAGCCTTGGGAGTTATCCGGGTGTTACACAAGGTGTACCCCACATATTGAATTAAAATGGTTTTGAAAACCTATCAATCCTCAAGAAATACCCATATTCATCCTATCATCTCTTTCTGATTAACTAATGTACCATCTTAATAATTTCAAAAATACCACCAAACTAAAATAAGAAACCCAAGTGGATTAGAAGATTTAAAATGAAAAATATCTAAGTAGATAATAAAAAGGTACGAACATTCTAGATCTTTGCATATGCAAAACAGAAGAAGTTGTAAAATTATCCAAGCGGATAGGAAAATGTTGAACACCTGAGATCTTTGCGTAAGCGAAACAAACGGGGTCAAATCATCCAAGTGGATGGGAAAAAAAGAACACCTGAGATCTTTGCGTAAGCAAAACATACGGGGTCATCGATGGTAAATGTCGTTACTTTGACGTTCACCTGACGTTTGAATTGGAATCCAACACGTAGGACTATATCTGAATGAATTGGTTTTCTTAATAGACAAAATGAGTTATATGTTTCAATAATGGGTTCAAACACACAAGTATGCGATAGAATTTAGGTTTTCACACTACTTACAAGTGTTAACCATATGTCTGGCCTACTAGCTATACCTTAGTAAACACCATCGCTTTTAGTCCATTCCATGTTCAAGAGATGTGATCAGACACTATCATTTCTCAAAGGTCAGATTCAATTTTTCTGTAACAAAACCACTTATAAGACTGTACACAAATAAATTCTTTTCAATTTTGACATATTAAATTTTCATTTCTCCCCTAAAAGATTTGCTAGGTGATAAAAATAAACTATACACAACCGGAAAAAATATTTTTTAAATTTTCTTGATTTTTAAGTATAAACATAAAACATCTAATATATATACAAGGATTACTGAAAGTTTATCATTCCAAGCATCTCCACCAGTTGGGCAAATCTGGTAGGGTCAAAATCCTTTGTGAAGATGTCTTCAGTTTGCTTGTCGGTTTTGATCTCAACGATTTGAATATGTTTCTTTTCAACACAATCACGGATAAAAATGTTGTGTTCGGTTTTGGAATGCTAAACTGGGTTTTTGGTGATATGGGGAATGGTTGTGTTATCACAAAGAATGGGTGTCTCATGGAATGTGATCTCATAGTCAAGCATCAGATGGTTTATCCATCTGACTTGATACCACTTATGGTTCCCTCTGATCTGCTGATATCCAAGAAAAAACTCCTCAAACAGTCTCTGGAATGGCGGAATCAATCCAGAAATCGAGCGACACCGAGAAGATCGAATCAAGCACGAACACAAATGGATGAAATCACACACACAAGATGCACATTCAAACTGATAATCTTCATTGATAAACCTTGTGATTTATATAATCAAACAACAAACTAACAACTTTCATTTCTCTAGAATAGCTCTGAACAATACAAGTCAAAATGAGAAATCTTACTTGAAATTACAAAAGACAACATATTTATACTATTCAGAATTTGATCGAAAACTGCTGATCGAAAAGTGTTTTCGACCGAAAACTCTGAAGTTATACATTTCAGCACCTAATTGATTTCTATGGACTACTAGGTTGCAACAATCTCCCCCTAGTCCACAGAACATCAATTCTTCACTTGTTGTTTTTGACAGGCTTGCCTTTGGATTTAACATCCACCTTTTTAGCATCCAGTGCAACAAGTCTTTTCTTAATCACTTATGTTTCATGTCTTCTTGATAAACATCGAGCAACGACTCTCATATATAACTTCGCTTTAGCTATCATCTTCGTGCTCATATCACACTTGATTGGATTCTTGTACAGAGTCTTCAGATCTTCATCAGAAAAGCTAAACAGATCCACTGGATCGAAGACTCTGACCTTTGATGAATTATGTTGCATGATCACAACTTCATGTGTTGTACTATCATACATCCATTTCTTGAAGCTTTTGATAAACGTCTCTTTACGTGCGGGGATGTATACAGTTGAAACTGTATCAGCTGACTTCACAATGTATCTGAACCTTCTGTTGCCATCTTTATCATTTCTTTTCAACTTTCTGCATTCAGGCATGTGTGGCTTGAAGTTCTTAAATTTGTCTTTAGCACACTCTTTCTTCAGATATTCTTCAAAGTTAGCAGCAAATGTATTCTTTGATGGATTGATCATCTTCAGGTGACTTAGCTCTCGAATATCCCAGTATGGTAATGTCGTTAGCTTTGAGCTTCTATCAAAATACTAGATATTCCCATCACCTCTCTTTATCACATACATCTTCTTTTCATTATCGTACATCCATCCTAAGATTTCGCCAGTCAAAGCTTGTTTTGGATTCTTAATCGTATGTGTAATCCTTTCTACAATTGATGGCTTCTCAGTAATAGTCCACCAATCATGCCTTATGGGATTTGAATGCTCAGATGGTTTTTCAATATCTTTAGGAACATTGAATGGTTCTCTTTCATCTACAAGCTTATCCATCTTTCTAATTACCGAACCATCTTCTTCAACATATGTCTGTTGTTGCTCATACTCATACTTCTTGTACTCAGTGTTGGTTTCAGCATCTTTATCAGATTCTTTTACCTTTTTCCACTTCTACTAACACCTCCAGCCCTACTACTATCACTGTCATCATCTGAAGAATGGTCATCATCTTTCTTTTCTCCAGTTATAACCACTTCTTCTTCATCATCTTCTTCTTCCTTCTCTATTTCATCCTTATTTTCATATGTTCTCTCCATTCCTTCACCTTTATCATTCAGGGGCATATCTATATCAAAGATGGTGTTTTCTTCATACATACTAGCATCATAGATTGGAGTCTGAACAAGTTCAGTTGCAGAAGGAATTGGCTCTGTAGTGGCTGGACTTTGTAAATCTACAACATTGGCTTCTTGATTGACATTTTTTGGAGCACCAATGTGAGCTATTAAGTCTTGTACCATCTTCTAAAGTGGATCAATCGGATGCTGTTGTTGTGAAATAACACCTTTCTGTTTATTGCTCTTAGCTTTCAGTTCTCTGATCTCTCTAGAATTAACAGCTTCTCTGCTTTGTAAGTTAGAGATCTGAGTCTTCAGATGTCTCACAACATCTGTTATTTCACTGGTTGCATAGTTTAAGAACTCTTCATCAACCAGACTATAACCTTTTGTTTTCTTTGACTTGTGCTTTTCTGGTATTTCTTTAGCCTTGCCCTTGCCCTTGTCAAGTGTTGTAGTTGTTTTCTTCTTCTTTTTTAGTTCTGGATCAGTAAACACGATACCCTTAGACGAAGGAGGTCTAGAAGGTACGGTCTTTGTCGTTTTAGGCTCTTTTCTTTTTCTAGATGGGGTTGTTGCAGTTGCTGTTATTTAAACTTCAGGGACTTCAAGAACTTCAGTGTTAACAGTTAAAGTGTCTTCATTTTCAGCAATGAACTCTTCTGTATGATTCATCAAAGGTTCAGTAAGTTCATCATTTACTTCTGGAATTCTGTTCTCTTCAACATTAACATCAGCAGCTTCATATTCACCCATATGAGTATCAATCCTTGGTTCTTCTTCTTGTTATACTTGAACTTCAGATTGAATTTCAGGTATAACATTGCCTTGAGCACCATCATTACCTTGATCATCATCATTTCCTTGATCATTATCATTCCCTTGATTATTACCATCACTGTCACTATCAACTCCATCTTCAATGTCTTATGCCATAAGATCATCTATTTCATCTTCTAGATTGAAGTCTGGATCAGGATTTTCACCCAACATGTTAGGAAATAACGGTGTCATAGTACCGCTGAACCTGCTTGTCTTCCTAACGTTGTTCATGCTGCTAAAAATGACTTCTTGCATTGAATCGAAAGGCAATTCAACTCAATCATTCTCAAGATTCGACAACAAGGTGTTAATGATCATCTGAACAAATCTTGGTTACATCAAGAACTTGTAGTTCCGCCTTGGTCCCACAAAATTACTTATCATTGCTTCAAAAATCATTTTTGAAAAGTTGAACCATCTGTGTGTTGCAAGACAAACCAATGCTCTGCTGAAAACTTCACCAATCTGATCAAATGCAGATGTTCTAGGACTTACACAATGTATCAATACATGAACTAGATATCTCCATTGTTTCCCAAACATTGTTTTAGTAACTTGTCTTCTCAAAAAGGTTCCCTCATAGCCCATTGTCATTATGATCCCTGAGACTGCAATGTGATTCATTTTATACGGGAAATCAGCTGCATCTCTGAAATTCAAAACTTCCCTAATGACTTGTTCAGTAACCTTGATTTTATTTCCCCCAACTGTACTTTCTATCCAGATATATTTGTTTACGTTCTTGTATTCTACATTGTCCCAAAACTCTTTCACATGTTTTTCAAACACCCTGATTTGTGTAGATATTGCTGTGTGAATTCTAGAATTTGTCAAGAACCGGACAATGTCTTCATAACCACGTGCTTTCTTAGTGTTTGTGGTTAAGCACGCACAAATGTTGTTCTTGGGTTCAAACTTTATCAGTACTTCAACATTTCGATCAAAAACTCCGAGTTAAACTTTTTGATAAAAAACATAGAATCTCAACTTTCAACTTTTTGATGGAAAACTTTTATTATCACGCAATATAAAACATGACTTTTTCAATCGAAAACTTTTCTAATCAGAATTACCACCAAAAATGAATTTTCGATCGAAAACTCTGATTTTTTAACATAATTTTCAAGCCTTCACTTTTCGATTGAAAACACTTTTCGGTCGAAAACATATTTCGGACGAATTAGAATTGACACTTCATTTCCATCCGAAACACTTTTCAATCCATTCAACAGACTTTTCAGTCCATTCTTCCTAGTTTTCGGGCGATTCAAAAACTCATAAATACAAATTAAAACTAAAGCTTTGGATCTATCCTATGCACCTACACGAATCACGAGAACATACCTGGATGATCGAAAATGAATGAGAACCACACTGACGTCACAACCCAAGGATTTTTCGCACGAATTCTTCACACTTGTAAAACTCGAATGAATTTGAAACGGTAACAGTCGAAGGAATAAACAAGTGGGAAAAGGTTTTCAATCGAAAATTCTTGTATTTATAGACTTTTTAATTTCGACCGAAAACTTCGGCACTCACTCTTCGATCGAAAACTTTTTCCAATGTTATTTTTCGGTCAAGATATTTCGACCGAAAACTCTGAACTTTATTAAAATTTTAATATACACAAAAACAACTTTATTTTTCAAGTCCATTTTGACATCATTAAGACCTATTCCAATATATTTTTCAATATTTTTCATATTCACAAATAAAATCAAAGATAAACACAAACTTCCACACTGATTTTTATCGAAATGACTTATTAGAAACATTCAATCACAGAAAATACTAAACACACAACAAAATTCATATTTATTCCTTTATAAACCGACTAATCTCTTTTCGACTTTTTCTCAAACATATTACAACACTTTTTTTTATTTTTCATTTTCTTTTGGTGAACTGAACTAACATAGGATCATAAATGTATACTGTCTTAACTACACTGCATATCAAATCAAGATCTAAACAGTTCAACCTTGATCGACAGTATATTTTTTCAGCTTAAACTCAAACATCATATTTCAGCAGATACTGTGTGACATTTAAGGTAATATTTATCAATACAAAGTGTATCCAAGCATCGAGATGGATTGAACTAATATGCAACACAAGGTTTCACCAAAACATAATCCAATCACCAGCATGAGGGTAGCATTTTTAGCACAGAAAAATAATCAAAATGGATTTGATGTGAATCTTTTTGATTCTAAATCATTTGATTCTATATATCTTGGTTTCTGATGGAACGAACACTGAATCAAGTTGATTCATATGAGATGAGATATGATATGTAGTGATGAACTTTTGGAATCGGATTTGATTCGAGTATGCGGAAATCCATAGAGTATTGGATATGTCAATTGAAATCACGAATGATTCAAAGGGCGAGACAGACTGACTTTCTAGTTTTCATCCGAAATTTTCACCAGAATCATCAGCTGTATAAGTATGTTTAACTCTAAATCGTATATTTGACGGGTATAGTCAATAGAGTAAACGAATTATGCTTAAAACCCATCAAGATCCTAGTATGAATAGATTCACTTTGCATTCAAAGAATGAAAGTACCGATATTCGATAAGGATAACACTAAGATTTCAATTTAGTTAATCACACAAGTATCGCTTAATTTACATATGCAGAGCCTACCAGCACATCAAAAATTATAACCGATGTCACCATCATATCCAATTTATGCATAAGCTCAGCACACACTTGTACTATCATTTCCTATATATTCGTCAATCAGACAAACTTTTCTTATTTTCAACTTTATTCACATAGTCACATACTTCACATAGTCATACAGACACATACTTCATTATTTTTATCAGGAGAATTATTTCAAACACTTAGAATAAAATAAACTCAGCATATTTTTCTTTTTCTTTTATTCTCCCCCTAAAATTGTGATGTAACTTTATTTGCTACTTATATCACTATAAGAACAAACATATACTCTACTAATCTAACACAAACATTTATTAAGCTAAAACACCGATAAAGCACAAATAACAACACAATTTTAAACACTTAAAAGAAAATATTTTTTAGAAATAGATTTCTGAGGTCTTTCAGTTTAAATATGGACTGCTTATTATTTTGAAAACACATTTTCTATTATATATATTTATATATATATTGAATTTTTAAAATGAGATCATCCCCAACATCTCACCCAAAGAGTTAAACCGATCAGTTAAAAATAATTTTGAAAAAATATCGGCCTTTTGCTCTAGGGTATCGACGTGGACCACTTTAATTTACCGTGCACAAAACAATCACGAATGAAATGTAACCTGATTGTAATGTGCTTTGTTTTTTAGTGTTGAATTAGGTTCTTGACTATTCCGAGCACTACCTCATTTCACAAAAGATCAGAGTTTCCAAGAAATTTACTCCAAATTCTAACATTTGATGTTGAATCTAGATGACTTGTTTGCAAGAGCTCGAGGCAGCAGTGTACTCAGCTTCAACAGTTGATGTGGATACATTCGTTTGTTTCTTACACTTCCAAGAAACCAGTCTCTCCCCCAAAAATTGACACCCGCCTGATGTTGATTTCCTGTCCAAGTTACAACCTCCATAATCGCTGTCAGTATAAGCAAAAAAATTAAATTCAGAATCAGAAGGGTACCATAAACCTAGATTTACACGACCCTTAAGATATCGAAAGATTCGTTTAACAGCCGATTCATGAGATTCCTTTGGAGATGCCTGATATCTCGTACAGGAGCAAACAACAAACAGGATATCGGGTCGACTTGCAGTTAGATACATCATGGAGCCGATCATAGACCGATACATATTTTGATTAAATTCAAACCTAGACAAATCCACAGTGACAGGTTCACGGGGAGAAATTGGTTTACAGTCATTCATTTTGAACTTTGTCAGAATGTCTTTCCCATATTTAGCCTGATGGATAAGAATCCCAGCATCAGACTGTTCAACTTGTAACCCTAGAGAAAACTGCATTTTTCCCATTAAGCTCACTTCGAATTTCAGTTTCATGACTGCTTCAAAATCTTTGTAAAGAGCTTCATTTGTTGAACCGTAGATGATGTCATCAACATAAAGTTGTACGACTAACAAATCTGCATCAAATTTCTTCAGAAACAAAGTCTTCTCAATTGTTCCACGAACAAAGCCATTGGATGTAAGATGTGTTGACAAGATTTCATACCACGCACGAGGCGCTTGATGTAACCCATACAATGCCTTATCGAGCTTATACACCTGAAATGAATGATCTAGATCTTCAAAACCGGGTGGTTGATTTACATAAACATGTTCTTTAACCAATCCATAAAGAAAAGTTGTCTTCATATCCATTTGGTATACTTTGAACTTCTTATTAAAGGCATAAGCCAAGAAGATACGTATAGCTTCAATACGTGCAACAGGAGCAAAAACATCATAATAATCCAGTCCCTGCTCTTGATAAAAACCTTGGACAACAAGACGTGCTTTGTTGCGAACCACAATCCCACAATCATCTCTTTTGTTTCGAAAACCCATTTTGTTCCAATTGGATATTTTCCATCGGGTAAATCCACAAGATGCCACACGTTTAGCTTTTTAAAATGAAGGAGTTCCTCTTGCATAGCTTCAATCCAACTTGGATCTTGTAATACGACTGTAACATTATTTGGTTATTCTTGGGATAAAAAGCAGGAGTACAAACATACATTAATATTTCCAGCTTGACTTCTTGTTTTCACTCCATCCTCAAGAGATACAATTATATTCTCAACTGGATGGGCAGAATGGATTCTATGAACTAGGATAGTTTCAACTTGCATAGACTCTGGCATATTTGAAACATTCAAATCTTGTGATTGATCACCTGAATCTTCTATACTTGAAGAACTTGTTTGAATAATATCCTCAGGGGGTGTTTGGGATTACTTTTTGAGCTACTTATTGACTTATTAACTTTTTAAAAAAGTTAATAGGTTAAAAGTTTGTTTGGGTAAACAAAAAGAAGGAGGAAAAGGAGTTTTCGAGAAGTAAAACCAAGTTACTTTTCAAAACTCCTTATTAACTTTTTGCAAAAGTCAATAAGGACTTTTCAAAAGTAATCCCAAACATGCCCTCAGTCTGATCATTACCAGATCCAACTGAACTTCACTAACTGCTGGTTCATCATTAGTAATTTGAACTTCTTGTACTTCAGAATCAACATTAGTGACTGAATTGTAAACATGATCTTCTTGTGTTTGATTTGATGAAGTAACATTGTCAGAAATCTCATTTTGAACAATCACATGCTGTGGACCAACCATAAATCTTTCAACAGATTGATCACTGCTTGTATGAGACTTGTTAGGACATGTTTTGTAACTGTTGATAAACTTCTGTGTAAGTTTATAGAGAGGCGAACTTAACAAGTTCGCTCCTAAAGATGCTTAGGCGAACTTAACCAGTTTTCAATCCTTGACTTTTCGATTGAAAACACTTCTCGGTCGAAAACACATGTTGGACGAATTAGAACTGACTCTTCATTTCCATCCGAAACACTTTTCAATCCATTCAAGAGACTTTTCAGTCCATTCTTCCTAATTTTCGGGCGATTCAAAAACTCATAAATTCAAATTAAAACTAAGGCTTTGGATATATCCTATGCACCTATACGAATCACGAGAACATACTTGGATGATCGAAAATGAATGAGAACCACACTGAGGTCACAACCCATGGATTTTTCGCACGAATTCTTCACACTAGTAAAACTCGAATGAATTTGAAACGGTAACAGTCGAAGGAATAAACAAGTGGGAAAAGGTTTTCAATAAAAAATTCTTGTATTTATAGACTTTTTAATTTCGACGGAAAACTTAGATACTCAATCTTCTATCGAAAACTTTTTCCAATGTTATTTATCGGTCAAGAGATTTCGACCGAAAACTCTGAACTTTATTAAATTTTGAATAATCACAAAAAGAACTTTATTTTTCAAGTCCATTTTGACATCATTAAGACCTGTTCCAATATATTTTTCATATTCACAAACATAATCAGAGATAAACACAAACTTCCACACTGATTTTTATCAAAATGACTTATTACAAACATTCAATCACAAAAAATACTAAACACATAACAAAATTCATATTTATTCTTATATAAACCGACTAATCTCTTTTCGACTTTTTCTCAAACATATTATAACACTTTATTTTATTTTTCATTTTCTTTTGGTGAACTGAACTGACATAGGATCATAAATGTATACTGTTTTAACTACACAGCATATCAAATCAGGATCTAAACAGTTCAACCTTGATCGCCAGTATATTTTTTCAGCTTAAACTCAAACATCATATTTCAGCAGATACTGTGTGACATTTAAAGTAATATTTATCAATACAAAGTGTATCCAAGCATCGAGATGGATTGAACTAATATGCAACACAAAGTTTCACCAAAACAAAATCCAATCACCAGCATGAGGGTAGCGTTTTTAGCACAGAAAAATAATCCAAATGGATTTGATGTGAATCTTTTTTATTCTAAATTATTTGATTCTATATATCTTTGTTTATGATGGAACGAACACTGAATCAAGTTGATTCATATGAGATGAGATATGATATGTAGTGATGAACTTTTGGAATCAGATTTGATTCAGGTATGCGGATATCCATAGAGTATTGGATATGTCAATTGAAATCACGAATGATTCAAAGGGCGAGACAGACTGACCCTCTAGTTTTCATCTGAGATTTTCACCAGAACCATCAGCTGTATAAAGATGTTTAACTCTAAATCGTTTATTTGACGGGTATAGTCAATAGAGTAAACAAATTGTGCTAAAAACCCATCAAGATCCTGGTCTCATGGTATGAATAGATTCACTTTGCTTTCAAAGAATGAAAGTACCGATATTCGATGAGGATAACACTAAGATTGCAATTTAGTTAATCACACAAGTATCACTTAATTTACATATGCAAAGCCTAACTGCACATAAAAAATTGTAACCGATGTCACAATCATATCCAATTCATGCATTAGCTCAGCACATACTTGTACTATCATTTCCTATATATTCGTCAATCAGACACATAATTTTTTATTTTTAGACTTTTCTTATTTTCAACTTTTTTTCACATAGTCACATATTTCGCATAGTCACACAGTCACATACTTCATTATTTTTATCAGGATAATTATTTAAAACATTTAGAATAAAATAAACTCAGCATATTCAGCATATTTTTCTTTTTCTTTTATTCTCCCCCCTAAAATTGTGATGTAACTTTATTTACTACTTATATCACTATGAGAACAAACATATACTCTACTAATCTAACACAAACATTTATTAAGATAACACACGTATAAAGCACAAATAACAACACAAATTTAAACACTTAAAAGAAAATTATTTTTGAGGAACAGATTTCTGAGGTCTTTCAGTTCAAATATGGACTGCTTATTATTTTGAAAACACATTTTTTTATTATATATATATATATATTTAATTTTTAAAATGAGATCATCCCCAACATCTCAACCAAAGAGTTAAACCGATCAGTTGACAAGGCTTTTGTAAAAATATCGTCTTTTTGCTCTAGGGTATCGACGTGGACCACTTTAATCATACCGTTCTCAAAACAATCACGAATGAAATGTAACCTTATTGTAATGTGATTTGTTTTTGAGTGTTGAATTAGGTTCTTGACTATTCCGAGCACTGCCTCATTTCACAAAAGATCAGAGTTTCCAAGAAATTTACTCCAAATTCTAACATTTGATGTTGAATCTAGATGACTTGTTAGCAAGAGCTCGAGGCAGCAGTGTACTCAGCTTTAGCAGTTGATGTGGATACATTCGTTTGTTTCATACACTGCCAAGAAACCAGTCTCTCCCCCAAAAATTGACACCCGCCTGATGTTGATTTCCTGTCCAAGTTAAAACCTCCATAATCGCTGTCAGTATAAGCAAATAAATTAATTTTAGAATCAGAAGGGTACCATAAACCTAGATTTACACGACCCTTTAGATATCGAAAGATTCGTTTAACAGCCGATTCATGAGATTCCTTTGGAGCTGCCTGATATCTGGCACAGGTGCAAACAACAAACATGATATCATGTCGACTTACAGTCATATACATCAAGGAGCCGATCATAGACTCATACATCTTTTGATTAATTTCCACTCTAGATAAATCCACAGTGATAGGTTCACGGGGAGCAATTGGTGTTGAAGCTTATTTAAAGTCATTCATTTTGAACTTTGTTAGAATATCTTTCACATATTTAGCCTGATGGATAAGAATCCCAACATCAGACTGTTCAACTTGTAACCCTAGAGAAAACTGCATTTTTCCCATTAAGCTCACTTCGAACTTCAGTTTCATGACTGCTTCAAAATCTTTTTAAAGAGCTTCATTTGTTGAACCGTAGATGATGTCATCAACATAAACTTGTACGATTAACAAATCTGCATCAAATTTCTTTAGAAACAAAGTCTTGTCAATTGTTCCATAAACAAAGCCATTGGATGTAAGATGTGTTGACAAGGTTTCATACCATGCACGAGGCGTTTGATGTAACCCATACAATGCCTTATCGAGCATATACACCTGATATTGATGATCTAGATCTTCAAAACCGGGTGGTTGATTTACATAAACCTCTTCTTTAACCAATCCATAAGGAAAAGTTGTCTTCACATCCATTTGGTATACTTTGAACTTCTTATTAAAGGCATAAGCCAAGAAGATATGTATAGCTTCAATACGTGCAACAGGAGCAAAGACATCATAATAATCCAGTCCTTGCTCTTGATAAAAACCTTGGACAACAAGACGTGCTTTGTTGCGAACCATAATCCCACAATCATCTCTTTTGTTTCGAAAAACCCATTTCATTCCAATTGGATATTTTCCCTCGGGTAAATCCACAAGATGCCACACGTTTAGCTTTTTAAAATGAAGGAGTTCCTCTGGCATCGCTTCAATCCAACTTGGATCTTGTAATACGACTGTAACATTATTTGGTTATTCTTGGGATAAAAAGCAGGAGTACAAACATACATTAATATTTCCAGCTTGACTTCTTGTTTTAACTCCATCCTCAAGAGATCCAATTATATTCTCAACTGGATGGGCAGGATGGATTCTATGAACTGGGATAGTATCAACTTGTACAGACTCTGGCATATTTGAAACATTCAAATCTGGTGATTGATCACTTGAATCTTCTATACTTGAAGAACTTGTTTGAATAATATCTTCAGGGGGTGTTTAGGATTACTTTTTGAGCTACTTATTGACTTATTAACTTTTTAAAAAAGTTAATAAGTTAAAAGTTTGTTTGGGTAAACAAAAAGAAGGAGAAAAAGGAGTTTTCGAGAAGTAAAACCAAGTTACTTTTCAAAACTCCTTATTAACTTTTTGCAAAAGTCAATAAGGAGTTTTCAAAAGTAATCCCAAACATGCCCTCAGTCTGATCATTACAAGATCCAACTGAACTTCACTAACTGCTGGTTCATCATTAGTAATTTGAACTTCTTGTACTTCAGAATCAACATTAGTGACTGAATTGTCAACCTGATCTTCTTGTGTTTGAATTGATGAAGTAACATTGTCAGAAATCTCATTTTGAACAATCACATGCTGTGGACCAACCATAAATCTTTCAACAGATTGATCACTGCTTGTATGAGACTTGTTAGGACATGTTTTGTAACTGTTGATAAACTTCTGTGTAAGTTTATAGAGAGGCGAACTTAACAAGTTCGCTCCTAAAGATGCTTAGGCGAACTTAACAAGTTTTCAAGACTTGACTTCTTGATTGAAAACACTTTTCGGTCGAAAACACATTTTGGACGGATTAGAATTGACTCTTCATTTCCATCTGAAACACTTTTCTATCCATTCAACAGACTTTTCAGTCCATTCTTCCTAGTTTTTGGGCGATTCAAAAACTCATAAATTCAAAATAAAACTAAGGTTTTGGATCTATCCTATGCACCTATACGAATCACGAGAACATACCTGGATGATCGAAAATGAATGATAACCACACTGACGTCCCAACCCAAGGATTTTTCCCACGAATTCTTCACACTTGTAAACTCGAATGAATTTGAAACGGTAACAGTCGAAGGAATAAACAAGTGGGAAAAGGTTTTCAATCGAAAATTCTTGTATTTATAGACTTTTTAATCTCGACCGAAAACTTCGGCACTCACTTTTCGATCGAAAACTTTTTCCAATGTTATTTTTCGGTCAAGAGATTTCGACCGAAAACTCTGAACTTTATTAAATTTTGAATATTCACAAAAACAACTTTATTTTTCAAGTCCATTTTGACATCATTAAGACCTGTTCCAATATATTTTTCAATATTTTATATTCACAAACATAATCAGAGATAAACACAAACTTTCACACTGATTTTTATCAAAATGACTTATTACAAACATTCAATCACAGAAAATACTAAACACATAACTAAATTCATATTTATTCTTTTATAAACTGACTAATCTCTTTTCGACTTTTTCTCAAACATATTACAACACTTTATTTTATTTTTCATTTTCTTTTGGTGAACTGAACTAACATAGGATCATAAATGTATACTGTCTTAACTACACTGCATATCAAATCAAGATCTAAACAGTTCAACCTTGATCGCCAGTATATTTTTTCAGCTTAAACTCAAACATCATATTTCAGCAGATACTGTGTGACATTTAAGGTAATATTTATCAATACAAAGTGTATCCAAGCATCGAGATGGATTGAACTAATATGCAACACAAAGTTTCATCAAAACATAATCCAATCACCAGCATGAGGGTAGCATTTTTAGCACAGAAATATAATCCAAATGGATTTGATGTGAATCTTTTTTTATTCTAAATCATTTGATTCTATATATCTTGGTTTCTGATGGAACGAACACTGAATCAAGTTGATTCATATGAGATGAGATATGATATGTAGTGATGAACTTTTGGAATCAGATTTGATTCGGGTATGCGGATATCCATAGAGTATTGGATATGTCAATTGAAATCACGAATGATTCAAAGGGCGAGACAGACTGACTTTCTAGTTTTCATCCGAGATTTTCACCAGAACCATCAGCTGTATAAAGATGTTTAACTCTAAATCGTTTATTTGACGGGTATAGTCAATAGAGTAAACAAATTATGCTAAAAACCCATCAAGATCTAGACTCATGGTATGAATAGATTCACTTTGCATTCAAAGAATGAAAGTACCGATATTCGATGAGGATAACACTAAGATTGCAATTTAGTTAATCACACAAGTATCGCTTAATTTACATATGCAGAGCCTACCTGCACATCAAAAATTGTAACCGATGTCACCATCATATCCAATTTATGCATAAGCTCAGCACACACTTGTACTATCATTTCCTATATATTCGTCAATCTGACACACAATTTTTTTATTTTTAGACTTTTCTTATTTTCAACTTTATTCACACAGTCACATACTTCACATAGTCACACAGTCACATACTTCATTATTTTTATCAGGAGAATTATTTCAAACACTTAAAATCAAATAAACTCAACATATTCAGCATTTTTTCTTTTTCTTTTATTCTCCCCCTAAAATTGTGATGTAACTTTATTTACTACTTATATCCCTATGAGAACAAACATATACTCTACTAATCTAACTAAAACATTTATTACGCTAACACACGGATAAAGCACAAATAACAACACAATTTTAAGCACTTAAAAGAAAATCCTTTTGAGGAACAGATTTCTGAGGTCTTTCAGTTTAAATATGGACTGCTTATTATTTTGAAAACACATTTTTTATTTATATATATATATATATATATATATATTGAATTTTTAAAATGAGATCATCCCCAACATCTCACCCAAAGAGTTAAACCGATCAGTTAAAAATGATTTTGTAAAAATATCGGCCTTTTGCTCAAGGGTATCGACGTGGACCACTTTAATCATACCGTTCTAAAAACAATCACGAATGAAATGTAACCTTATTGTAATGTGCTTTGTTTTTGAGTGTTGAATTAGGTTCTTGACTATTCCGAGCACTGCCTCATTTCACAAAAGATCAGAGTTTCCAAGAAATTTACTCCAAATTCTAACATTTGATGTTGAATCTAGATGACTTGTTAGCAAGAGCTCGAGGCAGCAGTGTACTCAGCTTTAGCAGTTGATGTGGATACATTCGTTTGTTTCATACACTGCCAAGAAACCAGTCTCTCCCCCAAAAATTGACACCCGCCTGATGTTGATTTCCTGTCCAAGTTAAAACCTCCATAATCGCTGTCAGTATAAGCAAATAAATTAATTTTAGAATCAGAAGGGTACCATAAACCTAGATTTACACGACCCTTTAGATATCGAAAGATTCGTTTAACAGCCGATTCATGAGATTCCTTTGGAGCTGCCTGATATCTGGCACAGGTGCAAACAACAAACATGATATCAGGTCGACTTACAGTCATATACATCAAGGAGCCGATCATAGACTCATACATCTTTTGATTAATTTCCACTCTAGATAAATCCACAGTGATAGGTTCACGGGGAGCAATTGGTGTTGAAGCTTATTTAAAGTCATTCATTTTGAACTTTGTTAGAATATCTTTCACATATTTAGCCTGATGGATAAGAATCCCAACATCAGACTGTTCAACTTGTAACCCTAGAGAAAACTGCATTTTTCCCATTAAGCTCACTTCGAATTTCAGTTTCATGACTGCTTCAAAATCTTTTTAAAGAGCTTCATTTGTTGAACCGTAGATGATGTCATCAACATAAACTTGTACGATTAACAAATCTGCATCAAATTTCTTTAGAAACAAAGTCTTGTCAATTGTTCCATAAACAAAGCCATTGGATGTAAGATGTGTTGACAAGGTTTCATACCATGCACGAGGCGCTTGATGTAACCCATACAATGCCTTATCGAGCATATACACCTGATATTGATGATCTAGATCTTCAAAACCGGGTGGTTGATTTACATAAACCTCTTCTTTAACCAATCCATAAGGAAAAGTTGTCTTCACATCCATTTGGTATACTTTGAACTTCTTATTAAAGGCATAAGCCAAGAAGATATGTATAGCTTCAATACGTGCAACAGGAGCAAAGACATCATAATAATCCAGTCCTTGCTCTTGATAAAAACCTTGGACAACAAGACGTGCTTTGTTGCGAACCATAATCCCACAATCATCTCTTTTGTTTCGAAAAACCCATTTCATTCCAATTGGATATTTTCCCTCGGGTAAATCCACAAGATGCCACACGTTTAGCTTTTTAAAATGAAGGAGTTCCTCTGGCATCGCTTCAATCCAACTTGGATCTTGTAATACGACTGTAACATTATTTGGTTATTCTTGGGATAAAAAGCAGGAGTACAAACATACATTAATATTTCCAGCTTGACTTCTTGTTTTAACTCCATCCTCAAGAGATCCAATTATATTCTCAACTGGATGGGCAGAATGGATTCTATGAACTGGGATAGTATCAACTTGTACAGACTCTGGCATATTTGAAACATTCAAATCTGGTGATTGATCACTTGAATCTTCTATACTTGAAGAACTTGTTTGAATAATATCTTCAGGGGTGTTTAGGATTACTTTTTGAGCTACTTATTGACTTATTAACTTTTTAAAAAAGTTAATAAGTTAAAAGTTTGTTTGGGTAAACAAAAAGAAGGAGAAAAAGGAGTTTTCGAGAAGTAAAACCAAGTTACTTTTCAAAACTCCTTATTAACTTTTTGCAAAAGTCAATAAGGAGTTTTCAAAAGTAATCCCAAACATGCCCTCAGTCTGATCATTACAAGATCCAACTGAACTTCACTAACTGCTGGTTCATCATTAGTAATTTGAACTTCTTGTACTTCAGAATCAACATTAGTGACTGAATTGTCAACCTGATCTTCTTGTGTTTGAATTGATGAAGTAACATTGTCAGAAATCTCATTTTGAACAATCACATGCTGTGGACCAACCATAAATCTTTCAACAGATTGATCACTGCTTGTATGAGACTTGTTAGGACATGTTTTGTAACTGTTGATAAACTTCTGTGTAAGTTTATAGAGAGGCGAACTTAACAAGTTCGCTCCTAAAGATGCTTAGGCGAACTTAACAAGTTTTCAAGCCTTGACTTCTTGATTG
Organism: Smallanthus sonchifolius; assembly: GCA_023525975.1. Classification (NCBI taxonomy): domain Eukaryota; kingdom Viridiplantae; phylum Streptophyta; class Magnoliopsida; order Asterales; family Asteraceae; genus Smallanthus; species Smallanthus sonchifolius. Next base: position 34,947,678 of record CM042034.1, on the reverse strand, counting down.
AAAACACTTTTCGGTCGAAAACACATTTTGGACGGATTAGAATTGACTCTTCATTTCCATCTGAAACACTTTTCTATCCATTCAACAGACTTTTCAGTCCATTCTTCCTAGTTTTTGGGCGATTCAAAAACTCATAAATTCAAAATAAAACTAAGGCTTTGGATCTATCCTATGCACCTATACGAATCACGAGAACATACCTGGATGATCGAAAATGAATGATAACCACACTGACGTCCCAACCCAAGGATTTTTCCCACGAATTCTTCACACTTGTAAACTCGAATGAATTTGAAACGGTAACAGTCGAAGGAATAAACAAGTGGGAAAAGGTTTTCAATCGAAAATTCTTGTATTTATAGACTTTTTAATCTCGACCGAAAACTTCGGCACTCACTTTTCGATCGAAAACTTTTTCCAATGTTATTTTTCGGTCAAGAGATTTCGACCGAAAACTCTGAACTTTATTAAATTTTGAATATTCACAAAAACAACTTTATTTTTCAAGTCCATTTTGACATCATTAAGACCTGTTCCAATATATTTTTCAATATTTTATATTCACAAACATAATCAGAGATAAACACAAACTTTCACACTGATTTTTATCAAAATGACTTATTACAAACATTCAATCACAGAAAATACTAAACACATAACTAAATTCATATTTATTCTTTTATAAACTGACTAATCTCTTTTCGACTTTTTCTCAAACATATTACAACACTTTATTTTATTTTTCATTTTCTTTTGGTGAACTGAACTAACATAGGATCATAAATGTATACTGTCTTAACTACACTGCATATCAAATCAAGATCTAAACAGTTCAACCTTGATCGCCAGTATATTTTTTCAGCTTAAACTCAAACATCATATTTCAGCAGATACTGTGTGACATTTAAGGTAATATTTATCAATACAAAGTGTATCCAAGCATCGAGATGGATTGAACTAATATGCAACACAAAGTTTCATCAAAACATAATCCAATCACCAGCATGAGGGTAGCATTTTTAGCACAGAAAAATAATCCAAATGGATTTGATGTGAATCTTTTTTTATTCTAAATAATTTGATTCTATATATCTTGGTTTCTGATGGAACGAACACTGAATCAAGTTGATTCATATGAGATGAGATATGATATGTAGTGATGAACTTTTGGAATCAGATTTGATTCGGGTATGCGGATATCCATAGAGTATTGGATATGTCAATTGAAATCACGAATGATTCAAAGGGCGAGACAGACTGACTTTCTAGTTTTCATCCGAGATTTTCACCAGAACCATCAGCTGTATAAAGATGTTTAACTCTAAATCGTTTATTTGACGGGTATAGTCAATAGAGTAAACAAATTATGCTAAAAATCCATCAAGATCTAGACTCATGGTATGAATAGATTCACTTTGCATTCAAAGAATGAAAGTACCGATATTCGATGAGGATAACACTAAGATTGCAATTTAGTTAATCACACAAGTATCGCTTAATTTACATATGCAGAGCCTACCTGCACATCAAAAATTGTAACCGATGTCACCATCATATCCAATTTATGCATAAGCTCAGCACACACTTGTACTATCATTTCCTATATATTCGTCAATCTGACACACAATTTTTTTATTTTTAGACTTTTCTTATTTTCAACTTTATTCACACAGTCACATACTTCACATAGTCACACAGTCACATACTTCATTATTTTTATCAGGAGAATTATTTCAAACACTTAAAATCAAATAAACTCAGCATATTCAGCATTTTTTCTTTTTCTTTTATTCTCCCCCTAAAATTGTGATGTAACTTTATTTACTACTTATATCCCTATGAGAACAAACATATACTCTACTAATCTAACTAAAACATTTATTACGCTAACACACGGATAAAGCACAAATAACAACACAATTTTAAGCACTTAAAAGAAAATCCTTTTGAGGAACAGATTTTTGAGGTCTTTCAGTTTAAATATGGACTGCTTATTATTTTGAAAACACATTTTTTATTTTATATATATATATATATATATATTGAATTTTTAAAATGAGATCATCCCCAACATCTCACCCAAAGAGTTAAACCGATCAGTTAAAAATGATTTTGTAAAAATATCGGCCTTTTGCTCAAGGGTATCGACGTGGACCACTTTAATCATACCGTTCTAAAAACAATCACGAATGAAATGTAACCTTATTGTAATGTGCTTTGTTTTTGAGTGTTGAATTAGGTTCTTGACTATTCCGAGCACTGCCTCATTTCACAAAAGATCAGAGTTTCCAAGAAATTTACTCCAAATTCTAACATTTGATGTTGAATCTAGATGACTTGTTAGCAAGAGCTCGAGGCAGCAGTGTACTCAGCTTTAGCAGTTGATGTGGATACATTCGTTTGTTTCATACACTGCCAAGAAACCAGTCTCTCCCCCAAAAATTGACACCCGCCTGATGTTGATTTCCTGTCCAAGTTAAAACCTCCATAATCGCTGTCAGTATAAGCAAATAAATTAATTTTAGAATCAGAAGGGTACCATAAACCTAGATTTACACGACCCTTTAGATATCGAAAGATTCGTTTAACAGCCGATTCATGAGATTCCTTTGGAGCTGCCTGATATCTGGCACAGGTGCAAACAACAAACATGATATCAGGTCGACTTACAGTCATATACATCAAGGAGCCGATCATAGACTCATACATCTTTTGATTAATTTCCACTCTAGATAAATCCACAGTGATAGGTTCACGGGGAGCAATTGGTGTTGAAGCTTATTTAAAGTCATTCATTTTGAACTTTGTTAGAATATCTTTCACATATTTAGCCTGATGGATAAGAATCCCAACATCAGACTGTTCAACTTGTAACCCTAGAGAAAACTGCATTTTTCCCATTAAGCTCACTTCGAATTTCAGTTTCATGACTGCTTCAAAATCTTTTTAAAGAGCTTCATTTGTTGAACCGTAGATGATGTCATCAACATAAACTTGTACGATTAACAAATCTGCATCAAATTTCTTTAGAAACAAAGTCTTGTCAATTGTTCCATAAACAAAGCCATTGGATGTAAGATGTGTTGACAAGGTTTCATACCACGCACGAGGCGCTTGATGTAACCCATACAATGCCTTATCGAGCTTATACACCTGAAATGGATGAGCTAGAGCTTCAAAACCGGGTGGTTGATTTACATAAACCTCTTCTTTTAACAATCCATAAAGAAAAGTTGTCTTCACCTCAATTTGTTATACTTTGAACGTCTTATAAGAGGCATAAAACAAGAAGATACGTATAGCTTCAATACGTGCAACATGAGCAAAGACATCATCATAATCCAGTCCTTCCTCTTGATAAAAACCTTGGACAACAAGACGTGCTTTGTTGTGAACCACAATCTTATAATCATCTCTTTTGTTTCAAAAAACCCATTTCGTTCCAATTGGATATTTTCCCTCAGGTAAATCCACAAGATACCACATGTTTAGCTTTTAAAACTGAAGGAGTTCTTCTTGCATGGCTTCAATCCAACTTGGATCTTGTAATACGACTGTAACATTCTTTGGTTATTCTTGGGATGAAAAGCACGAGTACAAACTTGAATTAATATTTCCAGCTTGACTTCTTGTTTTAACTCCATCCTCAAGAGATCCAATTATATTCTCAACTGGATGGGCAGAATGGATTCTATGAACTATGATAGTATCAACATGCACATACTCTGGCATATTTGAAACATTCAAATCTGGTGATTGATGACTTGAATCTTCAATACTTGAAGAACTTGTTTGAATAATATCCTCAGTCTGATCATTACAGGATCCAACTGAACTTCACTAACTGTTGGTTCATCATTAGTAATTTGAACTTCTTGTACTTTAGAATCAATGTTAGTGACTGAATTGTCAACATGATCTTCTTGTGTTTGATTTGATGAAGTAACATTGTCAGAAATCTCATTTTGAACAATCAAATGCCGTGGACCAACCATAAATCTTTCAACAGATTGATCACTGCTTGTAGGAGACTTGTTAGGACATGTTTTGTAACTGTTGATAAAATTATGTGTAAGTTCATAGAGAGATATTTAGGAGCGAACTAGATAAATTCGCCTAAGGATATTGTTTATGTTTATGGAGAGGCGAACATAACAAGTTCGCCTAAGCATCTTGAAGAGCGAACTTGTTAAGTTCGCCTATAGTGCTGTGTGGGTTTTTGTTTTCCAATAAATAGGTCTTTACAAGTCTTAGATGTTAGAGAGAGTAGATCAGTGTAGAACAGAAACTAAGAGATCTTGTAAACTGATATTGTGGTGGAAATACAAAACGTTTATTTACACTGGTGTTGTTGATTGAGTTACACGAGCACTTTGATCATGGATTCCGCATGTTATCACCGTGTCATACCGCGAGTCTAGAGATCCGTCACGTCCAAATCGGGACCTACAAAGTGGTATCAGAGCCTTTGCTCTTGATTAGCCAAAGATTCGTGGTGTTTTCGTGTACAATCAACATAAAAAATCACTGAATTTGAAGAGATTTTGAAGAATATTTCATTTTGTTTGTGTTCTTGATTAAAATGGAGAAATTTTGACAAATTTGGAATGATTTTGGATTGATTTGAAGAATTTGATCCATTAGAAGTGTTCTATATCATCTTATACTCAATCCTACGGTTCAATTTCATCAAATTCCATCAAATCAGTGAGATATGATGATTTTTGGAATTTGTGGTTCGTGTTTTGATTGAAGAGCTGAACCAGTCGAACTTAATCATTCTGTTAGAGATGAACTGAATCAGGCGAACTTATCAAGTTCGCTTGTGGTTTTGTTCGCTCAGTGAAGTTCACGCGAAGTTATTAAGTTCGCTCAGGCAGTATCAGGCGAACTTTGCTAGTGTTCTTAAAAAAAGTATTTTAAAAAAGAGTATTTTGGCGGGAAAATTTCTTATTGTCCAAATTTTTTAGGGAAAGTTTATATGCTTGTTTTGAATCATTTTTGAAATTTTGAATTTTTTGAAAATTTTAAAACAGTATTTTGGCGGGAAATTTTTTCCAGATATGTTTACAAAATTTCAAAATGTCAATTTTGTGTGATGATAATGAGATTGGAATTATGCCACCGAGGTTTTTATGCATATCAGATTACCGTCGCTGGAAAGTCCAGTTCGAACAGATCGTATCAGAAATTGATGAAAATTTTTGGACAACCATATTTGAAGGATATGTGCATCCTACTTATGACTTCATGGGATATTATAATGTTCCTAAACCAGTGATAGCTCTTACTAAAGTAGAAGAGCAGAAGATTGATCGAGAGATGAACACGCGCGAAACTTTAACGATGTCTTTACCAAAAGAAGTCTTTCTTAGTCTCGGGAAGTGTCCAACTCAAGAGATCTGTGGGAAGCTTCGAAGAAAAAGGGTGAAGCAACTTCTCAAGCGTTTGTGGTCTTGATCAAAGATGTATTGGAGATGCAGGGGGATTCTCAAAGCGATTCTTCTGCAGATTTAACTGATAGTGAGACTATTCATTCTAGTGAAAGTACTCAGTCTACCGAGAGTGATATGATGACTGGAGTAAGCTTCCAGACAGTTGAAGATGATCTGAGTGAATCAAAAATTGATACAGAGCCTGTCATTGTTGCTCAAAAGGGTGAAGATGATGATGACGTATTCATGGCTCCTAGTGCATCTTCTTTAGAAGAAAAGGATACGGTAGTTTCTAACTCTGAAACGTTTTGTTCTAACTATATTTCAGTGAAGGATAAAATGATGAGGGTTATGGATGACAACGTTAACCTCATTTGATATGAAATGGATGCACACGGTAAACCAGAAATTAAAGGATAATGAGAATGTGTGTATTAAGAGAATAGAATCACTGAAGAGGGATATAAGCTCTCTGACTTTGATGATCAAAGAGTAGGCATATCACCTAGATATGTCCTTTGTAGAAATTGAGAAAAGAAATAATGATCTTTCTGAGAAAGATAAGGAACTAGTTGAATCTAAAGTAGAGGTGATCAGATTGCATAGAAAGTTAGAAAGCTTTGGAAATTAATCATTCTTACTATGATATTTTGATAGTACTGAAGAGGGGAAGGGTATTAGTGGTATCGGTTATGTTCCTCCACCATTCAACGGAAATTATTCTGTTACACCTGAGATTATAAAAGATGAGGATTTAGATCCTAAGACTGTGTTGAAAGTGAATCCAGTCACAGGTGAAGATATGGTGTATTCTGATGAGAGTGATGATGAATAATTTAATGAAGCTAAGGTAGAGGGGATACCGAAAGAGGTTAAGAAAGAAAACTCAAAGGTTGATTCTAATTCATCTGGAAATAATACATTTGGACGTTCTTCAAATTCAAGGAGAGTTCCATATGCTAGAGATTATAAAGACATGCGTACATGCTTTCATTGTAATGAGATGCGACACATTGTGGGAACTGTCCTTACAAAAATAAAGGGAAGAAGCATGTATTTCCTGAGAAGATGAAACATGAATCAAAACCTGTTCAGAAAAATTTTATTCCAAAAGAAGTTTGTGAGAAAAGAACTTGCTTTTACTGTGGTCTTGTGGGTCACATTCGGATGGATTGTTCTCACAAAGACAAAGGTAACCGATATGTTACTCCAGAAAAGGTAAGAACTCCTGGTAAGCCTTATGTTAACCCAAATGTGGTTAAACCTCATGATACACCAAAGAGTAATTCAAAATCTAAGGTTAGGCTTTCTAGACCTCAAAGACGAAGGAAAAACAGAAGATTGAGAAAACTTTTAGAACAACAAGAGCTTTCACAATCTAAACATTTTTCAAATGAACATGATTGTTCAAACACTTCACATTTTAAGCAAAAAAGAACCTAATGAACAGAAGTATGTTTGGAAATCTAAAGGTTCTGTTTCTGACTTGTCGGAACAATCTACGAAAATTGATGAGAGATTTGATTGTAAATACAGTGAAGTCTTATTATGATACAAATGGACGACCCAGGACTACCATGGCTTGGGTCCCAATTTCAAATTAATGTTTCTTGTTAGATGTGCAGGAATAACCAAGAAGGACTATTAATACCATTTGGGATGTTAATAGTGGTTGCTCATAGCACATGACAGGGAATGACATCTGCATGAGCAAAGAGTTCTTGATAACGGAGAAATCTATTTAATTCAACGACTTGATTCTCAGGGGGAGAATATGCCACACACAATATTATTTTGGAAAGAATTTTACCAAGTCCAAAAGACAACCTGAAACTTAGGATGATGATAGTGAGCATAAAGTCATTGATGCAACCATTTGACTAGTTGAGGGGGGAGTCTACAAGATATGGGGAGTACAGAATTGTGTTGGTGACAAAGGCAAAGGCATTCGATTACATCGGTTTGAATTTTAATTGATTGAATTGCTTAATTTCCAAGTGACCAAGTAAAATGTTTTTCTTAAAATGTTTTCATGGAAGTTTTACTTTCTGTCAAAAAGATTTTGAAAAAGCCAAAACAATTGAAAAAGTTAAAATCGACATTACTTGAATTTATAAGGAGAAATGATAGTACATCAGTAGATGTTCAGTCACACGTGACCTTAGTTGGACTTTATGATTGCTTATTTAATATATCTATGATAAATGTTTTGATCAGAACTTCTTAGACTGCACAGTTTGGGAAATGATAGCTTCATAACTACTTATGTTGAACAAAATTTGATGCTTGATACTTATATTTTAATTTCGATACTAGTATGTAGTCTGAATTGTCAATAGGCTATGAGTATCTTTGGTCCATTAGTAGTGTGACAACATAATGAACTTTGTGACAACTGTGATTTGAACCCATGGTATGCCGGGTGTGTGTGTAAAAGATCATTATCAGATAAGGAATATAAGATCTAAAGTACTTCATGAGACCAGTATCGGTTATGTCGTTAAACATAATTTTTCAGTTCACTTCACTGCCCATGCCCCGAAAAACATGCAATGTGAAGTTGGACTAAGATATGTTTCTAACAACATCTGTTGGAACATATACTAGCCCTTGGATCAATATCCTGATTCCATTGAACATATCCAGATAACAGTTGGATCACGCTACCCTATGTCATTGAATCATTCGATTCCTTGATCAATCTTATGTTGAAGAAATCTATTGGTACAATCTTTCTGTTACTATGAATCATGATACTTCATCCAAACCAAGACATTTGAATCATTCGATTCTGATTCATTCTGATTCTCTGCTTGATATTTTCCTGTGTGTATCGGTATAATTCATCCTAGAGATTGAATATTATCTTGCAATGATCTTATATATCTTGAAGCTAGTACATTTAAATTTCTGGGGGCATATTTGTGGGGTACACGTCGTATTACAAAATAAATGGTACTTTAATTCATAGGAACATGGGACAGAGATACTAATGGTTTCAATTCTTATAATATTGACAACTTAGATTGACATGTTATGTGTTGCAAATTCGTATGTAATTTATTATAAGCATGTTATGATCTGATCCCATCTTCTTTGAAGTTCTTCGCGTATCATTACATGTTTTGGTTGAAGCTTAAAAGATTTGATCTTATCTGATATAAAGAAATTATGAATCTGAAAAGGATACCCATAGAATGTTTAGGGATGATTATCCAAATTGTGTGATTGATGCCTTGTTTATACTGATATGATCTTCTTACTCGTGATGTTCGACCAAAAAGATGTGATTTTGTATTTTACATTTTAGTTTGTATAGAGAAAAACCAAAAAAATTTTGTGTTTCTTGTGTTTGAAAAACCAAAAAGATTTTAGTTTTCCATCTTCTTTGGAAATTTTACTTGTTGGTTACACTTGGTTGTTCTCCTTTGCAAAATCTGAACAATGCAGACAGAAGTTGACGAGGGGTCTTTCTCCCAAGTTTTCTTCTAGATAGAAAGAGAGAGTGTGCAGATGAACCAGACAAAGACTACATAGTGTTTGTTGATATTTGAAGGCGGATGACAATCTTCAGAAGCTGTTGTCAAGGGGGAGTCTGTTGGAGCATATTCTGGTGACAATGAACTTGAAGATATTATGTCTTAGTTTTAGAGTCTTTGACTTGTAATTGATAGAATTGTTAGCAACAGTTAAAGGGGAGTCTGTTAGGACATGTTTTGTAAATGTTGATAAAATTCTGTGTAAGTTCATAGAGAGGCGATAGGAGCGAACTTGATAAGTTCGCCAAGTTCGCCTAAGCATCTTTAGGAGCGAACTTGTTTAGTTCGCCTTTAGTGCTGTGTGGGTTTGTGTTTACCTATAAATAGGTGTTTACATGTCTTAGATGAAGAGAGAGTAGATCAGTGTAGAACAGAAACTGAGAGATCTTATAAACTGATATTGTGGTGGAAATACAAAGCGTTTATTTACACTGTTGTTGTTGATTGAGTTACACGAGCACGTTGATCATGGATTCCGCACGTTATCACCGTGTCGTACCGCGAGTCTAGAGATCCGACACGTCCGAATCGGGACCTACAAGACTTAGTTACAGTACCCGAAGTACTTGCTTGTAACATCCCAAAATTTTGAAATTTAAGAGTTCGGGTCGGGGTAAACCGAATATCCTTTAAACGTGTGTGTTAGTATATATGGCACGCAATTTACATTTAAAGGGTTATAGAGGGTACGGTTAACCGGGTTATATCAAAGTTAAGATAAAAACGAGTATGCAAGGTTAACACGAGGACCCGGGTGTAACTATGGGTTGTATTTAAAAAACTTATGAGAAACCCTCAGCCATTTGTGAGGCATGATCTTGTGCGGTGACAGAAAGGAACCGAGAGGGGGAGAGAGTCGCCGAAAAAGGAAGGGGAGCATGGTGGTGACCGCACGACGGTCTCACGGCTAGCTACGGGAATAAAGGAGGGGGTACGGTAGGTGTGCTGGCGATCATGGGCGAAGGCAGGTCGGGCCGTGGTGTCCCCGGCAGCGACATGCGACGGCGCTAGGTGGTGGTTACGGGTGATGGCGTATGGCGTGTACGAGGGGTAAAGAATGTAGCGGGAATGGAGAGGGCTGCCGTGGTGGTGCTCGTAGGCTGCAACGGCAGCCGTGGTGATGGCGGTGGTGAGCGGCGAATGAATGGCAGACGCGAGGGGGAGGCACGACGTTTGCTGTGACGGCGTGGTGGGGTTGATTTCTGATCAGAGACACGACAGGGAAGACCCGGTGGTCTTGTTGGATTTCTATGGTGGCGCGGGAAGGCCGTAGGTGGGCTGTGGTGGCGCCGGTTAGCCATGGCAATAATAAATGGGGGCGTTCATGGAAGGGTAGGATAGCGGGGTTGCTTGAAGCCGAAGAGAACCTCAAGAAGAGTTGGTGTGGTTCTTCTGTGCGTGGTGAGAATCAAGGAGGGAAAACGAAGTGCCGAGATCGAGGATTTATGAATTTAACGAGGGGGGGGGGGGCGCATGGGATTTGTGTGAACGGTTACATGATGCATGTGGGCCATGCAAGGTGGCATGCATGCACGTAGTAGTTCTGGTTGAGTGAGTAGGATGTAAGTATTGAGCTGTGTATTGACTCGTGAGTTTTGTGTATCTTAGGTGCAAGGTTGAAAGGTGAGCACGAGACGTTAGCGGGTTATAGAGATCGAAGTATACCAAGCAAAGGTGAGTTTCTAATCCCCCTCTTTTAAACGTTTTACTGCTTTGGGGCTAACGTACATATATTCACGTGGTGTTAATATAATAAATCATGTCAAGGGTTTCGGGTTCTAACCCGCTATGTTTTAAATATAAAATGATTATTAAGTTTCGAGTTCTAACCCAGAGTTGAGTCAATATGTAATCTTGGGTATGAGTCGCTAGAATAGCATGTTGAGTCTATGCGGTTGTAAGGTAAAATTATTACTATTTGTACTGGTAGTACGGGTTGAGTCTTGGGTCATTAAACGGTTACGGGATGTCGTGGGATGAAACGGGATTAGTCATTCATTAATAAAGAGTAATTATACTTTATAAGGACCAGAGTGTCCAAGTGAATTAAACCGAAGAACTTGGTGTGGTGGTTTTTCTTTAAATTAAACTATTAGAACTCACTCAGCGTAGATGACTTTGTGTGTACGTTAGATTGTTTTGCAGGTAAGCTTGCATTAGCGTATCTTGGCTTGGGAGCGGCATTACTCAGATCGGTGTGCAGGCATTCATAAGGTACACCTAAAGACAATAAATTGTCATAAATGTTTTTAGAAAGACTTCCACTGTAGTTTTAATTACAATAAATGTGTTTTTAATGAATACGACCCGTTATGAGAACCAACTGTAGGATGCCCGGGTCGGGATCTTACAAGTTGGTATCAGAACTGTGGTTTAAGAGAAAACTTGTATTTTTAATTAAATAAAATACTTTAACTTAAACCGAGAATAGGACAAGGGTGAAACTAATGCCACCACGAGTAACCGCGAGCTAAGAGGTACGTCTTTCAAGTTGAGTAGTTATTATAATTTACCATTTGTGTAATATTACGATAAGTAGAGCGGTTAGTGTGAATGAGTAATCTATGTTTCCGTGTGGGAACATGATGTGTGATATGTGCTATGGTAGAGTGTAGAATTATGTGAAATTACGTGGCGTGATTGGGTGAAATCATAATTGTGAGTTGATTAATGTAGAGTAGCATTAATTGCGTTCTGTGACATAGTTTGGTGTGTTAGCTTCGTATAATGAATTTGTGTGTAACTACGTGTGATGTGTAAGTGTGATGTATGTGGCGATTTGCTATATAATTGTGTGGTGTTAAGTGAGTGGTGTGGGATGCGTGTGCATCCGACGTGTGGGAAAGATAAAAAGCTAGTGTGAAGATGATGGGAAAGGTTTAGAGTACAATCAGTAATGTGGACCACCAAATTGCATTTGATCATCGTAATTTGGCAGTCTATTATTACTAATCAGTCCAACGTTTTATCTTGTGCAGGTACGGATGGCTGTGACGATCAGGACGAGGTGGATCAGACGAGGGGCTCTTATCAGGAAGACGGCAGAATGTCGAGCGAGACGTTTGGCTGCTACACGGGCGATAGTTGTCGGCAGGAGACGGATAATAGCACCGGTTCCATTGACAGCAGTATCACCGACAGTCGAGGAGGAGCGTGAGCTATAGACACAGGAGGTGACCTTGGCGCTCCCGACGCCTAATGCACCCAGTGCTACTAGGGCAGCTGCGATGGGACTCACTAGTTCCTTCTACAGGAGGAGCAGCTGGTTGGGAGGTAGTGCATTTGCAGTTAGGCATCAACCACCGAGACATGATTCGGGGTCGGGCAACGGATGGCTTGAGGAGTCAGACGACGAGGAGCAAGTGGGTGACAACTTTGGGTTGTTTGAGGAGTAGGGTGCTCATATATTTCCACAAGAGGGCTAGCATGTTTTGAGTATTAGTAGGTTGATTTTGTGATGAGATATTTGTGTTGGGTTCTTATTGTGAATTAGACGCTTGTGTGGTGCGGTGTGTGACTGGGATGTGACTATTTGTTTTTGATATTGAGTTTTTCTTTGTCGTGATGTGATTTAGACGTGGTTAAAATAATTGTGTTCGGGAATGTGTTGTATGGTGCTTGCGATAGGAAGCTATATGCAGTGTGGTGTGATTTGATTTTACCTGACGTGAGTTCATGCCAATGTGATTGTTTAGATGTTGTGAGTAGACTTGTGTAGATATGGGTCATGAAATTTTTTGTGTTAACGAAAGTGTGATAGTGTCTTCTATGAGTTAAGGGATAGGTGAGAGTGTGAATTATAAGGGGCGTGTTGCACCTTGTGTGAGTAACCAGGGCAAGGCCATGTGGAAATTAATGCTTATAAATGTGGTATATATGCATGTGTAGAATGTTGCCTTAAATCATTATTGCTACCCGTAGAGGTGAGACTGTGTAAATATGTGATGACGTGTAGCAGGAGCTGCCGTTAAAATAAATAGAGAGTATAGTTAAGGGTTCATGTGCTTATAAATGGAGTGGTCTTATTGGATGCATGTAAATCTAATTAGGTCTAATTAATTTTGTACTCTTTGTGCGAGCTAGAATGCGTGGTTATTAATACTCCTGTAGAACATAGCTTGATTCGTAGTTATGTGGCGTCAGTGTGTTCTTGTAGTGCATGCTCAATCGTGCATAGGACGCATGGTCGGTGAGTTCCTGTAGAGTGTTTCTATCCATATGAGTTCCTAGCGATGGTACATTAACGCGATACGCGGAGTTTAGACGATGTTCGAGATGACCGACGAGGTGTTCTTATGAGATACCTATACTTATATCTCGTGAATTCAGAGCAACAATCCAAGGAGTGCGGCTGCGAAGGTTGGTGATAAGAGTGTTACGTGGATGCTTGATCGGAGCTAGTTATGACGTGATTGAGGTGACAACGCTAGAAGTTTCAGCATAGAGTGAATGAAGTAACGAAGAGATCCTCATGGGATACGTTCCACATTGGGGATACGGCTAAGGTGAGATACCTGAGGATACGGGTGGTTACTCAGAACGAATCGATGGTTAGTGGAATCGATTTCTAGGATGGATTTCCTATACGTACTCGAGGAATGAGACGCGATCGGTGATCGTGGGGCAACGACAAAGTAATGACGAGGAAAGTGGAGCGATATAAGAATAGGTGCAGGTTTGCACCTGAGTGACTTCAAAAGGGAATGCTTACGCCGGTACGCATATGACAAAGTTACAAGGATCAAGCTCTTGCGGAATATCAAAGGAGATAATGTTGGGATTTTAAAACAAACATGATTATCTAAGCTAGATCATCAGAGGACGATGATCGAAGGCTAATGATAATCAACATGTGATTACCAATGAGACGCAATCAACATTGGGTAATGTAGTAAGAAGGTACCGTAGTAGCGAATCCTGAGATGAGATCAGCGAGGCTTGGTATAAGCTCTTAGTGATCACATGAGAGGGATGGACGTATCACATTTGAGAGACAGCGGTGCCAGAGTGTTAAGGAATCATCGGCAGGTGGCGATTAGAACAAGAGACTAGAAGGACGGTGAATGATCCACTAATGGAAAGCAAGGAACCCTATTTGAGTGTGACCGTCAGAGTAAACGGGGTCACTCAAAGTTATAAAAGTAGTGACGTTATGAATAACGTGAGGGTATCAAGAGGTGCAGTAATCGACAACGAACGCCCGAGGAACAACGGCCGGACAGGCGAGTAATAAGGGGATATGTAAGTGATCCTACAAGCCCCAAAGTTGAAAGCGGGCAATGAGGAGACCTAGTGGGACCCCTAGAAGGTGTTCGAAATCCTAAGCAAATCGATAGATTAGTAATTGGTGCAGGTAAGGGGATTTTCACCAAAAGGACTTGGTGCACGTTTGAGAACGGAAAAATGTGTTGGGTGGATTTGTGCTAACACAGTATTCGAGGACGAATCCTCTTTTAAGGGGGATAGACTCGTAACATCCCAAAATTTCAAAATTTAAGGGTTCGCGTCGGGGTAAACCGAATATCCTTTAAACGTGTGTGTTAATATATACAACGCGCAATTTACATTTAATGGGTTATAGAGGGTACGGTTAACCGGGTTATATCAAAGTTAAGATGAAAGCACGCATGCAAGGTTAACACGAGGACATGGGTGTAACTATGGGTTGTATTTAAACAACTTATGAGAAACCCTAAGCCATTTGTTTGGCTTGATCTTATGCGGCGACAGAAAGGATCCGAGAGGTGGAGAGAGTCACCGAAAAAGGAAGGAGAGCATGGTGGTGACCGTACCGTGGGCTCACGGCTAGCGACGGGAATAAATGAGGGGGTACGGTAGGTGTGGTGGCAATCATGGGCGAAGGCAGGTCGAGCCATGTTGTCCTCGGCATCGACATGCGACGGTGCTTGGTGGTGGTTACGGGTGATGGCGTACGACGTGTATAGGCGGTAAAGATTGTAGCGGAATGGAGAGGGCGGCCGTGGTGGTTCTCGTAGGCTGCAACGGCAGCCATGGTGATGACGGTGGTGAGCGGCGAAGGAATGGCAGACGCGAGGGGGAGGCACGACGTTTGCTGTGACGGCGTGGTGGGGTTGATTTCTGATCAGAGACACCACAGGGAAGACCCGGTGGTCTTGTTGGATTTCTGTGGTGGCGCGGGAAGGCCGTAGGCGGGTTGTGGTGGCGTCGGTTAGCCATGGCAACAATGCATGGGGGCGTTCATGGAAGGGTAGCATAACGGGGGTTGCTAGAAGCCGAAGAGAACCCAGAGAAGAGTTGGTGTGGTTCTTCGGTGCGTGGTGAGAATCAAGGAGGGAAAACGAAGTGTCGAGATCGAGGATTTATGAATTTGACGAACTGGGGGGGCATGGGATTTGTGTGAACGGTTACGTGATGCATGTGGGCCATGCAAGGTAGCATGCATGCACGAGAGGAGCCATGCACGTAGTAGTTCTTGTTGAGTGAGTAGGATGTAAGTATTGAGCTGTGTATTGACTCGTGAGTTTTGTGTATCTTAGGTGCAAGGTTGAAAGGTGAGCACAAGACGTTAGCGGGTTATAGAGATCGAAGTATACCGAGCAAAGGTGAGTTTCTAATCCCCCTCTTTTAAACGTTTTACTATTTTGGGGCTAACGTACATACATTCACGTGGTGTTAATATAATAAATCATGTCAAGGACTTCGGGTTCTAACCCGCTATGTTTTAAATATAAAATGATTATTAAGTTTCGGGTTCTAACCCAGAGTTGAGTCAATATGTATTCTTGGGTATGAGTCGCTAGAATAGCATGTTGAGTCTATGCGGTTGTAAGGTAAGATTATTACTATTTGTACTGGTAGTACGGGTTGAGTCTTGGGTCATTAAACGGTTACGGGATGTCGTGGGATGAAACGGGATTAGTCATTCATTAATAAAGAGTAATTATACTTTATAAGGACCGGAGTGTCCAAGTGAATTAAACCGAAGAACTTGGTGTGGTGGTTTTTTTTTAAATTAAACTATTAGAACTCACTCAACGTAAATGACTTTGTGTGTACGTTAGATTGTTTTGCAGGTAAGCTTGCATTGGCGTATCTTGGCTTGGGAGAGGCGTTACTCAGATCGGTGTGCAGGCATTCATAAGGTACACCTAAAGACAATAAATTGTCATAAATGTTTTTAGAAAGACTTCCACTGTAGTTTTAATTACAATAAATGTGTTTTTAATGAATACGACCCGTTATGAGAACCAACTGTAGGATGCCCGGGTTGGGGTCTTACATTGCTAAATCAGAATCTATTTGAAATTGCTGATCAAAAGTTTTGAAAATTACTTCAGCATCAAAGAACCAGTCAGGTCCATTTTGCTCTGGAGGAGTATTCAATTCTTGCAACTCCACATAGTAAGACTCTTGAACAATTTTGGTTCTCTTGTTGTATACTTTGTAAGCTTTCTGATATGAAGAGTAACCCAGGAAATAGCATTCATCTCCAACTGCTTAAATTTTGGCAATGAATCTTGTGTGTTTAAAAGTGTACAAGAACATCTGAATGCCCTGAAGAACTTGATGTACGTCTTTCTTTTAAAAAACAGTTCATATTATGTCTTTGTAAGTTGCTTCACCATAAGAACTCTGTTCAAAACATAGCATACCGTGTTGACTGCTTCAGCCTAGAAAATAATGGGCAACTTTGAATCTTCAAGCATTGTGCGAGCAGTTTCTATCAAAGTTCTGTTCTTTCTTTCGGCCACGCCATTCTGTTGTGGTGTTCGCGCAACACTATACTGATGTGTTATTCCTTTTTCTGCATAAAAAAATCTGTTCCATTGTCACTACGAATGATTGGTACTTTTCTATCACAGATGTTTTCAATCCTTTTGACAAATTCAATGATGGTTTCAGGTGTCTCATCCTTTGTTGCAAGGAAAAATACCCATGAAAATCTTGAAAAGTCATCTGTGATAACAAGACAATATGATTTCTTTGCAATGCTTTTAACTCGAACTGGACCAAACAAAAACATATGTATCAGAAATAAAGGTCTAGTAATAGTTGTTATGGTTTTTCTTGGATGGGACTTTTTATGATGTTTTCCCTTGCACATGACATACAACTCTCTTCAATTATGAATTCTTTCTTGGGCAATCCTCGCACCAAATCTTTATAAACCAAGTTATTCATGTTTTTCAAATTCACATGACCGATTCGTCGATGCCACAAATAAGATTCTGAACCAGTCGCTTTTGATAACAAACATGAAACGTTTACTAGTGTAGTAAGATCATTCATATCAACCACAACTGAGACACGAAATTAAATTTCTCTAATGTGATAAGAAAATTTGACACTGTTCCCTGACCAGTAATTTTCCCTCCCTTTTTGTCTCCAGAAAAAGCAACAAAATCACCATCAAAAGATCGAAAATTTTCCAGAATCTCTCTTTGTCCAGTCATATGCCTTGAGCAACCGCTATCAACATGCTAAGCATTATTAATAGTCCTCTCGGTTAAACTCTACACATTCAAGACAAACTCAATGAGAAACAGGTACCCAGATCATCTTTGACCCAGGCTGACTTTGACTTTTTACATTCTTAGTCACAACGACTTGTTCCTTCAAGTTTACATCATTCTTTGTTCCAACCATATGTGAAGATTGTTCATTTTTAATTTTCCAAAAACAACCAACATTTTTCCCATATTTCTTAGTCATTTTTTCTTTAGAAAAATGGATTGCTTAGTTAAGTTTTCATCACATATTTTGAACTGTTTGGGACACGTGTGTCCACAAAATTATGTAACACATAATCACGACAAGCATTCGAATAAAAATCATGACAATTCCTAGAAAGCAGGTAAGCACGACTGTAATGTTGTTTCACTCCGGACTCGAAGACACTGTCGGTCTCAGACGCTCTCTTGAAATGCTTTGTGATTTTGCTTTTAACTCTCTTTTTGTGCCTTGTGAACCTTGACTCACTTGAGTTATGTTTGCAATTTCTCGCAAAATGCCCAACTTGACCACACACATAGCAATTGTAGCTTTTAGTCTTTAACTTTGACGCTGACTTTGAACACTCTCCTAATTCACTTTTTGATCCATAAACATTCTTTCTTAAGTGTCCTTTGCTATGAACAAGCTTATCTTTGACATCAATGAACTTGTCTTTGACATCAATGGACTTCCCTTTGACACACCAAGACTTTCTTTGGACATTTGTTGGTACACTGACTTTAACTTTGACAACTTTATTACTCTCTTGCTCACTGGTAAGTATATGATTCTCTGGTGCTATGAAATCATTTTTCTTTGGCCTTTCACTTGACAAATCATACTCTTGAATTAATGGTTTTTCAAACTCATCTAAGAAAACATCATCAGCTAGAATTGAGACTTTGTGGAGCGGTACATAATATCTAGCTATGTGCACCGGTTTATCAAAGAAAGTAGAGGTTGATGAGACTTCAGACACATAATAAGAATCATCACAAACATTAGTAGATCATGAAGAAACGTACGAATTATCAGAATCTGAGTAATTGTTTACATCAACATCAACATTTCTACTAACAAAAACAAATCTATTGAGATTAAAGCAACATCTAGGTATTGCTTGCAATCTCTTATGAATTCTCTAGTGCATTGTGTATTAAACGCATAGAAACTTTTAACGCCATCAAGTTCAACATCATCATCAACACAACCTGTTTCTACATCTACGCTTATATACATGCCATGAAAGTTAGAATTACCCGCATTTATCAACTCATTTGATTCATACGGTTCAGGAAACGGTACAAAATTATTAGGATGAGACACTTTGTTATAACCCAAACCGTCTTCGATATAAACAATTCTTTGTTTACTCACACACTCATCAAAGACATTTTGTTGCATCTTCCACTTTGCAACAATTACCCGTTCTTTTATCAACTCTGTTTCTGATGTGACAAGTTTTTTCTGAAAGATCTTTTAATAAAACATCTTTTTTACCCAGATATTCTTTAAAAGTTACATTATCTTTCAAAAGTGCTTTGATTTTTCTTATAAAATTAACCTCAATTTGTTATAATTCTTTATTTACCCTCTTCAGTATATCATTTTCAGCAAGTAAGAAAGTGTTAGCTGCATGATAATTTTGCATTCTTTCTACACAAACAGAGGAACAAATATCAGATTCATTGTCATAATTTACCTCACACTCAGACGAAATCTCATCAGAATCAACAGCTTTGCCCTTTCCCTTATCATCAGTTTTGATCACACATACACTGGCAATTTTAGCTGTTTTCTTTGAGACTTCAATCACAACCATCAGGGCTTCATCAAGTTCATCCTCAGCATCCTCAATTTCATCTTCCCACTCACAATTGCTGAGTTCTTTTGACATAAGTGAAGTTGGAGCCTTCTTTGACTTATCAGTTTCATCAATCATCTCCACAAGCTTTACTTCGCTTCCCTCAACTTTCTTCTTCTTGTCTTTGGTACACTCACGAGTGAAGTGACCAAGCTGTTGACAATTGTAGCATCTGAGCTTAGCTTTGTCAAAACCAACCTTCTTTCCGAACTTCAACTTATCTTTCCCAACCATTTAAAGATACTTTTTAGCCCTCACAGCTATCATGGCCATCTGCCCTTGCAAATCCATGTACTCTAAATCATCAGGGTTGATCTGTACAAGGTCCTCGACGTCATGCACAATAGGTTGAAGCTTTCCCGTTACCAACGCATCGTAACTGCTCATAAAAGCTCCAAACAGGGAAATCTGATCTTCAGGAATCTGACCAGAAGTCTTAACTTTCTCTCAAGAAGAGTGTTCACAGCAACCCTTACTTTTCTCAGACATAGACCCACTGCTTCCTTCATTACTCCCTGAAAACAAAGCTGCATTAACTGAACCTGAACTGTTTTGCTTGTCTTGGTTATTCAGCTCTCTTTTCTTTGCATCCAACTCATATGACTAAAGCAGACAGATAATATCATCAAGTGATTTACTCTTCATATCTGGAGTTGTATTCTTTATCAGCATAGACGTTATGCTCCAACAGTCTGGTAAAGAATCCAACAGCTTCTTCTCCAAATCACATTCTTCGAATTTCACTCCCATCTTTCTCTGCATGTTGATCATAGTTGTGAATCTTGTCAATTGTTCACTAAGAGTCTCATTCTTCTTATAACTGAACATTCTATATTGCTTCAGTAAAAGGTCAGTTCTGCTTTATTGAAGAGCTGCATTTCCTTCAAACGTTAAACATAATGCATTCCACAGTCCCTGAGCTGTCTCATGTTGCTCAAAATTCTGATACAATTCAGTCGGAAGTGCCAGGATATAGATCCCAAAGCTCTATTATCTCTCTCATACAGCTTATTGTCTTCCTTTGAATATAAATCAGGATCTGAAATCGGGACTAACCCATCAGCATTTGCAGTCTTCGATATATGAGGACCCTTCACAATTGATTCCCATAATGTGTGCTCAGTAAACTTGAAATAAGCCTTCATCATAATTTTCCAGTTGGGAAACTTTGATATTGACTTCAGCATAGGTGGTGACTTCCCACAACCCTCTCAGTATCATAAACCTTTCCAGCCATTCTACACTTGTACTTTGAAACTTAGTCGAAATATGAAAAACTTCAAACTGAGGACTTTTCTGTCAAAAAACTGATAGATCGAAAACTCTTTTCGGTCGAAAAGTCAAAGATTTCGAACACAGGAGATTTTTATCCTTAGAGATTTTGGGCACTACTTTTCGATCGAAAACAGTATGCTTTTCGTTCGAAAATAGATTTTGACTCATTCAAGCTGACTTTTCGGGCAATTATTCTGATGAACACTTTAATCGACCAAAAACTCTCTGTAATGATCCAAATCCAAAATCAAGCCCCTAAACCTGTTGTAAAGTTCATCTCCATCACTTTTAGCATCAAAATTACAACAATGGCACACAAATTACTTCAATTCGATCTATTTTGATGAAAATACTTCTTGAATACCAAGAGATTTAACCAACAGCTCTGATACCACTTGTGGTTCCCTCTGATCTGCTGATATCCAAGAACAAACTCCTCAAACAGTCTCTAAAATGGCGGAGTCAATCCAGAAATCTAGCGACACCGAGAAGATCGAATCAAGCACGAACACAATGGATGAAATCACACATACAAGATGCACAATCAAACTGATAATCTTCATTGATAAACCTTGTGATTTACAGAATCAAACAACAAACTAACAACTTTGATTTCTCTAGAATAGCTCTGAACAACACAAGTCAAAATGAGAAATCTTACATGAAATTACAAAAGAAAACATATTTATACTATTCAGGATTCGATCGAAAACTCCTGATCGAAAATTGTTTTCGACCGAAAACACTTTTCGATCGAAAACTAAGCTTTCGACCGAAAACTCTAAAGTTATACATTTCAGAACCTAATTGATTTCTATGGACTACTAGGTTCCAACATGAGCATCTTTGTTTTATCCTTGAACTACTGAAACAGGAGCAGCTATACGCAAAGTTTTCTAAATGCGATTTTTGGATTCACGAGGTTCAATTTTTAGGTCATGTGGTCAATGAGAAAGGAATACATGTCGATCCAACCAAAGTAGAAGCCATCAACAATTGGGCAGCACCAACGACTCTGACAGAAGTTCGACAATTTCTAGTATTAGTTGGATACTACTTTCGTTTTATCGAGGGATTTTCAAAGATCGCTCAACCTCTCACCGCCCTAACTCAAAAAGGTAAGCCCTATAATTGGAGCGAGACTCAAAAATCAACATTCCAGCTACTGAAGCAGAAACTATGTAGTTCACCCATCCTATCTCTGCCAGAGGGAACTGATGATTTCGTAGTGTACTGCGATGCCTCCATCCAAGGTCTCAGTTGTGTGTTGATGCAAAGCGAGAAGGTTATAGCGTAAGCTTCCCGGCACTTGAAAATCCATGAGAAAAATTGCACGACTCATGACTTGGATTTGGGAGCCGTGGCGTTTGAACTGAAGATCTAGAGACATTACTTGTATGGGTACCAAGTGCACCATTTACACCGATCACAAAAGTCTTCAACACGTATTCGAATAGAAAGAGTTGAACATGAGACAACGTCGTTGGATCGAGCTCTTAAATGATTATGACTGTGCCATCAATTACGATCCGGGCAAAGCTAATGTGGTAGCCTATGCCCTAAGCATAAAGGAAACCAAACCCCGACGAGTTAGAGCGTTACAACTCACCATTCATACAGGATTACCCGAACAAATCCATAATGCTCAAGTTGAAGCCCTAAAAGAGGAGAACTTATCATTGGAAGCCACTCGTGGTATGGAGAAACAAGTTGAGGTTAAATCAGATGGTTTTCGCTACTTTGCAGAGCGAATATGGATTCCAGTGTATGGAAACCTAAGGGAGCTAGTCATGGATGAAGCCCATAAATCCTGATACTCCGTTCATCTGGGATCTAACAAGATGTATCACGATCTAAAAGTGTTGTATTGGTGGCCGAAAATGAAAGCCGAGATAGCCACCTATGTGTGCAAGTGCCTAACTTATTCAAAGGTCAAGGTGGAGTACCAAAATCCATCTGGATTACTCCAATAACCGAAAATCCTGATGTGGAAATGGGAGTAGATTTCCATGGATTTCATCACCAAATTACCCCGAACCCCTACCGGATGTGACACAATCTTGGTGATAGTAGATCACCTAACCAAATCCGCTCACTTCCATGATATTAAAGAGACCAACAAAATGGAAAAGTTAACTCGCCTCTATCTTAAGTAAGTAGTATCCCGGCATAGAGTGCCAATCTCCATCATTTCTGATAGAGACGCCCGATTCACCTCACGTTTCTGGCACTCATTATAGAAAGCTCTAGGCATGTACCTGGATATGAGCATAATGTATCATCCTCAAACAAATGGCCAGAGTGAGCGTATCATTCAAACCCTAGAAGACAATCTAAGGGCTTGTACGATCGATTTCGGTAACAGTTGGGAGACACATTTGCCTTTAGTAGAGTTCTCCTACAACAACAGCTATCATACTAGCATCTAGGTAGCACCGTTCGAGGCTTTTATGGACGGAAATGCCGATCACCAATTTGTTGGGCTGAAGTTGGACATAGCTGTAACATCCATGATTTTTGGGTATAAATTTTCTTTGTTTCGTGTAACAATAGTATTTGATTCCAAATCTCGTACTCGTTCAACACAATAGGTACATTAATTATCATTTATTGTGTAACAATTCAAATTTAAAATTTCAAACTACCATTTACAACTTCCTTCTTATATAGGTGTATATTTATGTAAGTATAATTAAATGTTTCCATGTTGATTAAATCAAAACTTACGATCTTTAATAACATAATCACATTTTTATATATCTATATATATTTGTTTATAAACATTGAATATACTTAATCATAGTAAATAAACTTTTACAGAAACTTATGCTCCTTATGAAATATTCATGGTTAACCAAATGATAATTAAGTTTATATATTTTATAAAAACAATTCTTTTAGATAAAGTAAAACAAATAAAAAGGATATTGTAATTAAGGTTTTAATTAAAAAGGTTTCTATAAAGGTTAAAATGTATAATTAGTATATTATTTCTATAGTTAAGGTGCCTAGTTGTCTTTTATATCAAAGTACAAGGGAAAGAAAGTGAAACATCTCAATAATCCCTTTTTTTCTTTTTTTCCCAGCTGCCATCGTTTTCCGGCGAATTTTTCCGGCAATCCTATCGTTTTTCCGGCAATCCATTTTTAAACCCAAATCGCTAGTCAAACGAATCAGTTACTCATCGCCATTCAAAACGTCAGACACGGAATAACAATTACGCGTTAGAGAGCTGTCAATTCCAGTCAATGAATGACAATCCGGACCCTAAATCTCGGAGTTTTCAAAAATGTAAAACGCGGTGTTTTGCCGTTAAGTTTGAATGAATCAGCTTGTTTTCCCAACACACCTCACTCGCAAACCTTTTCTCCACTCGAGAACCCTCGTCTGCGCTCCTGTTTAATCACGCCACCACCGGAATTTCGGTCCAAGCCGTCGGCGATCCATCAAACACCGATTTCAAAACTGTAAGATTTTTTTTTAGTCGTTCTAATATCCTAATCAAAAGCCCCAAGCTTCTAATCGCAAACAATATTCTCGAAAGATGAAATTTGAAGTTGAAATATGATTTTGGGAACTAGGGTTACAGTTGAGTTATAATTTGGGAAGATGACTCAGACTTATTCTGGTTTTACTATTTAATTTTCAGAACTATATACATCATAAGGACTTGGTCTAATGGTAATACCTAGCACAAACTAAGGCCGATCGCGGGTTCTAGACCCGGCACCTGCGATTTGTTTTTGTTTTGTTTAAACACATTCCATTCACACACTAATACATGTTTCATATACATAATCTAATTAATCTGATTCTTTTTCTAAATAAATAAATTATAAACATTTTTGGAATTTCAAGAGATTATGTATATGTCAAGTTCCAAGATTTTACATTTGGGTTAGTTATTTTAAATAAATTATAATCTTTTATAATCAAAACTAAATACATGTAATAAATATGTTTTTCAAATAATAAAGATTTATAAATCGCCTTCTTTATAAAATATGTGATTTTCATGGTTTTAAGATAAAATATTTAATTACTTATTTAATTTGCAAATTTTGTTAAGATTTTTACAAACTTTATCTATCCATTTTATAACCTTACAAAATTATATATATTTATTTAAAAATACTAATTTAGGGTTTAAACAAAATTAAACGAATTCTTATATATATATATATATATATAAATATCCACTTTTGAGGCACATTATTTTAATAATAAATAAAATCTATTAGGGTTTAAATTGTATTTAAATAAATATAATTTCACACTAGCTCTTTCAAGAAACTCACTATTATAAATAATTAAAAAGAATTTATTTAATTAAACCATTTATTTATCCTAATACAACCCTAAGTCAACTATTATTTTATTCATATATACTTTGAATTTACGTTTGATACTAAACTCTTACCCAAATACATACGCAAATCTACACACATCATCCGCATGAAATACACAACTCTTTATACAAATCCACGCGCGTCACAACCTGTTGAACCCTAGATCTTGCCTTAGACTTTATACATATTATTAATTCAAATTCATATAATTCAAGTCTAGCTTGATCTTTGTGATTTGCAAATCACTTGTGCTACTTACTGCTCGTGTTACCTACACAACTATTACAAGTGCGTTTTACATAGCCCCTTTTTACATTTTACACTTTTTGGGGTGAAACATGATTACACTTTGAACTCTTTGCAATTACTCATATACAATTCACTAGTATGATGCTATGTGATATTTGTGATTTATGCTTGAATGCTATGAGTTAAGACTACATATACATGACACTCGTACAATCGTTAACTCAGTACAAGCCAAACGGTTAACATTGATAGATCTATTGCGTCCAACAAACCCACCCGGTTAGGGTGTTTGTTACCGACATTACATTTGGGTAACCTTAGGGTTATGCCTTACAACAGTCACAAGGTTTGATTGTACACTTAGTTTAACTATAGATTCTCCATAAATGCCTTATATACCATGTATTGTATTAATTGTATAAAACATTTTTTAACTTTATTTGTGGTGTCAAAACCTATGTATGCTCACCAACTATTTATAGTTGACCCTCTCATTTTTTTTTCATATTTTAGGTACTAACTTTTGAGATCATTTACAAGATGCTACACATAGGATTGAGGACTTAGTTAAATAATGAATTGAATATTTATGGTGTACTTTGTTTTCCTTTTGTATAATGATACATGTTTTTGTTGAATAAGTGTGATGAAAATTTGGATTCAATTAATATATGAAACTTTCGTTTGACCATGTGCTATTAAACAGTCTACATGTTCCGCGCCGACGTATTTCGCCATCGGTTGGGGTGTGACAGATTGGTATCAGAGCCTTGGTTATAGGGAATTAGGTTATTAGACACCATTGACCTAGACTATAACCTTAGGACACCCATTTATGCCATGTTCTATGATTATATGATATGCTATATGCTTTATGCTACATGTCTAATATATTATATGTTAAATCATTTAATGATTATTTGTTAGACTCCATGACTTATTAGGATTCATCTAAATAATAAATTCAAAACAATAATACCTATACCTTTACCCTAAGCGTCAATCCTTCTTCAATGTCATCATCATCATAGCATGTGGAACGTCATATTCATAGGCATAAGTTTATTAACCTTCTTTTTACACCTCGTTAGGGTTTTAAACTTTGTTAACTAGTAGAGGACATGTGCAATATGGAAGGGTGACACCTGTATTCTGGGTTTTCTATCTAGGAAAGCATTTCATATAAATCACAATCAACCGAGGGATCCGTATGCTTTCGTGGGAAATCCCGGTATGAGTGTTTACTTATAGGCTAAAGCATGTCTCCTTGAAAGTTATATGAGTTTATTACCCTTAATATGTCATAGTATTCAAGTGGTATTATCACCATTTGAGTGCAATCCAAACTTTGAATACTTATGTTTTAATTATCTTCTGTTTTAAATCTAAATAAAAATCCTCCTAATCTCTTACATCTCTCTCTGTTTTGTTTAAATCTATAGCATGCCTCCCCGTCGTGCCAACGAGACCAACAATGACATTGCTGCTCTTCTCACTCAATTGGTGAACCAACTCACCCAGGCTAATGGTGGCTCTAGTGGCAGTGCTAACGGTGGTGATGGTGGTGCCAACCCACCCCCATGTACTTTCAAGCACTTTAACTCATGCAACCCCACCAAGTTCTATGGCACTGAAGGAGTCACGGGTCTTTTGCAATGGTTCGAGAGCATTGAAAGCACCTTTCTCAACAGTGACTGTCCCGACAATCTCCGGGTTCGCTATGCCACCAGCGTTTTCCAAAAACGGGCACTCACTTGGTGGAATGGTGAAAAGAGGAATAGGGGTATAGATGTGGCAATGGCCTTGCCATGGGATGAAGTCAAGAGGCTTATGACCGAGGAGTTCTGTTCTCGCATTGAAATGAAGAAACTTGAGGCTGAGTTTTGGGATCTTGCCCAAGACAGTGGTGAAAGTTTAGCCTACACAACTCATTTCCATGAGCTAAGTATTCTGGTACCTCACATGGTCACACCGCTGGCTCGGGGTATTGAAAAATACACCGGGGGTCTGCCTATAAAAATTCAAGATACCGTCCTAGGGAGAAACCCAGCTACCCTTGAAGACGCCATCCGCCTATCCGCCACCTTAACCGATAATCATATGAAGGCGGGTACGTTGACAAGAAAGGGTGCCAAGAAAGTCTCTAACACAACAACACCTCATGAGCCCTCCAAAGAAATCAAGCCTGAACCCTATTACAACAACAAGAAGCGAAAGGCTAAAAACTTTGCTGTTTTTAAGTCAACCAGGTTACCTCTATGACTCAGAACATGGTCAAGAAGCAATATGTGGGTAACAACCCTTTGTGCAGCAAATGCAATTACCACCATGTTCCAAGCGTACCATGTCGTCTATGTGCTAGTTGTGGAAGGTATGGTCATGTAGCCAAGTATTGCCGCTCTAGACCACCGGGAAATCAAGCTTACCAGGGAAGCAGAGCAAATAAAATAGTTTCGGCTATTACCAACGGGCATGCTTGTTTTGAGTGTGGTAACCCAAACCACTACCGACACCAATGCCCAAAACTTACCACTACTAACCAAGGTAGTGCTCATGGGCGTGCCTTCAATATAAACACCAATGAAACCCAAGTCAATACCGAGGCAGTGAATGAGACCAATTGAAGCTAGTGCAAGATGGAGTCGAATGGAGAACTAATCTAGAATAAATGACGCATTGTAATCATTTACGTTATCTTGTCATTGTTTGAACTATTTACATCTACTACGGTTTGTCACCATAAATTTGAGCTTGTTGGCCAACTTCAAGAAGATGAACCATTTCGCCGTTAACCATTCGTATAAACCCTGACGAACTCAAAAATTTAAAACTCGACTACCCACATTGTACACGAACGCCGAGTAACATCGCCTACAAAATTCGATAGTTTACGATACTCATGAGGTTCAATAACTTACATATAAACATTCACAATATACATAATATTAGATTGATAGCATTATACTTGAAAACATGTTTGCTTACAATATACATGATACTAAATTACTCACACTAAACATGAAACCTAATTGTTTACAATGTACATGCACTAGATCGTACATGGAACATGAATGTTTACATTATACACGGGAATAGACTGTTTACAATTGTTGCAACTGACTAATCACATTATACATTCCATGTAAATTGAAAGATATAAACTCCAAAGCTACTCGGGCTTTGGCGTATTCTGGTCTAAACACGAGGAAACTATGGAACTCTAAGTCATGCCATGTTATTACTCTTTAGTATCTGATTGACTCTACTATCTATGAGCATAGTTGTTTGTTAGCAACACATACGAGAAAGCAATAGTTACGAATTAGGTGATTTTGTGTCCCCCTTGACCCACACACAATGGGATGAACTATACGGACCATGGGACGATTTCGATAATTACGGGTGCACACGTAATTATAAAAATCAATGCATGGAAAACATAGCAAATTCTTGTCATGTGTTATGACATAAAACCTATCAACATATATAATAACGAAACTAATGTAATATGACAAGGGTATGGTGGATACGCCGCTGGTACTTCCTATATATAAGTGTTCCTATCATATTATCAGAAGTAGCATTATTCGTGTCACATAAAGTTTTATGTTGTTTGTCGGGGTCAATGCTTGTGAACTCTATTATCCACATACAATTCCTGAATGTATTAGATTGCATCTTTAACAAGCCCTGATTATCAAATTCCCATCATCCTCATCTCAAATAATGCAATTTTATCTTTGGAGTCCAGAACATTCTTTGACAGCTCTCTCCTTAAATCTCTTAAGTTAAATCCGCTAACATCATTCGTGCCTGATCTTGAGAAACAAATCTGAATCTTTTATCGATTGTACTCCTCAAATCGACAGTCAAGGCTCGTTTAGAATCCAAACCCTCATCCCCTTTACTGATTCAGTAGCCTCAACTAGTTAAATTTCGGGACAAAATTACCACAACTTGGGGATACTGTAACATCCATGATTTTCCGGTATAAATTTTCTTGGTTTCGTGTAATAATAGTATTTTATTCCAAATCCCGTACTCGTTCAACACAATAGGTACATTAATTATCATTTATTGTGTAACAATTCAAACTTAAAATTTCAAACTACCATTTACAACATCCTTCTTATATGGGTGTATATTTATGTAAGTATAATTAAATAATTTCATGTTGATTAAATCAAAACATATGATCTTTAATAACATAATCACATATATATATATATATATATATTTGTTTATATACATTGAATATACTTAATCATAGTAAATAAACTTTTACAGAAACTTATGCTCCTTATTAAATATTCATAGTCAAACAAATGATAATTAAGTTTATATATTTTATAAAAATAATTCTTTTAGATAAAGTAAAAACAAATAAAAAAGATATTGTAATTAAGTTTAACTCTTGTGTTTTAATTAAAAAGGTTTCTATAAAGGTTAAAATGTATAATTAGTATATTATTTCTATAGTTAAGGGGCCTAGTTGTCTTTTGTATCAAAGTACAAGGGAAAAAAGTGAAACATCTCAATAATCCATTTTTTTCTTTTTTTTCCTGCTGCCTATCGTTTTCCGGCAAGCCATTTTTAAACCCAAATCGCTAGTCAAACGAATAAGTTACTCATCGCCATTCAAAACGTGAGACACGGAATCACAATTACGCGTTAGAGAGCTGTCAATTCCAGTCAATGAATGACTAATCCCGACCCCAAATCTCGGAGTTTCCAAAAATGTAAAACGCGGTGTTTAGCGGTTAAAATTTGAATGAATCAGCTTGTTTTCCCAACACACCTCACTCGCAAACCTTTTCCCCACTCGAGAACCCTCGTCTGCGCTCCTGTTTAATCACGCCACCACCGGAATTTCGGCCCAAGCCGTCGGGGATCCATCAAACACCGATTTGAAATCTGTAAGCTTCGTTTTAATATCCTAATCAAAAGCCCCAAGCTTCTGATCACAAACAATATTCTCGAAAGATGAATTTTGAAGTTGAAATATGATTTTGGGAACTAGGGTTACAGTCTGAGTTATAAATTAGGAAGATGACTCAGACTTATTCGGGTTTTACTATTTCATTTTCAGAACTATACACATCATAAGGACTTGGTCTAGTGGTAATCCCTTGCACAAACTAAGGCCGGTCGCGGGTTCTAGACCTGGCACCTGCGATTTGTTTTTGTTGTGTTTAAACACATTCCATTCACACACTAATACATGTTTCATATACATAATCTAATTAATCTAATTCTTTTTCTAAACAAATAAATTATAAACATTTTTGGAATTTCAAGAGATTATGTATATGTCAAGTTCCAAGATTTTACATTTGGGTTAGTTATTTTAAATAAAATATAATCTATTATAATCAAAACTAAATACATGTAATAAATATATTTTCCAAATAAATAAAGATTTATAAATCGCCATCTTTATAAAATATGTGATTTTCATGGTTTTAAGATAAAATATTTAATTACTTATTTAATTTGCAAATTTTGTTAAGATTTTTCAAACTTTATCTATCCATTTTATAACCTTACAAAATTATATATATTAATTTAAAAATACTAATTTAGGGTTTAAACAAATGTAAACGAATTCTTATATATATATATATATATATATATTTAAATATCCACTTTTGAGACACATTATTTTAATAATAAATAAAATCTTTTAGGGTTTAAACTGTATTTAAATAAATATAATTTCACACTATCTCTTTCAAGAAACTCACTATTATAAATAAATAAAAAGAATTTATTTATTTAATCCATTTGCTTATTCTAATACAACCCTAAGTCAACTATTATTTTATTCATATATACTTTGAATTTACGTTTGATACTAAACTCTTACCCAAATGCATATGCAAATCTACACACATCATCCGCATGAAATACACATCTCTTTATACAAATCCACGCGCGTCACAACCTGTTGAACGCTAGATCTTGCCTTAGACTTTATACATATTATTAATTCAAATTCATATAATCCAACTCTAGGTTGATCTTTGTGATTTGCAAATCACTTGTGCTACCTACAGCTCGTGTTACCTACACAACTATTACAAGTGAGTTTTACATATCCCCTTTTTACATTTTACACTTTTTGGGGTGAAACATGATTACACTTTGAACTCTTTGCAATTACTCATATACAATTCACTAGTATGATGCTATGTGTTATTTGTGCTTTATGCTTGAATTCTATGTGTTAAGACAACATATACATGCCACTCATATAATCATTAACTCAGTACAAGCCAACGGTTAACATTGATAGATCTATTGCATCTGACAAACCCACCCGGTTAGGGTGTTTGTTACCAACATTACATTAGGGTAACCTGCGGGTTATGCCTCACAATAGTCACAAGGTTTGATTGTACACTTAGTTTAACTATAGATTCTCCATAAATACGTTATATACCATGTATTGTATGAATTATATAAAACATTTTTCAACTTTATTTGTGGTGTCAAAACCTATGTATGCTCATCAACTATTTATAGTTGACCCTCTCATTTTTATCATGTTTCAGGTACTAACTTTTGAGATCATTCATAAGATGCTACACATAGGATTGGGGATTTAGTTAAGTAATGAACTGAATATTTATGGTGCACTTTGTTTTCCTTTTGTGTAATGATACATGTTTTGTTGAATAAGTGTTATGAAAATTTGGATTCAATTAATATTTGAAACTTTAGTTTGACCATGTGCTATTGAACAGTATACATGTCCCGCCCCGACGTATTCCGCCGTCGGTTGGGGTGTGACGATAGCCAACTTACGGGTCGTGAACTTGTGCACGAAACATCGAATAAAATCGTGCAAATCCGAAACCGTATGGCGGCAACCCATGACCGTTTAAAGAGTTATGCAGACAAGCGTAGAAAACCGTTAGAATTCCAGGTGGGCGACAAAGTACTATTAAAGGTTTCACCTTGGAAAGTTGTGATTCGTTTTGGGAAACGAGGCAAGTTAAACCCACATTACGTTGGACCATTCGAGATAGTGAAAAGGATTGGTCCAGTAGCGTATCAACTGAACCTACCAGATACACTCAATGGAGTACACAACTTCTTTCATGTCTCCAATCTAAAGAAATGCCTATTAGATGAGACACTTGTGGTTCCACTCGAGGAGTTGGAAATCGATGAACAGTTACATTTTATTGAGGAACGAGTCAAAATCATGGACTGAGAGGTCAAAACTGTTGGAACCTAGTAGTCAATAGAAATCAATTATAGGTTGAATTGTATAACTCTAGAGTTTTCGGTCGAAAACTAAGTTTTCGATCGAAAAGTGTTTTCGGTCGGAAACACTTTTCGATCACAGCTTTTCGATCGAATTCTATCTAGTATATATATGTTGTCATGTGTATTTTGTAAGCAGATTTCATAATTGTATCTTTTGATCAGAATTGTTCTAAGCGAAATCATACTTTGTAGTTTGTTGATTCAAAGTGTAATTACCAAAGTTTTTCAGTGGAGATTATCAGTTTGATTATGCATGTTATGGTGATGACGTTTCTCGACATAGTTCGTGTTTGATTTGATCATCTAGTTGATTAGTTGATTTCTTGAGTGTTTCCGCGATTCGAGAGGTTGTGTGAGAAGATTAGGCTTGGGTTAAACTGACCCAATAACATCTTTTATTTTAACTCAAACTAATACTCAAAACCTTTGGGCAAATGTTGACCCATTACTATTTTTGTATTTCTCTTTCATTAATTTTTTTTCAGTTATAACCGCAACAATCTTAGTTAATTGAATTCCAACTCACGGGTTTAAAAAGAAAAGGCTAAAAAGGTGAATGGGCTAATGTTATGGGTTTTGTCAAAAGGAAAGGTATAGGCTAAGTGTAGGCATCTAGTGGATTTTAACGGGTAAGGGTATAAAAATGGCTAAATATAAAAAGGTTTATCCTAATGTCTTTATCATTTTTGTGCAATCAATTGGTTCAAGGTCTCAGCATGTATCAACACTATACAAGTTCTAAAATGTGAAACAAAGTGGCCAACCACTCAAATAAGAGAATATATATATATATCAATTTGTCTCAAAATCTCACAAAAACGGTGGGAATAGGTTACCGAGATGTGCATGCAAACCATCACCTTCAACTTTGTTACTCCCAATTTCAACATTTCCAGTTTGTTATAAATTTTTTTTATTTTTTATTTTTAGGATTTGTTGGAAAAACTTAATCAAGTACTTATTGAATCAATCATGATCAAAGACCTCCGACAAACACTTTGTAAAATAATTATTCAAAAATTTGTATGGTTTCATTGAATTCCCACACCCCCACACTTGAACCTTACGTCGTCCCAATGTAAATAGTTATGAAATATAAACGTGTGGTTTGTGGGTACAAAAACATATCCAATACCCCAAACCTCCAAAATTCTTCAATAATTTCCAAACCATATGCACCAACCCAAGCATCACCCATGTTCACAAGAAAATAAAACAATATAGTTTAACAAAACAACCTAAAACACACAAAACACACCAAAAGAAATAACATAAAATAGTTCAAATACTGCAAGAAAAAGATAGAAATACGTGGACCTGTTCGAACCGCTCAGCAATGTCAGGAGTAGCTATCATGACTGCTGTCCTGCTCCTCATAATCTTCATCACCATCATCATCGTCATCCTCAGCAGCATCATTGCCCGGCTTGTAAGGCCAATATGCTGCTGGTCTAGCATCATATGGTTCCTGCTGTAGCGGTTGACCAAAATTTGACTCATATAATGATCGAGTCATATCTCTCATGTTGTTCAAACCTCCTTGAGACGATCCACTCGAGCCTTGTACACTTGCATCTGACGTTGGGTGCGATGTCACCCACTCAGAATGATGGCTCTGTGGGTACCACTGTGTGACATCCCAAAATTTTGAAATTTAAGGGTTCGGGTCGGGGTAAACCGAATATCCTTTAAACGTGTGTGTTAGTATATATGGCGCGCAATTTACATTTAATGGGTTATAGAGGGTACGGTTAACCAGTTTATATCAAATTTAAGATGAAAACACGCATGCAAGGTTAACACGAGGACCCGGGTGTAACTATGGGTTGTATTTATACATCTTATGAGAAACCCTAAGCCATTTGTTTTGCTTGATCTTGTGCGGTGACAGAAAGGAACCGAGAGGGGGAGAGAGTCACCGGAAAACGAAGGGGAGCACGGTGGTGACCGCACGGAGGGCTCACGACAACGACGAGGGGGGAAGGAACCCATCTGCGCATAAGGTTACTTCCGAATCCCACTGTTTCCTAATTGTTTCCTAATTATTTCAAGAACCGATTAGGGTTTTGGGTTGAACGGATGGTTACGGCTAGCGACAGGAATAAAGGAGGGGGTACGATAGGTGTGGTGGCGATCATGGGCGAAGGCAGGTCGGGTCGTGGTGTCCTCGGTAGAGACATGCGACTGCGCTATGTGGTGGTTACGGGTGATGACGTACGACGTGTACGGGCGGTAAAGATTGTAGCGGGAATGGAGAGGGGTGAGCGGCGAAGGAATGGCAGACGCGAGGGGGAGGCACATCGTTTGTTGTGACGGCGTGGTGGTGTTGATTTCCATTCGGAGACACGAAAGGGAAGACCCGGTGGTCTTGTTGTATTTATGTGGTGGCGCGGGAAGGCCGTAGGCGGGCTGTGGTAGCACTGGTTACCCATGGCAACCATGCATGGGGGCTTTCACGGCAGGGTAGGATAGCGGGGGTTGGTCGAAGCCGAAAAGAACCTGGGGAAGAGTTGGTGTGGTTCTTCGGTGCGTGGTGAGAGTCAAGGAGGGAAAACGAAGTGCCGTGATCGAAGATTTATGAATTTGAAGAACTTGGGGGGGGGGGGGCGCATGGGATTTGTGTGAGCAGTTACGTGGTGCATGTGGGCTATGCACGGTGGCATGCAAGCACGAGAGGAGCCATGCACGTAGTAGTTCTTGTTGAGTGAGTTGGGTGTTAGTATTGAGCTGTGTATTGACTCGTGAGTTTTGTGTATCTTAGGTGCAAGGTTGAAAGGTGAGCACGAGACGTTAGCGGGTTATTGAGATCGAAGTATACTGAGCAAAGGTGAGTTTCTAATCCCCCTCTTTTAAACGTTTTACTGTTTTGTGGCTAACGTACATACATTCACGTGGTGTTAATATAATAAATCAAGTCAAGGGTTTCGGGTTCTAACTAGCTATGTTTTGAGTATAAAATGATTATTAAGAGTCGTAGGGTCATTGGTGTAATAAGGGTGGATCGGGGGCATGAGTCATTATTATGTGACGTAATAAGGGTGGATCGGGAAGAGTCGGGCTTTAAGTTAGATGCCTATGATTTTATGTGTGAGTTAATGATATAGGTTGTTAGTACGTGACGTGTTAAGGGCCGAATGGGAACGGTAGTGCCTGTATTAAATGCTAATGAGTTTACCATATTAAATATGTTGTTCTAGGGTTATGCATGGAGTGTGTGGTTTGTGAGTTATGTGCATCGGTGTGATATTACTTGTTTATATTTAAATGTCGGGTTTGCTTAGTTGTCCATGTGGCACGGAAAACAGGATCGTGGAGGACTAGGTCCTTCGGGATGTCACCAAAGGTGACAGTTAGTTGACAGGTTAATGATAAGCACAGGGTGTGTTAACCGCCCTGACGGGGTACAACGATGAGGTATGTGTTGGCATGCATATATATATAAGTGTTAATGTGCATGCTAATGATTAACTGTATTTACTGGGTATGAGTAGTGTTATTGGGACGTGTTGGATTTTGACGTGTAGGGTTAGACTGAACGTTGAGTCAGGATTTGTGACGTGAAGAGTCGTGTTAGTTAATTATGAGAGCCTTGGTTAAGGCCAGATGTGTTATTGTTTTAGGGTAGGTTGTGTTAACCCAGAGTTGAGTCAATATGTTTTCTTGGGTATGTGTCGCTAGCATAACATGTTGAGTCTATGTGGTTGTAAGGTAAGATTATTACTATTAGTATTGGTAGTACGGGTTGAGTCTTGGGTAATTAAACGGTTACGGGATGTCGTGGGATGACACGGGATTTGTCATTCCTTAATAAAGAGTAATTATACTTTATAAAGACCGGAGTGTCCAAGTGAATTAAACCGAAGAACTTGGTGTGGTGGTTTTTTTAAAATTAAACTATTAGAACTCACTCAGCGTAGCTGACTTTGTGTGTAGGTTAGATTGTTTTGTAGTTAAGTGTTGCGTTGGCGTATCTTGGCTTGGGAGCAGCTTTACTAGGATCGGTGTGCAGGCATTCGTAAGGTAAACCTAAGGACAATAAACGGTCCTAAATGTTTTTAGAAAGAATTCCGTTGTAGTTTTAATTACAATAATGTGTCTTTAATGAATACGACCCATTATGAGAACCAACTGTAGGATGCCCGGGTTGGGGTCTTACAAGTTGGTATCAGAGCTGTGGTTTAAGAGAAAACTGATATTTTTAATCAAATAAATTACTTTAACTTAAACCGAGAATGGGACAAGGGTGAAACGAATGCCACCACAAGTAACCGCGAGCCAAGAGGTACGTCTTTCAAGATGAGCAGTAATTATTATTTACCATTTGTGTAGTATTACGATAGGTAGAGCGGTTAGTGTGAATGAGTAATCTATGTTCCTGTGTGGGAACATGATATGTGATATGTGTTATGGTAGAGTGTAGAATTATGTGAAATTGTGTGGTGTGATTGGGTGAAATCATAATTGTGAGTTGATTAATGTATAGTAGCATTAATTTCGTTCTGTGACATTGCTTGGTGTGTTAGCTTCGTATAACGAATTTGTGTGTAACTACGTGTGATGTGTAAGTGTGATATATGTGACGATTTGCTATATAATTGTGTGGTGTTAAGTGAGTGGTGTGGGATGCATGTGCATCCGGCGTGTGGGAAAGATAGAAAGCTAGTGTGAAGATGATGGGAAAGGTTTAAAGTACGAGCAGTAATGTGGACCACCAAATTTTATTTGATCACCGTAATTTGGCAGTCTATTGTTACTCTCATATTCTGAATTTGAGCCTATAGTAATCACCCCAACATTCTATCTTGTGTAGGTACTGATGGCTATGACGATCAGGACGAGGTGGATCAGAGGAGGGGCTCTTATCAGGAGGACGACCGAACGTCGAGCGAGACGTTTGGCTGCTACGCGGACGATAGTTGTCGGCATGAGACGGATATTAGCACCGGTTCCATTGACAGTAGTACCACCGACAGTCGAGGAGGAGCGTGAGCTACAGATACAGGAGGTGACCTTGGCGCTCCCGGCGCCTAATGCACCCAGTGCTACTAGGGCAGCTGTGATAAGACTCACTAGTTCCTTCTACAGGAGGAGCAACTGGTTGGGAGGTAGTGCATTTGCAGTTAGGCATCAACCACCGAGACATGATTCGGGGTCGGGCAATGGATGGATTGAGGAGTCAGACGAGGAGGAGCAAGTGGGTGACAAATTCGGGTTGTTCGAGGAGTAGGGTGCTCATATATTTCCACGAGAGGGCTAGCATGTTTTGAGAATTAGTAGGTTGATTTTGTGATGAGATATTTGTGTTGGGTTCTTATTGTGAATTAGATGCTTATGTGGTGCGGTGTGTGACTGGGATGTGACTATTTGATTTTGATATTGAGTTTTGCTTTGTCATGATATGATTTAGACGTGGTTAAAATAATTGTGTTTGGGAATGTGTTATTTGGTGCTTGCGATAGGAAGCTATATGCAGTGTGGTGTGATGTGATTTTGTATGACGTGAGTTCATGCCAATGTGATTGATTTGATGTTGTGAGTAGACTTGTGTAGATATGGGTCATGACATTTTCTTTGTTAACGAAAGTGTGATAGTGTCATAAATGAGTTAAGGGCTAGGTGAGAGTGTGAATTATAAGGGGCGTGTTGCACCTTGTGTGAATAACCAGGGCAAACCCCTGTGGAAATTAATGCTTCTAAATATGGTATATATGCATGTGTAGAGTGTTGTCTTAAATCATTATTGCTACCCGTGGAGGTGAGACTGTGTAAATATGTGATGACGTGTGGCAGGAGCTACCATTAAAATAAATAGAGAGTAGGTTTAAGGGTTCGTGTGCTTATAAATGGAGAGGTCTTATTGGATGCATGTAAATCTAATCAGGTCTAATTAATTGTGTACACTTTGTACGAGCTAGAATGCGTGGTTATTAATACTTCTGTAGCACATAGCTTGATCCGTAGTTATGTGGCGTCAGTGTGTCCTTGTAGTGCATGCTCAATCGTGCGTAGGACGCATGGTCGGTGAGTTCCGGTACAATGTTTCTATCCATCGAGTTCCCAACGATGGTACATCAACGCGATACGTGGAGTTTCAACGATATTCGAGACGATCGACGAGATGTTCTTTTGAGATACCTATACTTATATCTCGTGAATTCAGAGCACCAAGCCAAGGAGTGCGGCTGCGAAGGTTGGTGATAAGAGCGTTACATGGATGCTTGATCGGAGCTAGTTATGATGTGATTGAGGTGACAACGCTAGAGGTTTCAGCACCGTGTGAATGAAGTAACAAAGAGATCCTCATGGGATACGTTCTACATTGGGGATACGGCTAAGGTGAGATACCCGAGGATATAGGTGGTTACTCAGAACGAGTCGATGGTTAGTGGAAGCGAATGCTAGGATGGATTTCCTATACGTACTCGAGGAATGAGAAGAGATCGGTGATCGTGTGGCAACGACAAAGTAATGACGAGGAAAGTGGAGCGAGATAAGAATAGATGCAGGTTTGCACCTGAGTGACTGTAAAAGGGAATGGTTACGCCGGTACGCATACGAGAAAGTTACAAGGAGCAAGCTCTTGCGGAATATCAAAGGAGATATTGTTGGGATTTTAAAACAAACGTGATTGTCTAAGCTAGATCATCAGAGGACGGTGATCGAAGGCTAATGATAAGCAACATGTGATTACCAATGAGACGCAATCAACACACGATAATGTAGTAAGAAGGTACCATAGTAGCGAATCCTGAGATGAGATCAGTGAGGCTTGGCACAAGCTCTTAGTGATCACATGAGAGGGATGGACGTATCACACTCGAGAGATAGTGGTGCCCGAGTGTTGAGGAATCATCGGCAGGTGGCGATTAGAATAAGAGACGAGAAGGACGGTGAATGATCCACTAATGGAAAGCAAGGAACCCTATTTGAGTGTGACCGTCAGAGTAAACGGGGTCACTCGAAGTTACAAAAGTATTGACCTTATGAATAACGTGAGGGGATCAAGAGGTGCAATAATCGACAACGAACGCCGGATGAACAACGGCCGGAAAGGCGAGTAATAAGGGGATATGTAAGCGATCCTACAAGCCGCAAAGTTGAATGCGGGAAATGAGGACACCTAGTGGGACCCCTAGAAGGTGGTCGAAATCCTAAGCAAACCGATATATTAGTAATTGGTGTAGGTAAGGGGATTGTCACTAAAAGGACTTGGTGCACGTTTGAGAACGGAAGAATGTGTTGGGTTGATTTGTCCCGACACAGGATTCGAGGACGAATCCTCTTTTAAGGGGGATAGACTTGTAACATTCCAAAATTTCGAAATTTAAGGTTTAGGGTCGGTGTAAACCGAATATCCTTTAAACTTGTGTGTTAGTATACATGGCCCGCAATTTAAATTTATTGGGTTATAAAGGGTACGGTTAACCGGGTTATATCAAAGTTAAGATGAAAACGTGCATGCAAGGTTAACACGAGGACCCGGGTGTAACTATGGGTTGTATTTAAACAATTTATGAGAAACCTTAAGCCATTTGTTTGCTTGATCTAGTGCAGCGACAGAAAGGAACTGAGAGGGGGAGAGAGTCGCCGGAAAAAGGAAGGGGAACACGGTGGTGACTGCACGACGGGCTCACGGCAGCGACGAGCGGGGAAGGAACCCATCTCCGCATAAGGTAAATTCCAAATCCCACTGTTTACTAATTTTTTCAAGAACAGATTAGGGTTTCTAGTAGAACGGGTGGTTACGTCTAGCAACGGGAATAAAGGAGGGTGGTATGGTAGGTGTGGTGGCGATCATGGGCGAAGACAGGTCGAGCCGTGGTGTCTTTGGCAGCGACATGCGGCGGCGCTAGGTGGTGGTTACGGGTGATGGCGTACGGCGTTTATGGGCGGTAAATATTGCTAGGATGGATTTCCTATATGTACTCGAGGAATGAGACGCGATCGGTGATCGTGTGGCAACGACAAAGTAATGACGAGGAAAGTGGAGCGAGATAAGAATAGGTGCAAGTTTGCACCTGAATGACTGTAAAAGGGAATGGTTACGCCGGTACGCATACGAAAAAGTTACAAGGAGCAAGCTCTTGTGGAATATCAAAAGAGATAATGTTGGGATTTTGCAGGATCGGTGAATACAAGATGGTTCTATTCTAGTTGAGATTGGCAAAAACAATCACAAGTATGCAATGTAAACAAGTAAACACAAAGAGTACTGATAAATGAAAATTTTATTAAGCTTCAATGGTTACAAGATTACAGAGAAAACTCTAAGAAAAACACAGTTGTACAATGAACGGATACACTATTTATATAGTAACTTAGAATCAAGACAGACCCTTGATTCTAAGGTTCAGATCAAACACAAGCCGTTGATCTTGTATACTAGAAGCTATACTACAAGTTACGACAACAAATACTACAAAAGTTAACTTTAATCAAACGTCTTCCTAAGCATCATTGCTTGGATACTTGGAAGGAGAGCGTTGTTGTCTTTTATTGTCTGCACTAGTAACATTTTTTCTGCATGTGATGTGTCAGAGTTGCAATAGAAAGTTGTTAGTAGTAAAGTTGATGATTTTGCTATGCCAATCAACTGCAACGATTGATCTTCAGCAGATATGGCTATCAGCAGCATAGTTGATGATCCACAGCAAGACTCAACTATCCAAAGTTGCTGATGATTTGCCTATCAGCATCATCAAATGTTTGATGCTGCTGAGAAGCCTATCAGCATCAACTCTGGA
The DNA here is from genome assembly GCA_023525975.1 of Smallanthus sonchifolius. Lineage (NCBI taxonomy): Eukaryota > Viridiplantae > Streptophyta > Magnoliopsida > Asterales > Asteraceae > Smallanthus > Smallanthus sonchifolius. The sequence goes on along the minus strand of CM042034.1, from coordinate 34,906,473 downwards.
CTTCCGCAGATAAGGCTGTCCACAGCAGAGTTGTCCATCAGTAGGAGAACAACTATCAGCAGCAGATAAGCTTATCCGCAATAGCTTGTTGGTCAGCAGCAAAATTGTGGAGTCCACAGCAGTTGTACTTAGAGAATTTTGTAGCCATCAGTCTTTATATCTACAAACTCCCCCTAGACTGATGCTACCAAAACTCTCTTACTGCTGTTGTTGCTGAAGCTTTTTCATTTTAGCAACTATCCTTGCTACCTCAAAGCCTCTAGGGTCCTTGCTGGGATTGTCAAGAGGAAGCTCAGTTAGAGACTTGATGTCCTTGCTTGGCATCTTAAAAATGGCCTTGCTAGAACATCTCATATGTTGACCTCTAATAACTGTTATAGTGAATTCATCCTTCTCAGCATTGTAGGACCAACTAGTGAATGGAAAGTGGGATTGGAGAGGTTTAGCATCAATGACTACATCTTTGCTAGGGTTAAAGTGATGTTTGATCACTAGCAACAGATGTCTTCCACCTTCATTCCCAGGCTCATGAGCTTCACCCAGCTCCATCATTCTTCTAAGATTAGAATTTGGGAGCTGCATCACCTCATCAATAGATTTTTAGATTGATCTTTTTACCTCTGCCCTTCCCCTAAAAACCTCAAACCATTGATCTTGATTGCTGTAGAACCAGATAACTATTTCTCTTGAATTTTCGGGTGTGGTAGTGGGTTTGGATTTCTTCTTGGGAGGCTGTTAATAAGGATGAGCTGGGTGTGAGGATTAGGACTCTTTGGGTGGAGAGGAGGGAGGTTTAGGATGGATAGTGGAAGGTTGTTGGATAGAGGAAGGAGTGGATGAGGGAGAAGGCTTGGGTTTCTTTTGTTTTCTATAATCAGTTTGAGTGTTTACCCTTTTCTTTGAGTCTGTCTTCCCCAGTCTTTCTTCCTCTTCCTTCTTGACTTTGACATATAAGGCTTGTAGGTTCATGAAGTTCATGGGACCTAGCCTCTTTCCACTCTCTCCTCTAGCCTTCAGGAAGTCCATCATGACCTTCCTTTCTTCATGGGTCCTTATGTTAAATGCAATGGTCTTCTTGGTTTTCTGTTTGTCTTTTTCTTCTTCTTCAACCCTTTTCTTATTTACGAGTTAACCTTCCTGATCCATGAAAGCTCTATAGATTTCTTTATTTGATAATTTCTCAAGGTAGTCTGCATCCTCACCTTGAGAAATCAGAGCTTTTATCCACTCCTCTCTCATTTCTTTCGCTAGTTCAGAGTCAGTTATCCTGAGCCTCTTCATTTCTTTTCTTTTCTTTTCTCTTTCTTCTTCTTCTTCTTTATTGACTTGTTCCTACAGCTGAAGAGCTAGAGCTTCATCTTCTTGTAATTGTGTAGCTGCAGGAACTTTAACTTTCAAAGTATCCATTTTCCTAGCATGCAACTGGATCTGTTGTTCCCTGAGGAGAATGGCAACTTTCCTTTCTTGAATCTTTCTAAACTCAGCCATCTCCTCTTTTTCTCTTTCTCTTCTTCTCTTTTCTTTTTCTCTCTTCTCTTTCTTTATTCTTTCTTCTTCTTCTTCTTCTTCTTCTTCTGTCATGATGCCCTTCCCCTTGTCTTTGTTGGATGCCTCTGCTTCAGCTTCATGGATCACAACAGCAGATGTAAGAGATGATGTTGGGATCTCAGCTTCGCCTTCATTGGCAAGTTGAGAAACAAACACAGAGGAAGGGAATGCTTCATTCTCTTGCTTTTCCCATTCATTCCCATGTATAGCTTTAAAGGCCTCTTTGACATTCTGAGCAACCACTTTTCTTGGCTCTACTGCTGCACTCAGTATGACAGTTGGTGAGGAGGGAAGGGATAGATCTGAGTCAGAGTCATCCATTGCAAGCCATCCCTCCTTTTCAAGAAAAGCTTTGATAATCCTGATCATTGCTTGACTTTGTAAGGAGTTTATGTTGTAGATGTGTGTCCTGAGCTCAAAGACCTTATGCAGGAAATCTGGATTGAGGAGCAGGATTTCTTGAATGTTGTTGATTGTGAAAGATGATCCATCACACAAGAAGAACTGAAAGCCAGAGGACCCAGTGCTTGACCATCCTTGCATTTCCAGGCCCCTGACCATTTCATTGGAGAAGAATCTTCTCCAACATAGAACTTGTTCTTCTGTTAAAGCACTGCTCCTTATCAAATCAAGTCTTGAAGCCAGTCTTTGTTCTGATGTTCTTGAAGTCTCTTCAGTATGTTTAGGATAAGCCACCTTGTTTGCTTCTTCTAAAAACCATTCAAACCAGGGCATATTATCCTCCATCAAGACACATAACCTATTGATTGCAAGTTCTGCTGAGAGATATATGGAAGTGTTAATGCATCTTGTTAAGTACAGTTCAAGAACCTTAAGTGGATTCAGTGTATTTCAGTTAAGCCCTTCTATTCCATCAAATTCCCGTCCAATCCAGAATCTCTCAGATAGACCATCATACCCCTAAGCTAGAATAGAGTCAAACTCTAGCTTATGTGCAGGCAGTGTGAATTGAGGGGCAATGGTCTGTCTTGATATACTTGCAGCCGCTGGAAGTATACTTAATGATAAAGGTGTGTCTTCATCTTGACTTTCATTCTCCAACACCTCATCAACAACACTGAAAACTAACTTCCAATCCTCAGAGATATCTTCCTCTTCATCTACCGAGTCTAGCAAGTCATGGATTTGAACAAAAGCAGGTTTGAAGAGTGAAATTTGAAAGGACGCATTCTCTTGTATCCATTCATCAAGGCTGTCAGCATCATCTTCAGTAGTAACTATCTCCCCCTTTTTGGTTGCATCGGTGTATAAAGTTCATCTGTTTGAGTGCCCACTGATACAAGAGAAGGAGTAGTCACTTGAGGGCATTGATTGGCTTCATGCATAGATACTTGGTGCTGTAGTTTGGACACTTCAGCCACTAGCATTGCCACCCTAGCCGTCAATTCCATATTTTCAAGTTTCAGTCTGACCTCTCATCCACAGTTGTGAAATCCTTGGAACTAGATGGGGCCTTAGGCCTAGCCTCTGCATCCCCATCACCCTGGTTTTCTTGGCACCTAGGATTTCTCTCAGTGAATAGTGTTTCAAGAGAAACATCCTCACTGTGAGTTGCCATGGTTAGGGACTTAGTGATGTTATCACTGTCTTCCTGGTCAATTGATGTACGAGTAGTAGTGATAGCCCTTTCCACATTCACTCTATCATCATTCCCAGAGTGAACCTTCTTAGGTGATGAACTTGGGCTGGGTACATTAGCAGCCAAGTTAATCAATACCTCCGAGATAGTGGTAGTTGGAGAAGGCATATCATCTTGACTAGGTGCTTCTACACTTAAGTTCAGATAAGATAAATAATGAAAGGGCTCAGAAGTTGTTCTACGGATCCGGGATTTGATCCTAATCCTAATAGAGAAACTTCCAAGGAAGTCTCTCTAATAGTTTGGCTATCCCTTTTGATATTCTCATCAGAATGTTAGGATTCTGAATGAGGGCTTTTAAGTTGGGATTGGGCCTGTGAGACAAGAATAGAAGGAGTGTTCTTGCTCCTTTTTCTTTTTCTGGTATATTTTGCCTCAACTGGGGCCCTGTGTTCCATTCGGGCAGTGATAACATCCAAAACATGTGTAAGTAGTTGTCGTGCCTATGCAGCCTTAATAGGATGCACAGGGGTTTGAACAATGTAAGCAGTTTGTTGTTCATGTTTTGAAGTGGAGGGTGTGGGATCATTATCAGCTGGGATTGCTGAACTGTCACCCTGTGTACTTTGTATATTCATCATTGTAGATAACAATGGAACATTGACCCCTGAGAACTTTTTGGAAACAGATCTCATGCTTTGAAAATTATTATTTTTATGACCCAGTATAAGGTAGATTCTTGCTGGTTTTGAAAGATCTTTTAGCTCATTGTTGAAAACCTCCTGCAAGAATCTTGGGTAGATATAGAATGCCTACTTTGCACCTTCTTGAAGGTTATATCTCAAACCTTCAAAAATGAGATGGGCAAAGTTGAAACCTTGGCCAGTGACCATACCGTGAACAACAGAGGCGAGAGCAGAACTCACTTGATGCCATCCACTTCTCTTCTGAGATATGCACTATAGAAGAGTGTGGCATAGAAACTTCCATGGATGGCCCATCATCGCCTTTTCAACTGTATATTCATTATGATTTTCAGTGTACCCTATGGATACAAAGGTCCTCATATACTCTTCACTTGAGTATGAAACGGCGGCCCCCTCGTCCTGAAGCTTGAGATGTTTTCTGAGAGTAGCTTTAGTGACAATGATGTCTTTGCCGTCTACCGTAGCTTGGATTTGGGGAATCCCCAGTTCGGTAGAGTAGACGGTGGTGCTCCAAAAGTCCTCTATATGAGGGATGTATATGGTAGGGTTGACAGTTAGTGCAAAGTATATCTTTGATCGACAGAGAAAATCGATCATATAATCGAACCCGTCGGACTGCTTTCCTTTAACTAGGTATGCAGTGAGATTGTGGTAGGGTGAGAACTTATCATCGGGCTGGTTTGTGACAATCCGGACTTTTCCAGTTAACTCCATTAACAAAAATCCAGTTAAAGTTAACTAAATTAACTTAACTAAAACTTTAGGGACTAATTCTGTCAATAATCCAAACTTAAAACTTCAGGGACTAGTTATGTAATATCCCTAAACTATCCTATTGACTTTTAGAAAGTCAAAATCCTGATTCTGTTGACTTTGGAAGTCAAACTAACCAAGTTCTAACTCCATCCAAAGTTGAGGGACTGATTCTGCCATTATCTAAACGCCAATTCGCATGAAAACCTCAGGGACTATTTCTGCTATTACCCTAAAGTTGATTTGTTGACTTCTGAAAGTCAACATCACGGTTTTTTTCTCAAATTCAAGTTCCATAACCGATTTCTGTTCGATTAGATAACTGTTATGCACGATCAAACTAGTAACGAACCTAATTAATGCTTTAATCATCGCTTTTACATCGAATTAATCTCAATTATGGACAACATTCTAAAACCGTCGACACATTCATGGTTTGACAATCAAATTCGAACAATTCGTGTGATAATCTCATAATTGAACACTCTACGGACTTCATTCGAACACCATTGAAGCAATTGCACACATCAGACTTGTCAAAATCACTGCAGAAGCCGCCTGAGGTCAAACCAGTTGCCGTCGCCACCTGTTCTAGTCGATCTCCATCAATCCGACATTCGTTTTGGTAAATTCTTACACCCTTAGCTTCGTTTTAATCTTCTGATGGAAAGCCCTATCATAATTGGGGCTTATAACATCCAATTCGATCAATCCAGATTCTAGGGTTCATGTTAAAATGATTTAATCGAACCCTAACTTAAACACAATTAAATCAAATTAATTCACACCAGTAGACTCGTAATCATCTACTGAGTGAAAGCCCTATGACAATTTGATATCATATCATCGAATTGATCATGATCTGTAACCTAGGGTTTGTTCATAAACCGGTTTGGGGGTTTTCATCCTAAACCCTGTTTAAACCAAATTAAATGGTGTAGTTAGCTCCGCAATCCTTCGTTTGATAAAATCGCTATGCAAATTCAGTCCCATATCATCGAATTTTTCAAAATCCAGAACCTAGGGTTCATAAACTTTCTGGTTAATCGAATACTAATCAGGAAACATTTTTAATCGAATTAAAATACATGGACAGATTCGAAAACCTTTGCTTATTATAAACCCTATGAATGCAACACGTTTCAATATCAGAATCGATCAAATCGATTCAAATATCCGATTAAGGGTTTTCAGACTTTGATCCTATGATTAAACCATCCTAAACTCGTTAGTTTTTCAATCAAACACACACACAGACGCGTATGGACTTGATCAGCATAACCCCTAATCAATCTTGTTTGTTCATTATCGAAAATCGATGGATTGGGCTCAAATTCGATCGCGAGATCATTTGGGAAGGGAAACCACGGTGAGTTGTATGTTAAAAAAATTCGGAAACGGGTTTGTATGCGATACCCTAGCGGGCGGGACTGGTTAGAGCTATGTGCGTGTGTGGAAGAGACCAGGGTTCGAGGCCGGGCTCCCACAATCTTTTTTTTTGTGACGTTTTAAATTGTATTAAATTATTAAAAGTCAAACCTTATATTATTATATTAAGAGTTTTAACCCGAACAACAACCCGTAGGCTCGGGTTTGGTTTCATAACCTATTTTTATTATTATTATTCCCCCTTTTAAAAGATATGTTTATATTGTTTTTAACCCGTAACTCCCACTATTAAATAATATATATAGGTTGATATTATTTCACCTCGTTAAAATCTTTGTGTGACGTTTAAACTAAAAATAATATAATAGTTTATATTATTTACTCTCGTTTTCATACTCGATTAAAAATAATATATTTATTATTTTTTCACACAATGATTAATTAGTTAATCCGTCGAAACTAAAAATAATGTATTAAACTATATTATTTTCCTAATCTTTGTAAACGACTCGTACGTACGAATATATGTATTTCTCTAATTATTATTATTATTTATTAACATACGACGCGTAACGCTTTTCCCTTAACGATCATATTAAAATTTTATATATTTCCGTAGACACGTTCGTCTACTCTTAAATCCTTAGAAGGCGTTAAGATGTTCTAACTTCCGTGTCGTCGTCACAAATCCAAACTTGTTCCTAATTTATGTGTTTATAATTTTAGGGTATTCGTAAGTCTTTTGAGACTTACACTCGTGGTTCCAAACTTATCTCTTGTGTGATACTGCCTACGCTATTCAGGTGAGTTTTCACGTGTAACATCCATGATTTTTACTATACCATTTTAATTTATCTATTTACCTATTTATATATTTTAATGATACTCCGTTTGAATCCCGTACTTGCCCCACTCTATGAGTAAAGTTAAACTTTTCACTTACATATAAAATTCTCTATTAATAACACATGTATGTATATATTTTATAAACCAATATACAAGTTGTAAAGTCCTTCTTTTTAAAGAAATATATCCTTTTGAACATTCAAAATAAAACAAGATTTTTATAAACTTTATAAAATTCAAAACAAGTTTTATAAACAATAGATAGTTAATTTGAGCTTTGAACCCCAACTAACCCCCCCCCCCATCCTTGAACTTGAACCCCGTCATCCCAAATGGAAACTTTAACTTTGATCCTTGACCTATTTTGACTTTTAAGTCAAAATGCCTCAAAACTCTTGCAATTCAAGACCCAAAATCGATCAAACCCAAAGGATACGGATTTTTTTGGATACCATAACAAATATCGACCAATGTTAAACCCGTGAAACAAATCACTTTAACCTATTATGTGTTCTATCCAAAATTCGAATTCGTTGACCTCTAGAGTCAAAATCGAGCCAAAACATTCCTAATCGGTGAATTGAAACGCATTTGAGACCCGGAAATCACGCCTTGATTGATTGCGCATGAACCCAGACATTGAACATGACCCGATTCAACTACAATTAATCGAAATCGCGCAAAATCCGTTACCCAGTTGTCATTCGTAAACCTCTAATCAAATTGAACAATTCGGGTGAAATTTAACAACTTAATTCACTCCTACACCTTCATGCATCGCACAGCAAGCCCACTGAACACTCCTTTTCTCTGCATTGCATCCCTGGATCTCATACAAGCACCAAGAACACCGCCGTTGTCATCCCAGTGATTCTCACCCATCCCTTCACCAAAAAAAAGGTAATCTTTACTCCATTAGCTTCGTTTTGATCTCACGAGCATAAGCCCCATGTTTTCGAGTTCAATCGGGGGCTTACTCGAACCGATTTAAGGGCTAGGGTTTTCGGTTACCAATTGGGGAAGAAAGGGTTCAGGGATTAGTGGTTAAAAATATTAATCGGTCAGTTAATTACCAAAGCTTCCGCCAAGTTCCACCGGTTAAGTCACAGAACCTATCCAGACGTGGTTGCGGGTTCTAAACCCACACTCGTACCCTTTTTGTTTTCCTGTTGATACTCGAACTCGACCCCCTCTCAGTCTATGCCTAAGACTCAAGGAACCCGAACCTATAACATGATCAGACCATTGGTCCAGTGGTAATCACTGATGGACTCCCCAGCACAGACCCGGGTTTGAACCCCCTGGTCTGTTTCCTTTTTAAATTGATTTCTAATGCTCCAAAAATTTTATAAAAAATATTTTTATAAACCTTGCAACGTTTTTAACAGAATAAAACCAGATTTATAATTTTTTTATATAAATTCATTTTTATTATGAATTTAAGGTTAAAAAGAAAAAAAAAGGCATACTAAAAGTGAAAAACAAAAAAAAAGATTTTTGATCTTTAAATTAAATCCTAAATGTTTTTATAAAAGTTCATAAATTATTAGTTTTATTCAACATAAAAAAAATACTTATTGCTAAATGATAAATAAATAAATTATTTATTTTAACCTACACTAAAAAGTTAAATTAAATTTTATACATAATTATTATTTTACACAACTCTATTTCACATCTTTATAAATAGATAAATAATGTAAAAAAATAAATTATTAAATTTACATTTGATATAATGCGTACCCGATGTTTATAACTAAATAAATAAGTATCAGTTATTTAATTTATTTAGTTAACTAACCCAAACCCAAATTCAATATTTTTTTAAACTGTTTATTTCAACCTTTCAATTTATAGAACACTCATTTAATTAACCTACACATCCTTTTTCTTAAAACTACGACACAACTCTTAGTAAACCCATCCAATTCAATCATAGACTTAGACATAGACTTTTGTACACACTATTAATTTAATATTCATTACACACTAGGTTAACGTTGTGAGATTTCAAGGATCACTTTGCTATCTAGACTCCCGTGCTAGCTACACCCTTGATTCAAGTGAGTTTACATAGCCCCTTTTTCTTATTTATATATTTTGGGGGTGAAACATGATTATATTCAAATACTATTTGCAATTATACACGTACAATTCTACAATGTGATCATATGTGTTTATTTGTGCTTTATGCTTGAATGCTAATTGTTAAGGCTATATATACATGATATACACGTGCAAACACAAATACATTACTTCAGGCTAATATGTGTTGTTATGCCCTACATTAGGATAACATGTGTTGTTATGCCCTAGATTAGGATAACATGTGTTGTTATGCCCTTCAATTACAAACTTCCATTTGTGCCTCTAGCTTAACTTAGATTCTCCATAAATGCTTTATAAACCATGCATCATATGAATTGTACATAAAACATTTGAACTTTACTTGTGGTGTCAAAACCTATGTATGCTCACCAACTATTTATAGTTGACCCTCTCATTTTATCATGTTTCAGGTACCGATGTTTGACGTAAGATTCAAGGTACTTCACTTAGGGTTGAGGACCTAGTCGTAAATTTTAATATGGAGATTTATGTATTCTTTAATTCTTGTAAATGATGTAATTGATTACTTGAGTTATGAAATGAAACTTATTGTTTAATTATTACAACTATAGCAAACGATGAGCTTATGAACAGTCTACATGTCCCGCCCCGACGTTTCCGCCGTCGGTTGGGGTGTGACAGATTGGTATCAGAGCCTTGGTTATAGGGAATTAGGTTATTAGACACTCTTGACCTAGACTATAACCTTAGGACACCCATACTATGTCATGCTACTACATGTTACATGATTATTTCTTACGTGAATATTTTTACATGTTATACTATATAATTACATCATATGATACAATACTTAATAGTCTATGTGTCACATTACCTGCAAACTTTTGTCTCCTATTCATTGCTACCTATTTGATTTATTTAAAGTGCTATCCTAAGTTTCCACACACACTCATACACACTTAGTTCTTCATGCAACCTTAAACTCACACATATAATGTCACCACCTCTTGTGATCTAAATCTAAACTATTGGGCCTAAAGCCCATTAATAATAAAAAAGAAGCCACTCACCCTCCAAGAAGAAGAAGCCTACTACAATATACAAGCCTCACTTTCGGGCCTCAAAGCTCAGTCCACAACAATTCTCATCATAACCATGAGCCCAACAATAGTGTTATTAATACACGATGGCTAGAAGAGTGTGTAGGCCCATGAGGGATTCTGACTAAAGAAAGACAGGGTACTTAAGTGTGTCTTAGTGACGCACCCCTCTTTCTTGGGAATTCCCCTCAGGGATGCATCGCTTATAGGTCAAGTGTATTTCTAAAATACTATTGTGAAGACTCGGTGTTATGACTAGTCAAACTCTAAACCTATGAGAACTCCTATATTTAACAGTCAGTATTTTATTATCACTTACAACCTTTTCTTTATTTCTCTGCTAGACATGGACTCCTACTCTCCTTCCTCCCCGGTATACCGTCCCGGAGCAGAGTCTGATTGGGAAGAAGACATCAGGTCACCCGTGTATCGGTCACCACCACCCCCAGCCGCTAGGCCAAGTTTTGATGTAAGGGCAGATTGGGCTAGGAACACCGGCCCAAGACTTCGAACACCTAGATCACCCCCATTAAGAGACCCTTATCTGGTGCCCGACCCGTATCATCCTAACCCTTGGGTAAGGCATACCATGGCACCCACTGGTGCTATGGGAATTCCAATCAATGAAATTCACCAATATGTGAGGACCGCAGAGTTTAAGAGGCAAAGGATGGAGCATGAGATAATACACGACTTGCAAGGACAAAGAATGGATAGCCTAGCAAACCAATTAGGGTACCAAAAGGAATTAATCTCCATCCTCAAAAAAGAAATACTGGAGCATCGCATGGAGACAGCTAAAGCTGAAGCCAGGTCGGCTACCCGAGTGACCATAGCGGTGGTCGTCTTGGGAATTATCTTTCTTCTAGTGGAAAGCTACCAGAGATGTTAACATAAATTTATATTTATGGTCTTTAAATTCTTAGTTTGAGAACCATTTCCTCTATGTTTTGAATAATGTTTACCATTTCAGCATTTAATAAATTTCATATTTTTCCAACTCTGAAGTCATTATTTATTGATTTAATACGTTAAATGTGAATTTCATCCATTATATTTTCATTGAGATCCTCCAAGTATCACCTTCTTCATCCAACACGATTTGGTACACTACCGGCAATCTCGTTCATAAACAAATCATCCTATTAGATTAAACAACTTTGTTATTTTGTTCAAACCAAACGTTTATCAAACTTTTAGAGAGTATCAAAAATATGAATTTTCTATAAACATTTACACCTTGTAAGGAAAATTTAATACAACCTATTTTATAAAAATATTATTTCGAATTGATAAATAATTATGATTTTTCCTCATTAAAGTAATTATTTCTAGACCCTGGGTAAATTAATATACGACTATTTGTTTAAGCCAATAAATCATCTTAAAAATATTCTCTTATTAATAATTGAAAATTTAAATTTAAAGATTTTTCCTATAAATTGTGTATTTATTTAGATTATTTAACCCAATAGTTTCATTACTTTATATATCTACAACCAAGAACAATTTACAACTTCATATTTTCAAACAAAGATCAATTATTTGTAAACATATTTCCCTAAGTGTTCTCAAAACCCCTCGTTATTTTTCACTTACCACTTCAAGAGACGACCCATTTCGCGTAAACGATTAACCATCCCTACAAACCTCAACGAGATTTAAAGAGCTAGAACCTAACTACCACATCCTACACGAACGTAAGCCAACACGATGCTCCGCAACACCTGATCACATGCAAAACTTGTTAGTATATGTCACACAAAATTCAATAACTTACGTATGCACGTTCACAAGATACACATCACGATCACATAATACATGAAACTAGTTTATTTGCAAATCACAATTTACTAGATTGATCACATAACACATGAAACCAGTTTATTTGCAATATACATGATACATAACAATTGTTTGCTTGGTACAAAATACTAGATTGACTACATTGAACATGAAACTTTTTGAGCTACAAATACATGATGCTAAGTTGTCAACACCATACATGAACTTCATTTCCTACAATACACATGACCCTATGTTGTTTACATTACACATGAGAGCTTATTGATTTAAAAAAAAATACATGATGCTAAGTTGTTCACGCTACACATGAAACCTATTTGATTACAAGCTACGTGACACTAGATCATACATGAGACTTGTGTGTTTACATTATACT